>CATQJL010000316.1:57158106-58559061 GCA_958299035.1 Cylicocyclus nassatus | reverse complement strand
AAGCAGTGGTATCAACGCAGAGTACTCATATGTTCTCGCTCTTGTCTAAATGTTCATATAAAGAAACAGTGTTGCCAACTTCTCGCTGCCCGAAAAACCTTTGGGAGGAGGATTGTGGGTGAGTCGAGGTACATTTGTGATCTCATTCGTTCTGATGCCAAGTGTAGATTGCAGGAGAAGTTCAGGAGGTTAACTAGTCAGGGGAGAATCAGAGCCCACGCGCATTAGCTAATACGTCCCTTAACACTGAAGGTCCAAACTGTACTGAGGAAAGCCCTCCGTGTACCTGACAGTTCACGTGTGTCTATCATTGGGCAATGCACTCCTATCAGATAATGCAATCTCAGTTTGGATCTCGGTCCAAGTTTTGCACCGACACAATCAATAGGACCTAAGGTATCACGCAAAATCGTAGGCAGCCTCCAATTTGTTCACGAAAGACTGCGGCGCAAGGCAAATAGCGAGCAGAGCGAAAGAGAGCGGAGAAACGCGGTTGTAAGTCCTCTCCTGCTATACCCTTTCCTAGGCTGTTATTCAAACCGCAGGAACCAAATAGCATGGTAGATTCAAAGTTCCATGTGTTTGCAACATCAGTATATGCCATCCTCGCCAAATTTGCCACAAAGCGCCAAAATAGTAATTTAACACTAGCTCAGCGCCACGGTCTACGCCGAAATCCGTGATCTTTGCAGCGCCGGGGAGATCAAGGTTTCCGTTAGCGACAAAGGGGGTGAGTTCGTCGTTCTTTCACGTGAACTAGACATGACGATAACGCGGAATCACCTGCAAGACGAGACTGTCTACCAGCCGTCTAAGCGCAGTAGAGTTCGGAAGGCAATATCGCCGTCTCAATAGAGTGTGGACCGATATAGCTCGCTCTTCAGGGTTTCCCAAAAGTCCTCATCTCCGCCTAAAGAGCGATTTACCAACTTGTCCCGTACTTTATACGCTCATAAAAACGCACAAACTCCCCGCGGGAGGTCTTAGCTCCAATAACCCCTGCGACTTCAAGGTTAGACCAATAATAAGCGCGGCGTTGCGGGCCCTACTGATAGAATTGCATGGTTTCTTAACATCATACTTGTTCAGTTGTTAAAGTTCGTCACAGCTCACTTGTCAAACACCGGCATGCTCCTCGAGCGGCTTCGCAGCGCGCATTTGACCCCAGAGTGTGTGATAGAATCATTTGATGTCACTTCACTCTATACAAATGTTTCGAATGATGCTGCGCTGGAAGCTATTTACGAAATTCTACTGGAACATCAGTCCTCTCTCAGCCTGTACGGTTTCTCAGTCAGAGATATAATGACCCTCGTAAGCAATGTTTGAACTGTAACGTATTTCGCTGGTCAGGTCATTATTACAAACCAGGTCAGAGGACTAGCGATGGGGCAACGCCTTGCGCCTACCTTAGCCATTATCTTCATGTCTAAAGTGGAATCGCCCGTGCTTACAAGAAAGCCTTTGTTGTATTGCCGCTATATAGACGGACTTCATCATCTGTCAACCCAGGACGAGATGGATGCTTGTTTCGATCTGCTCAATCAACAGTTCTCGCGCATCAAGTTTACACGGGAGAAACCCTGCGATCAATGACTACCGTTCCTCAATGTTCAAGTGCATGTATCTAGGGGCGATTATAGAACAAAGTGGTATCGGAAACCCAGCTGCAAGAACATTTTAGTGCATTACTTATCCGCGCATCCAAAGAAAGTCAAGCAGTCCGTGATTGAAAACATGTGCCGAAAGGCTATTAGAGTTTCATCGGGTATCCAGGAGCGTTCCTACTCTTTAGCGTTTAGCCAAACAAATAGCCAGGTCGAACGGGTACACAACAAGTAGCTGTGCTCCTAGATCGCGCGCTTTTGTAAGCAGTAGAAATCGCTTGGAAGAAGCCACGGATAAGATTCCATTCTGCATGCCTCTCATCTCGGACTATATAAGCACGCGCGGGTGCGGCATGCGTATATCAGGCGGGTTTGCAAGACGCGCTCAGGGTGGTCGATATTCCGCCGCCCAACCTTAAGAGGCAATTGGTCAGGAATAGAGCGTATGATCGGAGTTGCTTGACTCCAGGCTGTGTATTTTGTCCTTTCGGTAAAGAGGGGGATTGTATGGTGGCAGGCGTGATATACGTCATCACATGTTTATCATGTGGCGACACGTACATAGGCGAAACTGGGCGCCCGCTTTGCTGCCGCATAAAGGAACATCTAGATGGACTGAACAAGTCAAGGACCAGTACACCGCTCGGTAGTCATCGCTTACTGCAACACGAAAATGCTGAAATACAAATTGGAGCCTCGATTTTGTCCTACGAACCCGAAGTCTATCGCGTAAGACTTTGGAAGCGTTTTGGATCAGCGCTAAAAATCCAAAAATGAACCGGAAGGAGGAGTGTATTGCAATAACTAACGAACTCGCGCCATATCAGGCCCTTTGCGGTTTCTGAGGCTAGGTCAGGTCACCTCATTACTATAAATAGGGCAGAGGTATAGTTATTGTATAATTGGTGGTCCCTCGTACCCCCTATGCAACGTTTAAGGTGAGTATTGCTTTGCCGTGGCCCTGGTTCTTTCCTTCGTACTAGCTTTCAACTGAATTGTCTTGCTTCTTCATTGACGTCTGAGGAAAGAGATCCTTATGTATTCGACTTTCTAGGCCCTGACGAAGGCGATTGCGCCGAAACGTTGGCCGAAGTTAATAAAGAGAAATTGCCATCTTGGTCGTGTTGCTCAACATCCTGCTACGGTTCATAGCTTATAAACTGTATTACAACAATAACAATGCCAAGGTTTATCGACAATCGAATACGAAATATCAATGTCCCAATGGTTTGATTTTTTGCGGCAGTTTGCTAACGACCTGAATACTAAGTTCTGGAGCACCTCGCTGGCATATGACGCGGTCTGGATGCTTCTTAAGCCATTCCTTGAGAGTTCCGCCTTCAGCAACGTTCACAGCACAGAAAACCTGTGAGGAATAAAGTACTGCAAAGCCAGTAAGTCCGAGGTGTAAAATTGCAAACGTACCACTAATGCGATGAGTAACAAGAAGATATGATTGAAACTTCTCATTCTGGTCGAACTGACGTAAACTCTCTGGAAAAAATATCCTGAGAGAGCAGGCGGTACATAGAGCGGTTGGTAAAACGACAAACAAAAGAAACTTTTTTGACACAACTTGACAGAGAAACATATGATCTTTTTAGTGCAGGGGAAATTACGAGATTGCAAAGAGATAACAAAGATAACCTTGATTTTTCCGCTACGAAAATCCTAGGCTTTGTAAGAGAAAATCATGTCAGAAATAACACCTCATGAAGTGTGCACAATATACACAACTCTGTCTTTACTAAAGCCTGCTTTTCCACGACATACGTGTCCCAGAAAAGGTGCAAACAGTCTGATCGTTGATAGCTCTTTAGCTTTCATGTCTTCGTCGAATTTTGGGCATTATTCTGTAGAGCTCGCTTTAACTTAGATTTAGCACGAGCGATTTCGATCACTGTTCATTAGTGCAGAATAACTGTGGGAACTTCAAGAAGAATTCTAGGACATTGAAAGCCATATTTTGCTTGGCAAAATAAAAGAAACAAGCTAAAAGCTTCCACATTAGATTAATCAAAGTCGCAAACTTTAGATATGGATAGCATTTCACTTAATGTTTGATTAATAAGTAGTATTCTGTTGTAACAACTGTCTTTCCAATTCAGAATGTGATCGTACCATCGAGACGCTCAACAAACTCGCTCGAAAATGTGTAGTAAAATTAGCAAGCGTAAAAACTCTGCTAGGCAGTCTTCCAGACTTTTAAGGAAATTTTGCAAACGGCTTTTTCCACAGTGATTCTACCAGGTTTGTCCCAAAAGTACAGTTTTCACATAAATTGAGCTGTTTTTGTTTTTCTAGGAGGCTCAGAGTACCATTCGATAGAGCGAAGCAAGCTCCACAAAAAGGCCACCAAAGATACACTTAAGTCGTAATTCAGATAAAATTTGGAGTTAAAACCCAAAATTTTTCAGCTACCCTAAAAATCAGACCTCCTTCCAGAAAGTCTCTATGGAGTTTCAACTTGGTCTCTATATAATAGACACATAGTAGTACCCAAAGTTGTAATTGGCGGACTTTTTCCGGGGCTCATAATTGAGAAACAAAAACGGTGTGAAAATACCAAAATGCTCTTTTGAGTTTTTTTATGTCAAACCTGGTATTTCTCGATTATAAAAGCGCACAAACGTTTCAAGATTATACTATGTAAGGCTTGTAGTATACAATGACCTATGTGGGAGAGGCTGGGGGGGGGGGGATACCACTTTTTGAAGTATCTTTTTTCTCGTTTTCTATGCGCGGAAAAAGTCCAGTAAAGGCATATTCAAGACTACTTACCAATCTCTACTGCAAAGCACGGTTCTTTGTACCCTCTAAGCTGCCACGTTATATGCTATTATCATACGTAGCAGTGTTGATAGCGAGAGATTGCAATGAACAACTTGCAGAAGAGGTTGATCAAGATCACCAACGTGTTCAGATGTCTGCATATGTCTCCGCTTAACGTACACCGGTGAGGACACGATAGTAAGGTTGACTAAAGTGTAGTGTGAAAGTGCGGAAGTGAATGAAAAACACTTTAACTGTTCAATATTTATGAGCATTTGACATCTTTCAACTAAATGACTCCCTCTGTATTGCAGTAGCCAATTATTTTCAAGATGCGGACACCTTCGTTAAAATCTATACGATTGAGTTTGTTCCACGCGTATGATACGTCTGCCGCTTCTTCAGCCTCACAAAAAATACTGTGAGTTACAGAGACCTTTTAAAGTGAGATGTACGTAGCATGATAAATCTCATGTCCAATATTCGTAAAAACGCTTCCGCCAAGATATTAGGTTGGCCCGAAAATGTGTTAACAGCACTCTCAAAAATTTATAGCCCTTCACACCCGAAACTTTTGCCTTCCTGAAATTTTGAATTCGTCTAAAAAAGATAATCATGGGCTTTACAAAAATACTTGAAGTACTTTCTAACTCGCAAACACCTCAGTGATAGGAGGTTACGAATAGAATTTGTAGAGTTGCCAGAAATGTGAATCAAGGCCCGAACGAAGGTGGCAAATAGTCCTCTGTAAAGGATTACGCCCTTGCCGCTTTGAGTTTACGATTTTTCCCTTGACACCAACTGCGCAAGTTATTTGATTGGATTGCGTTTTTCTCAAAAGCCGGGACTCGTTTGTTCTTTCGGACTCTGCAAAGAGAAGAGGAGAAGCTGAAGAAGAAGTCGCTTCAATGATCAATCAAGTGCCAAATTTCGTGCGTTACATACAAGAACATTTGTACTGCAATCTGCAAGCTTTCAAAGTATTTACCTCGACTCTGCATGAAGCAAAGCTGCATTCACTAGAGGATCGTGAAGTTCACGCTGAGTGCCTCTGTGCTGGCTAAGAACAAAGTAGTAAGAATGTGAAAAGATAGAAATTAATTGTTAACTCTCAAATATATAATATAAATGCACCTCTTTGAATAAAGGCTGTATTAAGATACCAGAAAAGGAAAGGTCAACATTTCTATTTTACCTATCACATAATATTTTTCTAAGCATTGTATAAGCAGCTGCAAAATAGGGTTACGTTATGTTGACTGTAATGGCTTCTGCTGAGGGCTTACCTCCTTGACCTTAATAGGAATATTCGTGGAAGGCAAGCCCTACAACATTTGAAGCGAGAAATCGAGAACGTATGACCGACCGGACACACTTTCCTTTTATACGCTAACAAATAAAGTCCTATATCAGTCATATGCGAGTACTTCTTTTAATCGCTTTTATGTAATCAGATTTGAAAAATTAGATGGAAAATCCCTTGACTGTTAATGTAACGAAAAACTCATGTTGATCCTTGAACCAAGTCCGCAATTCATGACAAGTGTATCCGTTGCTTGTGAGCAAGTGTGTCGAATGACAATTCTACGATATTTTCGGAGCTTTCAGATGATTTTGCCGATCGACATGGAGGAAGTCTCTTCTAAGAGAACAACAATCACCCTATTTGCATTGCCATTGAATGAATTTTGCAGTGCTCAAAATCGAATAGCATTTTTATAAAAATGACGCACAAGATTATTTTCTAACGAAAAGTTAAATGTCAAAAAATCGTATCGTCGAGTCATTCGTAACTTAATATGCTTAGTGCACATTTTACACGTCAACTGACGAACAACGAAACTAGAACCTGCACATTTCCAGTAATTTCTCCTTATTTTCTTGTTTCTTTTGTTTTAGTTGGTTATACGATAGTCAGTAGAACGCATTTCTACATTTTGTTAGGCTAGAAGATCTTTTACTCGGAAGTTACTAGTGTGGGTGCCGTCGCTAATAGAGCTTAGTGTGCAATCTCACATATTAAGTTACAAATGACTCGAGGTTATGTTTATCAATTGAAGTATCGCAGATGAAATACTTACTTCGCTCAAGGCTTGATGAATAAATGCAAGAACCGTTATGATTATCTGCATGCTGCTTTTTCTGAACTCACCCAAAGACGGTAAAAAAATTTGGTTTTGCTCTACAAAAGCGAGTACTAACTCTAGTACTCATAGTTTTCATTTCTTTAGGGCCTTTAGATCACATGCCTTTCTGGGTGCTTTATGATTCGTAGCTCCATTCTGCTCATCTTCATCTAAATATGATATTCGGTTATGGCAAATGTTTCGTTAACGTCTTTCAGCCAGATTTTTAGCCGATTATAATTTCTGAAGTGAGCCGTTGATTTGATGACAATTCTTTTATCTAGAGGAGCTATGTGGTGTTTCTCAGTGATGAAAAAACATGATTATTAGATCATCTGTTCAGTGTCATTGAAAATCATTCACAGCAAGCTCCTTAGCGATTGCTAATAGATTGCATCGAAAATTTGCTTCAATGACGTCTTAATCATTTTTGTTTCTCTACTTACAGGACAAAGTATGGTGTGCTCCAATCCTTTGCTATCACTTTAAAATGCAGTAATCACACATTTATTTGATTGTGCTCTTATAGTCAGCCCCATGACCTCAATTTGCAAATGAAACAGTGAGCGCTAATTACTGCATACTCACTCAAGTGCATAGATGGAAGTTCTTAAAAAATGTGGGTGGGCGATGTGTATTCTTTGCGGTAACTCCGCGATATCAACGCAGCACTTTATACTTATTTCTAAGTTTCAAAGGACGAAAAAGCTTGTTTCTTCAATGATCGTCGTTCTCTTATCTTTATCTTTATATTTATATATATATTTTTATCTCATACACGTAAAACGTATCTCATACATGTTAAAGCCTGTGTGAGTGACGAAAATTGCTAGAGTAAGAGACTAGCCTGTCACCTTTCACCAGAACAAACAAACAGCAAATAAGGGCCTCACGTGTTGAGGAAGAAAAATTTCTATTTGGTCAAGTGAGGTCAGGTGATTGACATTGGAGAGTGCCTTTGCCACTTTTGCGGGCTGTCCAAAACGCCTGCAATTGGTTCCTGCCAGGTATCCACCAAGACTCTACCGGTTTGAAAACACCTGTCTTATTTCGGGAAAACCATGCATGAAACGCAGCTGTCTACGGTCTCAAAGAGCAGTGCTATTGCTCATCCGAACGTGGGTGACAAGCCAGCAAAACATGATTAGTAAACACGATAAATCGAAGAAAAGAATCATGACATTGTGAACCGACGTAGTAGGAAAGGGCTTCACGAAGGCGGATGTCGTAAAAGCGAGGTGGGGAAAGCAAAGTGCAAAACAGATGAGTCGACAAGCGAGGGCCAGCAAGAAATAGACCAGAAACAAGCAGACCTGTAGTGAAAACAGACCAGGAACGAGTCACAAAAGATTGTTCAGTGAACCCCAGCGATTACTGGATCTTTATGCCTGCTTATGATAGACACGGTGGTTACAACTTGCATTACCCAAAAGTTGAGAGGAAACATGCCAATCTGTTATTCAATCATATTTTTTGTCGGGGAGCTAGTGGTTACGGTGCATACCTCGCGAAGTTTTGAGTGCTGACAACTGTGAAGCCTTCAAATGGAAACTGAGGAAAGTTGACATTTGTCAATACTGAACAATCTTTTGTGACTCGTTCCTGGTCTGTTTTCATTACAGGTCTGCTTGTTTCTGGTCTATTTCTTGCTGGCCCTCGCTTGTCGACTCATCTGTCTCGGTTTGCTTTTCCCACTTCGCTTTTACGACAACCGCCTTCGTGAAGCCTTTTCCTACAGTGCTGGCCAAAATTATAGGTCCACTCTAAAAAATGCCATAACTCACTCTGTTGTGAATGAAATTTTCCAAAATTTGGTACAGACGTGTGTTTACCAGCCTACTATCAGTCTTCAAAACTTTCGTTTTCGTTTGATTATTCATGAAAAAATAAAAAGCAGGCTTGAAGGCTGGCCAAAATTATAGGTCCACCTGGAGTTTTTACTGATTAAAGCACTTCTTAGCTCCCGAATTTTTTTAGGTAGGCACACAACTAAAAACGTTAAACAGCTGCTTTAGTCAAGCTGTATCATACCTCCACAAAGGACGGATTATCTGCTTTTTTGCCTTGAAGATGCTCTCACATGTATTTCGCTCCACAAACCTGCGTTGAGTAAGAAATTTTGCAGTTTCTCAGTTGGATCGGAAGGGATGGGGTTTCATCTATCTTCTGGATGCTTTTTGAAGTGAGCGTTGAGGAAAAAATCCGACTTTTTGCTGCTGAAGCAAATCTGACATTGACAGTACTGCAATCCTGAGCTCAAATTTCTGCCTTCGAACTTCTTTTACAATGTTCTCATAAGCATTGAGTAAAGTAAAAGCATTGTTTCTATGAAGGGGAGTCCGTATACCATAGTTACAACTTTCTAGAGATCCTAGCACTCAAGTATAATTACTGAAATCACTCTGCAGAAACTGATTACGACAAGCACCAAAACTACTTGTGGCTCCGACCAAAATTTTCAGAAGAATCATGTGCTAACATACACTACAAGCTGTATCCACTATCTAGTAAATAATTACTGTCAAAAATCCAAGTGAGGTAGCACTTGGAAAGCTATTTTGGATCGCGTAACACCATTATTAGGTTGCACACACAACTCATGTTTCGAAAAAGAAGCAAGGCAGCTTTGTGGACACTTGCGAGCATGGCGAACAGCTCTATCTTTGTGTAAAAAATGCTTCTACAATATCTTGAGGTTATAATGACAATGGATAAAGGGTTTTAGGGGCAGAAACTGAGGCTTACTCTGCCGATTAAGCCGATATCAGATTTGCTTCAGCAGCAAAAAGCCGGATTTTTTCCTCAATGCTCACGTCAAAAAGCATCCAGAAGATAGATGAAACCCCGTCCCTTCCGATCCAGCTGAGAAACTGCAGAATTTCTTACTCAACGCAGGTTTGTGGAGCGAAATACATGTGAGAGCATCTTCAAGGCAAAAAAGCAGATAATCCGTCCTTTGTGGAGGTATGATGCAGCTTGATTAAAGCAGCTGTTTAACGCTTTTAGATGTGTGCCTACCTAAAAAAATTCGGGAGCTAAGAAGTGCTTTAATCAGTAAAAACTCCAGATGGACCTATAATTTTGGCCAGCCTTCAAGCCTGCTTTTTTCAAAATTTCTAATTTTTTCTTGAATAATCAAACGAAAACGAGAACCGTTTTGAAGACTGGTAGTAGGCTGGTAAACACACGTCTGTACCAAATTTTGAAAAATTTCATTAACAACAGAGTGAGTTATGGCATTTTTTAGAGTGGACCTATAATTTTGGCCAGCACTGTACTACGTCGGTTCACTTTTTTTTCGATTTATCGTGTTCGTGTTTCTCGGTTTATCGTGTTTACTAATCATGTTTTGCTGGCTTGTCACCCACGTTCGGATGAGCAATAGCACTGCTCTTTGAGACCGTAGACAGCTGCGTTTCATGCATGGTTTTCCCGAAATAAGACAGGTGTTTTCAAACCGGTAGAGTCTTGGTGGATACCTGGCAGGAACCAATTGCAGGCGTTTTGGACAGCCCGCAAAAGTGGCAAAGGCACTCTCCAATGTCAATCACCTGACCTCACTTGACCAAATAGAAATTTTTCTTCTTCAACACGTGAGGCCCTTATTTGCCGTTTGTTTGTTCTGGTGAAAGGTGACAGGCTAGTCTCTTACTCTAGCAATTTTCGTCACTCACACAGGCTTTAACACGTTTACGTGTATGAGATAAAAAAAATATATATATAAATATAAAGATAAAGATAAGAGAATGACGATCATTGAAGAAACAAGCTTTTTCGTCCTTTGAAACTTAGAAATAAGTATAAAGTACTGCGTTGATATCGCGGAGTTACCGCAAAGAATACACATCGCCCACCCACATTTTTTAAGAACTTCCATCTGTGCACTTGAGTGAGTATGCAGTAATTAGCGCTCACTGTTTCATTTGCAAATTGAGGTCATATGGTTGACTATAAGAGCACAATCAAATAAATGTGTGATTACTGCATTTTAAAGTGACCAGTGCGTCACCTCTGCTTCGCAGAGGCTCGCACTGGTTCTACTCTATATGCCTTACTTATTCTCGCCTAATAATGGCTTTAAAACTCACCGCGCAATGCTGACTATCGCGAATGAAATGTAAACAACTATTCATTCTAAAAGCTTTTTTTATGTAAGATCGGTGATCTCGCGTGGATGTAACTTTTCGCAGAAGAAAAATGCGAGTTTGAATAGGTTTTGAAACTTTTTTTTCTTGGTAGTCGCCATGAGGACAATAGTTACCGTGAGCTACATCTCTATGCAAAAATCTTCTCAAATGCTCAGGTAAATCCACGGCGGATTGAACATTTACGCGAACACTTCTTTTTGGCGTCGTTTTCGCAAAGTAGCAAACTTTTGGTCACTTTTTGGTCTAAAGTCCATGACTTACACCTCAACCTGTTAAACACACCCAAACCTTTGCAAAAAGTGTTGATGCGGACCCAATTTTGCGGGTCAGAAGCCAAGTGGATGACGCGCAAATTCTGAGGGACCCACCCAGCGAATCCGTTCGTTTGTATGTTGGAGTTCTACGTTAGTAGCATGCGGTGTGCAAAATTTGAGCTCTGGATGTTGGCTGGAACCCGCCGTATGAATTTCGTTACAGACAGACAGACAGACACACACACAAAGTCACGTAAACACCCTTAGCCCGTTATTATTTTAAAGTGATAGCAAAGGATTGGAGCACACCATACTTTGTCCTGTAAGTAGAGAAACAAAAATGATTAAGACGTCGTTGAAGCAAATTTTCGATGCAATCTATTAGCAATCGCTAAGGAGCTTGCTGTGAATGATTTTCAATGACGCTGAACAGATGATCTAATAATCATGTTTTTTCATCACTGAGAAACACCACATAGCTCCTCTAGATAAAAGAATTGTCATCAAATCAACGGCTCACTTCAGAAATTATAATCGGCTAAAAATCTGGCTGAAAGACGTTAACGAAACATTTGCCATAACCGAATATCATATTTAGATGAAGATGAGCAGAATGGAGTTACGAATCATAAAGCACCCAGAAAGGCATGTGATCTAAAGGTCCTAAAGAAATGAAAACTATGAGTACTAGAGTTAGTACTCGCTTTTGTAGAGCAAAACCAATTTTTTTTACCGTCTTTGGGTGAGTTCAGAAAAAGCAGCATGCAGATAATCATAACGGTTCTTGTATTTATATGTTTAGACATAAATTCACAGCTTGTTATCAAAAAAGCCACGTATTCCGGATAGGAATGAGTTTTGGGCGTTCATTCATCAAGCCTTGAGCGAAGTAAGTATTTGCATCTGCGATACTTTAATTGGAAAACATACGATTTTTTGACATTCAACTTTTCGTTAGAAAAAATAATCTTGTGCGTCATTTTCATAAAAATGCTATTCGATTGAGCACTGCAATCATTCAATGGCAATGTAAATGGGGTGATTGTTGATTGATGAAACAAAGACTTCCTCCATGTCGATTGGCAAAATCATTTGCTGAAAGCATCGTACAATTGTCATTCGACACACTTGCTCACAAGCAACGGACACACTTGTCATGAATTGCGGACTTGGTTCAAGGATCAACATAAGTTTTTTCGTTACATTAACAGTCAAGGGATTCTCCATCTAATTTTTCAAATCTGATTACATGTAAGCGATTAAAAGAAGTACTCGCGTATGACACTAGGACTTTGTTTGTAAATTTATAGAAGAAAGTTATCATATCAGCCGAAAATGCTACTGTAATCAGGGCCCGGCACAAGGTTGTCAAAAGGAGTTTTCGAAAACGAATTCCTTTTTGACCCAAAATTTCTCTACAATTTCCCCTTTGACCCAAAAATTCGTCCCAGTGATTGCGCAATGAACACTTTATCCAAGGAAGAACATTTATTGAAGAAAAACCAAAAACAATGCAATAACAAAGAAGGAAGAGATCAGATCAGAGATCTAGAGTGATATCAATGACAATTGCACCGGCAGTTGGGGGGGGGGGGGGGGGAGCGCGGGTGAGGGGGAAGGGGGGGGGGAGAAGTCGTACCATTCATACGCTCGCAATTTCTAACTCTCACAGCGACGGAGAGAATGATCCGGCCTCTTCTTCATCCCAGTGAGTCGAAGTTTTGATAACTTCGCCTAAAATCAAAACAGTAACGCTATATAAGCTCCAAGAGCTTTTGATAAAATTATAAGCGATGAACTGAGTCGAATGCGTACAAAAGGATTTGAACAAAGAAAAATCAAAAGTTATGATAGAGGTGAAATTTTATGTTCAAAAGGCAGAAATTATTAGATCACAACAGACCTCAATTTCTGCCGGATCGCGATCGTCATCGTCGTCAGCATCTGCGGTATCAGGCTTGTCCAAGGTTTCATCAAAACTCGAATATGTACTCTAAAACCATCCAATCTGATGCAAAGAAAAAAAGGTGATAAGTCAGAGAAACAGCCGCTTAACTTGAATAGACTTGCCTCATTAGCCCAGCTAGTACTGGGAAGATCCAGTCGTAACCGTTTTGATTCGGGTTCTTGTGAACTTCTATCATAATTTGGAACGTTTGAAAAAAGATCCTCATCTTCATCATAGAACCCCATCTGGAAGAAGCAACCAACTTTTAAAATTTCTTAGAAAAGCGTAGATGCTCGCACCAACTCGATTTATTGACAACTGAAAAGGTTTGATCGAGGATAACGAGGATAGAATGTAGTGTAAGGCCCCGGACAAACTTCACGCGATTTGATCGTCGCGACTCAATCGCCGACATTTCCATTCATTTTCATTTTACATTGAAAAATTTCGGGCTGGAAAAGCATCACAACCGAAATGCAAGTTGATCGGCATGGAATGATGTTGTAACAGTTGTCTCGTCGCGATTCAGTCGCGACGATCAAATCGCGTGAAGTCTGTCCGAGGCCTAAAGCTGTAGTCTGGCTACCTGGCATTGAGTGTAGTTGCCATCGATCTGCGAGACAAGCGTAGTAGCCGTTTTTCTTGGGACAAAAGCCTGAATTCAGCTGTGTGAGAGCAAGTAGCTTCAAACCAGCAAAAGATTGGTAGTTCTCTGTGATCTTGCATACATTAATGCTTGAGTAAGTCATATTGAATACTAAAATGCCAATGTATTACCTTTTGGCAATAAGTTAGTTCGAGCACATCGGATCTGCTATGACGTCCCAACAGCTGCACGCGATTTTGCACTAGCTCCTCGTTCAGACGATCGAGTAAGTACAGAACCTTAAAAATAAATCAGTGTTTCTGGATGTGAAAACGGTAAGTTAAGGAAGCAAATCCGCGAGGAATTCTACAGAAAGACCCACCCCCTTAGCGACTTTGTTGAGTAGATAGCGACGAAGAGCATGACCCGGCCTCTTTTCATCCCAATGAAAAACATTAAGGGAGATTATCCGTGAATCCTCCTAAAATCAACATAGCAGATCATTCATGTAAGTTCTAAGGCAGGCGCAATACTCCTCGAGGAGTATAGCATGGCGACGGGCGATCGGCAATCGCCAAACAAGTTACCACACGTCAATCGATACGTACCAAACGTGTAGTCGCCGAAAACTGGCGATCGCCAGTCGCCAGTGTTGGCGACTACACATTGAATGAGTATCGATTGGACGCTTGGTAACTTGTTAGCAATCGATACGCATGGAAGACACAGTCGCCAGTATTGGCGATCGCCAATATCGCCACCAGCACCGTTATTCTCAGATAATCACCGGGGGCAGGCGCTCCGCAAACTCGCACTTTTCTGCAAGCAGTCAGCAGAATTTTGGGGCGTGGCCAGACCTTCAGCGAGCCGTACTTCCTTTACTGTCTAATTTTCTGGCAGAAATTTCCCAGCGGACAGCAACACGGAATTTTCTGCACGCGCTCGTCAAATAATCTCTCTCAGCAAACGCTGGCCGAACTTTCAGCAGGCGCTCGGACTCTTTTTACGCAGTTTCGGGCGTACGTCGAGCACAGGCAAGACTCTGTGTGGCAGAAGTGTCACCGTTGGTTTAATTACTCAATTTGAGGTACTTTCTCTCAGCGGAAATTACCTGGGGGCTGCGCAGTCCTCCACAAAGGACCATGCGGCCTTCGAAAACTTTGCATATTCTCGCGGAAAGTCCGCGAGAATGCGGCCATTGCGCCGCAGCTAATCTATAAGGAAACCGCGATCGTCCTCCAAGCATTCGTCTCAAATTTCGCTAAAATTCTTCCAAATATCTGCAAGCGGGCCGCAAGAAATCAGCGAACTATTTTTCCGGCGCCCGCCCGCCCATAAATCGCATGGCAGCCTGCCCCCGGCGATTATCTGAGTACACCGAAGAGGTGATGGAGCGCGAAAGCGGCAGAAGCAGTGCCTCAGCACGGTAGATTTCCAGGCGGCAGTGCGCAAGCTCACAGCTAAGGCTGCGTTCATACTGATCCGAAAGTTCGGGAACAGTATGAAAGCAGCCTAAGGCCCGTATGCACTAACATTTTTGCGGCGAGGGGAGCGGCGTCCCCCGTTATGAAGGGACCGCGTGCGGACGCCGCTGCTGCTTTTTCATCATTGGGGACGCCGCTCCCCTCGCCGCAGGGATGTTAGTGCATGCGGCCCTAAGTGCCCATGCTGGCGCCAGCGACGCCCCGAAGGATGGGATCGGAAGGGAAGAATCCCTTAAAACAATAGCGGAGAATAGAGGAGAGGACAATGTTGAAGCGTGGTTTGAAGCAGATATCGTTACTTTTGTGTATTTTTCAAACTTAGTTACATTTTTCGCTTTGAAACGTGAAGCTGAAATGTTTTTTTGTTGTAGAATAGTTTTTATGAGAGGTGAGGCTGACTTGCTTAGACTATTTGTCTACTCCTTTTAGTGGGACACAGATTGTCCGAAGGGCAGGTAACCCTCACCTCTTTTTTTCTTTTTCGTAGAATAAAAAAAAGCATAGCGTTTGCGTATAAATCCGTGTTTGAATCCATTGGACCCATTGCACATATACGTTTTGGGAACAGATGTCATGAGCACTTCATCGATAAGTCGTTTCATTGATCCAAACTTCGAGCTAAGGGTAGGATTTGGCTAGGAGGGGGAGGGTAAGGAGCACAGTAATAAGTTGCTGCAGGAGAGGTCTTTGTTTATTAACGCGGCAACCAATAAATTATGCAACTCTGTGTTCCTCGTGAGTGGCCATGCGTGATGGTTCATTGGCTGCTTCACAGCCACACAATCTTGAGAAAACCGCAGCTCCCAAATTGAAGACGATAGAATGAAATAGCTAAACCAGGTCTCAAAAGATGGGAGAACAGCGTAAATATTGACCCAACGACGATCGATTAAGACACTCTGAAACTTTGTTCCAAGAGACGGTGGAACAGCGCCTCGACTCGATCACGTTCTGAAAATTGCGAAGAGGGGAGAGACGGTGTATCGCATTCAGTATGCTCCAACAAGCGACATGTTCATGCTCGACAAATATCTAGGCGAGTATCTTCACCTAACGGCATTCAGTTAAGATACTTACAAGATCAACTGTTCGACCCATCCAAAGGTATTGATCGGAAAGATAAATGTCGTATGTGGTAAGGTTCGAGCGAAAATGTTCAGAGCCAAAACACCTGGCATGTGCTACTCGAACGACAAAGTCGACTCTCTACTCTACATGAACCGACTAAACAGCTTCGCTCATACATGTCCAGCGAGTGGTGTCCAGACATTTCTGCAAAACACCAGGAAGTACAATTCGTGCTTCTAAATGACGTCCTTGGCACTACAACCACGTCTTAAAACAAGCTCCATGCCAACATTTAAGATGCAGGAGCGCATCTATCCTAGAGCTGGGTCCCTGCTTCCTGCTTCTTTGTAGCCTCAACCTCTTGCAGCTGTACTTCGCCTGCGACGAGCAGTTGCGAGCGAACCAACGTTGCGGCATTACTTGTGGAACAAGTCCTAGAGCTGGAAAAAATGCTGCATCACCACGCCGCGACATTGTTTAGAAACCTTGCGAAATTTTGCAGCGCATTTCTGAAATAGATCGTACGAGGCCCTACAGTACCCACCAACCTCAATTAGATCACAAAACCCTGCCCTAACGGCGCCAAGGCAATTGAATCAAAGGTTAGACGAGTATCTTTCTGGTCAAATGTCGCCAAAAATCTCATCAATTCATCTTGGACACGTACTCCAAATTCGGGAGTGAACGGCTCTTCTTTATTCGATATAGCCATCGAAAGCTATCTGCAGACGATTATATTTATCTGCAGCCATATGAATACGGAAATGCTATTAATCTTGGGCAAGTGGTCATACTAGCATCCTCTTTCGCGGACGGCCCGCGCCAAATGCGCGAGTACACTCATGACCTATGTTAGAGCGTGTGGGCCACCTGATCTGCCCATGGCTTTACGTAAGCCGAAATCGCAGGGGAAACTTTTGTGGTAGAGCGCCTTCTGACTGCCATGCCATCACGGCAAAAGTCTTCAGACAGAAGCTCACGAACCTTGTGGACTTACTGAACAAAAGCCACGTCTATGGAGACACTCGTTAGTGGATGTGACCGCGGAATGGCAGGAATGCGGACTCCCGCATGCCCACATCTTAGTGTGCCTGAAGGGGCCGAGGTCGCCTTGCGCGAAGGCAAGTGTACCAGAGTGTATCGATATGATCTATGAGCAATACGAACCATTGAAACCGAGATTGCCTTGCGCGAAGGCAAGTGTACCAGAGTGTATCGATATGATCTATGAGCAATACGGACCATTGAAACCGAGGTCGCCTTGCGCGAGGGCAAGTGTACCAGAATGTATCCCCCGGCAACTGATCTGCGACTTTCGAACGGGAAGTGCTGGCTATCCTCTATGCAGAAAGCTACCCTGTTGATGGAGGACATACCGCAGTTAAGTGAAAGTGGACCATTGAACCGTTGACGTAATGGTGGCAACAGCTGGGTTGTGCCACAAACCTTATGTGAACAAGGGAAGTGACATGGTAACAATTTTCAAGAATTAACCGAGTAAAGAAACTCTGAAGAGTTCGCTAACTTTACAGACATCAACCAAACAATTTTGAAACCCTTTCCCTGACAAACAAAATTTATACCACTACTATTGTCACAAAAGTCATACACATACATATTCCCAACTTCCATATCCCCCCCCCCCCCCCTCCCCTTTTTAAATTCACCTCCTCATCTTCCGCAGACCTTGCAAGTGCTCTTCATGCCTTACCGATCACATTCTCTGCAGAACCAACATTTTCGGCTCACATGTGTATATCGTGCAGCATAGGGGGGGGGGGGGGAATTGTAGAAACAACCAAAAGGCTTGTTCTCAGCAAAGAAGAAATTCTATCACACCGATTTTGTGGAGATGCACCCTGTTGGAGAAGTTGGAAAAATGTACCTGAGTGGGCTTAAAAAAGAACGAAATAGATTTTCTTTTCAATATGTAAATTTATCACAATTTACACTAATCTCATTCTGAATCTAGCACCCTACAAACTGATTTTTGGACCAACTTACACCCACTTCAGCCCACCGCTTATCTATAGCCCTTCAAAAATTTTGGATGGCGGTGACAGTCCACCTCCGAGCAAGCGGTGAAGCGCGCCGGAAATAGCATACCGCCACTTCGCAGAGCAGACGAACAGCAGCGTTCTGCAGCGTTCAAAGAAATCGAGCGTTATCAAAGGGCAGATATCGTTCGTCCCCCAGAAATTGCCATAGACACCATTAACATGGCTGCCTTTCGTTCTTTTTAACATGTCAATATGGGTCATACGCCTCAAACTTGCTGAAGTTAACGTGTTAAAGCGATCGAAAGCTAGCGACGTTGGTGGTACCTGGGAACAGTCTCGGAGACAACATACATAAATAGCAACGAAACGAGACAGTCTGATGCAATTCTGGTTTCACAATCCAGACACTATACCCGCCTTTCAATCATTTATTAGGCTGGAAACTAAGTTTTGCAACTGGTTTCATAACTTCACTCTCTTTGGATATGGCGCACTCAAGCTTTGGCATCATGTAGAAGGCAATGTGAGCTACAGGTGAGCACAAATTGTTTAAAATTTGAACACGAAATAGAAAAGCTTCAGGCGCTTTTCGGAAACTGGTAAAATTTGTGAATTTTTGGGGTTTCAAGCTGAAATGACGCCTTTGGCAGCCAAGACCATGCGCAGTACTCCGGATTCGTCTATAAATTATTGCTAGAGGTTGACTTCTTGGGCCTATTAAGAAAGAAACAAAATATAGGGGCATGTCGAGATTTGGCGTCCTCATAAAGTCGAACGAGTCGATGTACGCAAGAGCCGCTGGGGACGACCGTCAATGACTAAAGAGTCCGAAGCTCAAATTCCGCCGAGACTTTACATAGTAAGGCTATTTGACCTGCGAAACGCGAATATAACATTCATTTGTTGAATCAACGCCTTTTTCCTTGTTTAGGGTGAAACCCCATATCGTACACCTACAGTAATCCTACAAAAAACCTTATCACGTTATTTCACTATCGTTTTCGTGATCAGCATGTCGGATAACACCACCCCTATGCCAAGTTTCAGCCAAATCCGTCAAACTCTGAATTTTTCCCCTTCATACCGTGCACCTACCGTAACCCTCACTGCGACGTCAGAATTTGGTAGGACAGCAGCTGGGCTTGTAGCTTACATAATATTCAACACAGTAGCAAAATTGGAGTGCACCATGTTGAGTGAGAGGGAAGTTATGAGACCAGTTGCAAAACTTAGTGTTCAACCTAATACTTGCTTATTCAAAAAAATGGACACTTCACGGCTGATACTGCGCGGCAAAGAGCTGCGCAACCGCCTCAAACAACTTTGACAACATTCTTCCTTCTGTGCCAACATGATCTGTTTGCATGGACTTTGTTGTAAACAAATCCATGCAGGGTCAAGCGTGTTGATGCGATCCGGGACCCTCATTTACGACCCCTCCCCTTGAAGGTACCCATCCGTACGACCCCCTCCCCCCCCCTCCTCCCTCCCCCCACCCTCACCCATTTATCCCCCTTAGCTCCCCTGCCCACATTCCTCGCGGTAACCTGCATAAACGAATGTCAATCTTAAACACCTGCGTGAGAGCTTCAGTGAGGTTGTTTCGGAAGCAGAACTTCTAGGCCAATGGGTGCATCCAGCATCTGTAGCACACATACACACCTTCAATAACGTTTGAGATTTTGCAAGTCAGGCATAATTTAGACCAACATATTCGATTTCCGTGGGCGACACAAATTTTTTCACGGGGAAAAAAATGATATTCTTGAACAACAAAAGATGTTTTCGACTAAGAAGCTTACTTCCTACCTATTCCACAGTTTTTTCCGCGAAAAAAACCGCTTGAGCGCCGTCCAGAACGACGTCAAAAACGTGCATGAGCATGGTAGTTTGAAAATTCGTAACTAAGGCCAGGAAAAGACTGAGAGGCTGCAAAGCACAGGTTCTGTAGTACAAAGCCCAGCTATCCATTAAAAAAGTTTCAGCTCTTGAGGAGCAGTAAGCTCGAAAAAATTTAGATGCGATCCTAAAAAGCAAAAGCTGGGATCTTTGAGCTTAAAATTTTGTAACTTACCAGAGAAGTTATAAAACAGCCTGCAATTTTTATGAGGGAAAGTAGGAGGATGGCCTCATATTACAGCAAATTTGTAGCTAACAAGCTTCAGTGGCTCCGGAGAAATTTAGATGCGACCCAGATACGACCCCCCCCCCCCTCCCTTTCCTGTTTTTTTGCTACCATACATAAAATCATAAGAAAATCCACAGTTGACAGAATAACACCAAATTTTGCACTGATATAGCAGAGTATCTCCAAGGTACAGATAAATCGTATGGGCCCGTGAAAAACATTACAAAAAGATTTAGAAGTTCATGATGGTCACAGCTGGTAAAGATATTCGCTTTTGTCGAGTGTGTGAGTCAGGAAGGCTTGCAAGATTTCTAGGACAATCGGTACATTTAGCATTTTTATGAAATCACACATCCTTCAAAAGAGTTATGAGCTCTTGTAAATGTTTTTTTTGAGAATTTCTACAGATTTTTTATCTTTTTTATTCTGAGTTCCACTTTTTCGTAGACTTATTGTAAAAAACAAAACTATCTGCTTTTTGATTCTCTTTTAAGCTTAGAGTATTTTAGCCTAACTACCTCCTCTTACGACTCCCCCGCCCACTTTAGGTACCCTCTTTACGACCCCCCGTTGCGACAGTCGCATCACAAGCTTGACCCTGATTCCATGATATACTTGGAACAAGTCAACAAAGACATGACGTACGAGCAGCGGATGTGTTAGCAATGTATTATTGTACACACTAAGCAAAACGAATGATTCTACCTCATTGTCAGATTGTTGCTTCATGCAATCCATGAACCGAAGTCATTCAAGATTAAGCCATCGATGGTAGTTGTGTGAGCTCCTCTAGCTAGTTAGATATCAAAGCAGCTTCGTGGCTAGACACAATCTGATATATCTAGTTATTATATCTAATACGGTAGGATCCCTTGAGCGAGTGAACATAAGATTTACAGACAGCTTAATATACAGTCACACACGAGGGAACGACGAAGTATGCAGTGCCTTACGACTGTTTCCGCGATCAAGTGACATAATTGTCGTTATTCTTGACCACCCGCTCTACAGGGTGTCCCAGAAGTAAGTACACACTATTCAATCGTTAATGTTTTATCTTCCCATTATGTCTTTTTCCGCCATTTTAGCACTATTCCTGTAGGGAAGGCTTTAACTTAGATTTACAATATCGAACGAATCACCGATCCTTCCTCATTACTGTAGAATTACTGTAGCAACTTCGACAAAGATTTTAGGCCATTGGAGGCCATAATCTGCCTCGGAACAAAACCCAAAAGGCCAAAAACCCTCATACTTTGGTCATAGAAGCCGCTGATTTCGATTATGAATTTTCTACTTTACTGTAATGCTTCTTCCCAAAGTCATCCCAGGCATAGGTGCGATAGGGGGAGCCGGGCTCTCCCCAGGTGAAGGGGGTCTCGGCTGTTCCCGACCTTCCAGGGTGAAGGGGGTATGTGAGTCTGGGGGGGGGGGGGGAGGAAGAGAGAAAAGGTAAAAAAAGCGTGGTATGAAGAGCTCCAATTTGTATATTATTTAGGCACAAATTGAAAAAGATTTAAATATTTTCAAAAGAAATTTAAAAATTTATAAAAAATTGATTATGAAGATCTGTGCTCCTGTTTCACTGCATCAACAAAAAACGAAAGCAATAAGGTTTATCCCAAAAGATGTACAAGTTAGGAACAAGTTCAATTCCTGCACATCATCATCAACAATATCATTGTCGCTAATGTCAGAGACAAAAAGTTCGCTGCCTGAAAAATCTTCTTCTTCCTCCAAAAGGTCATCGGAGTAAAAGTAGAATTGCGTGCAAAAGCGTTCTAAGTCAAAAATGGATTTGAAACTTTCTTCTTCTTCTAAGCGCTTTTGTGATTTTTTTCCCTGGTAGCACCAGGAAAGTCAGCAGGTAGGTGAAAAGTTTCTTCATAGCATCTTTTAGGATATTTCAAAAAGTCATACGATAACAGCCTGTCTAAACCACTTATACCAATCCTTTAAATGAAGTTTTTAGATAATAATATGTTTAGTAGAGGTTGACAAACCTTAAGTAATTGCAGATGCTCCATCGTTGTACGACTTTTGCGTTGTGTTCTGATAACAGAGTAGATAGAAAATTTCTTTCTCACCTCTGCAGTGCTAGTCGGAATGGAAACTAGCTTTGCCAGTAAGTCCATCAGATTTTTGAGGTAAGTAATGGGAAAAGAGCCAATCGCATATGCTTTCGCAACACGGGAAGGAAATACTGCACACTTTTTTTGGGCCCTGTTGAACTCTGGCTTCACCTCCTCTGGCATACGTCCTGTTAGCTGATGAGAAAGCTGCTCAACTTCTCCTTAACAGCATCTGCGGAATAGCTGAAAAAAGTAGATACTATGCTGCGCGTTGTTTTTTTTCAATATCATAGGTCATAATGTCACAAGGCGAATTTCCAAAAGCATAAAGCACAGAGTTGGATTCGCACTCCAGTCGGGATCTAAGAGCAGCAGCTATGCTTTGTACTAACACCTTCCTTTTGTTCATATCCATGTTTGTGAATTAAGCAGCCTTGAAATCTTCAGCAACCTGAAGATCAGCAATGGACTTCCTGGGCATTTCCTCATTGAAACTAGGCAATCTGCTTGGATTCCTTATGTAAGAAATCAGAGAGTTTTGCTCAATTGTCAACTCTGTATCAATGTCGACAACATTTTCGTCGGCGTAAAATTCTCCTTCTGCCTCGCTGTGGAACTGGAACACATGCGAGTCATCTGCGATTTTGTAAAGTATTCTGCCTGCCGTTTCCTCTTCAAACTGCCAACCTTTCCAAAACATTGAGGGAGATTTAATAACATGTTATTCTTCTGAATTTTTTGATTCATTGAAACAACCATTCTCTACAAATTAGGTAAGGTGAGTCTAGAGCGTTTTCACGAAAGTGGCCTTCTTCAGCACTAGGTTTACAGAGTATAGATTCCAGAAATGAGCGGGTTTTTGTGTGAAGGCGTGGAATTCCACCAATCTCCCATAGTTTTTTAAGTGTGTGCTAATAATGATGGCATAATTGTCAATCAAAAGCGCATTTTTTACCAAAAAAAACATGAACATATAACAACGATAATCACGCTTAAATAGACGCGTTCGCTCACGCTCCCGTTAGTGCTGATAACGATGTCAATCCACAGCACATTTTTTATTATCAACTTGCTCCACCTCGCTCTTATTAGGTCATCCCGAAAGTTTTTGCGCACGATTTTCAAAAATTCATAATTTCTGATTCTTCCAACCGATTTGACTGATTTCACTTTTATGTGAAAGGGTAATTCATGCTCTTTACAAAGACATTTCAGCTGCTTAGTAACGGTCATCTGTTGCATAGATAGGAGCGATAGAAGAAAATCGGTCAAAATTTGAATTTTCTGTGTAGGGTCATAAAAAATGGGAGACTTGCAACAAAAATCGGAGCAGTCAGTATTGTAGGTTCTTTCACCAGCTCTTTCTAACAGTGCAGAGTTTGCGCTGATTGAGCGTCCTATGAAAAGTTATGACTTCTCTGAAAAATGCCAAAATAAATCAAATTCGCCCTTTTGTATTGCTTGCTCGAAAATCATAACTTTTCATAGAGACCCTCAATGAGCGCAAACTTTGCACTGTCAGAAAGAGCTGGTGAAGGAACCTACAATACTGACTGCTTCTATTTTTGTTGCAAGTCTCCGATTTTTCATGGCCCTACACAGAAAATTCAAATTTTGACCAATTTTCTTCTATCGCTCCTATCTATGCAACAGATGACCATTACTAAGCAGCTGAGATGTCTTTGTAAAGAGCATGACTTACCCTTTCATATAAAAGTGGAAGCAGTCAAATCGGTTGGAAAAATCAGAAGTTATGAATTTTTGAAAATCGTGCGCAAAAACTTTCGGGACGACCTATACAATGTGTTGGCTTTTATGGATCACAGGAGCAAATGATTTTTAGAGCAGGAAAGCAAAACAGCCTTAACATGCTTTATACCATTCGAAAGCTGAGATCATGGAGAATCGACGTAGACCGTCGACTTTTTTCTAGGTCTTCTGTGCCGCGAGATATGAGGGATTTTATGTGCTTCAAAAATTAACTGATTTTGTGTCCTCACTTTCTGCTCTCCAAATGAATGCTACGAAAAATTCGACGGTCTACGTTTGTTAATGAAAACTTGCTCTTTAACACAGATAGATAAACAGCAGTGATTAGGTCTTCATTTGGCAGAAATCTGCTGTTGAAAATGACCATGTTTTCAGATAAAATGCGGTGTATCTTTCGGTAGAGGGGGGCTAGAAAGAAGTCGACGGTCTAGGTCGAATCCCATTTTTCTGAGCTTTCGAATGGTAATGGCAATGGCTTCGAATGGCAACAAAAATTAACTGCTTTTTTGTCCTCACTTTCTGCTCTCCAAATGAATGCTACGAGGATAAATAAATAATATAATAAACATAGATAGCGTTTCTTCTGTAAATTTGTGAGTGTACTTGTTGTTTGAGATACTTAGCCTGCAAAACCTTTTAATAACAATCATATTCTCAGAGTACAATACCAATCTCAGCCCAGGTGAAGGGGGTCATCGGGAGTTTGGCCTCAAAGTGAAGGGGATAAGATCCATCACTCCCCCGATCGCTACTATGATCCCAGGTCAACCGTAATAACTGAATATCCAGTATTTGTCAGAAATGCGATTACATCATCAGAAAAGCTAAAAACGCTCTTAAAAAGTTGTGTAGAGGAATCGACGTACGCGAAAACCCTAGTATACGACTTTCCAGACTTTTTGAAAAAAATTTTGTCAGAGGGTGAGGGTATATTTGACAATGGTTCCACATGCTGGAAGTTCTCACCGTAATCCTACAGTAATGAAGAGCGATTCAATCAATAAAGTGAATCTAAGTTGAAGCCTCCTCTATAGAATGGTACTTGACTGTCAGAAAAAGATCCATTGGGAAGAGAGGTATTGACGATTAAAAAGTGTGTACTTACTTTTGGGACACCCTGTATATACTGCAATCTAATGATCTTATTGGCTTTACATTTAGCTTTGGCTCACAGTGATAAGAGTAAAGTCCTATTTAGCTACAAATAGACAGCGATGAACGAGTCAACTTGTTACTTTTGTGGAAAGAATGTCGAGACCTTACTATACGTGTCCCCAGAAGCAGCAAGAACAACGCAATTTCTTCGCAGCAATGAAGATTTACTTCTCGCTGGCATCGGATTTTCTCCAGGTGTACTTTAAAAACTGCAAAGAGAGCCTAAAGACCATTTGCGTTGCTCATTATCTAAAAAGCGTAAGTCTCCCAACAGTTGAGAGTGCGAAAAGAGCAACGTTTACATAGGCACGAAGCCTTCTCGATGATATTGTCATGAATGGTGGAAAGTTATCAAAAACGGCGGAAGATGTGGCCTACATACCGAGGATGATATCCCTGGCCAACTCTTGTTTGAGTTGAATACGACCATAACAACCTCTGCATTAGTTTTTTCCCAGAACTTTCAAAATCAAAGGTGTATTCATTAGGTGGATATCGCGGTCAACGCGAGGGATGTTTGTCGTTACTTGAACGACTACTTGAGAAAATATGGCCGGGGAAATGAATGGAATATTCGTCCAGCACAGGCAGATGTGGTCTTTCGAGCTCAAGTAGGGGTGCTCTCTGCGTAAAGTAATCTGTGTTCATTCAAGTATATTCAGATGAGAGAGAATTCACTAAGCAATGACAATCGCAGAGAAGAGAGGAGCACTGAAGTGGAGGATGTCAGCATGCCACCACCGCCAGCTGTGATGCGTGTTGATTAGAAGTGCGAGAGTGAGAGCTGATTCTCCCCCTATCTTCACTTTTTAGCTGGTACAGGGTGACCACCTTCACTTTTGGAATAAAATTTTTTCGCTGGACGATAAAGAAGGAAAAAGCAAAACAAACGCAAAAAAGATTATTAAAAGCATATTTCTATGTATGCGGCGGCATACATATTCAAAATAAACGTGTTTAGTAAATGGTGTTTTTGGAAGTAAAAATTGGCGGGACTGTACGATTTTATTGAGTAAATTATGTCATAACGTACTGCGAAGAATACCCAGGGAATAACCGTCGCGAACCAGAATTTTGAATAGTAAAGTAACGAAAAATCATGCGAAATTTCCACTGTTATAATTCTGGTGTTTGAAGATGTCAGCAGTTGCGACTTCATAGGTTCTGAAGAGTAAATGGTGCTCTATCAGATTATGAAAAAATCAGTTCGATTTGAGAAGTGATCGCCGAAGGGCAGAATTTCAAAAAAAGGCCATTGTAGGTTGCTTAGTGACAGCTGACAATTAAACTTATATAAATCCTGGATGTGAATGTGTGTTATGTTGCGACTTCATGGGCTTCTAGAGTAAGGTTTGCCTTATCAGAATATATCTTAGTCGTACCGATCCACTGAAACAGCGCCGAGATCAAGGGTCTTGAAGAAGTAGGTAAAAAAGCGTCTTTAAATTTCAACAGCTCAACTTCTTCAGAACTGCATGAATCATATTGCGACTTCATAGGTTAGATTCTTCTCATCAAGAGCTTTCAGATAATATATGATATGTGGGGGTTTAGGGCCTCTTACGACTTGTGCCCGAGAGGCGAGACTTTTCATCACAATTCTCCCCTGTCGGCTTCCATCCAATACATTAAAGTGGGTTGGGGGAGAATTTGTGATGAAAAGTCTCCCCTCCCGAGCATAAGTCGTGAGAGGCCCTAAACCCCCACATATCATATATTACCTGAAAGCTCTTGATGAGAAGAATCTAACTCATGAAGTCGCAACATGATTCATGCAGTTCTTGAGAATTTATGAGCTGTTGAAGTTCAAAACGATTTTTTTTTACTTGCTTCTTCAAAACTCTGGATCTCGGCGCTGTTTTAATGGATTGGTACGGCTAAGATATATTCTGATAAGGCAAACCTTACTCTACAAAGCATATGAAGTCGCAACATAATATACCTTCACATTCATGATTTATATGAGTTTAACTGTCAGCAGTCACTAAGCAACCTAAAATGGCCTAATTTTTCAAATGTCAGTCTTTCGGCGGTCACCTCTCAAATCGAACTGATTTTATCATTATCTGACAGAACACCATTTACTCTTCAGAACCTATGAAGTCGCAAATGCTGACATCTTCGTACACCAGATTTATAACAGTGGAAATTTCGCATGATTTTTCGTTACTTTACTATTCAAAATTCTGGTTCGCGACGGTTATTCCCTGGATCGACCTGCTATCTTCGCAGTACGTCATGACATAATTTGCTCAATAAAATCCGTACGCACCACTTACTAAACACGTTTATTCTAGATATATATGCCGCCGTATACATAAAAATATGCTTTCAGTAATCTTTTTTGCGTTTGTTTTGCTTTTTCCTTCTTTATCGTCCAGCGAAAAAATTTCCTTCTAAAAGTGGAGGTAAGATAAGGACTTAATAAAATCGAACAGTTCCGCTGACGTCTACTTTCAAGTACACCATTTAATAAACACGTTTATTTTAAATATTTGCTGCTATATTCATCGCATCTGTGGCCCTAAAGAGGTCCGTTAGGTCACAGTTCGACCTAGAAGGATAGCTCAGTCCGTCCGTTCTACCCCACCCCCATTCCCCCCCCCCCCCACCCCAGTCGACGAGTTCGGGGGTGAGTGTCACTACCACCTTCACTTTTGGTGGGCCCGGCCCCCCCCCATCGCACTGGTGGCGAGCCGAGGGGGTAAAAAATCCGAAACTCGTCCACTCCCTTAAAACAGGATCCCCAGGAATTGGGTTTTTTGAGGGTTTCGGACAATTTTAAATTTATAACTGTAGCCCTAGAATGAAAAAAATATTGGAGGCGAAATTTTGCCCGGACGCTGCTTTTAAACACCATTTACGTGTCTCACTTCGAACCAGATCTCTGCTCCCGAGTTTTCACAATTGGCATGCTTCTTATCCCTCCCCGTATCAATTCTGAGGCTTAATTACTCAACGTCCTTTCTACCTTCTATGAGCAGTCTTCCTAAATAAACTCCATAGAACTTACGCCAGGTTTCAAGAAAAATTTGCGAAAAAGTCATCTAATGGGAGAGCTCTAAGCTCGAGAACTATTTACTTATACGCTTTTTTGTCTACAAAGAAGATCAAGATTTTTTCAAATACCCAGTAGCTCAAACGCTTTCCTTGAGAGGTGAATTTTCCTTAACGCCTTCGAGTGCAGACTTTCCGCAATTTGCGAAAACCCGGAATAATTCTCTTTTCTAGAAAGCATAGCCAATGCCAGCGAGACACTGCTTCGAAACCGGATAGTGTCAAAAAAGATGCAAAAATTGCGTGGAATTGTATTATTTTGGCAATTGTATTCTAACTTGTCATTTGTTTCAGCACAGTCACTCTCACGTTCTTTCAACAAGCAAAAATAACATTTGTCCATGCAAATGCTTTTAAAATTACCATCGAGATGAAGTCAGTATATCTCCCTCGCCCACCCACTCATACGCTCTCTTACAAGCAAAAGCAAGAACTTCTAAAGGAAGCTTAGGCTATGCTGTTACAGGGCTCGGTGCGAGGTGGCTTTTCGAAAATGAAATTAAATCCCCCTTGACTTTGCCAATATTTTACGAAGTCTCCTTTGACTCAACCATAAACGTAGAAACCCTCAGAAAAACGAAACGTCGGCTAAAAAGACGGCACTTTTTGTGTCTCTTCAGCCACAAAAACGATATCCCCTTTGCTTTCTGTCCCAAAAACGATATCCAGCTTGCTTATAAGCCACTTGTGCCGAACCCTAGCTGTTACGCATTTTGGCATCACTCCGTTATTCTATTAACACAACCCGGGAACAACCTCTCAAAACAACACACAATCATACACGTGACTTCCTCGTACGCGTGATGTCAGTCTTATGCTATACTTGACAGTCATTTGTTTTTTCAATACACGCGTGAACCTTTTACGAAAACATGCTTAACCTTTGATTCAACTGGCTTGGCACCATTAGGGCGGGGTTTTGTGATCTAATTGAAGCCGCCCGCGCCCGCGACGCACCTGCGTCTCTCTCGCGCGAGTACTCTCTGATCATTACCTAGCCTTGATTAGGTCACGAAGCCCAGCCAGTTGAATCAAATGGTGCGTCACCACTTGGTAATGCAGTTTTGCAACATTCCAAAGGCATGCCACCACTGGCATATCCTTAGAGCAAAGAACCACAACACGAAAAGAGTGTGGCCAACGAACGAAGCCTGTGAATAACCGTATTGTAGTCCTACAGTTGTCAATACGCCGCGCAGTGTCGTCTTTTTTGGAGCAATATGTTCTACGCTGAATCGAAAATGGTGTCGGAAGGTAAAGATTACCCGCTAAGATTCCAGCGTTTTCTCCAAACTTTTCAATATCGTATAGCGTAAATATAGAATCTAAGAGATTTGACTACGCAACGCACATGGCTGGCACAAACTACCGTCCATGTTGCCCTCCCCCTCCCCCCCCCCCCAAAAAACGCGTTGTTATAAATTGCGTAGTGACTAGCGACCCATGGGGTCCCTAACGTGCTGGTCGGATGAATACGTTAGCCGCTTCTTTGTGAAAAACCACTTCGAAAAAGAAGAGTCGCTCGAAGGGCCGATGAACATTGCAAACCGTTCAGCATTTTCCAAAATCCTGCTATAGTCTTGCGAGATTTCAAAGGTGGTGTTTTCTCAAGTATTAGGTTGCTGCATAAGTACTGACCGATTTGAATCTTTTGAGTTCAAAATGTCATAACTCTCTTCAAAGTCAACTTTTTCCCAAGATCTTATCTGTTGAGCAATTCCTTGGCTATCAGATACATATTGACGCCTACGAAAATCCTTGTTAATAAGAAGCAAGTACTCAAAAACTTCACAGCGTTTTTCTTCAGTCTTTTTTGACATGGCAATGCTCCCTTATGAGAATTGATAGGCATCCTATCTAAAAATTGATGGATAGAGAAATTTTCGTAGATTATTTTGCGACATCAAAGAACCCATAGGATCTGCGTTGCCGAGAGATTTTTTGAACGAGCAAAAAAGAACCCACTTTTTGACCCCGCCTCAGTGCATGTGTGCATGGCCTATTTACGAATTATGAAAATTTTACAACTGACGTGAGCGCCGAAAAGGAATCGGTGGATGGGCCCTGCTAACTCTTGCTTTACCCTAGCACCTCCAACTTTGAACTTATCGATTACTTCTATACGCAGAAAGTTATAGCTTGTAAAACATCTATACAGAAAATTAATGTTTGGCAATAAATTTTATTGGAAAGACGTTTTCTTCATAAGACTGAACTTATGCGTATGCTAATCTGTTACACCCTTATTCCGGAACCAATTTAAAAACTTGACCTGAAGGGCGCATTTTAAAGATTTCCTCGCAAGAACATATTTCTAGGGTGAGAACCTACCTCGACCATTTGGAGATTTCAGGCATGAAATCTCCCTACACTAAGAAATATATTGAAATTTGATATGCATTGGAAAGCGCAAGAAAAGCACTTTCTGATAATACTAACAATACTGCATTAGCCATGAAATTCTCTTAGAACAGCTGCTTCAAACATACGGCAGAAAAATCGGATAGAACTTATGCAGCAACCTAATACTACGTCCTCTCATTCAAATTTCCACTCTTTACAGAAATCAATACAACGTAAAAAATAATCCCCCACCCTCTACTTTAATCAACTTTTCCCAGCAAGTTTCATCAGATACTTTTGGAAGTAGCAGAACATTTATACCCACAACGTATACTACAAAGAACACAGTTTTCGTGTACTACAAAGAGCGCAGTTTCCTTTCAAAATCCTCAGACAGTCGGCGCGTAGCTCCCGAGGACAGTCGAAATTTGGCAGAGCCGCGGAGGACCCAATTGACCATTGAGAGCGGGGCGAGGGGGCGGTCCCTTCTTGTAGGTCACGGTGACGCCACAAGCAGACAAATGGGACCCCTCTTCGGGACGCGCAAATCTCTGCTCCAGTGGTACGCCACATTTGGGAGAGCCTTGGAGCAGAGATTTGCGCTCCGGAGGTACGCCAGATTTGGGACACCTCCGGAGCACAAAAGGTACGCAGCCAATTTGCTGTGATACGCAGCTTAGCATTTTCGAAAATAAGCTGCCGTCGCTCTCGACTTACCCTTTTTTGTCGTTCTTTCGCGCTCGCTTTTTTTGGTTTTTCGTGTTCTCGTGGGCGCGTTGGCGTTTATGTTGTTTTAAGTTATTCTTCAGGTATTTCGGATTTTCGTGCGGATGCACTCAATCGCTTTTGGTGTTCGGCTCTCGTTTTCGACTTGCTGTCGTTTTTCGGCGTTCTTTTCCGTTCTTTTTCTTTTTCGTGTTGCTCTTCGGCGCTTTTGGCGTTTATTTGTTCCGTTCCTTTTTTTCGGGTTTCAGGTTTTAGGTTTTCGTGCGGATGCACTTAGTCATTTTTAGTGTTTGGATCTTTTCGACTTGCTGAGACATCGTTGACTATTGATGGAGTGTTTTTGTGATAGATCCTGGATGTTCGAAACAAAAAGTTTACAAACAATTCGTGTTCAGTCACTAATAGTATGACCGATATCTAAAGCTTTTGCTATGCAAGTGCTGGTCGCGCTGGTCGTAGTAAGCCTGGTTAGCTTTAATGGTCCTAATCGTTCTCACATTGGGAAACTTTGCATTTTAGGAAAGTGTTTGCGGAGATCCCTTTGTTGCTCTACATGCTCACGAGCTTTCTGAGGTACCCACTTTTCCAGAATCTCATGTACGAAAAAGTCTGCTTTGCACATCATGACCAGGTATTGTAATGCTTGCTCAGCTTTTCCTGATCTTTCGTTTCTAGAACTTTCTTTTTGTTCGAATGTATAAGCCTATTACTCTGACAAAGTCATACAAGCTGGAACGAATCACTTTTATTTTTTATCATCCATCGTACTGCTTCCGTCACTCCTGTCAACTCTAGCATTAAAAGCAGGTGAGGTGGGGATTGCTATGATTTTGTGGGTTATACATGATGTTGGAACAAAGTCATTTTAGCTGCGGATATGTAAAGCATCAAAGTCCCACTGCTAATTCTTTTCTTGGTTTGATCCTTTGCACAACAAACTACACCGTTCAAACTGTTTACATGAGCTTGTCAGTTTATATGCTGCTCATAAGCGACGCTCTATTTGGCATCTGTAGCGGATATTTTTCAGTTATTTGTGAGTGTTTTTTTTCTGTTGGAGTGCTTATGTTAACGTGAGTCAATTTTGTGAGGCTCAGTACATGCGAACGGCACTCGCCTCTGTAGACTACTCGTCGTAGGATACGTTGTATCATTCATTCTTTGATTAAGAGACGAGAGCGAGCTTTGCGTACATTTCATTAACAAGTTCATGAATGAGTTCTAACGCGTTTGATCAATTTACTATTAGATTTCGTGGGAGAACATCTTTGAGCTCGTTGAACCAAGTTGGCTTGAACACTTTCTTCTAGTACGTATTCCTGATAATAAATAGCCAAAACTCGTTAGAACTCATCCATGGACTTGTTGACCAAACGTACGCAGAGCGTGCTCGCGTCTCTTACAAGGAAAGGATACTTGGTAGAAGGGCGTTTCCATATGGGATGTATATTATCTTATAGGGCATTGAACGGCTAATTCCAGATCTGCTTTCGGTATCTGAGCGCATCTGGGAGGGGAGTTATGCGAACTTTTTAAGGTAGAAAATCAATAATTTGGCTAAGGTAAGGTTAGGTGTTGAGGTGTTTTCGGCGCTTGAAAGGAGTAATAACTGACATGAGTTTATTAGGTTGAAGGTTTTATTATACAAAACGTCCTGGTAGCAATCATGCCCATTTGAATTCACGGACTAAGGTTCCGAATGATTTTATTGTAGCTGCGCTTTCAAATTTTTACTTACTTACTTACTTAGATACTTAGATGGCCCATCCTCACGTGACGTGCGGGCCCCAGTACAGAAGATGCCATTGATCCCTGTCCCTCGCTTCGGACATCCACGATCTTCTTGGTCGTCGTCGGTGGCTGCGTCCACGAGTTCCAGGGGCGAGAATCGTATCCAGCTGATTTCTCAGCTGGTCCATCCGTTCCACGAACACGTCTGCCCATCTCGTCGGTGGTCTTCCTCGAGGACGTTTGGCTTCGTCGGCCCATCGGTGTTTCGCTTTCGCAACGTATTCCGCTGGGTCACAGACGGGACATTCTTCTCATATCCGTGCTGCGAAGTCCGACTAGATGTTGCTTGTGTCGGATCATCATTAGAAGACTGCGCTCGAGCGCTCTGTGGGTGGTCCCTAAAGCTTTCGACGTGGTTACGGTGTCGGCCCAAGTCTCAGCTGCGTAGCAGAGTGCTGGGAGAACGGTTGAGTCGAACAGGTGGGCACGAGGCTCCGGGTCCGTCAGTTGGTCGGTGGCTTCCTTCAGAGGCCCGAAGGCGGCCCAGGCTGCTCTTCTTCTCCTATTAAGTTCTTCCCTCAAGTCGTTCTCCATGTTCATCGAACGTCCGAGATACACGTAAGAAGACGTTTCCATAATAGGGGTGCCTTCCAATTCCATTTCTGCATCTTCGCAAAGGGCGTTCTTCATGAACTGAGTCTTCTTCCGATTTATTCGCAGTCCGATCTTCTTTCCTACTTCGTTTAGTTCCTTCAACATCGCCTCTGCTTCAGTGATACTGCTCGAGAAAAGACGATGTCATCCGCAAAACTAAGGTTGGATAGGAATCTCCCATCAACTCGTATGCCCCTTTCTTCCCAGTCTAGTGACTTCATCACCCACTGCAAGGCCGCGGTGAACAGCTTCGGCGAAATTGTGTCGCCTTGTCGGATCCCCTTCCCGATTGGTATGGTCAGGGGGCGATGGAATTGCTGCATCGTCGTTGTACAGTCCTTGTAGCAGTCGGCTAACGTCCTCACGTAAGCTGGTTCCACTCCTTGATCGACTAGCGCAGACAGGATGGCGTTGGTTTCGACGCTGTCAAAGGCTTTCTCGTAGTCGACGAAGGTTAGGACGAGAGGCAGTCGGTACTCCCGGCAGACTTCTATGACCCTCGAAACCGTCTGGATGTGGTCGATGCAGCTGAATCCTTTGCGAAATCCAGCTTGTTCTTGGGGTTGGGCTTCATCCAGCGTCCTAGATATGCGTGCGAGGTTAATCTTCGTGAAGAGTTTGTACAGCACTCTCAGCAGGCATATTGGACGGTAATTTCGAAGATTTTCCCTTCACCCTTCTTAAAAAGAAGGACGGTTCTTGACGTTCTCCACTGGTCGGGAATCCTCTCCTTCTGAAGGTAAGATGTCAGGTGCGGCGCGAGAATCTCGTGTAGATGTTGTCCTCCGGCTCGCAGAAATTCGACGGAAAGATGATCTGGTCCTGGAGCCGTGGACGTCTTCATGATCTGAGTCGCCGTGCGCACTTCAGCAGGTAGAATTCGTGGTGGTACTTCTCCAGTGGGAACAACGGGCATCGGCACGGGTGTTGATGAGCGGAAGAGGTTGGTATAGAAGTTCTTCGCGATAGATTCCATATTGTATCGGGAAGAAGTCGGAGTCCCGTCTTCGTTCAATAGTGCAGCCAGCGGTACGTGATATTCACAGAGGTCCCTTCGGCATTTCTTAAAACTTCGTCTTCCTTCGGCTGTTTCCAGTATCTTAGCTTGCCTGTACTTCTTGAGATCCTCCTGCATAGCTGTTCTGCAACTGGCGTTGGCTATCAGTCGCTCGAGGTGGGTTGCATTCGCATCCTGCCTCAGAAATCTTCTTCTTTCAAGCAATTCCTTGGTGGTCTTCGAAATACGTTCCAAGTTCTTCTCAGAAGTCACTTGGAACACATTCTCCGCAGGCTCGCAATCCTTTCAGAAGCCGGTCGTAGTCGTACGTCGGGTCCTCCTCGATGGGCTAGTCACATCTTGATATGAGCTCCTCCAGCCTGTTCCCGTCATAAACGACTTCCTTCCTTCTCGCGGCACTGTGACAGACTTTCTTTTCCAGCCTTCGGCTGAGTCGTATCTTCGCTCGAAGGAGGCGGTGATCGGAGCCACTGCAGAAGGATGGAACTACTGAGACATCGAGCAAGCTCCACCTTCGGTTGGTGAGAATGTGGTCGATCTCCGCGTGAGTCGTTCCGTTGGGCGATTCCCATGACCACCGGCGATGTTCTTTCTTCATGAAAATGGAATTTCCATGGAAGAGTCGTGCGGCGGAGAGAAGCCCAGCGAGACGGTTGCCGTTTTCGTTCCGGAGCCCATATCCAAACTTCCCGATCCTATATTCCTTTTCTAGTGGCATCCCCATTTTCGCTTTGAAGTCGCCCACAACATACTTGTAGAAGGACTTTTCGTTGCGGACGACCTCCCCCACGTCTTCGTAGAAAGCATCTAGTTCTGAGTCGTCAGCTGCTGATGTTGGAGAGTAGCAGTTGATGATGCTGATGGTCTTCTGACGTGGAGGGCGTAGTCGTAGGATGGCTAGTCGGGGTGATAGGATCTCGTGCGAATCGACAAGATGGACGATAGACGGGTGGACGACAAAGCCAACGCCTCCCCAACGTTTCGTGATGGAACCTTCTCACCACGAATGATGAGCGTCCCATCATTCATCTGTCGCACGTCCTTCTTCCTGGACTTCGTTTCCTGCAGAGCGATGATGTGGTAGTTGATGTGCTCTGCAGCGTCGAGAAGAGCGTGGAGGTCGGCGTTTGTGGAGACTGTCCTGGCGTTGTAGGTGCAGAGCATGAGGCAGTTTCCGTGGCGTGTCGTCCGGGCAGACGTGTCGTTTTTGTCCAATCCAAAAGGCGCCCTGAGGACCCTGACATCAGTCTTGCTACCACCCGGCGCCGTAGGCGGGATCCGATGTGCAGGGTTTCTTTCTATTCTTCTAACTGGTAGAGTAATGAAATTTTTCCCCTACAAGAGCAGACTTGCTAGGCCAACTCTTGATTTCCACGGGGCGATCGCTGACCCCGGGCTTGGAGCGGGAAGAACCGCCTAGCGACCTGAAAACCAGACGGCGGTGGATCGGGCCTGGTCAAATTTTTGCATAAAAAATTTCCATAACTTCCCTCCCAGAAGCGCTTTGCAGATACCGAAGGTAGGTTTGAACTCATCGTTCCATGCTTCATAAAACGGTATACATTTTGCATGGAAACGTCACTTCGACCAAGTATCCATCCCTTGTAAGTCAGAGGATGAATGATATATGTTGTATATGTTGTATATGAAAAAAACCAGTAGTCGCAGAAGCGGTATTGCTTGCGTCCTCAAATGAACTATATATAGTACTTCCTCATATGAATCCTTTAGTCACAATCCTCAGTCATGGCGTAAAAACAACATCCACTACTCGTCGCAGTATTAGAATTGCTGGTCTCGAAGGTGCTACTGGTCTTGGAGGTACTATAGGATATGCCGTTTCTGGCACAGTCCGAGGGCAAGCATCTATTTTGAACTTCGCCTCTTAGCTTGCTTTTTATTTTTGGCGCTAATACGGATTAACATTCATGGTATAGTGGACCTCTTAAGTAGTTCATGTGATCCTTTTATGACACGTAAAAAGCTAAAACGCATCGATTAAGAGTTTACAACATCAGCTCAAAGTGTCCCTGTTTTTAATCCTACAAAAAAGCGGAGACTCGGAGTCAGATAGGGGAGAGTGAAGGAGGAAAGGGCAGGTAGTCGGTTTTCAACACTCGCTGTTTTCTCAGATAATCGTTTTCGTAGGAAAATGTATGCAGAGCGACAGTACCTATGGCGTGATTACTATACGCTCAACTGCATCTATTCGATACTTAGCCGTCGTGGAGTAAACGTGATGATACCTATGAACAGGAACGAACTAAAGCTCAATGCAATGTACAAAAGTTTCGTTTTGCGATTTGCAGTAGATTGTTTGCAGTTAATTTGAAATAAAGGCCTTGTCTCTTCATTCTTCTATCTTCTATCTACAAACGCAAGGGGTGAGAGGGAGGGGGTGAACGGAGTTGAGGGTCGCGCTGAACTCCTACCCGGGGACGGGGGTCGTATTCGGCGGTCGTATGCCATGCTCGACGCTGGTCTAGAGCTATTTGGGTAGGGTTTAGAGACATAATTGGGGTTTGGAGCTTAATTAGGGCTAGTTACAGTATGCCGCGACAGACTTCCGGAGCACAAAATGGGAGGGCTCCGGAGTCCAAAATGGGAGGGCTCCGGAGCACAAAACGGGAGGTCTTCAGAGCACAAAATGGGAGGACTCCGGAGCATAAATGGGAGGGCTCCGGAGCACAAGTGGCAAATCCCCGCTGGGGAAACCCCGCGGCTCTGCCATTTCTGCTCCGGAGGTATGCCGTCGATTGTCTAAGTAGTGAGTACGGCTTTGCGTTCAATTTTGGAAAATGGTAAGTTGAAGAGGTTCAGTGCTGTTGCGAACTGATATCATGCTCACTATGAACGAATACTTCCTTTTGGACCCAGTTGTCGCTGTGACGTAGGTCTAAATCATGAGATTTATTTTCTTTGATTGTCATGCTAAGTACAGCGTATCTGTAGTTAGGTGCACCCGTGCCGATCTCACAAATCTCGAGTCTTGGCTATGCTGGGTACACTAAAAACTCAATTCCAAGTGGAGAAAATTCTCGTATGGTTGCCTTCCAGCGATTGGCTGTGCTTTGCATTACAAGTACAAAGCACATTCCGACTTAGCTTCTTCACCCACAAGAATGGTTATTCTATCACAAGTTGCTTTATTAGGCAGTACATTGGGAGCAGGGTCAAGCTTGTGATGCGACTGTCGCAACGGGGTGTCGTAAGAGGGCATCTAAGGTGGGGGGGGGGGGTCGTAAAAGGAGGTATTTACGTTAAAATACTCTAGGCTTCAAAGGGAATTAAAAAGCAGACATTTAGTTATGTTGTTTACAATAAATCTATAAAATGTGGAAATCAGAATAAAAAAGATAAAAATCTGTAAAAATTCTCAAAAAAAAAACATTTACAAGAGCTCAAAACACTTTTGAAGGATGTATCATTCAATAAAAATGCTAAATGTACCGATTGTTCCAGAAATCTTGCTTCTGAAGCCTTCCTGAAGCCTCACACACTCAAGAAAAGCGCACATCTAGATCAACGATGACAATCAATACTCGTAAATCTTTTTGTAATGCAATTTATACGGCCCTTACAATTTATAGGTATTTTGAATAAGCTCTACTATTACTGTGCGAAATCTGGTGTTATTTTGTGAACTGTGGAATTTCTTATGATTTTATGTATGGTAGCAAAAGTGAGGAAAGGTAGGTCGTTTCTGGGTCGCATCCAAATTTCTTCGGAGTTATTGAAGCTTGTTGGCTGCAATTCTGCTGCAATTCTGCTGTAATATGAGGTCATCCTCCTACTTTCCCTCATAAAAATTGCAGGCTGTTTTATGATTTCTCTGTTAAGTTACAAAATTTTAAGCTCAAAAATCCCAGTTTTTGCTTTTTAGGATCGCATCTAAATTTGCGAGAGTCGCATCGAAATTTTTTCGAGCTTACTGCTCCTCAAAAGCTGAAACTTTTTCTATTGATAGTCTGCTATGCTACAGAACCTGTTCATTGCAGCCTCTCAGTCTTTTTCTGGCCTTAGATACGAATTTTCAAAGTACCGTGCTCATGCACGTTACATCGTTCTGGGTGGCGCTAAAGCGGTTTTTTTCGCGGAAAAAACTGTGGAATAGGTAGGAAGTAAGCTTCTTAGTCGAAAACATCTTTTGTTGTTCAAGAATGTCATTTTTTTTCTCCGTGCAAAAATTTGTGTCGCCTACGGGAATCGAATTTGCTGGCCTGAAGTATGCCTGAAAATTCAAAAAAAAACTTGCAGAATCTCAAACATTATTAAAGGTGTGTACATGTGCTACAGATGATGGCCGCACCCATTTGCCTAGAAATTCTGCTTCCGAAACCTCACTGAAGTTCTCACGCAGGTGTTTTTTAAGATTGACATTCGTTTATGCAGGTCCGCGAGGAATGTGGGCAGGGGAGCTAAGGGGGATAAATGGGTGAGGGTGGGGGGGGGGGGGAAGGGGAAGGGGGAGGGGTCGTACGGATGGGTACCTTCAAGGGGGGGGGGTCGTAAATGAGGGTCCCGGATCGCATCAGCACGCTTGACTCTGATTGGGAGTCAAAGTTCGGAAATGTCTCTTGTACTCCTAAATCTTAATTTCTTTAGAACTGTGCCACTCTTTGTCAGCACTTGTGGATCTATTCACACATAAACTCTCCAGCTGTCAATTCTGCTTAATCATTCCGTAACATGCGTTACTTTTCACCGTCTTCATGGGCTATCCAAAACGATGCGCTTTTCTAGATCTCAATTCTTTGCAGTTCTGTTACGTTTAGTAAAACATGTAAGCTGCATTCTTCTATTCCCATGAGATTTCCTCACAGCGCGTGGTCAGTTCCGATTAATGTTTAAGGTTTTAAAAGGAAGGATTAGGTAACTAAAAATTCGTTTAGCATTTCCTATCAGTAACTTTGCTTTCAACGCTTTGAAACAGTGTAGCTCTCGAATCCTCCAAATCTTGAGACTGCTTTCTTAGAAGCTCTAGAGTTCATGGTAATCCAATATGAGTGTCGCAAGCAGAGAAGTAAAGGGAAAAGCTGACTTGAGTGCTGCTTCATTATCAGATTGACCGAAATGCAGATAGTTAGTCCCGCCACGAATACGCTGTAAGTGGCGGCGCGTTATTGTAGCTGCAAGTTGCAACGACTGCCAAATCTGTTGTGTCTCTGCCAACTGCTACCTTTGTAGCTCAAAAAATCAAAACCGAGCAATAACAAAAAGTAGCCTATGGAACCCGCTGCAGCGCGTAGAATACGTGTGTAAAGTTTGGTCCGATTGATGCAGAACGATATACTCTATTCCGCACATACATACATGCATATGTACATACAGATACTCAGCTTCATTACAAAATACAAATAGACATTCAACTTTATAGATAAGCTATGTCCTTCTAAAAAAATGAAGACCTTAAGTACATGTTGTGATAAAATCTATATAATCAACACTTTTCTCAAAGAAGTGTTTAAAGATGATGGAAGCAAAAGCGTTCATATGTGTAGTTCTCTTGAAGACACTTCAATATTTCTAATTCTCAAGAATCCTTTATGTTTTATGAGTAAGCGGCAAACATTTTTATGTTGGTTTTGTGCATACACATATATGCACCGCGCGAAATTCGCGAGAAACGTTAGTGTGAGTTTCGATCTAACGGCTGGTATTCAACATGTAAAATTTCAAAGGTCAGAAATTAGAAGGTCATTTTACAATCTCTATTATGTAGACGGGGGGGGGGGGCTATAAGAGAGTGGAACAACTATCTTCGCGACAACAGCAACAGTTTCGCCCGCGGTTCTACCATACAGTTCTCATGAGAACGCGCAGTATTGCGAACCTCGCGAATCTCAGTTGTTTCTCATTAAGCGCCCAGATATGCATGTACTCAACAAACACGAATTTCATTCTTGACAATGAATGAAGACTTTGATGACGTCCACCATTTGTGCTCTTCGAAAGGCCTCCTCTGCCTCTTTTAGTTTATAATGCGCCTTTGTGAGCCCTGTCAAATCTATTCGTCTTGATGCGATAAGATTCAATGCTGTCGGATAGCTAAAACAGTACTAATTTGTTCAATATCAATGACCACCTTTGACTCACCAATTTGCATATCTGAAAACACCTCTGATGTCCACCTCCCTCAGGCAGGAGTCTATGATAGGTAGATCATTCCGCGGTGCGCCAAGACCAACCATGACGATCACTCCTCCTGAGTGGGTAATCTGAAAAGATCACTGATAAAAAGTCCCAGAGGTTGAAGCTTTACTGATTACCAAGATAGATGACTCCATGCAAGCTTGCGCTCCGGTGCATTCTATGGTAGCATCGGGTTCACATTGTAAGCAATCAATTACAGCTTCTTGAACGTCCAACGTCGACATGCCTCTATAAAGACATGATATATAGCTTTCCATAGGGTGTAGGCAGGTAGAGGACATTAGGTCGCCGAAAGGGAGGTGTACGGACATTAGCGACAAATACGCGCCTCTATGTACATATTAAGCTGTTAACATAGTTATGCAACTTCTTCCACAGCTTATCCCGGTATATTCAATTTTGGAAGTGTTGAGATTTTAATGTGAGCTATAAATGCAGCAATTTGTTCCAAATTCTGGTAACGCATGTAAGGACTACGGTAGGTGTACGGTAAAGTCAGGGATCGTTTCAGACCGTGACAGTTTCAGCTGTGGTCTAGAGGGGGTTCTCGACACGCTAATCATAAAAATCATACTTCTTTGGCACAAAAATGCTTTCTTACAAGGAAAGGATACTTGATCGAAGAGTGACGTTCCATATGAGACGTGCAGGGCTTTTCAACCTGAGAGTCGCAAGTTTCGCTTGCGCGGCTCCTCCAACGCGGCCGCCTCGCTCAGGCCGCGCGCGGCGTTTGCTGCGTATCGCCCGGATTTCGCCAAGCTTCAGTCGACGCACAGCCAGCGCCACGAACGCTGCGCGGACCTAAGCGTGGCGTCCTAGCGGGGCGGGTGGGACACTCAGGTTGTAAAGCCCTGTACACTACCTTATACAATACCGCTCACATTTTTTGAAAAATAGACGCGAATGTATGGACATATATGGACATGTACGGACATGTCCATACATGTATGGACATGTCCGTACATGTCCATACATGTCATACATTCGCGTCTATTTTTCAAAAAATGTGAGCGGTATTGTAGAGCATGAAACGCGGTTCCAAATCTTCCAAATCTGCTTTCGATATCTGCAAAGCGCAAGCAAGCAAGTGCAGGCAAAGCGCTTCTGGGAGAGGAGTTCTGAGAATTTTTTGAGGTAAAAATTCAGTGATTTGGCTGAGATAAAAGGAGGTGTTGAGGTCTTTCCGGCGCTTATAAGGAGTAATGATTGACATGAGTTAATTGACTTGAAGGTCTTTGTTTTATAAAACGCCCATTGTAGTAATCACGGGCCCACTTGAGCTCACGGATTAAAGTTTTGATAGGTTTCATTGCAGCGGCGCTTTCAAATTTTTGCACCAAAAAAGTTTCCGTAACTCCCTTCCCAGAAGCGCTTTGCAGATACCGAAAGTAGTTTTGAAATCAGCATTCCATGCTCCATATGATAGCATGCATTGTATAAGGAAACGCCACTTCGACTAAGTATCTATCCCTCGTTAGTGAAATCACAAAAAACCTCAATCTGCGTCAAATGAATATACAATTACCCTACATGCAAAGCCTCGGCAAATTCTGAGATTCGCTTTCTAGTTACTGACGGATGTTAGCGTCAGTCTTGCGTTAAGCTGCATTTTTCAACTTCCCGAGAGCGCAAAATGTGGGACAGTTTCTAACTGCCCTAAAATCTGACAGATAAGTCCACTTTTTTGACAAGAAAAATCGATGAATATGCACCCTCGTGCCGCCAAAAATCTTGCAGATAGGTCCTCCCATCGAATAAGTCCGTCTACAGATAAGTCCGGACTTATCTGTCGTCTTCGGAGTTATATGACAAGTTTTTAGGGAAGCTGTACCCTAAAATCTCACAGATAAGTCCTCATCGGATAAGTCCGTCTACAGATAAGTCCGGACTTATCTGACAGGCTTCGAACTTATCCAACAAGATTCCAGTGTAGCAATAATGGAAAGATAACGGACTTATCTGTAGGGTGTACATATCTGTAGCGGACTTATCTGTGAGATTTTAGGGATACTAATACTTTTCTACACAGCTCGTGAGCCAATCTCTGACAATGATTCTGCTATAGTTCTGGGTCGACATGTTCAAGTTAGAGTGCGAACGGTTTCGTCTTTGCTTATAATTTACTAAGATTCCAAATGGTGGTTTTGGAGAATTGCTTGGATCTTTTCTATTTCGCTATCAGAAATCAAACTATTTGTACTCGCTTGTAGCTCACATTGCACTACATAATGCTAAAGCTTGAGCGCTCATATCCAAAAAGAGAAAAGTTATGGAGGAAGTTGCAAAATTCCAACAACCTGATATTATAACTAGTGCCATTGTCCGCGCGGGCGGAGTCCATCGGCGACCTAGTCTCCTCTACGCGTGTAGGGGCCGATTTGCACCACCGTATGCTGTTAGAACATTTCCGCAGAGGACCGCCGTAGCGCGGGCTCTGCGGCGGCCTTTGCTTGAAGGCAGTGTCCAAGCAAATCTGGGCGCATGGGTTTTTCGCCTGGAAATTGATGAGGAGGTTCTAGCCAGAGGTGCGATAGGTGGAGCCAGGCCCCCCAAAAGTGAAGGTGGTTCCAGCTGCCACTGGCGGGCCAAAAGTGAAGGTGGTAGTGCCGAACACTCATCTCTCAAAAATTTCGACGGGGGGGGGGGGGTCGCAGCTACCACTGGCCAGCAAAAGTGAAGGTGGTAGTGCCGGACACTTACCTCTCGAAAACGTTGACCGGGGAGGGGGGGGGGTAGAGAGGGGGGAGCACAGGACGGACTTTGGGTCTGGGTTTTTTGGGTTTTTTGGCTTGGGTTTTTTTCGGTTTGGGTTTTTTTCGGACTTTTGGGTTTTGATTTTTTTGCTGAGACTGTAAAAAAGGAAATTAAGCAAAACGAACGCAAAAGAAAAGTATTGAGAGCATATTCTATGTAGTGGAAGTCGCCGTCGCCCACTGCGAGCACCTGGAGGCCATCACCGACATGGACGCATATACGCCTCAGCACTTTCTACGATAGAGCAGAGCTTCATGATGACTTCGGATAACTGAAGAGCTCTAACCCAACGGTACTCTTTAGGGCCAATAAGTGTGACCCAACGGTTCTCTTTAGGGCTACAAATACGATGGGTACAACTGCATAAATATTTTAAATAAACGTGTTAATGAAATAGTGTATTTGTGAGCGATACTCAACTAGACCTTATGTGTTTTATTAAGTACATTTTGTTATGACGTACTGCGAAGAAAGTAGGTCGATCCAGGCAGTAACCGCCGAGAACCAGAATTTCGAATGATAAAATAATGAAAAATCGTGAAAAATCATTCCACTGTTACAAATCGGCAGGCTGAAGACCTCCGCAGTTGTGACTTCATAAGTTTTGAAGGGTGAGGTTTGCCCTATCAGAATATGTCTTAGCTGTATCGATCCATTGAAACATCGCCGAGATCCAGGCTCTTAAAAAAGCAGGTAAAAAACCGTTTTTCAGCTCATAACTTCTTCAGAATTGCATAATTCATGTTGCAACTTCATAGGTTGGATTCTCCTCATCAAAAGCTTTCAAATGATATATAATATGTGGGGTTCACGCCTACCACGGTATATACCCAGGGGTGGAGTACCTCGCTTCACTAATTCTCCACTGGCGGCCTCCCGCCAGTACATTGAAATGGGCGGGGTGGAGAATTAGTGAAGAGGAGTCTCCACCCCGGGTTAGAGCCGCAAGAAACATTGAGTCCCCCATATATTATATATCATCTGAAAGCTCTTGAAGAGGAGAATCTAACCTATGAAGTCGCAACATGATTTATGCAGTTCTGAAGAAGTTATGAGCTGAAAAACGGTTTTTTACCTGCTTCTTTAAGAGCCTGGATCTCGGCGATGTTGTAATGGATCGGTACAGCTAAGACATATTCTGATAGGTCAAACCTCACCCTGCAAAACCTATAAAGTCGCAACATCACCCATCTTCAAAGTCCGGATTTATAAGAGTTTAAATGTCAGTTGTTATTAAGCAACCTAAAATTGAGAAGATTTTCAATGTTTTTCAAAATTCTCGTTGGCGGCCACTCCTCAAATCAAGCTGATTCTTTCACTGTCTGGTAGGACAACACTTACCCTTCATCTATGAAGTCGCAACTGCGAAGGTCTTCAGCCAGCAGATTTGTAACAGTGGAATGATTTTTCACGATTTTTCATTATTTTATCATTCGAAATTCTGGTTCTCGGCGGTTACTGCCTGGATCGACCTACTACATAGATATATGCTCTTAATACTTTCTTTTACATTCCTTTTGCTTATTTTCCTTCTTTTGAGCTTCAGCAAAAAAATTTTCAAACCCAAAAGTGAAGGTGGTCACCCTGTACCAGCTCAAAAGTGAAGGTAGGCGGAGAATCGGCTCCGACTATCGCACCTCTGGTTCTAGCTAAGACATTGCCCAAAGGGCAGCGCAAATTGCCGTAACCCTAGTACGACTTCGCTCACCTTAACACTACGTTCGCGCTGGGACCCATCCTAAGTGTTACGGTTACTGCGCGGCCGCGGAGTGTTTGGGGGATTCCTCAGCCGTGAATGAATCCTTTGCGCTGCGGTTTGGAATGTCTTAGCTAGATCCTCCTCATCAATTTCCAGGCAAAACATCCATATCCCGGATTTGCCTGGACACTGCCTTTAATAAAGTAAGGGAAAATTTGTTGTGCGCGACTTGTTTAGACAAGTCAGGCAGGGGTGGTACAGAACGCAGTCGTGCAAAACGGCCATCTCCCCTTTTTATTACTAGGAGTGGCATTTCTTACTTGACACAAACAACATGGTCAGCTCCAAGTGTCTTTGCAAGTGCTAAGCGAATTTGGTCCAAGTCCGTCATCACCACCTGTGCTGCTCCCATTGCTTTTGCTATCATCATACATAACGTTCCTATTGGTCCTGAAACATTCAAAATGAAGTGACTGTAGGGAATTTACCACCTGGAAACCCGGACCTGCTCCTTGCACCAAGACGCTTTGTCCCATTTCGATGTTCGCTCGTCGACAGGCATGAACACCGACAGACAAGGGTTCAAGAAGGGCAGCTTCCTCGAAGGTGACGCATTCAGGTAATCTACAATCCACATTTGTGTGCAATATAGACTGAGGCGAGAAAAGCGGGATTTTTCTGCATAAGGCAATTCAAAGATTTTTGGCATTTTGATTATCACAAACAATAGCTTGTTTGAGTTTTGACGAGTGTCAGAATAGCGAAATTAGATTGAAAGTGCAGTAATTTGCTGGATTCAGATACATTGATATTAATCTTTCATGCATTCATGCTTTACAACCGTCAATGCTACATTTTGTTCCTCATCCTCCCGTCTTCCCTTTACCACATTTTGACTGCTTTAAGTCTCTGGAGAACTTCATCAGCTTACTGATATAATCAACTATGAACGGTTGAAGTGAGCTAATCGGCTAGAAGTCCTAATATGGCAAGCTGTACAAACATGGATTTCCTCACATGAAACAGAAATCGGCATCGTGTGTCACATATCTGGACAAGGTTCCATGAACAGGGGGCGTGGCGAAAAACTGCATCTCAGGGCAGAGATTATATCTGCCAGTCTGAAAGTTTGTAATGTGTAGATCACTCATCCCATCCTCCTTTGATCAATGGATTGGCTCTGACTACAACGCATCGGCTAAGACATTTTGACATTATGTTTTGAGTATTCCGAACAGTGGCAGTGTCCAGGCAGGTCTGCGTATAGGGCATTCGAAAAATCGTGACGGTGGCGCGAAAAAAGTGCAGAAAAAAACATACAATCACCTTGCAATGTTTGCAAAAACGGCAAGGAAGCCCGGGTTCCAGAGCCACTCGATCTCCGATCTGGAATTCTTTGACTTTTGCTCCCATGCCTGCTACTACGCCGCTGGTCTCGTGCCCAAGCACCTGAATAACAAATAGTAAGTGGAGAGGTGATGAATGGGTCAGAATAACCATAGGTTCCTTCACAGTGTAACTTCCAATGGCGCCATGTCGCCAGTAATGCACATCAGAACCGCATATTCCAACCGTGTGCACTCTAGATATTTTTCATGTTCATTTATATGTTTACGCTTTCATGAACATTCCATACAAGCCAAAAGTTCGAGAATCGTGAGAAACTAGAAGAACGTTATGACACCAACCACGCCCTAGTTGGTGAAAAATTTTGTACTATAAACAAATCTGCAAAACAAGTCATACCTGATAAGCAGCTGATTGTCATTTGGTACAGGTATCTCGCGCTGTTCGAGACGCAAGTCATCTACACCATAGAGTACAGCAGATAAGTTGTCGTCCTTCATCGCTTAAAATTTTTGGGTATCAATCATCTACTATATTTAGCACTTCACATGCTTACTTCAAAAGCAAAAAAAAAAACGGCGTGACATAGGGCAGGTGACGAATTGAAAGGAGGAAAGGTACATTGGTGATAAGCGACAAAATGTGTTTTTTTGATATTATAGGACATTACTATTTCGGTCTGGGTGCAGTTACTCATGTGAACCTTGTAGAAAATGGATGACACTTGGGACAAGTTAGTATGACATACTGAGCCGTGCGTTTCTTGGCCAGCTAAAGTGAAAAGAAAATCATCAAACAAGTTCACAATTGCAAACTATACTATTTTTTCATCAGATACGACTAACTAGGGTTAAAAAGCAAAAGGCAAAGCATAATTTTAGACCTTATTTAGAGATTTCGAAAATATGAAGTCTCAAAACCTATCTAATAGGTTCGAAAAACAGAACAAAAATTAATTGGTAGCACATCATCATGACGTTGCTATTATGTCAATCCAAATATCCTTCGTTCAATTCTTAGAAAATAGTAACTCCTCGCTATGGAAGGATTTGCTTCCAGGTGGTTTTTTTGGGAACCCTCTGCTGTAGCATTTTCTCGAGAAGTGCCTCCCGAACACTGGTTGCAGATAAAATTGGATGGATAAAATCATTCAAGCTTTGACGATTTCAAGTGGCCACCAAATGTTTGATACACTGCAGAAATAATAGGAATCGTCAATACATAAGTTTTACAACCTGCTTTTCCCAAATGTGAGAAGTTTATGGATCGCAGGTCTTTGTGAAAAGTTATGTTGAGAAAGACAAAGTAATTAACTTCATCTTTTACTTTTGTAAACTAAAAAATCATAACTTTTGATAGAAAAGCCCGATAAGCATAATTCCCCACATTTGGGAAGAGTAAATTTACAGCTGACAGTTTAGTTCTGATTTCTCTGCAACATTTAAAATTATTGGTGGTCTACTCAAAATGATAGAAGCCTTGAATGGTCTTTTTCATCCAATTTTATTTCCGCAATCTGTTCGTGAGAAACTCGCTAAGACAGTACTATAAAGTGAAAGGCATTTTTGACAACAATCCAGCAAAGCAAATTTCTTCAGATAGAAGTTAGAAACGACAGAACTTTCGGGCCTACATAATATTTGCAAGTGAATAAACGGCCGACGATTTCGAAGTGTGGCAATGTCTACACTTTATTATGCAATGGTAGCTACAAATTATTGTTGCTTCAAAAAATGGCAGTGGTTTATATAGCTTTTTCTATAGTACATCTTTCGCTCCTCCCTCATAATTTGGAGAACAGAGAATATTATAGGCGTGGTACCGCGTGGTGTGCAGTCGCAGTTCCGCAGCCCCATGATACCGAATACCGACGGTAGATTTATGAACTGGGCACTTTCAACAAGAAACTGAGAGTAAGACAGGTGCCAGCTTATCCGGTTCAACCGCCTAATCCGATTTACCATTTGCTATTGGTCAATTAAGCAACCTGACCATTAGTCAAATTACCGAATTGACAAATCAATCAACTGCGAAAGGATAAACGGATAGGTTGGACCGGATAAGTCTGGCTCCTACCCAAAATATCAAGCATTTACGATTCTCTTCACTCCGATGCCCACACTGTCAACATGCGCAGTTTCAAAGGTGTTGTCGATGGTCACACCTTGCGAATATTCTCTGTTCTCCTCATCCATTGCTTGCACTTTTGTTTTGCATGGCATCAGTACGGGCGTTCACACGCTTACCAATTTTAAGTCGTTTGCAGAGGGTCAGGTCTTACAAGGCGTGCTAAGTTAGTTTCCCGCTGTCGGTTCTTGTAGGCGCAAATCAGCTTTTTGAAATTGCTTGGTCGTGTACTTGTTGTTAATGGTACGTCCACAAACTGAATTGTCTGAGATTTTGATGCTGTATAAATGCGGGGTCCTTAACTAAGTAATCGCCTAAGTCCTAGCAAAATATGAATTCCGAAGCGAGAATATCATTGCAGAAAGTGGAAGTGGCCAAAGGGGCTCCGCCTACTGTGGTCTGAAAATAATGAGCCGAAAGCGGGCTTTAGGGTAGTTAGAAAATCGGAAATCTGATATTTATGATTAAGGGCATTCATGACAACTCTAGTTACATTAAAACCCAATCACATTTTCTATTCTCTGACCACCCACATGGGCGGAGCCACCTTGGCAATATGTACCTTCTGGAGCGTTTTTCCGCTTTACAATTCTATTTTACTACATGCGCCCAATATATGTTTGAATCTGCGTTCTAAGCAACGTCTTTACTCCTAACGAGGCTAATCCCAAATTCTTTCTCATTATATGACAGATAACAATCTGTTATATACAGTATGGCCTGCGCCACTACCCCTACACGTATCAGGATGAGTAGGCCGCTCCCAAGGCCCATCACTAGGGAAGAGTTGTATGAATTGAAGAATGATGGTTTGGCCTTGATCGCAATATTCATCCTCGAGGCTTTCAAACCTTTGGGTAAAGCAAAAACAAACTATATACACCATCAAAAACATAAAGATCATCTAGTGTTCTAAATGAATGATGTTTCGGACACTTAGGACAAATACATTTGTCAAGAGTAAGGCATTTGTAAATACATTTGAGTAATAGCAGGATTATAATCAAGATCATAAAGTTAGTTTATCACTAAAATCCTCTACTGCCTTACGTCGTTCAAAGCACTTTACAATCTTCTTCTCTAAGTCTGGCCTCTTCCTCTCTCCCAAAGTAGGTTGGACGAAAAAAGCGAGTTAAAAACTACATATAGCGCTGCCATTCTGATGACGTGAATACTTCTCGTCGCTTAAGTGCAGTACATTAACTATGAATAAAAGTGCGAAAACTTTAAAATTTTTAACTTTTTAAATTGTTTGCAAATATTTGCATATCGCTGATATTTAGATTGGGTTTTCTAATCTTTTATGCTCGTTCTACCATGGATTCTTGTCTCTTGTCAGCTGGTTGCTATTTACACAATGGTACTTTGAGCACTCTGCTCAAAAATACTGCTTCGAACCGTATTTGTCCTCGTAAGCAGAGATGACATTGGTGGTCTTTTCGATAACAAAGGCGTAAGTTTAGCGAATAACATATCTTAACAGCACGCTGAAAACAACTGACAGCAAGGGCAAATTAGGACAATAAATATTTTCGCTAGTGCAGGATCTACCACATACGCATGTGTGCTGCTATCTTGCCGTACAAGTTTGGGAACTTGCATATGACCCTCGAGACCTTTCTTCTACTTCACAGTGTGCGCCAAAAGTCTGGGAGCCTACTTTGTATTACTCTAACTTAAGAAGCTACCGATGAGTTTAATTCCAAGATTATGCCACATGATGCTGTAACCATCCTCTACAAAATATACCTTTTCAAACATCAAAGGATTGCCATGTGTTTTTGCAATAGAAGATCAAATCAGACTAGTACTTTTGCAAAGACAAAACTCGAGAAATTTGGTGTTTACAATTTACTAGCTGGCTTACCCGGCTTCGCCCGGCCCTGTCAAAACACTATAAAAAGCTCTCATCCCTATCCCAGTACAACCTTTCCCTGTGCCCACTTCGACATGCAATTCCCTATTTCCGCTGTGTTAGTAATCAGTATGCCCACCTAACTTCCTCACTACCTCCATCTCCGTAGCTCAAACTTTGCAAAAAATCAATAAATTCGATAAAAGTAAGGGTAATTCTAGAAATTGATGGCACTATTTGGCTATCCGGCCCCCAAAATGTTTTTGTGACCGATCTTGCTCAAACTCGGTATATGGGGATTATTTAAGCCGCAGATGACAAATATAATATTCATCGCGCAGCGGGTAAAAATCATAAACCTGCTGAAACCTTGGCAGGGAATTACCTAAAGTGCTGTTTCAAGAATATCGTGCTCAATTCCCACGATAAAGGCAATTTGTGTGGTATAAAAGTTTCCCACGACCGTAGTGCTTTCCTTATAGGACCAATGTCGCGCGCGATACACCCTTCGGCGGCTTTTGCCCAAGCAAAAACAGGGGAGGGAGATTTGCCGCATACGTTACGCGTTGGGACAGGTCATCAGGATGGCGCTGGAGACCGCCATGCAAAACGCCGTCTCCCCATTTCGTGAATATCTGGCATCTAAATTGCCTCAAATGTGAAAAAATGTCCATTCAAACCATGCAACTCGCCATAACTTCATAATAATGCGTTACGACAGCGAGCAAGCATCATATTCATAACCAGTATGCTTGTGAACCGTTACAGATAAGATTTTGAGCAAATCTGGAACTTCGACCCATCTACTGTACACCCCCGTAACCCAAGAAAATCGCTATTTTGCGAAATCAGCATGATTTTCATGTCCAGAGCGCTATATGACCACCCTAGACGAAGTTTAAAGCAAATCTATGTTTTCGATCCCGCACCGTATAACCAACATAACTCTATGTAAAAGTCCCAAGCAGAGAAAGAGCATGAAATTCGTAATCAGCATGTCGAATAAGTTCTCTGGACCGAACTCCAGCCGATTTCATGTTTTTGACTTCCTACCGTGCACCTACCGTAACGACACCGGGAGACGTTCTGGGGAGAAAATGTGATATCTGTAATCAACATGTAAGATAACCCTTACACACGAAACAAAATTTTTTTGTCATGAGCAAGCTCTATGACAAAAAAATTTTGGGGCCTGGATAGCCGAATAGCGCCAAACTAATAATGTACTCGTAATCAGCATGCTCGATTACCCCCTGTGCCAACTACCAGCCTCGTAGGTGAACTCTGCAAAAAAATCGATAAAAGTAGTGGACGGTTTCAAAAACTAATATTGTATCCGTAATCAGCATGCTCGACTACCCCCTGTGCAAACTCCCACCCCGCATGTCAAACTTTACAAAAAAATCGATAAAAATCGATAAAAGTAATGGATGATGTTGAAAACTAATATTGTATTCGTAATCAGCATGCTCAATTACCCCCCCCCCCCTGCGCAAACTCCCAGCCTCCAGGTCAAACTTTACAAAAAAATCGATAAAATCGATAAAACTAATGGATAATTATAAAAACTAATACCGTATTCGTAATCAGCATGCTCGATTTCCCCCCCCCCTGTGCAAACTCCCAGCCCCGTAGGTGAACTCAGCAAAAAAATCGATAAAAATCGATAGAATCGATATCGATCGATGACGAAAAGTAGCCTATGACACCCACCCGGCCCCGAAGTGTATGTTTGTTAAGTTTGGTCCGGATCGGTTCAGAAATAAAATTTTCTATTCGGAACATACGTACATATATACATACAGACAGACATACAGACATACAAACAGACATTCAGCTTTATATATAAGATTCCATAACTGGAAACAGCGAAAATCTGTACAACAGTAGTACAGAACCTACAATGTAAAGGAGGTTTGGCGCTTTTACATGTTACCAATTGTGTTCGTCAGTAGCTATTCTTTCGAAAAAGACAACTGAGAATTTGTGGTGTTGCCGGCGTGCCAGTGGACCTCCTGACTTTGCAACAAATTTGGAAACTATAGAAGCGCAGCAGTCACTGCGAGCAAGGCTACTTTCGTGTCTTTTGTATAAATATCTGTTCAAACTAGATTGAAGAAACATTTTCTATGCTTCTTACACTAGCTTTTCAAGTACTCGTACTTATATTCTCGGTATGACGTATGCATGCCTCCAATGAAATTAAAATGCTTTCACCACCGAACTTGGCAGAAAATTTTTTTCTAAGCATGTTGTAGGTAAAAGTTTGCTCTATCATGCTGCGCAGTTTCTAAATGAAAGAAGCAATTGTTGTGAAGATGTGAGATGAAAATCATTACGAATACCTGCTTGCCGCGATAGCTGTATTCGCCAAGATTCTGAAGGCTTGTGCTAAAGCCAGAGGAAGTTCTTTCAAAATTTGAGAGATAGGCTATAGTCGTAATACTTTGGGTTATGCGCAGGCCGAATTTGTTACTTCTAGGTCCTTCCATCCTGATTTCATCGAAAAAAGTTCTATGCTCCCAGTGTCGCGGATTGGGCCCTCAGCTCCCAACGTCAGTGGTATCATGGCTTTCCTGCATCGGCGAGGGGAGCCAGGGGTCCCATCTGAAAGAAAGTGAAGCGTATCATGTGTGGTGGCTACCTGTGAGAATGCTATTTGAGCCTGCCACATGGACACTCCATACACACGTAGAGGCTCTTGCCACCGCCTACTTGACAGTTACTCGACACTTGCGACTCGACTCATCCTCCCAACTATTGACAGTTGGGGCACCGTAATTATAACCAAGGCACTACCTAAGATTGTGCCAGCCTTTGACGGATGGATTATACTGGGCATGATTATAAATACACAATAACTATGATGACGTAAGATATCTCCAGAGCCACAGCCGAGCTGTGACTCACCACCAAACAAATCACACTCTGTAAAATGCTCACCATTTATCCGCAACTAATCCCTACACTCAAGCATACACAGGAGGAGCACAGCCAGCCAGATGTTAAACCTAGAGGCCGGCAATATCGGAAATCCCCGAGGAGTTGTCGCCGGCGTGTGCTAGGCGCGAGCGCGCTCGGAGTTACCTCTTAGCGCGGGAGCCAGTCCTCCGTGGCGTAGATGGAATTGACGCGTGAGTTCGGATGGGCTGGATCGATCGATGGCATGAGATGAATGGAACCCACCGCTCACGATGGCGAAAGCAGTGAAGAATGACTACGTGACTGATTTAAACGCTGCGCAGGTGAGAGAGGTGAGAGGCGGGACAGCGCGAGGACGGCGTTTTGGGACCCTTATGCAGCGCGGCGGCGGCAACCTTTGAAGGAAGTCGCGAATCCGCGACACCCAGACTTTTGACGCATCCTTAAATCATATTTCGATTAGCGACCTTACAATTCGCTAGCATGTGTGGGGCAAAATGGTAAAGAATAGTTTGCACAAATCTGCACACTGAACTTTGCTTTTCTCAGAGCTGTCCCCTTCTATAATCACAAATTTTGTGATTACTTTTGCTGAGTAAGCAACTGTCAAGGACACACTCCTCCACATTTTGCGGCTCTCCCTTTGTGTCGCGATAACCCTCACCCCATCTAGAGTTCTCCTACAAAACTGGTCACTCTCTCGCCTCCTTGAAATTTCATACCATGCAAAGAATTCCTTATTTTGCAAAGGCTTCCTCCCAGAAATGACGCAAACCCCTTGAACATTCCCCGGCCCAGAAGTACTGTTTTTCAATCTTTTCATTCTAATCCAAACAAAGAACTTCATTTTACATTCAAGGGCTTTCGCAAAATGACGCAAGACTCCCTACGGTAAAATTTTCTTTACAAAAGAAAATACCAACTCTCTTTACATCTTTAATTTGTTTTGCCAGATTCCATTTGCACTTTCCCACCAGCAGAGGCAGAACTCCCCTATACTCCTCTAGCCTAATACATGAAGCGAATTATTTATCGCTGATATTTTCAATTTCCTATCAGAAGTAACTCGATAATTACATTTAATAACCGCGTTACTTTTGATAGAAAAGCACTGGTGATGTCCAAGGAACGCATGCATAAACAGGGAGTGCAGCTTTGAGGAAAGCCTCATATCCTGAGGCAGGCTTCAGATCGCGACGGTACCCGCAGTTACCCGTCTCCGCCGTAATCCTCCGGATCTGCCTGATAAAAGCGAAGGAGATATGCCTAGGAACTGGCACCTTGAAGCACGCGTGAAATAACGCGCGCGTTGTGTAATGTACACCAGTTTCCAGGCATATCCCCTTCTTTTGTGTTCCGGTGGGTCCCGGCAGGATCAACGGGTACCAGCGGGTACCGCCACGGTCTGGCTGCCTAATGTGCGAGACCTGGTTTTCACACTATCATAGTGTGCCTCCTTCTAAAATCTAACTGCCTGCGCCGTGCCTTGAAGACATAAACAAGCGGTCGTCGTGAATCACTATAGGCGGTCTCATTTACTCATATATTTCCCGGTCAACATCCGCGTTGTTTTCAGCGTTGCACATTATGATTTAGTCATAAGTGTCTTTGAAAGTTTATAAAATACGTGTAAATAAGGTGCGCGCTCATAACCGCCTGTGAATAGCCTATACGGCGTCGGGACCTCACGTCTCCGGCCGCTCCACGCCTTGGTGTTCAAAGCGCAGCGCGAGCAATTGGATTTCAAAAGGCCTATAAACACCAGATGGAGTCAATACCTGTGCGTTACAAACGAGTTACTTTTTCATTTTCACAAATAAAGAAACTTTCAGATGAAAACTTGCCAGAATCTTTAGTCTCATGATTTTTCCACACTCTGCATTATGCTCCTTCTAGCCTTTGTAAATTCGGATACATGTCGTTAAGTGTGCGCTGTAAACGACAAACTTGACTGTGTGGTCACGGAATGTAATTTGTTTCGAAGGTGACGCGCGGAGCGTGTTTTTGCATGTATATGTAGCAACTTGTCAGGAGAGTGCATGTACATGTAAACGTAAATTTACGACCTCTCTTTCCCTTTTTCCCTAAAACGCTGTTCAATTACATTTGCCACCCTCGTGCTGGCTCTGATTACAATGAAGGAAATGATTCTGGCACCCGAGGACGTTCGTTCAAGGGCTTTGCGTCATTTCTGGAGGGAAGACCTAGAATAAAAAAGGAATTTTTCACATGGCACGGATTCCTATATTTGTAAGGATGTGAAAGAAATGATTACTTTTATTCTAAAGAAGGTTCTCGCGATTATGGCGGGAAGGCCCCAAAATGTGGAGGATCGCCTTCTTGGTAATTTCAGGTAGAAGGTAACCGCTCTAAGAAAAAACTTTGGTTTGCACATTCTTGCACTCTCAACCATTCTTCGTCATTCTGCCCCCACTATTAGGTTGTCTCAAAGTTTTCTCAATTTTAACTTGTTACCGCATCAAGTCACACTCTTCTTGATTCTGATTAGAATGCAGTGTACCGTTCAATAGAGCAAGGCAAGTTGTACAAGATGCCGTGTAAATGTTCGCGCCAGCTACACCACATCACGAAGAAGTAGAAATCTGAGAGCTTTCGGTGCCGGCGCATTTCTGAAGGCCTTTAGTATACTTTTATTAATGTGAGAACAGCGCAGCATCCCTTGTTTGGGAGCTTGAAAACTTTAGTTTTCTCGGTTTCTAGCACGGAAACAAACACAGCAACGGCATATATGATTGTTATGTGGAATGTATATGCGTGAGCAAGTTTAGGATTTGGTAAGTCTTACAAAGATAGAAAATTTTTTAGATTTTTTGGGCATCCAAAAGTTCTCAGAATTCGGCTTCTAATCCGTGATGTGGTGAAGCTGGTGCGAACTACATACTTACTACAACTACTTACATGGCGACTTATACAGCTTGCTTTGCTCTATAGAGCGGTACCCTGCATTCTAACCAGAATCAAGAAGCTGTGACTTATTGCGGTAAAAAGCCAAAGTTGAAAAAACTTATGAGAGAACCTAGTACTTTCTAGCGGGATTGCTGTTGAAATATGATTTGACGAAGAAAAACAGTCTCAAAAGGTCAAATGCATGCTAAGCTCGAACTAAAGATAATAGCACAATTGTTATATGATGGATCCCACTAACGAGAAAATTTGTTGTCCAATCTTGCCTTTGCTGTTGTTTTTTCAGTTGTTTTCAATGTGCTGATAAAATATCGTACTCTTTAACTTCCGCCTTTGTTATCGAAAAGATCAGCGCATCTCTGCTGTACGAGGACAAATACGCTACGAAGCAGTATTTTTCACAAAGTTTAGTGTTCGTTATTACACTTTCATTATGATTAATAAACTGCGCCCCAGGTATTCACGTCACGAGAATGCCAGCACTATGGGTAGTTTTTTTCTACTTGTTTTTGCCGTGCGCTACCTATTTCGGAAGAGAGGGAGAGGGGGTTATAAAAGGATCTTGTAAAGTGTTTCAGATGATGTGGGTGAAAGATCTTAAACAAGGCAGCGCTCGCAAAATGACAACTTTGGGATATTCATCGTTCTCGGTTCCCCTGGATGGGCTGAGTCTGAAACCGTGCTTAGCAGCTTCTAAGGATATCAATAACTCGCCTTCCCGGATTTGAAAAGTGCTGTTTGGGCGGGTTGCGAAAGCCGCTGTTAAAGCCAGTAATCCACCTGCCTTGGAGATGGGTACGGTGTCTCCACTCACGACCTAATCGCGCTCTAGAGCGCAGGCATACGCCGTCCGCCCAGATAGCACTTTTCACTTCTGAGGAAGCGAGTTTTTGATACCTTTTGAAGCTGCAAAGCACAGTCTTGCAGCACAGCTTCCATCCGTTCCTATCCCTCGCAAGCGTCAACCACGATTTTCGTATCGGTCGTTGATGGCGAAGATCACGAGATCTAGGTGTAAAATTCGCTTCCAGCTGGTTTTTCAGCTGGTCCATCCTTTCCACGAACACATCTGCCCACCTGGTGGGGGGTCTTCCTCGAGGGCGTTTTACATCGCGAGGGATCCATTCCAGCGTTCTTAACGTCCATCTGTCGTCTGTTCTTCTTGCAATGTGACCGGCCCATCGGTACTTTACCTTCGAAACATACTCGACTGGGTCTCGTAGACGGGACATACTTCTTAAATCAGAACTGCGAAGTCCGGCAAGATGTTGCGTACGTCGGTTAAACTTCAGAAGACTCCGCTCCATCGCTCTGTGGGTGGTACGAAGAGCTTTCGACGTGGCAGCAGTGTCAGCCCACGTCTCGGCTGCGTAGCAGAGCGCTGGGAGAACGGTTGAATCGAACAGATGAGCTCGGAGCGCAGGGTCCGTTAGTTGGTCGGTGGTTTCTTTCAAAGGCCCGTAAGCGGCCCAAGCTGCTCTTCGCCTTCTGTTAAGTTCTTCTTTCAAGTCGTTCTGCATGTTCATTGAACGTCCTAGATACACGTAAGAAGAGGTCTCCGTGATTGGGGAATCTTCCAGCTTCAATTCCGTATCCTCAATTAGGCCGTTCTTCATGAACTGGGTCTTCTTCCGATTGATTCGCAGTCCAATCGTCTTCCCTACTTCGTTCAATTCCTTTAACATCGTCTCGGCTTCATTGATACTGCTCGAGAAGAGAACGATGTCGTCCGCGAAACGAAGATTCGAGAGGAATCTCCCATCAACTCGTATACCTCTCTCATTCCAGTCCAGTGATTTCATCACCCACTGCAAGGCCGCCGTGAACAGCTTAGGCGATATGGTATCGCCTTGTCGGATTCCCTTCCCTATTGGTACGGTCAGGGGGCGATGGAACAGCTGTAGCGTTGTAGTGCAGTCCTTGTAGCAGTTGGCTAAAGTCCTCACATATGACGGATCCACTCCTTGATCGACTAGCGCTGACAGGATAGCGTTGGTTTCGACGCTGTCAAATGCCTTCTCGTAGTCGACAAAGGTTAGGACGAGAGGTAATCGGTACTCCCGGCAAACTTCTATGACCCTCGAAACCGTGTGGTTGTGATCCATGCAACTGAATCCCTTGCGAAATCCAGCTTGTTATGGAGGTTGGGCTTCATCCAGTGTCCTTGAGATGCGAGTGAGAATGATCTTGGTGAAAAGCTTATACAGCACGCTCAACAGGCATTTCGGACGATAGTTTCGAAGATCTTCCCGTTCGCCCTTCTTGAAGAGAAGAACGGTTCTTGACGTTCTCCACTGGTCGGGAATCCTTTCCTTCTGAAGATAAGATGTTAGGTGCGCCGCCAGAATCTCGTGTAGACAGTGTCTTCCAGCTCTCAGCAGGTCCACGGAAAGATGGTCTGGTCCTGGAGCTGTGGACGTCTTCATGGTCTGGATCGCGACGCGTACTTCAGCAGGAAGAATTCGTGGTGGTATGTCTCCAGTGGGAACAGCGGGGTCTGGCACGGGTGTTGATGAGCGGAAGAGGTTGGTGTAGAAACTCTTCGCGATCGATTCTATTTCTCGGCGGGAAGTTGTTGGTATCCCATTTTCGTTTAATAACGCTCCCAGTGGTATGTGGTAGTCGCAAAGGTCCCTTCGGCATTTCTTTCAAAGTCGAATGATACTCGGTATTCGAACATCATTCGAATGTCGTGTCGGATATTCGAAATTTTCCATTTTCGAATATTATTCGAAATTCGGATATTCGAAAGAAAAATTTTTTTGAATTTCCCTAAGTATATCGTGCAACCCCGTGCACATAACCGTGTGCGATGTGCGAGCTCTAGCATTGGTGGAAAACCGATGGGTAATCGAGTAAACGGAGGCAAAGTAGAAATATTCCCAGAGCGAATTCTAGGCTTTGTAGATGGGCTTCTCTCTAGATCTACTGACTGCTCAGTCAAGGTACTGCTACTGCAACGCTTTAAAAATCTCAGTTGCACCTCATTTGACTCTCAAATACACAAGAACTCAAGAAAATAAATAATTTATTCATTACAATCAATAAAAACTTTTATTACATCCGCCCTTTGTGCTCTTCGGAAGGCCTCCACTGTCTCATTTAGTTTATAGTGCGCCTTTGTGAGACCCGTCAGATTGAGTCGTCCAGATGCGATAAGATTTAATGCTGTCGGATAGCTAAATCGGTTTTTTTTTTTCAAATAAATGATTATAAATTTTTTGACCCACCAGTTCGCATATCTGAAAACACCCCTGATGTCCACTTCTCTCAGGCAGGAGTCTATGATAGGTAGATCATTCCGTGGCGCACCAAGACCAACCATGACGATCACTCCTCCTGAGCGGGTAATCTGAAGAATCACTGATAAAAAAGTCTTGGGGCTGAAGCTTTAGTGATTACCAAGATAGATGACTCCATGCAAGCCTGCGCTCCAGTACATTCTATGGTTGCATCGGGTTCACATTGTAAGCAATCGAGTACTGCATTCTGAACGTCCAATATCGACATTCCCCTATAAAGAAAAGATATGGAGGTTATAAGGTGTGGGCCGATTCAGAGGACTTATGCTGTTAGAACATTTCCGTACAAGACCGCCGGCGACAACTCTACGGTGGCTTTTGTGGGAAAACTGTGGGAAGGAAAGATTGGCGCGCGACATTCTTTACGCAGTTGGTATGGATACTGTCATGCCAAAAGGCCATTTGCCCATTATTATTATAAGTGGCATTACTTACTTGACGCAAACAACATGGTCAGCTCCTAATGTCTTAGCAAGTGTTAAGCGATTTTCGTCCAAATCCGTGATCACCACTTGTGCTGCTCCCATTGCTTTTGCTACCATCATACATAATGTTCCTATTGGTCCTGAAATTTCAAATGATGTGTTTAAAGGATTTATCACCCGGAAATTCTTACCTGCTCCTTGCACCAAGACGCTCTGTCCAATTCCAATGTTCGCTCGTCGACAGGCATGAACACCAACGGACAAGGGCTCAAGTAGGGCAGCTTCCTCGAAGGTGACAGTTTCTGGCAATCTGCAATCCATAGTTGTATCTTTTAATGAGGCGGGCTTTTTCTATAAATGACATTTACGTAGGAATTTCTGGCATTTTTGAATATTATAGACAATAATATTTTGTTCAAGTATGAAAGGAATTTGATCGAAATCATTCTTACTTGAAACAGAAATCGGCATCGTGGATCACATATCTCGTCAGGGTTCCGTGGACTGGGGGCGTGGCGAAGAAGTGCATATCAGGGCAAAGATTATATCTGCCTGTCTGGAATTATAAAATTTGTAAGACCATCCTTTTGAGGGCAGAAATAGATTCAGGACCATAACGGATCTCACAAGACATTCCGATAACATTTTCAGGATCACTCTGAACGGTGGCATGCTCGAGCGGCAGTTTACATGATTAATTTTGTTGAGATATTAGAAACTTTAGCTTGTAAGGGAAGGATACTAATATAAGTTGGCGAAAGAAGACATAATGTATAACTAGGGCTTCTTCAAAAGTTGATTTTGGATCTGCTTTCCTTTTTTGCGGAACAAGTCTCCGGAAGAAATTATGAGTTTTAAACGTCCAAATTTGTCAAGCATCAAGGCGCAAAATTAGCGAGCTGCACAACAAATCTAAAAGCGGGTAATCATTTTTGTATCAAGCATATTGTAAGGAAGGAACAAAGCCGGTAGAAATCCGAGTACGTGTTTTAAGAGCTGTTGTGCTAATTCTAAGCCACTCGATGTTTGACAAACTTTGACATTCAAATGCTAATAAATTCTTTCGGGGAGATTTCCGATAAAAAAGAAAGCAAAATTGAAACCAGCGTTTAGAGGCTCGTCTAGTGGTATACATTATAGTTGTAACGAACAGAAATTTTCGCCGAATGAACGAATATCGAATAATCATTTTTTGAAATTTTTTCGAATGAATGAATATCGAATAATTGATCTTCGAAAATTTTTCGAACGAATGAATATCGAATATTTGATTTTCGAAAATTCTTCGAATGAACGAATATTATTCGAATTTCGTTTTTCATTTTATTCGAATTCGAATATTCGAATATTGGCACATTCCAAAATTCGAATGAACGAATACTTGAATAACCGAACTTGATCGAATATTCGACTAATTTCGAATAAATGTTCGAATATTATTCGAGTATTCGAATATTCGAATAACTATTTTTGAAACTACTCGAATAAACGAATATTCGAATAACCTTTTTTTAAAACTCCTCGAATGAACGAATATTCGAATAAGTCATTTTTCGAAATCGTCGAATGAACGAATTTTTCGAATATAGGTCTTTTTCATTTATTCGACTATTCGAGTTCGAATAAATGGACATTCTCAAATATTCGACTACTCGAATATTCGAATAGTCGATTTCGAATAAATTATTCGAACACGAATATTCGGTGCTAACTATAGTATACATGTCGTTTTCAATCGCCAACTTATGTTGGTATCCCTTACTAGACTGTAATTTTTCCGACCGTTTCCCCAGCATTGTCGACAAGAGCGCAAGAAATGACTGTGAACACATATTTTGAGGTTTTTATGTACTTTCAAAGCGTAAGTGAGCCGACAATGAAAGAACACTATAAGAGCAGTCTCTGCCAGACTACTATGTACAATTTTCTTGCTTGTATTTTGGGCTCTAAACCTTCTCTGGTGCAAGAAAACTATATAAATTACCTTGCAATGGTGACAAAACCGGCAAGGAACTCCGGGTTCCAAAGCCACGCGATCTCCGACCTTGAATCCTTTGACTTTTGCGCCCATGCCAGCAACTACGCCGCTGGTCTCGTGCCCAAGCACCTGAACAACAAACAATGAATGTGGGGGCGATTGATGGGTCCAAAAAGTCACCATTGGTTCCTTCACAACGTAACTTCCAATCGCGCCATGTCGCCAGTAATGTACATCAGAACCGCATATTCCAACCGTGTGCACTCTAAATAGATTCATTTGTTTGTTTGAATTTTGGACTTTCATGAAAGCCAAAAGCTCAAGTAATAGCTAATAGAATGTGATGATCCCAAACACGCCCTCGTTAGTGAAAAGTTTGTACTTGAAATAGATCTACAAAACAAATAATGTACCTGATTAGCAGCTGATTATCGTTTGGTACAGGAATTTCGCGTTGTTCGAGACGAATATCATCTACACCATATAGAACAGCAGATAAATTGTCGTCCTTCATCTCTGAGAAGTTTTGAGTATCAATAATTTATTTCGCAAGTCATGTGCTCAATTCAAGCAAGGAGACGGCTGACATAGGGGAAATAACGTTATGAAAGTAGGAAATAAAGTAATCAAGAAGAGCGAAATTTGATTTCTAATTCAAGTCACTGCCCTTTTGTTGGTCCAAATACTTTCTAAGCCACGAATAGGATAAGTTAGAGGGAAATACAATAAATCCTAGCCGTGAATTTCTAGTGCAGCTTGAAGAAAAGAAAAAAAGGGGGTGGAGGAAGCAGCCAATATGAACAATAGCTTATGCCAACTGTGTGCACTGCGTAGGTAGAATTCTTCTCATCTAGACTTGCGTTATAATGATATTTGAAAAATTTGGAAATAAAACGCTGGGAGCAGCTCGACGGGCACTCATTCACCCTTCAACACCATTTTCAATTCAGCAAAAAGCTTATTGCTTCAAAAAGGGCGACTATTAAAGGGCATATTGACAAGCGCAAGAGTGCAGTGTTATTTGCAGCTATCATTCACCTAGGCATACGACCAGGAAAAATTTTCGAACAAAATCATATTTTCAAAAAATATAAAGGATTAAGGATTGATGGGTGGTCAAGAAACAAAAGGCAAGGTATAAAATTTCAAAACCTCAATTATGGATATCGAAAAGGTGAGGGAAAAGGTATGGTTCATGACCCAGATCTGATCCCATATGAACCGTCAACTTGGCTCTCTTTTGATCATTATGACATGTCAACTTCGAATAAGCGCCTCAGATTTGCTGTAGTTAACGTGTTAAAACGATCGAAAGGCAGCGCATTGATGACACATGGGAACAGTTCTGGGAGATGCACGATATTTGGTAGCGTATCAATAATGGCAATACGTGGCAGCTGTGAAGAGTTTTAACGGCACTGTGCTACAAGTGCACGTTCACTATTTCACATCACAGTTTATATTTGCAGAAAAAACAATGAACGAACAACGGACGTGGCAATGTCTATATTGTAATTTTATCAGTGCAATGTTAGATGAAAGGACAATGCCAGGGAATCACATAGGGTTATATAGTTTGGCAAGGCACCTTTTTGCTCCTCCCCCAGCTTTGTTTTGTGAGGAAGTGCAGACTTGGGCCAGTATTACGCATTAAAATGGCCGCAAACTTCATTTGCACCCATTTATCATTCCCACGTTTGAGAATGCACGGGAGAGAAGCTTGTTTTTTAGAGCTTGTTCTTTGGTTAATTGGGCAGGAAATATATTAGGTTGTCGAGTCTTTTCATATTCGAAGCTTAGAATTATTGTTCCTCAAGAACCGGATTCCTTCAACGGTGCAAATTAGGGCCAGCATTTCTGATTGAATAAGCTATCTATATAACGCATGTTGGAGAATCTACGAACCTATAGGCGGACGTTGCTAACCCTGCTCATCAATTTTTGTTGATTTCTGACCATCACAAAAAAACAAGAGTTTTTGTGAATATTTGATGGGTAATATATGCGTGAGAAAGTGGAAAGTTCATGGAATTTTTTGAACTGACAAGGAAGCACTCGCAGTCGAAATAGGCTTTCCAAATGAATTATGCATCAATCTGAAGAGCATCAAACGCTGATTCTAAAACTTTTTTTGTTATTCTCTAAGCTCCTTCAGACGCTGAGTAATGAGCGTTTTTTTCTTAAGAAATTGAACGTGCAACTGGTACAAATTCGTCCAAGATTGCGCAAATGGCCCAGCGTTGGGTATCAGACCACTCTATGCATGGAGGACCTTTTTTTCATATATATTAGTATCCAACATTCTTTATTTGAGTGGTGGAAAGATCATAATTATTGATTTCACATTTTGCTGTCATTTCTTGCTCCAAAAACACTCATAACTCAGCGTCAAAAGGCGCTCGGCAAACAACAAAGGCAGTTTTGGAATTAGCGTTTGATGCTCTTCAAACTGGTATATATTTCATTTGAAAAGCCGATTTCGACTTTGGGTCCTCCCCAGTGGGATACGATTCTTTTCGTTTTTCCAGAGATTTGGAACTTCCCATATTTAGGCTTATTCATGCGAATCAAGCTTGTTGAACTTCTGAACGCCAGTAGAACTTGTTATAAGCTATCAAATGGTATCCCGAATCCTGTTACGAATACAGGAACAACTGACTTGTGTTAAAAATTCATATGTGAAAAGACTCATAGGACTATCTAACACGAACCCAAACAAGTTCAATAGTCAGCACTGCAACCTAGCAAATGGAGGAAGTCATGCAGAGTATATTTCAGTGTGGCGCACTGAAGAAGAGTATGTGAAGAAGAATAAGCATGATTTTTTGTAGATAATATCTAGATCTATTTATGTAATGCGGTCAAATGAGTAGATGAGATCAACCCAATTAAAACTAGCCATATGAGCAAGAAAAAGGGATGCGATCTTTATCAACGTCGTTATAATAATTTAAGCTGAAAGAAACGACTTTGAAAGGGTCAAAGACAAGGTCTTGATCTTGAACAAAATGATAGACGGCAGCACATGTTGAATCGATTTGCGAGAGAGAAAAAATTTTCATCGTCCGATCTTGTCTCTGTTGTCAGTTGTTCTCAGCTGATAAGATGAAAAGACCTTGTACTCTCTGAACTTCCGCCTTTCGCTTTCGGAAAGACATTTCGCATGAGGTGGTTATTCGATGTGCACTGTAGTCATCTTTGTTTTACGAGGGCAAGTTCAGTATGAAACAATATTTTTGTTCGAGTCTTGCACTCTAATCTACGGTTTATAAACTGTACTATGACAAGTATTTTGGCCAACTTCTTTCATGCATGTACTACGGAGAGAAGTGTAACGACTTCAAATTTTATTAGGGTTACTCCCAGGTTAGCACCTTCCAAACATATTAGATTGTCTCATATTTTGATAAGTCATCTCTTTTCTCTCATTTCTGCTCTCTAAGTAAGTATTGTTTTTTTTCGATAGGGCAAATCAAGCTCTGCAAGATGGTCGCATACAGTTTGAAGCCAAAATCTAAAAAGAAAATATCAAAAGAATTATAAGAAATCATTCAATACTTTACAATTTTTCAAATCGAGAAGCACGAATAGGTCAAAATAGGTTGAAGATGTCGCCTTTTCCGAGGTTTGTTGCTCTAGATTTAATTTCTCTCAACCTTACATTTGTAGATCGCTGATCCATGACTATACTTTTAAAAATATATAAGAATTTAAATTTACGGACGACTAGCTTATTGTCAGTACAATTTGGCAAGAGCATGAATTTTTTTTATCATTCATTCTCTGACTACGAGACGCGGGCGCGCTTTGCGTACATTTCATTAACAAGTTCATGAAGAGTTTTGAGGCGTTTTGGTTGATTTACATTTGAAATACGTGGAAGAACATGTTTGAGCTCGTCTATGCACACTGGCTTGAACACGTTCTTTCACGACTTCCTAATAGTAATCAACAAATCGCGTTAGGCCTCGGGCAGAGTTCACGCGATTTGATCGTCGCGATTCAATCGCGATAAGACAACTGTTACGAGTTCATTGCATGCCGACCAGCTTGCATTTCGGTTGTGATACTTTTTCAGCCCGAGATTCTTGAATGTAAAATGAAAATGATTGGAAATCGCGGCGATTGAATCGCGACGATCAAATCGCGTGAACTCTGTCCGAGGCCTTAGAACTCATTTACGGAGTTGTTGATCAAACGCACGCAAAGCGTGTCCGCGTCTCTTAGTCAGAGAATGAATGATAATTTCCAGCCAGAAAAATAAGCAACAGTATAGATGAATGCCAGAAAAGAGTATGTGTTTGAGCAAGCAGGAGGTAAGTAGGTTTTTTGGCGGAAAGTATGATTTTTTCTAAATTTTTGGGTCCTTAGACGTTTTTCGTTTTTGGCTCCAAAAATAATGTAAGCAGACATTGTGTAGGTTTTTGGATGTTGTTTTGTAGAGCTTGTTTTACTCTATCGAGTGGTACCCTGAAATCTATACATTTAGTGAGCGAAAGAATTATGGGGCAACCTGATATTAGATTGGGAAAGAAATTCTTGGACATTGGCGTTCCGACAATGTTTTGTCTCAGTGTGCTTTTGTTGTTATTTGTTCTGGTCCAGCACCGATTGGGGCATGCTGTACGCCATTGGATAGAGGATAACAACCTCACAAGATTACGGTAAGCACAGTTATTTATGTTTCTTATGAAAATTTTGGCGAAAATACGAAAGCAGGTTTTTGACCTGACCGAGATCTCCAACTTTCATAATTAGGTATTGCGAAACCGTGCATGCCCCATCTATAGTATACACATATTACACACTTACACACAGTTTGTAAGGGATTTGACTTAAAAGACACGAAAAAACAAGAAAAAACGAGGTAATTGAAAAATGGCAAACTCCGCCCCATCTATCCCAAACTCCTCCCACTTGCTCGTCAGCTACGTGCGAGAGGGAATGTAGTCGCAAGTCTTCGCGCGAGTACATGCATTAATCTCGCGAAATAGCAGATTTATTCTGTGTCCGATAATGTCCGAAAACTTCTATTTTAATCCAATTTGCTTTCTCTGTTACTACCTGCCCTGCCGCTATGAAGTTTCAGTAAAGTTATCATATAAAATTCGAAATGGTTCAGTTATGGTTTAGGAGACCGCTAAGGGACTCCTGTTTAGATTAACCCAAAATATTGAAAAACGAAGCATTGACTTTTGCATATGGCATATTCACAATGTATGCTAGCAGATCACTTGTACATGTCGGGCATGGAAGAATGAGGAGTGTTCGAAACATCTATAATAGTATAGAGTCTTCTTTTCAGCCGCACACTTTCTGCTCCTCATTGGGAAGGCGATTAAAGTATCGGTCCTGAATCCATAACGGATTCAGGACCTACTTACTTTGTTTTAATGGTTGAACCATGAACTTTCCACGCTACCTTTCACGCAAGAAGATGGAAACGAAGGATACAAGGCCAACATCGACCAACAGCTGTTGCAATTCTTTGCACGTTGCGCTGCGTCTAGTCAATTCAAACTTCGGTGATTTCATTGTGCTGAAATTTTGTTGCATTTTCACTTCCTGGAGAGGGAGCAAGGAGATGGCCCATTCAACATGAGCCCGAAATGGGATGCCTGCGACTGAGTCGATCAGTGAATTTATGAAAATCATAATCTTTGCACTTGTGCTAGGTTTTTCGGATTTTGTTAATTTTTTGTTGACAGCGCAATGTAGCCGTTCGTTTAAGTCTCCCCAAAAGCAGTATGTTTATGGAAGAGATATGTCGCGATCTGAACCGAAAAAGGCCAAACATTAGGTGTATTAGAATTGAGCAGTTTCACACCTCTTTCCGGAAGAATCGGATTAGAAAAATTTTCTTGGAATCCAACATATAATTCGAAAGTTACTACTAGTTTCGTATGTATGCTTTCCTTTCAACAAGATTGGGTGCGTTCAAAAATGCAGTGCCATTGAAACTAAGAGACTAATTCTTGAAAAAATTTTTTCGCACCCTCTTCATCTAAATCCGCCGCGAAAAACCGGAATTCGTGAGTTATGTTATAAGACAAACATTGAACCATGACTTCTAGAACTTTTTATGCTGAGAAATTTTGACGCAAACACAAATGTTCGCTGCGGCTCTTCTGCACTTCATAAAAGTAAGAGAAAATTCAAAATTCCAGAAAATGCAATTTTCGTCTCTTCGCAACCGAAAAAATTGTGTATTTCCAGGTCTTGGAAATTTTTCTGGCGATTAAATTCCGCGAAGTTCAAGCATAGCATTGGTGCACAACCAATAGATATCTTACCATAATTCGACTTACCTAATGGATACCTCAAAATGAAGGTTCTCGAAAAAATCTTCAGGAAATTTTCGGGGTGATCTTACAACAAACACAAACGACACAATCTGGATTGCTAAAGGCTTGTTTTGCAACAGTTTTTTTATTGCACATGGAAAGATAATTGGGTAAAAAGTTATCATGGTCCACAATCAAGATTTGGAAAAAACTGCACCAATTCTGTTACCACTCAATATAATTGCGCTTCAGCAAAACATCATTTCATATTTTGATCAAAAAGGGCATGTTACCCATGGTACACTACTATCAGTTTGCTGTTTAGATAGCACCTGATATTAAGTCCATTTACGCTCTAAGTGCAATTTTTTGCCAGCTGTTGTTGAAAACACGCAAGTCTTGTGCTTCTATCTTGATCGAATATTTTTGATGGTGTAAACAGATCTGGCCGCCCAACCATGAGGAAGTTTGAGAAAGGAGCAACACAGCTCATTCGAGAGCTGATAAAAGAACACATAGTGCCGGAAGATGCAATCTGAGCAAATTCATACCCGAGCAGACTCGAACGAAAATATGTAGAAGTTACCATAACTTTCCCAGATAAAAATCTTCCCATCTTTCTCTTGGATCTCATAACAATGTGACTCTTGGGGCATATCTACTTCGCGCTGAATGATGAAAGGGTAACTTACTATATTGACGAAAAGGTGCACAAGCGTACTTTTCAAAACTTTGAAGAAATTGAAGCGTTGAGGTACCAGGTTGGCAAAAAATTTTGTTTCTACACAAATGTCCAATTTTCTTGTTATATATCAACTACTCAGACTTGTCTTAAAAGGTTCACTTTGATTCTCTCAGCTTCGCTATCATACTGTGATGGATGTGGCAATGAGTAATTCGTCATTTCATAGCAGAAGATGGTTTGCCATCTTGAAGTTCTCGAGTGAAACAAAAACGCAAATTTTCCGCATTTGGCATAATGAGAAATCCGGTATTTCTTCTCTTTTCTTTTTTTCTTTGCGTCTTTCCCTAGATGAAATATACTCAAAGGAAATTTACGTTCCAATTCTCAATGAAGTCTTCTTTCCAGAATTAGCGAAATATGGACAAAAATTTGTCTGCAGCATTTGTAGGAGCCGCGAAAACGACCGAAATTATTTGTTAGCCAAACTATTATCTTAATTTGCAGATCTACCTAATATATAAAAAAAACGTAAGCGCAATTCAAAAATCTGCAAATAGCGGGAAACCGCGTGAGGGGAAGCGAATGCTCTTGCGAATAGCACCTTTAGATTACTGGTTCACTAGTAGAACAGAAAGAAATGCTTGTTCAATAGGATGGAGTTCAATAGTTTAGTTCAATATTTATTTTTAAGGGATAAACAGAGAATTTAGAAAGCGAGAATGATTGTGGTTCAATCAGTTTTCTACGGCATCTATTTGTCATTCATTCTGAGACCTCTGAGCGTGACCTCTTCTTCATCGGACAGATGTGTTGGTAAGGAAACGGGCGTGGAAGAGCTTGGAGTTGGAGTTTGTACATTATTTGATGAAGATGCGGATGGCAGGGTCTCTTGTGGCATGGCTGCTACGATTGCTCGTCGGATTTCGTAGTATTCGATCACCTTCTTGATTAACCAGTGAATGCTTGAGTAGATATAACAGTAAATTCGATAAAAGATCGACTAAATCAATAGAATTATTATTATTCTTATAGGAAAGAAAGAAAGTACCTCTTGCGATCTACGATGGTACTCCAAGTAGGCGATTCGTTTCCGCAGGTTGTCAATTTTCTCCTCACCATCGACGTCGATATCCATCAATTTCGCCAGTCTTTCCGCAGCCTCGGTAGCATCCTAGGAGCGACATATGGAAGAGAATGTGTAAGATGTTTGATGGAAGAATCAGTCATAGAGAATTTATAGAAAGCGCATTTATAGAAGGAGTATTTTGCGCCTGTACAGTACGCTACAGTAACCTCATTTGGCATGAACCCTATTTTCAGTTGTATAAGCCGCATTTTTCAAATTTTCAAGCAAGCTGCTCAACCGCTTCATTGTGTCGAGAAGCGATCCTTACGCCGCACGCCTCAATCAGGCAATACGGAGCACGGTATAGGGTCCTTTATTGCGAGGTCCTTTGATGTGTTCGGGCTGGTCGATGTAAGCTAGGACCACCCCGCGGCTTATACCCCTGAAAATAGGATAATAACTCTTAGCTATAGGGGGGGGGGGACTTTTCATACGATCGGGGACTTCGCACCTAGCCTTCGCACCTACCTCACACCTACATCGCACCTCTCCATCCACGTAATGAGTAAGATTCTCCACTACGCCCAGGTGAGGGGGGGGAGGGGGACTTTTCATACGAACGCTCCCGATCATTTTGACCTTCTAGGGTATGCTAGGGTGCTGGTAATAAGTCCAGTTATCGATTACAATGGACTAAAAATGAAACGTTCATTATCAAAAATGCGTAAACTAAAGAATATCTTGACTTTATCTGTTGTATAAAGCTTATCGGGTTAAAATAGCGTATCATAGTAAAGATCGTCAGGCCACGGCGAATTCATTTTCGCAAACAACTGGCACAATTGTGGTAATGAATAGTTCGCTTTATCAAGTCGCATGCCCTCCAATGGGTGTAGCTAAGTCAAGAGGCGCGATTCCTATTGCCAGATGGGCAGCATACAGCACATATTTAGTGTTTTATGAAGTTCTGGAATTACTTGAAAATTCGAAAGAAATATATTAGGGAATTTAGGGATTGTTCAATCTCATCATCTTGAAATCGATTTCAAACAAAATTGTTAAAGGTCAAAAACACATAAAAATGCAGTTAACAGCAATTTTGTAAATGTTTCTGTCAGTCTTCTAGCAAAAGTCGTCAAATTTATCAAGTAGTTACTTCAAACAGCTAGTAAACCAATGAACTTTGTCCGGCACTTTTTGAATTTTCCCATAGCATGAAACTGGAGTTTTAAGTTGATGATACCCAGAAAAATCGCGCTTCTTGACCTCTTCCCCCTCCAATATCCTATGGGAATAACACTTCCAGATCATGCTGAAAGATCGGAGAGGCACGTGACAATACTTCAAAACGTTTGCAAAAGAGACCGAATTATGTCCACTTGAATACTAAAAAATTCGCAAGTGAGATTCGTAAGATCATAGTGTTATTTCTCACAGCAGAACATTTTTTGAATCCATACAGTATTCAAGTTTTTCAAATTTATCCAAATTCGCAGCACTGCAAAAGCTAATCTAGATGTTTTTTTTGGAATGGAGCCAGCAGGCCCAAACCTGGCATGGTGCCAGTTTTTACTGGATCTTTGCCAAAAGATGATGTGGAGGCATTCGTATGAAAAGTCCCCCTCCCCCCCCCCCTCTCTACAGTATACTAGACGCGGAGGTGCGAGACTTGACATTTAGCCATAGGTGTTCACACCTCGCACCTCGGAATTGCTCATCGTATGAAAAGTCACTCACCCTAGCTATAGCTATATAGCTTTTAACGAAATCTCGAGACCTGCAATTTTAGGAAATACTCCTTAAGAAACCTTGATTGAGCTATTGCTCAAATCAAGTGAGAATTGTTCTAACCAAAAAATAATAACCTCAAACACACCGCGCCGGTACCGTACCCAGGGATGCTGATTGGTCTGCTCGGAAAGAGTGCGGTACTGGGCGAAAGGATAGAGCTTTGTTACACGCGACTTTGCTTGAGCTCAGGGCTCAGCACGAGCTGGCACCAGGGAAATTACAAAACGAAGTCCCGTTTGATCTTGAAAATTTCGTACGAAGTCCCCTTTGACCTGTTTTGAAAACCTGTCATTATTTTTAGATTATGTAAGTATGTTGTAGGGTTTTCATGCATGCTGATTCCATGGAACAACTTTCACAACTTTCTGAGCTTTTTAAGTGGTTGAATCACATCTTGAGAAACAGAAAAAGCCAATTTTTCGACTGCGGAGCAAACCGGGTAATTTCCAAATGGCTATAAAACGCTGAAAAGAAAACACTATGAAATTGTTTCTTCTCTGTATGTAAACTTTCACAATGTAGATACATTTTATGTAAAGAAGTATGAAAACTTATGTGAGCAAAGTGTCCGTGCCAGCTCAGCTGGCACCCAGCTGGCACTGTGCCAGCTAATTCAGAAAAAAGTTCAGCACACATTTCATTCACATAAGTTTTCAAAAATTTTTGGGCCATAGTTCGGCTCCCCCAACGCGCATGCACACACCAAATTTGGTGTCATACCATTGCGTTTTGACTGAAAACAACGCCTTTGTCTGTTTGATGGACAGCATGCCGGTGGCATGCCAGTGACATTCTTGCGGCCATACCTTCGATAGTCTAGAAACAGGGCGTCAAAAGTGAAGGTTGTTTGAACATCTGACGTCGTAAATAGTGAACGTTGTTCAAAAAAGATCAGAGAAGAGAATACGACGTGAAACAGATATAAAAAGTAAAAGAAACTGCTGAAAACCGGATAAAAACGCTGTAGAGAGGTCTGAAATCTTTCATTTGGCGGCTTTTCAAAGTGCAAGTTTTCGCTCCAGGACCAGCAATTCGCAACACGGGTTTTGATTTTTGATGCGTCCTTTAAATTTTTACCCCCGCAATGACGTTCCTGTTTCCTGGGACGTTGTCTGGATTGTTGCGCTTATCGTTCTGAGCCATAATCGCCCAAGTTGGTAAAAAATCGATGCGAAAGCACTGAAACAGAACAAGGTAAAGAAAAACGGACTTTTTACGACCTTTCGCAAAAAATTCCACCATAATCGAAAAGGTAAGGGCTGGGTGGTTGTCTGCATTATGAACAGAAGCAAGACCTATAGAATGCACGAAAAAACTGCGAGAAAATAGTTAAAGTAGGAGAAAAACAACAGATTTTCGAAAACAAGGTTTTTGCCGCATTTTTCGATCAAATCATAAAATGAGGTTCTGGGACGTTGTCAGCGTGAAAATAGAGATCAAGAGCTTCAAAATGATATATAGCTTGCCGAAATTGGGTTCGAAACAGCGAAGAAAAGGGTACCAGAGCCAAATGCCCCGCGCCCCGCGTTTGGGGTAGCGAGGTAGCGCGCAGCGCGCGGAGACGAGCAGCGGAGACAGACCAGAGCCGACGGGGCATTTGGCTCTGGTAGTAAATCTCCGCGGGGTCTCAACGAAACCCTGCAACATTATATATCATTCTGATCGTCATGACACGACGAGGAGAACTGGCAACGTCCCAAGCTTTGAAAATCACTCATCAACGAGATAAACCGACGTTTTCGTGCGCAACTCTCTGCGCAAGATTTAAGCGCAGTTTCTCGTTTTTATTTGACTCCAATAGCTTTTCTAAACTTCCGAAACTCGATTTTGTTCAAATGAGAGGATAACTGAGAAATTTTGTCTTGAATTCTGGCGAAAATTCCACAGAAACCTTCTTTTTAAGGTGAAAAAGGCTATGAAAACGCAAATTCTCGTTTCGCTGAGCTAAGCTAAAGATATTATTCCCTATATTCGCTTCATTAACATTCCTTTCGACATAGTCAGGAGAATAACATCCGGGGCGAAGCCCCGGATGACTTCTGCTTTTTTCCAGGTGAAAGTTGTGTCCCCCCATAGCCCTCAAAGTGAAGGTTACCAGAGTACGTGGCTCTATGTATCGAGGGTATGCTTGCGGCTCTGGACTCGGAAAAACGATATCCCCTTCGCTTTCCGCCCTAAAAACGATGTCCAGCCTGACCCGGTGCCAGCTGTGCCGATCCCTGCTTGAGCTTATGCTTGAGCATGGCTCAGTTATTCTCTCAGTCGAATTACACATAAGAAACTCTGAAATTCCTGCTTAGGCACTACTCCGCAACTTTCAAAAGTTCGTAGCGGTACCATAGCTTTTAGCGTCGGTATAAATATGTAAAGCCTACCGTAATATGCATTTTTGTGACACTATCAAGTATTCTTGTGACTCGTCGAATGTGTTCATCAAGCTTGCCAGCACTAGCTAGCATTTCAGCTTCTGTTTCCTGTAGCAAAAAAACAATCATGAGAAAATATAAGCGCCGTATTTGGAAGGACATGATTATTTAGAAGGTTCCCACTTCTCGCATTTTATCAACTGTTGCTTTCTTTGTTCGTATAGTCTGCATGCAGTTCTTGCATAGAGCTAACATGGCTTCTTCTTCCTTATGTATTCTGAATCATAAAGTGCTCGAATTCAAAAAATGGTGAGTTCGAGGTGCTTTAGCTCCCTCAATTCCATATATTACTCTCCAATTTTAGTAGTTGCATCAGCTTATTCCACTACAAAATCCTACAGGAGGTAAGCCAGGACAAACGCCAGAAATAAAGATCAATCTGTCTTCTGCCAATCTCTTGGTCATTCACGCTTTTTAACGTAAAGACTCCTTTGGAAAGCAACGCAGAACACACCTTTTTGCTCTAGAATAAATTTTTCGCAAATGTCGTCTAGCTTCTTGGGTGTCTGTAGAAGTAGTAGCTGAATAATGATAAAATGATTTCAGAGAGAAGATAAGACGTTATAGTAACATACACGAAAGGCTATCTCCACTTTTCACCATTGTCCTCACAGAAGATCGACCAGCAGGTGCAAAAGTGTTCTGGAACTCATACTTTTCATCCTATCCACTCTCAGATACCAAGCAGTAAACAGTCTTGCTTTATCACTGCCCTCTTGAGAAAGCTAAACATTTCGAAATGGACTCGCGAAGATACTGAGGTATCACCTCAGAAGTAGGCCGCGAGCATACTTTAGGCCTAAGGCATACCTCGCGCAATTCCGTCAAATCGCTACATCCAGGCAACTTGGCAGTTTGCCAGATGCTTACAAATCTACCGTGCGCGGTCTAAAATGCATAGGCGCATAGCCTTGAGTGACAGAAGAAACTTTAAGTCTGGCCCATGGAAAGCGCGCTTACAACCAGTTATGAAAAGTCGCTGCAGTGCCAGATCGCGCAGCGACTGGAATCGCGTGAGGTATGCCTTAAGTGCCGGGCATAACGCAATTTCAGTCGCGACGCGATTTGGCAATATTCCATCTGTTCATAACTTGCTGTAAACACCTTTTAAATGTACAGTAAATAGGGCATTTTATCAAGCCACGTAAGTTATACACAATGTGCATGTGCATATTACTAGTGTTGGATCTGAAGACTTTTAGCAAATTGCCAAATCGCGTCGCGACTGAAATCGCATGAAGCATACCCGGCCCTTTTAAGCCTTACGCGATTTCAGTCCAAGGCGATTTGGCGATACTGCGGTTGTTTATGCTCATCATAAGCTGATTTTGAATATATGACGGCATTCGATCGTTTTCGATAGTCACAATACGCACTAGCCAGTTCTAATCTACTAGCATTGTGCTAAAGGCATTTGGCAAATCGACAAATCGCGGGGCGACCGAAATCGCGTGAAGTATAGGTCACTCTCCGTTAAAGTGCTTGAATGTTATATGCTCTTGTATCGCTTGGGTGGACGCAAAGATAGCAACAGAACATGTAGTAGTCACGAATCTATGAAGGTCTTATATTTCGTTTTACGAAAAAAATTCAATAAAATTTCGGCATTAAAACTGAGATCGGCAACTATGTTATGCCTCTTTCAATTAGATCAGAATCAGAGAATAGATGAAAAGTTTTTGCGACAATTATCGAGGAACTGAAGCTTTGGCAGATTGCTCAGAGGTGCTAGAAAGTTTCGAAATCAAGTCATAAGCTTGAAGTTGGATTTCTTCTAATGTTCTCCAACATTTACGTTAGGCACTCAGAGCGGATCGGACCCCTCCGGCGGAGAAACGGCAGGGCCGCGGGGTTTCCCCAGCGGGGTGTCTGCCACTCATGCTCCGGAGCCCCCCGATTTTGTGCGCCGGAGACCTCCCATTTCTGCTCCGGAGCCCTCCCATTTTGTGCTCCGGAGGCCTCCCACTTTGTGCTCCGGAGACCTCCCATTTTGTGCTCCGGAGACCTCCCATTTCTGCTCCGGAGCCCTCCCATTTTGTGCTCCGGAGGCCTCCTACTTTGTGCTCCGGAGACCTCCCATTTTGTGCTCCGGAGACCTCCCATTTTGTGCTCCGGAGACCTCCCATTTTGTGCTCCGGAGGCCTCCCACTTTGTGCTCAGGAGACCTCCCATTTTGTGCTCCGGAGACCTCCCATTTTGTGCTCCGGAGACCTCCCACTTGTGCTCCGGAGCCCTCCCATTTTGTGCTCCGGAGACCTCCCATTTTCTGCTCCGGAGACCTCCCATTTTCTGCTCCGGAGACCTCCCATTTTGTGCTCCGGAGACTTCTCATTTTGTGCTCCGGAGACCTCCCATTTTCTGCTCCGGAGACCTCCCATTTTGTGCTCCGGAGACCTCCCACTTGTGCTCCGGAGCCCTCCCATTTTGTGCTCCGGAGCCCTCCCATTGAGTGCTCCGGAGCCCTCCCATTTTGTGCTCCGAAGCCCTCCCATTTGTGCTCCGGACCCCTCCGATTTTCTGCTCCGCGACTCGTCCAAATCTGGCGGACTCGCGGCGGGCAAATTTCTCCGCCGCGGCTCTGCCAAATCTGGCGTACCTCCGGAGCAGAAATGGCTACCTTTGCAGCAGATCCGGAGAAGGGTCCCACTCGCCTGCCGGTGATGTCACCGCGACCTACAAGAAGGGACCGCCCAATCGCCCCGCTCTCATTGGTCAACTGGGTCCGGCGCGACTCTGGCAGATTTCGACTGTCCGGCGGAGGGGTCCGATCGATTGTCTGAGCATTTGAAGGCAGTCTCGAGAGAGGATGTTCGCCCGGACACTTCAGAAATGACACAAAGGATGATCTGTGTCTACAGATTCACCGAGTTTCAGGGTGATTTATTCGTATCATCAAAACTTGTGGACAGCTCTATACAAAGCGACGAAAGTCGTCGCAACCCCCCCCCCCCAAAAAAAAAACGAAAATTACCTCTTTAGCTGTTTTCGCCAAGCAAATTTAGCCAGGATAATTCGAATGATGGCTTGAAGCACCTTGCTACAGCGTGCATGGACATTTGGATGTTGGAATCTACACTTTTCTCTTTTTCGCGGATGTCTACTATGGTCGCCTCAAAGGCAGTGTTTCGGCAGAGTTTTGATTTCCAATTTTCACCTTTTCGGAGCCTTCTCGCATAGGGAACCCATATCTGGTCTTCTCAGTGCCGAAAATGGCAGAAATGAGCTTTTTTCAAGCTTTCCAGGTCCGCATTCAGTAGAGAATACGTGCGGGTAGAGCCCGGAACGAAAGAAGGTGCGGAAGACTTCTAGCGCATCTTCACTGAATTCGAACCTGGAAAACATCAAGAAAAGCTCATTTTCGCCATTTTTCACGCGCTGAAAAGCCCGAAATGGATTCCTCATGGCGAGAAGGTTCCTGAAGAGGTGGGAAAGTAGAAAACGAAATTCTGTCGGGACACTGCCTCCAAGGAAAGATGACATATCATTGACTAAATGTTCGTTTTGCAAAGGTTGTAATGGGTGGTGGATGTAATAGGTCGTTCCGAAAGTAATGTCGCTTTTTTCAAATGAACGCCACATTTCATTTCAACCAAGATTTTTAAAAGCTCTTGGGATCAGTCGATACAGCATTCCGTCCTCTTTCTAACGGTTGTAATTTCATTGCATAATATTCGATGAGCTCTCGAAAAATTACCAAAATCTGTGAGTCTTGCTTTTTGCCATGGTCAAGTTCGACTATTTTTCTAAATTTTTGTACCCAATCTTCGAAGAAGTACAAGTGACTGGTAGATAGAGCAAACCTTATAGGACACAAAGCAATTTTTTCTTTTTCTTAGCTTGCTTCTTAGAGTTTCTGAAATCAATTTTTCAATGCTATCAGAGTCCATATTTGTTCAACTCAGACCTCACAGAACAACAACCGGCAAGCGACTCGGGTGTCATTTGAAGCAGCTTTTTCTCCTCTTTCTATTATTTGTTTTTTGTTTCTGATTCATCACGTTTTCCGGGATAAAATCGTCATAATTCAGGTTTTCCAGGGCGCCCCAGGCTGTACCCGGAATTTTCGAAAGTTGCTAATTTGAAGCGGTGAATGTTCATTTGGTTTGTAAAATTAGTGTCAAGCCATAATCAATCTTTGTAAATTTCAAAATCCGAAGATTTATTGGTGTGGTGCATTTGTGTCTGAGACGAGCCTGCTAAAATTCGGTGAATCAGGCAAAGAACTCCTGCTAAAACTTGTCAAACATGGAGATGACATGTCGAATTTTTTTTGACAAGTGGCAGATGGTTGACACTTCCCCTTCTTCATCTTACGACCAAATATGATCCGAGAATAGAAGCAATATCCCTTCTTGAAGGAATAAGTCCGGAGAGTGGAGAAGTTCTTTTTCACTGATTTGGAGAATGACGCAATAATTTTTGTAGGATAGTCTCACAGTTTTCGAGCACATATCAGCTTTCAGATGCTCTACAAAGTAATAAGGAAAACCCAAAACGAAAAAGCAACAAACCTACGATACAACCCAATCAATACTTATATCAGTACAAGGTGTCTCAACCCCCACAATGGTCGGTCGCCTCATCGTGGCGTGGGGGTGACACTGGGTGTCGAACTGCGATGCACAGCCGAGTGTATACTCTGGTAGGGCCTCCCAAGCTGTGAAGGAGTTCGACGTTTCCGGTTTCGGCCGGATGCCTAGCTAAGAACTGGCCACGCCAGATCCTCCGCCGTCTGGCTTCTTCTGGTCGCTAGGCGGTCCCTCCCCGCTCCAAGCCCGGGGTCAGCGATCGCCCCGTGGAAATCAAGAGTAGGCCTAGTAAGCCACCTCTTGTAGGGAAAAATTCATATTACTCCTCCAGTTAGAAGATTAGAAAGAAACCCTGCACATCGTATCCCGCCTACGGCGCCGGGTGGTAGCAAGAACGATGTCAGGGTACTCAGGGCGCCTTTCGGATTGGACAAAAACGACACGTCTGCCCGGACGACACGCCATGGAGACTGCCTCATGCTCTGCACCTACAACGCCAGGACAGTCTCCACAAACGCCAACCTCCACGCTCTTCTCGACGCTGCAGAGCACATCAAGTACCACATCATCGCTCTGCAGGAAACGAAGTCCAGGAAGAAGGACGTTCGACAGATGAGTGATGGGACCCTCATCATTCGTGGTGAAAAGGTTTCATCACGAAACGTGGGAGGCGTCGGCTTTGTCGTCCATCCATCTATCGTCCATCTTGTCGATTCGCACGAGATCCTATCACCTCGACTAGGCATCCTACGACTACGCCCTCCACGTCAGAAGACCATCAGTATCATCAACTGCTACTCGCCAACATCAGCAGCTGACGACTCAGAACTAGATGCTTTCAACGAAGACGTGGAGGAGGTCGTCCGCAACGAAAAGTCCTTCTACAAGTATGTTGTGGGCGACTTCAATGCGAAAATCGGGATGCCACTAGAAAAGGAATGTAGGATCGGGAAGTTTGGATATGGGCTCCGAAACGAAAACGGCAACCGTCTCGTTGGGCTCCTCTCCGCCGCACGACTCTTCCATGGAAACTCCATCTTCATGAAGAAAGAATATCGCCGGTGGACTTGGGAATCGCCCAACGGAACGACTCATGCTGAGATCGACCACATTCTCACCAACCGAAGGTGGAGCTTACTCGATGTCTCTGTAGTTCCATCCTTCTGTAGTGGCTCCGATCACCGCCTCCTTCGAGCGAAGATACGACTCTGCCGAAGGCTGGAAAATAAAGTCTGTCATAGTGCCGCGAGAAGGAAGGAAGTCGTTTATGACGGTAACAGGCTGTCGAGGAGGACCCAACGTACGACTACGACCGGCTTCTGAAAGGATTGCGAGCCTGCGGAGAATGCGCCTCAATGACTTCTGAGAAGAACTTGGACCGCATCTCGAAGACCACCAAGGAATTGCTCGAAAGAAGAAAATCATTGAGGCAGGATCCGAATGCAACTCATCTCGAGCGACTGATAGCCAACACCAGTTGCAGAACAGCTTTGCAAGAGGATCTCAGGAAGTACAGGCAAGCCAAGATACTGGAAGCAGCCGAAAGAAGACGAAGTCTCAAGAAGTGCCGAAGGGACCTCTGCGAATATCACGTACCGCTGGCTGCACTACTGAACGAAGACGGGACTCCGACTTCTTCCCGATACAAGATGGAATCTATCGCGAAGAACTTCTACACCAACCTCTTCCGCTCATCAACACCCGTGCAGATGCCCGTTGTTCCCACTGGAGAAGTACCACCACGAATTCTACCTGCTGAAGTGCGTATCGCAATACAGACCATGAAGACGTCCACGGCTCCAGGACCAGATCATCTTTCCGTCGAACTTCTGCGAGCCGGAGGACACCGTCTACACGAGATTTTAGCGTCGCATTTGACATCTTACCTTCAGAAGGAGAAGATTCCCGAACAGTGGAGAACGTCAAAAACCGTCCTTCTCTTCAAGAAGTGTGAACGGGAGGATCTTCGGAACTATCTTCCAATATGCTTGCTGAGTGTGCTGTACAAGCTTTTCACGAAGATTATCCTCGCTCGCATATCAAGGACACTGGATGAAGCCCAACCCCAAGAACAAGCTGGATTTCGCAAAGGATTCAGCTGCATGGACCACATCTAGACCGTTTCGAGGGTCATAGAAGTCTGCCAGGAGTACCGACTGCCTCTCGTCCTAACCTTTGTCGACTGCGAGAAAGCCTTTGACAGCGTCGAAACCAACGCCATCCTGTCTGCGCTAGTCGATCGAGGAGTGGACCCAGCTTACGTGAGGACGTTAGCCGACTGCTACAAGGACTGTACAACGATGATGCAGCTATTCCATCGCCCCCTGACCATACCAATCGGGAAGGGGGTCCGACAAGGCGACACAATCTCGCCGAAGCTGTTCACCGCGGCCTTGCAGTGGGTGATGAAGTCACTGGACTGGGACGAGAGAGGCATACGAGTTGATGGGAGATTCCTGTCCAACCTTCGTTTTGCGGATGACATCGTTCTCTTCTCGAGCAGTATCACTCAAGCAGAGACGATGCTGAAGGAACTAAACGAAGTAGGGAAGAAGATCGGACTGCGAATAAATCGGAAGAAGACTCAGTTCATGAAGAACGCCCTTTGCGAAGATGCAGAAATGGAATTGGAAGGCACCCCGATTATGGAGACGTCTTCCTACGTGTATCTCGGACGTTCGATGAACATGGAGAACGACTTGAGGGAAGAACTTAACAGGAGAAGAAGAGCAGCCTGGGCCGCCTTCGGGCCTCTGAAGGAAGCCACCGACCAACTGACGGACCCGGAGCTTCGTGCCCACCTGTTCGACTCAACCGTTCTCCCGGCGCTCTGTTACGCAGCTGAGACTTGGGCCGACACTGTAGCCACGTCGAAAGCTTTACGGACCACCCACAGAGCGCTCGAGCGCAGTCTTCTGAAGATGACCCGACGCAAGCAACATCTAATCGGACTTCGTAGCACGGATATGAGAAGAATGTCCCGTCTTCTTGACGCAGCGGAATACGTCGCGAAAGCCAAACACCGATGGGCCGGTCACATAATGAGAAGAATAGACGACAGATGGACACTAAGAACATCGGAGTGGATTCCTCTCGAAGCCAAACGTCCTCGAGGAAGACCACCGACGAGATGGGCAGACGTGTTCGTGGAACGGATGGACTAGCTGAGAAATCAGCTGGACACGACTTTCGCCCCTGGAACTCGTGGACGCAGCCACCGACGACGGCCAAGAAGATCGTGGATGTCTGAAGCGAGGGACAGGGAAAACTGGAGACTTCTGTACTGGGGCCCGCACGTCACGTGAGGACGGGCCATCTAAGTAAGTAAGTAAGTAAGGTGTCTCAAAAGTAAGTATCATTCATTCTCTGACTAGGAGACGCGAGCACATTTGCGTACATTTCATCAACAATTCATGAATGAGTTTTGACGCGTTTCAGTTGATCTACTATTAGAATTTGTGGAAGACCTTTGAGCTCGTTAAACCACGCTGGCTTGAAAACGTTATTTCAGGGGTTCCTGATAGTAATTAACCAAAACGCATTGGAACTCATTCATGAACTTGTTGATCAAACGTACGCAAAGCATGCTCGCGTCTCTCAGCCAGAGAATGAATGATATACAGTTTTTGATCATTGATAACTCCTTTCCCGCAAAGTCTTTTGCTTAACTTCAAGTACCAGTACAGCAGGCAACTTAGATATTATGGAGCAAATCATCCGTCGTTCTTCATTACTGTAGGATTATGGTGGGAACTTCTAGCATACAGCAGCAGTATGAAATAGGCCGTTTGAAGAGAAAGTTTTAAAAATGGAAAGCTGTGAAGCAGTGTTTTCAGACATGCTGACTTCATCAGACAAGTATTTATGAGTCTTCAAAGTTGTAAATGGCCCAATCAACATTTCTGAAAAACAGTGAAAAAACATCGTTGCGTCTACTTGGCATAACTCATGAAAAAGCCTTAAGCCCTGGCCATACATACAGCGTTTCCACCCTCGCGATTTCGTCGTTGGGGAATTTCGTGATTGTAGCGATGAAATCCCAACTCTTGAATCGCTGGTCGCGGGTTCTGGACATACCTAATTGTTCAGCGATAGGGTGAAAGTACACACCTCACCAATCGTTCTAAGTTTTCTATTGGCGTCCAAAAGCAATATCCAGCGTAATTTCTTTACATTTGCAGATTTTTTTTTGCCTTTTTTCAACACCGATATGTTCAACATCATTCGGCCGTTTGCATCACCGTTCAACTTTTTTTTATTAGATACAGGATGCAAAGACAGTTTTCTCAAGTTGTAGCTGCGCCTTCACAAATATCTAGATACTACGCATATTATTCTACGAGTTTCGAACAGTTGAAGATATTCATTTCGACTGATGGCAAACTAGAAAGAACGCGCATCACAATACAAAGAAGTGCATTTCGGAAAACCATCACACTTCAACATTTCCGCAAAAAAAAAGTCGAAAGAGAAAAGAACCGTTCCAGAAATTTCCCAAAAAGAAATCCAATTTTTGCGATTTCGGTCCGTCTGATTTCGAACTGGCGAGGCGATATCGTAAGATTTCGGCCAAATCGCGGCGATATCGCTGGAATAGGTATGGCCTAGGAAAACACGGTCAGCGATCCGTCGCGTCGGACAGCTAGCGACGGACATGCAGAATTTGCCGCCATGTAAAAGGCGTATTACAGTTGCTCGATTGCACAAATCGCATCGCGGTGATTTTTTGTCGATAGGACCAGGACTTTACGGTAAAATGCGAAATTTATACTAGAAATCAGCGGCAGGGCTCGGTACAGGTGGCGTATGAGCAAGCCGGATATCGTTTTTGGGACAAAAAGCAAAGGGGTTTTGTTCTTGTGGCCGAAAAGACACAAAATTTGCGATGTTTTTTTACTCGACGTTTCGTTTTTTGGAGATTTTTTAGGGATTTTGATTTAGGGTCAAAGGGGACTTCGTAAAAGTTCGCAAAAATCAGTGGGGACTTCGTTTTTTGCATTTTCAACTAGCCACCTCGTGCCGAGCCCTGATCAGCGGTTCTTACAAGGGAATGGTCAGAAGTTGAAGTGGCCAATCCAAGTAAGCTGCGTACGATTCAATGCAGCATTAGTTGTTCGAATCTGTATTCCCCATCTACTTATTGCCTTTGTGGATGAAGTTAAGAATAGTTTTATTGCGAAAGAATCGTACATAAAAATCACGAAACTGAGCACATTGTTGCAGTTTCAACTCACCTCTAGGCTTTAAGAATATGAAGTGAACTAGCTGCATGTTTTGGCCCAACATTAAGCCGAACATAGCTCTGTACTGCCAAATTTGCGCTTTGCATGCATGATTTCTTAGCAAAATTACGGCTTTCAGCGGCTCATAAATTCGCCCACATAGGCGCTAAGCAGATAAGAAATACAGATTCGAACTCAGCATTTTATGCTGCATCTGATGGTATGCAGCTTGTTTGGATTGGCCACTTCGAATTCTGACCATTTCCTTGTTAGCCTAATGATAGAGTTATCGGCCCGTTGAGTATCTATCCTGGGGCAATATGTAGCCACTGATGCCTCAAAACTCCTTCGAAGTTCCGACCGTAATTCTACAGTAATGAAGGGCGATGGGTGGTCCACTCTATATTATAAATCTAAGTTGAAGCTTCCTCTACCTAATGGCAGTTGAAGCTAAGGGACTCAGTGGGAAGAGAGTTATTAACACATTCACGACGGGGCCGATTTTTCGATTACTGCCGTTTCGGACCAGAGCCTTTTTCGCTTCGTCAATATTACGACCCACCCGTGAGTCGTATTGTCCGAATTGGTAGGTTTTTCAGAAAAATCCAAAACACGTCTCCGAGAATTCCCCCAAAAGGTTATCGAAAGCGCTGATTATCAAAATTTGATTTACTTCATTTTTTGGCATCATACGACAAGGTTACGGTAGTCATTCTGTACGAACCCAGCATCATGGATTCTCATGAAAAATTGTGTTTGGGGTTATTTCACGTGCTGATCACACTATAGTGTCCACTTTGCTCACTACTTTTCCCAACAAGGACAAAGATAGCATTACGGAAGAATTTTTGTAAAAATCAAGAAACTGATGTAAGAAGGTGGTTAAAACTTGAGACTATCATTTTCGTAATCAGCATGCTACAGAACCTATATAAGTAAGGTTTGAGCTTCCTGGGATGAACAATGTAAAAAATTAATAAAGTCAATAAAATCGATAATTTTCGGAAAATGGTCTAGCATCGTCTCGTGCCCTCCCCGTATCTCTTGTACATATGAGCATAAATTTTCAAAAACAGCACCACTCTGCGAAAAATCTGAGCTAAAATCTGTGCCTTATCTCTATCTACAATATACCTATCGTAACATTACATTACAGTATCCCGAGCCCGGATCATTCTGACAGGAGCTTCGCCAAGGTGTCCCCAATCATGTGCCAGAACACCGTAGAATTCCATCGTAAAATGGCAAAGCTAGAGCTTCAGGAATCTTACGACCCACCGGTGGGTCGTATTGTCCGAAATGGCAGAACACGTACGACCCACGGGTGGGTATTGTCGTTAATGATCGAAAGTGTGTACTTGATATTGGGACATCCTGTATAATATTCCCTAGCTACTTTTGTATCTTCGCCTAAAAAGTATAGGAGGAGCGATGATGATGGGATTTGTACCAAATTTGGCAGATATAGAGTGGGGCGTGTGTTAATAGGCCCTTTCGTTCGGGACCTACCAACTGCTTCCATCTATTTATTGATATTTTTGCAGCTTTTGCTCAATAAATTGTTTATGTTTGTCCAGTTAGGGTAAAAGGAGTCATGAAATCTAAACCAAAATTGGCAGACATGATGAAGGGGTGTTATGTGTGTTAATAACCCATTCCGTTCACGACGATGAATTGCCCCTATCGATTGATTTTTTGCAATTTTGCTTAGAAAATTTTCTCTTCGCCCATAAAGAATAAAAGGAGTCATGGAATCACCAGCGGCAGACATAATATATGGGGTGGGGCCATAGGTGCGATAGGGTGAGCGGGCACCCTCCAAAGTGAAGGGTGTCTCGGCTGTTTTTGAGCCTCAAAAGTGAAGGGTGTCGGAAATGTTCCGACGTCGACCGGGGGGGGGGGATGAAAAAAATTTCGGACGTCGACCGGGGGGGGACTGAAAAAATGGTGAAAATTATAAAATTATCCAGTTTAAATGGTCAAATTTTCTAAACTGGATTTGTATGAAATATAATTAATGAAATGTTTATAAGTACTTTGTTTTGAATTTATATAAATATTGTTTTATTTTCATACACCATTTTTCGGTGAGATAATGCATGTTTAGGTGGGTGGAACGTGTAATATTGTAAATGTGATTGCGACCGAAAATTACAATGGACAATGGCAGATATTCGAGGCTTGGAAGGTGCTGAATGATGTTTTACCTGGACCGTACAGATGTGGATAATGTTAATAAGAGACTCCGCGATGATTAGGAATTATTGTTGCAAATAAATCCGAAAGTCGGTATCTATGGAACACAATAAAAAATTTGTTGCTCAATTGTGTCCACTTGAAGCAGAATAAACATACACAGTGTAGCACAGTGATAAGACTAGTGTAACTGATGTCAGGAGTGAAGCTACGATGTTGACGATAATTGAGCAAGGTCACTTTTTCTAACTTGAGTAACTTGCAGTAGATCGCTCTCCACTATAACTCTTGGATAAATGGGCTAAAGCCAAGTTTGAGCTAGATTTGAATTCTGGCCTCTAAAAGCTATACAACGATATATAATTTGTGAGGTGCAATATCTTTGCCAGGTGAGATAGTTTCCAGAGGTCCAACGGTACACCCCCCCTCCACGTCAGAGCCCCATATCTCCACGGTGGGGGCTTTTCATGATTTGATTTTTTTTGCATCTTCAAGAGGGAGGTCCATTTAGTATTACCTATACCCTCGCAAAGGAAATTCCACGGGGCCGACTAACTAGAATTCAAAATTTACCTGTGTTTTTCAAGCGCCTTTTATTCCCTGCTGTAACTCTCCATTAGTACATCCGATCTCTCTGCGAGGGTATAGGTAAGACTCAGTAAACCTCCCTCTGTAAGATGCAAAAAAAAGTGTAGCATGGAATGCCCCCACCGCCGAGATATGAAGCTGCAAAGAAACCCATCAAAAATCGATTTTTTAAATATAACTTTTGTATAAGTGAATAAATCAAAACGGCGATAGTATAGGTGGATTCGTCTCGTCAAGAGCTCTCGAATGATATATAACATGTGGGGGTAATATGTATTTTAAGCCCTGCGAGGGGGGTGAGCAGTCCCAGTTAAGCCTGCTCACCTCCCGGCGCCTCTCTAATGCATTAAGGTGGCGGGGGGTGAGCACCCTGAACTGAGGCCGCTCACCCACCCTCGCAGGGCTTAAAAAACATAGGACCCCCACATGCTATATATCAATCGAGAGCTCTTGAAGAGTAGAATCTACCTATACCCTCGCATCTCAAATTCGTTTACGTATACACAAGTTATTTGCGAAAAATCGATTTTTGGAGTTGTGTTTTCTGCTCTATTTGCGACTTCGTAACTCTAAGAGGAATTCTTTTTAGGATCCAGTTTTTTTCTATATGATAGAGGAAAGGTTACTTACTAACGCCTATACTCTCGCAAGATAATATTATGCAACTGACTTGAGTTATACTAACTCAAAAACTGACTTCCCTTGAAAATGACCAACACTGTGATTTCAACTATACTGCCCTAGAACTTTCTCCTGACATCATTTATACTATTTTTATCATTATTCTGGACTCTATATGTTTATTATGCTCTAAGAAAACACAAATGAACAACAAATTCTTTTATTGTAGCACATAAATACCGACAAAACAATTTGTTTGCAAAAAAATTCATGATCATTGGCTCTTATTAACATCGTTCACATCAATATTTTCCAATAAAGCTGTCCATCAGCCCCTTCAAGCCTCTTAATGTCTGCCATTGCCCGCTGCCCATATCGTTGTAGTTCGAACCCATTTTTACAACATCCGATCCTTCTAAAAATGCATTTTTCATTCAATATTTTTGTAATTCCGTGTGCAGTAATTCCTCACCTTGAAAAAATTTTTTCGTCCCTTTCAGGTGAAGGGGGGGGGGGGTCCGACCTCCAAAGTGAAGGGGGGGGTGAGCTTTTGCTCACCCTATCGCACCTATGGGTGGGGCTCAATACCAATTTTTTAATGCACTAATTCACCCTATCGATTTATTATTTTTTGCCGTTTGAGTAATATCCGTTGCTTAGGATGTTAACGGGAGAAGGGACAAAGGCGAAGTTATGTTCTCTTTTCTTTCTGCGCAGATTTATAAATTGAAGTAATTTGCGCAAAATGGCAAATTTTTGCAAATTTTCACATTTCCGCACTTTACAGTAAAAGGAAAAATTTACGAGGCAGCGAAGTTGGCCACTACCAGCTGAATTTTTCATGAATTCCAACTAGTAATTCACCAAATGCGTCAAAGCGCACTCTTTAACTTGCCGATCAGAAGTACGCAAAGCGTGGTCGTGTCCACGGTCAAGCAAGAAGTGTGGCACACGATCGCCGGTTAGACCCCCCACCCCTCTCTTATTACTGTCTCAGTAAGACCCCCTGAACTATATACCTAAGATAGCATTATTTGAAGGCTCTGTCAAACATAACGGGCAACATATCCATAATTAACATCTCAGGTAATCCCTGTAGATAATGTTTGAGCGAATTCTGAAGTTTCAAGAACTGGGTCACCTAAGTGAAATCGCCATTTTCTAGCATGATTAACTTTGTTTCAAAGGTGAAGTAGCTAGCTGTTTTTGCACTAAGACAAAGCGCTACTCTTTTCTTGGCCACTTCAGAAATCTCGCTTCAAAAGACTTCCTAACGTTGGAATTAGAAGCCAATAAAAATCTTTTTTTTCCTATCTTTCGGTTTTAATGGCTGTAATTTCACCAAATATTACTCAGAGCTAAGAAGACGAATCAGGCTCATATCATGCCTATGAAATCTACGATGTCTAGGCTATCGATTCATATAAACAACATTCGCTAAAAATGTTTTCTCGATATAGTTAATGGGGTGTGGCACCACCCCTAAAAAGCTGTGGCTGCAGCTTTTTAGGGGTGGTGCCACACCCCATTAACTTACCTTCAAACAGATCAAATAGCTGCGTTTTTTATATCGTTGTTACTTCTTATCCTTTTTCTTTACATAGCAGAAATTTTATATGAAAACGTTTCTTCAAGAACAAGATATAATCGTTACTCCTTACCCATGCAAATGTAAAATACTGGTAAAATACTGCGAAAATATTGAGATACGGTAACATGCTAAGTCTGCCCTACGTGAATTGCAAGGGAAGGCGGCAAGAATGTGTATATTCGATAGTTTAAGCCTCGAAATCTACATTAACGTAATTTGAGCCTGATTGTTCTTCTCTAGCCTGAGGTATTGAAAACGAAAAATGGAACAAACGACATTTTGGCTTGCTCTTAATTCCTTAAATTGGAGGTCGTTTGAAGTAGAATTCCTAATGGAGCAAAAAAGTAGTAGTTCTTTGTATTAACGCAAAAAGAAGTAGCTAAGTTACCTTCGAAACATGTTCGAAAACGTCCATCTCACTTGGGTGGTCCTGTATCTGGAAACCTCAGAATTCGCTAAAACTTGGACCACATGGGTTAATTTACTTGCTAATTACAAAAGATGCTCTTATGCTTTATAGATCTTTAATTGTGCTTACTGTACGTATACGATGATCAAACATCAATGTGCTAGTATTTTGCATGACGGGCCTATTTGACATTGTTAACGAATATCATGTTGTGCCAACAGCGGACGCCTTGATAATGACCTCCCCTCCCTTATTCCTCAGTACGACCCCCAGGTGTGGCATGCCACACCCCACGCTTAACCCTGGTCGTGTCTCTAAGGGCCGCATGCACTAACATCCCCGCGGGGAGGGGATCGCAGCTTAAAAGAAAGCTTTATATTTCGAAACTCCAGATACCTGGATTTCACGTTGTGTACCTATCCGTAAATATTCCTACTACTCTTCACTATGAACATGTTGAACAGGAGCGAGAAGCTGTACGAACCGCATTTTCCAGCTTTAGTACGATCCCTGATGATCCCCCGCGCTTTTCTTCAAAGTCATTTTCCTTTCTCCGAAGTTAACGAAAAACCTTCAAAGTTGTGCAGATTATCTAAACCGACAGTGCTAAGCATGTTGCTGATAAGAACAAATGATGTTTTGAAGTCGTGAAATTTTCGATGATCCACAGGTCGAAATTTGAGGTTTACCGAGAAATTTGACTTTTCAAAAACTCATTTGTTCTCATCAGCAACATGCTTAGTACTGTTGTGTTAGATGTTCAGTACAACTTTGGAAGGAAACTTTTCGTTAACTTCGGAGAAAGAAAAATGACTCTAAAGGAAAGCGCCGGGGATCATCAGGGATCATACAAAAGCTGGAAAATGCGGTTCGTACAACTTATCGCTCCTGTTCAACATGTCCATAGTGAAGGGTAGTAGGAATAGTTACGGAATAGGAACACAATGTGAAATCCAGGTATCTGGAGTTTCGAAATATAAAGCTTTCTTTTAAGCTGCGATCCCCGCCCCAGCGGAGAGGTTAATGCATGCGGCCCTAAGTCAAAGAACGAATACATTTGGCTGTTTCGTCTATGCAGTGCTGCAATTCAGTGAAGAGTCTGCCTGTTTGTCTTTCGCCTGTTTTATGCTAGGTCGTTCCGAAAGTTCTGCCCGATTTCTAGTTGCCTTGTTTTAACGCAGCTAGTTTTCTGGAGTTTTGTACTTGCCGCAGATATATGAATATCATCTGAGAGCACTTTTCTTGCTTTTTCTAGTGCTCGCTAATGCTTGACAAAACATCTTCTCAGTGATGAAAATTCAACCCCCGAAACCAAACTGCCAAAATGCAGTCATGCTCAAGAAAAAGTTTTTATGGGCAGAATTCCCGCAGTATTCGTAAAATTAGATATGTAATATTTTATAATGGGTCAGGGTGTAATGGGCTACATACGCACACTTCACCTCCGTCTTACTTTTTCAATTTTTTCTCAAAGGTGGAAGACAAATCAGTTGTTCAAAAAGTAACAACAGTCTACATATAGCGAACGGTGGTGCATTCGATAATGCTTATGATAGAGTGAAGCGATAGCAAGCAGGAACCATTGGCCAGTTAGCTTTCTTTGTTCGCTACCGCAAAAAAAAATCAAATATTAAAAAGTCGCCCTATTTGCGCGCGCGGAAGAGGGCTTAAATAATGAATTTTTTGATTTTGCTCGTAAAAATCTCTGTGCAGCAAAGATAGCTCGAATTGTCTTTATACATGGAAGAATCCCTAAAGTATGGGCTACTTAGTGGCAGTTAAATGTGTCCGTGTGTCCTTATATGGAAGCATTAGTACGCCCAAGTGGATGGTTTGAAGAAAACTCTGCAAAATTCTCCGAATTTTCTATTCTCTCTCGCTTGCTTTCTTTACACTGCATACTGTGCTTATGTTAAATTTAACCTCGCTCATTCCAACAAAATTTGAATTGTCCAAAAATGTTGATTCTGAAGAGAGTTATAAAATTTTTGACCAGAAAATTTGCAAATCGGACGGGACTTTCGGAACAACCTAATATATCCAATTTGTCATTTTTGGTGCGCAAGGGCATAGCTGATCAAAGGTACAACCATACCCGAACGTTGAACAACAGTCCTTGACCACAAATGTCTTTTTATGCGAAAATGCAGGAAATCACTTCACAAGACTGAAACGGTCCCTCGCATAGTCAACAATCACCATTACCAAAATGGGCAGACTCGATCATGGACAAGATTTTCAAAAAACGGAAGATAAAATATGAGCATGGTTTTCATGCGCGCTTTCCAATGTGTGCAACGAGCTTGGTGAGAGACAGAAGAATGGGAAGCTACGTTTTGAACCTCATATCTGCACAACGTATCTGAACGGGTGGAGGAATAATGAGATTCCAATGCTAGACGATAGTTTCCAAATTGGCTCCCTCGAAAACAGCGCGGCAAAAGTACCAGATCACATGTCAGCCATCCTGGACACTACGGTTGTTCGAATCGCCCCACACCCATTTGCGAGCCCTTGATGTATCTGACCCTGACCCCGTGAATCCAAACCCACAGAAGGTTGATGCGGGGCCAATACTCTTACAGCAATGCATTTGTCTTAACGGTTCATATCTGGTTCTTGGAGCAAGGGGCAAGAGGCGAAACAGGACTATTTCCTAACAGAACTCTCATAATATACGCCTCCAAACCGGACCCCAGGATCGTATCATCATACGACTTGTACCGTTGCTTTCGCGCGAGGACCCACGCGAAACTGATGTGTGCTATGAATCCGTGCGAAATAAGATCCTAGGGTCCAGTCTGGAGGCGAATATCTCAGTCGTGAGAACACCATCTGAACCGGTTGGGCAGTATCACAAGGGAATGATCCCAACTCAAGGTTGCGAACTGGAATGAACCGTACATCATGAGAGGCGTCTTGATGAGCTGATTCCAAATCTGCCTTTCATATCTGCGGAGCTGTCGCGGATTGGGGTCCCCCGCTCTAGACGTCAGTGGTAACCTGCTCTCCTGCATCGGCGACAAGAGCGGAGGACTCCATCCGTGAAATAGAACAAAGACACTTGGTGGAAGATAGCTATGCGTTTCGCAAGATAGCTAATATGGCCTGCCACAAGCACAACGCACAACGAGTTAGAGGCCCTAGGCTACCAACCAACCCCCTAAAGCCTACTCCCAGCCATCTCAAGCCGTTCACACCTGGACAATTGCGGATCACTTGCAACTAGGGCACTAGTGCACATCATGCCCTGCCTTCCAAACGATGGATCACTCCAAGACAAGTATACAAGGAACACAAACAGCATACAGATATAATGTGCCAAGGTCTGAGCCTTTGGCTACCACAAGAGTCAAAACGCTACAGTTCTATGTGCTCAACATTTATCCCTAATTGAACCAAACACACAAGCAACACAGTACAATGGGCAGAGTACACACCGGCCAAGATCTCACCTAGGGGTCGGCAAAAAGAAACCCCTCGCGAAGTGGCTCCTCAGCCCTGCGGCAAGAAAAGAGCACACAGCCGGGTTACCTCGGTGCAGGTGCCAGTCCTCCAAGCGTGCAGGTGTTGAACATCGCTGGACCGAAAGAGTGCGCTGCTAGATCGATCAATAGACCGTTGAGGTAGTCGACCGCTCGCTGCTGGACAAGTGTGGGAGAATGCGTGACTTATGCGAAGTTAGACGTGGGGACGAGAGGCGGGGCAGCGCGAGGACTGGCGTTTTAGAACCCGTCGCTTTGCGGTGGCAAACTCCCTATAAGGAAGTCGCGCAATCCGCGACAGGAGCCATTCTATGCAAAAAGTTATAAGCGTTTGAAAATTGTGAAGTCACTGGGGTTTCAATGCTTAATGTCCTTCAAAATCCAACTTTAGAGTTTATGACTAGCATGATATTGAGTGTACTGATTTTAAGGAATGCTCACATTCAAAAGAAACACAAGTAAGTGTTTTTGAACAACTAATTCTCGAGGTATGGCGCTGTTTTATTACCAAATTTGTACTTTTCATTGCTCATAGCTTTTACTAACGAACTTTAGTTGCTTTTTAATTGTTCAAAAACACTTACTTGTGTTTCTTTTGAATGTGAGTATTCTTTGAAATAAGACTCAGTATCATGCTAGTCATACACTCCCAACCTGGATTTTGAAGCACATTATGCATTGGAACCTCAGTGACTCCACATTTTCAAACGCTTATAACTTTTTGCAGAGAACGGCTCTGCAGATACAAAGGTGGATTTGGAATCAGCTCATCAAGACGCATCTAATGATATGCGTCTCATACCAATTCATCACCTAAAGATGGGATCGTTCCCTTGTTATTAGGGCACGATTAGTGTCGAGGTGAGATCTCTGTATGTCCAGATTTGCCTGGACGGTGCCTTTACTTAACTTCAAAACATTTACGTTGCTACTGTTGAACCTTCTCCTCTACAAAGCAGGAATTTCGTTCAAAATGTTTCTCCTAGGGAAAGATATAGCCGGTTTTTACCTAAGCAAGTGGAACATACGGCGAAAATATTGGGTTGCAGTAACAAGCTAAGTCTGCGTTATTACGTGAAGCGCGAGGGAAGGGGGCAAGAGTGAATATATTCAATATAGCCTAAAACTCGTAACTTTCACAAAAGTGATTTGAGCCCGATTGATCTTCTCTAGTCTGAGATACAAAAAGCGAAAAACGGAACAAGATTGTGACTTGCTCTTAGGCCCGTACTCAGACAATCGCCGGGGGCAGGCGGGCACCGGAAAAATAGATTGCTGATCTCTCGCACCCCGCTCGCGGATTTTTTGGAAAGCAACCAGTGTAGAAAGTAGAGCAACACCAGTTTGGTCCCTTTCCCCCTTGCGGACAAGCACACCAGGAGCAAGAATAGAGTTTATCAAAAAAAGACAAAAGACAGAGTCAGAGCAAGTCTGCCTTGTTGGCAGTCCTAGCGGAAAGGCAGACAAAATAAAAGATGAACAGAAATAGAAAAAAAACGATAAGTCGTTGCGGCTGCTGCCGCTCCTCGTCGTAGCAAAAATCAACAACAACAAGAACGAACAAAACAATCGACAAGCGCTATGGCGCGCGTAGGTCAAACTATTAGATCAAAGCGGTCCTTCTTCCTTACACGCCCCTCCTCGAGAAGTCACCTCCGGGGACTTGTCCGTGATACCGTCCGCGCTGCTTCATATGTGGGGCTTGCTCCATCCGCTTTGCTATGGGATCTCGCAAATACATGATTTCCGGCTTCCTCATCCGCTTCCTTTTCGCGTCGGGTTCTCCTTCAGTTCTTGACGGGTTGCTTGGCTCTCCCTTCTTCTTCTCCCGTAGCTGGAATGTCGGTAGGCGTAGCGTGTTCGAGGCTGCTTCTCGCAGCTGCTCCAGGAAGACCAAAATCTGCCATCCGTGCAACTTATCCTCCCCTTTCCGGGGGCTTACTCCCAAACATGTGGCCGGGTGGAGCTTCGGGACTGCATCTTCTAACGGTCCGTAGTGGTCTATTACCTTGGCATCAAACCCCCTGGCCGGGCCAGTCAACATTCGCACGACTTCCACGCAAACTTTCCGAAGTTCCTCCCACTCGTCCTTGCGCGCCTTCTCGAAAGGTGGAGGGAAACAGTCTAACGTTCCACCACATTGCAAATGCCTCTCGACGGCCTGCATGCTCCTTCTCATCTGGTCCGACCTCGGCATTTTCTCCGGCCAAACCCATAGCATCGCTGCGCTAATGGGGATTTTGTTCAATTGATCCGCCATGTCGTCAAGGTGGTTGTATACCACGAACTTCACTGAATCTTCCGCGACGACCTCCGTCCGCGCACGCTCGAAAGCCTTCGGCAAAGCTAGAATGATCGAATTCGTCGGCATGTCGTCTCCATCCAAGTGGCTGAGTTGTTCCTTTCTCGCCAATGCTTGGTTGTAATATGCGGACAAATCGTAATCCGTCTTTTGCGTGAAAATGTCCGGATGATGGAGTCGCTGGCCTTCCTTCTCGCGCAGGGCCATTGCGAAATCGTGGCAGAACGACCGGTGGGCTGAGATTGCACAGCTTAGTCCGATCACCGACAAATGCGTCGATTGCTTCTTCAACAACTCGTTTTCTTTCCTCCAGTCTCCCCAAGTGGGTTCCAGCGCTATCGACGCGACGTTTGCGAGTTCAAACAAGTTTTTCACTTTCTTCGACCTGGCCAATTGGCATCGCAGACCCGGTAGTGCCACGTGTGCGCGTTCTCCGAATATCCCACAGTTGCAGGGATGCAGCAGATGCAGTGGATCCGTTCTCGGGTCTCCGACTTCGACTCTGAAACATAACACTTTAGAACTCGAGACTTTTCTCGGTCTACCTCTTTTTGCTTTGGTTATCGTTACTTTGCCAGGCTCATTTTCGGGACCCCGGGACACCTTCTTAGGTCTACCCCTTTTTGCCCTTCCCCTGTGGGTTTTCACAGGCTCATTGTCAACCCCTCGGGGCACTTTTCTAAGCTGATCGAAAGGTACGCGCTTAGGCTCGTCGTTCGCATTTATCAACGTAATTAAAGCGCTGTTGTCACTGAGTTCAATCACTCTAAAGGGGCCTGACCAATCGTTAGCTAGTTTAGGATGGTTAGATGAAGCCTTTTCCATAGGTATCTTCATATACACCCGGTCGCCTAAAGTCAACGGCCTCTCGTTGACCTTGTGGTTTTTATCGTAGTTGAGCTTCATCATTTTCCGCGCCTTTTCGTTTTGTGCGCGAGTAAATTCATGAGTCATGCGCATCCCTACCACAAGCTCATTTACGTAACTATCCAGGTCCACCATATAAGTTGTGATCCCATTATCAGCGCTGTTTCGGGGTACATAAGGATCGAATCCATGGAGTAGAAAGAATGGTGATTCACCAGTGGACTCGTGTATAGCAGTGTTATATGCTAACACACAGTATGGAAGCATCTTGTCCCACTCCACCGGAATCTCTACCTTCTTTCTCAGCAACTGTACGATGGTTTTGTTGAATCGCTCCGTCAACCCATTCTCTCTGGGATTGTAACCTTTAGTGTATGTTTGGTTTATCCCTAAGGTCTTGGACAACTCATTCAGCATCTTGTTGTCAAACTCCCCTCCTTGATCAGACAGGATACATTTAGGGAATCGGCAACCTTCTGCTATCCATCTTTCAAACAGTACTCTAGTAACTTCTTCCGCTGACTTGGACGCTACAGCATAAGCTCCTCCATACTTTGTAAAGTGGTCTATGACGCTCAAAATGTAGCGGTTTCCACTGGTGGTTAGTCCCATTTCCAGTATGTCGATGCCAATGATCTCGTATGGTTTGGAAACAGCGATGGGTTTCAAAGGTGGCGTCATTTTGGGTTTGTGGTTGTATAGAGTGCACATTTTACACTCTTCCGCCCATTCAAGTATGTCCTTATGCATACTATCCCAGAAGAACTTTTTGGACAACTCTCTCATCAGTTTACGGGGACCAAAATGTCCTGCCAGCAGCGATGAATGAGCCTCCAAAAACACTTCTTTGCGGCGTTCCTTTGGAACTATTCTTCTATAACCATCCTTCTCCACGAGGCACAAGTAGCCCTGTGATAGTGTGAAATCTGAGACAGTATAGTTCCTCAGAATTTTCCTCGAGGGTGGTTCCTTCCCTTGCTCCAATGCTTGTATGATACCCCCGTAGAGTGGGTCTCGCCTGAGCTCCACTGTCCACTCAGGTTCTTCGGTGACTGTTGCTACAATGAGCCCGTTTGCCAGACTCTCATCTTGGTCTCCGTCCTGGGCCTGCACAGCTCCTCGACTCAAAGCATCCGCGACCCTGTTCGCCGCTCCTTTTAAGTAAACCATCTTGAGGTTATACTTTTGTAACTCGAGCGCCCATCGTAGTACCCTTGCTGAGACATTAGCCCTAGTAAACAAGGATGTCAGTGGTTGGTGATCTGTACATACTTCTACACTTAGTCCGTATACGAACATGTGAAATCGCCTTAGGGCAAAGACTACGGCGAGGGCTTCCAGATCCGTAATATGATAATTACGTTCGTTTTTAGTGAGCCCTTTTGATGCAAAATAAATAGGGTGGAGCAGACCATCATCACCCTTCTGGCTAAGAACTGCTCCTAATCCCGAATAGCTGGCGTCAGTATGGATTTGAAATGGTTTCTCGCCACTTCGCGCCCCTTCGACGTCTGGCTGGGTTAACACCGGAGCCGATGTTATCACCTTTTTCAACAGTTCGAAAGCCTGCAATCGTTCTGGTGTCCATTCAAATGGCTGTTTTTCGGAGGTTAGCTCATGCAAAGGCGCAGCAACTTTCGCAAAGCCAAGGACAAATTTCCTATAGTATGAGCACATACCAATAAACGTTCTTAGCTCGCTACGACTTTGAGGTAACGGATACTCCACGATTGCAGAGACCTTTTTCGGGTCCATGTGTATTCCTTCTGCATCCACAAGATGACCTAGGAATTCGACTGTGCGCTCTAACAAGGTGCACTTCCTTGGATTGAGCTTCAAGTTTGCCTTTCGAAAAGCTTGAAAAATTTGTTCCAATCTTTCTATGTGACGCTCTACTGTCGCTGTTGCTACCACTACGTCATCCAAATAGCAAGCTACTTCGTCACCTAGAAGATGACCGAGGACTGCATTCATTAACCGTTGGAAAACTGGAGGGGATGATGCCAATCCAAATGGCAGAACGTTAAACTCGTACAGTCCTTCCGTCGTAACGAATGCACTCTTTTCGCGTGCATTACTCGTCAGTTTTATTTGCCAATATCCCGAGGCAAGATCCAAGGTTGAAAAATACTTCTTTCCCTTGAGGTTTTGGAGAATTGTATCAATCCGCGGCAAGGGATAGCTATCCACTTTTGTGACTTGATTCAATTTTCGATAATCCACGCATAACCTCAATGTGCCGTCCTTTTTCTGTACCAGTACTATGGGAGCGGCCCAACTTGAATGACTGGGTTGAATGATGTTTCTTTCCTGAAGATCGGTGAGGATTTGCCTCAGCGCTATCCTAGTTCCCAATGGAATTGGTCTTGGCTTTTGACGTATCGGCTGTGCCGAGCCTGTGTCAATATCATGCTCTACAAGCGAGGTCTGTGTGAGTTCTTGGTCTGTGATAGCAAACACATCGCTATTCTTTTCCACTAGGTTTTCCCAAGCCTTGTCCTCACCTTGTTCAGTTTTCTTTTCCCTTAGCATTTGCAGAAGACGAGCTTTCCTCTCAGGTGGAGGTGTTGTCGTCCGCTCTAGCATATTAGCATAGTGAAGTGGGGCTTCTTCCGACAATTCGGCTTTTCCCCACTCACCAACTATCTCGCCGACCCGGTATATCCTTGGTTCTGTCGATGAATTGGTGATGGGGATCTTCACTGCCCCATTCGCGGTGTCGCATACTGCATTAGGAACTAAGCTATCGCTAGACCACAATACTTGTGGTTGTTCGGTCGAGGTGCTTGTCAGTTCCAGTCCTTTGGTTTCGCCAGGCCTGATGTAAACACGTGCGGCTACTTTGGCATGCTGCATTTCCTTAGCCTTATTGTATTTTCTGGAATGCTTTTTACGCCATCCTCCGACCCTTTGTTGGTTTGTTCGCTTTTCCGGACACCTGCAGGGCCTCCCTTCCCTGCAGACTGAGAAGCCGAGTGCCTGCAGGATGTTTGTACCTAGCACTATCCTGTCATCACCTCCTTTCATAACGAAGAAGGCAGCTCGGCATCGAGGTCCATCGTCTATTTCTAGGGTAAGACGAATAGCACCTTTAAAGGTCATCAAGTTGCCAGAAGCGTCATAGACTGGTGGGTATTCCTTCTGCGGAATCTGTTCCACGTCTCCGTCTATATCGAAACCCTTTTCCTGGGCTGTCAACAGCAGCTCCAGAGGCATGATGCTAATCTGGGATCCAGAATCCATTAGTGCTTCCCTTTGCAGTCCAAGAAACTTCACCGTTTCTAGTGTTTGACTGCCTACCAGGTCGCTAGCGTTCTTCTTTGCTACTGTCGTACATGCCCAGTGCCGCAGTACAGCAGAAAAAGACCCTGCTCCGCGTACACTGGCGGTGCTTTTGCCCTTGGCTCGTTCTGGCACTGGCACTTCCTTGGGCCTTCCGGCCGCGTATTGAGCCCTTGGGATCTCCTTGCAGTCCCTTCTGAAATGTCCAGGCTTCTTACAGTTGTGGCACACCAACTCCCGCTTCTTTGGTCCTTTGTGCTGCATGTTCTGGTCGGGGTTTTCCGGTCCTGCGTGTTCTTGACACTCCTTTTCAGCTTTCGTTTGATTCATGTGCTCGCGCCGCTGTGTCATTTGTTGTCTTCGCTGGAACCGTTCAGGCTTGTTTGTGGCCTCCTGCTTCAAATGCAGCGCTACTTCCCTACTCCTTTCTATCCGCTGTGCAAGGGCTTTGAGCTTCTCATAGGCTTCTTCTGCGGGAGTTTGTTCTACCTCTGTGAAGAGTTGAACATACTCCGGCCAGTCCGTGAGTTGTGCAATCAACTCTCCGGTGCGCAAAATGGAAAGCTCCCTTTCCGACGATTCGGGGTATGCTGCCCTGGTCAGCTGTTCCAGCCGAACACAATACTCCGAGATACTTCCGGAGTACAGAATGTTCTTGAGGCTGATGTATGCCTCCATTCTGTTGGCAGACTCATTTTCCTTGAATTTGGCCTTTGACGCGGCTACAAATCCTTGAAAAGTTCCTTCCCGAACCTCTAAGGGGAGAGTCTCTACCACAACCCGAGGTTGTCCCGCCAGTTTTGAGCATAACAAGTGGATGAGCATATCATCTCCCAAGCTCAGTCCCCCGTACTTAATCATAAAAGAGCGCAAAAATTTGTCGAACCCTTTGCCTTGCGCGCTATCAAATACTGGGACATCTGGCAGAGCCATTGCGGTAAATGCGGAGCACATTACATTTGTTAACCCCGTTTCCGAACTGAAGTTTTCATTCCTACCTTGGGAGTTCTGCCTCAACGTCGTGGAGGGGAATCCCGGCGGCCTTGGCGGCTCTCTCGCGGGCTGCTCTCTCTGCAAAGAAGGGATTGGTCGCCTCTGCGGCAGGATGTTGCGCCTTACTTGCGCAGTACTATCACTTGAATGATTACCTCGTGCCGCTGCGATCGGGTCGAATTCTGCCATCTCCATGTTTCTTGGCACTTCACCAGTGCGCACTTGTCTGAGTGCGTCTTGGAAACTGGTTGATGGTTGATCGCTCGGCACTGCATTTTGGCTCTGAAATAACCCACCCTTAGTTATTTCCAGACCTTCTATACCCGTTCGCGGCTCCTCTATTCGCGAATTTTCGGACGCTGACTCTAGAATGCGCTGCACGCTCTCTACTACTTCGGTTGAGTCTACCGCCAGGAGTTGTGACAGCTTTCGCATTGCGCAATCGTCATATTGAGCTTGCTCTAGCGTTTCGAACAGATTCTTCTCTAGCTGCTCTATGTCCACGCTTTTTAGGTTGCTAAGCTCTTTCCCGAGCTGCTCAATTTTTCGCGCTTCTGTCTCTAGCCTATTGCAGACTTCGTCTAATTGCCGAAACTCAGCGCCGATACTCTTCGGGCTTTTCTTAGCCTCCGCTTTCCGCGTACTTTTATCCACAAGGTTGCGAATTTCTACTATGCATTCGCCTATACTTGTAGATATCATGCTTACCTGAGGTGCTTGCCTTCCCGCCAGTTGGCGCACCTGCTGTGCCAGGCCGGCAATCTGCGCTTGTAGTTCTTCCATGCGCTTGCCGTCGTTGGCCTCTGACAAAAGCATGGCCTCCATTTCCTCGTCAATATCGGCCATTTTCCTGCAACAGGAAAAATCAAGCTGTATCGATAAACTCCTGTTATCGATCGACGAGGAGGTACTGCTTCACTTGGCTCTGAAGCTAGTACTTTCAAGCTCCTATTCACCCTACGGTGATACGGGTCCCCTCGAGCAGAGGTTCCCCTATACGTGGGTCCGCTCACGGCCTCCGCAGACAATCTGTGGACTGACCGGCAGTTCACCCCACGGTGAATCCAGGTACCACCTCGATCAGAGGTTCTCGTACCTGTTTGTGTGCTTTTTAAGTCTTCCACAGACGACCTGTGGATCGACTCGCACACTACGTCCGCAAAAGAGACAAAGAAAAAGAAGAAATTTCCCCCTCAGAAAACTTTTCAGAAGAAAATTCCCTTTTTCAGTTTTGTTCGGCCCCCATGTAGAAAGTAGAGCAACACCAGTTTGGTCCCTTTCCCCCTTGCGGACAAGCACACCAGGAGCAAGAATAGAGTTTATCAAAAAAAGACAAAAGACAGAGTCAGAGCAAGTCTGCCTTGTTGGCAGTCCTAGCGGAAAGGCAGACAAAATAAAAGATGAACAGAAATAGAAAAAAAACGATAAGTCGTTGCGGCTGCTGCCGCTCCTCGTCGTAGCAAAAATCAACAGCAACAAGAACGAACAAAACAATCGACAAGCGCTATGGCGCGCGTAGGTCAAACTATTAGATCAAAGCGGTCCTTCTTCCTTACACCAGGACTTTTCGGAAGACCGCTTGCTGAGTTCTCGATTTCTCAGAGATTCAGCAATATATCTGCAAAAGATAAGAGCGAAAAAAATTCAACAGGCGGTCTCTCAAAAATCCGCTGACTCAGCAAGCGGTCTTCCGAAAAGTCCTGATTACTTTCCAAAAAATCCGCGAGCGGGGTGCAAGAAATCAGCAATCTATTTTTCCGGTGCCCCCCTGCCCCCAGCGATTGTCTGAGTAACCGCACCTACAACCGCATTCGTACAGTAAGCATAATAAAAGAGCCCTAAAAGCGTAAGACATAATTTTCGTAATTAGCATGTCCATACCTTCGATACATAGAGCCACGTACTCTGGTAACCTTCACTTTGAGGGCTATGAGGGGACACAACCTTCACCTGAAAAAAAAAAGCAGAAGTCATCCGGGGCTTCGCCCCGGATGTTATTATCCTGACTATATCGGAACGAATGTTAAAGAAGCAAATATAGGGAATTATATCTTGAGCTTATCTCAGCGAAACCGAGGATTTGCGTTTTTATAGCCTTTTTTACCTTAAAAAGAAGGTTTCTGTGGAATCTTCGTCAGAATTCAAGACAAAATTTCTCACTTATCCTCTCATTTGAATAAAATTGAGTTTCAGAAGATTAGAAAAGCTATTGGAGTTAAATGAAAACGAAACTGCGTTTGAATCTCGCGCAGAGACTCGCGCACGAAAACGCTGGTCTATCTCGTTAGTGAGTGATTTGCAAAGCTTGGGACGTTGTCAGTTCTCCTCGTCGTGTCATGTCGATCAGAATGATATATAATGTTGCAGGGTTTCGTTGAGACCCCGCGGAGATTCACTACCAGAGCCAAATGCCCCGTCGGCTCTGGTCTGTCTCCGCTGCTCGTCTCCGCGCGCTGCGCGCTACCTCGCTACCCCAAACGCGGGGCGCGGGGCATTTGGCTCTGGTACCCTTTTCTTCGCTGTTTCGAACCCAATTTCGGCAAGCTATATATCATTTTGAAGCTCTTGATCTCTATTTTCACGCTGACAACGTCCCAGAACCTCATTTTATGATTTGATCGAAAAATGCGGCAAAAACCTTGTTTTCGAAAATCTGTTGTTTTTCTCCTACTTTAACTATTTTCTCGCAGTTTTTTCGTGCACTCTATAGATCTTGCTTCTGTTCATAATGCAGACAACCACCCAGCCCTGACCTCTTCGATTATGGTGGAATTTTTTGCGAAAAATCGTAAAAAAGTGCGTTTTTCTTTACCTTGTTCTGTTTCCGTGCTTTCGCATCGATTTTTTTCCAACTTGAGCGATTATTGCTCAGAACAATAATCGCAACAATCCAGACGACGTCCCAGGAAACAGGAACGTCAATGCGGGGCAAAATCTAAAGGACGCATCAAAAATCAAAACCCCGTGTTGCGAATTGCTGGTCCTGGAGCGAAAACTTGCACCATGAAAAGCCGCAAATGAAAGATTTCAGACCTCTTTGCAGCGTTTTTATCCGGTTTTCAGCAATTTCTTTTGCTTTTTATATCTGTTTTACGTCATATTCTCTTCTCTGATCTTCTTCAAACAACCTTCACTGTTTATGACGTCAGATGTTCAAACAACCTTCACTTTTGACGCCCTGTCTCTAGACTATCGGAGGTATGAGCATGTCAAATAACCTCTGTGAGCCAAGTTTCGGCGAATATTGAGATGATCATTTTCAAGCATGTGAACTTCTTCCAAAGGTAGTTAAACTTCTTCATGCACATACGAAGAGTTACTGCTTCTTTGTTCACATTAGGAATCCCACTTTAATGATTACCAAATTATAATTAAGACCCGTATGCACGTACATCCCCGCTGGGGTGGGGAGGGGATCTGAGAGGGGATGCGTCTATCTCGCTACTCTAAGGGCCGCATGCACTAACATCCCCGCGGGGAGGTTAGTGCATGCGGCCCTAAATATCTTTCTTCTTCCTTCTCTATCTTGCTTATAAAGGTTCTCATACCCTTATACCTGCGCATAATGGATGCCAGGTTGCTGCCATACAAGATTGGTCTTTTGCCATTTTCTGTGATCCCCAGGGGATCACCTCCCACTTTCAAAGTCATTTATCTTCCTAAAAAGTCAATGAAAAGGCTGCAAAATTGTACTAAGGATATACTGCGGCACTGATAAACGTGTTTATGGTAAAAAAAATCAAAATCATCAGATTTCTTGTTTTTCTGTCGGGAACATGCTAACAGTGCCGTAGTATATCCTCAGTACAATCTTGCAGCATTTTCATTGACTTTTCAGAAAGATAAATGACTTTGAAAATTAGAGGTGATTCCCAGGGGATTCCCAGGGGATCACACAAAATGGCAAAAAAATCAATCTTTTATGGCAGTAACCTGGCACCCACTATGCGCAGGTATAAGGGTATGAGAACCTTTATAAGCAAGATAGAGAAGGAAGAAGAAAGATGTTTAGAGTAGCAAGATATGACGCATCTCCTCTCACAAGGGAAGTTCACTTACAAGGGAAGTTCACTTAGTCGAAGTGGCGATTCGGAAGGAGACCTATACCAGAGGATAGAGCTTAAAAAACTGATCTCAGATATACCTTCTATATCTGCGACGCGTTGTTCTGAAAAAAGTTACGAGCTTTTCTAAAGCCAAATTTTCGTGCATTTTGAGTCGCAAAATCATGATAATAGCTACACAAAAGTGTGCAAGCTCAAGCAAATCACCTAACAAGCATTGTAGGATCTAACTCGAGTTCATCCGAATGCTATCGAATGTTTTTTGACCCTGCTGTTCATCCACAGGTCGTCATTTCATTTCTAGATCACACTTCCATTATGTATACAAAAAAGCCCCATAACCTCCATCTAGAAAAACGCGTCGCGTAGGAAACTTTTTGGAAACTACCAATGGATAGAACTAAAACGATGTTTTCAAACATATCTTCAATATCTGCGACGCGTCCTTCTAGATGGAGGTTATGGGCTTTTTTGTATATATAATGGAAGTGTGATCTAGGAATAAAATGACGGCCTCTGAATAAACACATGGTCGGAAAACACTCGAAAACGTTCGGATGAACTCGAATTAGACCTACAATGCTTACTAGGTGGTTTGCTTAAGCTTGCACACTTTTGTGTAGCAATTATCATAATTTTGCGACTCAAAATGCACGAAAATTTGGCTTTAGAAAAGCTCATAACTTTTTTCAGAAAAACGCATCGCAGATATAGAAGGTATATCTGTGATCAGCTTTTTAAGCTCTAACCACTGGTATAGATCTCCCTCCGGATCGCCACTTCGACTAAGTGAACTTCCCTCGTCAGATCTCCCCTCCCCAGCGAGGATGGGGGAACGGTCAGGAGCAGGGTCAAGCAAGGGGTGTGGCACACGATTGCTGGTTACGACCCCCCCCCCTCTGATTGCTGTCTTAATAAGACCCCCCCCCTGAACTATACACTTTAGATAGCATACCTTGAAGGCCCTGTCAAACATAATGGGCAACATATCCATAATTAGCATGTCAAATAACCCCTGTGGACAAAGTGTGAGCGAATTCTGAAGACTCAAGATACTAGGCTACCCAAGCGGAATTGTCAAATTGTCAAATTCCAACATGGTTAACTTTGTTTCAAAGGTGAACTAGCTATCCGTTTTTGCACTCAAGACAAAGCACTACTCCTTCTTTGTCCACCTCAGGAATCCCGCTTCAGAAGACCTCCAAACTGTGGAATTAGAAACCAACCAAAATCTCATTTTTCCCATTTTTCGCTTTTAATGGCTCTGCTTTCACCAAATATCACTCAGAGCAAAAAAAACGAATCTGGCTCAAATCGCTCCTGTGAAAACTAGGAGATCTAGGCTATCGATTCATGTAAATAACGTTCGCTAAAAATGTTTTTTTTTATATAGTTAATGGGGTGCGGCACACCCCCTTGAAAGCTGCGGCGGCCGCAGCTTTTAAGGGGGTGTGCCGCACCCCATTAACTATATCAAAAAAACATTTTTTAGCAGACAGTACTTATATGAATCGATAGCCTAAACCTTGTAGATTCCATAGGACTGTTTGGAGCCTGATTCGTCTTCTTAGCTCTGAGTAATATTTGGTGAAAGCACAGCCATTAAAAGCGAAAAATGGGAAAAATGAGATATTGTTTGGCTTCTAATTCCACAGTTTGGAGGTCTTCTGAAGCGGGATTCCTGAGGTGGACAAAGAAGGAGTAGTGCTTTGTCTTGAGTGCAAAAACGGATAGCTAGTTCACCTTTGAAACAAAGTTAACCATGTTGGAATTTGACCATTTCACTTAGGTAGCCTAGTATCTTAAATCTTCAGAATTCGCTCACACTTTGTCTACAGGGGTTATTTGACATGCTAATTATGGATAGAATACGAATATCATGTTATCACTATTATCAGATTACCCAACTACGACCCCCTCCCCTTTTGACTCCTCAATACGACCCCCAGGTGTGGCGTGCCGCACCCCACGCTTGACCCTGATCAGGAGTCACGGTCGGCGCGAATTTTTCGCGAAGCGATGCCGCAAGCGATGTCAGCAAAACAGAAGCCAGCACTCCTGGCGCAGTCTTACTTATGGCACGAGCCATGTATCTGCCCCCACCCCCCACCCCCCCCCCCCTAGACTGGCGCCGTGCCACTTTAGCACCGGGCAGTTTTATGGGGTACAAAATTTAGACGCGACGTGCGCGGCGAAGCGGCGCGGCGCGCACGTCGCGTCGTGACTCCTGACATGGAGCCGCGAGGATGTATGTACGTGCATGCGGGTCTTAATTATAATTTGGTAGTGATTAAAGTGGGATTCCTAATGTGAGCGAAGAAGTAGTAACTCTTCGTATGTGCATGAAGAAGTTTAACTCACCTTTGGAAGAAGTTGACATGCTTGAAAATGACCATCTCACTTGGGTGGTCCAATATTTTGGAACAATCGCTGAAACTTGGCTTACAGGGTTATTTGACATGTTAATTACGAAAATAATGTCTTACGCTTTTAGGGCTCTTTTATTATGCTTACTGTACGAATGCGGTTTAGGCCAAAACATGAATGTGCTAGTTTTTTGCATAATGCCTATCTGACAATGTTAACAAAGGTTTATCATGTCATCGCCGAGGTCGAGCAAGAGGTGTGGCACACAAGCGCCTGATGCGACATCCCCCCACCTATCTCTTGTCTCAATAGCCCCCCCCCCATCTTCTCTTCCGTAGGCATGACATAAAGGCTCTACCATGCTTAATTAGGCACATATCCGTGATTATCATGTCAAATAACCACCATGGGCCAATTTTAGCAAACTTTGAGGATTCCCAATCTTGGACCACCCAAGTGAAGTGAACATTTTCGAAGATGATTAACTATATTTTGAAAGTGAATTAGCTAACTCTTTTTGTACTCAGTACAAAGCACTACTCCCTATTTTCCCATAACATAAATCCTGCTCAAAATAACCATCAAACTATGAAATTAGAAACAGGCCAAGATCTCGTTTGTCCCAATTTTTGCTTCCAATGGCTGCGCTTTCACCAGATTTTACTCAAAGCGAAGACGATGAATCAGGCTCAAATTACTCCTATGAATACTACAAGGCTCAGGCTATTACACTATATGTATTTTATTCGCTAGAATTTTTATCGGACGCAAGTTGATGGGGTGTGGCACAAAGCCTAAAAAGCTGTGGCGCCACATCTTTTTAGAGGTTGCGCCACACCCCATTGACTTACCTTCAAAGCATTGAAATCTCTGTCTTTTTTATATGACTGCTACTGCTATGCTTCTTCTCCACATAACAAGAATTTCATTCAAAATTGAATGAAGTTATGAATGTGGATCGCGAGGGAAGGCGGCAAGACAAGGGTATTCGATAGCCTGATCCTCGTAGCTTTCCCAAAAGTGATTTGAGCCTGATTGGTCTGCTCTGGTCTGAGAAATTGAAAGTGAAAAATTGGACAAACGAGATTTTGGCTTGCTCTTAATTCCAGAGTTTGGAGGTTAGTTGAAGTGGGATACCTAATACGAGCAAAGAAGTAGTAGTACCTTGTAATGAGTGTAAAAAGTAGTAATTTACTCACCTTTGAAACGAAGTCATCATGTCGAAAATGACCATCTCATTTGAGTGTCCCAATATTTGAAAACCTCAGAATTCGCTGAAATTTGTCATAGGGGTTATTTGACATGCTAACTACTATAGTTGAGCGAATATTCGAGTTCGAATAATTTATTCGAAAAATTTCGAATAGTCGAATGTTTGAAATAAACGCAATTATTCGACTGTTCGAATAGTCGAATATACAAAAGAGACAATTATTCGAATATTCGTTCATTCGCGCGTTTGGAAAAACGGCGTATTCGAATATTCGAATATTTGATACGTTGGAAAAAACCAATGTTCGAATATTCGAATATTCGACGCAATAAAAAAAGGACTTATTCGAATGTTCGATTATTTGCAACCGACTTATTCGAATGTTCGAATATTCGAACCGACAGAACTTAACTTTCTACCGATCGCCTCCTCTTGTCGACTTCTGAACGACCCCTTCACTCTTCGGAGCCTCTAATATGGGGGAAGTTGTAGGGATCGGCCATAGTATTCCTGCTATTCCTACGACTCCTGCGAATCCTGCGATTCCTGTGAGTCCCGCACAGTTTAGACGCCGCTTAAATGAGCGCGTGTTGCGTAAAACAACACGTAACACGCAAGACGCGCTCGTTTAAGCGGCGTCTAAACTGTGCGGGACTCACAGGAATCGCAGGATTCGCAGGAGTCGTGAGAATAGCAGGAATAGTATGGCCGATCCCGTAACAAAGCGTAACACCCAAAGAACGCGGTTCGTTGCGGGACCTCGCCCAAACATTAATCGATTACTTTACGTTTCCTTCATCAGTGCATTTCCCCTGAGTTCCATTGATTTCCATTCCATTCTCAATCCACCGTGGAAATAGCAAAACACATCTGTTGCAAAATGCTGCCACAGAAGGACATTCGGACTGAGTTCATCAAAGACCAGATTCATTCGAATTATTCGAATAGTCGAATATTCGGTCATGCCTGATTATTCGATTATTTGAATAGTCGAATATTCGGTCAAATCTGATTATTCGATTATTCGAATAATCGAATATTCGGTCACGTCCAAATATTCGATTATTCGAATAGTCGAATTTTTAAAAAGTATCAACATTCGATTATTCGAGTTCGAATAATTCAAAAATCACAATTCGAATAATATTTGTTCGTTCAAATAATTGTTGAAATTGGATTATTCGAAATTCGTTCATTCAAAAATAAATTTTGTTCAGCTCAACTATACTAACTACGAAAATGGTGCTCTTGTGCTTTCAGAATTCTTTTAATATGCTTACTCTGCATGTACGACGGTAGGTCAAAACATAGTGCTGCTATTTCCTACAATGGACCTACCAGACATTGTTGAATGTCATAATGTGCGAACATCAATATCACCTCGATAACGACCCCCCCTCTCTTCCTGATCCCTCTACAACCCCCCCCCCCCAAGTGTGGCGTGCGACACCCCAAGCTTGACCCGAGGGACTGTAGATCCGCCCTTAGCTGGGGATCTCTCGATTGGAGCACGGATCTTGTTTGGAGCGCCATCTCTTACCGCTCGTTTTTAACAGCATCTTGACATGCAGGATTTGTTTCCAGTTCTTTGTAACTTTCATTTGCTGTCCCTCACTACTGGAGTGATGTTTTGTATCCTAAGCACTTCATTAGGTACGCTCCAGAATGCTGAGGCTATGAACAGTGGAAACACAGTCTACCTAGTTCAAACAAAAATTCAATATCACGAATCTTGCTGAAAGTTCTTTTTCGGGGCTTATTTGACCTGCAGATTAGGAAACGATATTCATTTCGCATGGTATGGCCTTTGCCGTGTAGGTCAGGGTCTCAGATCTCGCTGGAATTTTGCACGGGGGTTATTCGGCATACTATCACGAATATCATGTGCATTCTTTAAGATAGGTCGCTCTAACTTTGCCCAAAGAGTTATGCGGATCACGGGTAAAAAGTTCGGTCGTCATGGTAGCGCCTCAAGTTATAGTGGGGATGCGACTTGGGGACGTAGTAGCAGATTTGTGTGGAAATTCGCCTAAAGCGACTAGACGCGACCTTGAGATTTGAAGAAAGAGTTGCCTTTTTGCTCTTGAAGACCCTTTAGCAAAGTTACAGTAAATAGGCGGCAGCCGGTTGAATCGTATGGAACTTTGTGAAGGGGGAGGGGGTTGTCTGACCTTTCGATCACGTATATTGCGCTCATCTCGTATAATACGGCTTTGTGGATTTTTGGGATCTAAATTGGTTTATTAAGGGAAGGATACTTGATCGAAATGGCGTCTATATAAAATGTACACTACCTTGTAAAGCATGCAATGCTGATTGCAAATCTGCTTTCCTTATCTGGAAAGCGCCTCTGGGAGGAGAGTTATGAAAGTTTTCGATACAAAAATCCGAAAGCGAGGCTACAAGCATGCAAAACCTTTATCTGTGAGCTCAGATGGGGCCATGATTACTACCAGGGGCTTATATGCAATAAATGCCTCCAATCTAACAAACCCATGTCAGTCATTACTCCTTTTAAGTGCCGAAACTAACTCAAGCCTGTTTTTTACCTTAGACAAATCATTAAATTTTTACTTCAAAAATTTTTCAGCACTCCTCTCCCAAAAGCGCTTTGCAGGTAAGGAAAGCAGATTCGTAATCAGTTTAATGCTCTATAAGATAGTATCTTATATATAAAGCTGAATGTCTGTTTGTCTGTCTGTCTGTCTGTCTGTCTGTATGTCTGTGTGTACGTATGTTCCGAATAGAAAATTCCATTTCTGAACCGATCCGGACCAAACTTGGCACACATATACTTCGGGCCCCGGCGGGTGTCATAGGCTACTTTTCGTCATCGATCGATATCGATTTTATCGATTTTTATCGATTTTTTTGCTGAGTTCACCTACGGGGCTGGGAGTTGGCACAGGGGGGTAATCGAGCATGGGGATTCCGAATACAATATTGGTTTTCAGGATTATCGATTACTTTTATCGATTTTATCGATTTTTTTGCAAAGTTTGAGCTACGGGGCTGGGAGTTGGCACAGGGGGGTAATCGAGCATGCTGATCATTCCCAAGGGGGGTGATCAGCATGCTCGATTACACCCCTGTGCCAAACTCCAGCCCCCTAGCTCAAATTTTCAAAAAATCAATAAAATCGATAAAAGTAATGGACGATCTTGAAAACTAATATTGTATTCGTAATCTGCATACTCGATTACCCCCTGTGCAAACTCCCAGCCCCGCAGGTCAAACTTTACAAATCGATAAAATCGATAAAAGTAATGGACGATCCTGAAAACTAATATTGTGTTCGTAATCAGCATGCTCGATTACCCCCCTGTGCAAAATCCCAGCCTCACATGTCAAAATTTACAAAAATCGATAAAATCAATAAAAGTAATCGATAATTCTGAAAACTAATATTGTATTCGGAATCCCCATGCTCACTTCCCCCCCTGTGCCAACTCCTAGCCCTGTAGGTGAACTCTGCAAAAAAATCGATAAAAATCGGTAAAATCGACATCGATCGATAACGAAAAGTGGACTGTGACACCCGCCGGGGCCCGAAGTGTATGTGTGCCAAGTTTGGTCCGGATACGGCGGAGCCGGGTAAGCCAGCTAGTACATTTATAAAAACGCCACTTCGACCAAGTACCCTTACCTTGTATGAACCAAATAGGGGTCTACCTATGTATGCTCTATCATAACCACATTGCAGCCAAGTACGTAACTGCCCCTCACCGCACCTCCACACCGTAACTTCACCAGGCTTGCTGTGCGAAAAGTACACGATTTTGCGATCATTATGTCGAATGCCCTCTGGACGAAACACCAGCAAAATCTAGGATTTCGAACTTATGCCTCTACACGCGGTAAGGTGCTAGCGTGACGGATGAATATGTTATTTGTGAGAAGCATGCTAGACAACCTCCCCCCCCCCCCCACACAAGGTTCCAGTGAATTCGGAGATTTTCATTAGGGGTCGGCTGGGATAGTAGTAAAAAATCTATCATGCGAAATGAACGCATTTATGTGATTAGCACGTCAGATACCTTTCATGCCCATAGTTCCAGGCAGATCTTCGCTGTCTGCCCGTAAACCCAGTGTAACTCCGCGAGAAGGTATCAAAACTTGGTAAAGTAGGGCATCCGTAATCACGTATTGGAGAAATTCCTTGACAAAGTTTTGGGCAAATTTGTAACGTTTTTCGTATTGGATTGCTGGAAGTGGACTGATCAAATCGCATGTGTACTGGGGAAAGCTCGTATCACAAAATGTCGGATATTCTTTCCAGCGGTGCTGTACTGCCGATTTTCCCATCGCTAGCTCGGGCACAAGCGTATTCAAGGCATACAAATGCTACGTAACGAACATGCTGAATCAAATTTCAACGATCTTCACGACTTTCAGCCGAACAAGGCCGTTCGATGACGCCATTCTGAAGAGTAGTTAGTTCAGCGTTCAGAACGGCTTCGCTTCCAAGGCGGAACAATTGAAGTGCAAAGTCGCCGCATTTGCCAATACTCGTTTAGTCAAAAAAGATGTGTTTTAGAGTTTGTTTCCAAAAGCGCTCTTTGGCACCACATCCTGAGTATGCGCTAGGAAGTGCAAATGGAAGTCCTAGAGAGCTTAAACAAAATATGCTTGGCAAAATCCCTGGAAAAGACGAGGAGCTCCAAACAGAATCCGTGCTCCAGTCGAGGGATCCCCAGCTAAGGGCGGATCTACAGTCCCTCGCTTGACCCTGGTTATCGCTAACATCAGCATTACCTCGACAACGATTCACCCCTCCCCCTGACCCCTCCATAAAAGTGGACCGCGAACTCCCGCTTTTTTGCAGCGGTCAGCAGGACTTTGGGCATGGCCAAAGTCTTGCTACCGAGTCCTTTCAGCGAGCGTTCCTCTACTGTCGCATAGTCTGCCAGCAGGGCAAAACATCATTTTCTGCGAGCGGTCGTCAGATAACTTCTTTCAGCGAGCGCTCTAACTCTGCTCAGTTTCGAGCACACGCCGAGCCAAGATAACACTCTATATGGCAGAGGTATCACTGGGTTCAATTACTCTCAGTGGAAGTACCTACGGGCTGTGTGGTCCTCCACAAAGGACTGTGCGGCCCACAACAATTTCGCATACTCTCGAGGTTTACGAGAATACGGCCACTGCGCCGCACTTTATTTATGAAAAAGCCGCAATAGTTCGTTGGTCGCTTGTCTAAATAGTGGCCAACATTCTTCCGAATATCTGCAAGCGGACCGCAAGAAATCAGCGAACTATTTTTCAGGTGCTCGCTTGCCTATAAATAGATGGCCGCCTCCCTCCGGGGATTCTCTGAGTCAATACAACCCCCGGTATGGCATGTCATACCTCACGCTTGAAGGCAGTGTCCGGGCAGAAACTCGATTTTGAGATTTTGTGCTTACCCGGGCCTATTCGCTATGCTGAATCCGAAAATCCACATTGGAGAGCGCGAAAACGACGAAAAAGGGCTCCAACACTGGAGGGAAATCAGCAAGTGAGCGGGGTCTTCCCCGCGGTGAATTCACGCTCCCAGCTTCGGGGGCGATCTTTTTGATTCCGGTTTCAAGTCATTCGTTTGCACTTGATCGGTAGTGATGTCAGGGCGGCTAACGGATTTGAGAAAATTGCTCTGGAAGCTGGGACCGCGAAATTCGCATTGGGGAAAACCCCGCCCACTCCTGATTTCCCTCCAGTGTTAGTGCCCTTTTTCGTCGTTTTCGCGCTTTCCAATGTGGAATTTCGGATTCAGCATAGCGAATAGGCCCGGGTGAGCACAAAATCTCGAAATCGAGTTTTTGCCCGGACACTGCCTTTGACCTACCCCTTGACCATGCTTCCTTTTGGTTGTTGCATACTGCAGTCGATGCAACAGCGACAGCCGATCGAACAATATTTTTGCCCACCCCAACATGAATGAAACCGCTGCGATCACTGCAGTATGAAACAAGTCTTTGGGCAAGTGTAAATTCTTCCCAAAAACGCGCGAAGACAGCCAGAACAGGCAGTCTCCAAAGCCCGTCGATTAGAATTTGGAGGAGTGAAGCAGCTCCCACCAAGACTGAGACGCATCTCGCTAGGTGTATAAGCCTCCCAATTTCTGACCGTATTTCTTGCTTCTGGCTGGTCATTATAGCCTCACACTTTCACGACGGCATGTCCGAGGGCATAAACTACCACATGGAGCTAGTGTAAGATCCTATAACATCACCTTGCCCGCGTTTCCAATAAGGTATATTCGTAATCAGGGCGTTCACTGGGAAAAGGTAAAGAGACGCGATTTCTCCGGCTGGGCTTACTATCTGGAGATTATCTACAACTTGTTGAGTTTGGGGACTTTTGCTGGAAAACGATTTGAAATATTCATGGATTTGTTCAACTGCTCATGGATTTTGACCTTCAAAATTGCTGTTTGGAACTGATTCCAAGGCAGAAAGATCAAGCACCTCATTCAACTATATATCTCCTCCTTAAATTCAAATACTTTTTAGAATGTTATGTAGAACTCTTATTGTGTGCCATTTGATGCCCATCTGGCAATTGCCTCTGACACCAGCGCACTCCCCCCCCCCCCCCGGTGCTCAATCTCAGTATACGGGCTATGCTATAAGCTATAGGCACGCGCCATACTTGATCCACTAGATCCGCTTCATCCACTTCGCCATTGGCCAGTTGGCTGATTTGACCAATAGCAAAGTGGATGAAGCGGATCAAGCGAATCAAGTATGGCGCGTGCCATGGCTCAAACTCCGCAAAAAATCAATACAATCGACAAAGTTAATCGTTGACATCAAGAACTAATATTGTACTCACCACATAAACCACCTCCAGAGGAATTTTTCTTTTCAAAATCAAACTGATGCTGGAAGCAAGGATCCGCTCGAACCGTCTTTTATCTTTGACGGAAGGCAAATCTGCTTGAGACCAGCTCCGGGTATGATGACGTTCCCTATAATATGGGATTATTGTTGACTCAGTATTTGCTGATGTTTTCGCGTAACAATCCATTTTTGGCTATTGTGATGCAACTTTGTGACTCAGTATAGTCGATTATATTGTTTCGCAGCACTATTAGTGTAAGCGGACTTTTGGATCTGTCTTGTAAATAAATTGTAGAAGTGCTACGACTTCCTGCTAATTGTTGGCGTTTCCTGTTTCCTACGAATCTCTTAGCTTGACAAACAACTTTATTCCCCAACAAACTCAGTCATCTCGCTTTGTTCCTGCAAATCGGCGTTTTTCGCTGTTCTATTTGTCAGTAGTATCTGAGAATAATCATGATTGCAGTCGCAGTATATTTTTTCTTTTGAACATGTGCACAACACTAAGCAGACTTCTTGATAGACTTTGGTGTCAACAGGTTTACATTTGGCGTTCTTATATGGCGGAACCATCTTATCATTCACGAATGCATCCGCACTCTCCGCATCGCAGTAATCTTATTTTTTATTCTATTCAAAATCTCAGGAAGATGCCTACAATAACTTTTCGAACAATTACGCAACTGTCTTTCACCATGGATCTCGAGCCTTCGTTAACGGTACGTCAAGATTTTTTGTTCTATGCAACGATTTACGTTGGTTTATTGGTTTTTGCGCTTAGATAAGATTACTTTGCGCTATTTTCTCTTCTTGCATGTCTCTCGATTGCTGTATATTGCATGTTATTATTGTTTGTCACGTTACATACGATATGTTAGTGTAGAGCATTATTAAAGAGACAGTGCGTTATGTAGTCTAGTTTGTTATGCATATTTGCAAAGATTGCCGCTAAACTAAGCATGGCTAGGGTTCTGTGGTGTCTACGCGTGATGTAATTGGTTCGGTTTTGCGATTGGTTTCCCTAAGAAAAAATGGAGCTGCTGTTCTTACCCGCTAAACCCACTTTGGCACCTTGAAGTTACCGTATGATGAAGTCAAGTACACCTAAACAATGCATCTAGACTGCTTACGACCTTGGAAGAGTTTTATATCTCTAAAAGATAGTGTCAATGCTGTTTTAGTCATCAAAGTTATGGGTTCTATCCGCAAACGATGAATCAGGTGTTAACATTTCAGTTCAGGTCGCTGATGTAAAAAAGAAAATCGCCGACGAGAAAGGCGAGGATTACGCCGTGGAGCTCCAAAAATTGATTTACAACGGCAAGGTTATTCTTCAAAAATCTTGTTCCATTGGTAAAGTTATGCTCTGAGCTTTGATTGCAGATTCTTGATGACAGTTTGACAGTTGAGCAAGTGGGTATCGATCCTAATAAATTCGTTGTTGTGATGCTATCGAGGGTAAGGTGTCAGAAGCACCATGTTCGTATATCTGTTATGTCCATGGTCTGTTATTGCAGAAGAAGGCACCGGCTCCAGAATCGACGCCGGCAGCTGCTCCTGCTGCGGTTGCCGCACCTGCCCCTGCAGCAGTTGCGGCACCGGCTTCTGCAGCGGTTTCAGCACCAGCTCCAGCAGTTGCACAGTCTGACACAGGAGCTAGCACAACTGAGAAGAAAGCAGAAGGTGCTGCGGGTTCAGCCGCAGCGACTTCCACACCAGCACCGGCCTCTGGAGAAGCTAAACCTGAATCCACTCCCGCACCTGCTGCTGCGCGGTGTAAGTCAGCATGTATAGCTATTCTCCGCTGTTAATGGGTGCTTTGAAATGTTTTGACTTGCCTTGTCACCATCTCATCATTTCTAACTTCTCAAGTCCAAGTTATAGCCTTCACTCCTGATCAACAGTCCGCAATCGACGCCATCCAAGCTATGGGTTATCCACATGATCAGGTGAGGGTCTTAAAAAGTCAACTCGCTTTTCATAAATTTTTAATCCACTGTTTATGCCATATCTTGACTCCGATATCCCTGGCAAGAGTATTGTTTAATATAATCCTAGTTCTCCTAACTAATTACGGACAATTCATTTTGTTGATGCTGTTGGCCCTTATGTCCTTGTGCGCTATCTAATGAAGAAAAGCCCGATTTTCGTTTCATTGTTTTCGTTCTCAGGTTTTGTTTGATGGCGCGAAATGCGGGTAATCTCTTTGTATAGTCAATTGAGCTTCACAAGTTTTGGACGTTACCGTCTAATGGTAATGAAGTGGCGTTTATGTTCCTGATTAGTGGGTGAAAGTTCTGCTATGCAAGAATGCTAATCTTTCTCAATATATAAGTTTGACTTCAAATCAAATTGTAGTGCATGCAATGTCTATGAAGTGTTCCTAGTCAATGTTCTTGCTTCCAAGAACCATCAACAGGACGGATGACGTTTTTTTAATCTTTGTCTTTTCGAGCTTTCAAGACATCTTTCTAGTCCTTTAGAGTCAATGATTAGTGTGCTAATTTAGAATTTACTATATATGATCAGATAGCTCGTCAGATAGCTTTACTGTTGCTAGAAAATTGGTTGCATCTTAAGTTAGTTGATTATTAGGCTAGTCTTATTGAAATTGTTTGTCACTGGATGCTGCAGAAGCTGAAACGTAGCAAAACCCCTTGTCTATAATTTTGTATAACAGTGCTCATTTCGGCTGAATAACCTAGTACTATAGGTTGTAGCTGCACTCCGTGCGGCTTTTTGGAACGCAGATCGTGCTGTCGAATATCTTCTGAATGGAATACCTGACGAGGAACAGATTCCTATCGAAGTGGGAGGTGAAGAAGAGGAAAGCGAACAAGGTGCCACTCTTTGTTCTGTTGAGATAAATGGGGCTCACATGTAGAGGGCATTGCTGGGTCGTTTTTATTCATTTGTTCATCAGCAGTACTCTTGATATAGGGTGAGAAAATCTGTTTTCCTTAATTGTGCTCTTTTCAAGCGTAAACTGCAAGGCTCAGCACATCAGAATCACTAATTTAGGTTTTTTTGCGCTAAAGCCCTTTAAGTCAGCTTCTGAGTAAACACCGGCTTGACCTCGTGCTAGTTTGGGCTGCTTGCCAGCATGAGATGTTCGTATTAAATCGTTCATCTATTTGCAAAGAGGGTTGGGGAGGGGGGCGGGCGGGGATTCCATGCTCTGTGGACCCAGAGAGGGCAAATATCGAAGATATTTGTCAGCTCTTTGAGTTGCCGTACATTCGTTGTAAACATCTTTTCATCCTGAATGTAGTCAATAAGATTTACCGCTATTTTGAAGTGTCATTTTGCATAGGCTTTTCCACGAGTTAAGACCATCTCTTTCAGGTGAAAGCGCAGCATCTCAGTTGGAGGCACTTCGCCAATTACCTCAAATGGACGAACTGCGTAATCTTGTTCGGTCTAACCCAGAGATTCTCCCATCTTTGATACAGGTGAGAAGTGATGTGAAAACACATACGCGCTAAATCAAAAATCTGTTATAGCAAATCGCATCTGTGAATCCTGAGCTGATGGAGGTAATCCAAAACAACCAAGAAGAATTTCTGCGTATTCTGAATGCCCCTCCCAGTTCCGGTAGCGCACAGGTGGGTGGCTTAGTAATGCAGAAGTTTTGTTCTTTGAAGTAAACTTTATTCCCATCATTCTGCATATTGCTGGTGTGTCCCATAGATGAATAATCTTTGATTCAGCCAGCTGGTGGTGGAGAAGGAGGTGCAGGCGGTAATCAGAATCCATACTCTGGACGACACGTTATCGACCTCACTGAACAAGAAGCAGCTGCTATTCAACGCATAAAATCACTTGGATTTCGAGTTTCGGATGGGCTTATAATAGAAGTAGGTTTTCCAGTCTTGTTGATTCTGTACTTTATGATCTAAAAGCCCACCAAGATAGTGTCCAGTCTTACAAGAAAGTCGAATGTGTTCTTTTTTTGATGTTATAGCGACCTTGTATATTGCACCTTCTCGAAGGCGCAGTCTCAGTGTGCTATGCGTGCCAATTGTACCCTCTTGCATAGTTTATGAATCTCTGCGAAATGCTGACCAAGGTGAACAAAATATGCTGTTTATAGGCTTACCTAGCGTGCGACAAGAATGAGGAAATGGCTATAGATTACATCTTGAACAGAATGAGTGTAAGTTTTAAACGTCTTAGCTTTGGATTCTACGCTTTCATCTCTGTCTTTATAGGAAGATGATATGTGATAAACTGTAAAGCTGTTGATGGTACATGCAAACTGTCATGTCCGCCATGTCTGTCATTTTTGTGAAACATAATTGCCATTTTCTCCTCACATTTATTTTTCTTGTACGGTAGAATGTTTGCTGAGGGCATGAACTGTAATGTTCGGTGGACTGAGATCCTCGATCTTCGACGGTCGTTCGTTGGTTTCCTGTATGGATGGCTTCATTCTGGTGTGCGTTTATTATACTGGTCTTTTACTTCTCAATGTTTAGAGAGTATCGAAAACGTTTATTGATTTGGTTCGTTAATAAATTATATCCTTCTATCGTGTTCTGAGATAGCTTGCGGTTACATGGTCCATGGATTCTCTAAGGTTGCGAGCTATAACGATAACGCAGTTTTCGCACCAACTTTAGATGATCTCCGAAGAAATTGAGAGAGAGCAGAAGGAGCGACGGGAATATGTGAAGAACATCGGCATCGAATATCGCTTCGGCTGTTATGAGGTTTCTTTCACATATCATCAGGGGAAGTTATGAATTGGTGATTATTGAGAGGATTCAAAATGAGCGTCCGAAGAAAAATCGACATAATTAATGTAGAACTTCAATATTGTTGTCTTTGTAGTCTACTCAAGAGCCGTTCTGAAAGGGGACATCAGTTGCATCAGTTTAGGTCCTGTATTCCACTTTGAGGCAGCGTCCAGGCAGATCTGGACCTATGGGGATCTCACGTGGAGAGTAATTTTGGGGCCCTAACTAAGACAACGCCCAAGCGGGTGGAGGACATTAGGTCGCCGAATTTGGAAGAGTCCCGCGCGGATTCCTTGCAGGAACGCATGTCCGCGCATGTACAAGGGTGCGTATTTGTCGCAAATGACCGCGGGGACCGCCCTTTTTCGGCTACCTAATGTCCTCCACCCCGCCCAAGCGGTTGCGCGAATGCTCCATACGGCTCATTCGTCGCAAAGGTGGACCCCAGGATATTATAAACGGACGACTTGCATAGTGTTTGCATGCTTTCGCGCAGGAACCACGCGAAACTGATGGGTCATGGTATAAAAACATGCGAGCATGAGGCAAGTTCTCTTTGATACGACTCTGGGGTCTGGTTTGAAGATGATTACCTTAGGCGTGAGTATACTATCTGGGCTGCAGCTTCAATGCTTAATTATAGTCCCAAAACTTGCCATATAAGGTCCCCACATGTCCAATTTGCCGGACGCTGCGTTTGAATACGGATTATCACCAAGTTGCTCATTAGTCTATTGCCAGACGAGCAGTTGCCTGAAAGACCGTGAACGCTGGTCGCGGGCAATTAAACCTCGTTCTTAGGAGTCGGAGGATAATTTTTATAGCAGGTACATTATCTTGTTGGAATTGAAGAGGATGTCTTAGACTTGCGTTGCCCATTGAGTTCATGTGTCATCAGCCTAAAGTTAACGACTTTTTCGTTTTCAATCATGGTTTCGATATTCGTATGCGAAAACAACTATCCAAAAATCGAAAATTCACTTATTTTGTTTTGTTTTCTCAGGTCCTTCCTGTAAGTACATACGACCCTGCGCATGCTTGTTGAGCCTTTGCGCTGCCTGAGGCGCTTCTTTTTCAAAGTATGCAGAGGAAATCTGACACAGACCTTGCTTGGCCGATGCTCTTTTTGTATACAGTCATTTACACTGTTCTACCTCTTACTAGTACATGGATAATAAAATAGTAGTTCTCGGTTTTTTAGTCTAGCCAGTTTGCTAGTTTAATCTTAGCATTTGCATTTTGGACAGATTTTCAGGAAAAGCGTCCTGAGTCTTGTCAGCTGCTTGGTGAATACATGGAAGCGCTGCAGCAGAACTTCAAAGCTGCGTTTACGTTGTTCAAGCAGAATTGCGAAGAAAGGAAATATCCGCAAAGCTGCTACAAATATGGCATGTATCTTCTGGCTGGCAAAGGTTTGTTGCTCCAGTTCTGTGTACAGCCTCAGATCTCTGTCCCTTCTCCATCACTGCTTATCTGCTGAAGCAATCATAGCAAAGTGTTTCCCCGCTGGAATGTTCTTCCATAAAAGCTTTCTCAGAATGTACGCCGGACTTAACAAAAATGATTGAGCCAATGCAGATCGCTTGTGATGGGAACATAAAACAAGGTTGCAGGTGAGTGCTTTCTCTCCAGATCTCATGTCAGTATAAAATGGTACTTGACCAAGGTATCTATCGTTAGTACACTGGAATGGCGAAAAACATCGACCTGCCGATTCCAAGAAAGCTGAGCATTATATGAAGAGGTTTAAACGCTAACTTGAGTCTTGAGAATGTCGAAATCGAAACTTGCTTAGAGCTTGTGAATTAGAGGATGGCGAAGCTTGTTGGTTGCTCAGCACATGGTACATGGGTAATAAAGAACGATTTCGTACAGCGCCGACTGGTGAGGCTAAGGTAGATTGTCTTGAATATACTGTTATCGCTTCTTTCGTGCTTCTTCCTTACATTTTTTGGAGTTTTCACCAAGGAATTCGTAACAGTATGTAGATAGTTACCCTTGCTATACGAATGATATACTTTTCTGTGATGTAGTAGGAAATCAGGAGGTTGATCGATCATCGCTAGGATCTCTTGATCGAGATATGTACAAGGCATTAGAATATGGGATCAAAGCGTGCGAACTGGACATCCCACAGAGCTGCGCCAATGTTGCTCGGTTAGTTGATGGTTTTCGAGGAATTTTCGATTAATTAAAGTGAGCGAGTGTTTAGAATGTATAAACTCGGCGACGGCATAGAACAGAATATGGATAAAGCGAAGGAGTACATTGATAAAGCTCGTGAGATGGTGGAAGAACTGAAGAGACGTGAAAACATTCCTGGATTTACTGGCTAGAGTTCAGCATCTAGTATCGCTAGTTGATAGGTTTAGATCAATAAAAATGCCTAAATGTTCTTCCAAATTCCTTTGTACTCTGTATGGTTGACATTTGAACATGGATGCGAGTTTGTATGGTTGACATTTGAACATGGATGCGAGTTAAATACTGACCCAAATTAACTAATTTGAAAAATTTGTAGAACCCTGTTTTAAATCTAATTCTTGCTAAAGTTTAGGGTTCTTGTAATTGCATGCTATACTATACTTCCATAGCCTCAAAAGCCAAGCGATGTATCCATAGTTCTACTACTATAGAAAAGATTGTTAGGAACTTAGTTTGCGAACTAAAGCTAACTTTTTGGAAATCACGTGAATTTACCCTCGCAATCCTCCTTTTACGCGCTTGTCGTTTTGTATAACTTTGTTCAGTCGTTATAAGGTTTTCAAACCAGCTCAACATATATGCCCATTCTAAAGAAGAGAGCTTTAGAGTAGCGACTGAGCTGGTTCGAGGAAACTACTGAACGGGAGTAAGGCCCGTTACTAGAACGCCCATAATCGGCCGCGGAACTGGTGGGGAAACTGAGGTAGGTGCCAGAGTACTCAGACAAATCTGCGCGCAGGCGGCGCGCACTGAATCAGCGAGCGATGTACCTTCCCGCCGCCTGTGTGTGCAGTGCGCGCCGCCTATGGATTGAAGGCCCGCCGCCTGCGCGCTACGAGGAAAATTTTGGCAGGAATCTGCTCGGATTTTTGTTGTCGGTCTGAATATCTTATGCTTGTTGGACAATATGGTTTCACAACTGTTTTATTAACGAATAATATCTACAATTTTCAAATTTGACAGGTTTCAACACAAATTGCAACAAAATACAGTATTTACAGGATAAGGCTGTCTTTGACAGCTGGCATTCAATACTATTAGCTTAGGTAGTACTTACAAAATTCACAAACTTAAAGTACAACAACAAGGTATTTACATTCAAATGTGATATCAACAAGACGTGTGTATGAAGTAATGAATACAATGAAGTTGATAGTAACTAATGCAACAGTATGACGAGATAACTTGAAATAACTGCCAGTAAAATCACTAAGTACTTTGATAAATAAACTGAACAGTATACGTAGATATGAATGCATAATATATGTACAGATTTAGAGGAATAAAATATGAAAATGCGATAGCAATGAACAAAACGCGGGCATGCTTGATCAGCCAGAATTGAATGCTCCTGGAATTCATATACTCAATTCAATTACAGGAATAAAACAATTGGATGACGGAGATATGATGGGTATAAGCATGAAAATTGGGATGAATGATGAGACATAAACAAATCTAAGACATGAATAATCTGGATCAGCCTCGTCCTCGTTAGTTCTCGTAATGGTTTTTGTTCTATCAAGAGTTGATTCCATCAGTCGGTCTAGGCGCATGCTGTGGCGCTGAAATACACGCTATTAACAAACTAAAGAGAAAAAGCAATAAATATTGACGAATGCGGAAAAAATGCATTTTTTCACCTCTTCAAGATAAATAAAGTCAAGGCTGAGGTCCCACAACCATAAATTGTCTTGATTCTTGGTATTTGGAGTCATTGTAGATCGGTGGCTGAAACACAATAATGTTTTTAAACAAAATGCCTACTTTGGATTCAAAAAGCAAGACTTACTCTTTTGAGGTCGACTTTTTTTCGGCATTCGCACATAGCCATCATTGTACTAAGGCAGTTGTGACCTGAATTGAACTTTGCTTTTATCTTGTGAAAAAAAAAGAAATAGCAACGGAAAGAAACGAAGGAGGCGCAACGACACAAGAAAGCTTATTGATTGAAAATGAGCGTCCCTGTGTCACGGGGTCAATATGATTAGGAACCAGAGGTAGGATAAAAGATATGGAAAACTGACTGAGAAACAAGAGTGAATATGGATTAAATAAAAGAAGACGTGCTAAAAAAGGCAAAAAAAAATCGCATACTTGATTTCAAAACAATTTAGAAACAGAAAAAAGAGGTGAAACAGCAGAGTAAAAGTGAGGTAATAAACAACACAATACTTTGTATGGAAAAAACAAGGAGGAACGAGGACAAACAATTATCTGCAAAAAATTCTGCATTTGCGCGCGGAAGCAGCGTCCTCCTCCGCTTACGTGAAGCTACAGAAACTTCATTGCGCGCCGCCTGCACGCACATTGTGTCTGCGCGCCGCCTGCGAACGTGCATTGCGCGCCGCCTGTTGGCTGAAATCAGTGCGCGCCGCCTGTGCGGTGCAAGGTCACGCCCACAAATCATGGCCCGCCGCCTGCCCTGCTGGCCGTGAGTGCGCGCCGCTTGCGCGCAGAATTGTCTGAGTAGGCGAATATTTTGTTCAAGTTGGGGTCCCGCGCAGAGTTGACGCCACTCACCATGCTGGCGTCAATCCAAGTGACGTCGATTCTGCGCGAGACCCCAACCTGAACAAAATATTCGCTTACTCTCTCAGAGCATTGGGTCGTGCGGGCGGGCTGCGAAGTAGCCCTTCCGTGCGTGCGGGCAGCCTAATTATAAGGGTCATTCGAGCCCCCGTGCGAGCGCGCCGCATGAGTTTAGGCATGCGAGCGGGCAGCCATGTCTTTTCTGCGGCAGCGCGTAAAGGAACGCTGCCCAGACGCGCAATTACGGACTGTTTCAAAAAGAAAAGGCACGGTAATTGATGCGCAGATCTTCTTAACTTTCTCCTTTGAGATTGTTTTATAACAAAAGCTTCTATACTTGAATCTTCTCTAGCTTATGTAGGACTTCTCTTATGCTGTATTTGTCATCGTTTTGGATGCTATGCTGCAATAGTTTTATCGCCCTCCCATGCGTATTTCTTTTTCAATATTGATGCTAGAGCATTCTGGGATACTATGACGTCTTTTTCCATGGTATTTTTGTTTGTTTGAGTTTTTTGTCATCCGTGTCATTCATTGATTGACCTTTGCCATAACTGACGTTTACCGAGACTTCGCACCTCATTTCGATGTGTAACATTCTGCCTACGCTCACTTGTGATGATCCGACGCTTTCCATAAATGGAACCCATAACATCGATTGCCACGAACACTCTATCAAATTTTCTTACCTCAAGGTTCTATTGGACTACACGACAAGGTATGGTTCCTTGACTCGCTTGCCTTGATAATATGCCCAATTCTTTCAGCGGATACGAAGGATAGGTGTGATAGCACGACGTTTTATTCGAAGTGGTCCTACGACATTAATCAGAAAGCCCTTCATTTCCAGATCCTCAAGGATGTCTTTATTGGATCACACAACGAGGTATGATAGCAATCTTATTTGTTCTAATGAGATGCGCAATTACTTTCAGCAAAATACAAATGGATAAAGGCTGAAGATCGAAGCAAAGGTGATTCCTTATATCACTGTTGGCGTGCTGTGTTTGTTTGACAGTTTTATTTTTCAGAGCGTGGAAAAAATAACTATTTTGGATGAAGGTTACCTTTAAGAAACGAGCGGAAACGCAGAATTCGAAGCAACCTTACGGACTACTGTTTTGTGTTATATTTGTATATAATATCAAATGTTATATGAGAGATTGTAACGCGCAGCATAGGAATTGACAGTTCGTCTTGTCTCTTATCTTGCTTTCTGTTCTTGTTCATGATGTTAGTTTGTTCTTTTATAGGACAGCTATACATTCTTGCTTGCGCGATTCTGTCGAATTGTAATGTTATGATGTTTTGGTTTACAAAATAAACACTTAACGCATTAATGGAGTACATTCAAGCACCACACATAAACAAGCAACAAAAATAACCCCGAATAAGTGTCCAAAATTATCAACCCCCGTGCGTGCGGCAACCCACCGTCATGCGGGCGCGCTGCGATACCGCTACGGCCCGCAACACCGGCGCTCGCTCGCTGCGGCGTGGCAACCCGCCCGCACGGAGCGAATCCCTGAGCTGGCACCTACCTGAGTCGCGCCCCAATGCAAATCGATTGGAGCACGTTATTTTCTCGATTCGCGCACTTAGCAAGCAAAGTGAATATGATGACTCCGATAGGGCATCGTTTTTGCTTTTACTCCACATAAGATTTCTAGTACCATCACAGTTCTTGACTGTAGTTAATAACTTAAGAGGTTTCTTAACAAGTTTACAGCTTGCCGAACTTGGGCGAACTATGACACTTTGCATTTTTTTGGGTTTGTGCTGGTGTTAACGTTGGGAAGTTCTTGTGGAGCTAGCTACTTCTCTACATAACTTTTACGGGTAAAAGCACAGTCTAATGCAAAAGGCATGAGGCGCTGAGAAAAGCCAGCGCTTGTACGTGAGTCAAAAAACCACTGCAATTCGTGAACTGAGACTGGTTTGTGGCTTTGAACATCCAGTCCTAGTTCAGCATCAGTACCACAGTTGATCCGAGAAATCAAGGGAACAGATCTTGCGATGCTGTAAAAATAAGGTTTTGGTGGATGTTTATCTTGCAAAATATCTATATGTTGTGACTCTATAAATGTCCGCCGGGTTTAGAAAAGTTTGAAGAGTATGCTCACTCATCGAGTACACAATGACATCCTTGAATACTGTGAGAACCTAGTACAGAATCGAACACAACATCTACGAATTCGACCCGGTTCCCATGTTCGATCTCCAAACATCTTTTCAAGAATTATTGTTGGCACTTTTCCGACTTTTCCGGTAGCTAGTCAGTCATTTTGAAGGCAGCGTCTCGGCAGATTTTGCAGTTCCATTTTTTGCATGTTTTGAACCTTCTCGACCCGTAGATCCCGAATCTGAGCTTTAAAAGGGGTGAAAAGGCCTTTATCGTGGCGTTTTTTTCAATTTCCAAAAGGCAGCTCGGACAAGAATTTCAAAGGAAAGTCGGAAGGCCCTGGCACGAAGACCCTGGTGCCTGTAATTTTGGCTTTGCAAGCATGCACAATGCGGGGAAGCGGTGGGAGGTCCCGCGCCGTCTAGCGGAGAATACTTCCGAACAAGGTGTCAGGGGAGCGAAAGGAGGAAGGGGAGGGGCGCTTGGGCCGCCCCCTGGCTTGCAGAGTTTACATTTTCGGCGCGGAGTTTCTGTTTTGGTTCACTTGGAGGGCCTCCTATCCATCTGTGTCAAAATCTAAGGTAGGTCAATCTGCCGAGCCGCTGCCTTTAAGATAAGATAGCTGTCTGAGCAAGGGTCATCAGAACTTTTCCATACTGAAGATTTATAAGTCATCAAATTTGCTGTGTTAGTGCCAGTACATGCTGTTGCTCAAGACACTATAGATAGAACTCCCAGGTCAAAAAAGTTCGTCTCCTGCGTTGCAAATTGGACCCGGTTACCGTCATACAAAAGTCATGACGTTTGCAGTTGATGCTTGCCTACTGCAGATTCTAAGTTCCTCCCCTCATGACAAATGCGTGCCTTAGCAGCATGAGCACGCCGGTACTGCAGGCCAGTGACATCTGCAGTACTGGCGTGCTCAATTTCGTTGCTCCTCGTTGCTCCGAATCTCAAAAATGGAAAAGTATGTTCAGTCCTACGTTATGAAATTTTGAAGTGGCAACTGCCATTGACCGAGCTAAAAATGGTACGTCAGATGTATGGTAAACATAAACACTATCCGAAAGCATGATGTAAGCATGATGATGTAAGCCTCGCAAAAGCGACGATTCTACGGCGCTACAATACAACCTCCTTTCTGAGGAGGAAGTAATCCATATCCGACCTTATGCAAGCTGAAGAAGCCATATGAGGCTGCGACGAAAGCAGCAATTCTGTTTCTATGATCTCTGAAGAGTGAACAAGACTGTTGAAGCGCATAACAGTCATCAGTACAGTCGAAGCTAATGATTTTACAAAATTATCAGAACGAGCTCGCGCTACAATGTGCACATTCCGAAGTGAATAGTTAGTCATCAACCTCATTGTGCTGCATCGTTGCCGCACAACAATACAGACAATGAGGACAGTTACTATGAAGGACTGTTATGTCCAGATCTCTAAATGCGCGAAGGATAACATGCTCCAATCGATTAGCGCTGGGGCGCGACTCAGTTTCCCCACCAGTTCCGCGGCCGATTATGGGCGTTCCCGTTACTATCGATGAGCTTCCAATGTCGAGTCGTCGACAGCAAAGATTGGCCGTCACTGTGAAGCACGCAAACTTGCCCCAATACAATGCGGTGTTTGCCTGTGTAGTTAAAGGCACTGGCTCGGCAAATCTCAACCTAGTCAAAATTTCGCTTACCTGGGGTTATTCAATACGCTGATCACGAATATCCACTTTAGAAATCGAAAACGGCGAAAACGAGCGTTTTCAACCTCCTTCCTTTCAAGATTGAACGAGTGCAAGGCTGATAACACTGAATCGTTGCGGGACTCAACGATTATAGCATTGCGGCGGGCAGCCTCCAATAGTGAGAAGGAAGTTGCCAACTCGTCCGGGTGCGTGTAAGATTGGCTTGCGCATGTAAATTTGAGAGCGATTTTCCCGACAGAGAAGGCATGCGCTGCAACCGGGATTGCACTGTTTTCATACTTGGACGATAAGGAGCCTTCTGCGTTAACACCTCTCGGTCCGCGAAATCGCGCGCGGCGAAGAAGAGTGTACTTTCAGCAGTTAGCCTAGAAAGAGACCTTATTTCGCAATCAGTGAGCTACATCTGTAATCAGCTTGTCAAATAAGTTCCATATCCAAAGTTCTGAATGGATTTGAAGTGTTTGAATTTTGTCGCTTGCGAAATATTTCTGTGCTTTCCTGAGAGATAGGAACAAGAACTCGGTTTCTTATAGTATCCAAAAGTATCTATGTTGTAGAGGGTACACATCAGTATTGAAAGTACGGTTTTTCTCTTTGATATTGAAGCAAAGGAAAGTTGCGACGTCGTACGCGTCGTTCGCGTTGCCGCACTTTGTTGCAAATCTTGTTCAATTTGTGTTCATATCTCCTAAACGAATATCATCGGCACAACTCTACAGAGTCATTTGTAAAGTAGAAGCTTAGGCCTTTGACATGACAACCTTGGACTAAAAGAAAAGCTCCTATAAAAGTCAAAAAGATCCCTCAAAGCAGGGTGCTGCACCACCCGAAAAGTGTTAAGATCCTGGGTTGTCAAGTTTTGCCGATCCACTGCCTTTAAGTGTTCCATTTACTAAGGATACTCATCCGCAACACGTGGGCCTTGCGTGTGGACGTGCAGTTGAAAGGAGTACGTGACTGACACCGACTGTAGTGCTGAAGTCCCTTCAAAGAAAATTTGTAGAGAAGCCCTTCAAAGAAAATTTGTAGAGAAGAATCTCGTTTAGTTTGTCCTTCAATATTAGCGTGTCTTCGAATGTCTTTGCAAGGTGAGCTACAAAAAAATTGCACATGATGTGCATGTAACCAAGATGTGTATCCTTGCAGAGAGGTCAAAATCGCTTTGGTTCGGAGATTATTACTCAAAGTATCGCTAGTCAAGGTTCTCGGAGTGACCCATCACAAAAATTTCAATATGGAATCTGTAGATTCAAAAGTTGCCAGGGAAAGCGTAAGTCTGCTCTATCTGAGAAGATCACACGTTCTACGAGATCATCATCGGTGACTCTAACGCGAAGATCGGAGCTAGGAGGTTGACAGGAATTTCACATCGGGACCCATGATTTACAGTGGAACGAACAAAGATAGAGACTGTTCAAGTTCATCATGACGAAGAGGACTATCTATAGGGACTTACAGTTCCAAAAGCTCCCTTCCCGACGCTGAATCTGGGAGTCACCCGGTGGAAAATATCAACGATTGACCTCATCATCGTCAACAGAACGTACTGCCTGACGGACATCCCTGTCGTTCTGAAGTTCCACATGGGACCAGACCATCGCCCGCAGAGACCTTTGAAGCTGATAGCCAGCGTGGACGTGCCCGAGCCACAGGCAACTACCGTCTGACGTTCGAGCTTGCGAAGCCATGCAGAGAAGCGATAAAAGAGAGAAGTGTAGCAGTGATGGTTCGTAATCGCAATCGTTTTCTCTTTCACGAAAGCATGCAGCGATCGGGCGACCGTTGCGGTCAGTGCGGTCAGCTGCAGTCTGCTGCAGTCTGCTGCGGTCAGTGCAGTCAGTTGCAGATGCTGCAGCCAGTGCGGCAGTTTGAAACAACCCATAAATGCTTCGCGAAGATCAAAGGGAAGGTCATTCACGACTTCTACTCAGATCGCTTTGCGAGCCAAGTCCACTTCCACCATGCATCTCAAGGAGAACGAATATGTCGCACCGTCTGTTCTTCCTTCCGAGATTTTTCATGCTGTCATCTCAGTGAAGAATCCCACCCGGTCCCAAATATCAAGCCAGAACATCTGAAGAAACTTTCGCCAGTTTTGGTCAAGATCTTGGCAAGGCTATTCATGCGATACTTGACGGAAGGAAGGCTCCAAGACAATGGAAGACCAGCAAGAAAGATTGTGTTGCTGTACAGGAAGGGAGACCCTTGCGACATCGGCAACTATTGCCACACCTGCTTGTTGTCTATAGTCTACAAACTCTTCACGCGAGTTATTCTCAACAGGATCGGAAGAGAGTTAGACGAAGAACTACCGTGCGAGCAAGCTGCTTTTCGAAGGGAATTCAGCACGATGGACCGCATACACACGGTGTCAAGCCTCATTGAAGTGTCACTAGAGTATAAGATGCCGCTCTGTCTCATCTTCATCTACTTAGAAGAGCTCTTTGACTCGGTCGAGATGAAGGCTCATTGATGGCTTTAGCAATCAACGTATTCCTACTCAGTATGTCAAGATGATTCATGAGCTGTATGGCGAATTCACAACCAGCATTACACCATTCTACGAGGACATCATCATCGACGTGAAGAAAGGCGTACGACTGACACTATATCTCCAAAACTATTCACTGCCGCTCTAGAGAACGTCATGCGCAAGTTGGAATGGGACAACATGGAAGTGAAAGTCGACGGCCGGCAACTACACTACATTAGCTTTGCTGATGACGTCGTATTGATAACACCGAGCATCACACAGGCGGAACAAATGTTGGTCCAGTTTGACAAAGTGTGTGGAAAGATCGACTACGGTTGGACCTAACGAAATGAGGTTTATGAGGAACGGAAGAGTGTCTGATGCTCCTTTTATGCTCACGGAAGAACATCATCGAATGCTCAAACTACACTAATCTATGTTGTGAACAATATGACGAACGATCTAGCTTCGGAACTGAGCAGGAGGAAACATGCAGCATGGGGAGCATATAAGACACTGAGGACGTAGTGAAGTAAGCCAAGAACATTTGCTTCGGCCTACCTCTTCAACTCTTCGATTTTTCCTGCTTTGACGTACGCTTCAGAAAAATGGTCAATGAGGAAGCAGGACGAACACGTGTTTAGTGTCATCGAACTTGCTATAGTGAGAGTGATGGTAGGTATAAACCGACTCACGCAAGTGAGTCAAGGAATCAGAAGCTCTATCCTACGTCAACGATCGAAGATCAGGGCTGCCGCATACGCCAAACAGAACATAAGATGGGCCAGTACGTAAAGCGTTTCGACGACAGTCGGTGGATGAGAGCTGTAAGAGTGGTTACCACTGGACCTCAAACGCGAACCAGGAAGACCACCGACGCGATGGTCATGTTCACGAAGTCCATCAATGAAGTCCTTTAGAGCTCACGTGTTTCTGTGCAATACGTAAACACTGGCCAACAATCGCCCGAGACAGAGACGAGTGGAGGCATCAGTGGAGGGCATCACCGGTACCCGCTCGTGCAACAGGATGATCAACGGGGATACAGGTGATACAGGTAAGATTCGACATGAAGCGCAGGATGTGAATACATCCTAGTTTTATACATAAACTGGCCCAGATTTGTGCAAGTTCACTCGGCGGCGGATCCTTCTTCTCAGCTCAACCCGTATCAGATTTTGCAACTGTTTTACAAGCGTGAAGAAAATGCGTAATTTTTAAATAATTCTTTTGTTTCCGGCTCGGATTTGAGAAATCTTTTAGTGCTTAAGGCTTGTGGTATTAACTTTGAAATATCCTGAAAGTAGCCAGTCCGCAGTTGGATCAGGAAAAAAGCTGTGAATTTTTTTAAACGAAAGTGTTGGTGCGGCGCAATGGGGTGCGATCAGAAACCGTGGATAGAAACTATGCACAATCATTCATTGACTCTAAATTGTGATGTAGACGATGCCCGCTGTTCTTTTCGCATTCCTGACTACTCTCTTTTCGAGAATTATAATATTTCTCCTGGGATAAAATTTTCCTTGTTCAGCCAAAATCTCAAGGCACGGATTTACGATAGGGTAGAGCTTTGCAGGAGAGATTATGCTCTACGCACTACTTTAATTTGAAATTGAGATCGTTTCCCACAGTATAGAGGGCGGAGCTTTGCCGAAGTTTGCCAACGTATGCGTGTGGCAGTTTCTGGCAGCTAGAGAGTGAGAACTAGTGCTTCAAAATAGAGCGTCAACAAGTTTTTCAACGTGTTTAAATGTCTGCGTGGCCACGCCTGCTTTACGCATGGGAATCGCCCATATCACTCTTGGTGGTGTAGTTACGGTCCAGAATCGCGCTCAAAAGCTACGGCGCATTGTCGTCCTCGCTGTTACCACTTTTGAATGAACAGAAGGAAAACGTTTAAAATCAAATTTATCTTGGTCCAATCCACAAGGTCTCGCCTACATGTGGAATTAAAAATCTTAGTCCTTATTCTATGAGATGTTTTAGGAGGAAGAACATCACTTTTTCCACACTCTATATATAGAACAGTTTTAGGAGGCAAATCAAAGGACAGTACTTTTTACGCATCTATAGAGTGGCCGAAAAGTATGGGCGTCACATTCTTCGCCTTATTTTGGCATGCCAAAGAACAGAGGCATTCTAATGTGTCACTCCTACAAGATTGGCTATCTGCACATGCATACAGGCTTCAGCAGCTTATCATGAAATTAATGATCTGATGCATCAAAATACGCCATGTGAAGAAAATACTCATTGCGAAATCGTGGAAATAATCCGATTACTAATCAGATAGATTCTAAGACCTGAAGTTTTGTAAAGCACAGTCCGAGGATAAGACAATGCCGCAACAGCAAAAAATTCTCCTCTCTAAAATAAAACACGGTACCATAAACATGGTATTGACTGAACGCACTGCAGCGTCATTCAGAAGGAAGCAGAATCTGGAGTACCGTTTGCATTAGAAGAATTTAGTTCGCGTGAGTTTTACTTATCCTAAAATAGAGGCTGTCCATAAGCTACAGGCATATTGGCCGCCATGATAGAGTATTTAGGGAAAAAGATATATACATGTTGCGTGCCCATGTTTACGGCCACCCTGTAATATATAGAACACAACCGACCCTAACACGGCGATAGAGTCGAGTCCAGCATTGGCATCAAGGCTCTTTTATACAGCTAGGTTGGGCGCATAGCCGATAGCAATGTCCGGCAAACTATGCTATCAGTCAATCCCAAGTTCGCCTACATGAGAGTAGCCACCGCCATCTGCATCATCCATGAGGTTGATCCAGCGGCTAAATAAGTGCATGGACGATCCAGCTTGTCCGTGGCAGAATGTGATACGTATAATGATATTATGAAATAAAGGTCGTTAATAACTACCGCTGACGACAGTGGGACGCGGACGGCCGCGAGAACTTAGCATGCGATCACAGCAAATAGGTTACATTATGCAATAATCTCACAAAATCCTGCGAACAAATAAGGAAATGATTGGTGTTGCGTAACACGTGGAAGCAAGAGATAGATGGTTTTGTCTGTGTAGCACGCTGTCAATGCATGCCTTCAGGGCAATGCGCGATGAAGAAGATCGAGATAAGAAGTGAGTGTCATCCGTTTCTTGTTTCTTCATTTTTGAGAAGGTATTAAGTTGGCTCGAAAGTTCTGGGACATTTTCGAACTAGATTTGCTATTTCTTGAAACCTAACGCATGTGCATCAGATAGAGGTAACCATTCGATAAAGCAAAGCAAGCTCTGCAAAATGGTATGCAAAAGTTCGCACCAGCTTCGTCCCACCGTAAGTTTGCACTTAAAATCTGGGTCGTACTGAAATTTAAAAAGTCGCGAAATCATATCTTTGTTCATTTAAACCCTAGATCTCCAACTTGCTCACGAAATTTGCACACCACATCAGACACTCATATGCACCATTCCCGTTTTTTTCCTCATCTGGAAATCGAGAAAACGAAAATTTTTATGCTTTTATAGAAACGAAGCTGTGCTATTTCCACCTATGTAATTGAAGGGTACAAGCCCTTAAAAGCATAACCGTAAATTTTCAGCTTTCCGTAGGCCCTAGTTGTCGAGAAGTATTGATTTTAGCATGGAACGCCCAAGTGAGTAGAGCTCATTTCGGTAATTTTCGGGAACTAGGGTCTATAGAAAGCTGAAAATTTACGGTTATACTTCTAAGAGCTTGTACTATGCAATTACATGGGTGGAAACAGCACAGCTTCGTTCTTATATAAACATAAAAATTTTCGTTTTCTCGATTTCCAGATGAGGAAAAAATACAGGAATGATGCATATGAGTGTCTGATGTGGTGTGCAAATTTCGTGAGCAAGTTGGAGATCCGTAGGATTCAAATGAACAAAGATATGAATTTTTTGCGATTTTTTGAATTTCAGTACGACCCAGATTTTAGGTGCAAACTTACGGTGGGTTGAAGCTGGTGCAAACTTTTGCATACCATTTTGTAGAGTTTGCTTTGCTCTATCGAATTGTACCTTTACCTGATGTGTATGCGTTAGGTTTCGAGAAATAGCCGATCTAGTTCGAAAATGTCCCAGAACTTTCGAGCCAACCTAATAGAATTCCCCGACCTTCAATTTGTTCCATCGTTTGGGCCCGGCTTGGTTCCATGTGTCTTCTTCTGCACGCAGCTTTCTTTGCAGGCTGGTATCTTCGTTGACTCGACAGATGAACATTTTGTTCCTTTTGAGGGATTGCGCCTGACCCGATTAACTTCATCACCGAAGAGCTTTTCCACCTTAGTTTCATATGATTCGTTAGCATAAACTTGGAAGATTCTTCAATAGGTGTTTGAGCTTACGTCTACTTGTTTTGGCTTTGTTCGGTGGTGTTCAAGCACTCAAGGTGAATAACGCGTGACTGACATTTTGGCAGCACTTCTTATCCATTATCTGGCAGCGATATGAAGTCCAGTTTTTACCATAGACTGATAGATTGTGGTATATACTGTGTAATGAGTACAAAAAAAAAAGCTGATTTCTTTCACATTTGTGACCAAGGTTTGAAAATCATGCTTTTTATACGTTAGGAAACACTAGAAAATTTGATAGGTAGTGAGTAGAGCTCATTTAGGTGATTTGGCATGCTAATCACGAAAATCATGCCCAATTTACATGAAAAGCTTTTTTGGTGACCTTTCGGCATGTGTAAGGAGAATAGAAATTTGGATGAGATTTCGTTAATCGAGTCAATCACCATGCTGTTCACTACAGTCATTCCTCTGATGGAGCGTTTTTCTTCTTCACCTCACTCGATCGTAGTATTTCCTCACTTCTAAGCAAGCCGCTTTTTGATTACGACTCCCCCCCCCTCCCCTTCGCTCTTGACCGCACGTTCAACCCTAACAATAACTTTGAGTGCATCTTGGTTCGCTCAGACTTTCCCTTTCCAGCAATGTTTTACATCGTTAGCGAAACTTTATTAGTGGAGGCTTCTGTAATGCTTCCGAAACAGCTTGATTTGGAAGTGGTGCTTTCTCTAGTTGGAAGGTAATGCTGTCATAAGAACTTGCTATTTTCTTTCTTTAATCTCTTTCTACTTAGGATTTGGGGATTTTGCACCATCTCCGGACTTGGAGAATTTCGCTTCATACACAAAGTGGTGTGGTGGTGCTCGCTGCATATCAAACGTAAACGTGTACTACCGTAGCCACTGGGTATTCGCTATTGAAGCATCTGCAGGAGAGCCTCCATCCCTCAGCTTCATTTCGTTGCTGGAGTTTTGACGATGGACGTGCAAACCATCATGCCAAAAACTTCCACTTATGCAGGCGCGCAAATTCTCATGTGGTTATATCTTCTTTCTGTTCGTGAGACCATCTTTTCAGTGTAGTAGGTATATCTTCATTTCGGTTAGAAATCTTTAATCTTGATTGTGATTTAGGCTGTTATGAAAAGATGGTACTTCCAGGGTCTGGAAGAGCTGGCACTGTTCTGAGCTGGGTCGTTTTCGGGAAAAACGCAAAGGAAATGTAGCTCTTCTGGGTCCGGTTCGAAGCCACTATAAGGAAAAAAAATGCAGAGAAGACATAAGAATTGAACCCTACGCTAGAAGTCGTCCATCCACACAACCTCATCGTCAACAAGTCAAAACAAGGCCATTGGATACATGCTCTGACACAATCTCGCAGGGCGCGGAAATCCAAAATTGTGCCACTTGTGCCACTGCCATTCCACTTGTCCCCATATTAGCACAAAACCGTTTTATACTCCCTTTTTACGCTTTTCAGCCTTGATAATTATTTAGTGGCGCAATCCTGCTCCCATGGCAGAGCGTGGGAGGGATCTGGGAGGAGGAAGATGAGTGGCAGATCGGTGGGTTTAGGCTTCAACGATGAAGCAAAACGCTTTCGGTGCATGTCAGCGGAGGTAAGGAATTTTCAAAATCTGAAGAAGATAAAAGAGGGGTTCATGGTCTTCAAGCGTTTATTCTAATGTTGCGACTGCTCACAAAAGACGAGGGGATAGTGAAAGAGCCTCGAAAAGGACAAGGGAGGGGGGGGGGCTTTATCATAACAACTTTCTGGTTCAGATTTAGCCGAGCTTCTGTCTACTGTGTCAATCTTCTAACTCTTTTTGTATGTGTTATTTCTGAATGATACAATAACATATTCTCTAGATCGTTCTAGTTCAGAAACGTCTTAATATAAGGTGGAGTGATTTTTATCGCTGCTCCTAGGGGCAAATGAGATTTTTGTGTGCATGAATATAAAAAAAGAAACGAAAAAAATAAGGAGGTTTGTCATAGGGATCTTCACATCAGCATGCTCAACCGGCCCTGAAAGCCTAGTATTTTCTAAAATCAGCACAACTGCCATGTAATCAAAATTTTATTCTAGTCACCTAAAAATCACACATAATGCGCTGAGATCGAAAGAGATCGTTTATGAGTATCATGTTGAGCATCCACGCATATTTGACCCATCGTGCAATTGGGTTGCCAGCGATGGTGTGTTTTAGCTGCTTTTCCTATTGAGGAATTCCTTATGCAATGCTGAGTGCAAATCTCTCGCATTGAATGCTTCCAACAATAACAAATCTCGCAAAATGATAATTTAGAGATACAATAAAGCTAGTCAGTTGCTACAGATGCATGCTGTGTAGGGAGGAATTCAAATGTTGGGAATAACTTTCTCTCTATCGTGAAGTCCAATGGGATTGTGACTCTATGGTGACGAAACACCGCTGGCCTCGCTTGAAAATGAATATGTCGATTGAGTAGTAGTGGGAGTTTCCCGTTCAAATGTGTCGTGAGCAACCCCTAAACAAATCAGATTATTGTATGAAAATGCTCAAATGCTCGAGTTTTATAAGTAATCAATTCCAAAATTTTTGACAGCGTGAGCAGGTCTGTAGATTTGATGGTAAATATAGTGTTTCTGCAGTGCCAACATTTACTGACCACATATGCGCGTGAATTGTCGTCACGCTTGTAATGCCGGCAATTTGCGCGCGCAAAATGACTGTGGAGCATTCACATTCAGGTTTTGCGCTTTGTGGCAATTCTCACGCGCAAATGTTGTCAGCGATAGGCGCCGCAAGGACACATATTTACCGTCTAGCTTATAAGTCTGTTCGCTGTGGTTCAAACTGTGTTCTGTAAATATGTGCATGTTGCAGGAAAAAACAAACCTCAACTGATGACTGATGTCGTGTCAGCAGACCTTGCAAGTCACGCGTAATGACTTTCATATCTTCGAAGTCCGTGTGCGCCCTGATTACCTAAAAAATTTCAGATAATGCCAGCATCTTGCAGGGTTTTTCTTTAGAATGTGCGTGACGTAGGCCTTGTGGCGTCTTTTGGCAAACATAAAGTGTGAATTAACTGTCACATGAGAGCCGTAATAGTCATTGATAACGCGATAGTCATTTTTACGACGGAAGCTGGTGGAATGGCTACTGACAAACTGAAATGGAATGCAAAACCACTTGCTCACCTTGAGCTCGTCTATTTCGTATCGGGCTGACCATTTATAGTATTCGCTAGCATCGATAGGATCGATCAGCAAATCAGCAATCCGCAGTTTTAGATAAGTTTCGAGTCGAAGGTACGGTATCCGATGGTGAGCGGCACGATTTTGAAAGGAGAGTACGGTACTGAGTGCGAGGTGAAGAAATGCCGCGTTGTGCTCAAACTCGACGAATGGAGCTGCGACTGGATGGCTGTTGAGATGAGCTGAAATGAGAAAAACTGAGGATTGAACGGTTGAGAAACACAGGTTCATATTTCGATGGCACTGGCTAGAGAGAAACTAGTGCAAGTGCATAAAGACCTAAGTGTTCCATTCCATGGTCAGATCGCTTGGTACTCTGCCGAAGCGAAGGAAGTCACAGATAATTAGATCCTGCACTTGAAAGCAACGTCCTGGGAAGTCGCTCTGATTATTTTTCGTTTCTTGCAGCTTATCTGTTCCGCTGACCAAAAAATGTGCGTGGGGCGCAAAAATGTCGGAAACGGTTCCTCGCAGCCTTTTTATTTGGGGAGGGGGGGGGGGGGGGGGAGTTGCGCACCCTAGCATTGGGATTTAGATGGGTGTTCGGGATTCTCAAATTTTGGCTTTAGACTTCAATGATTGTCTAGAGAAGGTAGATTACAGATCACATGGTTCTACAGCGACCCTGCGTTTAGTCTTGGTGAAACCTCGTCCAAGTCAAAAATTAGGTGCTCCAATAAGAGCCCGTTCTCTATTTTCGACTCTTATAGAGGGACTAGCTGGCAAACCCGGCTCCACCCGGCCCTGTCATTATTATATTCGTAATCAGCATGCTCGATTACCCCCCTGTGTCAACTCCCAGCCCCGTAGCTCAAATTTTGCAAAAAATCGATAAAATCGATATCGATCGATAACGAAAAGTAGCCTATGACACGCTCTCTGCCCCGAAGTATATGTGTGCCAAGTTTGGTCCAAATCGGTTCAGAAATAAAAATTTCTATTCCGCACATACGTACAGACATACAGACAGACATACAGACAGACATACAGACATTCAGCTTTATGTATAAGATTTCGCATTAAACGCAGCGAAGAAAACCCGGTTAAACGAGAAATAGAGACTAGAGACTAAGTATTTGCTCGAATACTGTTTCAGACGATATTGAAGCGTTCAAGTTATTCAGAGGTTACACCTTACTAAACTTCAAATTTCGCTCAAAGTTTGATGATGCTTTTAATTACAGGCCAGTTGCAAATTTTTGAAATGTTTGAAATAGTAAACTTTTTTGAAATCCTTGCTTTTTGAGCAGTGCCCTTCGAAGTTTCTAAATGTTCGGCTCTTACCTGATCCGTCTTTCACACTGTCCAAATTCACCATAGATCCGAGACACTGACTGTCTTCATCACAGTGTGTTCTCAGTAGTTTCGCAATTTCCGGTATATGATGAAGATGAAATATGACGTTGTCGTTTTCCATAAGATCAGTCAGCATTTCATTGACATAGTCCTCTGTCAACGATACGGATGCCATCTCGTTATGAATGTTCTGTAAATGAGTTCATCTCTCCTCGTGTGACTCCGTGTGACGTAGTGCCATAATGCGCTCTTTATCAGTTGATCTTATTTACTTCTTACAGAGCTGCACTTTTTGTACTTTCATAAAGATGTCGACCTTACCTCATGGTCTTTCACGTTGTTATCTAGTGTCGAACGTTTTTTTCGTGGATTAGTACGCTTAAATGATAGCTTTACACCCCGGGTATCGTAACGCCAAGCAGCTTTCTCATGGTTGACCAGTTTTGGGGAATCTGTGTTATCCTGAAACACCAGCATTTGCACGAAGCCAGAAACAACAAAGAGGTTGACTTACCTTCTTTGGTACAATTTCATCTATCGAAGCTAGCGTATCAGTCATATCAGCAACTTTCTCTACGTACTTCACGAGCGCCGGACACACTGCTTCATGAAAGCGCTCTTTGATGAGTTCTCTAAAAGAAAAAACTTCAAGATTAACACAGAACTACATGATCTTTTTGGACTTTTCCATAAGTACTATTGAAGTGAAATGAAGAGAAATTGGACATCGATCTCATTTTTTCAACAATCAGTTGTGCTAAAGGAGAGGAGAAGGAAATAAAGTACTATTTTTGACAAAGGCTCGAAATCTGCGAATTCGAAAAAAGTGGATTTTTCAAGGAAAATCCAAACATTGCTTTTTTGAAAGTGTTTATATAAAGGTCCATTAGGGCAGATTTTACATTCTACGCTACTCTTCCTCTTCCTTTTCTTAGATCACTACATTATCAAAGTAAGAAGTGCCAAGAACATTTCTAATCCGACTGGAGTTACCGTATACATACCGTAATAGGTCGAGAATTTGTGTCGGCATCGTTGGAGTCAACTGAACAAGCACGTCATCGAATTTCGTAATGCATTTGCTGAGCGTAACCTGAAGTGCATTTTTTGTCTTTCTTTAAGATGTTAAGCCTATAAATGACTCGTTTTTGTATGTCTGAACCAAGACTCGAGAAAGGAAAAGATTAGAGATTTACCACTGATTTTTCTTTGGACTTTTCAATCGTCACGTCCAATTGGATTTGCATATCTTCCATTATGGCCTCAAACTGTCCTTCTCTAGTAGTTCTGTAAGTGGCAGAGTAGAGACCAAGATAGCGCAATCCGCCTCCATGTGTGAGGAAACGAAAATTTGAGCCACCGAGATGCTTAAAAGGGTTATAACTGATTATTTTGATTCACTGCAATATGGCTTACCTCAGCACTCAGTTTGGGTACAATAAAGTCGACGATTTGGAGGGAATCGACGCGGATATCGAGGCCATGATACGATGCGCGTAGCATTTGAGGACGATGGCGCCTTGCATCATGGCGGATGGCAAGCATCACTTGCTGAAAACAGAATTTACGATATTGCAATTTGCGACAATATAGAATGTCCCAAAAAAGTACACAATTTTAATCGTTAATGTCTCTATTTCCATCCCACGAAGTCTTTTGCCTACCTCTAGATATTATTCTGTAGAGCTCAACCTAACTTTAACTTAGGAAAGCATAAGCAGCGAATCATCGATCTTTCTTAATTACGGTAAAATTACAGTAAGAACTTCAAGGAGATTTTGAGCCGATGTGGATCATATACTGTGTCAAAAAAGAAGCCGAACAGCTCAAAAAATTCTCAGTACCTCAAAAAGTGACTTCATCATTTAAGAAGCTTCTTAAGCTCGCGGTAGGTTTGAAGGTGGAACGAGCAGTGTGATCCTGCTACACTACTTTCCAAATTTTTTGCGGAAATTCTTCAAAATGACAGTTAAGTCATAAGCAATCTTAACGCTAAAAGTCACCACCGTGTTCTTACAGTAATTGAGAGCGGTCGGTGATACACTCTATGCTTTTGCATTTATTCAAGAATGCTACAGTAACCACGAGAACTTATTTGGTAAACATTTCATTTTTCATGTTTGAGATCATTATTTCCCATTCTTCTAACGAGATACTTCAACTCTATCAGAATGTGTACTAAACCGTAGTCTCTCTGAAGACCATCATTTACACATCAAGCGTTACCAACAAAACTTTGAAACATGTCAAAATTTTGCATTTTTTGGGTCAGATTATTAAGCATCCTAGTAAAACAAAGTGGTGATGCTCTAGCAGTGTGCATAATCAAATTTTCTGAGTATCGCGGAACAAGAAAGTGCTGGTGTTCTAGCACTGGCGCCTGAGAAAATTATCTGGGGATGATCTGAATTTTCGAAAATCTCCTTGGGAGAGAGGGGAAAAGAGCTAGACCTCTAGGATTTGCAAGAGTTCCTAATACAACACGAGGACCATATCTCACCAACCTCAAAAAGATAGCTCATTCCACCCGGATACAACCGGACGGTAATATCAGCACCTCCTTGATGCACTGATGTAGATTTTGTTCCTATGATTGCCTCATTTGGACCATTTTCTTCGTCTTTGTAGAATCCTTTCATGTCATTTTCTAATTGATCAGAGACACTCTTCAGCAGCTCAATAGAAATTTCATGTGTTGGGCCGATAGCATGCCTGGGTCTGATGTTGTAGGCGGTAACGACCAGCAGTAAGTGTACGAGCCCGACTAGAGGCGCTCGCATTCCCTGAAAACGACAACTCAAACAAAGAAATTATGTTTCGCTAATGAAGGAATTGCGAAAACGATGAAGACACAAAGGCTGCTGTGTTGTCACAATGAGGTGACCGTAATTCATGAGAGCGCAGATTACAGCTTTTGACGATGTTACGGCCTGTGACGCAGTGTCAACAATAAAACGAATGCACGAGCTGCGATGTCAAGGCGCGTTATCAGTTCTTCGGTTTGCTCCCCTTAAGCTATCAGCAAAATACAAGGCTTAGCGTTGTTGTGCTACGATAATGAACACATAAGCTTAGTGCATGGCATATTACAAAAAGAACAGTCTGAGTGGGTGACTGGTGATAACTGAACTTCGCCCCCATCTGGAAATTGCAAGGAGGCGCAAGAGAACCCAAAGACCGAACTAGAGTGGAGCTTAGAAGTCATCATGCAGCCGCAGCATGAAACAAAGGGCAGAAAGAAGCTTAGAAATCACCCGGTTTGCAAGGTTGCTGATGTGTGACCCCAGTGTAATGAAACTCGTGATGATCAGATGAAGGAGAACAACATTTTGCTGGAATGAAACGGAGGGAAAGTGCCCAGCGCGGCAAGAATACACCTGTCGGTTGCAGCGCCTATCATATCACCGACTCAGTCACCTTCAAGGGTGGCCAGGGGGGGGGGGTGCAGGAGGGGCGGAAGGATACAAAATGCACTCCAAAGGGAGTTCAGTAGATGTAGCTATCTATCGTTAACAATTTCCGACTTTACTATGTCGACTAAAGTAACCTCCAGGCAGAGAAACGATTTCCCCATGATGTTCCGCCTCCGCGGACTTTTGATCCCCATTCGGTATGCACTAGCAACTGAAAAAGGGCCAGTCGTCCACGGAAGCGGCTGCAGTCATCGTTCTTCTACCCAACTGCCAACAGCACCTGAAGCGGGTATGGTTACTGTGCAGGAATACCCCGATTAGAGTACGGTAACAATACCATTACATACAACTACAACACAATTGACTTTGCGAGTAAAGGGCAGAATGTCGCCATTAGGATGCACCCTCCGCAGACAGCCGACACAAGCTGCAGCCGCTTATTACGTGTAGTGGCGCGGTTGTTGCAGGTCCGCGCTGGACCTCTCCTTTTGGATACATGATATTTGTCCTGTGCTTTGTGACAAGGATTTCCAGACGCACGTGCACGAATGAAGGTTCAAAGCGGCTGCTTGACTCTAATCATGGATAGTAGATACTACGATCATACCAACTTTATTATGACACCTTTTCGATGAAACAATGCATAAGCCATGATTTGCCGAAATCATTATAAAGACGATTATGACTGTGGCAATACTTGAAATTTTGTGAATTATTAGGAACCGTTCCCTTTAGACTTGGAATCTCGGTTTTATTTGTTTGGGAGATAAATACATCAAAGGAAACGAGAAGTCCTCCTTCCTCAAAAATTTGAAGCTCAACACTTAGTGACTTGTGATTCAGTAAAGATTAATGATTCAGGAAATTTTCAAAAAATCGCTGATTAACAGATATCTTCACGACCAGTAACAAGAACTTATCTCTTGCTAAACTTCTTAACTGTTATAGCTGATTATGGCATTAGATGTGTCATAGATTATGCGGACTTGACTATGGAGACGTGAGGGGAGGGGAACCGAAAAATGAAATGAATTGACAAAATCTTGAAATCGAAAAAAGCAGAGAAGGGTGGATATGTAAGATGCTAGCGATACGTACAGTATCCCATTTGGATCTTTTCATGCAACTTCCAGCCGCCCACTTCCGCATCGACGAGGGAGAGATGATGGGGACGTACCGGTTGCGAGAGAACCTGTGGTTCGACTGACCCGAGAGTAACCGGTGTTCGCCAGACCCGATGTCGACAACGAACCCGACTGAGTGCATTGTGGGTGTAGACGATATGATGAAGAAAAAAATGCTCATGGCCGCCCAATTTTTTTTACATTACACTTTCCTACCGTACCCTTGCAACGCAGCAAATTCATTTTTTTTTGCCCGGAAGTGAGTCACCAAAGGTTGTCCTAGAAGACCTGGCCCAAACATTCATCATCTTTCATAATCGCTTGAACCAAGAAAAAATAGAAGAGCGCGCAATAAACAGGTAGTTGTCAAGTGCGGAGTCGTTGGTGGGTCGGAATGTGACTATGGACTCAAGTGTGGGTGGTAGGAAAATGATAGTATGAGAAACAAAGTGCGGAGTCGTTGGTGGGTCGGAATGTGACTATGGACTCAAGTGGGTGGTAGGAAAAAGATAATATGAGAAACAAAGTGCGGAGTTTCATCTTTTTGTGAACTAGTTCATGTGTGATTCTATGTCTCAAAGATGCCTAGGTATATTCAAATGCGTGAACTCTTTGAGATCAAGAGATTAGGTCCTTGTTTAGGCTGGAGCATATCCGACTCATTCTAAGCTAAGAAACTGAAAAGAGTTTTCTCTCAAATTGTACTCTTTTCGAACTGACTATAAGCGTATAGTAATCAAAGGCTAATTGGTCCTCAAAAAGAGTAAAGCTGGGCAGGAACTTACTGTTTGCCTAATTGGTTTCAGAAACAATTTTCTTCCAATTTATGTTCCAATCTTGGGACAGTCGACTTTGTCATTACTGGAGGTTTTAGATATCGGCCCTTTATTCTTAATACATCACCCGATGATTATGACGCACTTCTTAAGAAAGCGACAAAAAGGTCCAAATAAAAAATCGACGCTGAGTGGTATTAGTTAGTCATGAGCGCTTCAGACGTCTTGTCCACAAGCTTTTTTAAACTGTTATCTTGGAGACATCTTCCACCCAGATTCTCTCTACTCCAAGTTCTGTCGTTGCAGGGCCTTCTCATGTCCCTGGTTTCGAATATGAAGTTGAAAGCCCTCAAAAGCCCCGACACTCCCATAACAGGAAAGGGGATTGGAGGCCAAGCAGTGATCGGCGGATACTACTGGAGGGGACATTGCCACCTAGGGGTCCTCTGCTCTTTTCGTTATTCCGGAGCGATTTTCTTGCTTCGAAAACATTTTTCGCCTCGACTTGGGCATTGGCTTTGAGAGCCATACTATCGTCTGCTGCCAAAAACTTGAGACTCGTGACTTAGAATGGACGGTACCTTTAAGCGCCTTTAAATCAAAAATCTGTGAAATCTCCCAGAGTCAGTCAGAGGTAGTGTGACAAAGTGGCAGAATAGCCTTTCTATTCTCGAGGGAGCAGGAAACGGAAATGCATTGTTAAGACGGCCAATAACTCTGCGCAAGTGTTAATGAACATCTAATGCGAGAATAACGGATGAAAGGCTCGAGAACGCAACGAAACCGGTTTTTTTGCTATTTTGTACATTTGATCGGTCAAACGTACAAGTACCTACTTAAACGTTAATGACGGCTCCAAAAAGATAAGACTTACTTTCAAGATTATTACGTCTCATAACATAAAGGCATAATTGAACACAAAACACAATCCGTGTGTGTGGGGAGAATCAGGCAGATGTGTAATCAATCTAAAGAAAAATTCGGTGAATGAGAACATGACGTTGTGACAATGGGCGGAAAGTGTAGCCGCAAGTATTTCAACGATGTTTACGTTCTTTTCCTTGCGAAGTGTTCATGTGGAAAAGATGTGAATAGCTCTAGTTTGTAATGAACGTAAAAACTTTCGAGCTCTGAAGTTGCTGGTGATAATGGTGGTACCTCGAGAGGTAATAAGTTATTAGGTTGTAAAGAAAGTGCCCGGGCACTTGCGAAAATTTTTTTCAAATCGCTGTAACTTCAAGCAGATTGATTCTTTTCTGAAGCTGCAAACTTCATTGCAAGGACAATTTTGTCCACAACATATATTTGTCTTGCTGGCTTCTCAGCACCTCACTTTGGTCCACCAACATGCGCAGAAGGGAAAAAGGTCGTCGCGAAAAGTGGCCTCTTTGTGCAGGATTATCTCAGGCAGGATAACAGCTGGAGAGTCCAGATGCTGTAGTTATATAGAGTTCTGCTGGGGCTATTATGTGAACCATTCAAGCTTTTGAAGGACCACCTGCACAAAAATTTTCCAGAAAGTTTGAAAAATGATCATTTTTTACCCCTAAAAATGCACCATTTTTCGAGTAAGTGGCTTCGGAGTCTTCTAGTTCTGCACAGAAAGGATCAAACCTTTAATTTCAGCGAAAATAGTTGGGGTAATGCCCTACACATCTTTTGGACCCATCGTCCAGGCGTGGCGATCCCTGCAGATGCGACGCCAGCTGCGAAAAGAGTTGCAGTCAAAGGCAAATTCGACAGCTTGTTATTTCTGAGCACAAATCGCAAAACTCGAGTGCAGCTGCAGGTCAGAAGTTGACAGGTTCCTCAATCAGATCACTCATGATTTAGACGAAATTCTTTGAACTGCACAGAAAAATGGGCGCAGGAAGAAAAATTGCGAAATTTTTATGATTGGAAAGATTTCCTTTTTTGATGTGCAGGTCAAACACGTCTTGACCTCGATAGAAATAGGAGCGGTATTGAAAACTTCAGGCTTCCCTCTACTGAACAGTATAAAAAATTTGGTGTCGAAGTCCGACCGAGTGCCGAAAAAAGGCGTTTGAAAATGAAATTTCTAAAAGGCGTTTGAAAATGAAATTTCCAAAAGTGCCCGGGAACTTTCTTTACAACCTAATAGAAAAAGGAGTTAACATAGCAATTATTTTATAACAGTGAGAGGATGGTAGAAGGAAAGGAAAGAGAATATGTATGTTAAGCCCAATGACGTTAGCAGCCGTTCCGAACGGTCCAAGTTCAAGATGAGTCGCGATTCGGTCCATTCTTTGAAGTCATTCCTGTCTGACAGTAGCTCTGCTATAAAGTAAGAAAGGCTAACAAATTCGCAAATGTGCTTCGGAGGCCGTACAGCCAATTAGACATATGGGGCTACAGTATCCTTTGGAAATACATTCAATAAGGCAGAAGGCTTGTCCCACTTTAGGAAAGATGACGAACGTGTTGAAAATTATTATAGTGCGGTATTATACAGCTTTAATCAACTACAATAGTATTTGCTTGGCAAAACCTTCGATCGTTCCTTCTCAATTTTACATTGCACGCTGCAGCAAACCGGAATTATTCATAAGAAATGACAAATAACCAAGAGGGACACCTTCTAAGTTCCTGGGGGTAGGATGGATGCGACAGTTGTATCAATGTAGCTGTCGACCTCGGTAGAGCTCACTACGTCATGTCCTTTCGAAAGCATTCCCCACAAGACGTGATAGAACTGATCAATCTTTGAATTCTCTAAATGTCGAAATGTTTTGTAAAACCAATTCGACTCTTGTCTATTGGATCCGTCATTGTTGTCCTTTTGATTAAATCGCGCAACATAATGCATTATTTACGAATTCATAGAAACGTGAGCACGGAAAATCGTACTACAGCACGTTCGGAAAAAGCAAAAGCAATTCAGTCGTAACAAAGAACGCTAATGCATAAGCCAAGAAATCTGCCTACTCCGTACCAAAGCTCCTCTTTGTTCCCTAAATGAACTTTCCATGCATTTTAGCAGGTTACTGTAGAACACGGCATAAGAGTTTGGACAATTTACCTGCTGAAAAAATGTGCCTAATTTATTTGATGAATTACAAGTTGGTTGGCCTTTCTCTCCTCAATGTAAACAGGATTACCGTAGAAAAGCGGAGCAAGATCAAGTTTTAATTCTGAAAAAAGTAAAAATATGGAATTAATTTCTGTGCTATTGACATGATCCTGATTCAATAAAGAAAGCAAAACGTTACTTCATTAACCGTTTTCGGTTCCCAAATTTGGTAGGTATGCAATTTTCTAATCAGTAATATATGTCATGGTTTGAGTTCTACCAAGAAAACCAGCCAAAGAATAAATTTAACGCCGTAAAATAGCGGCAAAACTTTTAGTTCCCATGATAGACCATCGATTACAGTTCGAACGTAGCGTGATCATTTAGCGCAAGTTCAACGACTAACCATGGTCTTTCGACGTCAGAGGCGATTCGGAGAGAACCTGAGTCCCTCTGAGGATTTATGTCTTTTTCTGAAGATAAGTTGTCTACAGTGTGCTGCGTCGCTCGCCTGCGCGTGGGAACTAATCGGAAGGAACAGAAGTGGAAGGTTGTGATCGATGTGCGCATTGAACTCTTGCGCACCGATGAAGCGGCAATTTGGCAGCTGTGATGAATTGCCGTCTAAATATATCTCTTATCGTTTACGGAGAGCGTCTCGCCTTCGCCGTCTCGTTTCCGCTGCCTACGCCGACTCATACCATAACGATGCGCGGATCAATTTCGTTGCTTCCGGGGAATGATGTACCAGGAGACTGTAAGAAGCTCGAGTGCAGCTGAGAAAAAAGCTTGGCAAGTTTTCTTTCCAAGCTTAAAAGCGCATACCACATAAACGTTTAGAATCATTGAAACTTTGAAAACTTTATGCGGGAACCAGGCCAAATCCTCCACCCCCGCCTGGCTTTCTAACGGCAAGGCGCCTCGTTCTGAACCCGATTTAGCGATCGCCCCATGGAATTTAAGAGCATGCCTTGGTAAGTCTGCTGTTGTAGGAGGGAAATTTTCTTACGCGTTCAGCATAAAAAGAGAAATAAACCCTACACATAGAATCCCGCCTAGAGGCGTCGGGTGTTAGCGAGAACGTTACCAGAGTCCTCAGGGCGGCTTTGAATCGAACGGAAACAAAATGGCTGCCCGGACAACACACTATGGTGATGGCCTCATGCTCTGCACCTATAAGTCAAGACAGTCTCCGTTAATGCCGACCTTCATGCCCAGAGCATATCAACTACCCCATCATCGCATGTTGTGAAAGTCCTATCACAAAACGTTGGAGGCGTTGGCTTTGTCATGAACCCATCTATCTTTCATCTTGCCAATACGCATAAAATCTTATCACCTCGACTAGCCATCTTGCGACTATAGTCTCGACGTCAGGAGAACATCAGTATCATTTACTGCTATTCCCAAAATCAGCACTTGACGAATCAGAGCTAGATGCCTTTTACTAAGATGTGGAGGAGGTCGTCCGCAACGAGAAGTCTTTTTACAAGTTTGTTGTGGGCACCTCAAGCGAGAAGCCACTAGAAGAGAAGTATAGGATTGGGAGGTTTGAATATGGGCTTTGCAAAGGAACCGGCAACCGACTCATGAACCTTCTCTCCGTCGCACGACTTTTCCATGATTCCATCTTCATAAAGAATGAACATGGGAATCGCCGAACGGTACGACACACGCGCAAGCTCCACTCTAGGATGGTAAAAATTATCAACCGAAGGTGGAGCCTGCTCGATGAGCAATTCCATCCTTCTGCAGTGCCTCCAAACACTACCTGCTTTGCACGAAGAATTATTCAGTCAAAAACTGAAAAAAAAAGTTTTCCAACAGTGCCGTAGGAGGGAAAAAAGTAGTTTATGACTGTAACAAGCTGGAGGAGTTTATACGAAGCTGTGACTGAATCGAGGGACCCAATGTAGGACTACGAGCGGCTTCCGGATTACGAGCTTGTGGGGAGTGCTCCCCTCTTCAGTGACTTCTAAAAGGAAGAGTCCCCAAGTCAGCTCGGCCAACCCGGATGAGTCGTATATATCATCGTAACGGGCTTGAAACGCGTATTTCGAATCTGCTTTTGGTTTCTGCGGAACAACTCTACAAAAGAAGTTACCAGCGTTCGAAAGTCCAAATCTGTCAAGTCTAAAATGGCGTAAAATTGGTGAAAGCTGTACAATATCACGCAAAAGTGGATTTTCAGTTTTGTGTCAAGTATACTGACTACAATGACGAAACACAATTTGGAATCAGCATTTCAAGCTCGTTACGGTGATGTATGACTTATCCGGGTTGGCCGAGCTGACTGGGAACTCTTCCTTGTAAGAAGAACATGGAAGTGCGTTTTTCGAAGACCACCGAGGATTTGCTTGAAAGAAAATTTATAGGGCGGGATCTGGATGCAGCCCATCTTGAGCGCCTGCGCCAGTCACAGAACAGCTTTGCAGGTGGATCTCAGGAAGTACAGGCAAACCAAGATACTGGAAGCAGCCGAAGGAGTACGAAGTCTTAAGAAGTGCCAAAGGGACCCCTGTGGATATCACGTACCATTTGCTACGCTACTGAACGAAGACGGGACTCGGAGTTCTTCGAGATATAAGGTGGAATCAATCGCGAAGAACTTCTGCACTAACCTCTTTCGCTCATCAGCACCGCAGATCCCATTGTTTCCACTGGAGAAGCACCAGCAAGGACTCTAACTGCTGAAATGCGTACCGCTATTCAGACCAAAAGTGCGTGCCGTAACAAACCATGAAGACATTCACGGCTGCAGGACCAGATCGTCTTTCCGTCAAACCCCAGAGCACAAGTGTACAGGAGATTCTCGCGTCGCATTTGACATCCTTTGAGGACCGTCCTTCTTTTCAAGACAATATGCTTACTGAGTGCTTTACAAGCTTTCTACGAAGATTATCGTCGCTCGCATAACTAGGACATTGGATGAAGCCCATTCCCGAAAAGAGCTGGATTTCGCAAAGGAATCAGCTGCATGGACAAGATCCAGACGGTCTAAAGGGTCTTAGAAGTCTGCCGTGAGTACCGACTGCCTTACGTCTTAACGCTCGCTGTCACGAGAAGTCCTTAGACAGGCCAGAACCAACGTCATCCTGTCAGCGCTAGTCGAGCTTACGCGAGAACACTAGCCGACTGCTACGCACTGTACAACAACAATGCAACTATTTCATCCCCTCTGACCAAGCCAGTTCGGAGGGGGTACGAGAAGGTGGCACTATTTCGCCGAAGCTGCTCACTGCGTCCTTGCAGTGGGTGATGAGAATACTGACTGTACGAGAGAGGCATACGAATTGGTGGAAGATTCCTGTCCATCTTCGTTTTGCGTACGACATCGTTCTCTTTTCGAGCAGTATCACTGAAGCAGAGACGATAAGTGGGAACTAAACAAATTGGAGCAGAACATCGGATTGCGAATAAATTGGAAGGAGACTGACTCAGTCGAACATGGAGAACGACTTGAGAAAGGAACTCAAAAGGAAAAGAAGAGCAGCCCGAGCCGCCTTCGGACCTTCATAGAAAGCCGCTGACTGATGACCCGGAGATTCGAGCCCACCTGTTCGACTTAAAGGCAGTGTCCGGGCAAAAACTCGATTTCTAGAAAATCTACTTACCCAGGGTTATCCGCAACGCTGAATCCGAATTTACATTGGAAGGCGCGAAAACGGCGAGAACATTTGTCTTCCAAAGCGTTACAATTTGAAATTTGGCGGTCGCCGCCAGGCTGAGACGCAGAGTCACTGCGGGACTCTACGATTTTGACTGTGGCGGCACGCGTACTCTGCCGCATGGCAGGAACTCGAACAAGTCGGGGGACCCCACCCAAGGCGTTAGTTTCCCCACTTTCTGGTCGTTTTTCTTGCTTTAGGTCGAGGGTTATGACCTCGCACTTGTGCGATGTTGTGTCTGAGGAGGGCCGCTTTCGCATGGCCCTGAAATCCCTAAACCCCCCCCCCCCCCCCAGTTTGTTCAGACGCCTTTAACCGTTCTCCCGATGCTCAGCTGAGGATTGAGCCGACACTGTAGCTATGTCGAAACCTCCACGGACCACTCACAGAGCACTTGAGCGCAAGCTTCCGAAGATGACCCGACACAAACAACATCTTGCTGGACTTTGCAGTACGGAAATCAGAAGAATGTCCGACGTTGTGACCTAGCGAAACACGTTGCGAAAGCAAAGCATCAATGGCCAGTCACATCTTGAGTTGACCTTGAAAACATCAGAATGGATTCCGCGAAGGAAAGCATCCCGAGGAAGACTACAAACAAGGCGGGCAGACGTAAGAGTGGATTTTTGTGATTGCTCGCATTGTTGTGCTCGATAAGATTGCTGTTTTAGTAAACCGATTCAACAGGTTTGCGGAATATCACAGAAAAATAAACGCTGTTGCAACTTTATTACTGGTATGGCTTCAGGGCGGGACACAGAACCAGGGCTCAAGACAACAGTGGCAAATGGACACGAAAGCAAATTTGCTTTTGCGCTTTCAAATTTCAATGCTATTATACAGTAAAGTTTCGATGTAGAACAGATCTATGTAGAAATCACGAAAATATCATGTGCTGAAAGTGCTGCCGCCTTTAGAGTGTAAAAAAGTAAGTACGCTTTTTCAGACACGAGTTTTTCATGTAACCTTATACTTTCTTGTATTCCTACTACAAATACATATCCATTTTGTATGCAAATCGTTACCTGTGCGTTGCAAACGAGTCATTTTGCAATTCCCAGTAGTATGAATTTTTCGGTTGAAAGCTTTGCCACATCCTTAACACACATATACACAAATTTCCGAACTTTGCTCCTCTTAGCCCTTGTCCGTATAAGAATGTGGTATCATATCTATTTGTGAGCTATAAACGAGTCAATTATATATTAGTTTATGCTAACACATACTAATTTGGTCTCAAAAGCGTGCCTTGAGCAAGAGAGTATTGAGCACGTTAGTCTTGTGAAAGCTTGTTTTTTACAAGGCTTGAGATAGTTGAGGGAGGAGTGCATGTGAACATGCATTTACTCTGATAATCGCCGGAGGCAGGCGGCCATGCGATTTATGGGTGGGCTGGCACCGGAAAAATAGCTCGCTGATTTCTTGCGGTCCGCTTGCAGATATTTGAAAGAATTTTAGCAAAATTTTAGACGAATATTTGGAGAACAATTGCATTTTTTTCATAGATTAGTTGCGGCGCAGTGGCCGCATTCTCGCGGACTTTCCGCGAAAATATGCAAAATTTTCGAGGGCCGCACGGTCCTTTGTGGAGGATCGCGCAGCCCCCAGATACTTTCCGCTAAGAGAAAGTACTTCAAACTTGCGTAATTAAACTATTGATGATACCTCTGCCATGTAGACTCTCACCTTTGCTCGGCGTACGCCGGAAACTGCTTGAAAACCGTGCGAGCGCCAGCTGAAAATTTGACCAGCGCTCGCTGAAAGAGATTATATGACGAGCGCCTGCAGAAAATTGTGTGTTGCTGCCCGCTGGCAGAACATTAGACAGTAAAGGAAGTACCGCTCGCTAAAGGTTTGGCCATGCCTCAAAATTCTGCTGACCGCTTGCAGAAAAGCGCGAGTTTGCGAACCGCCTGCTCCCGGCGATTATCTGACAAGGAAATGGTCAGAAGTCGAAGTGGCCATTCCATACAAGCTGCATACCATTCGATGCAGCATAAAATGCTGATTTCAAATCTGTCTTCCTTATCTGCAGAGCGCCTTTGTAGGCGAAGTTATGAGCAGCTTTACTGCGAAAAAAGCGTACGGTCTTTGTACGGTCAAGTTTGCACTTTACATGCACAATTTCTTAGCAAAATAATGCCCTTCAACGACTTATAATTTCGTCCACAAAAGCGCTCTGCAGATAAGGAAGACAGATTTAGAGTCAGCGTTTTATGCTGCATTTAATGGTATGTAGCTTGTATGGATCGGCCACTTCGACTTTTGACCATTCCATTGTGAGTACGATACGCGCCTTTTTCTATCTTCAAAACGATTTTCAGCTTGACATTTGCCATTTTTGTGCCAGACCCTACGCAGCACATGGGTAGGCTAGATATCTCTTCGGACGTGGGTAAATTGGTCATTGGATCTCGAAAAATCGCTTCGATGGAAAGCTAATCAAGCTAGAAGATTATCAAGTGAAAACTGAATTCTTTTTAAGAAAATTCTTTGAATAGGTGGCCAATTAGGTTTATTACTCATCTACCGCCCATACCCCAAGAACTTCCGCGTAGCCCTATTGGGTAAAGCCGAAAACATACCTCACCCGATTTCGGTCGCGCGATCTGGCAATACTTCAGTTAGTAACTCATATCGTAGGAGGTTTCTGAATGTAAGGAAGATGGGATATTTTATCAACCTACTAAAGTTATAGGGCTGTTTGGGGTCTACCATTATACTATTTGAAGACATCTAGCAAATTAACAGAATCACGTGGCTAAAGGAATCGCGTGAGGTATGCCCTGGGGCTGAGTGTCATCCAGCGAGCCGAAGTGGCAAAAAAATATATTCATAAGCCCAGAATTGCCATCAAACCCTACTTCCGCTCAGTCAAAACCCCTACAGGAACAATGCGAACGATAAACCCGCTCCACCACCCGTTAAGGCGCGGACAATGTTGCCAAAGACAATACAAACACAAAAATCACGGATTTTTTCTTTTCTTCCCCTATGAACAACTCATAGCTCGAGAAATTCTTGCAATTTAGAGGAAACTTAGCTTTCAAACTCTCTAGGCCATGTGTCGCGTCCCGTGTTGCATGGACCCCGTATGCCTATTCGACAGAGTTTTCGAAGCACGATCATCTACAGTATTGTCTGACGGAAAGCATTGCCGAAGGTAGAAATAATTTCTCTGAGTAAAGTTTTACTCTAAGGTACAAAGCAGCTTTTATTGCATCGTTCTTTTAAGCAGGTACTTTAGGCGACTGTCCTACTTTTTGAATCACCGGCAGTGAACAGTGTGAAGTGTGAGGCCTTTTATCTTCAAGTTTTTGTCGTACAGTTCTCCATTGTGCAGTCACGTCAATCACGGTAATTCACCAATGCTAGCTCCGTGCAGATTACAAAACTGATGCTTCTACAGAAAGCTGTTGACACAAAAACAACTGTAAACGTCTCATGTCTAATGAACACTCCTTGAAAAGTACTACGATTTGACAGATGTTTCATGAAACAGGGTAAAAACGTTTTCTGAATGGTGGATTACGATATCAACTGAATTTTAAAGAATCATAATCCATCATTACTATTTCTTCATTGTCATGAAAGCACAAGAGACCACATTTCAAAAAGACTTTTGGGAAGGTCTTGCTTTTTTGAATCGCGCCGATGACGGAACGAGTTCAAAAGTCTAATACCGGGAATTTCATCTGCGCTGACATCTTCTTTCTATACTCATGTTCCGCTAACGTAAAAGATGAGGTGTGATCACAACGAATCCGTCATTTCTAACTCCCCTGGGAATTACACATTTCATTGCAGGTTTAAAGAAGTCTTCTAGAAACGAAAATATGTAGATTCCATTCTTCAAAAGTATTAGGTTGTAATGAAAGTTCCCGGGCACTTTTTGAAATTTCATCAACCGCATCGCCCGGTCGGACTTTGACACGAGGTTTTTTATATGTTCAGTAGAGGAAAGCCTAAATTTTCCAATACGGCTTTTAATTTTTATGGATGACAAATGGTGTTTGATCTGCACATCAAGAAGAAAAATCTTTCTAACTATAAAAATTTCACAGTTTTTTCTAGAGTCCTTTTTTTTTGCGCAGTTCAAAGAATGTCGTCTAAATCATGGGTGATCTGATTGAGAAGCCTGTTAACTTCTGACCCGCTGTTGCACTCGAGTTTCGCGATTTGCGCTCAGAAATTACAAGTTCTCAAACTTGCCTCTGACTACAACTTTTTTCGCAGCTGGCGTCGCTTCTCCGGGGATCGTCACGCCCGGATGATGGGTCTAAAAGATGTGTAAGGAATTACCCCAAAAATGTTCGCGTAATCAAAGATTCTGTCTACCCTATACAACGACAAGACTTTAAAGTCACTTACTCGAAAAATAGTGCATTTTTAGGGTCAAAAAAGGTCGATTTTTCAAACTTTCTGGAAATTTTTTTTTGCAGGTTTTTAAAAATATGAATGGTCCCCATAACAGCCCCAGCAGACTTCTATATAATTACAATCTAATCTAATCTAATAAACTTGCATCTTAGTCTTGCACAAATAAGCCACTTTTCGCGGCGACCCTTTTCTGCGCATGCTGGTGGACCGCAGTGAGGTGCTGAAAAGCCAGCAAGACAGTTATATGTTGTGGATAAAATTGTCTTTGCAATGAAGTTTGTACCTTCATAAAAGAATCAATCTGCTTGAAGTTACGGCGATTTGAAAAAAATTCTTCGCAAGTGCCCGGGAACTTTCTTTACAACCTAATACAATAGAAGGTTAGCAATTCTGTTCAAGGGCGTTGCAGCATGAACGTGCTCGTTGAGAGGAAAGCAACTCTAAGCAAGCCTTGGATTTTGGCACTGAATTCATTCTAACCATCTGTGCTCGAGTGTTTTTGCTACCCTTTACTGTAGACATATCGAACAGGAGCGCACTGTTATTTGATCGTTGCCGCGTTATCCGGTTTTTTAATGGTCCCCGATAATCCTGCTGGCCGTTTTTCTTTTTTTAAATCATTTTTCTTTATCTATACCTTATGACAAAATTTCAGAGTTGTACTTATTATTTGAAGAAGCGATAAGCAGTTTCTAAAAAGCAAACGAGTTGTTAGAGTAATGAGCAAGGTTGAGCCTGGGGTCAGGCGCGCCCGACGACCTGGGGGGTCGTATTGGGGTAAGGCTGAGGAAAGGGGGTAGTAATCATGACGAATTTGTTCACAAAATGGAGGGGATGCTACGATTGAGTAAGGAGAAGAAGAAGAGCGCTAGACTAGTGAATATCATTCCACCGGAGAGGGGGCTGTCATTAATTGCATATTGATCAACCCCACTAACGAAATCTCCCAACGGTAAGGTCACCAAAGAGGTTTGCTGTGTAAAGTGAGTAAGACTTCCGTAATCAGCATGCCAAATTATCTTTACGAGATCTACAAACTACTACCTATCACATCTTTTAATGTTTCCTGACGTCTAAGAAGCGTGATTTTCAAACATGATTAACTTGGTCACCAAAGTGAAAGAAGTCTGCTTTCCTGTGCTCAAAACGAAGTAATACTCCTTATTAGTCTATGGTAGAAATCAGATCTCCTATAGTTTTTAAAAAGCGGATCAAGAAGTGCTGCGAAAATTTCAATACCGCGTTTTCCGCTTTGAGTGCTTCAACTCCATCGATCACCACAAAGCCGGAACATGTCCAAGTAAGCTCAAACACCTGCTGTAAAATCTTCAAGGTTTGAGCTAGCGAATCACATAAAACTAGGGTGGAAAAGATTCTTGATAAAGTTAACCGGGTCAGGCGGAACCCCTCAAAAGCTCAGGCCGCTGAGCTTTTGTACCCTTGCGCCTGACCTCATTAACATGTCTTCAAAATCCAGAAATCGCACCATTCCTGGTATGAATATTGAGCTCATAGCTCCTTCTTGCTACAGCGAAAATTTGGAGCCAAACACCCCCTTTTTATAGAAATTACGATCCTTGCAATAAACCCATTCAAATCAAAATCAGCCGTCGAATTACGTGTGATGTAAAGTGCAGTCATAGAAAATCGGGCAACAGACTTCAAAAATCCAAAAACTCTTTAGAAAAGGATGATGTCCTCCAGAGTGTCGCCCTCTGAGATTCCGGAGGTGAAAAGTAAGAAGAAGAGGTCGTTTGGGACTTTCAGAGGGGGGGGGGGGGTCGTTTTCGAAGGACTTGTGCCTGAACTCTTGCTCAAATCTGATAATGAGCTTATCGAACAACCCCGTGTTCCGAGTTGTGGTCCATTAAAGTCTTCATTACTTCTACATATGATGCGTGAATTAGAAAAATTCTCACCGTCGAGTTAGAGAATCTACACAACCTTGAGATATTTTTATCAGTCTCAAAGCAAGAAAAAGATTTTCGAGAGAAGACGCTCTACCGTCGGGCATCATCAAGGTATCATACAGAAAGCAAATGTGATAGATGAGATAAAAAAAATGAAAGTTTAGAACTTTCGAATGTTGATGCTTTCGAGCTGTGTGCCCTTCCTGGTGGGGGTTCACGCATGCGGCTCTAAGATAGTGCTTATAATCTTCTTATCTAAAAAGCTGAATGTTTGTTCGTCTGTATGTCTCTCTGTATGTCTGTCTATATGTGTGTACGTATGTTCCAAACAGAAAATTCCATTTGTGAACCGATCCGGACGAACTTGGCACACATACACTTCGGGGCGGGTATCGTAGGCTACCTTTCGTTATCGATCAATATCTATTTCATCAACTTTTCGCAAAGTTCGGCCTAAGGGCTGGGAATTGACGAAGGGGGGGGGGGGAGTGGGAATGCTGATTACGAAAGCAAAAGATAGGTAGCTGGCAGGTAGAAGTGGGCACTGGGAAAGCTTGTACAGGAGCAGGAACAGTGACCTTCATCTTTTTGACAGGACAGGGCAAGCCGTGTATGTGACTTGTGAGATGTGCCGCTAAGAGCAACTAGCAATTCTTCGGGATGCGGAAGTAGCGCAAACCCATAAAGTTGAGGTAAGTTGAAGGAAGACTGCATGAGGAGAAAAGAGCGTGGGCTAAGGGTAGGCAATTCAACATTTGTTTCTGTAGTTTATATCGAGCTCAATGGCAGGACTATGAGGAATAAACTTCGCTCAACTTCGCTCTTTGAAGTCACCGTCTACCCAAAGTGGGGGTTGACGAGATTATTATGGCAATAAGTGTGGGGCCACCACACTAGGCAAGCTCATGTTGCGCCGCAAAAGATTGCTTCCGGAGCGAGAAATCCGCTACGGAAAGAGCAAATTTGGAGCTGGTCATTCCAATTGTGGTCGCCCCGCCTACTTTTTAGGCTTTCCCTTCCTGAGCTTGTCGCAGCGAGTTCTCCAAACTTAGGATTTTGGAATTTCGCGGATTCTCGATTCCATATTCGAAATCAGAGCCTTCAGAAGGAGTGGAAGAGACAAAAACGTGGAAGTAGAGAACTTGAGTAGACGATGCCTTTAACATACCAGATTTAACGCCTAAATTAAAAAAAACACTTGCGTTTAACCATTTACCAACCATAAAGTGCATTTTGACAGATGTGCCCTTGAATGCAAACGTGTGACCTTTTATTGATTTGTGTGTCTGTTTATGCAGAATTTGTTTTCTATGTATGCAGTGCTATTCCTCAAGCAAAGTAGAGCGTCTTTTACGAGTAAATCGTTATCACCGATCACGGAGATATACAGCTATCAATCTGATATTTCTAATCTACTTAATTCTCTAAATCTGTATTACGAGTGATGCTGTCTGATATTCTTAGAAATTTTCAAAAGAATATTTCTGATCAACTTCGTGCCTAATCAAATTGTATTGGATTTCATGAAGAAGAAACGTTTCGCATGCGAAACATGTGAAGTTATTGAAGAGTTTACTTCAAGATAAGCTGCGATGTAAATCGAATTAATTTGAAAGATTTACTGCACGACCCACTATTTGCATTAAGTTCCAGTCGCTCTTATAGAATCAGAGCAAAAAACTCAAGTTTTCCGTCTTTCTGAATGTCATTCTCTCAACACGTGAATTTTAGATGGAACTACTTTTTGTTTATGATTTTGTAGAAATCACAACATGTCGCTTGTCAGAGATTAACATTGTGACGTCTTCCTTCAAAATGAAAGATGGCAGTTACCTTGCTGAGATAAAAACTACTTTAAACGCGTAGATTTTGCTAACAATAAGGATGCCGAAAGGGAAAGCAAAAAGGAAAAACCTCTAACATTATTATGTAGTATAGAAACATACGTCTTTTACCAAAATAGGTATAAACTAACTAAATTAATTCATATCGCTGTAACCCAGGTAGGTTTTGATATATCATTTGATTGAAAAAAGCTAGCTCTACAAGACAGTGTTTGGAGATTTGCACGAACTTTTGTCCACGCGAAGTCAAAGCCAAAATGAAAAAGATCTAAGTGCCCGAAAAACAGAAAAAAGATCATGACCCCGTTTAAAAAATTTGTGAATCCTTCAGCTTGCTTAGAGTATATATTCTTTGCACAGACATTCATAAAACTTATCTTGGCTGGAAATCGAGAAGCACTTCCCTTACTTCCTCCAAAACGATGCTAGGCTGTGTCTAGCTCCTCTCATTCAGGTTTTTATGTGCCAATTTCGATATTTCTCGATCACGGTTTTTCTTGTATATATTAAGCTGTTAACCAAGCTTTGCACCTGAGTCCGTAACATTTGCTTTTTGATATTGGCGCGCTTGATTTTTGAGATAGTATAGGTCACTGTGTGGGCTATAAGGCTATAAATTGGCACAAACCGCTCTTCTGATGACGAAATAGAAGAAATTCGAGTTTTTTGAAAACTGGTAGAATATGAGGATTCATGGAGATTCAAGTGGAAATGAAGCCTTCTAAACCCAGATCATGCACAACAACCCGAAGTGTGCATGAATTTTTGCTAGAGGTCGACTCATCTAGCGCAGCAAGGAAGAAATGGAATTTGAAGACACCCAGATTTGGCGCGCTCTCAAAGTTGAACGAGCCGCTGTATGCAAAGCTGCTCGGGGACAAGCGTCAATCTAAGAAGTCGAATTATTAGAATCCCAAAACTTTGCATGGTGGGGTTATTTGCCTTGCCGAATACGATCATATCCATTCATCAAGTTAACGCTTCTTTTTCTCTAGTGTGAGACCTCACACCGTAAACCTACTCTAACCTTACAAAAAACCCTACAATGCGAAACCAAGATTGTTTTTGTAATTATGGTGTCAGATAACCCACCTGCACAAAGTTTTAGCCAAATTTGTAATAATGCATAATTTTTCTTGTACCATATACCTACCGTAACCCTATTGAGACGTCAGAATTTGCAGAACTGTGGTTGCGCTTGTAGCTAACGTCACGACCTGCATGATGGGAACATTTGAATATATCCATATGCAAAGAGAGAGGGAAGTTATAAATTAGTTGTAAAACTCAGTTGATAAGCTACTATCACTGTAAATATCACAGTATAAAAAAACATCTAGTTTTGATAAAAACATGTAAATCTTGGTTTTCTCAAATTCTAGCCGAGAAAAGAAAGGAACTGCATAAATATGTTTGATATGGGACGTCTATGCGTGAGCAAGTAAGCATTTTTGTAGCAATTCTTTGTTGAACGAAGTTACTTTTGACTTTTCAAAAAAAATTTTAAACTTTTCGCGCTCGGATTTTTTAGTTTTTGACATCAAACTTTGCGTGGATAGATGTTCTTGCAGACTTTCGAACACTGTCTTGTAAAGCTAGCTTTGCTTTGTCGAATATATTGACCCTATCGAGGATATGGGAGAGATATTAGGTTGTCCCGAAAGTTTGGTCGGTTTTTTCACCGCTCACCAAAACCCGTAGCACAGCAGTCCATGGACGATCTGGGTATCATTTGATTCAAAATTCCTACCCTTCTTACAGCTATATTTGCTCTTTAATCTACTCTGTCTTTGCGATGTTATCGCCATGGCTTTTTGAGCAGCTCAACAGTAACGCCAAATCTTTCCTGAATTTTAAGAATTTTCTTCTGCCATTTTCAAAGAGCATTAATAATCGTAATGTAGAGCAAATATTTGGCTGCACTGTACCCACGTTTATCAAGTCCTACATGATTATTTATTCAAGAAAACCGCGGCTTTTTGATAACGTCTACCACGTAAAGTTACCGGAAATTCCAAAAAGCTGGTTTTTCAAAGCAAATTACTTGTTACGTTGCGTAAATATTGTTTATTAGCAATCAAGTTTCAATTTGGAGAAATTTCAAAAGCTTTCATGTTTTTGCTGCAGATGCGTGTTTCATGACTTTGCCAAAAATCGAGTCTTATAAAAAATAATTTTTTAAAGCTAAAAACAGCAGACTGGGAAAATCTAAAAAATATCACCGCAAAGTCCAAAAATTGTTTCAATTGTGCCATACTTAACCCTTCCCGGAACCTTGGAATGAAATTTTCAAAAAGTAACCTCGAGTCAACTGTAACTTAATATGTGAGAATGCACACTAAGCCCTATCAGCGACGGTACCCTTACTGTTAACTTTCCAGTACAACATTTTTTTGCCTAACAAAATGTAGAAATGTGTTCTACTGACTAACATGTAATCAACAAAAACAAAAGAGACAAGAAAACAAGCAGAAATCATTGGAAATGAGCAGGTTCTAGTTTTGCTCTTCGTCAGATAGCGTGCTTAGTGTGCACTACGCATATTAAGTTACGAATGTCTCGATGATAGTCAACTTTGAACAGATCAAAATGACGGGCAAAGAATCGTGGCGACCATCAATAAAAGCATACAGGATTGTGGCTTGCAGGTGTAATCGTAAGAAAAAGGAAAAGCTGCATCGAATGCATGTTGAAAGTCATTCAGTGGCCGTATTCATCAACGAACAACCCAGTGGGTTCCGAAACCCATTTAGTGGTTTTGATGAATATCGATTCTACATCGATATTCATCAAAAGCACTAAACTGGATTCCGGAACCCACCGGGTTTTCGTTGATGAATACGGCCACTGGTCTTTATTGTGCGTAGTTTTTCAGCGGTTTGAAAAAACCGACAAAACTTTTAGAACAACCTAATACAAACTGTTGCGGTTTATACCTAATTTGCTTATGTCCCAACAAAGACATAATCTGCAATGATTTCTTTAAATCGGAAGACAAGACAAAAACCATCTACAACTAACCTTTTTTCCATCGTTTTTGATCTGTTTTGTTCTAACCTCCTAACCATTGTTTGAGCTGCTATGATGTATGCTCAACTATGTAGTCCTTTTGAAAGCTTCTCCCCAAAAAGGTAAGAAGAACTACCCCCAGCGTTTTGATTCCTTTTTAGTATCAGGGAAGTCGACAGAGCTTCAAAGAGCTTTTTGTCCTTCTATTCTTTATTGAATCCCTGGCGTTGCATCCATTTGCTGCGTTGATCAGCTAGACTAGGATCATTAAACAACCTTAAAATGCAGTTTTTTATACAGAGGATCCGCGCATCACGATTAATCCAATGTTCTACATGCGCAGCTATGCCATGAAAGCAAGCTTTTGATTCCATTGTGAGAATTGCGCTGAATAGCGTTGTCATGAAATGCAGTGAAGCAATGAAATCTACTTGAAATTGCGTGTTATTCTTGCGCAGAAGCCATGCCCAGTTCAACACAGTTTCACATTGCTAGAATACTAGATTGCTTGGCTGAAGTAGGAGAAATTCTTACTACGGAAGAAGATTTTGCGCAGAAATTTTTCATGAAAAGCACTCCATTATCTTCGCGAGCCTGTAGTTCTAAAGTTTTAAAAGAAAAGACACGTCAGTAATTCCAAACCATAAGCATAAATTCGCAAGTTAATGCAATCTACTCGTAGTCTATCGATATTTTGCATATTTGCAATCAAAATCAGGGTATTTGCACCCTTTATAATCATTAGACCAATTTCAGGGATTACAAGCCCCAGTTTTGGGAAGAAGAGGAGGGGTGACTCTTGACGCGGATGACTTTCAAAAAATACCTCCTTCACGCTGCTCAAGAATACCGTTGGTAAATCAGTCTTAGCTTAGCAAAACTTTTGAAAAGGACATAAAGAGATTGCACCGAATAGCCTATCATCTGAGCCAAACGATGGGGAAATTTCAAATGAAAAGAACTTTTAGGAAAAAGCTAATTTCACAAACAGATTCTTCTGCGACATTTTCATTTGATGTGCAAAAAGTCTACGCGTTATAGGTTCTGAATTCTGAGCAGCCTTGGTCATTGAAGTCTCTCAAACCTCAACGAAACAAGGCCAATCCTTCAATATGGTACTCAAGAACAAAGGCAAAAAATAAGATTTGAATTGAAATGAAGAAGGTAGCAAGTATGACGCAACCACAGTTCCACTTGCGTCGAATTCAACTTCACGACGCTATCACGTAACATAATGGATGCACACTGTCGTTTTTCTCGGCGCACGAAGCTCACCTCGGCAGAACCTCCAAACTTATTGTTACACAAAAAAGCTCTTTAAACAGTGTAATGAGACTTTGTAGAAAATAAGAGACAAAGACATTATAAGCTTACCTGATATAATAGTTGGTGGAGCTGGTGTCTTATTCAGAAATCATTTAGATTTTTTACGGTTTTCATGTCTGCTCATTCTTTTATAAAAAGGAGGCTATGGCTGTTTTCTGTGGGCAAGGTATAGCTGGGAAGCTAGAGATTATATGCTACAGGTAGGCATAGCAAGGAGCTGTCAGTGATGCCTCAAACACATTTTTCGTATCTCGTCCATCGACTCACTGAAATCATACAATGCGTCAGAGATTAGTGCTTCTACTCATCGCCACATAGCCGCCACTTTAAGGGCATGTCCGGACAAGGTGGGGTTTTGGGAATTAGTGCCATACGAAAGTGGCCCCCTCAGACACAGCATCGCGCACGTACGAGGTTATAACGTTCGACCTAAAGCAAGAAAAGCGATCGGGAAGTGGGGAACTTACGCTTGGGGAGAAGTCCTCCGACCTGTTCGAATTCCTGTTATGTGGCAGAGGACGCATGCTGCAACAGTCAAAATTGTAGGGTCCCGCAGCAACTCTGCGTCTCAGCCTTGGCGGGGACGTCGAATTTCAAATTGTAGGGCTTTGGAAAACGTATGTTCTCGCCGCTTTCGCGCCTTCTAACGTAGATTTCAGATTTAGCATTGTGGATAACCTTCGTTAAGTAGATTTCCTAAAAATCGAGTTTTTGCCCGAACACTGTCTTTAATATCAGTTGACTAAGCACTGGTGTGATAGCGTTCGTTGTTTCACAACTCCGAAGTCCACAACTTTAGTGGCAAAAGGGGAAAAGATCATTGGTTAGCTGCACAGTTAGATACATACAATAGCAGTCTTTTCAGATAACATATCAAGTTCGTTGTGTGATTGTACCAACTCGAGGAAACAAATTAGATGAGATTTCTGGGACTAAGCTAAAATACCCTATGCTTTACTTAGTTCCTGTAATGTAATGAAGCCCATAGGCATTAAGCGAAATGGCCGTGATAACAAACCAAGCCTCGTTCATCATCAGTTGAAACACTTTGGATTTTTGCGCTTGACAGATGTACACATTCAACTCTTCAAATTGCAGCAATCTCCTTTTCTTCAAATCATCATGATTTATGACTCTGGGGGTGAATTCGAAATCACAGATCATTGCATCTGCAGTTTCTGCAGATTTGAACCGGTTTTATAAAGTGCTCGCTGCGAAATGATGTTCACGTGAATTTGAGCGCATTCCTTCTTACTCAACGAGGTTGACTCGGAAGATGCCGTGTCACTTGTTAGAAGTGCAGTGAGCGAAAAACGGGGTGAGATATAACTTTTCACGTTGATGTGTTCCATATACAAAAAACCCTACCACGAAAAGTGGTGTTTTCGAGTAACACGAAGCAGTATCTGCACTACGGCGAAGGTGGTGAGGACTCCGCAAAAATGTATCGCACTTGTCAAAACATTGTAGAACTACTAAATGCGGTTCGCTCGCTTCGTTTACAGGTGTGTATTGATGGCCTTGAATCTCTCTTGTTCTTTGAGCCACATCACCCTGGCGTATCTAAGCTCTTGGCTTGCCTGTACCTCCTACGAGCATCCTGCAGTGGCCGTATTCATCAACGAAAACCCGGTGGGTTCCGGAATCCAGTTTAGTGCTTTTGATGAATATCGATGTAGAATCGATATTCATCAAAACCACTAAATGGGTTTCGGAACCCACTGGGTTGTTCGTTGATGAATACGGCCACAGGACTGTTTTGCGACCGCCAGAGTTCTGAAAGTTTTGTAACGAACTTACTTTAACTTTCGACTTCATTGAAACATTGAAACAACAACAAAACAACAACTTTCAAACTTTCAAAAATTGTAGAAACTTGAAGTTTTTACGTTTTTTCTGCAGAAAACAGCATCTGGGATCCAGGAGAAAAAACGCAAAACTCTATCTCTTTAATGATGAAATCATCATAAGACGGAACATGGAAAATAGACAGTAGACGGAAAAATAAGAATTAGAAATTGAATACTCAAAAGAACGGGTAAGAGCATAAGTCTTTGAAATTAAAGCGCGATATCAAACCAGTCGACTTCTTAATTACGGGATTGTACGAATGTAATCCAACGTTGGCGTCATATGATGGAATGTACTTTTTGAGGGACATAAAGGAGCAAGAAGCTCTGCAAAACCATCTGAAAGTGTATTGTTTTGTGTCAAGTACATTGGCTACGAGAAGGGAGCATAGCCTGTTGTCCGTATAGGTGTTTTTGAAGAGCTTATTTTATGCCAGTAAAGACAAAAGTGAACACTGAGTCGCTCGTGACTTCTTTTGGGGAACTGCACCCCAAAAAGGGAAAGCAGGTTAATAAGCATTTGATGACGCTTTTAGTGATATACATCTAGTCTTTGATCGCTGACTCAATTTGGTATCTTTCCCTTGCTAAAAGAGGATGAGACGAGCCGCTGAGTACCCAGTCGCATCATCCGGGTCAATTTAGACCCAACACGCGGACCCTATACAAGGAGAAAAACGCGAGGTATAAAACACTGACTTTGCTGACTTTATTTGTAGACCTTAAAACTCGTTTCTTTTGATAATAAGACCCAAAGTCTCTCATTTAAAAAGATATGTAAATGATAAAAGATATTCTTGTCCAAAACAGGGTTTAAAAATCTGGCGACCGCGTCTTTTGGATGCCCAACATTGCCCATCATTCACACTCTATTCATGCGTGATCAATTTCATAAACAAATGAGCATAAGTCAGTCCGATAAAACGTCGCGTGCTCGGATAGAACAACATGTAGGAATACGTACAAATAAGGAAACTCTTGATGAATTGGTATCTTTAAAAACTTATCACCACTATTTTGCAACCTCAAGTATCCCTAATGCTATAAACTTTACTCCAATACAGCATCAACAAGTGAGTGATCATTAGAGCGAATGGACCGTTTTCAACACTTTCTTAAATAACCCTAACTCCCTATTAATGGTTATACCATTAACGAGAGCACGACCTGCATAAGACACAACAGCATGGTAAGGTTTAAAACTTGAGTTGGTCTATTTGGGGTGTGTGCAGTGCAAAATTCATTGGCTTAACGTTACTTCATAGACCTTCCTTGTTCAAGATAGTTTTGAAAACGAAAATTTGAAACATTGCTGTTGATCGCAAACACGCTGAGTATCACTTGTGCTTTGCTGATGCTTACCAAGCGATATAGCTATTTGCAAACATGACAAACTCAGTCCTCCTCTTTTGTAAGTACCCCATTTCAGACTACCATGCATCGTGGTGATGCATGGTAGAGAATATGAAGAAAACGCATCGCAACGTTTAACAAAAAGGCACTCTACAAGACAGCACCACATTTGAAAGCATAAAACTTTGGCGTAGTTATATCAGGAAGAACACAAACGCGAAAAACTATCCTACATGATATACTCCCGCTAAGCGTTAGTGATGAAACTCAGCGCTCAGAGCTCTTCTTATAACTCAGGAGGGTTATCTCCATCCACACTTATCTAAGCCTACAAATTCATGTTTCAAACTGGGGGTATGTTCTGTTTCTTCTTTTCACCTTTTTATACCAGGCATCACAAGTTTTTCTCTCAATAGTCTGTTGTCTCGTGATTCGCATGCGCATTCGCATCAATTCCATATGATTGTATGATCCCCTCAAAAAGCAAAGCCACATAAACTCATAGGTTTTACGATCGCACATGGTAATTTGAGGGAACTTTCCCGCTATTCAATATGTGTTCAAGGTGTAATGAGCAAACCATTTGTTATGGGATAGTGGTTCATATATAGAATGTGATAATATCGCGACTTTAACACATCAGTACATATGACTGACTAGAACAGACTGTAAAGGGTGTCCCAAAAAATGTGAACACTGTTTGATCGTTAATAACTCACTTGTTTTCATATCTTTCGCCGAGTTTGAAGCAGCACTCCGTAGAGCGAAGTTCAACTTATAAGGAAAGCTACCTAACTTAGCTCGGTCTTTTGGTAAGAGGCATATATAATGTAAATCAGCTTCAAATGCTGATTCCAAATATGCTATTCCTATCTGCCACGCACTATTCCGAAGCGAGTTATGAGCTTTTTCCTGCGCAAAATTGGCATACTACTGAACTTGAGAAGACTGCCTGTAGACAAAAATTTGCAAAAAAGGTGCTAAGGTATCGAAATAGTAGAAATCCAATCTTTTCTCACTAAAAAAAGCCGAACGCATGTGTATCAGCACTTAAATGATGATGAAGTGATGTCCGTGAGTTGATGAGCACGCCAATTTTGCGCAGGAAAAGCCCATAACTCGCTTCGGAATGGTGCGCGGCAGCTAGGAATAGCATAGTTGAAATCAGCGTTTAAAGCTGATTCAGAGTGTATATGTCCCTTGCCAAAAGGCCGAGCTAGGTTAGGTAGCTTCCCTTGTTAGCTACAGTATGGAGAGAATCATCGATCGCTCTTCGTTACTGTAGGACGGTGTGAACTTCCAGCATGCGGAACCATCGTGAAATATGCCATATGACAGAATTTTTCTTCAAAAAATCTGAGAAATCGTGTGCTGAGAATTTCGCGCACGCTGATTCCACTAAACAACTTTTTACAAGTGTTTTCAACTTTTCCGGCGTAATCACATTTTTGACAGATGCTAGAAATTTGCTTATTACCTGGGATAACTTTGGAAGGAAGCACCACAGTAAAGTGAAAATTTTATATCCGAAATCAGCGGCTTCTATTAGCATAGTTTAAGGGTTTTTGGCTTGTTTGGTTTTGTTCCGAGGCAGAATATGACTTCCAATGGCCTAAAATCCTTACCGAAGTTCCTACCGTAATCCTACAGTAATGAAGAGAGATTGATGATTCGCTCCAGACTGTGAGTCTAAGTTGATTCTCGCTCTATGGAATGGTGCCCAAAGCTCGGCGAAAGACACGAAAGCAAGGGAGTTATTAACGGTCAAACAGTGTTCACATTTTTTTGAAACACCCTGTATGCAATAACGGAGCATGTATACTGGGGTATATGCCAAGAATAACGATAGCTGGCGCCAAGCGCGCGCGGGGTCATGAACTGGCAATAAGGCATTCGCTCTAAGCTCCGCCCTATTGCGGCGGACGAGTTTCTCGTACGATACCGTACCCTTATACTTCGCATTAGTCCACGATATATGACAACTTTTCGTATGAAGGCGAATCCTAATTATTTTTTGCTGATATTCTAGTATTCCCTACTATTCTAACTCCTAGTATTCGTTCTAGTATTCGCTATACATTTTAATAGTATTCTGGACTAGTATTCTTCACATATTCTACTGCTACACTATTCTCTAAGAACTACATTACTATTCACCTTGATTTTGATCAAATTGTTTGCTTTAATATCATTATGTTTGCTTTACCAAGTCGTAAATCTAGCAAATTCACGGTGGTAGTCATGTCAAATGAGAACATGAACCCATCCGTGATATGCCAGAAAGCTTGGGAACGTTTTTAATACAATGATATCTCTTCCACATTCATCACCTAGTTCTTTCCATTCATCCTTCTTCATTTATGCCTTGCCCCTTCGTTAAATCTTTAGATTAGTGAGGTAAATAGTGGAGGTCATCAAGATTTACCATAAAATCCTCAAGGCAGAAGGGTTGAGTTCAGTATATGACCTAGATGTGAGGTGCGAAACAGACTTGACATGACCGTAACTCCACTATAGCTTGCCACAAGCACCAAGACCTTCATGCTTTGATAGGATGAGCTTATATAAAAGGAGAGCAAGTACAATGCGCAATCATACAACGACATGCTGCCGAGTTTTCAACTTAATTTGCTAACCTATGCTGCTCTTTTGCAACAAATGCAGATGCAGCAGCAAATGCTGAGTAATCAAGCTGCGGGTGAGTGAGTACATACGATATTTTAATCCCGAATCAAAACAATGTAGGCTCTCAAACGACCCAACCACCAGCAAGAACAGATCCGAATGGAGAAACAAGCTCAACTGCCGAAAGAGGAAGCACTGATGCAAGCTCCAGGAGCACTAGGCCACAGCGTCGTCGTTGTGGCTATGATTTGTCTGCGCCAAGATTCCATGCTTCTGTTGAGCCAAGCCAGCATGGCAAGCACGCAGTCTTGCGATACTCAATTCCAGGTAGAAACAATAGCTCCACGATCCAAAAGCCTAACAATCTTTGTAATGAAGGGCAAACACGGTGCTACACCTTTGAGCACTTAAGAACTAACTCCACATACCAGGTGTACCGATGCAGAGGGTGTGCTAGTGAAAGAACAAACACAATGATACCGGTATATATATACCATATACTCATAGACTTGCCAAAGCTTAAGTCAAGTTTTAGGTCATTAACAACGAATTCGTGGGAGACCCTTTCGCTTTACCACATGTATGCTTGCCAGTGAAGACTGCGCAGGATAAAGTAGAGCGACTAGTATACGGAGAATGCAAGAAGATCCGTGATGATAAGAATTTAGCAGGAAGAAGCACCCTTCAAGCATGGCACGACATTCAAGACTTCATAGATGAATGCTGCGGTGAAGTAAGTAACGAACTACACATGATGAACCACAACAGAAATACGGTGAATTTAGACGAAGAAGAAAAAAATGATATGCTAAGAAGGGACAGTTATATACAGTCCATGGTATTTGTAACAATACAGTAGACATGCCGCTGCTGTACGCCATCACGACGTCGAAGACGGAGCGGACGTATGAGCTCATCTTCCTGCAGCTCAAAGAAGAATTGGAACGTCATGGGGCACTCCATAGGCTGAGGGTTGTGTTAGATTTTGAGAGGGCTTCCATAGCTGCAGCAAAGAAGGTGTTCCCTCAAGCGTCTGTTGAGGGTTGCGGATTTCATTTGGCTGTAGCTTGGAACAGAAAGAAAGACGCCCTGGGTTTGCGCAAGTATCTAGCTGGAGATGATCGAGACTACGAAGTGATAAGGTGGTGGGAGAGAGTGAAGGGATCCATCTTCTTGCCCTCACGCCTTCACAGGAGATTACCCGCATTACAACGACCTGATCTAGACCGCACACATGAAGCTTATGAAAAGTGTTGCCAGTTTTTGCGCTATCTTAAAACAACATGGTACTCGGGCCCTTTCAAAAACTTGTGGAACAAATGGGCAATCGAGGACACAAGAACCACCAATGCGGCGGAAGCTTTTCATAGGTAAGCACTAAAAGCATTATACATTCTAACCTATGAATACTTTAGAAGGCTCGGAGAGATGCTCAAATGCAAATACCCGTCAATGTCCAAGCTGCTAAAACGCTTGCGCAGCTGCAACACAGAAGCTAAAGCAGAGATTATTCGCATGGAAAGGGTGGGTATATCGAAAACTGAATCCCGACGTATGTAAATGTAAAACTTTTAGAGGCGCACTGGTAAAGTACTGAAGAAGAGGGACAGGATAAGACGCGCAAAAATTCTTGCAGTGATGAGGCGCTATGAACAAGAATTTTCCCCAAGCAATCCCATTCCCCGCACAACTATGATATCAATGTATTGTAGAAAGATGTCGCAGTTTGTGACTAATAAAGTAAATTGATAGACATCTTTCTACTACCTAAGCTATTTGGATTATTACTGCCTACTCATGTGTTATTGATAATGTGTTAATACAGCTTTTAATAAACAATGTATTCAACAACCGACAACAAACAACGAACAACAACAAAATCAAAATGTTAAAAACAAAACAAAACAACAAACAAATTAGAAAAACAATACACAAACAAAAACAAAAACAAAAACTGGACTTGCGGATGAAGCTGGGAAAGTCGGAGATGTGGGACAGGATCTGAAAATATTTTCGAAAAAGTGTTCAGTACAACCCAAAATACAAGAAACATAAATAAGAAATACGAAAAGAAATATAAGAAACACTAGGCACTTACCAAGTATTGTTGATGAGTGTTGATGACGCAATCCACCCACGCAAATACGAAAATCCTATAAAAATCAAACATCAGTGAAAATGAGAATATTGGCAACTATATACGAAATAAAACACACGGTAAAGCTATAAAGGTTGAATGAGACAATGATAAATGAGGACAGACTGAAAAATCAGAGCAAAACACGTAAAAGTAAGAAGTTGCACGAATACGAGAGAAACGAATCGCAATGAGAAAATATGATTTTGGGTAAGAATCGTGAACAAATGGTGAATCATCAGTCGATAAGATGCGCGTCCTTTAAACCGCGCCGCATGCCCATGCGTGCGCTCGTCCAGAGCGAAGAGGCGGGGCCTTCTGGCGCGCTCGAGCAGCTGGCAGCTGGGCGGCTGGCAGAGCTATCGTTATTCTTGACCGCCACCCTGTATACTGGGTTGTGATTTTGGTTTACTACCACATAACAGTAATGATTAAACAATGTTTTAACCAAACATCAACATTGAACCTCTTCTATCCTCTTATTTGAGCATACATGCAGCCAGTCGCATTTTGGACATTGTCAACAACCCTCTACAGCTGCTTCTTCCTGCGGCCGCATTCGTAAGGACTGCAAATGCATCCCTATCGTTGGCCTTGTAATGAGTAGTTTTCTAGAAAAATTGCGCATTGCCTTCTTACTTTTGCAGTCTTCAAGATTGAGATTCACAGTGGAAACATGGTCCGCTAATATGACCTCGTACATTGTGTGGAGGGGATTATGTCTGTAGCCCTCTCTGGAATGTCAACTCGGTCGTTAACTCAAAATAATGTCGCTGCTTTCGGCAACTTTTCCAACCAGGGCCCGGCACGCGTTGTTTTGAAGCGTTTCTGGAAACGAAGTCCCCCATGACTTCGCGAAAATTTACGAAGTCCCTCTTGACGTAAAAATCAGTAGGGAAACCTTTGATTAGTCAAAATAACATTAAAAAGCGAAAAAAGCGCATTTTGAGGTAACTAATACAACAAAAAAAGCAAAGAGAAAACATTTCGAGTTGATTAAAGGCTCTGTCATTGGGTAGTGTACCATTTTAGCGCTCAGAATGTCGAGAACCTCCTAGGCCAACCAAATATGTGGCCTCAACAATCTGGCAGTGCATTTTTCGCCACATAGTTCAAAGGACACCGCGTGTGATTGGAGCGCAATATCTATCACGGCGTATAGATTTGCACTACTTTTGCTCAAAGGAAGAAGAGAGGCAATAGTTTGATTCGCTCTCTCCACCATATAATAGATTTTTGAGCGTTTTAATCGTCCACATCAAAAAGGTCTAAAACTTATGTGAACTCTCCGAAATTTATGCTCCGAGCCAACCCAGTTGGTTTCGGTGGTTGGTCTAGAAACCAACAAATCCGGAACGGGTAATCAGACACATAAGTTTTGGGAACTTTTTACATAACATAGTTTGGAGTAATATTGTATACTCATAGCCCAAATTCGGAGCCATGTGATTGTTTGTGCGCTGTAAACAAGCCATTTGTTTGTTTGAGTCTTGCATTTGAAATTCGCGCGCTTGCGAAAGAACACGTTCAACTCGTGAAATCTGACATGTTCGTCGTGTTTTTTGGCGCTTCCTCCAGGACCTCTTAAAAACGATGTCCCCGTTGCTTCTAACTCCAAAAACGAAGTCCAGTTTGACCCCAAACCATCGGTGCCGAGCCCTGCTTTCAACTCACATCACCATCTTGTTGGCCTTCAAAAACTTTATGATTTGTGGAGGCCCTTCATGACACTCTCCGAGGTAGTTTCTTGGCGCTACATTTTAGCTTTCGAAGCCGCACTCTAAGGTACAGGAATTAATGTGATTATTGAATTTTTGTGCAATTAGTAATATTTCAATCATTTGGAGCGTGTCATTCCAGTAGTTCCTACTGTCTGCGAACGTCACCTGGCGGAAGCCTCAGTCATAATTTAGTCATCATCATTAATTACACTCTGTATCCTCGTCATTACTGCTGTCATGAGGGACGGATTCTGCTAACTGGTGTTCCTCGACCGGGAACGGCGCACTTTGGTGTTTTTCCAAGCCATTGCTGGGTATATACCGCTTCGCAAATCTTACAAGCGACTACAGCCCTATCAGCTGCTATAACATTCTGTCGTTTTCTGAGAATTCATTCTCTCAACCTTCTATGTGGCTAAAAGGTGAGCAACGTTGCTTGTCAAAATGGTACGATGAACATGTACTAAAAGGGACTACACTGCGCAGAAAAAAAACGAAATGCCGACGGCATTGTAACTGCAGATAATATCGCTTGTTGAACTGCCGTAGAATGACACAGATGCGTTGAATAAGAGTATATCTAGTACCCTGAGGAAGTAAGCTTTGATGACAAGTCCGTATGTTCAGTGTCCATATTACGTCGGAAAAGAAATCTATTTACATCTCGAGGCATATATGCCAGTATGTCGCTTAACTCTGCATCATTAACGGCAGTCAACTAAGATCAAAGGGTACACGTACAGTGCTGGACAAAATTATAGGTCCACTCTAAAAAGTGCCATAACTCACTCTGTTGTCAATAAAATGTTCCAAAATTTGGTGCAGCCGTGCGTTTACCAGCCTACTACCAGTAAAAATTGAAAATTTGTAAAAAAGTAGGCTTGAAGGCTGGACAAAATTATAGGTCCACCTGGAGTTTTTACTGACTAAAGCACTTCTTGGCTCCCGAATTTTTTTTAGGTAGGTACACATCCAAAAGCGTCAAATGGCTGCTTCAGTCAAGCTGTGTCATACCTCCAAAAGAACCGATTATCTGCGTTTTTTGCCTTGAAAATGCTTTCACATGTATTTCGCTCCACAAACCTGCGTTAAGTAAGAAATGTTCCCAGCTAGATCGGAAGCGACGGGGTTTCGTCTACCTTCCGAATGCTTTTTGGAGTGAGCACTAAGGAAAAATCCGACTTTTTACTATTGAAGCAAATCCGACATTGACAATACTGCAGTCCTGAGCTCAAATTTCTGCCTTCAAACTTCTTTTACAATGTTCTCAGAAGCATTAAGTAAAGTGAAGGCATTGTTTCTACGAAGGGGAGTCCGTATTCCATGGTTACAGCTTTCTAGGGATCTTAGCATTTGAGTATAATTACTGAAATCACCCTGCAGAAACTGATTACGACAAGCACCAAAGCTATTTGTGGCTCCGACCAAGATTTTCAGAAGAATCATGTGCTAACATACACTAGAAGCTGTACCCATTATCTAGTAAATAACTTACCGTCAAAAATTTGAGTGAGGTAGCACTTGGCAAGCTATTTTGGAAGTGAGTAACACCATCATTACGTTGCACAACTCATGTTTTCGAAAAAGAAGCAAGGCAACTTTGTGGACACTTGCGAGTACGGCGACCGGCTTTATTCTTGTGTAAAGAATGCTCCCACAATATCTTAAGGTTGTATGACAATGCATAAAGGTTTTCGGGCAGAAACTGAGGCTTACTCTCCCGATTAAGTCGGTGTCGGATTTGCTTCAGCAGCAAAATGTCGGATTTTTTTCCTCAAAATGCTCACGTCAAAAAGCATCCAGAAGGTGACGAAACCCCGTCGCTTCCGATCTAGCTGGGAACATTTCTTACTTAACGCAGGTTTGTGGAGCGAAATACATGTGAAAGCATTTTCAAGGCAAAAAACGCAGATAATCGGTTCTTTTGGGGTATGACACAGCTTGACTGAAGCAGCCATTTGACGCTTTTGGATGTGTACCTACCTAAAAAAAAATTCGGGAGCTAAGAAGTGCTTTAGTCAGTAAAAACTCCAGGTAGACCTATAATTTTGCCCAGCCTTCAAGCCTACTTTTTTAAAAATTCCCAATTTTTACTGATAGTAGGCTGGTAAATACACGGCTCTACCAAATTTTGGAACATTTTATTGACAACAGAGTGAGTTATGGCACTTTTTAGAGTGGACCTATAATTTTGTCCAGCACTGTATAAAAGCATTGATTTCCAAAAAGTGTCGACTTTAACGTCAACACGCGCGTTAGGAGAGTAGGAGGGTTATTGATAGGCGGAGGATGTAATGATCATAGCTGATAGAATAAATAAAACAATAAATAAAACAGAAATGGATTTTTTTACAGATAATTCGCGTGTTTTTCTTCCACATCATCATACTACCATAACGGATGCGAGAACTGGGCCGATACGAGTCCCCCTCACCTGGCTGCAGGTCTCGTCGGCAGGTCGCCGGCACCTTGCCGTGAGATCGTCAAAAAATAAGATCCCCAAATTAAAGGCATCCGTCCACCCAAAATGCAGGTTGGCGAGATTATGATGGCATACTAGTGTGGGCCCTCATACTAGACAAACCTCCAAGCTTCGCCGCAAAAGACTGCTTCTGAAGCGAGAAATCCGCTCCGGAAGTAACAAAGTGGGCGGAGCGCCCCCGGCGGTCCACCCAACTCGAATTCAATGATTTTGTTGCCTTCAGGCCTTCTAAAAGCCCTGATTCCGAATATGGAGTCGAAAATTCGCGAAACCCCCAAAAATCCCTGCTTCGAAAACCCTCTGCAACAAGTGCAGGTGAGATAAAGCATGCAAGTGGGCGGGGCGACCGGGGCGCCCCGCCCACTTTTGTTTTTTTCGGAGCGGATTTCTCGCTTCAGAAGCATTCTTTTGCGGCGAAACTTGGGGGTTTGTCTAGTATGGGGGCCCACACTAGTATGCCATCATAATCTCGCCAACCTCCATTTTGGGTGGACGGTGCCTTTAAGCCGTCTCAGGCTTTTTCCTCTAAATTTCCTTGATGAAGGTCCGCGACTCTATAGAAACCTCCATCAAAATCTGAAGATTCAGAAATCTTCCAGGAAAATATCTGGAAGCGCAGGAGGAGCTGCTAACAACTTCGCAAGATCAGTTGCCGGCAACCTTCCGGCAGCTCATCGAAAGTTGCGAGGTGGCAGCTGCCGGCAGGTCAGAGAACACGAAAAATAACGTGTTCTTTCGCGAGAGGAAGTTGCCGGCATTTCCACATGCCCCTACCAAGTCGAGGTGCTGGCACCTTCCCGACGGCGTCTGCGAAATTGCTCTGGACAGCTGCGGATGACGCTGCTAGAATGGCGCCTTCAGCGATTTCGGGGAATTTTGGAATTTTTATGGGAAACTCCCGTTTGTTTCTATTTTTGTCGTTTACGTCTTTTTTGATGTTCTCAGTTCGTTTGAAATGGATAATTTTAGGAGGCTCTGAGAGGGTTGGGCCTACCAGGGGCCCCCCGTTCCTATTGAGATCGTGATGATGTCATCAATGACGCCCGGTCGTACATTTTGAATGGTAAGCTTTGTGCAAGGATTTTTTGTATGATATATAGATTTACTTTGTTCTTCTCCTTGTATAGCACAGCAAAAATGACTCCACTATTTATACTTGTTGACTGGTGCATCCGAGAAACTGAGCGATGGCTCATATTGTAGTTTTTACGTCCAGTCTTTCATCTTCCTTCCATACAATCGTCATCAATCATTTCCCACAGTTGCTTTGCTTTTGTGACCTACCAGACGGGTGGATACTGAATGGATATAATTATAATTAGAATGCTAATTATAATAATTAACAACAACAACAACAACATTCTAAATCAGTAAAGGGGTTAGTTCCTCCCTGATATTCGGCACCCCGTTCTGGGAGCGGTATGTGCGCAATCCTCCTACCAAGATGACGCATAGGACAACATCTCATCGATAGCGTAATGTTACGGAGGGCAGCACAAGCCGTAATGATTTTTGTCGCCTTTTCTGGATGCAAGCGCATTTTTGTCTGCAAGATCTTGAAGCAGCGCTTCCACTTCCCGAACGCACACTCGACAACAACCCTCATCTTTTTGTGGGTTCTGTTAGATCGGCGTTGTACCCGGTCTTAAGGGTTTGTGTACGGGGTGAGGATCTCGTTGCTATTTGAGGACCCTGAATCCCCGATCAGGCAATAACCCTCCGGAACAGCTCCTTCTGCGAATGCGTCATGGAGGCGTCTATATCTGTACACGGTAGCATCATGGGCAGAACCTGGATAGTTGCTGTTTATGTAGATGAATATACCGTCGGCGTCGACAACGGCTAAAACGTTGATGGCGCAGGTAACCTTTACGGCAGTAGTACTCCCACCCTAAGTTGGCCGGCCTCAGAATGGGTGGGTACAGGTGTACCTCGAAGGCTCCCACGATGTTCGGGAGCCTTTCCAAATGTACGAAATCATCCGCCTTTCTCCGGCAATAATGCGCGTCGTTGAGATGGCATGGAAGGAACTTCTGCACTACTGCCGGGTGGTTCAGGGCCTTCACCACGTCCTCCACGGCGTTTAAAAGCGTCTTCTGGCAGATGCCAATGGTGACCGTCAAGACGGCTTGATGGGCATTCGTAGGCAAGTACCGGAGTGTGATGATTACCTGCAAGTAGTTGATCAGTTAGTTTTCTGAAAGGAATTTTATTCCTAACATTTCAACACGAGTAATTTTGCTAGAACGCTTTGCACCCTCCCCATCATTGCTTTTATGAGTTGCCCCTGTACTATGTTCACTATATTGTGAACGCAAAATCTACGCCTTAAGGCGGAATGCGAACCCTGGACGTCTGTTTTGAACCGTCAACTACTTATCGACTAGGCCATTACCCCGAAGGCGACTGAAATGCAACATGACTACGCGTATGCACTGTCTATGTTCTTTTGTTATTTTCAGTATAGGGGCCTGCAGGATCGCGAGAGTCGGACGCGCGTACGGCCTTTGCGCCGCGCACGCCTGATATCGCTGGGTCGTAGTCGATTAAGGCTAGATAGGTAAGTTTTTTTTTGTTTTTCTTTACATTTCACGCCTTCTTTTCTTTTCAGACGGTGAGCACATGTTGGTGCGGAGGAGTTTAAGATCTGAATTAAGGTGAGGTGCAGGATTATGCTCAATACGGACTCGATATTGCAGACCTTCCATGCCTGCTGGTTGAGATGTTGGATTTTCTGTCCTGGCTGCCCTGTTACAGCAAACTGTTCTATTTCTACCGTCTATTCTACCTTATCTTGCATATTGCTTGTGATGATGATGATGATGATGGCAATGATTATGATTGTGATGACGCGCATGATGCAAGATGAGGTAGAACAGACGTTGCAAATAAAACGGAGTTTCGTAACCGGGCAGGCAGGACGAAAAATCGAACATAATCGGACAGCCAGAACAGAAAACTCAACATTCTTCAAAGCAGGGATGAAAAGTCCACAATATTGGCCCGTATTGAGCATAATCCTGCACCTCACCTTAACCTAGATCTTAAACTCCTCTGCACCAACATATGTTCGCCGCCTGAAAAGAAAAGAAGGCGAGAAATGAGAAGAAAAACAAAAAAATCTCACCTATCCAGCCTGAATCGAGTACGACCCAGTGACATACGACGTGCGCGGCGCAATGGCCGTACGCACGTCCGACTCTCGCGATCCTGCAGGCCCCTATAATAGTACTGATCAGTGCTGATGCAACCAACCTTGGTCTCGATCTCCACGCTCCAATTGTCGATGCTCTCCTGGCTTATTAAAGGCTTGAGCAGGCTGCACAATCGCCGCAGGTGAGATTCTCTCATTCGCAACTTCCTCTGAACAAGACCTTGATTCGAGCTGAAGAGGCGGAGAGGATGAAGTCGTCCGTAGCGTATGTTTTGGTGCCTCATAACCGGTACGGCATACATGAGAATCGGAAGCATGTCTAAATAATAAAACTGATATTACTCTAAAGCCTTTTTTATGCATTTCGAGATTGTAAAGTTTTTCAAGAGAAAAATCTTTGCAACAAAATTCAATGAAACAAACAATGAAAACAATAGAAAAGTAGCGAATCTGTCATGGACATTATACTCCGAAGTCCAAAGTTTAGCACAAACGGTATCGATCATGCTCAAGCACAGATTTCGGAAATTCAGGCCTCTCACCGCTGTTTTCTATGTGCGAAGCATGTACCATCGACTTTCCAGGTGCCGCAAGAGTGGACTCGGGCGAGCGCATCAGCGATGCGGTCGTCCAGTGTTGAGACATAGCTGATAAATTGATTATCGGTTGACCATCGCGACCGCCCTCGCAGCAATCGGGGAGCCGATGGTACGTGTGGTCGATCGGTTCGCGTGGTGGCGCTCGAGGCTGGATGGAAAATCAAGTGCGCGTGACGCAAAGGTTTTGCAGCGGCCCAGCAAATTCAGAAATTTAGACATGCCTTCGTAACATGCTTCGCCACATGGCAAGTGTATTTGTTTTCGATCGGGTAGTGCACCTGCGCTCGAAGTCGATGCATGCAAGGTCGAGCGCGATGCGAATGTTTTGCGACGCTCTGCTTGTAGCCATTCTCGAGCTGCCGCCGGAGTTGGCAGCTTCCCGCAATGTGTGCCAGCATCTTTGATGCCACCAGGTAGGGTAGGTTTACCAACCCTAATGACAGAGAGTACGCACATCAAAGAAATGAGTATGTTTATGAACAAGAAGTAAGGAAGATGAATGAAGGAGAATTTTTTGTAAATACTTATGTAACAAGAAAAAGATGACAATTCTTAAAAATAGGCCACCGAGCAAGAAACAAGAATAGCTCCGTTTTTTTTCTAGATTAGACGTCGAACCGCGCGTGCTGTGCTTCCACGGACACACTTCTTTTGACGCCTAAACCAATAAGTTGACAGTTTGACTTGCTCAAATTTGTTTATTTCTGCACTCGATTTCATCAGTAGTGAGGTAAAGACTGTCCCAGGACGATGACAGCACCAATATCCAGCTTGTTTCGAAAGGTTGGTCAGAGTTTCACTGCGCATTGGAAGAAAAGAGGCAATGATTACAAGACTTTAGCTATTGCGGCATATAAAGGATGCAAGAAGGAACCTTACAAAACTGGTGAGTTCTGTCGATGTCTGCTTTTTTGCGCCTCCTCAATTTGTAACACCTCGGCAGTTGTGCAGGATTTTACTTATCGTGTCTCGGTGGCCTTATATATGCATACCAGACGAATCCTACGCAACAATTTATGCTTAACGATTTGCGAGAATGGCGGCAGATCATGAGTTTGGTACCACTCTCGATACATAACAACCAAGCAGGTATCGATGTTCACTTTTTCGTCACAAACTCAAAAAATGTTTAGACGAAGAGCTTGTTCGACGTTCTGTACTTTTATGCCAAAATCGTCTGCATCACTATAACCTCTGGTTTTTCTCCCTTCTTGTTCGATCCACTTATGATGATTCTGTGAGTGTCTTTGTCTAGGCCTTATTATTGTCCACTCTCTGATCAGTACTTTACCCTATTCAGATCCGCACTTACGAGTCTCAGGATCCCAACCTCAAAGAATGGATATGGAAAGAGTTTTACAACAACATCATTGATATTGGATTTTTTGGAAAGTGGTACAAGTTACACCAAAACTTGAAAGACTATGACATAAACAAAGACGAGATAGCGGCTTTGCCATCATAATGAGTAACTTCCCCATGCGGTCAACGATTACCGTACAGGTATCTAATGCGATTACCGTACAGGTATCTAATGTAAGAATGTCTTAGTATTTATTGTTGTTTGTTGTGCTACAGTAATCTAATCAGACAATTAACGTAAAGATTGCAACCGTTTGGATATGCGGTCCTTCAGGAAAAATCGTACGTACGACAAGATCCCTGTGCACGAATGCTGACTTAGACTGTAAAGGCTACTACGGGACAAAGGCGCAAAAGCAGTATTGGTTACGCGGCGCGCGCGTATCTTTACCTTTGTAAACCCTACGCCTCATGTGCTCCACGGCTAATAAAACCGCGTTCCGCCCACAGGTTTTGCGCCTTCATCTGGCAGTAGCCTGTAGAAGAGCCGATAACAGAACGTTTGCGAAAGACACACAGGCATACTAAATACCGCGCAATGAATAGTACTTGTGACAAAGAAATTATCAGAAGTATTCATCCTGCTTTCACAAAAAATTGCTTGCCCATCTTTAAGCACAAACTATTCGAAATAATGCTACAAATCTATACCATACAATTTGAGTGAATATGATGATAGCAAGTAAGCAAGTAATGAACATCATCACAACCCACTGTAATAAGGCAGTATGATTCGTTGGGACAGACGCTGAGCTCATTTTTTGCAAGCATTCAAAACAGAACAATTACGGAGATTTGACTTCTTCTAGTAACTCTCATCTTAATATGTCTTATCTTCTGAAAAAGGAAAAGAAGTAGCTATTGACTTTCTGATTCTATTCAGTGAGGTTATGCGTAAAGTCTGATGATTGAAAGAGCAAAGTTACTGTGGGTACGCTGAGTACGTATAATTCATATCTCTAAAATGAAGAATTCCTTCAAAATTTGGGTTGCTACTGAATCTTCATGTAAACTCTACTTATAGTGTTTCCCGGAGCGCTTAAAAATTTGCCCTCATCGTTAATGCACGAATCGCCTGCTGCAATTCCTAGCATCGATACGGAAATGAGATTGTCACAGAAAAATATCCTAGCTGAAAAGCAAAGACTAATTGCGTTGAAATGGAAGTAACCACGATGAATCTTCACCTTGTGCTACATAACTTCTTTTCTTCCCCCGCGTCCATTGTTCAATAGATACCCTAAGGGTTCAAGGTCTGCTCAAAACAATGAAATTTGAGCACACCAACATGCAGTAAGATTATGATAACATTTCATAAAACAACGCTACATCGCGCTTGATGCCTTGTTGAAGGCGGTGTCCAAGCAAAAAGTCGATTTTAAGATTTTGTGCTTACCAGGGCCTACTCGCTATGCTGAATCCGAAAATCCACACTGGAGAGCGCGAAAACGGCGAAGAAGGGCCCTAACGCAGGAGGGAAATCGCAGGTGGGCGGGACCGTTCACACCGTGACGTCATTCTCCCAGGCTTTATGAGCGATCTTCTCGGTTCCGATTTTATGTCATGCGTTTCGCAGTTGGCTGGTGGTGATGTTAGGGCGATTAGCGGAAGCGAGAAGATCGCTCTTGAAGCTGGGAGGGTAACACCACTATGTGAACAGCCCCGCCTACCCGCAATTTCCCTCCTCCGTTAGAGCCTTTTTTCACCGTTTTCGCGCTCTCCAGTGTTGATTTTCGGATTCAGCATAGCGAATAGGCCCAGGTAAGCACAAAACCTCAAAATCGACTTTTTGCTTGGACAGCATTAAGCATTCCGAACAATAGTTCGTCCTGTAGACATCGAAAAGAACAAAGAAACTCGGATAGGGGCTTATACTTCTAAGGAGATTTTGCTCCAGGCAAATAACTTGATTTCCCAGAAATTACCGATTATTCAGTATTTGGAGGAAAAAGTCAAGCCATCAACTTCATCACTTACTTCTTGGACATTTTGCTCGAACAATCATACAGTCCAGCAATTTGTTGCGCTCACAAATTGCCTGCATTTCAAACGTAGCTATTTGTTCACGCGCAAATCTCGCAGCAAACACTCCGCACCGCAGGGGCACTATATTCACGGCAAATCTACTCGACTTACTACAAGGCCAATGAACCAGTAATTGAAGCGTCACATGGAATGTCAGAGATGCCCAGAACTTTGACGAGAACTTGTGCTTTAGTGCTGAAACATTTCATCAATTCTACATCCTGCTAATTTTCAATTTACGAACTTCATCGGCGTAACAAATATTGGGGGTGACACACGGAATAAACAATGATGCCGGACGTTGACCTAAATTCATGGATCCGCGGGTGGAGGATTTGTCCTCGCTTTTCACTGACAATTACGATGGCCCGGACAACTATCTTATATATAAAGCTGAATGTCTGTTTGTATGTCTGTCTGTATGTCTGTCTGTATGTCTGTCTGTATGTATGTATGTATGTATGTACGTATGTTCCGAATAGAAAATTCTATTTCTGAACCGATCCGGACCAAACTTGGCACGCATACACTACGGGCCCCGGCGGCTGTCATAGGCTACTTTTCGTCATCGATCGATATCGATTTTATCGATTTTTTGCAAAGTTTGAGCTAGGGGGCTGGGAGTTGGCACAGGGGGGTAATCGAGCATGCTGATCATCCCCAAGGGGGTGATCAGCATGCTCGATTACCCCCTGTGCCAAATTCCAGCCCCCTAGCTCAAATTTTGCAAAATCGATAAAATCGATAGAAGTAATGGATAATTCCAAAAACTAATATTGTATTCGTAATCTGCATGCTCGATTACCCCCCTGTGCAAACTCCCAGCCCCGCAGGTCAAACTTTACAAAAAAATCGGTAAAATCGATAAAAGTAATGGACAATCCTGAAAACTAATATTGTGTTCGTAATCAGCATGCTCGATTACCCCCCTGTGCAAAATCCCAGCCTCGCATGTCAAAATTTACAAAAAATCGATAAAATCAATAAAAGTAACCGATAATTCTGAAAACTAATATTGTATTTGGAATCCCCATGCTCACTTCCCCCCCCTGTGCCAACTCCTAGCCCTGTGGGTGAACTCTGCGAAAAAATCGATAAAAATCGGTAAAATCGACATCGATCGATAACGAAAAGTGGACTGCGACACGCGCCGGGGCCCGAAGTGTATGTGTGCCAAGTTTGGTCCGGATACGGCGGAGCCGGGTAAGCCAGCTAGTAAGGAATAAGACTATATCAAACGTATTTGAAGCGTTTTCATTGAGAGCACCTCAGAACAGTATACTGGAAGCAGAATTGATACTGTTAAACACCTGCATGAGATGCAAGCTTTGAATTAGGTGAAGACTTTTGGTGGCGTGGTCTGCAGAGTCGACCCAGAATGGTGATGCACGCTGGAGTTTTGCTCGAAAATACCTAATAATAGAAAAGTTTTCGGCTGGAATCTGCCTGGAAGTGCTGTCAGCTAGGCATTCGGCGAAGTCGAAAGCCGGAAACGTTGAATTTTTTTCGCGGCTTGATAGACCCTTCCAGACTACACACTCGGCTTTACGTAGCATACGTATACCCACTGTCAGTTTACGCCAGGCTGCGAAACTTAGTGAGTCTCTGAATTTACATGGAAATTCTTACTTTCGTATAAGTTTCCGCGTTCACAAAAGATACCAAGCTCCAAGTAAAAATATGATTTTTTTTAAAAACGCAACACTTCCCGCATCAAATCGCGCATCTGTTCTGAGGTTACAAAGATTTACTTATGGCTAGCTGACCATTAGATTCATCTTATATACAAAGCTAAATGTCTGTTTGCCTGTCTGTAGGTGTCTCTGCGTATGTTCCGAATAGAAAATCCCATTTCTGGAACGATTCGGACCAAACTTTCCACACATACAGTTTGGGGTTCGGCGGGTGTCGTAGGCTACTTTTCGCTATCGATCAATATCGATTTTATCGATTTTTTTTGCAAAGTTTGAGCTGTGGGATTGGGAATTCGCACAGGGGGTGAATGTACATGATTAGAATACATTATTGACAGGGCCGGTCAGAGCCGAGTTTGCCAGCTAGTTTCTATTATTCTGATCCTGATGCTTTGCAATTTAGAACATTATCTGCTCATCTTGTATGTATGCCAGGGAGCGTTATTTGCAGCACAAGAATACTTACGCAACTATCAACACCAAATCCAATAGAAATCTCGGCGCTGTTGACTTGTAGGAATATTTATTGCAATTGGTTGATTAGCGAATGGCCTAAAATTGCATTCTGTACAGTATTGCGCACACGCACTTCACGCAACAATTTCCTTGCAGTAAAATTGCACATAGCTTTGTGTACAAAAATGTTTGTCAGATACAAAAGATAGATTTACGCTGTATTTTGTAATATACAAGTAGTTCCGAGTGGTACTTTGGCTTCTGACCATCCTTATGAGCTTGCGATTCACATCCTAGTCTTCTTCAATGTTCGGCGTTCAAAAAAAAACAAAGCGAGAATCAATTTAAATTCTGCTAGGAGATAAAGGCTGGAAAGAGACGAGTTTATTGCTATTTTCGCAATAAGCACATTGTATGATGCAAGAGAATTTTTTCGAAGTTGAGGCGCGTTAGCCACGCTCTTCAAAGATTTTTTTTTGATGCCTGCCACATTTTCAGCAAGCTTATACCCGAAGTTTAGAAAAATTGGGTTCGTTTAGAGATTATTTGCATGTTCCTTGTGGTTTAGTAGCAAATCAGTCATGCTTGCAAAGTTTGACTGTCATTAGTGTAAATGTAGGAAAGGCAAATAATGTGTTCCCACTTTCTTGACTGCCATTACAAGATGCGTAATAACTTTTTGAACATGGTTGATGGAATGCGTAGTAATGGAGACGTCCCTGAGAAATTTACACTTACGCTTTCAATAATTGTTTTGATCTTTTCCTTGGTGGTGACTTTCACTTTTATCATTCCCTCTGTCATCATTTTTGTTTTCCAATAGCACTTATTTTAAATATTTGTAGTTCGCTTACAATTTGTGGAAACTTCTGTAACTCATCTTCTTCCCCATTGCTCAAACTGGCATAGTTCTCGCTTAATCAGTGCTTGATATCAGCTACATATGAATTTGATGTTGGTTCTTGCGTGCAGAGAGCGGGAAATCACTACAGACAAAAATATCCCTGCAGTTTTTATTTTATTTATCATCATCTAGCAGTTCTATATAAAGTAGAATGATACAGACTGTTTCAGATTTTGGCCCTGGTGAATGTTATGGAATGCCATTATCAAATGCAAAATGCAATTAACAGGCTAAACTCGGGTTTAGTCGGAGATGAGTTACCTACTGTTACTATGTTATGAAACCATTATTGTACTTCGATATCTTCAGATGGATCTACTAGGGAAGAGTTTTGACTTGATTTTGAAAAAGTCCAGCATTTTCTCCAACTGTTCATTGACCAGTAATATGCCATTGTAGAACCTAAAACCATAGAATTTCATAGACAATCGAATTAACACGAAACACAGGTTTATTGATGATGACCTAGCAGAGATAGCGAAATGCGCGCGCGATACAGTTTTGCGCGCATGCACAAAGAATGGAAAGGTGTAATAACAGAAGCTTAAAAGTTTCTGCCTGTTGACTGCACTGAACTGATTGGCATGCCGATGACCTTTGTTGGTATGATATAAAAGCAATGAGAGAAAAAATGCGGCACACCTCAGCTATGCGTAAAGTCGTCTCAGCAAGTCTAATCCTCGCGGTATATTGGTGAGTTGTGCGTACGCGCAGCTTTTCACAAAAATTTAACGTCCATTTCTTTTCAGCCAACTCGCCACAGCTGGTGGAGGTGGTGGAGGCTACGGTGAGTGCATTTTACATTGTGGACTATTTTGTATTGAGTTCGAAACTTGCTAATGCTAGACATCGTTTCGCTCTTTTATAATTGTGCCGAAAAAAAGAAGGCAGAGTGGCACAAGGAAAACGACACTTTTCAGTGTCGAGCCCAAAGCTTCTCAAGTAGAGAGGATGTACACTGACAAATGCCAACTACTACTGGCTGGTTTAGCAAATCTTTCTAGGCGGTGGCGGTGGCGGTGGAAGCTACGCCGGCGGTAGCGGTGGAGGTTACAGCGGCGGCGGCGGAGGATATGGAGGCGGAGGAGGTGGCGGAAGCGGCGGCGGTGGAGGTCAGCTATATAGTCGTGTTCATATCATTTCGTAATCGTTACTTTTTAGGATATGCCAGTGCACCAATGCCTATGCCAGCACCAATGCCCATGCCGGCACCAATGCCTATGCCAGCGCCTATGCCACCCTCAGGAGGATATGCCAGTGGTGGAGGAGGCGGGGGCGGCTACGGCGGTGGTGGCATGGGAGGAGGAGGAATGGGTGGTGGAAGCTATGTAGGCGGCGGCGGCAGCTACGGTGGAAGCGGCGGAAACGTGGGAGGTGGCGGCATGGGAGGAGGCAGCTATGGCGGCAGCAGTGGCGGCGGATACGCTCAAGCTCCTCCTCCACCCCCTCCACCACCTCCACCACCACCATCAGGTGGTTACAGCACTGGAGGCGGCAGCTACGGTGGAAGTGGCGGTGCTGGAGGAGGCAGTTACGCTGGCAGCACTGGTGGTGGATCTCAACCTCCCCCTCCACCCCCACCACCACCTCCACCACCACCATCAGGTGGTTACAGCACTGGAGGCGGCAGCTACGGTGGAAGTGGCGGAAGCATGGGAGGTGGAAGCTCTGGAGGAAGCGGCGGCAGCTACGGCGGAAGTAGCGGTGGCGGAGGAGGCAGCATGGGAGGCGGCAGTTATGCTGGCAGCACCGGTGGTGGATCTCAACCTCCCCCTCCACCCCCACCACCACCTCCACCACCAGCATCAGGTGGTTACAGCACCGGAGGCGGCAATTACGGCGGAAGCGGCGGAAGCTCAGGAGGAGGAAGCATGGGAGGTGGTGGTATGGGTGGCGGAAGCTACGGAGGCGGTTCTCAGCCTTCTGGAGGATACTCACAAGGTTCAGCACCAATGCCCCAACCACCTGCGCCTGGCCCAGCACCAGTGCCACAACCAATGCCACCACCACCTCCACCTAGTGGAGGAGGATACTCTGGCGCCTCTCCTCCATGTGAGTTCATGGCTGCTAAGATTTATGTTAGCATAATATATGCATTTCAGCTGGTGGCGGTTACTCGCAGTCTGGAGGTGGCTACCAGCAACGTCTCAGTGCAGCAAAATTCATGCGCCATCGGGTTGTTTTGCGGAAGTCAGCTAAGGCATAGAGGATACTTGTATTATAGTTGTACAAAAATAAATCTCGTTTATCTGACTTGAGTACAGCATGGGAAAACTCATAATTTCCTGAATACATCTTTTGAAACAAAATGCCACTATGGTGAAGGGATAGAACATTTGTGAAAGCAGCTATACCTCGTGCTCCAGAAATGCATAAGCCAATGTTTTGTTTGTGCATTGTTAAGTTATACACTTAAAAAATTCGACAAAATCCATGTGCGACACACTTTCTGCACAGAATCTTGCTAAGTCTACTCAACAGGGTGGGAATGCACCTTGATCAGAAATTATTTCAGAAATCAGAAATGCGCGGAGCAAGCAATGTGCTGCTTCATCCCGGCATTGATATTAGGAACTCGCTTTCAGAGTGTCTGCTTATCTATATCAAAACCCTACCAACGAAATTATATCAAAATGCCAGAAGTTGTGGTGGTTGAAAACCAAGCGACCAAGTAACTCAAATTGCATGTTGGGTGGTTACCGCTAATAGAATGAAGTGCACCCTTTCGTAAATAACTCCATTTTATGAGCTTCTTCCCAGCTTTATCTGTATATCGTCGTCCGCTACATCGGTGCAATATGGCTAACATTCTATTAAGTGGTTAAGAGTGTCTAGCACAAAAGTGGCTAAAACACCCTCTCAAAATGCCTGATGCATAGAGTTCCCACACCTGCTCAAATCACTACGGATCTGATACACGAATATCACAGAAATGCGAGAATCTTCTTCGGCCAAATTGCCTGCCATATCTTTTCTTCAAAGCCCAAAATTGGCGACCAAATAATGTTTACCCACAGTAGCGCTAGAGATGCCTATACTGAATAATACCTTATGCGCCTTTCAGTAGCGCACTCAATATCTCTGTTCAGGGTGCGATAAACAAAATTTTTTGACGAAGGTGCGTTAGCTACATACTGCGAAAAAATGTTTGGTACGGTTCCCGAAATTCTCGCGGGCTCATAGCTCCGATACTTCAAAAGGAGGGAGTGGCGGCAGCTACGCCGAAATTTTCTAGAAGGTAAACTGAAATTCTAAGAAATTTTGAAAATTATTTTGATTATTTGCAAGTGTAAACAAGTCGCTTGCACATTTTTATAACTCTTGTAGGTAACTTTTAAAAGTTTCGCAACCCATTCTTGGGGGAGGGGGGCTTGGTGCGCCACTGGCCCCCTCCCTACAGCTCCTTCTAAAACTGAATCATAAGGTTCTACACGATGGAACTTTGAAGGCATTCGGTCACTCGAAATCGAATCTCGCTTCTTTTTTTACACCCAGACCCAAACGACTAGTAGTAAGCAGCTTTTGAAGTTAAAAAGTTTAGGTTTTTCGACAACACCTATGAGCACGCAGTTTGGAAGAGCAAATGCTAAGCGGAGTTGATAGATCTAAGTAAGGACTATACTTGGGACCGAATCGAATAATTATTCGATCATTCGAATAAATCATTCGAATGCGAATGATTCGAAGAGTCGAATATTCGAAAATTTGAGATTTCGAATAAAATTCGAAAGTCGAATATTCGTAATTTTCAGTTTTCGAATATTATTCGAAAGTCGAATATTCGAAAATCTTGAATTTCGAATGTTATTCGATAGTCGAATATTCGAGGGTCAATCATTCGATCATTCGATGTCCATCAAATATTCGAATATTCGTCGAGCACCGAATATTCGGAAATTCGATAAGAATTGATTATTCGAGAATGTGATAAGCACCGAATATTCGAGAATTCGATATGCATAGCATATACGTTTAAAAGTATCTACACACCGTTTGATCGCTAATACTTCTGTCTTTTGCCAATTTCTGGGGAACATCCAGTAGGGATGGCTTCAGCTTATAAATATAGCAGAAAGCGAATCACCCATGTTTTTCTTATTGTGTATTATCACAGCAAGAAACTCCAGCTTATAGATCAACTGCAAAATAAGACATCCAAAAAAATTGTCCCCAAAAAAGGTCTAAAATCTGTGCAGCAGTGTTTTTACGTATGCTGATTTTACTACGCACGTCTTTTCAAGCTTTTCAAATGGCAATCACATTTTTGAAAGGCGCTGCAAAACACTTGTTACGGTATATCGTTTGTTCCCCAGCAAATTTCCCATAGGTACCACGTCATGTCGCTGCCTTTCGCTATTTTAAACGTGTTAACCTCGGGCAGTTCCGTTGAAATCTCAGGAGAAACATGTCAAAAAGAGCGAAAGGCAGCGTCACACCACGCACGCACGCTGGCTCACATGGGAACTTTTCTGGGGGACACAGGATACCTGGCGTAAATTTTGAAAAAAAAATCATTACGGTTGAGTGCAAATTCTACATAAAGTGAGTGTCTTTAGAAATCTAAAGCAAGACTTTCAGCCCTTTTGATTCTTTTTCTTGGGGAAATGGCTCTTGATGTTTTGAAATTAGCTTTAGTCTTACGGTAATTTTGAAACAGTAAAAAGCGATTGATAAATCGCCCCATACTCTAAGCTGATGTCAGCCTACACTACATACTGTTGGGACCGCTGTATATCAATCGCAACTCTCAGTGTGGATATATAATCTTCTTTGAAGTACGAAAAATCTCTTCACAACCGTCACAGGAGTAGCTTTTAACTTCCTAAGCCTCTTCACGTCACGACTAAACCGTTTTTCCATCGTAAATTGTACCATAAGAATGTGTCCATTCATAGCACTTACATGAAACAATTTATTCTTAGTGTTTTGGCCTTTCATAGGCAGTCTCAATGACGTAAATTATTCGCTCAGTATTCGAAAATTGAATGATATTCGAAAATCGAATAACATTCGAGAACCGAATAATATTCAAAATTCGAATAACGAATGATATTCGATGTTCGAATATTATTCGATTCGAAATTTTCATTTTCGAATAATATTCGATAGTCGAATAATCGAAAATTTCAGTTTTCGAATAATATTCGATAGTCGAATATTCGAGAATTTCGGTTTTCGAATATTATTCGATATTCGAATATTCGAAAATTTCAATTTTCGAATATATTCGATATTCGAATATTCGAAAAAAATTTCGAATTTCCCCAAGTATAGTAAGGACTATACTTGGAGAAATTCGAAATTTTTTTCGAATATTCGAATATCGAATATATTCGAAAATCGAAGTTCTCGAATATTCGACTATCGAATATTATTCGAAAATTGAAAATTTCGAATATTCGACTTTCGAATATTATTCGAAAATCGGAAATTTCGAATATTCGACTATCGAATATTATTCGAAAATGAAAACTTCGAATCGAATAATATTCGAATATCGAATATCATTCGTTATTCGAATTTCGAATATTATTCAGTTCTCGAATGTTATTCGATTTCCGAATATCATTCGATTTTCGAATACTGACCGAATAATTTACATCATTGAGACTGCCTACGAAAGGCCAAAACGCTAAGAATAAATTGTTTCATGTAAATGATAAGAATGGACACATTCTTATGGTACAATTTACGATGAAAAAACGGTTTAGTCGTGACGTGAAGAGAGAGACTTAGGAACCAAGCTACTCTTATGACGGTTGTGAAAAGATTTTTCATACTTCAAAGAAGATTATATACCCTCACTGAGAGTTGCGATTGGGTATACAGCGGTCCCAACATATGTAGATCTGTAGGCTGACATCAACTTAGAGTATGGGGCGATTTATCAATCGCTTTTCACTATTGTAAAATTACCGTAGGACTGAAGTGGGTTTCAAAACATTAAGAGCCATTTCCCTAAGAAAAAGAATCAAAAGGGCTGGAAGTCTTGCTTTAGATTTCTAAAGACACTCACTTTATGTAGAATTTGCACTCAACCGTAATGCTTTTTCAAAACCTACGCCAGGTATCCTGTGTGCCCCAGAAAAGTTTAAATGTGAATCAGCTGCGTACGTGGTGCGACGCTGTTTTTTGCCCTTTTTGACACGTTTCTCCTGAGATTTCAACGGAAATGCCCGAGGTTAACACGTTCAAAATAGCGAAAGGCAGCGACATGACGTGGTGATACCTATGGAAATTTTGCTGGGGAACAAACGATACACCGCAACAAGTGTTTTGCGACGCCTTTCAAAAATGTGATTGCCATTTGAAAAGCTTGAAAACTCGTGCGTAGTAAAATCAGCATAAGACCTTTTTGGGGACAATTTTTTTGGATTTCTTATTTTGCAGTTGGTCTATAAGCTGGAGTTTCCTACTGTGATAACACACAATAAAAAAGCATGGGTGATTCGCTTTCTGCTGTATTTATAAGATGAAGCCATCCCTACTGGATGTTACCCAGAAATTGGCAAAAGACTTTGAGAGGTATTAGCGATCAAACAGTGTGTAGATACTTTTAAGACACCCCGTATACCCTATGCATATCGAATACTCGAATATTCGGTGCTTATCGAATTTTCGAATAGTCAATTCTTATCGAATTCTCGAATATTCGGCGCCTATTGAATTTTCGAATAGTCATTTCTTATCGAATTATCGAATATTCGGTGCTCGACGAATATTCGAATATTTGATGGACATCGAATGATCGAATGAATGACCTTCGAATATTCGACTATCGAATAATATTCGAAATTCAAGATTTACGAATATTCGACTTTCGAATAATATTCGAAAATGAAGATTTTCGAATATTCGATTATCGAATATATTCGAAAACAAAAAATTTCGAATATTCGACTTTCGAATTTTATTCGAAATCTCAGATTTTCGAATATTCAACTTTTCGAATCATTCGCATTCGAATGATTTATTCGAATGATCGAATAATTATTCGATTCGGTCCCAAGTATAGTAAGGACCAAGCATGCGCGATTAAGAAGGTAAACGCTGGCTTCAAAACCTCTCCCGCTCGTTGACAAATATGAAGGAGATTTTTGATGGCTAAAAAGGCTTCTTACTGTAGGGCTATGTTAGATAGATGTCAGCTGAACATAGTATAGATTGCTGAAAGTTCATTGGCTTCGTTTGCCTTTACTTTGGAGTATTTCCTGCGCGAAACTTAGTCGCTAGGAAACAGAGAGGGTTCTTCTATTTCATAGATGCTCATAGTCCTTTACGGGAAGGCTTACGCCGCAAAAGGGCGTTTGCATTGTAGAATAAGTCAGACCAGCTCAAAACTCGGCATAAGAATTCAATATGGCAAATCAGATTTGCTCTCTACGATGCGGCGATAGACCTGAAAACAGTGTCCAGGCCATTCTGGGCGCATGGATTTTTGCCTGGAAACTGCCGAGAGGGTTCTAGCTAAGGCACTACCCGAACGGTAGCGCAAATGATTCATTCGCGGCTGAGAAATCCGTCCCCAAACACTCCGCGCCTAAGCCGTGACCGTAACTCGCGGGTAAATTGGATGGGTTCTAGCGCGGACGTGGGTCACGGCGATGCGGAAATTTGGGAACGGATTTCTCAGCCGAAATGAATCATTTGCGATGCCGCTTGGGCAGTGCCTTAGTTACAGCTTCCTCTTCTTTCCAGGCAAAATCCCCATGCGCCAAGTTTGCCTGGAAACTGCCTTCAAGTTATCTGTATGAATGGTTTGTGGAGCTTGTACATTTCCCTTTACCGGCCCTCCTCTCGCTCGCAAAATACCCCGGGATAATTTTTGGTAGTATAATATGAGGCACAGCCAGGGCCTGGCACCAGCTGGCACGGGTCAAGCTGGATATCCTTTTTGGGACAAAAAGCAAAGGGGATATCATTTTTGTCAGCAAATGCGACGTTTTTTAGTCGACGTTTCGTTTTTTGGGTTTTTTTAGGTTTAGGGTTTAGGGTTAAAGGGAACTTCGTTAAACCTAGCGAAAATCAAAGGGGATTTCGTTTTGAAAATTCCCTGGTGCTACCTCGTGCCGCGCCCTGGGCACAGCTCTATTCGATGATGCTCACTGAGTCCCTCCCTCTATGTATAGCTTGTCCTGGTGTGTTTTATACCCAGTTGATTGGGCGTTTAATCGTAAATCTAGCGCATCCCTGCACTAGGCTATCCACATACTGTAATCATTGCAATCAGCGCATCAAATAATAACTTCAAGCAGATTTTAACAAATACGTGCAAAGTCACTTTTTTTGGTAGCCCTACATTATCACTGCAACGATGTATCGTTGATTCGTTGACCGCACGGACTGGACATCTCTGCGGAGCACGCGCCGCGAGTTCAAACGCTTGTCCCAATACAAGTTCGCCATTGTACAAGTCGTGCTTTCACAACATTTCAGCCGCGCCGCTTGTAATCTGCAAGGTTTCAGCAGTCTGTGCGGTAATCTGTATGATTTGTTTCGGCGAGACAGGACACCGAGAGGAAGCTGCGAGGTCCTCGGCTTTCTGGATGTGGAATGTAACCCATCAAAGTTTGTCGCATGGGCAGGGCAATATCGAGCCAGCCGCATTTGGTCAAGGTTCTATTGCATCCGACACTAAACGGACTAGAATACGCTTCGAGACTTGTCCAACTACAGGAGCTTTATGTGGGGAGAAGCATGCAACCCGGGAAAGGAAGCAGGAGATTGAATCAAGAGAAGCGAGCCAGGGAAATGAACCGGGATAGGGACTACAGCTCTAGGCTGGTAGTATACAAAGGCGAACTAGTGCCGGTCGTTCGTTTGAAAAAGTCCGCCTACTCCCCTCCCCCCCCCCAAATGCCACATTTGAATCAAATTTCAGTTCTCTCCGAGCATGGAAACTGAGCTACTGGCAGGGATACTTTCTTATAGTGAGATGCATTCTTTTCAATTCGAGATTGGTGAACTTACTGTCCGAATTGCATCATCCTTTGAACAACATTTTTCTTGATGTTGTTTTATAATAGAATCATCTCTTCAATGTCTTATTATAGGATCTTCTCTTCAATTGCTGAGGCATGATTTTTTGCTAGTTCAAATATTATTCGTTGTCAAAACGATCGCATAAGGAAGGTGGTGGCGTCGGTAGTGTGTTGATCAGATCGATATCGAATTTTGAAGAACTGAAACCAACTCCTCCTGCGGTTGTGAGATTATAGTAATGACCTATATCAATCCCCTTATCTTCTCAGACTCCGATTGATATGTGTTTATCGATCTCCCAGTCCTACTTTTTTCAGACAGTAAACTCCTGACCTCTTCTCTCTCCATGCCTCCTGCACTGCAAAAATTCTGATTGTGGTTATTTTTATCCTCTTATAGCATGTCAATGTGCACGGGTTTCGAATGCTACGATCATGCATTTGTCAGAACAGTTGACTCCTTCAATTTTTCATTGTTTGTCTTTGGAACAATTGTAACTATACCATCCTGATATCATCTTCTAAGCAGTAGTTGTTCCCCAGTATGTGTCAAGAATATTGCTTAGATATCCTTTCATCTTCGATCATAATGTCATAAAATTTTGCTACGCATTTAAAGGACAAATCGTGAGTTCCTGCCATACCCCACTTTTATCACATAGAGTTCCGAGCGATGAAAGATAGGATCAATACTTTCAACTAGGATGAAACTGTTTTTCTTCGCCTTCTGAATTATACAAAACATTTTGTTGCATCATACGCTATCATAGCAGAAATGTAACACATTTGATGCACAGAAAGTGGGAGACCCAAAATATCCAACCCACATTCGCTCACTTCTACAGAAAAAACAGAGAGAATTTCAAAGCCAAACAGTACAACAGTTCTAACAAGATATGCTCCGATATTGCAGTCCAGTTCAAGATGTCCTGGCAAATCGTGGAAAACGCTTAATTTTGACACTCCAAATATCTCTCTAGCTACAGTCGAGTAGATTTTCCGCTCAATATAGTGTGCTTGCACTGAAGGTGAAATGCGGTAGAATTTGCGCGTAAAGAAATAGCTGCGCCTGTGACGCCGGCTATTTGCGCGCGCAAAATGTTGGCATTGCTGGCGTGGCTACATGTTCACGCGCAAATTTTACCGCATTTCACCTTCAGTGCAAGCGCACTATACTACATTAAGCGGAAAATCTACTCGATTATATATAATCAGACTTCTACCAAAGGTTTAGACCTATTAAAGATATGTCGGGTAATCACATTTGATTGATGAATGCAAAGACGTGAGAGTCCTTTACGAGCACATTTTTGAAACTACTTCCAGCTAGTAGCAACTTTAAACACCCCTCTGCGGCACATGCGCACAGCTCCCACTATCATGCCCTAACCTTTAAACGCTTGCTCAAAGGCTCAAGCATTTAGCTTTTGAGACTTTGATGAACTATAACATTACAATCCAAAGATGTGCTTAACACGTTGACGACCGCGCCATTTTGAGCGAAACTCCCACTAACGTCCTTCGCGCATTTGGCCCGTGCATACGCGCGGATGCACGAAAACATTATGTGGGAATCTTTTTGTCACTTATTAATAAAACATGCGAACTTTGTTCAGACATACAGGCATATTACAGAGCCTTACCAGGACTTACACAAATCAAGGTTTTCGCATCGATTTTTCCTCCAATAATCCATGCAGTGGCTATATCTAAGGAATCGCTCTTCGAGAAAAGCGTTGTAAAATCAGATGTTTTTTGCCTGATTCATCATTGTATGATTTCAGAACAGCTATACAGAGTTTTCACCTCCGAGAAAACGTAATTAGCATGTATTGACTACATCAAAAACGTACTGATCACCCAATTTTGCGGCCAATCTTCTGAACAGCTGCCGCGATGCCCGCGTGTTCTGTAAGACAATCAGGCCACTATATTACTGCATAGAAGTTACCTCAAAACTTTTCGTTTGCACCTAAAAAACTAGCGTGCATATGCGCGGATGCACGAAAATGCTAAACGGGAGTCAGGGCGTGCATACGTGCGGATACACAAGGTCGTCAACGTGTTAAGCATTATCACTTTCTCTTTCCCATGTTTTCATCCTCTCTTTCTGAGGAGATATCCTGCATCTGGAAAATAACCGCGAGTAAGTCATCCATAATTTGTATCCGATTTCATAAAATCTAGACAAACTGTTTTTGAGCATTGCCCTGGAAGCAGTGCTCAAAAATGCTTGCCTAATCTTACAAGAGAATTATACTTGGTGACCGTGGCCTTTTGCAGTGAGATGTACACCAGTAGGGGCCTTGAAACGCTGATTCCAATTCTATGTTCATTATCTGCTGTGCGATCGACTCCCTGAACGAAGTTATGAACTTTTTTCAACATTGATTTCATAAGATTTAGGCACTCAAAATCGTCAGTGTCCAGTCGTTTCAGACTCTGACATATCGCAGACAATTTTCCTAATTTTAACGTATAGCTTTAATTTATTTGAAATGCTCTTTTGTGGTGCCTAAGCGGACATTCTAACGGTTTTGGTGAATCCTGTCACCAAAACAGTGCAAAGTTTGTTAGTAAGAATTGTTCATAAGTTCGTTCGAAAGAGAGCACAACAGATACCGAAAATAGATTTGGAATCAGCGCTTCGAGATGCATTTAATGGCGTGCGTTTCATTCCAGAAGGCCTCAATCACCGAGTATCCTTCCTTTGTTAGAATGGTCTTCGCATTGACATACACATTTCTGTTCTACTACAGCGTTGCAAACTTATATTTTGAGTGTTGCGCTGATTTTCTTCCGATTCAGCTTGCTTAGGGGGGTCTGCGTTGAAATTGTCCCCATTTCTTGGCCTGTACCTTTCATGAAAATCGTGGCGCTTTATTTTGCTAAGCAAGTCAGACCCCCTTAAAGGCAGTGTCCGGGTAAAAACTCGATTTTCAAAAAATACACTTACCGGGGTTATCCGCAACGCTGAATTCGAAAATCCACATTAGAAGGCGCGAAAACGGCGAGAACATAAGTCTTCCAAAGCCTCACAATTCGAAATTCGACGGTCCCCACAAATGCAGAGACGCAGATTCGCTGCGGGACCCTACATTTGACTGTGGCGGCATGCGTACTCTGCCACATAGCAGGAACTCGGACACCTCGGAGGACTCGCCGTCGTAAGTCCCCCACTTTCCGGTCGTTTTTCTTGCTTTAGGCCGAGCATTGTGACGTCGCACTTGCGCGAAGTTGTGTCTGAGGGGGCCACTCTTGCATGGCGCTAAAATCCCAAAACCCCCATCTTGCCCGGACACTGTCTTTAAGCCGTGGGCATACCTCACACGATTTCAGTCGCCAGCGATCCAATTTGCCAAATGTCTTCAAATTCAATACTAGCAGACCCCAAAGGCACAGCCTATAACTTTCGTAAGTTGATGGATTGCCCCCCATCTTCTGTACATTTAAAAAACCCCTTACGATGACTTGCGTACAATTGGAATATTGCCAAATCGCGTGAGGTATGCCCACGGCTTTATTCACGCAGGCGATGTGGAAAAGGTCAACAAGAGTTTGTGCAAACGCTACATTTTGAAGGCCATTTAGGTGTTGTCTTCCAAATTCAGTGTGTTTATTGACCTTGTATGCCATCCTAACTTATAATGACCAACCCCTGATGAGGATAGCTAATTCTACTCAACTATAGGTAGCGAGTGAAACAAAACTTGTATTGGTTTGAAAGTACCCTCACCCAAGGACGCAAACACATCACGCCTATCAAGTCGAAATGCGCGACAAGGTCAAGTGCCTAGTGAGCTTATTGCATTGTTCTACGGCTTGGCGAAAAATGCACAAAGAAAATTTGATGCGGTTTTCAACCAAGTCTGCGCTGAGTTCAAAAATAAAAGTAATAACAGCCACCACACTGTCTACAATAGCGAAGATGTAATTTCAGTTCAATTACGAAGAAGTTCTTCTTCTTGACGTTAGTGCACAGAGATTGAAGGGCAGTTACGAAGATTGCGCTGTTACGAAGTCTTCATTTACGAAAAATGTTTTAAATGGATTTTTTATTATTTCTTCATATTGAATCACTTAAACGATTACTCAAATTGTAGGGCTGGAAATATCTGAGTGTGTGTTTGTATGCATGTGTATGGGTATGCAAAATTAAGTAAGATGTTGTAAAAGCATCAAAGCTGAGACATCAAAAAATGTAACAAAGCGAACTCATTGAGGCGAACTAATGACTTGCCATAATTACAGTAGCATATTTCGAAAATATTTTCCACGAAATAAAAGAAAACGCAACAGCAGCTGCCTGCCCAGAGCAAGGTTGCCGCAGCATATGTGCCTAATCAGTTTTACGCGCTTACAAAGAGAACGGAAAGGTGTAATAAAGCACAGCTTAAAACTGCCTACAGCGGAGCCTGTACTGATAATCATGGCCTTACCTTTGTTGGTCTGTTGTATATAAATAAAGGTTGGAGAATGCAGCACACACTCCAGCAATGCGAAGAGTCTCCTTAGTCAGTCTAGTCCTCGTCACATATTGGTACGTTTCGCTTGGCAGTTTTTTCTTGAATATCTTACTTTTTGCTTTTCAGCCAATTCGCCGCAGCTGGCGGAGGCGGTGGAGGTTATGGTGAGTGCATTTTGAATGTTGAAAATATTCCGTGTTATGTTCGAGACCTACTGTTACCAGACGCCCCTTTTTTGTAATTGTGAAAAGTAAAAAGATAGCACAGGGCACAAGAAAAACAACACTGCTCTCAATTTCGAGCTTAAGGCTTCACCGAGTAGAGAGGATGCAATGTACACTGACAGGTGCAAATCTACTACTGATTCAACAAATTCTTTAAGGCGGTGGCGGTGGCGGTGGCGGAGGAAGCTACGCCGGCAGTGGCGGTGGAGGTTACAGCGGCGGCGTAGCTTCCTCCGCCACCGCCACCGCCACCGCCTTAAAGAATTTGTTGAATCAGTAGTAGATTTGCACCTGTCAGTGTACATTGCATCCTCTCTACTCGGTGAAGCCTTAAGCTCGAAATTGAGAGCAGTGTTGTTTTTCTTGTGCCCTGTGCTATCTTTTTACTTTTCACAATTACAAAAAAGGGGCGTCTAGTAACAGTAGGTCTCGAACATAACACGGAATATTTTCAACATTCAAAATGCACTCACCATAACCTCCACTGCCTCCGCCAGCTGCGGCGAATTGGCTGAAAAGCAAAAAGTAAGATATTCAAGAAAAAACTGCCAAGCGAAACGTACCAATATGTGACGAGGACTAGACTGACTAAGGAGACTCTTCGCATTGCTGGAGTGTGTGCTGCATTCTCCAACCTTCATTTATATACAACAGACCAACAAAGGTAAGGCCATGATTATCAGTACAGGCTCCGCTGTAGGCAGTTTTAAGCTGTGCTTTATTACACCTTTCCGTTCTCTTTTGTAAGCGCGTAAAACTGATTAGGCACATATGCTGCGGCAACCTTGCTCTGGGCAGGCAGCCGCTGTTGCGTTTTCTTTTATTTCGTGGAAAATATTTCGAAATATGCTACTGTAATTATGGCAAGTCATTAGTTCGCCTCAATGAGTTCGCTTTGTTACATTTTTTGATGTCTCGGCTTTGATGCTTTTACAACATCTTACTTAATTTTGCATACCCATACACATGCATACAAACACACACTCATATATTTCCAGCCCTACAATTTGAGTAATCGTTTAAGTGATTCAATATGAAGAAATAATGAGAAAATCGATTGAAAACATTTTTCGTAAATGAAGACTTTCGTAACAGTGCAATCTTTGTAACTGCCCTTTGATCTCTGTGCAATAACGAGAAGAAGAAGAACTTCTTCGTGATTGAACTGAAATTACATCTTCGCTATTGTAGACAGTGTGGGTGGCTGTTATTACTTTTATTTTTGAACTCAGCGCAGACTTGGTTAGAAACCGCATCAGATTTTCTTTGTGCATTTTCCGCCAAGTCGTAGAACAATGCAATAAGCTGCTAAGCACTTGACCTTGTCGCGCATTTCAATTTGATAGGCGTGATGTGTTTGCGTCCTTGGGTGAGGGTACTTTCAAACCAATACAAGTTTTGTTTCACTCGGTACCTATAGTTGAGTAGAATTAGCTATCCTCATCAGGATTTGGTCATTATAAGTTAGGATGGCATACAAGGTCAATAAACACACTGAATTTGGAAGACAACACCTAAATGGCCTTCAAAATGTAGCGTTTGCACAAACTCTTGTCGAGCTTTTCCACATCGCCTGCGTGAATAAGGCCGTGGGCATGCCTCACGCGATTTGGCAATACTCCATTCGTACGTAAATCATCGCTAGGGGTTTCTAATGTACAGAAGATGGGGGCAAACCATCAACCTACGAAAGTTATACGCTGTGCCTTTGGGTCTGCCAGTAATTTGAAGACATCTAGCAAATTGGCAGATCGCATGGCGACTGGCGACTGGAATCGTGTGAGGTATGCCCACGGCCTAAGGGGTCTGAGATGCTTACAAGGCAACGCTGAAGAATTTAAGTGGCCGATCTAAACAAGCTGCATACTATTAGATGCAGCATAAAATGCTGACTTCGAACCTGTATCCGTAAGCATTAGTCTTGAACATACTGGAGACTTGTACTCAAACTGAATTGGGAAGCGTGAACATCTATAGTGATGTATGCGAGGGACAAGCAAAGCAATCTTTGAGGTCTTGAATTGCGGTCATGCATTTTGCTCCGGTTCTGTTTAGTATGTTGTATGTAGTGAATTTGACGCACAGTTTCCACAAAAGATCTCCGCATATATTTCAAACTGTTCACATCATCTATTCTACATTTAAGAACGAAAGTCGTCGAGCAAGACCTGTGCCACCTTCACATCGTCTCAAATTTGACGTTTTGAGTTCAGTGTTTGGTGGCAGTGGCCGGCTCAGAAGTTAGTGGAAAGAGAGGGCACAAGGCTTTTCTAATATAAATGCATCGTACAAGTACGTATGGGGAGCGAGAAGAGAGCATGTGCTGTATTTTATTACCATTTTGGAGCTTTTGAAATTTCAATATAATGTTCATTTGCAAATCTGAACATTCTTTTTACTCGTCTTTGTAAAACCGTAAACTCTATCAGTACTCCAGCATTTTAAATACTTCGATGAACAAGCTGAAGGAGCTAAACATCAGGGAAAAATTCGAAATTGTATTACAAGCATTTTTCTAGATGCTTTTTGTGCACCCATAGTAAGCAGTTCAGGTATTTTTACTCTAGAGTTAGTCAAACAATTATTGTCCTGCTGCTGGACATCGTACTTCCGGAAATATAACTACTACCAAAGCTGAAACCCTGGTGCCCATGCCCATGTCAGGTGAGATGTTTATCTGTTAATCAAATCTAATCTTATGATCTTCTATCAATAATAAAAGAATATTATTGTGCTCTCGAGACGTAGCTATTATGGTTGCGATGATACATATTTGAAAAACTCGATCACGCTAAAGTTGGCATGCAAGAGTACTCAAGAAGAATTTAGTTAACTGATCATTCTTTTTTTCCAAATTCACTAGTTTTTATGTTTTTGGATCCCTTTGGCACATCAGAACAAATACGTACGCAGCATCGGCTGACGTGCTTCCTTGAGAACGAAGCACAGAAACGTTAAGAGCAGTTTAGATGAGACACAAAACTGTAAATTTTGTATTTATTCACCAATGACCATAATGTTGCAGATTTCGTCAGTACTTGAGATATTTTTCAGCACACTTTAAGCAAACGTATTCGGGTATTCCAGGATTATGAGCTTGAGTATGATTGAAAGAAAATCCCGGAAATACTCTCTTTCTTTCCTCTGTTTCCTCTTCGAACTCCAAAAATCTGTTGCGACCTTGTCGGTACGCACGTTCCACTGATAACTGTCATTGAAAAGTTCGCTTAGAATTGTTTTTTATATCCTTATCAGGTAGCGAAGCGTCAATACTGAAACAATTTTTGTCCATCAAATGTTAGTTCTTTGACACATAGGGCGTACAGCGCATTGATTAGCATAATCTCTTTTTCGTATGATCGATCCGAAGAACTTATTTCATCAATTTCATGACACACATCTACTGTTTTTTATTTATTCTACAGCTATTTATTCTTATAAGTTGCGATGTAAGTTTTTGTATTGCTTTTAAAGTTTGTTTTCAGATCGATTCTTGAGCCAATTTCAGTCCTTACCATAATAGTTCCTAGTTCTAAACAAGGATTGTGGGACAAGTTCGCATTCTATCTCAAGACTTTTTTTAGTTTTCCAGCGAAGTACCGAATTAGCAGTTATCGAGGAAATTGACTTGCATACAGGAAAATCGCCTTAGGTTGTCAATGTCGCATAGCATCCTACAGCGTTAGAGTAAACAAGAAATCATAGAATGGGATTTCATCCAGTAGAATAAGGCAATCTCTACAAGATAGCATCCAACAATTGTGCAAACTTGACCCACATGAAGTTTGACGCCAGTATATAAAAACAGTACTCGAAAAATCGAATCCCACTCTATAGAACTCCTAAAGGTCTCCTATGTGTACTCTTTACATGGGACATTCACATGTAACTTTGTTGGATTTTTTATGGCTAGGATACGAGAAATCAAGAGAGGTCGAAATGCGAATTTGTCACATTTTTCGGGTTTTGACGACAAACTTTTTTCTCGAAAGTCACTTTTCGTGGGAAGCTGTTTCATGATTACACTTCCAAAGATTCAAACTAAACAGTCTTTAATGTGAAAAAAACTCAGGATTGCTGTGACGAAAGTATGCCAAACTTCGGTCTCTCGATTTCTAGTCATGCAAAAGTCACGGAACTGTGCATGCGAGTGTCTGATGTAGACGGTGCATGCATGAGCAAGTTTGGAGTTCCCAGGATTTTTTCTGAACGGAGACATGATTTTTTTCGATATTTTAAGCCTTTAGTGGCTGTTCAAATCTGCCTCCGAATTTCACGTAGATCAGACTTGGCGCGAATGTTTGAGATTCACTTTGTGCTAGAGCTTGCTTTCGTCTATCGGTTGGTGTTCCATTCACTTTTTTTCCATACTCACTCTGTTCGCGATGCTGCATGATAAAAACGACGCAATTTTATTTTCCGGTCAACCTAACAATTTCAAGCTGCAGCAAACTCAGACTCCTCTTCCTCCGTTTTCTCTCTTTTATTGCCATATCTGCGGTGCCCGAGTTTTTCGAATTCTGCAGAAGTCTACGAAATATGCTCATTGTATCATCGTAAATATAGTGGCAATTAGGAAACAACAAGAACTTTGTAGCAAGAGATAGATAGTGCACTAATTGATGAGATCCAGACAAAGATCGACAATTCCTGCATTATCCCTGAATCTTCGACTGAGACCACCTACGTTTTATCGCCGAGTACGATCTATTTCATTTCAGACACTGTATAACTTGTTCGTTCTCCAATCGTAAATACTCGCCTTCCCTATTCTGCTAAAAACCACGCTTCAAATACCTGAAGCTTACCTCTCAGAGCTTCCTTTTCGAAAAGCGAAGGTGGAGGGGGGCTAAGGTCTGGCCGAACGCCTACCGTGTCTATTTTGTTATGAACAGACAGAACCTACTTTTGTAGCAAAAGTTTGGTTTCAGATTACCTCTCCAGAGGAAGTTTTAGCTTAAAAGTTTGACACTACGCCTTGAATTAAACCTGATCAAGGGTCGCAAACAGGTGGTGCGGAACTCCCTTGGCAGCCACTTGCTCAAAATATATAGCCAAACTCAACAAATATTCTTTAGCAATGACCTTCATAGTATGCTCAAAAGAAAGGATGTGCAGTAATTTGTGATTTTGGACTTGTATTTCTATATTATAATATTATGTATTTATCACTATAATAAAGCAGAAAATCTGTATGTTTGTGCACATCGTGCAGGGTGTGCAGGGTGTGCAGGATGTGCAGGGGTGCATGGTGTGTAGTATACTTGGGTAATTCGATAATTTTTCATTGAATGAATGAATATCGAATAAATTCGAAAAGGAAAAATTTCGAATAAACGAATATCGATTGAATTCGAAAATAAAAAATCTCGAATAAACGAATACCGAATAAATTCGGAAAATCAAAAATATCGAATGAACAATTTCGAATAAAATCGGAAAATCAAAAATATCGAATGAATGAATTTCGAATAGATTCGGAAAATCAAAAATATCGAATGAATGAATATCGAATATATTCGAACATTGGAAGTCGAATTTCGAATAATTATTCGAATGATTTATCGAATAACTAAAGCAATCACATCTCAAACTTGCCGACATATCTGGCTAAAGCCGATCCAATCATAATCAGCCCCCTAGTATCCCCTATACCAACTCCTAGCTCAAAATTTTCCAAAAATTTAATCAGCACCCTCACTTACCCCTGTACCAACTCCCAACCTCGTAGCTCAAGATTTTCCAAAAATCGATAAAATCGATAAAGTAAATTTTTATTCATAATCAGCACCCTCACTTACCCCCTTGTACCAACTCCCAACCTCGTAGCTCAAGATTTTCCAAAAATCGATAAAATCGATAGAGTAAATTTTTATCCATAATCAGCTCCATAATCAGTTCAGTATGAACTCAGAACATGAGCTTGAATTTGATATCTTCTTTGCTGATTTGGTGCCAACAGCGGTGCGAACAATCTCATTGATCGAAAAAACATCAACTAAAATCCACATATGATTTTTTTACTGTCGCAAGCAGTCGAAAGAATGCGACTCTCCATACAGTTCAAAGGTATATCGGTTGCATAAGATGCATTACCGAGTTTTGCGAAAAAAAAAACGCGGACGAGGTGAGCTTGATACTCAGCAGTTGGCTCTGCAACAAAGTCGAATAATCTGAATACGGAGTACATTCGAATACGAATTCGAATAAACATTCGAATAAAATATTCGAATAAAATCTATTCGAAACCCCGTCTTTTGATTATTCGAGTTTTCGAATAATATTCGAAACCTCGTTTTTTGATTATTCGAGTTTTCGAATAATATTCAAAACCTCGCTTTTTGATTATTTGAGTTTTCGAATTTTATTCGAAACCCCGTTTTCTCAATTATTCGAGTTTCGAATATTATTCGAAAATGGAAGAACTCCGAATATCGAATTTCGAATACGAATAACATTATTGACAGGACCGGGCGGAGCCGGGTTCGCCAGCTTGTATAATATATTTTCTTGTTATATCACAAGGAAACGTACGTCTAATTTGTTGTGCGGCACTTTTTGCTTTTTTTCTTATTACTCCGCTCCCCAACCCATTGTACGCATTGATTGGCTTGTATCCTTTTTCATCTCTCTCTCTCTTCATTTAGCGCACCACGCCATTCTCATACTTTTTCTCAACGTTTTCACTCACTCCTTATTAGAGATTACGTGTAGTTAGATGTAAACTATTGATGGAAATCAAGCTTTTTGTTTTATTTTAAGCTTCACTTTACACGAAAATACTAAAGGATCTACAAGCTCGACTATAAGCGCGTTTTATCACAAACTTCCGAGTGATTACAGAAAGAGAATGATAAAATCAAGAAATCAGTCTATCAGTAGTTGAGCGCTTTTTCAGGTTTTGAATCCCATATCTCTCGTCTGCATTGACGTCAGCTTCTTCATCATTAGCTCTGGTTCTACGTTGTATTTCACATGGTTTACAAGATTTATTTAGTTTACAATATTATACACTGATGACTTAGGCATGTTTTGCCATACTCCTCATGATGACCTTTTTTCGCAGCACTCGAATCCTTTTCAAATTTCTTCGTCGATATCCACCTCGTGGATAACCACCCGCTAAAAAGAAAAGAACTGCACAAAAACCATCCGAATAAATGGTACTTACATGGTTGGGAAGGTGCACTATAACTACCACCGCTTGGTGGGTATGGTGCAGGAGGTGGCATTGGTGCAGGCATCGGAGGTTGATAAGGCGCTGGTGCTGGCCCTGATGAGTATCCCGATGAATATCCTCCTCCTCCCATGACTCCGCTTCCCATACTTCCGCCACTTCCACTATAGCTGCCGCCTCCACTGCTATAACCGCCAGTTGGTGGAGGTGGGGGTGGGGGTGGAGGTGGTGGGGGTGGTGGAGGAGCAGGTTGTTGGTAACCGCCTATGCCACCTCCTCCAAAGCTGCCTCCTCCACCTCCCATGCCTCCTCCGCCCATGTCTCCTCCCATGTCGCCTCCTCCCATGTCGCCTCCTCCCATGTCTCCTCCACCCATGTCTCCTCCACCCATGCCTCCACCTCCCATATCTATTCCCATGTCTCCGCCATTTCCACCATAGCTGCCTCCGCCAGCTCCACCGCCAGCGTATCCTCCTGGGGATGGCATAGGTGGTGGTGGTGGTGGTGGTGGAGGTGGTGGCTGAGGCATTGGGGGTGGTGCAACGGCGTAACCTGAATTAGTCTTTGCTCAGTAATCAGAAGACAATAGAGAATCTTTTGAGCTTACCTCCGCCTCCACCGCCGCCGGAATAACCTCCACCTCCGCCGCTGGAGTAACCTCCAACTCCGCCGCTGGAGTAACCTCCACCTCCGCCGCCGGAACAACCTCCACCGCCGCCGCCGGAACAACCTCCACCTCCGCCTCCGGAATAACCTCCACCTCCGCCGCCGGAATAACCTCCGACGCCGGAGTATCCTCCGCCTCCTCCTCTAGCATATCCGCCTGTCAAGTGTTCGTTAAACTTGATTCCTAATACACACTGAACTTTAGAAAATTGCGTTTTCTTCAATGTTAATTTTTAAAGGTTGGATACAAATTGTAAGGCAAATGGTATTTGCTCAGGGTAGTCATCTTTTAACAAACGTTCGTGCTCGCTTAATACTATGAATCTTGAAAAAGTCATTTTCTGGTACGATTACTCGTTTGTATAGCCGTTAATATGACCAAAAGCGGTAAAGTGCAGAAAACTTCTTATAGCAAACTTTTTCTGAATTTTTCCTGTAGGGATGATCTTTCTCTACTCCAGCTCATTCAAGCCATACTTGTTGATAATAACGTGTGAATTTAAAACAATTCTAAGTTTATGAGCTTTTCATGTTTTTGCTTCGAAATTTGGGTGTAGTTAAAATTTGATTAGCTGGATAATATTTACCTCCACCACCGCCCATACCGCCGCCGTAACTTCCTCCTCCCATACCCCCACCTAAAAGAAGAATTGTATAATACGGTCAAATTCAAAGTGAAATTATGTCCTTACCGTAACCACCGCCTCCGGCAGAAGCGTACTGGCTGCAAAAGATACATCATAAGTGAATTCATAAGTTGTATACAATGAAATTTGGAGTGCTAAAATGTAAGCAACTAAGCGCTTACCAGTACGCGGCGAAAAGAAGGCTTGCTATGGCAATTCTTCGCATTGCTGAGGACGCTGTCTCCATCTGTTGTCACCTCCTCTTTATACTACCTCACTCTAAGGTCGCCAAATTAGCAGTCGAATCGATTTGGTCGAAGGTCAAAAGGTTAGAAGCTGTCCGTTGTTACACATTTCTCATACTTATTGTTAGCATACGCATAAAACCGGAATCGCGCTTCGAAATTGTGATCTCAAATGTAAAAGGTCATGTTTGTCGATGAGTTTGTTGGTGTCTAAGTGTTGAAAACACTCTGCTACTTTCTATCTTTCTCCTTTGTCTGTGTTTAGAATCAGTGAAGCGTGCAGTTAAGTGATTAACAATTAAGCTGGAAAAAGCCCTCTGCAGATTTTCTTATTTCATTCCCGAAATAGATCTGCATTTACTAACTGTCATTGTGCCTCCATCGCTGTTTCAACCAGTCATCGACTTCCATAGTTATGTTCACAATACCTAATGCTTACCCTTCCTGCAAATTGCTTACTATCAATTCGCTTAGTTTGAATCAGTATGGATTCACCGATTTCATTTTACAGTGACTAGGACAATGAGATATACTAGGCTGTTTCAAAAGTTCTGTCCGATTTTCAGTTGTCTTGTTTTAACGCGGCTATTTTCTTAGGGATTGCACTTATGGCATTGTCATAAACATTATCTAAAAGTACTTCTCCTGTTCTTTACGATGCTCACTGATGCTTAGCAAATCAACTTTCCAGTGATGAATTTTCAAGCCCCGAAGCAAAGTTGCCAAAATGCAGATGCCCAAGAAAAAGTTTTCGTGAAGAGAACTTTCGCAGTATTCGTAAAACTAAATGTGGAATATTTTATAATGAGTGACTGTAAGATTGACTGTATGACACTGTAAGAGTTATAAGATTTTAGATGGAAAAAAAATCGCAGATCGGACAGAACTTTTGAAACAAACTAGTAATTTGTATCTTTAATCTTCCGTTGTTTGCTTATGAGCAAACATAAGCAGCTTCATGGTCCAAATTTTGTGGTTTTCCAAAAACTGAACTGAAATAAGAATGGCAAATAGTCAGGACAATTCTCAGAGCATCCAAAATTCCTTGCAATTCAAAAACTGATTACGAGTTGAGCCCTGTTATTTGTGCCCCTCTTAAGGAAGAAAGAAACATTCTTGAATTTCATTACATTCTCTTTGAATGAATTTTGAGTTATTATCAGGGTCAAGCGCGGGGTGTGGCACGCCACACCTGGGGGTCGTATTGAGGTGTCAAAAGGAGAGGAGGTCGTAGTTGAGTAATATGATCATAATAATGACATGATATTCGTATCATATCCATAATTAGCATGTCACTAACCCCTGTAGACAAAGAGCGAGTTCTGAACATTCAAGATACTAGGTTACCCAAGTGAAATGGTCATTTTCCAACATGATTAGTTTTGTTTCAAAGGGGAATTAGCTATCCATTTTTGCACTCAAGACAAAGCACTACTCCTTCTTTGTCCACCTCAGGAATCCCGCTTCAAAAGACCTCCAAACTGTGGAATTAGAAGCCAACCAAAATCTCATATTTCCCTTTTTTCGCTTTAAATGGCTGTGCTTTCATCAAATATTACTCAGAAGAAGACGAATCAGGCTTAAAACATTCCTAAGGAATCTACAGCTACAGCTTTTAAGGGCGTGCCCCACACCCCATTAACTATATCAAAAAACATTTTTAGCGAACAGTATCTATATGGATCGATAGCCTAAACCTCGTAGATTCCATAGGTATGTTTTAAGCCTGATTGGTCTTCTTAGCTCTGAGTAATATTTGGTGAAAGTTAGCCGTTAAAAGCGAAAAATGGGAAAAATGAGATTTTGGTTGGCTTCTAATTCCACAGTTTGGGGATCATTTGGAGCGGAATTTCTGAGATTGGCAAAGGAGTAGTGCTTTGTCTTGAGTGCAAAAACGGAAGCTAGTTCACCTTTAAAACAAAGTTAATGAAGTTGGGAAAAGACCATTTCACTTAGGTAGCCTAGTATCTTGAATCTTCAGACTTCGCTCAAACTTTGTCTACAGGGGTTAATTGACATGCTCTGGATATGTTGCCCATTATGTTTGACAGGGCCTTCAAATAATGCTATCTTAGGTGTGTAATTCAGGGGGGGGGGGGTCTTATTAAGACAGCAATCAGGGGGAGGGGGTCGTAACCAGCGATCGTGTGTCACACCCCTTGCTTGACCCTGGTTATTATCTTGTAGATCTCTATAATACTGAATAAAAACCTGCGTAAATCTCTTACTGTGAAAGATGCTATTTTGAGCTAGATCAGCAAAGGGTCATGATAAAGGAGTTACTGTGCCACAAAAATGTTTTAATATTAGCATAAAAATCAAAATATTAAAACAGAATCAACAGATGAGAAAATAAGCAATCCACAACTTACTTTTTTGCATTTGATGCTTCAAGCTAAAAATGTTAGTTTACTAAGCTTTTTGGTGAACACACTTTCCTCTTTTTTTTTGTCTACAGACGCAATTGCGCACAGGACATTTTGATTTTATAATTTTTGGCAATTATTCCAACCTTCCCACAAAGCTAGAGTCCATATAATACATAGAGTCAGATCTACTTACATTCCTTGGTCCCATAGCTCTTCTCTAACCAATGAAATTTCCAGCCAAAAAGTATGTCACAGTATTAAAACATTTCCAGAGCCATGTTCGGTTCAACGATAAGGAAGTATACAACAGAGGAAGCGCGGAAGACTCTGACGGAAGAACACACTACAGGGGATCCCTGAGCGTTCGAAACAAGGAAGACGATGATGATGACAATGATGACGATGATGACGATAGTTCCAGGTTACAGTTAGAGCGAATTGTTTCTTTATGAAGTTTGTTGTTTTCAGGTCGAAATGATACTTCATTAGTTTTTGAATTTATTCAATTTCAGATCCTCAAAAAACTTGGTTGTTGGGCAGATTTCCAGTGCATTTTCCAATAAGCAGAGTTTTTCCTGTCCTCGGGCTAAACCATTACTGCACACTGTAAAAGAATTTTACTTGAGATCTTCGGTAAAATTTTTATTGAGTTTTGCAGGGAGAAACATTAGCAGATCTTTCGCCTGAAGATATCGACATCGTTGCCGCTATGGGTGATGCACTTCCGGTAGGATCTTCTATGAGTTTCGTCCTAAAATTCTTTTGTTCAATTTTTCGACTTTCTAAACTCACTGATTTCCAAACTGTCGCTGTCATCGTCGCAGTGCAAATTATCACATTTCCTTGTTCGCTTTAGCTTGCTGTTCTAACAGCATGTGACCTCCCTTTTTTATAGACCAAATACGATTTCCCGCTGGAACTCACACACATGGAATTATTTTCAAAATGACTCAATTTTTTAGGCAGGTCGTGGCTTATGGGAGGGAACTCTAGTAGAATTTCGTGGCGCAGCGTTTCCTATCGGAGGTGATGCCAATATCGATGGACTAGTCACTATACCGAGTGAGTGGTGTTTTTTTACCAAGGGAGGGAAGTTTGGATAATGTGAATGCTTGAAAAAACCTCCATTATTCTGAAAAGTTCAACTAATCATCATTTCTTTTCTATATTTATAGAAACATGAAAAGTGCCGAAATTACACAATGAACGAAGTTGTGTGGAAGTAGCAAACCAGTTCGGGTAGACAGTACAAACAGTTGAACAGAATGTCCTAACAGTAAAAACAGGGAAGTTTCAAATAGCGGTGCAAAAAAAACTCGGAAAAAATTTCTTTGATTGGAAACCTTCAGCATTTCGTCATGGAGGGCATCTTAACAAAGAGGTACTCGCCTAAATATAAAGTAGCAGTTCGATAATTGTATCCTGTTCCAAATGGAGTTAGTGGATGCCCCATTTCTAGTTTTATCTCATTTATATTTAACGATTTTGTTATCCTTTGAAACCCTGTCGAATTAGCTACATGATTTCTTGAGAATTATTTTGAAAATAGAATTGACTTTGCTACAGTTAACTTGGAATTATAAAAATCTTGTTTAAAAAAGGAGTGAATCTTATAATATAGTGCAACTGCGCAAGGTGCATCAAATCTAATTTGACCAATTGAGCTCATTCCAGATATTCTGCTGGAGTTCAATGAACAAGTGGAAGGTGTCTCTCATGGAATGGGTAAGCGAAGTCGACTGCCAGACTACCAACTGAATGTTGCCGAATCAAACACGGAAACTGAAGATCTTCCAGAGCAGGTTTGTTAGAATCAAATACGCTTGTAATCTATTTGCATACGATTGAGATTGTAAAATTCCAGGCTACTGAGCTCGTGCGTCGTTTACGCTCAATCATGACTCCTTACGAACTCAGCAAGAAATGGGTGTTGCTCGTAATTGCTACTGGGACTGAAGAGGTAGGCTCTGAAATAGCTGTAACCGTTCAGGACACTAAAGGCTGCGTTCATACTGATCCCGAAGTCCGGGAACAGTTCCAGCACAACGCTTAAAGTAAGCGCTATGCTGGAACTGTTCCCGGACTTCGGGATCAGTATGAACGCAGCCTAAAGTGGTGATTTGAGTTCTGCAATCGATGCGAGACTCCGAGCCATTCATCCATACGACGTGCCATGGGTATTCTCCGCAAGGCGATACCGAAACTGTTTGTGGTACTGTTGGGTCCTGTACACGTAGCATCGTCACGACGTACTAACATTAATGTTCTCAAGTAAGTATAAGAATGAATTAAATGAAATTAATCGAAAAAATATAGACACAGGTAGTGTTACTTTGGGCGTTTTTGGAAGAGCTTCGATTTTCGTAATTCGAAAAAGGGATTTTTTTGTGTTTGTTACAAAGTTAAAAGCTCAGACATCCGTTTCATTTCGGTACAAAATACTTAAACTGCAGATCGCGTTGTCGTTGTTTGGAAACGATTTCCATGACTAAGTATCGGTCACTTGTTCACGAATGGAAGGACGTATTTGTGCAAGTTCAGGTAACTCTTAAAATCATCAACTACGGTACTCTTTGATGTTATCAACTAAAAAGTCATTCGTTATGCTTGATTTGCGTGCTTTCGTCATAGAGGGTAAAGGATCTAACATCGGGGGTGCACCATTGTACCTACACAGTATGCTACCATGCAAAAATTGACAGGTTTTGCCATCGACTTCATTCCTTCCAAAATTTTGACACAGGAGTAGAGCTCACGTGTGTCCCATGAATTCAATTTTACTACCAGTGTTTGACCTCTACTCCGCGGAGGTTCCCACTGGCTACTATCCGTATGTTTCTTTCGTTAGAGTTACATGGGACATCGACGATCCGCGCACTTACTTCTATTCGCATCGTTTTTCACAATAAAGAAGAATTTCAGATTGTTTTAGTGTAAAGGTCATTGTCTGAAGACTTACTTGTTGAATAAATTTATGATTTTGCAAAAAATTCCATAACGACCCAGTTACGAGGCAAAAGCAGCGTAAACTCATTGCGCATTTTTGAAAGACCCGAAAATCGGACTCGTTCTCGTGCTAGTACAATTCATGCTGGTAGTGTTTGCTATGGAAAAGTTGTCTACAGCTCGCTCTATGAATTTCGTGACAGACAGACATGAGGCACTCAAGAAGAGACAGACGGCTCTCTCGTTTTATTATAACGCTTTATTATAACACGCTTAATTATATTGAAATTGGATTGCAAGCCACTGTTCATTAAAAAAACATTGTCTCAATCTCTTTCTATGCTCCAAAGGCAAGGTTTTTCCGTAATAACGGAACTTCGCCAATAATTTTTACGATTTTGGAATTGGAATGAAAGTGTATTATATTGCAGAAGATTATCGTAGTTGTTTTTGCGATAGGCTTGTGACAGAAATCCAGTGTAAGTTGAGAAGTTTAAACTTCACTGTAGTTTTAATGTTAAATTCGTCACAAGGCGGGGCTATAATTTTCTAGAACATTTGGAAAATATAGGAAAGAGTTTTTTGTTTAGAAGCCTAATTATGAAATCCTGCTGCCTTAATACGGCCAAAGCAGCGGGTACGAGAATACATTGTACCTTAATTTCACTCGTATAAGACGCACTTTTTCGAGCTTTCAAGCGAGTCGCTCAGCCGCTTCACTTTATTCCGGAAAGAAATCCTTACATCGCACGATTCTCTCAAGCAGTAGACAGCACGTTATAGGCTCCTGTGGTTGTAAAATCCTTTGGCGTGTTTAGGCTGGTCGATTCTGGAAAAAATTCCCCCGCGCCTTATACGCGTGAAATTAGGGTAATTGGGGTCATAAGTTCATGAATGTTCATATTGTCTTATACTTATGGAAATAACCAGAAAATTATCAAGATTTTCTACACTGTGCATTAAATTTCAGAATGAGTTCAACAGCTTGAAGTATGCAACCTTCGGAGTGTTAGCCATTGCTCGACTTCCCATACACTCCAGAGAACCTGAATCGCTCCTTGTTCCGGGAAAGCCTCTGCTAAACAGGTACAAGAATTCTGTATTCATTTATAACGTGGTCCATATGAAACAGCTCCGCTGGAAAACATTTTTGATTTTGTAGGAAAGGCCACACGTACGCTGCAAAATGGTTATGGAATAGATTATTGGCTGGACCAACCTACAACTTTTCAAACGTGGTATTTTCCGAGGATTCTTACTTCTGCCCGTCGGTGGTGAGTAGAGTTTTTACGGAAGTATGTCCGAAGACGTGCAGATTTCAAAATTCAATAAAAATGCAGTAAATAACAAAAGGAGAGTAATGAATGGCGCTGATGTGCAATAGTCGTAGGCAATGTTTTGATAGCGCAATCGAGTCAAGTTTTCTCACGAAGTGAAACTTGTAAAAGTGAGACTCGTAAAAGCACTACAATTTCAAACTTCCAAAATTCATATTTTCGCAGCGATTGACGATGTAAGACGAGACCTTATACAGTCTGTGTCAACGATGTGCTCCCTTTCTGATCGGCTTGAGCGCAACGCTAATGACATGCGCCGCGATCGTGGGCGTGCGCTTGAGCCTCAAATTTGCTTCATCGATTGGAGATCGTTGAGCAATGCCCATGCGATGCGGATTCGTACTTTCTACGGAAAAGGGAGTACATGGTTGACGTAGATTATACTTAAGTTATGCGACCATACATGCACAAATTCCACTCTTCATCGATGATGTTTGTGAACGCAAAATGCTACTTCGTTCTAGGGATGTCCGTACTTCCGTACCGTACAAAATCTGGAACGATGCACAGTGATGTTGGAAAGCGATTATCAGCGATTGTATGCCGCTACTAAACAACCAGCAAACGGGACAACGAAAGTAAGGGCAAACACATCATAACAGTGATGCTTTAGCTTTGAACGTATAATCAAGTTAGTGCAGGCAATGCGCAATCTTCATCAATTGCGGCCACCTCGGTCAAGCTCAATTGCTGTTTATGCTTTTTCTTTGGAATAAGCTAAAAAAAAACAGTGTGATTACAGACTCCACATCGAGTTGTCGTCCGCAACAACTTGTTGGAGATTATCGCGTTGGTCGTGTCTCTGTGCTTCATATCAGTCAGGTAACCTGATTTTGATCTCTAGATAACATACAGTCTAACAAAAATAAAAAATTATTTTGCTATTTCCAAGTTGCTTTATGTTTTACAAAAAAATCTGCTGCTGAGGTAGTTTTTGCCTTTGAAACGCAACAGAAATCAAAACTTTGCCTTTTCCTCACTTTAGTAAACTACCCTAATTTCACGAGTACAAGACGAACCTGATTTTTTCCTAAACTCGAACAGCCTGAGCACAATACAAAATTTTGCTGCCAAAAGACACTCCACCATGCTGCTCCTTACTTAGAAGTATTGTGTGGAAGAGCAACCATTCCGCGAGGCTCGTGATGTGGCTGAGCTGCTTGGTCGAAAAAAATGAAAGGGGTGCGTCCTGTACTCGTGAAATTAGGGTACTTAATTTGAAAGTTTCACTTACACTATCTTCAGTGTTCTTGGCACGTACTTCTACTGCCGCAGTCGAAAGGCAACGGTTGGGCGATTCGAAGTTGTTCCCGAGGAAGGAACCACGCAATAAAGCACTTTTTCTATATTTCCATGAACTTCCTTTGTTGTTATTTCACTGATCAACCAAATGTTAAAGTCGTGTAAGGTCATGAGACGTTGAATGAAACTATGTATAAAGGCAGCAAAAACAAAAAATTGCATGCTTGTTTGTTTTTATGACTGCGCAAGGATGGCACAAGGAATGTTGAAAAGGATATCTTAACATATAGCCATAATTACATTTTGCAAGTGCTACATAAATGCATTATACCCTCACATTACACAACACCCTCGCATTAACAATTTCACTAACAATAAGAATACCACCGCGAATTCATTACATTCACGCTCTGTCGCTAATACCCAAGTGGGCGAAAGATTATTATAGTGCTTTGATGGAAAAAAAGATGACTGATCGCTTTCAAGAATAATTATTGATACACAGGCCAACCCAAGTCCTCTGCTCCATTCTCCCTGGGAGAATGGAGCAGAGGCCTTGAGTTTCATATTGTCCTGTTTTGTGACACCGGATATCATGAAAATAGACATTGTTCCTTTCTCAACTCTGCATGATATTTCCATTTCTTCATACATTATGCGCTACAGCTTGATTGGATTCTATAGCTCTGTATGCTTTCAAAGATAAATGTAATCTGATGGCAAAAATAACAACATTTTCAATAACCCTCAGGTAGTAGCTTGTAAGCCCTGATTATAAACGTCTCGTGAGTTTGGATTTTTCGCACCACAACCGCGTAATCCTCTTTTTTCTAGAGTAGCATAAGAACAAGACCTAAATTTAGTGACGCCAATTTGGATACCCACTTCACTCTTTTGTAACAATTAAGTTTATGTCCGAAATATTCATTATCGAGATCAGGGAGAATGATATTTATCACAGATGAAATGTGATTTGTGAATATGTGCAGTAAAGCTCAACAATCACAAAGCAATCAAAAAGAAGCACAAATGGTATAGATGAGATCGTTACGATAATATTCTGCTTTTCGACAAATATCCACATGCACACGATGGAATATCTTATTTACAATGAGGATTACATGAAAAATAGCTATCTGGATTCGAATAATAGACCGATTACAGAGTTTTTCTTCAGATTAACATTGATTTGTTTCCAATCTCAAGCATCTCTAGAAAAGTGGCATTTCAGAAACGAAGAATCGAGGGAAAAAATCTTTTCACCTGATCCCATTGGTGGCATTTGCCGACGGTCAATCGTGCGTTGTAGTGAGAACTAAAAACAAAGACATATATTCTAAATTACAACATATGATTTGAAAATACCAAACCCTACCTTTTGATCGTAAATATGTTCTGATGGACGACTGGGAATAATGTACTGCTGATTCAATGTCATCTGCGGCAGAGGCGGGAGAGCATCGTCAAAAAGCGGATAGTCAGTGGGCTAAAATTCAGAATATCTAAAATATCATCAAAAGCTTAGGACGTTTCAGAGTCATTCCAAGCTACCTCCGATGAATGTGAACTTTTACAAATTTCTATCAAAGGAGATGAAGCAAAATGCTTTGACTGATAAATCAATGCAATTCTACTGCTATCACAAATACTGGACATAGTTCTTAAAATGGTTTTGAACCGATCCTTTTGTGTATAGTAATAATATTTTTGTAACTCGCGATTTCATGCTTCCCATGATATCAAAGTTTCATTCGCAAACAATTTGTCAAGCGATCTGATCTGTCTTATCAAAAAAAAATCAAGAATAACAGTTTCTTTCATTAAAGAGTTTTCAAAATTCATTCGCGTTCATACCTAGTTCTTAACCACTGAACTGCATAGAGGAATTTTATTAATAAAAATCCTAAATCAGTTTTTCTACAAAATTCAAGCAAGACGTACCTGACTGATTACGGTTATCATAGCTCTGTTGGCTGCTTTGGCGATACGAGATTCTACTAGGTAGACCATGTATTCATCAGTGAGTAATCGTATGAGATGGAATGAGCCGAAGGATCCAGCAGATCGTAGCGTCAAATCACGGATCAACATTGACCTAAAAATGCTATAGGATTTAATTCGGTTCAAAAAAATTATTATCCTTTCGAATCTCTTTTGTAAGTAAATCCGTTACACAATGGCTGTCGATGGTAAGTGCAAAACTTTTATTTTCAAAGACTTCTGTGCATTTCTGACCAAAATAAATATATCGTTCGAGAACTTTCTCGAATTTAAGCTAATCACTCACGTGTAACAACTCCAGTTCAGTAGAAACTGCTTTCCAACTTCTGAGATTATTTGCACTGGCTTGTCGTGGTATTTTGCCAGAATCTGAAGCAGACGTTTTTGCAGAGGAGTCAACCTTTTACTTCTCAACAAACCTGATCTACGATACTCTCAAGCCATTCGGCCCACTCTTCCATTGGGGCCATTTTCTGCAGGTTATCTTTGAACGCGTTATGGATGTGGTGAACCATGAGCGAGTCACATCCGCTTACCCATCCGGCTTGCTCCTGCACCTGTTGCATGTCCACTCTGAAATATGTTACGTTTGTGAACAATTAACATCTGTCACTCAAGCTGAGACCGGAGGAAAAAGTGAAAATTAGTAGTGGAGATAGTATCAGTTCGTAAAAGACGGCTGTCAAATAATGAATGCATAGATAATGGTTATGACCGAAATCTAGTATATCACACTTTGATAAAAATTTCCAAAAAGTCTTCTATTGCAAACAACACAGTGCGACTTACATTCTACTACCCGAGCAGGGCTTTAGAAAAAATTCAAGAAAGTTCATTGTGCAGTTAGCGTTAATAATAAGAACTGAAAGGTCAATTCTTCACGGATCTTCGGAAAAAATTAAGGACATAGGAACCGTGCGTACACTCATACTTGCCAGAAATTTTCCACTATTTTTTTCAGCCTTAGCCTATCAGAAAAAAAGTCCACTACTATATTTTCAGCTATCCTGCGCATTTCAACCCAGAATTTCTGAAATAATGGGTGACCGACAAGGAATGAATCTTCTTTGTTGAGTTCTTGGCTTTATAAATCAAGCGGTTGAGCTTCGGGCAGCCTATATTTTGAGTCACTTATCGATATTAGATTACATATAATAAACTCATGCATGCGATAAACTTCAAACAAAAGGAAGGTGCAAAAGTAAATCAAGAGTGTAAAAATTCGCGAAAAGAATATGGCGTCATCAAAGTTTTACATTCTCAAAACCTTGCAGGAATGAATATATTGGAAAGAAAGAATTGCTTTGTTCAAATATTATTCAGTTTTTACTCTTTTTCAATACATTTCGTATGTGCGAAAAATTGGTTCTCTTCACATAACGGTCAAGGCTCAGCTACGATGGGTGTAATGCGGAAGGCGACAATCCCCAAGTTTTGTGCTTTCCAAAACTCTTCGGTGCTAAAGTGAACGGCGCCAAGGTAGGGGGATGGGGTGGGTGCAGACACATGACTCAATGCCATAAGTAAAATTCTGTAGAAACTAAAAAGAGCGATTTTACAATGCATTTTGCGCGCATTGTCGCCTTCCGCGTGCTCCGCTACGATTACACTCATCAGTAAATAAAATAAGATGATCTTACCTAATATAGTCATTATACATAGCAGTAACTTGGTCCGGCTTCTGTAGAACTGCACGAGCAGCTTGCGCCAAGTGATTCAGAGATGTGTATCTGTAAGATATCAATAAGTCAGCGAAGTAATATTATAGGCTATTGAGGCTTTTCACAATCTTCAATCATTTGACTGCCAAGAGCAGGTACTTATTGTCTTCGAAGAAAAAGGTCAGTATGAGCAGTAGTACCTTCTAAGTCCCTGTGCCATATATTTGACAGCTTGAATTTTCTTCTTTTGGATAATTTCTGGAGCTCCTTGCATAGCCTTTTTGAGATAGTGCTCAACATTCTTGGCGAAGTTTCGGCACGATTGAGTCAGGAATGCTGAAAAAACAAACTTGACTCACAATCAGATCTTACTAATGAGATATGACTCTCTTACTCACGCGACATATTGCTCATCAATACATCTGGGACCAGAATATCGACGAGAGTTTGGTAGAATGCCAAATCCAGCGAAACAATCCAGTGTTGGATTTGTGGCAAAGTGCAGAGTGAGAACAGCTGCTGCTGCGAAAGGCGAGCTTGGCCGAGCGCTTTGCTGAAATCACTGGAATAAGTGTTGCTTTCCATGTTCTTTAGCGTGATCGCTTACTCTTCGTCGTCGAGATCATCTTCGGGCTGCCAAAACGATGTCCAGTATTCTTCGATCTGCTCAAATTGGAGCTGCTTTACGCAGTATAGGACTTCCTAAAATGGTAGGAAATAGACTTGCTGCTTTTGCTTTTCTTGTAGGCTTGTTTCAGATCAAAAAATCTTTGTTCCATTCAGAGCCAAGGAAAAGACTACCCTTCTAACAATATGAGAACTTTCAAGTTTTGTATACAGCGCGGGGGGCCAGCATTATTTTTCGAGTATTTTTTGACTTATGCCCTCTCTAGATTCAAAATTCTTCTACTTTTTGTGCTATGAACAAGCTACAAGAACAAACCATTGATGAGTTTCTGTGCGGAATGATTCACCGCGAACTACACCCTCTTCATAATTTCTCGACTCACATCAAATCGTTTTGGTTCATTTTTTACATCCATTTCCTCGTTCTCCAACATTTTTATCCATTATCTATCCTCAAAAACTCACCGAACAATTATGATTGTAGGCATTGACAAACATCACAACGTGCGACAATTCCAGACCGAGCTTCGGCAATGCTTCCATTAGACCATCCGTTTGTGGAGTCTGGATAAATGGCACCTCACCGTTCCCCAACGAAAGCCTGTCAGCGTCTGATGCTGGAAGAAGTGCTTATACCATGGTTCCAAAAAATCTTGTGTGTTGTACCTTCATTTCTTGAATGTCCGTTTACGGCTGATGGTGGTGGAACATTGGGAGATGGTTGTGGAGCTGGGCTGCTGCAATAGGGAGTCGATAAACTCAAAAGTTGTCCGAGAACAAAAGGAATCCTAGATATCTTTTTTTTGACGAAACTCACTTGCTATATTTTTGTTTACAAACCCCATATAATTTGATATGGGGTTTGTAAGCATTCAAAATGTAGTAGAGTCCAGAATTGTTTGACTGATGTAAAATAGTTTTAGTGACCCTTTTGTTGAATCGGAATTGCTGCTTTCTCTATATAACCTTCAACTAGACCACTAAGATAATTTTTATGCAACTCTAAAAAGTGTTTTGCCACTTGTGTAATCTATTAGTCGTTTTTCACTATTTTGTTCAATTCTTCTAAACTTTCAACTTCTCCTACATACTTGAGTCACCGCTCTTTCTATATTCCATTCATGATCGTGAAAGAAATGTAGAAAGAGATGTCCGCTTGTTCTCATCCGTTTCTGTTCAAAAATGTATCCTACTTGAGAGGACATGTGTTGAAATAATCTTCCTTATTCATCGTCTCTTACGAACTACCATTGCTTAGAAATCGGCATATTTTTAGGAGTAAGAACACTGTTTGAAGCAGACGGTGGCGACTAAGCTGTGGGGAAGGGAGAAGAGGAGAAGTTATCACGAGGTAGTCTACATGAATTATATAACTGTGCTGTGACTTGTCTTCGTGAATAATTGGAAAAATCTTGAAAACTTGCGAAATGGAATGAACAAACGCAAAATTTTTTTCGAACAAAGCTCAAATTAGCTGTTGATTTCCGGGCATGGTCTCGTCACGTTGCTCTAGAAATTCCAAGAAAAATCCAAAAAGATTTGAAAAATGTGGCTAGTGTCGCCCTTCCCCGAGTACTTATGAAGGTCCAATCATTTCGATGCTTTTCCGTGCTTGATCATGATGTAAAGGGTCTTTTATTTTTGCAAGAAAGCCTGAGAGGACGATGAAAAGTGTTCGTCTAAACGTAAATCCACTCCAGTAAGCATTCGCACTGAATTAAAAGTCGCAATTCCAACAAGTACTAATGAAACCTTTGCATATCTCAGTACATCACAAGCAAATCAAACGCTGCAGTTCTGAAATGAACAAATAGGGCACTCAAAGCGGGAAATTTTGCAATAAAATTTTTTCTAGCGTTAGCAATTATCACAGCAGAGCATGCCATGCAATAAAAATAAGAATGTTTGTAGAGAAAGTGAACCAAAAACAACAACAATGCAGAAATACTTTGAGGGAATGAAAAAAATTTTTATTTTAGGTCCTTAGAGAAATTAGTCTCGCATCAGATTGGTTTCGAGTTCTGCCACACATCGACACGATATTATTGAAGGTCGATCCAAAATTTCTGTGTTTTTGAAAAATTCTAGCTTTTTAGCATTCTCACAGTTTTTCTTGGCATGAATAAGAAAGGTGAAGCCATGTTCCTTATGACAGCATTGTGTAGGCCTTTCATACCAGCATAAGGAGGCTCCAGAGAGGAAAACGGAAGGAAAATACAAGATTCAGTTTTGATCTGGATTGATAAAACGCTGCAGAAAATGCGAAATTTTCGTAGCTTCAGATTCATGACTTAATCTTTCCGAAGAGATCCTATGCTGATTGCAGAAGTCATGCTACACGCTTTGCAGTTTTTTGTTCGGTAGCACCGACAGAAATATCAGAGGAAGCTAGTAATCAAGAAGATTTTACACGCGTACTGTATTGTAAGAATCAAAGGGTAAGTGTTAGAGGCAACTATTTCATTTTATCACGGACTCGCTAATTTTGCTCTTTTTACGCTCATTTCTTGCAAAATGTAAAATCTTCTCACCTGCTTGCTGGCCTGCTACTCTGCACTGAAGACATCGCTGTGTTGGGACGCTTCAAGGACCTGTATAAATAGCCTTGCAATATATGAATTGAAAAATTCGTAAATTAAAGATTTTTGAGTCATTTTTGTAGGACAGCCCAATCATGTGCATCAATTATGCCCAAAAACTGCTAGAAAAGCTCAATTCGACGGCTAAAAAGGTTGACGTCCTTAATCACAAATTTTTGAACTCTACTAAAGAGCTCCCTTCACCCATTATAATTACCCAAAACTTGACAGTTTCAAACTTACGGCCTGCTCATCGGAGCCGATGCTTCATGAGGGGAATAGCGTTCCGGAACGTGAGACTGCATCAGTGGTGAGTCGGCTTTGATTCGAATCCCATAGTAGTGATACTTAGAGTTTCCACGAGTTCCCAATCGTCTTGTACGAAGACCATTGAACACCGATCGAATCAGTTTACCAAACGAAGCCGCGTTCACTGCGTCGAGTTTGTGCTCGTGACAGTGTCTAGAAAAGAGAGAATGGAAATTTTTGAAGTCGTAAAATTGCTGCCTAGAATTACATCTGAAGTTGTATTCAGGGCTCTCGGCACAGGTGGCTTGGTAAGCAAGCCGGATATCGTTTTCGGGACAAAGAGCAAAGGGGGTTACGTTTTTGTGGCCGAAAAGACATCAAATTTGCGACGTTTTTTGGTCGACGTTTCGTTTTTTTTACACCTTTTCAGGATTATGATTTAGGGTCAAAAGAACTTCATAAAATTTTGGGGAAGTCAAGGAGGACTTCGTTTTTTTTGCATTTTCAGAAAGTCACCTCGTGCCGAGCCCTGAGTTTAACCTCACATGAAAAGGTTAGAAATCAGGCTGGTAAACACTGAACTTTGGTAGAAATTTCAAGAGGAAATTTTGCTTGACCAAATTAAATACAGTATTCAGTACAAACTGTCCGTATTTTTCAGAACTTTTCAATAAATCGCTTTTGTAGAAATCGCACTACATGTGCACGTTGCACTTTTAAAGGAACTATAAATCTTTCGTTGCCATTCTTAGCTGTTCTACAATCCGAAGTAATCCCATAGGTCATTCTAAATAGACTCGAGCGGGGATTTATTAGATAGGGTAGCTACGAGAACAGTGTCCCAGATTAGTCTAACAAGGAAAGGAAAGTTGGTCGAAGTGGCCTTTTGAAACGAAATGTATACTTCCTTGTAGAGCTTGGAATGCTGATTCCAAATCTACCTTTGCTATCTGCTGCGGGCTTCAGGGTGAGAAGTAATGAAGGTTTTTGTGAGTAAAAATCTGAATGCAAGAGTAGGCTAAAATCAGTCGTAACATTTTTCATAGGGCTTAATTGATAGTCGGGTCACTCGGTGCAACAAATATTCTTGATTCAAATATACCAATTCGCTGCTGCCTCATTTGAACATTGGGAAAAGGTTACGACCGATTTTACCCTCTTTTTGCATTCAGATTTTTACTCACAAAAACTTTCATAACTCCTCGCCCAGAAGCCCTCAGCAGATAGCAAAGGTAGATTTGGAATCAGCGTTCCAAGCTCTACGAGGCAGTATACACCTCATTTCAAAAGGCCACTTCGACCAACCTTCCTTCCCTTGTAAGACTTATGAATACAGTCACCATTATACTCCACTATCTTGACCTTAGCATCCCTCGCATTTCTCAGCTGACAGCTCCAGCTGGTGAGAAATGTTCAATGCACTCGGTTACCAATAGCAACGCATGGCTTCGCTACCATATCCGTCTGCGGCTTATGCATATTTCGACACCCTCATACAGCTTAGAGGTTACAAAAGATTCTGACTGTATTAAGGTCTATGACTAAGAGAATGAAATGATTGGAGAAGATTAATTTATAAAGAAGAGCTCACTTCTTGTAGTGATCATATAGTGCACAACGTGGAAGTGAAGTTCCGTCAGCTGTCTCGTAATTGTCCAAAAGCCATTGGATCTGAAATATTTGAAATACTGCATATACTTGAATGCCTCGACAGTAATAATACAACATGATATGTTTATTGCATAATCCAGATGTCGGTTTTGACAATTGCTAAAAGCTTGGAAAGAGAGTGACTTCCCATCTCGGCTAAATGAATTATCTTACTGAAATAATTCAAGAAGTCCTTCAACATTTTCATATGCATTACCTGGGAGAGGAACTCAGTTTTTATCAAAACCAGCCATCTAAAATTTCCCGAGTTTTTTGCAAATTTAATTCAAAGTAGACGACTTCAAATCTGTAGTAAAAATTTTGCAGTCGCTAGTTTTCTTCAATCATTTTATTCCCAGATTGTTAATCAAAAAATTGTGATGATGAATTTCGACCAGATTATATATCACATGATACACATCTGGCGCTCTCACTAAATCGACCACTTGGGAGCAATGGAAACCTCAATCATCATTAGACTTATAACAGAAATTTTGCTGACCAAGAAGAATGCCCACAAAATTGATATTTTATCTCCATCTTATTATATTCGCTAGAGGTAGACATGCCTTTACAACTTCGTAAAAGATCTGTGATTCTTGTGATTTTGAGCATTCGTAGATGTACGCTACGGAAGGAGCTGAGTAATGGGTTTTGAACCACAACCAATCGAACCACATTCTGATAGCCCACGTTATCGCGAGTAAGCCTTCTACCAAACAACTTTAAAAGCTTTTTTTGCAACTTACGTGCAGCCTAGTCTCTGGTGTGAGTTCAATGCGGACAAAATCATCGGCTGTCATAGTCCATGGGAAAAGGAAGTGGTATTTTGAGTGAGAATTACGGTGGAGCTAGGAAAGAATCACTGATCTCGGATGGCGACGTCAACGGCAGAACCGTGGCTGCGTGGCGTCACTGTGGATGAGCGTGGGGAACAAAGTTATCGTTGTCGAGAGAGTATTCGAGTGTGGAAAGTAGCCGAATTGGGCCAGTTGCCACGGCGACGTTGGCCCTGCACCGGAAGGCCCAAAATCACCACCACTACTTCGCTGCCTAGGTGAACAACATCCACAATGCATTCCTTTAGTGTATGACATCGTAAAAACCGTGCCACCCTACTTAGTGCACTATAGTCTTTGCGAATTCTCTAAAAGCAAAAGAAAGGCTGCAGCTTTTCGTCGCCAATCTGCTAAAAGATAAATACAGCGCATAAGTTCCACCAAAATTTGTGGGAATTCATGATCACCCACTTCGACAAAATCTTCGTTTTAACATATATCAAAGAAAAAATGTTGCATTTTTTAGGAATGTGTGACTCCAAAAGAGGAATTCTGAATCGCTAGTTAATTGCTGAAATGGCTACTGAACATAGTTTTGGCTTTGCTTTCATGACATGTCAAAACATGTTTAGGTTGTTTGTATTTTTTTTTCAAAACATATTTCACGTCATTTTATATAGAAAGACGAGTTATTTTAAATACCGCCATCCTTCCTTACTGAAGAGTTCCGGGGATGACATAGAAACAACACAATACTCCGTCTAAAGATAGGAACGAAACGGATTTCTCAAGTTATAATATTATAATTGTAAACATTATTATCTATCAATTTTATCTCCTTTTGTTTATGACCAAATGCCGATTTACCGGGTACCCGCATTACTAGAACCCTTGCATTTTTTAACGCAGTGTTTCAATTTGACTGAGATCAAGTCTCTTATGTGTATAATAAGATTCAACATACAACAAATTTTATATGAGTAGATTAAATATCGTAAGGCGCAGCTCGAAAAAGCCCTTATTATATTTTCAGGCACAAAATGTATTAGTCCAACGGAACATAAGTCTCATACAAAAATTATTCTTAGTATATACAGAGTCAATTTCATAAGACTTATTGATTATGAGTGATTCTCCAACTTTAAAATAAAATAATCAAGAGACAAAATTTGAACCTTTATGTCAGAAGCACTAGCCTACTCCTCCTACTTTTCCCTTCAAACGAAAGTTTAAAGAGCATGAGTAATGATCAACTTTAGATTAGGAGGGTATAACGTGCTTCGTAGTCTGCCCAAAAATTATGTCTGGATAAAATGAGCAATAACAAAAACATAAATTAGCATCAAAATGTTTTTGCATCCTAGTGAAACGTCATTGTTTGATTCAGGCAAATGATGTAGTTTTGGAAAGCAATTCAGCCTTTGAAATAAAGCCTTAAATACAAGAAGAATACGATATCAAGTAACTTTACTGGGAAGTTGAATGATTTGTATAGTTAGATGTTGCGAAGAAGCTTGACAGTTCGCACAGTTTCATTTAGATTTTGTTTGAAGGAAAATTTTTTGCTCTATAAAAGAGATATATTCGATTGTTGATTGTATTTTAATCATTACAAAAAGCTGGCTATAGAGCGGTTTACGCTTTTCAAAGGAAAAATTCCTCAATTAAGAAAGTATGATATAGAGCTGTAAACAGTTCTAGTCCTCTTCAAGCGAAAATCGTATAGGGTAAAAGCAGAACCCTCAAAAAGCTTTGCTCATAAAGCTACAGCTAGCTTAATAAATTTGCGTTAGATTTGAAGCATGGTCAACAAGTTTGAATTCTGAATGACGCTGTTCAGCACCAAAACTCTTTGAAATCCAAGCTCACATTAACAGTTTGAAGATGTGAGTTAAAAGCTGCGGTAGCACAGTGCATAAGATACCCAAACACTGACAGAAAGATATGCACTCTTTTGGGATTGATTAATTTCTCCATCTTTGACAGATAACACTCGATTAGGACACGCTGCAATTAAAGAGTGCTGGGCTGAATTTTCTTTGCATTTGGGGCACCTTGGCATTTACTGCGCTTTCTTCCTTGCAGGAAAACAACACCGAGCAGTCCCAAAACACCTTTGTATGCGCTTTTATCAGATTTTCCCCCTCAGTATGCCCCATATTTCGAGTTCTCCTCGATTTGCTCTCGTGTGACGTAATTCGCAGCCGTCTGGCGCCGCGCATAATCGATAAGCACTCGGCCAATAGCGGCCGCCGGGGTTACGGTCATTTCGGGTTTAGCTCGAGTGCAAGGGTAGCATCCCTGGGACCATTCCAATTTTGAGTGTGTGTGTCTAAGCACTGACGCACCTACGCGGCTGTTGTGACCGGATGTCATAAAGATGAAACAGGTGCGTTGCCATATTCGGCGCTTTTTTCATGAGGGGCAAGAGCCAAGGCAGCAATTAGTGACGGACACATATGGCACCTGTTGCATCTTCATTATGAAATGTTACATGTCGTCACGTCAAGCGCAAAAGGGTGGGCGAATATGTGGGGGGGGGAGGGGGGGGGGGGGGGAATACTGCTGTTGCGAGACCTATTGTGAATAGGCAGTTTTGCACTCCCTTCAGTTGAGTCAATGAGGCATGTGAACGCATCTGCAGCCGCGGCTCGTTGGCAGGGGTCACAACATGAGCCAGGTGAGCGCGGGGCTTAATCTGTCTCTTTTGTGGTCAGCAATTTACTGCGTGCTCTACTAGAACTGCCGACTAATTATCGGTGACGCTTGCGTTCGCTACCGCCACTGCTCGCCATAGTTCGTAAGCACTTACGGTAGCTGGGGAAGCCCTGGTAGCGGCTCCAAGTCCGGCAGCGTTGTCGTCCTCAACCGATACAGGTGATTGCGAACCGTGGCCATGGATCATGTAGGATTGTGTGGGAGAGTGCACATTTCCGGAATACTGAAAAAATCAAAGTCGAATCACCATACAAATCCCTACATGGTTATAGAAAATCCTTACCTGATAGTAAGTATTATACTGATTGTTATCGGTGTAGACATAGGTAGTGGTACTGAAAAGGACCATCGTACGGTAATGTTGTCAAACCAGCAAATTGAGCGGTTTAGGGAGGGGCGATACCACACTTTCGAACGGCGTGAGTTTGCGCTATGTGGGCGGGTAATAGGTGATTCGAGTCAAAGACTATGCGCAGAGCATGGGACACCTGGCTCAAAACCTCGTCAATTAGGTTCTGGGTAGAAGATTTACCTCTGAGATAATGGCTGGCGACAGCAGATTAGGCTTCGAGTTATTATCTACTATGGATTACTTGTGGTAAAAAGATTGATTGGGGAATTCCATTGGAAGTAGGGTAGAAGTGAATGACGTCACTTTTGGGTAAGTTCAGTATTGTTACTGCCAACGGGTAAGACTGCGAAAGGTTTTGGGTAAGTTAGAGGTGATGTCCATTTAGCTTTGAATTTCGAAATGCGCTGAAAAATTAAAGGTGATGACTATTGCACCCTATCATCATTTTTGAATTTTCGTTTTTCTACCCCTAGATTATAGACTATAGGACTTGCTCATATGCAGGGAAGACCCACAAAACATCGCCGAACCGGCGCTCCTAGGCCGTGGCTATAAGACGGCTAGTGCAGTAAGGTATACAGAATACATGGATCAGAATTATATAGCCGAGAGTTTCGTCGTTTAGCAGTGGAAACTCTCTAAAGAGATCGCCTTGGAGACACGCATAGCCCCCCGTTGGCCAGACGACCGTCGTCGCCAAGTAATCGGTCCCATAGAAACACACACCTCATCCTAGTTTCCAAATATTCTCTCCTCCTCTCAACGTTTCTCTGTTTTAGTTGACGTTTTCGTATGCGCAAGTGCGATGGGCCAGCTTTCAGTTTGAATGAATGGAGAGAAGGGAAGGGAGGGAAGGAAAGGGGTAGGTCGCGCATGTTATAGCTGAAGTTCAATGGTAGGAAAGGTTTGAGTGCTGACTGCGAATATATGCATCATATACTGCGCTAATACATGCAAAAGGGGCTTCCCTTCCTTCTGTCAAGGGTTATATTTTAAGCTGGGCTCGAGGACTCAAGGGCAGAATGGCGCCAGGCTTTTGAACATCTCGGGACTCGTAGAGGGGGGGGGGAGGGGTAATTGATGAGCACTTGGTTATAGTTAAAGAATACAGAAGATATAATTCACTGATGGCAGCTCTGCCGGAATGATCAACCCAAAGAGATTATGTGGTTCTATAGTGGACTTCCGTTCTTTGGGAAGCCCAAGTCACAATAGGACAGTGAGCGGGAGGATATAGTCTGTTTCAACGTGAGTTTTGCAATGGGCTGATTTTGCAAAAATTTGCAAAGTTTGTGACTAATATTAATTGGAATTTGGTTGGTTGCCAAATTGAATAACCTTCCAGAACTTCTCTGAAAGCGTGTATTTGGGTTTTATTTAAAGACTTACAACGGCTGCCCTTAGGGACTTAAACACCAGCCTGAACCAGACCGCCCTTTTAACGCCGCTAATTGAGGATACAAAGGGCTTTTTCACCATTATGCATAATCACGATGTTTTGAATCTGTGTGATGGTGCGCGCTTGAAACCCGCGATAATTCAGCAGGGTAAGCTCGCGCAGCTCCCAGTCCCATGGGTAAGATGTGAATGGAAGCGCTGCTGAAGTGCTGTCAAATTCAAAAAAATCTCTGGAGTTTTTTTTTACAGATGGCGTGTTTGAGGATGGTTAATGTGTGTTCGTGAGTCTAACTCTGTTGAAGCGATGCTGTAGCAACGCTGCTGGTCGACGACGACAGCTTGCGCCCGTCCTTGGCAACACTACCAAGGCAACCTCCGATCACTATGTGTTGGCCATAGCCTTACCTCACCTTCGTCACAACCGCACCGTGAAGAATTTTTGGCACACTTGCGTCTTTTCTCACATTCATCCTCAAATTCTCTCATTTCATGCAAAACATGGCAGTACGCCACCGCCTTCGCATGGTCTCGCGCGCATCTTGCCCGACGATCCACAGCTCCTTCCCAACCTGTCAACTCCCTCAGACCAAAACCCGTACTTCTACCCATTTGTTTCAAAATAGACTCCGACTACAGCTAGTTGAAAGACGTCTCCATCGCGACCCATCCCTCCGTCGAAACGATGCTCCGATTTTGTCACTCCCGGCGCAGAATGGGATAGTAGATGACATACGAGCGCCTCTTGCGCCCCACAACTACGGTAGCTGAGCATAATGAGTTTTCAATGCAAGTATAGGTTAACGAACCCAATTCTTCTTTTGAGTAATTGCTTCGAGGAGTAACTTGTGCGGATTGTAGCTTTTGAGATTAGTTTTGGGTAAGCAATTTCAACGCAATTCACCAACCTTCAGGAAAGATGATCCATGGACTTTTAGCCAGAAATTGACTCGGATAGAATGAGTCAAACGGTTTTTTCTCAAATTATAAGTTCAACTTTTTTGGGAGGGAAGCATTAAGAGACAAAAAACATCCAAACTTTAGACTCAATATTTTGCGAACAAATGTGAAAGAATGTTCTTTTATGAGGTCACATCAAAGGAAAAGAAAATTTTCATGCTCAATGTCAGAGTCTTACGTTGTTTGGAGACCCTATTAATGATATATCATAGGGGTAAGAACGTAATTTCCTGCACTCAAGGTTCTGCCCTCCTCCCCCCCCCCCCTCCCGCCTTACCACTTCCGCGCTTTCATTGAAATCTGAATCACTTACGTATTATTGTTGATATGCGATGATAGCGGATATTCCATGCCGAACTCCGTTACGTAATGTGGCGCAGGTGTAGCGTAGGCCGATGATTCCAGTAGTTCTCCCGGATCCGAACCTGAAGTAATATCATTTGAAGACTTATGAGAAAGTTAGTTGTTCTACTAGATGTAGATGCTAAAGAGAACTAGAAGTGAGTTTTTGAAGGGGGCTGAATCGATACGACTTCCATAAGACCGCTGTGCAAGATTAGGGTGAGAAAGCATGTATCTCGGAAACGCGAGCTGACGACGAGCCAAGAGAGCTTAGCCTAGCGCCAGCTGCGAGTGTGTTCACCTTACGGGCAAGCACTTCCTCTTGCGTGGTGGAGGGAACTTTTTCTATGTCTAGCTAGGCTTACATGGGTATGAAGGCGGTAGGCCAATTAGTGTATTGTAGCCAAATATGGTGGAAGGAAACATCTACAGCCAGAGGCGGCGTAGGGTGCACGATTAGCCAGTCCGTTTGTGTGTAGTCCGTGATCTGTGCGGTGTGTGTGGGACAGGGCGTTTAGCATGTTTTATGTATTCGCTCTTTTGTTTCGCACGAATGCAACAACTATCGTGAGTTCTGGGTTGCATGCCTGATGAGAACAACCTCAAAAGTCACGAAGGTATATGAGGTAAACGAGCCGCGACAATAGGACAAAGAGCTAAGATTGACCATAAAAGGCGCTTTGACAGAGGGCAAACTTCCCACCTATTTTTCCACTAAGGTGTAGTCTCATGATATGATGGCCGGATCGAAGCGATGAGGAAGGCAGATGGGTGCTGAGGACAGGGTGCTTTTGGGTGGCAAGCGGATATAGGAGCGAGAGAGAGAGGTGGGGCGTGCTAATCACCCTACCACCACCACCGTCCAGCCGGGGATCACACCTGAGGTCACTACATATCAAGCCTATGCCAGTCTTTGCACATTTAGGCCCCAAAACCTAGCCCAAGAAGCAGAAAATTACCTGGTTGAGCATTTTGCAGTAGTACATTATACAAGTCCATTGTCACAAAAGAATCGTCTTGTTGGCGACGGTAGGTGTGCGTATCGGGAGGAAGATACGCGGAGAATCCGGAAAGCGAGCCGCTCGAGGGCGGATCAATGCATCTTCTCGAAAACGGCCAGCATTTCACTAATATGTGCACCCGAATATTTCAAATCGTTTGGTATACGGTGGCGCCATTGCAAAAAACGGAAGCGCCACGTCTCTCTCGCACAGCCAAGGCATGTACCCGCTGCTGCTGCCGCCTGAACGAACAGCGCCACGCACATGCACGGAGCAGGATGGAACGTCTTCAAATTTCCACTTTTGGCTCAGAGCTAATGGCTTAGAGCTAATGGCGACTGAGTTGACCCAGAACCTGATGGGGAGCTGAAAAGTTGGAAGAGAAGGGGAGGGGGGGGGGGGAGAGGTGGGAGAAGAGTGGGCAAAGAAGGCTGACTTCTTCTAGCATTTTTTTTCCAGATTTATCACTTTTGCTTTGGTAGTTTTGAGGAATTTTTTGAGCTTCCGCATGATTGGATAACCCTTCTTTTCTAAATCTGAGTCCTAGGAATTTCGCATTGTTGTCCTTTTTCCACTTTGTGCATTTGCTTGAGCACTGACTTCAAGCAGATGAGGTTTTTCAAGTTTTATTCATCTTATCTCACTCACTTCCAAATATTATAATAAGCGTTCAGATCTGTGTAATTACTCCTCTAAAAATTCCTACAACAACCCAGAGAAAGACGCTACGATTTTGCCACCTTTCAAATTTTTGACAATCTTGAACGGCCTACTTTGCAAGCCAAAAAATTGCTTAGACTCTATTTTTGAAATTCCTCCTGAAACTTACATTCACCTGCGGATCCTGGCTCCTCGTTTTTTGATAAGAGAAGCTTCTGAAACTAGAATCTGTTGTTCCCTTATCCAATAAGAACTTTGACATACCTTGGGCACAGGACGTTGAACTCGTTCATCTTCGAGTAGTATATCTTCTGGTTCCATGCTGAGATCAAACAACTCTCTCATAAAAATATGCACAAACACTGAAAAATTTTGGTGTTAGTACCTATGTGAAAATATAATTTTTCATGGTTATGAATTCCGATATGGTATGAATTTCGCATTTGACCATTTCAAGAAAAGTAGGGTAAGATAGGTGAGATAGGGTTGGGTAAGATCATTTGGTGGCATTTGTTTGATTTTCTACGTTTATTTGGTCTATAATCCACTCATGCTGGACCAAAATACTAAAAAGGAAGAACGAAAAATGTAATTGACTAACATTGATCAAACAATATGCTAATAGTAGCACCTAAATCATCTCGATAAAGTTTGTCAAGCCTCTTCAGTGGTTTTGTCAGTTCCAGTTATAACTATTCTTCAAAATTTCACTCTTATAGGTAACATATTTTGTGTTGAGTCAGAGGAAGGAAAGTGTGAGTCAGCCAAGCTTCAAATCTTTAATAAAAACCACTATCGCTGAATAAAATGCCTCGGCGCCTACTTTCGATAATCTTGTTGCAAACGCGCTCGGGCTTTCCCTCTCGCTTAAATGGCCCCAGCAATTATACTCGTTTAACCTGGGCTGTGTGTCACCTTGCGAGCAGCTGGACACTAGGAGAAGGTATTTGGAGTTGCAGGCTGCTTATTCTTAAGCTTCTGAGGCAGATCTAGTAGAATTTGTGAAGTTTTTATATCCTGCTATGGCCGTTATATTCTCTTAGAGTCAAACAGAATTATGTAAGAGTTCCCATAAGTCAATAAAGGTAGTGAAGTTGGGGGTGAGGCTCAGAACAATGGAAAAAGGATTACAATCATTTTGGCTGAGTTTTGATCCTACTGAAAACATGCAATGAATTTTTTTGAGATACTCTTCCAGCTATCAGCAAGAAGCTACATAAAATTTCAATAAATTCCCAGAGAGAATCTGTTTGAATTTATCACTGTCTTTTCGAAAAAATTTTTGACGCTCGTAGTGACTACCGCATTCGAGATTGCCCGAAAAGAATTTTCAATTAACTAGACTTTCATCTTTATTTCTATGCCTAAGATTTTAGAGCCAAGCAACGTCCGGGACTCTGTGTGTTTAAGAAACTTTGTTCAAAAATCATATCGATTAAGATACTTTTGCTTTCTGTTTTGGTCTGATCTTATAGAAAAAATTTTGAAGAATTTTCTGTTTTAATACCAAGTAACCTGCTTATCATATCCGATTAGCAAATATACTGGCGTACATTGACCAACCGAAAAAATCGAATATGAGATCGATAAAAAGTAGGATAAATCAGCCTTTTAAGCTTTTTATCACTTTTTTCCTAATGCTTACGTCTAGAAGCAGATCTCTACTTAAGTGGTGAAGCACAGAGAGCGGAGCTTAGCAAAATCCGGATAACGAAGCGATTTAGAAGATAGCCAGTGGCACGAGGACGCGGCGATGCGCGAGCATTGACACGGCCGGTGCCGTGCCGATGGCATGCTGTTCAGCAGCAGTAGCACCAGCACCAGCAGCAGCACTCATGGCATGCGCGGAGAGATCGCAGCGTTAAGCACTTCCGGAGTTGGCAAGCTTCCAAAGTATTGGACCAGCCAAGGAAGTTTGGCGACACGCCAATCGAGGGGGGTCGGCTACTCGGTGGCTGTACGCACACATATGCTGTCGTTATGGTAACGCTGATGATGCGGTGATAAGGTATCACACGGCTAGTGGAGTGCACCAGGCGACATACGGTGGGGATTGAAGCCGAAGAAATTGATGTCTAGCGAGTGTACGGGGGAGTTGTGGCAAGGAAATTTAGTGAGGGAAGATCTGGAAGAAAGGGGAGCTGAGAGAAGAAGAAGGGTGGGGAACTCAAATTTATCTTTGAGCTGGAGCTCCATAAGAGATACCAATACCAAATTTGTGTCATGCATCTTGCTACGATTTAGAAGTTTTTTAGATTACGGAAATTTTTGGTGATTCCGCATAACCTGTCAAAAGAAAACTTCAAGAAAAAAATCCAACTGCAAAACGGACACTTACCGTGATAGTCCGCAGAAAGTAATGTGAAGTGAGCGTAATCAATGAACCAACATTCTGAATCCCCTCACACGATGTCGGGGGTGCTTGTTAAGGCGCCTTCACCTCACTCTCTCTCGCAGCCAGGTACACGCCCAGTAACAATAAGAAACCTTTCATTGCTTGTGGCAAAGATTTGTAAGATTATGGAAAATTGCCAAGTTGCTATCGCCAAACAATATTCAGCTCTTACATGTTTTCCCAAAGCGTATATTAGGTCGGTGCAAATTTGTCAGTTTTTTCAATTCATCGGCAAACACGTTAGAATGAAGATAAACTGACATTTTAAAATGTATCCAATGCAGAATTTCTTCCTTTTTCCCGCTGCTAATCTCCCATTGTGTTTCTTTGAGAAAGTGATGAGATATTCGCTGGAAATCGCAACCATCTGTTTTTACCATGTACAACCTTCGCTAATTTTCAAAATTTTTGTATGAGACTTTCGGAGGAACCCTAATAACCAGCTGATAAGGCTAACCTTTTACCAACTTGTGCAACTTTTTTCTTTCTTTTCAGCTGCTTTTTCGGATTTTTGCTAATTAATTTTTTAAAAGTCTTCTTTTGGAAAAATTGCATAACTTATTATTGCACCAAACACTGCAAAACCTACAGAATACTGAGGTTTCAACACTCGAATATCACTACCGCTGCCATTACAAAGTAAATGAGCGATTTTCGCTTCAAATTTATGAAGATTCTGAAACATATGTTACGTCAGTGCACACTCCTGAAGTTGAGAAATACTGCGATTTTCCCCACAAATTTCGCCTGCCTCGGCAAAAAAAGACAAGTGTTAGAACGAGGAGAAAACGTTGCATCGAATGGTGACTGAAGTGTCTAACATTTTATGTTCTACAAGGTTACAATAATCTGAATGTAAAATTTGATTACTTCCCAAAATAAATCGCAGAAATTCTAAAAGACAAGCCGTAGGGCTACAAAAACTGCTTCTGTTGGCAAAAAGTTTGCCCTATTTGCTGGTTATTAGTGCTCCTCCGAAAGTCTCATATAAAAATTTTGAAAATTAGCGAAATTTGAACGTGGTAAAAACGAGTGGTTGTAATTTCCAGCAAATATCTCGTCACATTCGCAACGGAACACAATGATAGTTTAGCAGCTGGAAAGACGAAGAAATTCTGCATTGGATACATTTTGAAATGTTTGTCTATCTTCATTCTTTCGTGTTTGCCGATGGATTGAAAAAACTGACAAAACTTTTGCACCAACCTAATATTATGAGAAAAACCAGCTTGCATCGTCAATTAAAGTCATGCAGATCACCTGCCGTTTCGGTTAGATGTCTAGTTTTGACTTTATTTTACATTTCAAACCTTGAACTGTAAGTTCGTCCGAGAAGTTCTTAGCGGTTCGAAGGGAAGGGCATGCTATTGAAATGAACCTATTTTTTAACCTGACGTACGCACATTTTCAACGGATTTTTATCTATTTCTTTTTGGCTCACACTTCACTCAGCAATATTTCAGTTTGCTGCAGGTGCAATAACTTCACACCAAAGTTTTTGACTATCCAAAAGATGACTTGGAAACATGGAGTTAGCCCTCCACTTACCTTTTGAGAATGAATAAAATTTATCAAGCTCAGTAGTTGGATCTACCGTGATGAATATTTATACGTGAAACTTACCAGGCAGTTCAAATTCTGCCTTTCAAAAATTCTAGCTGTGGAATTCGTTCCAACTAACTTTCTCAAAGTATTGTGTTCTTCACACCGATCGCGCTCGGCTTGATTTTTGTCAAAATGGCATGCCTGCCATTTTTTAGAGGACCATGGCTCGCCACAGCTTGCACGGGTCAAGCTGGATATCGTTTTTGGGACAAAAAGCAAAGGGGATATTGTTTTTGTAGCCCAAAAACAGAAATTGCGAGTTTTTTGGTCGACGTTTCGTTTCTATAAGGGTTTTTTACTTTCAGGGTTTAGGGTCAAAGGAGACGTCATAGGAAAATCTCAAGATCAAAGAGAACTTCGTTTCGAAATCTCCCTGGTGTGAGCTCGTGGCAAGCCCTTCTCTGGACTACTTGATTGACCTTTATTGCATCCTTTGAGCATGAAATACTTTGCACATTACTTGCATAGTTTGCTGCATTCAAAACTTACGATAGCATGGCTTCCTAGCATTCTTTCATTTCGTGTGACTCTCTTTCCTGATTGTTATCTTGCTCTCGCACAATAGCATAAGTTCATTGTGAGTTGACCTGAGCTTACTGCCATTTGTCCAGAAATTAGCAGTATCTGTAGATGTATGTTTGTAGTCTCGAACGTATGCGCTACTTACTCCTTTGAAGTATTCGATTTTTTTGTCTTGCAACTAGCAAATTTCATAAGGCAAGTGTAAAATGTTTGTTTGTCATTGTATGTAAAAACAACTAATAAGTTGTTAACTTCTTGGTCAGAACCAGGTTTTTTTTATGTCAAACCAAATGTTGTAGTCTTCTTCGTATTATGGTTGCAGGACACGAAAGGGTAGTAGTAGTTTATTGGCGACGGGATACGAATGTCGAGTGAAGGGTAAAATGAATGTCAAGAATGAATGTTACCAAAGGGAACGCTTATATAGCTCTCAGGACGAAAATTGTCAACAACACAAGAGACATCTACAATGGTTCATTTATTAACGGTGATACAAGCTGCTAGAACTTAATGCTGAGTTACTCTACAACACCAAATATGCTAGAACTGCCTTAGTCTGCGCTCAAGTCTGGACTTCGCAAATGCCTGAAATTCATTTTACTGCTTTTATTCTCAGTAAATTGATGCACCAGATGTCCTTGATAGTGTTCCACTGTCTTAGGCCGTTGGGTTTCCCGTTGTTGTATACTACTTTAAAAGGCTTGCATACGGTTTAAGAATTTCAGAGCTTTCGAAGTGAAGCGTCGATGGCAACAAAGGAGAAGTGAAGAAATGCCAAGCAGCGATATGGTGCGATATTCATATATTCATTTTCCTGTGCTTGCTTTGATCTAAAGATTTTCTTGGTAATCATCGCTGTTCTCGTTTAACATATTTTAATATTACTTTCATTCCAGAGATAATGATGATAAAGAGTCTTCTATGCATTTAAACACTTGCAGCCTTTACATTTCTTGCACGATAAAATCTCAACTTTCTCTTTTCCTGCTTTTCGCACTTGTGCAGTAATAAAGGTTTATGAATCTGGTCTTGAGCAATTTCAGCGCTGAAGGAAGAGATGAAAAAAAAACTGCATTTTTCCAATCTGATGGAGTTCAATGAGATATTTATATTGGAATAGCTTGTCGTAGAAGATGGATTAACTATCTTGCATAATCACCGAATTATTCTAAGCTTGAAAATTATCCATCAAACAGGTCGAGGTGTTGAAGCAACTCAATCTTACCTTGAATTCATAATCTACAGATACCCTAATTTCACGCGCACAAGGCGCGGGGTGATCCTAGCTTTTATCGAGCTGCTCAGCCGCCCCAACGTGTTTTAAGAAGCGATCCTTACGCCGCAGATTCGTCAGGCAAAACGCAGCACGGTATGGGGTTCCTTTGGTTGGTAAATAAAACTAAAAATTGTCAATTTGGAGGGTATGTGCGTTATATAAACGAGCGCCCTCAACCAATTGAGCTGAAACTTTGCAAACTGTTCTGCTCCTGCGCAGATAACAGGATGCTTTTTACGGCTGTTCGTTGGATCCTTCTATCAATTTATTGAGTTGTTTATGTTTTTCTAAGGAGATAAAGGCTTTTCATGTTTCAACCAAGCATTTTACCATAGTCATAAAAAAGGTGGCAAATCTCATTTCCACCTCAGATTCACGGGGATGCGGTATCGAAGCGGAAGTCGCAGGTTAAGTCATCCACAACATGGAAGAGGGGGGAAGCAAAGCAGTAATCTTGCTGACAACCGGCGGTCCCACGATTTCCGTCTAAGGGGCGGGCGGCAAAAATACTTTTAGATGAAGGTGCGTGGCGTCAGCCACTCACGCCGAAATCTTAGGGATACTTCTCAAGATTTCTGCGGGTCCCCAACCCCTAAAATCTGTAAAAAGGGGGCGCGGCGTCAGCCATGCCCCCGAAAAAATTTTTTTTACAGAGCAATTTTGAATTTTTAAGAAATTTTAAAAATTATTTTAATTGCTTACAAAAATAACCAAGTCACTTGCAGATTTTATACATATAAACCTCCCTCTCTTGATCCGCCACTGCTGACAACCTAAAGCACCCACTCCACAGCCAGCAAACAATGGCCCGGGCTGGACCGAGAAAGCCAACTAGTTACTAATATAGCTTTCAAAATCATTGGATAAGCAACATAGGGGTTGTTCATTGAGTGAAGTAACAATTTTCAGCACGAAAACAACATATAGCGGCCTAAATCAGATGATTGCGAAAATATTCATGTAAATTTACGCCGTTTCAATCCTAATCTTCCATGAACTTGCCTGAAGATATTACTTTAAATGATTTTCGATTTTTATTCGAGTTAGTTTCAAAAATACTGTTACTAGTTTAACTATCAAGCGGTAAGCAAATAATTACCGTTGCCACAAAAAAGAGTACAATAAATTACATCAGATTGAGTGATGAGCTTTTGCTAAAATAAGGGCGCAGCACGAGAGTGGCAGATGAACGTAGGTGAACAACTTCGCCTTTGTTTTTCATACTTGATTCCTTAGTCCAACTCTGCGTACACAAACCAGATTTCGTTGCATATCGTCATCTGTACGTTGCAAACGAGCCAGTCTACCATTTTGTGATAGTAAATAATTTTCAAAAAAAAACTTAATTCTGTCACACAAGTTCACAGTATTCTGCACTATGCTCTTTCTAGTATATGCCCGTTTGTACTCTAAATTCTTAGTCATATGTTATGTGTGCGCTGTAACCGAGACTGTCATTAGTCTCCTTAGAACCTCTCTTCGACATTACCGATGCAACGCTCTCTGGCAATATGCAGGCTTAGGCTTAGGCTTAGGCTTATTAACGAGAACGCTTTGCATGTTTGCAAAGTAAAAAGTGTCGACGTACAGCCTGAGGATCTTCTCAAAGTTGATAGTTTGATACTGATTAAAACTGCGCATTGAAAACAATTTTTAGGGAAGATGCCCTGAGCGGTCTATTCCACCAAGTATTCACAAAAGCCAACGTTGGGTTGTAAATGGTTGCTCAAATGAACGGTTTTTCCGAGAACAAGGTAATTTTACAAGGTTGGTGGACACAAATACAATTAAGAATAAGAGGCAAAATACATCGGTCCTTGGTAAATCTTCATTATTCCAACTCGGCTGAGACGGGCATAAGTTGAGTGACGGCGCCTCAGCGCACTGCCAAGGGAGCGACTGAGCTAGAGCGAACCACTTCGTAGAAGTGCGCGTTCTCAAGGAAAGCTTTGTCATTTGCATAAATCTAGTCAGTGGATAGAACTTACGCGTTCCAATTAAAAGCGCAATTTTTGCCACTTCGCCAACGAGCAGCTAGAGGAGTTTTTTGAGGGACGTCCTAAGTGTAGCTGTGCAAGAATATCGGCATGCCCTTAATATCTTACAAGGTTTTAGGATGAAACGTATACCATTAAATGCGTCTTGAAACGCTGTTTCCAAATCTGCTTTCGGTATCTGCTGTGCCCTCTTCTCAAGAAAGTTACGGACATTTCTCGCCACTAAAATATGCGTGGTTTAGATGGCAGGATTTACCAATATCGTTAAAATGTTCATATACACACTACAAGAAAGCGTTCAAATAGAATAAACATTCACGCCAAGCTCAGGAAAACTGTCTCTGATATGTCAGAGTCTGAAAAGCTTGTACAGTGACGATTTTGACTGCCAAAATCTCGCCAAATTGATTTGGAAAAAAGACCATAACTTCGTTCAGAGAGTCGCACAGCAGATAATGAACATAGATTTGAAATCAGTGTTTTAAGACACATTTGCTGGTTTACATCTCACTGCAAAAGGCCACGGTCACCAGGTATCCTTTCCTTGTTAGTGAGCCCCAACAGCGTATTCGCAAGAGGACAAGGCATAATTCACCGCAAACAAATATTTAGTCTCGTAGATGAAAAACCGTCTTTTTTCTAATAGTTTGGAACAATGCTTCTAGTTTTTTGACTTGTTGCCAAAAAAAGCACATCTACTAATTTTTACTACACATTAATTTTATTACACAGTAAGCTTCCTCGATGATATGTTGTTTCGACTCCGGAAGAAAAACTGTGTAACATTGCGATTTTCATTCATACTTCAACCTTACCTTAGAGTTCGTACAATTTTTAGCCTCAAATCTCTGCTTCTATTTCACAAAAGCTTTGCAATAAGAAAATTGCAATGCTTGTGTAATTTATATCAGTGCTAAACTTTTTGATTTTTAGAGCTAATTTTGAGGCTTTGTAGTTAGAATGCAAGACAAGCTACGATTTTATCATACGTAGTTCTTTTTGGGATGAGGGCTGTGTGGGCGAAACTAATGCTCAGAGTTGCAAAACTCTTTCTTAGCTAAACACATGACTTTAGGGAATTGTCAAAACTATGTGCTCACTTCATCACATAGGACTTTTCTGGCAGCAAAAGCCAGATTTTGGAGCTCAAAATTGCGCTATCTTCATTTCACCATTGAGACTTGGAGGAAAGATGCAGTAAGTGCAAGTGTTTTCCGAGCGCCAAACAACTTTTTTTTAGAAAGGCTTATTTTGTCACTAAATGTAATTGTTGCAAGCTGATTAGAGCCCCTACACCACAGTGTGAAGCCCAGTGACTCTAAAACCTACTGAAAAGAGTAAGCTCCTATCTAGATAATCGCCGGAGGCAGGCGGTTCGCAAACTCGCATTTTTCTGTTCTCAGCAAGATTTTGGGGGATGGCCAAAACTTCAGCGAGCGGTAATTCCGTGTTCTGCCATCGGGCAGCAGTACAAAATTTTCCGCGAACGTCAAATAATCTTTCAGTGAGTCAGAGCCAAACTTTTAGCAGGCGCTGGGACTCTTTTTATGCAGTTTCTCTCTACATCAAGCGACCCCCTATTCTCCCTAACTTCTTCAATACGACTCACAGATGTGGCGTGCCACACCCCACGCTTGACCCTGGTCATGACCAACGTCGAGGGGGTGTGGCGTGCCACCCCTGAAGGTCGTATTGAGGGGTCAGAGAGAGAGAGGGGGTTCATTATCAAGGTGATTGTGATATTAGCGATAACATGCATTCATTAACAATGTCAGATAGGGTTATCATGTAAATACTAGCACATTGATGTTTTGGCCCACATCGTATGCGTCAGTAAGCATAATAAAAAATCTATAAAAAAATCTGCATAAGAGCATAATACAGGGTGTCCCAAAAATATGTATGCACTGTTTGATCGTTGATATCTCTCTTCCCAAGAAGTCTTCGCCTTGCTTTAGGTACCACTTTGTAAAGCTGGCTTTACCTAGATTCTCAGTATAAAACGAATCATCCATCTCTCTTCGTTACTGTAGGATTAAGGTAGAAACTTCAAGGAGGGTTTTGAGCCATGAAAGGCCATATTTTGCCTCAAAAAAGAAACAAAACAGCCTAAAAACTTTTGCTCCACGCTAATTAGAGTTGCTGATTTTATCTGTAACATTCCCAACTTATTATGATGCTTCATTGAAGAGTTATGCCAGGTAAGAAGTGACTGCAATTTTTCAATGTTCCTAAAAAGTGCAGTTATACCGTTTAGAAAGGATCGCAATTTTAGGGATAGCTGAGTATTGAACTCAGCGTCCATATAAACCCTCTTACATAAGTTTTCACATTTTTTCGAAAAATTTTGAAGTGGCAGCTTTTCCACATTGAAATCATATGTTTCGAGTTTCTACCGTAATTCTACAGTAATGAAGAACTGTCGGTGATTCTCGCCATAGTAACTCCATTGAACCAGCTCCACAAAATGGTACCTGAAGCAAGGCAAAAAACTTCTTGGGAAGAAAGATATTAACGATCAAACAGTGCATACATACTTTTGGGACACCCTGTGTTTGCAATCATCATAGCAAATAACCTCTGTGGGTCAAGTTTCAGCGATTCCGGGATTTCCAAATACTACACCACCTAAATGAGATAATCATTTTCGAACAAACTCTGTTCCACTTTTTGCACTTGATGCAAAAAACTACTACTTCTTTGTTCACCTTAGAATCCCACTCTAAACAGCCTTAAAACTATGGCATCAAGAGCAAACCAAAATCTCGTCTGTTCCACTTTTCGCTTTCAATACCCCAGGCTAGAGGAGACCAATCAGCTTCAAATCACTTTAGTATAAATTACGAGGCTTAGACTACCAAATATATACATTCTTTCGCCTTCCCTCGCGAATCCGTTGTAGCGTAGACTTAGCATGTTACCGTAACCCAATATTTTCGCATTATCTTCCATTTGCATAGGTAAGAAAAAACTAATATATCTTTCCCTAAAAGAAACGATTTTAATCGAACTTTTTGCAGCATAAAGAAGAAGGTTAAGCACTAGCGATGATATAAAAAACACAGGTATTTGGATGGTTTTGAGGTAAGTTAATGGGGTGTGGCACCAGTCTGGAAAGGTGTAGCGCCGCTTTTCAAGGACTGTGCTACACCCCATTAATTTACCTTCGAAGGAAATATTAGGGAACAAATTGTACACGGTTCGATAGCCAAAGTCACGTAGTTTCTGTGAAAGTAATGAATTCTTCTTCTATCTTTTAAGCAATAGTTACTGGAAGCACAACCACTGCGAGTGCAGAGTGGGACAAACGGGATATTGTAGCTATTAATTCCATAGTTTGAGGGCTATTTGAAGTAGATTTCATGGTAAGGTAAGGAGTAGTGCTGGAGTAGTGCTTTGTAATGAGTACAAAAAGTGGGAGCTAATTCAGTCAACACGTTTCGGACCTCGAAATCGCGCGCGGCGAAAAAGAGGGTACTTTCAGCCGTTAGCCAACAAAGGGATCTTAATTCGTAGATTGTGTGCTACATCTGTAATCAGCATGTCAGATAAGATCCGTACCCAGAGTTCTGAGTGAACTCGAAGTGTTTGAAATTTGTCTTCTGAGAAGGACTTCTGTGCTTTCTTGGAAGATAGAAACGAGAACTCAGTTTCTAATTGTATCAAAAAGTATCTATATTTTACACGATACACATCATTATTGGAACTAGGGTTTTTCTCTTTGTATTCAAAGCTAAGGAAAGTTGCGGCGTCGCACGCGTCGTTCGCGTTGCCTCACTTCGTTGCAACTGATGTTCGATTTGTCCTCATATCTTCTGAACAAATATCGACGGCACAGCTCTACAGACCCTTTCGAAAAGGAGGAACTTAGGCCTTTGATTTAATAACCTTGGACAAAAAGAAAACCTCCTTTAAACGTTGAAAAGATCTTTCTAAGGCGCGTGCTGCACCACGTGCAGCACCGCTCCGAAACGCGAAAAGTACTAGTGCGCTGCCTCTGCATCGCCGAACGCTCACAACTGGTTCTACTATCTGAATCTCTACTCATTCTCGCAGAAAGAGGGTACTTTCAGCCGTTAGCCAACAAAGGGATCTTAATTCATAGATTGTGTGCTAGATCTGTAATCATAATCATCTGTAATCTCGCATAATGATGGCACTGAAACTCACCGCACAATGCCAACCATCACGAACAAAATGGAAACAACTACTCACTTTGAAAGCTTTTTTCATGTGAAATCGGTGATTTTGCGTGGATGAAACTTTTTGCAGAAGAACATTTGGGTAGGTTTTGAATTTTTCATTGTTTTTGTAGTCGCCATGAGAACAATAATCACCGTGAACTATATCTTTGTGCAAAAATCTTGTCAAATGCTCAGGTCCTTGGCAAATTAACCTTTTACGCAACCCATTCTTTCCGCGTTTTTGTAAAGTAGGAGACTTTTGGTTACTCTTTTGGGCCTAGGTTTAGGGTTGCACATTTACTTGCCAAACACATCCACGACCCTGCAGAAAGTGGAAGTACGGACCCAGTTTTGCGGGCCAGAAGCCGAGTGGATCTTTTTGACGCGGGAATTCTGAGGGATCTATTCAACGAAGCTGCTCGTGCTTTTGCGTGATGTACTTTCATGCGGGTAGCATGCGCTGTGCAAAACTTGAGCTCAGGAGAACTTGAGCTCACACTCACAGACAAAAGAAACGACGTTAGCGCTTTATTATTAAGAACTGATAGGCGAAGAGCTCAATTTTCAAAGCTCCATCAGGACAGACATACTTAGTGTTAAAGGCAGTGTCCGGGCAAAAACTCGATTTTGAGATTTGGTGCTTACCCAGGCCTATTCGCTATGCTGAATCCGAAAATCCACATTGGAGGGCGCGAAAACGACGAAGAAGGGTTCTAACACTGGAGGGAAATTAGCAAGTGGGCGGGGTCTTCCCCACGGTGAATTCACGCTCCCAGCTTCGGGGACGATATTTTTGATTTCGGTTTCAAGTCATTCGTTTGCACTTGATCGGTAGTGATGTCAGGTCGGGTAACGGATTCGAGAAAATTGCTCTGGAAGCTGGAAGCGTGAATTCACAGTCGGGAAGACCCCGCCCACTTGCTGATTTCCCTCCAGTGTTAGAACCCTTCTTCGTCGTTTTCGCGCCCTCCAATGTGGATTTTCGGATTCAGCATAGCGAATAGGCCCGGGTAAGCACAAAATCTCATAATCGAGTTTTTGCCCGGACACTGCCTTTAACAGCGAGATCAATTTCAAAACTCCTCATTTCAAAAAATTAGAAACTCTTGAGTACACCATGTAATCGACTAGAAGGACGTTGCACCACTGAACCTGAATTTATAAGGACCTAGCCACGACTCAGATTTTCGCACATATTCACAAATATGACTTTTATTGATGAGGCCAGTCGATCTCATATATATCTTATTAAGGGGTCATATACTGCTCGTATAAATGCACAGCCCATCAGAGTGAATTTGCTCTGAAATGAGACTTAATTCCAATCACAGAAACGTTGAAGGATATTCTTATCTATACTTTGCTTCCTTATCCATCACCAAAAATGAGTTTGAGTTAAGCGATATGTTTCATTTGCAATTAAACCGGCCAACGTCTCAGTAGAGCCGATGGTTTGATGCTGAAAACTACACTGCTCCTGCTATCGTTTTTATCGTGTGTAAGAAAGAAAAGTTGTATGACGCTACCTGAAATATATAGAGTTGATCCCGTAAACTTCCCAGGATGTCCTCAAGAGGTGAGTCACATGTCACGATTTTTCTTTGATTTGGTCAAACAGGATTTCAGCAAACAAACATACACCTTCTCTATCTCAAAGCATCTTTACAAAGATGACAAGTTTGAGACGGGTGGAACAAGAAATTACACAGATTATTTAGATTATTTACAGATACAGTTTGCCAAGAGTGACGTAGACTGAATGCGAGTAAGAGTACTCTTCAAAAGCATCTTCTAATTTGCATTTTAATCCTGAGACATTGAATCGCTCGCTGTTGCGATGGGTTTATCTACCAATTCATTAGTGAACGCGGTGACTCGTAAAACGCTCTAAGCAAAAAAATACTAACTTGCTTCGAGTTAGTCGACGTGCTACTTCCGCAAATTCACCTTGACTTGCAGGCGAAAACGAGCCTCTCACCGCTCTTCAATCCAAAATGGACAAGTGTGACAGTTTTCAAATGAAATTGGAGGGTCGTCGTGAAACATTCCAAAGATTATAGCATTGCGCCACGGTGGAAGGCGGGAGGAAAAGGGGGAAGAGGGTAAATTTCGAGCTCGTTCGAGCGCGTATTGAATCGGCTTACTCCTCGAAAAAGCTTAAAAGCATTTCGGCAGGAAGAGGGGGAGGGAGGATCTGTTGCGCGACTAGATTTGCTCTGCTTTCATAGCTGTGGTATGATACCATCAGATTCAAAAAGTTCAGTCTTGCCAAACTACTGTTTGTGACCCTTACATTTGTTCCTTTTTCGACACTTCCGACACGTAAAATGCTAGCCGGCGATCTCGGCCCCGTTCCAACAAACTGCAGTGGTGCTTTGGCAGTGGAGATCTGAGCTGAAAACACCATAAACCCAGACTTTTGCACTCATGTTCAATCCTATCGTGCAAAACTCCGCGCTCCTCTTCCTGTCTATTATACTTCCGAAGATGAAATGAGCTTCGCCGCCCTCATTCACATAACCTTGGGGAACCTTTGACGATCTATGACTTAATAATAACGGGCTAAGGGTTGTTTACGTCTGTTTGTCTGTGTGTCTCTGTGTACATCTGTCTGCCACGAAATTCGTAGAGCGAGTTCCAGCAAAGGTCTTGAGCTAGAACTTTGGTCATAGACTGTATCAGCATGTAGACAAACTGTACAAAAGCACAAACCGATTCGTTCAGTGGAACATGTGAAAACTGTGCGCCAAACGGATCCACGCGACTTCTGGCGCGCCAAAGTGGGCCTGTAATTGAACTTTTCCAAAATCGTAGATTTCTAACAAGTAAATCCGCAAACCATGGACTCTAACCTAGAAAGTGAGCAAAAAATCTGCTTTCACGCAAGATGGCGCCAAAAAGAAATGCATGCGTAGATGGTTGATTTGGCAAGGCCTTACCTGAGAATTTGTGGAAATTTTTGCTCGGAGATCTAGCTCGCGGTAACCATGTCTCTCTGGCGACTATTAAGCCATTAGACTCCAGAAGTGATTCAAACCCGCAATTAATCTTCTGGAGAATACTTTTCTCCTTTCGAAGACACCTACCTTACCTCAAAGAAAGCTTCTGAAATAAATAGTTGTTTACAATTCATTCCCGATGATCGGGATCGCGCGGTAAGTTCCAAAGGCATCATTTTACGACTCCGAGGAAGGCACATAGATAGTAGGACCAGTGCGAGCGTCTGCGAAGCAGAGGTAACGTACTGGTAACTGATACTTTTATTATTTCAAGTGTGATAGAAATGGATCCATAAATTCTCAAAGATAGATAGGGCATACCAACCATTATCGGTCGTGGGGTACTCAAGGGAAGAGGCAGCGCGCGCCGCGAACGAAGGAGATTGCACCCCGAGCGCGGAAGCTGATATATATATATATATATATATATATATATATATATATATATATATATATATATATATATATATATATATATATATATATATATATATATATTAGGTTGTCCCGAAAGTTTTGTCGGTTTCTTTCATCGCTCACCAAAACTCACAGAACATCAGTCCATAAACGTTCTAGGTACCATTTGATTTAAATTTTTATCCTCTTTCTTACAGCTGTATTTGCTTTCTGACCTACCCTGTCTTTGCAATGTTATCGCCATGGCTTTTTGAGCAGCTCAACAATAACGGCAAACCTTTCGTGAATTTTAAAAATTTCTATCCTGATATTTCTAAGAAGCGCTGGTAACTGTTATGTAGAGCAAAGCTTTGGCTACATTGTACCCATTTTAGATTACGTGGGTCACTTTATCAAGTCCGTTATAATTATTTATTTAATAAAATCCGCGGCTTTTTGATTATGTTTGCCACGTAAAAAGTACCGAAAATTCTAAAAAGCTGCTTTTTTGTAGCAAGTTAAACTGGATAATGTTGCATAAAGAGTGTTCAATAAGAATCATGTTGCAATTCGCAAAAACTTGAGAAGTTTTCATGTTTTTGCTGCAGTTGCGTGTTTCGTGACTTTGCCAAAAATCGAGACCTCTTAAGAAATAATTTTTTTCGGCCTAAAAACAGCAGATTCGGAGGATCTAAAAATATATTCTTGTAGTCCGAGAATGCTCTATTAGAATCATACTTAAACTTCCTAAAATCTTTGAAATGAAATCTTTAAAAATTAGCCGAACTTTGAGCAGACAAAAATGACGGGTGAAGAATTTCAGCAATTATCAAAGAAAGCATACAGGATTGTGGTTCGGTAATGTAACCACAAGAAAGAGAAGAAAAAGCTGCATCGAATACATGTTGAAACTCATTCAGGTGTTTATTGTGCATGGTTTTATAGTGGTTTGAAAAAACCCGACAAACTTTCGGGACGACCTAATATATTAGGTTGAACCGAAAGTTCGTTCGCACCATTTTCAAAAAATCATAACTTCTTTGCCTCATAACGATTTTGCGCAATTTAAATTTTATTAGAAAGCGTAATGCATGTAGTTTCCAATGCTCCCCTGGCAACTTTCTAGCATGTTCAGATTGCAGAGATAAAAATGAAAGAACGAAAACATCCGAAATTCGGAATTTTTGAGAAACAATTCCAAAAATCTAGAAACTACGCGATAAAATCCAGAAAAGCCATTATCCTGATTTTTCTTATATTTGATTACTAACTGAGTTAAGTTTGTGCTGATCGAGCTCTTCTTTCAAAAGTTATGATTTTTTGAAAAAAATGCCGAAAAATCAATTCTTAGGAATTCTTAGGGAAGTGATTTTTCGGATTTTTTTTCAAAAAATCATAACTTTGAAAGAAAAGCTCGATCAGGTCAAACTGAACTCAGTTAGTAATCAAATATAGGAGAAATTAGGATAATGGCTTTTCTGGATTTTATCGCGCAGTTTCTAGATTTTTGGAATTGTTTCTCAAAAATTCCGAATTTCGGATGTTTTCGTTCTTTCATTTTTATCTCTGCAACCTGAACTTGCTGGAAAGTCGCCAGGGGACCATTGGAAACCACATGCTTTACGCTTTCTAACAAAACCTAAACTGCGCAAAATCGTCGTGAAGGAAAGAAGTTATGATTTTTTGAAAATGGTGCGAACGAACTTTCGGTTCAACCTAATATATATATATATTAGGTTGAACCGAAAGTTCTGTCCCTCCATTTTCAAAAATTCGTAACTTCGCCAGATTTCAACGGATTTGCTTGCTCGTAATTTTATTAGAAAGAATAGATCTTCCGCTTTCAAGCGCTGTTTTATGTAGCTTCTGCTTCGCACTGAGCGCCGAGATAAAAATGGAAAACTAAGACCATGTAAAGTTTGACCATTTTAAGTTAGGTCACCAAAATCTGGAATGCTGCAGAAAAATCTGAAATCGTCAGTACATATGTTTTTTGGCCTACTCTTTGCAATTGTGAAGAGTTTGCGCTGTTTGGACGTTTCTGCGAGAAGTTATGATTTTCACGAAAATTGCCAAATTAATTAATTTTGGCGTTATCCATAGTAAACTCGATATTCATAACTTCTCACAGAGATGTCCAAACAACACAAACTTTTCACAGATGCAAAGGGTAGGCCAAAAAACATATGTACTGACGATTTCAGATTTTTCTGCAGCATTCCAGATTTTTGGTGACCTAACTTAAAATGGTCAAACTTTACATGGTCTTAGTTTTCCATTTTTATCTCGGGACTCAGTGTGAAACAGAAGCTCCGCAAAACAGGGCTTGAAAGCGGAAGATCTATTCTTTCTAATAAAATTACGAGCAAGCAAATCCGTTGAAATCTGGCGAAGTTACGAATTTTTGAAAATGGAGGGACAGAACTTTCGGTTCAACCTAATATATTAGGTTGGCACGAAAGTCCTTGCGTAATTCAAACGAAAATCAATAACTTTTCAAAGACTAAACCTAAATTTACAATCTTGTATGCTAAAAATATTAGAAGTCTCACGCTCCATGATGGAAGTTCAAGCACAACATTCCATGAGCTAGCCATCGAGAAAGAAGCTCTCAAATATGGGGCTTTCAATTTTTGCGATTTTGAGTTTGGTGGCAGAAAATCGCAGAGTGCCGCTAGCTAGCCGAAAAAAATTTGTAGAATCTACTTACACAGCAAAAGTCCATACGTTATTTCAGCAGGCTTTGATCTCGCATGGAAACGCGAAAACAAAAAATTTGTGAAATTTCTCATTTCGCAGGACAAATCCCCTTATCGCTCTAATTTTTCCACAGAAACGCAGTTTGCAACCAGAAATTAGACATAGTGCCTATTTAGAGCCTTGCGACGTTTTCGCGATCGTAAAAAAGTGTTTTCGACGGAAAACTGCAGACATGAGGGGATTTTTTTCGCAAAATGACATATTTCACGAATTGTTTATTTGTGCTTCACCGTGCAAGATCAAAGCCTTCCAAAGTAAAATATGGACTTTTGTTGTGTAAGTAGATTCTACAGATTTTTTTCCTAGCTAGCGGCATTCCGCGATTTTCTGGCACCAAACTCAAAATCGCAAAATTTGAAGCCCCATATTCGAGAGCTTCGTTCTTGATGTCCAGCTCACGGAATCTCATGCTTAAACATTCATCATTAAGCGTAAGGCTTCTGATATTTTTAGCATACAAGATTGTGAATTTATGTTTAGTCTCTGAAAAGTTATTGAATTTTGTTTGAATTACGCAAGAACTTTCGTGCCAACCTAATATATTAGGTTGAACCGAAAGTTCTGTCCCTCCATTTTCAAAAATTCGTAACTTCGCCAGATTTCAACGGATTTGCTTGCTCGTAATTTTATTAGAAAGAATAGATCTTCCGCTTTCAAGCCCTGTTTTGCGGAGCTTCTGTTTCACACTGAGTCCCGAGATAAAAATGGAAAACTAAGACCATGTAAACTTTGACCATTTTAAGTTAGGTCACCAAAAATCTGAAATGCTGCAGAAAAATCTGAAATCGTCAGTACATATGTTTTTTGGCCTACCCTTTGCATCTGTGAAAAGTTTGTGTTGTTTGGACATCTCTGTGAGAAGTTATGAATATCGAGTTTACTATGGATAACGCCAAAATTAATTAATTTGGCAATTTTCGTGAAAATCATAACTTCTCGCAGAAACGTCCAAACAGCGCAAACTCTTCACAATTGCAAAGAGTAGGCCAAAAAACATATGTACTGACGATTTCAGATTTTTCTGCAGCATTTCAGATTTTTGGTGACCTAACTTAAAATGGTCAAACTTTACATGGTCTTAGTTTTCCATTTTTATCTCGGCACTCAGTGCGAAGCAGAAGCTACATAAAACAGCGCTTGAGACCGGAAGATCTATTCTTTCTAATAAAATTACGAGCAAGCAAATCCGTTGAAATCTGGCGAAGTTACGAATTTTTGAAAATGGAGGGACAGAACTTTCGGTTCAACCTAATATATATATATATATATATAGGGTGTCCCAAAAAGATGTGCACACTGTTTGATCGTTAATAACTCTCTTGCTTTGATGTCTTTTGCCGAGCTTGAGGTACTATTGTTTAGAGCGAGGTCTAACTTAGATTTACAGTATGAAGCGAATTATCAATTGCACGTCATTACTGTAGGATTACGGTAGGAACCCCGAAGAGGATTTTAAGCCATTGCAAGCGGTATTTTGCCTCAAAAACAAAGCCAAACAAATCAGAAACACTTGAGGTGAGATAATCATAGTCGTTGATTCTGAATATGAAGTTTGCACTTCAGTGCATTGCATCTTTCCTGAGTTATTTCAAATTTAGGGTAATAACTATTTTTCCAAGGTTTGGCAGAAATATGATTACGCCATCAAGAAAGCTCGACAAACTTGTGAAAAGTTGTGTAGTGAAATCAGGATGCCTGAAAACCTTGCTACACAAATTTTCAGGTTTTTTAGAAATTATTTCATCAAAAGGCCTATTCCACAGTGACGCTATGTGCTGAAAGTTCATACCGTAATTCAACAGTAATAAAGAGTGCTTGGTGATTCGCTCCATGGCGTAAATCTAAATTGAACCTCGTTCTACAGAATATACTTTAAGCTTGACAAAAGACATGAAAGCAAAAGAGTTATTAACGCACAAACAGTGTGCACATCTTTTTGGGACACTGTATATATATATATACATATATACATATATATATATATATATATATATATCAGTGGCGTACCCAGGATTTCGGCTCGGGGGGGGCGCGACAAAAAATTTTTTCTAAAGAAGGTGCGTGGCGTTAGCCACGCACTCCGAAAAAATTTTGGGGGTGCTTCCCAAAATTTTTTCGGGTCCCCGACCCCTAAAATCTGGAAAAAGGGGGCGTGGCGTAAGCCACGCCCCCGAAAAAAAAATTTTTACAAGGCTAATTTGAATTTCTAAAAATTTTTAAAAATTATTTTAATTATTTACAAAAATAAACAAGTCACTTACACATTTTTATAACCCATATAAGTAACTTTCAAAAATTTCGCGACCCATTCTCGGGGGGGGGGGCGCGCGCCCCCCCCGCCCCCCCCCCCCTCGGTACGCCACTGATATATATATATATACAGGGTGTCCCAAATAAATGTTTCGAACGTTTGATCGTTAATATCTCTCTTCCCAAGAAGTCTTTTGCCTTGCTTTAGGTACCGTTTTGTAGAGCTGGCTTCAACTTAGATTTGCATTATAAAACGAATCACCCATTTCTCTTCATTACTGTAGGATTACGGTAGAAACTTGGAACATATGGTGTCACTGTGGAAAAAGCTGCCGTTCCAAAATTTTTCAAAAAAATGTGAAAACTTGTGTAATAAGGTTTTCATAGACGCTGAGTTCGACAATCAACTATTCACAAGATTTCGAAGCTTTCTAAATGGTATAACCGCACTTTTTAGGAACATTGAAAAAATGGCCGCTACCTCCTACCTGGCATAACTCTTCAATGAAGCATCATAACAAGTTGGGAACTTTACAATTATAATCAGCAACTCTAACGAGCCTAGTGTAAAAGGCTGTTTTGTTTCTTTTTTGAGGCAAAATATGGCCTTTCATGGCTCAAAACCCTCTTTGAAGTTTCTACCGTAATCCTACAGTAAAGAAGAGAGATGGGTGATTCGTTTTATAATGCAAATCTAAGTTGAAGCCAGCTCTACAAAACGGTACCTGAAGCAAGGCAAAAGACTTCTTGGGAAGAGTGATATTAACGATCAAACGTTCGAAACATTTTTTTGGGACACCCTGTATATATTAGGTTGAACCGAAAGTTCTGTCGCACCATTTTCAAAAAATCATAGCTTCTTTCGGTCACGGCGATTTTGCGCAATTCAAATTTTATCTGAAAGCGTAAAGCATGTAGTTTCCAAAAGCTCCCTGCGGAGCTTCCGACGTGCTCAGGCGGCAGAGATAAAAATGAAAGAACGAGATCATCCGAAATTCGGAATTTTTAAGCAAGAATTCTAGAAATTCAGAATCAGTGCGATAAAACCCAGAAAAGTCATTAACCTATTTTTTCTTACATTTGATTACTATCTGAGTCAAGTTTGTGCTGATCGAGGTCTTCTTTGAGAAGTTATGAATTTTTGAAAAAAAATGCCAAAAAATCCATTTCTTAAGAATTCTTAGGAAATTGATTTTTCGGCATTATTTTTCAAAAAATCATAACTTTTGAAAGAAGGGCTCGATCAGCGCAAACTTGACTCAGATAGTAATCAAATGTAAGAAAAATTAGGATAATGGCTTTTCTGGATTTTATCGCACACTTTCTGAATTTTTAGAATTCTTGCTTAAAAATTCCGAATTTCGGATGATCTCGTTCTTTCATTTTTATCTCTGCAATCTGAGCATGTTGGAAAGTCTTTAGAGAACTTTTGGAAACTACATGCTTTACTCTTTCAGATAAAATTTGAATTGTGCAAAACCGTTGTGAGGGAAAGAAGTTATGATTTTTTGAAAATGGTGCGACAGAACTTTCGGTTCAACCTAATATATATATATATATATATATATATATATACAGAGTGTCCCAAAAGTAAGTACACACTTTTCAATCGTCAATATCTCTTTTCCTAATGGGTCTTTTTCTGCCAGTCAAGTACCATTCTGTAAAGGAGGCTTCAACTTAAATTTGCAGTTTCGACCGAGTCACCGATCGCTCTTCGTTACTGTAGGATTACGGTAAGATCTGCGAGCATGTGGATTCTTGTAAAATATGCCATTTGACAAAATTTTTTTCAAAAAATCGGAGAAATCGTGTACAAGGGTTTTCGCACACGCTGATTCCACTACACAACTTTTTACGAGTGTTTTCAGCTTTTTTGACGTTGTAGTCACATTTCTAACAAACACTGGGAATTCGGTTATTACGCATTACATGGGATAACTTTGAAAAGAAGCGTCACAGCAAAGTGGAAATTTCATATTCGAAATCAGCGGCTTCCGTTACCATAGTGTAAAAGTTTGTGGCTTGTTTGATTTTGTTCTGAGGCAAAATATGGCTCCCAATGGTCTAAAATCCTTGTCGAAGTTCCTACAGTAATCTTACAGTAATAAAGAGCGATCGGTGATTCGCTCGGTGCTGGTAATCTAAGCTGAAGCCTTCTCTGCAGATTAGTACTTAAACGGTAGAAAAGGACTCAATGGGAAGAGAGATATTAACGGTTGAAAAGTGTGTACCTACTTTTGGGACACCCTGTATATATATAATATATATCATGACTTATAATAACGGGCTAAGGTTGTTTACGTGACTTTGTGTGTGTGTGTGTGTGTGAGAGAGAGTGTGTCTGTTACGAAATTCGTAGAGCGTGTTCCAGCCAACCTCCTGGGCTCAGATTTTGCACAGTGCATGCTATCCGCATAAAAGTTCAACATGCAAAAGCACGAGCAGATTCGTTGAGTGGATCCCTCAGAAACTGCGCATCAAACGGATCCACTTTGCATTTGGGCCGCAAAATTGGGTCCGTAATTCCACTTTTTGAAGAGTCGTGGATGTTTATGCCAAGTAAATGTGCAAGCCATAAACTTAAGCCCAAAAAAGTGATCAAATGTCCGTTACTTTACAAAAACGGCGCCAAAAAGTATTGGTTGCTTAAATGGTCAATTTGCCAAGGTTTTACCAGAGCTTTTGCCGAGATTTTTGCACAAAGATGTAGCTCACGGTGACTGCTGTTCTTATTGCAACTGTCAAGACCACGGGAAAATCAAAAAACTATAAAAATTTGCGTTTGTTCCCCTGTAAAAAGTCTCATCCACGCGAAATCACCGATTTCACATAAAAAAGCTTTTGGAATGAGTAGTTGTTTACATTTTGTTCGTGATAGACGGCATTGCTTGGTGAGTTTCAATGCCATCATTGTGCGAGAATGAGTAGGGCCTAGATGATGGAGCCAGTGCGAGCCTCTGCGAAGCAGAGGTGACGCACTGGTATATATATATATATATATATATATATATATATATATATATATCAGGGCCCGGCAGGAGGTGGCATTTCAGAATTTTAAAAACGATATCCCCCTTGAAACCAAAATTTCTTACGACTTTCCCTTTGACCCTATTTTTGACCCCCGTAAGTCCCTGACAAACAGATATACACAAATAATAAGATGGGCGGCCTCAGCGCTTATTATAGAAGTAGTACCTGGCTTTCCTGGTCCAGCCCGGGTCATCGTTTGAGGGGATGGCCAAAAACCACACTCTATCCTTCTCCTTTTGGGCCATATTCTCCACCCTTTTCCTGCAGTATCAATACTGCACTGCAGCCCTATATCTAAGATACTACTCATTTATTAGTCAGCTGCGAAACTTTACAATTCACAATAACAAAAACATAAACCTACACTATACAATTTCAATAACAAAAACATAAACCTACACTATACAACAACAATTTCATAACATTCATTTCATAACAACTTCAACAACTTCAACGGTCAAAACTCTTTTTCCTCTTTATACCATCTCGTTCTCGTATAACTTCTATTCACATAGATGCTACAAACTCCATCTACTTGCAAAGATAGAAAAGCTCTTTCTGAGACATAATTTTGCATCTTTTTCAATATGGCTGCTGAACGAGAAGCTTTAGCGCTACAAAGAAAGCAGCCAGCGAAATTGTGGCAAACGATAGACCAAAAAAAGGGAATGTGCTTCGCGGATCGATCGAAGTTGCTTTGGATGACTCAAAATATGCAAGTTCTCTAAAGGGCATGTGCTAAGAAGTCACCATGAAAGTGGAATGCGGGTTTGATTTGATCCGAAAAAAAAAGATAACTCGAACGCAACTAACAAGAAAAAGCAAGCACAACAAATGGAACAAGCAATTTTACATTCCTAGTTTGAATTTTTGATAGCATAATCATATTTTCATTGTGCTTCTGGTCTGGACGATCCCTTAGGCCCTCGACATAGTTCACGCGATTTGATCGGTATTATCGGTAAAAGGACATTTGAGAATTTTCACTGCAGACAGATGCTTGAAAACCGAAAAAATGACATACTTGATGAGGTCAACATCGAAAGCATTAGTGAAGCGTTTCGTTGAACTTGCTTCATGAGATAAGTCGTCAGGGAAAGATTTTTGATCTGCTCATCAAAAAAAATGATTGTAAAAATTAACTGCTGGACATGATGAATCGACAAAGTTTTGTCAGAGACGATCGGACATCGGGCCGTGACTTGTGCAAGCTGGCAGAGAGAGCGCACATTTTGGAAAACACTGCACTATCCCCTCCCCTCGAAAAATCTCGGCTTCCGCAGGCCAGCCAGCAACCCGACACTGGCTTCGAAAATGTTGTCAAAAAACATGCTGTCCCATCAGCGTAACGCATCAGCTTCGCTGCTAGGCTAAGAGCGTTTTTGGCCGAGGATATTTGAAACGGCAATCTTAGGAACAACAAAAAAAAAACAAAAATCACACAAAGATTATGTCTATGAAATCGAGGCAAACAGTCTCGTGAACACTGAGAATGTGGATCAAATCGCGTAAGCTCTCTCGAGTAATAAATGATCGTCCAGACCAGGTCTCGCTGATCCACAAGAATATTGGAGGCAATAAAGGAAAACACACAAAGAAAAAACAAAAAAGTACAAATGTGATGTACAAAAACGAATGCAAAAATTCGATGTAATATAACATATTTGCATAAATGCACCATTCCACCTACCTGAGATAGTCCGAATGAGCCTCAAATTGGTGGACTTAGAGCGAGGTGCTGTAGTCGAAAATTCTGACATGCATGTCATCTGAGCCGGTAACAATGCAGTTTTTGCGTGAAATAAACTTGGCAGCGCGCACTGGCAAATCACATATCTGAAGAATGCGCAAGATACTGGATTGAAACATAGTAAGCAACATAAGGCCCCAGCCAGACTTCAGTTGAACAGCCCAAAACCGCTCAAAAACACCGAAGGCCCCTTTTCACGAGAGATGAGCTACCTTGAGCGGAGTCTGGCCGGGGCCTAACATACAAAAATACATGAAAATTCAAAAAAAAATAAACCTACTTTGAAAGACTTCAGAAGCAGCTGACTCTCGTAATTCCAAATCTGAACACTTCCACTGTGAAGAGCTGCCAATAGCCACGTTTTGAAGGTCCACCGATTTAACTCGACTTGTCAAAAACATTTCCTCAACTTTTGATGACCGCATGCCTACAACAACCAGTATATAAAGGAGAACGAAGAAAACAAACGACTCAAAAGAGCGAAAGTACGGAGAAATCGACCATATTGCGAAAACTGAAGAAACACGATTACAAAAACAACTGTTTGCATAGGATATCACGACGAAATATGATCTCTGGCCCTTCTGAGCCCTTGTAGGGCTTGTCGAAGAAGCAATCTATTCAGAAATCGTGAAGATTGCTTCAATCAGCGATCACCAATTCAGAAAAGTCACATTCTCGAAGTTTCCGCGTCGTCTGTGCAAGGTGCACCGATCGCGATTGGAGCGCGCTTTCCGAGGCCGATCATAACGCTGTGAACCCTATTTGGGGCTGTATCTAAGCGGTGCCTTGGTGGTTTTGGAAGCGGATTTGAACATGTAGTAATACTCTCGACCTAGTCCACATTTATGTAAAGAAATCCGGGAAATTATGTGAAGGGAAGCAGGGAGCCACCCCAGGTGGCTCCCAGGTGGCGCGGGAGCCACCTAATTTCGAAAAACACTTACCGTTTTTATAATTCACATGAGTTTTTCATAATTTTTCATACTTTTTTTGTGCTCATGGTCCTCCAACTATACAGCAAATTTGGTGCCTTATCGTTACTTGTGCATTGAAAACAAGCCTATTTTGTTGTTTTCCTCTTACAAGAATTGCGATTTGAATTCCCGCCTGCGGGCAGGCTAGCGATCGGAGCACAGAATCTTCACATTGCTGTAATCTAAGTTCATAGAGCAGTAGCATCAACAAGGAATGATGAATAAAGAATGATATGTGCATTGTTTATCGGTAAACAAAAGGGAAGTCGTATTTTGGGATCCGGGGCTCCGCCCCGGACCCCAAAATACGACTTCCCCTTTGCTTTTTCGGGCCAAAAACGATATCCAGCTTGTGAAAACGCCACCCCCGCCGGGCCCTGATATATATATATATATATATATATATATATATATATATATATATATACTAGCTGGCTTACCCGGCTCCGCCGTATGTTCCGAATAGAAAATTCCATTTCTTAACCGATCCGGACCAAACTTGGCACACATACACTTCGGGCCCCGGCGGGTGTCACAGTCCACTTTTCGTTATCGATCGATGTATTTTATGGATTTTTTGCAAAATTTGAGCTAGGGGGCTGGAATTTGGCAGAGGGGATGTAATCGAGCATGGCCAACTCCCAGCCCTGTAGCTCCAATTTTCCAAAAAATCGATAAAATATCGATCGATGACGAAAAGTAGCCTATGACACCCACCGGGGCCCGAAGTGTATGTGTGCCAAATTTGGTCCGGATCGGTTCAGAAATGGAATTTTCTATTCGGAACATACGTACACACATACATACATACAGACAGACAGACCGACATACAAACAGACATTCAGCTTTATATATAAGATATTACATATATACATAGTCGAATCATTTCATTTGATCATGTGTGTCATTGCACACACCGTCCATTTTCGGCGTCCCCATCCTGGATTTGCAATCGCAAAGAGGCAGGAGACTGACTGATTTCTATCGCTGACATCACTCTGAGAAAGTTGGTATCTAGAAAGGACAGAGAACATGAATCGAAAGTACTGTTTGGAAGGGTGTCTCTTTGAAGATGCCAGGAGTGATATCCACGAAAGCCCATAATGGAGGAGAATGGACTTTCAAGCCTCATTTTATTCGTTCGCGGTAGAAACTGGTCGGAATCTGTAGTCGCAAGCGTTATCTAAAAATTTTTTATCTCAGCGCAACCACGAGGCAAAGCGATGTGATGAAAATGATCTAACCCTACCTGAGCTGTCTTTTGCGAAAGAATCATGCGAAAAGTCCATTTAGAATGGGGCAAAATGGGATTTACCTCCATTTTAAATGGACTTGAAAGCCCATTTTACTCCCAGCAGCAAGGTGAGCTGGGACTAAGCCCGTTTTTGACCTTTTTGCATAATTTTGACTGCGATTTTTTGGGAATGTGTTCCTCAACCAATTCTAAGGCAACAAATGAGTGGAAAAAGTTTCATGTCTTTTATGAAGTCTGAAATAAGTGCTTCTTTCTAAACTCAAACGCACGCTATAAAAATCATGGAAAAAGGTTAAATTCACCAAAATATTCTCCAGCAAACTCAAATGCTTCCAACTATCAAGTCGATGCAAAAATTCCTATGGGAATCAAATAGAGTTTGTTAACTCTTCAGATCATCAACCAAAACCAAATTCATGATTTGTATTCAAAAATAAAAAATTATTTGCGCTTCAATACAATTACTCAGAAACTATCTTTTGACTAATTTCGCAGAACCGTACCGAAGACGGATTTCAAACGCGATTTTGAGTTTGGTCGCAAGAATTACTGAAATGGCGCTAGCTAGCAAGAAAATTTCTGTGAAAAATTTCCTACTAGCAATAGCCCATACATTCAACCTGCTTAGAGGTAATATCTGCTCCAAGACGAAGGCGGTCGCCCAAATAGGTTGAAAGCATGCAAGGTTGGACGCGCACGCGGCGCGCGGGCAATTGTCAACCACGGGGCGCGCGCACGCTCGATCAGCGGTCATTCACGGAAGCGTTCGCGCGCCCTGCGGTTGACAATTGCCCGCGCGCCGCGTGCGCGTCCAACCTTGCATGCTTTCAACCTATTTGGGCGACCGCCTTCGTCATGGAGCAGATATTATAAACATTAGTGCTGAAAGACAATGAAGAGCTAAAGTAGAAAATTTGCGAAATCATCTCTTGCAATTCGTTGTTTTGCCGACTTAAAAAACCTTTTAGGTTGTAGTGTAGCACAAGGTTTTCTATAAGATAAGCATTTTGGTTCGCAGGTTGCAGTGAAAGTTCAGCCAAAGTTAGCGTTCCGCCGAAAGCTCTACATACGAATTTGATTTGATGCGGATCCGTAGGAGTCTCGAGAAGCGGCGGCCCGGATATTAGATGAATTTTATTCTTGGAGGTAATTTAGAGCATAGTCATCGACAATAAATGGTATTTTGTGAGGTGTAACAAAGTGGGAAAGAATAGAATATCCACTTGAGTGACATTAATGTTAGGTCAGCCTAGTTAACCTCGAGTCATTTGTAACTTAATATGTGAGATTGCACACTAAGCCCTATTAGCGACGGCCCCCATACTAGTAACTTCCCAGTAAAACATTTTCTAGCCTAACAAAATGTAGAAATGTGTTCTACTCACTAACGTGTAACTAACCAACACAAAAGAAAGAAGGAAACAAGGAGAAATCACTGGAAATAAGCAGGTTCTAGTTTCGCAGTTCGTCAATTAGCGTGTATAGTGTGCACTACGCATGTTAAGCTACGAATGGCTAGACGAATATCGACCACTTGGCAGGGCTCAGCAGGAGGTGGCATTTGAGAATTTTAAAAACGAAGTCCCCTTTGACATTACAAAAGATTACGAAATACCTTTTGTGGTATTTGTAGGAGTACGGCTAATAATCTACGAGTTAACGGAAGTTAAAAATAGGCAAGGGAAGTCGGAGATAAAACAGCAACACGTGAAAAAAGGCGGTTTTTAAATAATTCAAAGGCCGTAGCAAAACAGAAGAGGCGAAATTCGGGTTATGGTAAGTCCTCATAGGTATTTAAACTGAAGAACAGACTTATGTGAAAAATTTTGGAAAATTATGTGAAGAAGGAAGAAAATTATGACTTTGTTTGGTCCCGCGCAACCTCAGGGTGTTCCCAGATTGCGCGGGAGCAACCTAAATTAGAAAAACACAGCTCCTTTCATTCACATAATTTTTTCATAATTTTCCACATTTTCCTTTTGATCGTCGCCGCTGAGGTACACACCAAATTTGATGGCTCAATATTGCTTACTGGTTGTAAACGGAGTGATTATCTATTTTTCGTGCACAAAGAATGTGTTTTGAGACGTTGAGATCGTGTGCACACGGGTCTCAGCACTTGTCATGTTCGTAACGTGTTAATCTACCTGTTCCTAAAAAGACGTCGGAGTTGAAATAAGAGCTTACTGAAGGGCAGCTTTGTGCTTGTCAACATTGTAACAGATTTCCGGGAGTCACCCCTGCAAGCATTACGAGTTCCCCTTTGCTTTTCTCTGAAAAAACGACATCGAGCCTTTGAAAGCGCCACCTCTGATGAGCCCTGCCACTTGGTGGAAATGAGTTTGCAAGAGTGAGCAAACAGGTTGAGACAAGTTGGAGAAAGGTTTGTTGAAGCATTTTTGTATGGAATGAATGGATTCACGAATGCGATATCTTATCGCACCGCTGGACTAAGTCCATTTTATTCGCACGAAAAGCCCATTTCGCGGGGACTTTCGTGGATATCATTCCAGGATGGAAACGTCAGAGGTGGACGGGGTGTGCAATGAAACACGTGATCATATGAAATGATCCGACTGTATATACATCTTATATATAAAGCTGAATGTCTGTTTGTATGTCTGTCTGTATGTATGTCTGTATGTATGTATGTATGTACGTATGTTCCGAATAGAAAATTCCATTTCTGAACCGATCCGGACCAAACTTGGCACACATACACTACGGGCCCCGGCGGGTGTCATAGGCTACTTTTCGTCATCGATCGATATCGATTTTATCCATTTTTATCGATTTTTTTGCTGAGTTCACCTACGGGGCTGGGATTTGGCACAGGGGGGTAATCGAGCATGGGGATTCCGAATACAATATTGGTTTTCAGAATTATCGATTACTTTTATCGATTTTATCGATTTTTTTGCAAAGTTTGAGCTACGGGGCTGGGAGTTGGCACAGGGGGGTAATCGAGCATGGGGATTCCGAATACAATATTGGTTTTCAGGATTATCGATTACTTTTATCGATTTTATCGATTTTTTGCAAAGTTTGAGCTACGGGGCTGGGAGTTCGGGGGGTAATCGAGCATGCTGATCACCCCCAAAGGGGGTGATCAGCATGCTCGATTACACCCCTGTGCCAAATTCCAGCCCCGCAGGTCAAACTTTACAAAAAAATCGATAAAATCGATAAAAGTAATGGACGGTCCTGAAAACTAATATTGTGTTCGTAATCAGCATGCTCGATTACCCCCCTGTGCAAAATCCCAGCCTCGCATGTCAAAATTTACAAAAAATCGATAAAATCAGTAAAAGTAATCGATAATTCTGAAAACTAATATTGTATTCGGAATCCCCATGCTCACTTCCCCCCCCCCTGTGCCAACTCCTAGCCCTGTAGGTGAACTCTGCAAAAAAATCGATTAAAATCGGTAAAATCGACATCGATCGATAACGAAAAGTGGACTGTGACACCCGCCGGGGCCCGAAGTGTATGTGTGCGAAGTTTGGTCCGGATACGGCGGAGCCGGGTAAGCCAGCTAGTATCTATATATAAATGAAACTCAATCTCTGTAAATTTGTTCCTTTGTAAGTATGTGGATTATAGACTCTTTTGTTTGTGAATCCGAAAATAAGGCGGAATTTGTTACCCTATAAACAAGCTATGGCGCAAAAGATAGGCTACTTTTTTGCGGCGAGTCACTTAGTGCTTATATCAATTTACTGATTTGTTTACTTTCACTGAGGAAAGTGAGCTCAACAGACATTTGCTTGATAGAGTGTAGGGGAGCGGTACGTCTTATTCTAAGTTTTTGCAAGCAAAGAGCAGTAACAAGAAGCGCACTTTAAGAAGGTTTCCGGATGTGTTCGACAATAATGTATACATTCCTGTTAAGATGTGTGCCTGTGTGTGTCTTTGCGCAAGCTCATGGACGACGGATATTCTTGGAAGTCGCTCTTGCAAACGTTTGAGAAGAGTGTCTATGTGCAAATGAGCGCAGATGATTGGGTTAAATGTTACGAACTGCAACAAAAAGTTCTTTCATTTTTGATAGTAGTGTATTGAATGTCTAATAGCAGCAAAATGTGTTGTCTTGATTTGATAAGATGCGGAAATGCTTGAAACTAGAATAAAAATGAAGAAATTGCAAAAACCCACTTTTGCGCTTGCGGTGTCGGTAGACGACAAAAAAGTATATTTTCGGGCCATGAAATGAGCGGCGTTGCAATGCGGAATTGTTAAAGCAACGGGACAGAGGAAAGCATTCATCAATACTGTGATGGGTGATATGCTGGCCAGTTGCTTTCATTCCGCAAAGCGTCTAAGTACATTCGTAGTTGACGAATTATCTAACATCTCCTTCCCAGCAACGAGCGCAGTTGTGTCTTGAGGTAAGCATTTATAACATGAGCCGGGTGGGGAGGGGGGTATAGTGCAAATGTGCTGACCACCAATGCAGCATACCTTATCTTCAGTGGTCATTCCCGGGCTGGACCGGGCGGATCAGCTATTTATTTATTTATTTATAATATATGAATAAATAAATATTAGGTCGTTCCGAAAGTTCTTTCCGTTTTTTCAACATATCATAAAAACACGTGGAATAAAGATAGGGAAACGTTTCAGGCACTATCCGAAGCAGCTTTTCTTCCTCTTTTCAACTGTCGTACTACTGCACCGCTTGCTCTCATGATTAGTGAGGTAATGGCCAAAATTTCGACCTATGGTTTTAACCATGTCCAGCTTTGGCAATTTTTCACCATCTTCTTTTTTGACTTTTGGAAAAGCTTTGATAGCAGCCGGATAAAGTAAACAAAGTGCAATTTTATGCAATTTTTCGGCATCTATAGCTAGCCTCAAAACATTTTTAGAATTATTTTTCTGATGCTATCAAATTCCACTTTTGGGGATGCCAAAAGCCATAGAACATAAAACGGCGCACAACTAAGGTGTCATTCGATGCAGCTTTTTCTCCTCTTTCTGAGGAGTACTTTATCTTATTAGTTTGTGGGGTCTTCGGCAATAAAATTTCCTTAAATCTTGATTTTGAACCCGCCTCATGATGTATCCGTGCAATGCAAAATCTTATATTTCGAAGCGGTAAACGCTCATTTACTCTGTAAAAATAGTGTACAATCATAAACGACTTTTGAAAGTTTCGAAAACCGAAGATTTGTTGATGTTCAGAGCGTTCGTGTCTTTGTGACTTCGAAAAAGTGAAGATTTCTGAAAAAGTTATCTGAAAAAATAATGAGAAGCCGGCTGAAATTGCCAAAAAATTGCATTGCATTGCACTTTGTTCACTCTATCTGACTGCTATCAAAGCTTCTCCAAAAGTTAAGAAAGAAGATAGTGAAAAATTGCCAAAGTTGGACATGGTAAAAACCATAGGTCCGAAATTTCGGCCATTATCTCACTGACCACAATAGCAAGCGGTACATTAGTATGACAGTTGAAAAGGGGAAGAAAAGCTGCGTCGGATAGTGCCTGAAACGTTTCCCTATCTTTATTCCACGTGTTTTTATGATATGTTGAAAAAACGGAAAGAACTTTCGGAACGACCTAATATAATATATATACCAGTGCGTCACCTCTGCTTCGCAGAGGCTGGCACTGGCTCTGCTACCAATGTGCTTTACTCATTCTCGTTAAATCGTGGCACTGGAACTCACTGCGCTATGCCGACTACCACGAATAAGATGCAAACAACTATTCATTCAGAAAGTTTTTCCTTGTGAAATCGGTGATTTCCCGTGAAACTTTTTGGAGAAAGACAAACGCAAATTTGGATAGGTTTTTGAGTTTGATTTTGAGGACTTCAATTTCAGCCTGTTATGGACATTCAAACTGTGCCTGCCCAGGCTTTGAATTATTAGGCTGTTGCAAAAATAATGTCCGTTTTTCTAAGCCTATATTCCGTACAACTTTTTTCCTGAAAATTTTTTTTTGATATAGATTCTGCATATCATTGCAAAGCTTTCCTCATGTACTTTCTAATAGTCGTGAAATCAAGCTCATATCTTATCTGTGAGAATCTCACCAGCATCTTGCACAGCTGCATTCAAAATCGAAACTTCGTTGCTTTAACCTCCTTAGCCACATTTCAGGCGCAAATGAACGAATTCTTTGAAAACATAGCTTCTGTGTGGGATGAATTGAATAATGGTTACCTACTGCATGTTGAATAAATTTTTCGAGCACATCTGGACTGAGAAACTGATGCCTCAAAATAGACACTCGATGCATGGCATTCTATGGGTTCCTTCATACTACGCCGCAGGACGCGGCGTGCTGCGGCGTGCGCGTTGCAGTCGCACTAAAAATGTAAGCTCGCTTGCTGTGAAAGACACTCGGAGAACACGAATGTGCAGCAAATATAGAGAACACCAGCGAAGTTGTGCTTCCGTGAGAGTATATTTTCACTGCGACTGCAGCGGCACACGCCGCAGGACGCTGCGTGCTGTGGCAGGCTGATGCGCCCTGCCGCGTGCGCCGCAGCACGCCGCAGCACGCCGCGTCCTGCGGCGTAGTATGATGGAACCCTATGGGTCAAAAATTTTCCCCATTCAAGGCAATCGCCGAAACCTAAATCATTTCCATACGTTTGAGGTCAGAACATCTTGCGTACAACTTCTGCAGAAGCACTAAGCTAATGAGAGCATGAAGAATTCCAAATTTTCATAATTGGGGCCTTCTGGCTTACCACAAACAGGCTCAAAAAAGTGAAAATCTTTGGATTCCTATCTTTTCTTTTCGCAGGTCCTTTCATTGAAGTTTCTTTTATAGAATGGTATACTGGTAGCTTGCGTCTACAAAATAAGCCAAAAAGCAGCCTTAGGAACAAAACTTGAAGGGAGTTGTAATATCTCAAAGACGAGGTTTTTAGAAGAAAAACTCTCGATTTCTGACGCATGTTTTTCTTTCCGTTGCGATGTCGGTATATGCAGATACGAGTTAGGTTACGAAAGGTTTACTGCTTCTGATGGTCTTGATTGCCTTCAAAAATACGAAGACTGGACAGAGTTATAACCTTTCAAAGAAAACTTTGCAAAACGGACATTATTTTGGCAACAACCAATATAAACAGGAACAGGGGCTAAACTAACAATCTAAGAAAAATCTAGGAACACAGAGCAGTTCACTTCAGTCGATACAGTTTGTTATTTTATAGTGATTTATTTCTAATGACAGGTAGGAAACACTTCTGCTTTTCACGGGTGTTTGGCATGACCCTTTCATAATCTGATCATGTGCCGAAAGGCAATCAAATGGTACAGGAAATAAGAACGCTTTGGACCATAATGATAGCATTGGGTTCAATCCGTTAATGCGACACCATTTTTTGCAGTGAGAAAAATGTATTTTGAGAGCGTGAAGAAAGTTTGCGACTAAAAACATGTATCTTAGCAAACTTCAAGACCCGTTTCTATGAAACCTGGGCATTCGATGTATTCCTGATTAATTCTGTGTGCCGAACAGGTTTGTTAGGCGATGTTTATTCTTTTTCCAATCACGGCCCCACGTTTCGACGCCTTAGTTTTCCTCAGAGGCTTGAATGGTTCTTGTTATCTGTGATCCCAACTTACCAAGCAGCTCCTCCAATTCCGCCAGTTCTCGACCTTCCCACAACCTCATTACCACATGTAATGTCAATGCAGAAGGACATACCGGAAGAGCACCGCTTTCGTAGAATAGTTTGCAGCGGAAGTAGATCGCGATAGACGAGTCGTACTGTAGGTACACACAAAATGATCTACAGCTACAGATCACATAGCAATACGAACGGGAGGCAGTCAGAAGTTATTGACAGACACTGGTTCTTATTGTTTACTTCTAGATTCTTAGCAGAGATCCAGAAAGCTTCTAACGCTTCCTTAGCCGAGGTCTCCGTTTCGTACGTAAGTATCTCACATCTGATATCGAGATCTTCTCCATCTTGCCGAATTTCTCTATGCCTGCCAAGCGGCGAGCCCATGCTCTTACGCCTTTTATCAGCTAAATGTTCATTTATGCGAATGCTTAAGATTTCTCAAGTTTTTCCAAAGCATAATGCGTTGCAGCTTAGGCCTTCAATTTCTATACGACTCCCGTCTTTGCAGAGCTCCCTACTCTACCGTACGGCCACATTATACATGGCCAGGGTCAAGCGTGGGGTGTGGCAAGCCACAGCTAGGGGGTTGTAGAGGATCAGGAAAATGGGGGGGGGGGTCTTATCGAGGTGATGGTGGCTGATAGGCCCTGTGCAGCATACCAGCACGCAAAGTAAGCGTATTAAAAGAATGCTAAAAGCATAAGGTTCCGAATATTGGACCACCCAAGTAAAGTGATCATTTTCAAACATGATCAACATATTTCAAAAGTGAATTAGGTAACTTTCCTACTTAATGAAAAACACTACTCCCTATTTACCCATACCATGAATCCTGCTCCAACTGACCATCAAATTATGCATTAGAAGCAGGTCAAAGTCTCGCTTGTCCCATTTTCGAATGGCTGCGCTTTCTCCAGCTTTTACTCAGAGAGAAAAAGATGAACCAGGTCTAAATTTCCTATGAAAACCAAAAGACTCAGGCTATCAAACCATATGTATTGTGTTATCTAAAATTCTTTTTAGAGGCATTAATGGGGTGTGTCATAACCCCCAAAAAGCTATGGCCGCCACACCTTTTTAGGGGTTGTGCCACACCTCATTAACTTACCTTCGAAGCATTCAAATCTCTGTCTTTTTTATATGGTTGCTACTGCTAAACCTTCTCCACACACCAGAAATTCCATTCAAAATTGTTTCACTTAAGGGAAGATATACTCGTTTTTCCTTAGCTAAGCGAAGGCAAATACTGCGAAAATGGTGATTACGGTAATTTGCCAAGTCTGCGCTACTACTTGAAACGCGAGGAAAGGCGGTAAGAACAAGTATATTAGATTGCCTAATCCTCGTGACTTTCATAGAAGTGGTTTGAGCCTGATTGGTCTTCTCTAGTCTAAGCAATTGAAAGCGAAAATGGGGCAAACAAGATTTTGGCTTGCTCTTAGTTCCAGAATTTGAAGGCGAGTTGAAGTGGGATTTCTAATTCGAGAAAAGAAATATTGATACTCTGTAATGAGTGCAAAAATAAGTAGATTTACTTATTTCTGAAACAGAGTTAGCATGTTCGCAAATGACCAACTCACTTGAGTGTCCTAATATTTGGAAGCCTCAAAATTCGCTGAAACTTGGCCCACAGGGTTTATTTGATATGTTAATCACGAAAATGACGCTCTTATGCTTTTAGAATTCTTTTTCTTTGCTTACTGTGCGTATACGACGGTAGGCCAAAACGTCAGTGCTGATATATTGCACAATGGGCCTATCAGCCCCCATCACCTCGATAAGATCCCCTCCCCTCTTCCTGACTCCTTTACGAGTCCCCCCCCCCCCATCTTCCTGACTCCTCTACGACCCCCTAGCTGTGGCTTGCCACACTCCACGCTTGACCTTGGCCATGCATAGTGTGGCCGCACGGTAGAGTAGGGAACTCTGCAAAGACGGGAGTTGTATAGAAATTGAATGCCTAAGCTGCAGCGCATTATGTGTTGGAAAAACTTGAAAAATTTTGAGTACTCGCATAAATGAACATTTAGCTGATAGAAGCATAAGAGCATGGGCTTGCCGCTTGGCAGGCATAGAGAAATTCGGCATGGTGGAGAAGATTTCGATATCAGATGTAAGATACTTACGTACGAAACGGAGACCTCGGCTAGGGAAGCGTTAGGAGCTTTTTGAGGTACTTTTCCGTTATCCGGACCCATTTCTACAAAAGGCTTTCATAAAATACATCTTTTAGTCTAAGAACAATTTTTTTATAGATTCTACAAAGACTGCCCTTTGCTACGTATCAGGAAAAATTTGACACGTTCTATTTCATTTTGATTGACACGTTCTATTTCATTTTGACCTGCTTTTTTTCGAAATTATTTCCGGTGAGGTATAAAACAATTCTGACCACCTACTCAGATAACCGCCGGGAACAGGCGGACCGCAAACTCGCGCTTTTCTGCAAGCGGTCAGCAGAATTCTGAGGCGTGGCCAAACCTTCAGCGAGCGGTACTTCCTTTATTGTCTAATGTTCTGCCAGTGGGTAGAAACACAGAATTTTCTGCAGGCGCTCGTCAAATAACCTCTTTCAGCAAACGCTGGCCGAACTTCCAGCAGGCGCTCGGACTCTTTACGCAGTTTTGGGCTTACGAGCACAGATAAGACTCTGTGTGGCAGAGGTGTCAACGTTGGTTCAATTACTCAAGTTTGAGGTGCCTTCTCTCAGCGGAAAGTATCTGGGGCTGCGCGGTTCTCCAAAGGACCGTGCCGCCCTCAAAAATCTTGCGTATTCTCGCGGAAAGTCCGCGAGAATGCGGCCACTGCGCCGCAGCTAATCTATAAGGAAACCGCGATTGTTCTCCAAGCATCCGTCTAAAATTTCGCTAAAATTCTTTCAAATATCTGCAAGCGGACCGCAAGAAATCAGCGAACTATATTTCCGGTGCCGGCCCGCCCATAAATCGCATGGCCGCCTGCCCCCGGCGATTATCTGAGTAAAAGCCTTTCAGCTGTTTTCTATGGGAGCAAAGCTGTCTAGAGTTTATCGCAGAACATCTCGATTGCTTTCAGCAATACATCAAATTTGTCTTTCTTTTCAAACTTTCCGCCATGCGAATTTAGCCAAGAGAGACTATAAATGATGGCTTGCAGTATCTCGCTGCTGCTTGTTTCGCCGCTTGGATGATGGAATCCTAGCGCACTTCTCCATTCTGTGCAGGTCTAATCTGTTCATTGATAACATGATGACATTATTATTAAGACAGTGTTCATTTCTAAAATTGTTTTTTTTTCTTTGAAAATGAGGTCATTATTGACTAGTATCCAGATTGAGCTTACGTCGCTAGGCAGTGCAACACAAACCCTTGTTGAACCTGTTAAACATGTAGATGGCGTGTCAAATTTTTTTGACACCTGGCAGAAAGTTGACACTTCTTCTTGTGAAATTGAGACCAAATATGGTGCAAGGTCAAAAGAAATATCCTTCTTTGAAAAAATGGGTCCGGATAACGAAAAAGTACCCTTTCTGGATCTCTGCTAAGAACCTAGAAGTGAACGAACGAGTGTCCTACTCTAATAACGCGCTAAGAGTGTTTACGTGTTTGTGTGTGTGTGTGTCTGTCTGTCACGAAATTCATAGAGCGTGTACCAGCCAATGTCCTGGGCTCAAATTTTGCATAGCACTTGCTACTGGCATGAAAGTCCAACATGCAAAAGCACAAGCAGATTCTTTGAATGGATCTCTTGAAAATTGCGCGTCAAACGGATCCACTTTGCATTTGGCCCACAAAATTGGGTCCGTAATTCCACTTTTTGCAGAGTGGCGGGTGTTTATGGCAAGTAAATGTGCAAGCCATGAACTTAGGCCCGAATAAGTGACCAAAAGTCCATTACTTTACAAAAACGGCGCCAAAAGGTATTGCTTGCGTAAATAATCAATTTGCCAAGGTTCTAGAAAAGCATTTGAGAAGATTTTTGCACAGAGATGTAGCTTACGGTGACTATTGCCTTTATGGTGACTATCAAACCATGACAAATTCAAAAACCTATTCAAATCTGCCTTTATCTTCCTGCGAAAAGTTTTTTCAATGCGAAATCACCGATCTCACGTGAAAAAAGCTTTTTAAATGAGTAGCTGTTTACATTTCATTCGTGGTAGTCGGCATAGCGCAGTGAGTTTCAATGTCACTATCATGCAGGAATGAGTAAGGCATACATACAGAAAGTAGGGGCCAGTGCGAGCCTCTGCGAAGCAGAGGTGGCGCACTGGTCTATCAATAACTTCTGACTGCTTCCCGTTCGTATCGCTATGTGATCGTGGCTGTAGATCATTTGTGTGTACCTACAGTACGACTCGTCTATCGCGACCATCTACTTCCGGTGCAAACTATTCTACGAAAGCGTTGCTCTTCCGGTATGTCCTTCTGCGTTGACGTTATATGTGGTAATGAGGTTGTGGGAAGGTCGAGAACTGGCGGGATTGGAGGAGATGCTTGGTGGGTTGGGATCACAGATAACACTTGGAACCATTCAAGCCTCTGAGGAAAACGAAGGCGTCGAAACGTGGGGCCTATTGGAAAAAGAATAAACATCGCCTAACAAACCTGTTCGGCACACAGAATTAATCAGAAATACATGTATCTTGCTTTTTGGACATACTTGCTCACGAACAAAACCATTTTAGCGCCTTACGAAAATTCATGACTAAAGCCAAGGAAAAGCTGAGAAGCTGCAATGAACAGGTTGTGAATTAGAGTGCCAAGACAGTTGAGGAAAAAAGTTGGAGCTAGTTAGAAGCAGCGAGCTCGAGAAAATTGAAATGCAATTTTAGGTGTTTTAGATGTGATTTTAAGTCTAAAAACTGGGATTTGTAAATCTGAAACTTTTAAATTCATTGGATACGCAACGAAACATCCCGAAATTTTGAAAATATAAAGTAGGAGGAAGGCATCGTAGTAGAGCAAGTAGCGAACAAATTTCGAAGAAATTCAAATGCGACCCAGATACATCCCCCATCTTTTTATTTTTGTTTTTATTCAAAAATTAAAGGAAAGGCGACACGTTGTAAAACAAAACCAGAGCATCAATGTAGTAGAGCATTTTTAGAATAGTCAAATTTTGTGGGTCATATGGAAAACATTACAAAGGGATCTACCAACTATTGATGACCAGTGCGTCACCTCCGCGAAGCGGAGGTGACGCACTGGTCTCCTATCCGTATGCCTTTTTCATTTCGCATAATGATGACTTTGAAACTTACCACGTGATGCTGAACATCACAAATAAATCGTAAACAACTGTTCATTCTTAAAGCATTTCCAAGTAAGATCGGTAATTCTGAGAAGAGAAACATTTTCGCAAAATAACAAATGCAAATTTGGCTCCGCTCGGCCCTGTTAAAACACTGTAATAGTCCCATCCCTATCCTTCTACAGCCTTTCCCTCTGCCCACTTCTACACTTCATTCCCCGTTCCCTGTGTTGTTTTTGAAATCAGCATGCCCACTTACCCCCCCCCCCCCCCGTGTCAACTCCCAGCCCTGTAGCTCAAACTTCGCAAAAAATCGATAAAATCGATAAAAGTAATCGATAGTTCTGAACACTAATATTGCATTCGGAATCGCCATGCTCACTTACCCCCCCCCCCGTGCCAACTCCCAGCTCTGTAGCTCAAACTTTGCAAAAAATCGATAAAATCGATAAAAGTAATCAATAATTCTAAAAACCAATATTGTATTCGAATTCGTCATGCCCACTTACCCCCCTGTGCTAACTCCCAGCCCCGCAGGTGAACTCTGCAAAAAAATCGATAAAAATCGATAAAATCGATATCGATCGATGAAGAAAAGTAGTCTATGACACGCTCCCCCGCCCCGAAGTGTATGTGTGCCAAGTTTGGTCCAAATCGGTTCAGAAATAAAAATTTTTATTCCGCACATACGTACAGACATACAGACAGCATTCAGCTTTATATATAAGATATGGTTGAGGATCAAAGGGGACTTCGTTTTTTGCATTTTCATCTGGACACCTCGTGCCGAGCCCTGGTCACAGGTATGAGCAATGCTTACTGACCCGAAAACGACTGAGGCTTTCTTGATCAACAAGCCGCACATCATCGCAATCGGAAAGTCAATTTCAAATACGTCCTCTTACGAGGTGTCCCAAAAAATATTTGTCATGTCCGAAATTCAATAACATTTCTGTTCAAGTAACTTTCGCGAATTTCCATCTCATATATTAGGTCAAATTGAAGGTTCTTCCCGTTTCTTTGACCTGCCACAAAACACGCAAAATAATCGTAAGCAAATGTTAAGATATTCTTTGACGCAAATTATCTTCCTTTTTCGAGTGCTCAACGTTTCTTTGCTGCTACCCTTGTGGCCACTAAAATAATCACCGAAATTTTGAACCCATGGCTTTTATTATGTCCAATTTGGTACAAAACCTTCCTTTCGAACATTTGGAAAAGCTTGACAACTTAGACAAAATGAACACATTTAGATAAAATGAACAAGTGCAATACAGTGCTTTAGACAGTGGTGCTCAAATCGCAAAGTATTCGATCTACATATATACGTTTTAGAGAAAAATTCTGGAACTTACAAATACCAACAAAACTTCAGAACTTTGCATTACCACTTAATAATGCGTTTACTATTCACATCAGACATTCACTATGTACGCTTGCAGTTTTTTTTATGTCCCAAAAACATAATTGATGACAGAAAAATGAAAATACTCCAAAAAATACGAAAAAGTCGGGTTTTTCGGGCTTCTTATGTCAGCTATGATATTTCTCGACAACTAACGCTTTTCCGATAACTAATTTCATTGTTATGTTTGCGATTTGTAGTATAACGTTACCTATGTTGCAACAGTTCGGCATTGCTTTTGGTAAGAGCACTCAACTTTCATTTTCTCGTCTTCTAGCCATTGACTGAATACAGCAAGTGTAAATACGAATAGATGGGATAAGTGATAGGTTGTCCGACAATTAACACATCTCGGACCGCGAAATCGTGCGCGGCGAGAAAGAGTGTACTTTTGGCAGTTAGCCAACAAAGAGACCTTATTTCGCAGCCTGTGGGCCACAACTGTAAGCATGTTAGATAAGCTTCATACCCAAAGTTCTGAGTGAATTCGAAGTGTTTAGATTTTGTCGCTTGAGAGGGTTGTGCTTTTTTGAAAGATGGGAGTAAGAACTCACTTTCAAATAGTACTCAAGAGTATCTATGTTGTACACGGTACACATCATTATAGAAACTACGGTTTTTCTCTTTGAAATCGAAGCAAAAAGCTGCGACGTCGCACGCGTCGTTCGCGTTGCCGCACTTCGTTGCAACTTCATTCGATTTGTCCTCAAATCTCCTAAACAAATATGCGCGGCACAGCTCTACAAAGTCATTTAAAAAGTAGGAGCTTAGGTCTTTTGATTAACAACTGTGACCAAAAGGAAACCTCCTGTAAGTGCCAGAAAGATCCTTCAGAGCAGCGTGCTGCACCATGTGCAGCACCGGTCCGAAACGTGTTAATGCAGGTTTTGATTTTCAAACGCAATAAGTCATAAGATTCTCATTTCTAAATAGGTAGCAAAATACCATTTGATAGAGCAAAGCAAGCTCTACAAAAAGGCGATCTTGTTTTTACAAGAGCTTTCATCTACCTCGAGTTCCGAGCCAAAAACTAAAAAGATCCAACTGCTTGAGAAATCGAGGAAAGTCGTGACTCAGTTCAGAAAAAACCTGCAAGAATTCTGATTTGCTCACGTAAACATTATCCACATGAATGTCTAAATGCGCCGTTGCCGTACTTTTTTCTCTGTTTGAAACCGAACGGAAAATTACGTACTTTTGCCAAAGTGACGCTGTGCTGTTCCCACATGATTAATGTACGCTGCAAGTCTGTAGAAGTACAAACTAAGTTTTCAGCTCTCTACGAGCTTTGGTTCTGAAGAATATCGTATATAGCTTTCCCTGGTCAGGTGGTCCAAGCTAAAAGTCAAATTTTCGAGAAATAAAGCTCGTAGAGAGCTGAAAATTTACATTTGTACATCTACAAATTTGTAGTATACAGCTACTTATGTGGGGCGGCACAGCACCACTTTGGCAAATGCACGAAAATCACAGTTTCCTTGATTTCTAACAGAGAAAAAAATACGGCATCGGCGTATATAAATGTTATGTGGATAGTGTTTTCGTGAACAAGTTAGAATTTTTGTAGGACTTTTAGGAATCGAGCAATCTTTCTCAATTTTTCTGGCATTTGAATGTTTTAGTTTTTGGCTCAAAACTCGTGATGGATCAGAGCTGTTGCTATAGCAAGAGAGCCATCTTGTAGAGCTTGCTTTGCTCTATTGAATGTACTTTGCGACCTGTTTGAAAACGAGAAATGTACGACTTATTGGCGTTAAAATTCAAAACCTGCAATAATTTCCGGACAACCTAATAACTTCTCTGAGCATGTCGGAAGTTTGCAGGAATTTCTGTACAAAAATTTGTTTTTTGGGTGTTTCGAATTTTTTTTTTCAAACTCCCGTGTACTCAGTGTTGTTGCGATTGCTGAACACCAGCTTGGATAAAGCTTCGCTTTATCGAATCGCCTTTGTACGTTTTATGTCTTCTCTGCCAGGGCAAGTGTCATTACTTTTGCATCATCTTAATACTTACTAGTTCTCCTTTCCTTATTTTGTGGCAAGTCTATACTTAGCATTATGATCAAGGGGTGGGCCAGATAACTTTTATTTTCAAATAGCTATTTACGCTAACTAATGGTTATAATGCAGCTCTATCGGAACATTTGCGTTGATATTGGGACGCAAAGTAATAAAATCCCTTGTCACCTCAAGCAAAGCATTGCACAAAGTGTGTTAAGTATAAATTTACGATGCAGAAAATGAGCTTGCACGAAAACAATCAAAGTGCTGACCCAGTCATACCAGCTAATTGCATGTAGTGTCTAGTTTTAGTATTTGAATGGAAATTTGTCTGCTCACTTGATGGAAAGCTTTTGGTGACACCTTGTTGCAATTCATGTAATGAGCTGCAAAATATTTCCATATTTTTGCTAACACTCACCGCCGAAAATGATATTCCAGAGGGGCGCATAATTGCTTTGCGAGATATGGTAAAGAGGAAAAGATGGAGTTGAAGCTTTTTCGCAATTTCGGACATGCGTTTTCGTCTGCCTCTTCCAAGGCGCCATAAACCGCTGTTTCAAACAGTAGTACCGCAATCTTAGGAACAAGAACAGACTTTTTTAGGCACCAGATGGTCATATTTTATGCATCAACATAGAAGTAACAAAGTGTACTGCTACAAAAATTGAAGCCAGAACCGTCAGACTACACTACCAAATTGAACGAAGGCTCTATGTAAGACCGTTTCCTTATTGGCTTTACTGTCTCCGGTTTTGTTGGCTCAAAGATTCAATTTGAAAACGTCAGTGCTCTATGTGTTCATACTCCGGTGTGCGTCATTGCAAACCGAGTAAATATACCTAAGTATTTGATGATGATGTAGTAATGATGTTTCGTTTATCATTCAACTCAATACAGCCCTTTGCCAGAAAAATGGTTTCCAACAGTTGCTTTTCGTAAACAAAACTGAAGATGGCAAGCTTGCATTTTTGTCGCATGTATGTTTAATTTATGATGCAACGTGTTTCCAAGCTGAAATACCAATCAATGTGGTGAGTCCTTACAAATTGTTTCCAAATGTACTGCATTCCCCTTTCGCATTTTTCATTTGGAAACCATGCTTATCCACTTCATCCCCTTCCTGCACTTCATATACTTTATTGAGTGACCTTTAGGTCGCACATACTTCGTTTCAGTCGTGATGTGATTTGACAATACTCCAGCTGGTCAATACTCTGAGCGCATCCTGGATGTACAGAATGTAGGGCTTGACTTACGAAGGTTATACACGCATTTGTAGGAATTACGCTAAATACGGGCGCAACGGCTGGATTCGCGTTGGAGCGTCGATTGTAATTAGAAAGGGTCTATTTACCGGACTTCTGTTTGCTCTTTTTGAGAGATAAGATCCAAACCGACTTTGCCCACATACATCCGGGGAAGGGGGGGGGGAGGGCGGGTATGATAGCCTGCTTATCGTTATCGATCGACAATATTATAATGATTTCTACCGATCTTTGAGCTGTGGGAGTGGAAGTTGGTACAGGGTAAGCGAGCATGCTGATTTGGTTACAGTGTAAGTCTCTAAAACTTTCGATTATCTTTATCAATTCCGTTGAGTTTTTGCAAACTCTGCGCTGAGAGTTACCGAAACGTAGACGAGACAGGGAACTAGAATACGGGATTCGGACAGAGATAAAGAAATTGAAAGTTTAGAATGTTGACATTATACTATGATGTATCGAAGGAACGCCTGAGCTAGGTATGCTAGCTAGTGATTACAAACTCGACACTTTTGTTAGAAGTCGTTGACCAATGAATAATGATAGCATATATAATTTTCGAACCAATCGAGAGAAAACTTTGGCACTTACACTTTGGGACGGGGCGGATGTTATAAGGTCTTCACATTACGCCGCAGGGCGCGTGCGCCGCTGCAGTCGCAGTGAAAATACACGCTCATGGCAGCACAGTGTCGCCGGTTATGGACGTATATCTATATTTGCTGCACGTCCGTGTTCTCGAGAGTGTTCCTTCACAGCATGCAAGCTTATATCTTCACTGCGACGGCAGCAGCGTATGCCAAGGACACGGCGTGCTGCCTCGTGCTGCAGCAGGGCTGCTGCGTCCTGCGACTTGGTATGAAGGATCGAGGGAGAGGGAGAATAAAAGCGTAATGGTTCAACTATACGTCCTACCGGCGTACCGATCGCACTCGAGCAAGACAGTAATAACTGCACAAACAAGGCGGTGTGCCTCGGCACCGCGCAGAAGAGCCATTGAATATTATCAGAAAGATCATACGCTCTTTTTCTTACACATTTCTCAGAAAGTAACCTCTAAGGACTCTTCCTATATCCTTTCTGTTTCATATTCGGTGCTTGAGATTGAAATTCCTTTGAAATTCTTCAGCAGATAAGGGCCTTTTATGCACAAGTGGCAATAAGCTTTCTTTATCGTCATCCATTATACACAACACTGTAATAGAGAAGGTTTTCTGCACACTTATAAAAATTGTAATTTATGACGAGTATGACGGTAGGATCCATGGTCGAAATAGTACAAAACAACACATGTCAGGCAAAACGACGAGTAAGGCAGTGCACGTGTACATGTCCCGCTGGAGAGGAGGGAAGCTGAGAGAGGACGCGTTATACTTTACTCATTATACTTTACTCATTGATACTTAGTGCCTAATAGATCTGCAGTACAACTTCACGAAGTTTTCATTGATGGGATAGACGATGTTGAAACCAACTGCTATAATTCTGTTTCGTATGGATCCCTAAGGAGTCCCTAGGGGACCACACAAAACGTTGAAAATCTCGACATTAATGACAATATACTGGCTTTTGTTATGCTTGAATATCAATGTGAGAACCCTCATAATATAGATAGACAAAGAAATATGCACTTACCTAGAGTAACGAGATAGGGTTTGCCCCTTCTCAGCTCCTATCTCCTCTCCGGCGGGGATGTATGTATGTGCATACGGGCCTAAAAGAAAGGGATGATAGAGTGAGGGCGTCATCACACCAGCAATGAACGTGCAAGCCGCTTCTACCTTCCAGATGTGTGGTAACTTAACGAACATTCAAAGTACAAATAACAGAAATCCTACATAAAGGCAATGTCCGAATCAGTTGGAACTGAGGATGTTGTGACGGTATGAATGTGAGTTCTGCTTTGATGCCCAATTTTGTTAGTGTTTGAACACTGCTTCTGATAAAAGACATCGGCTATGCAGTATATGATAAGGAAGTTACCCCAATTTATGCAACCCAAAAGCCCTATTTCGCAAGCGGGAGTCATTTGACGTGCTGCTTGTAAAGATGACACTTTGCACTAAAGGGCATTTTGGCACATCAATATCGTTATAAATACGCTCGCTGGAAGCGACGTATGGGATTGAGGTGGGTATCCGTAAAATTAACATGCGTACCATAAGGCTGTTGTATAGAATGGATAGCCAGCCTAATCAGGACATCAAGTAGCTGACCTGACCTGTGGCGAACTCTGCGATGTGGACACCGTGTACCGACGGCGGCTCCATCGAAACTCCATCATGCTGACTATTTTTAAACGACGCCGCTCGGGTATCTGAGTTTTAGCATTCTTGGGCTATTCAACGGGAACAGTCCATAAGGTATCTCTTTAATTACTTGGCAAGCCAGTAATCCACGTACATAAATTTTTTTTTGCGTTGCACCAACAGCATAGCCATAAGGAAAAACGGACTGTAAAAACTGACATTCGAGCAGCTATGTGCCAAAAACGGTGACCTTTAATCACATGCAGCTCTTGTAGATGTAAGCGGATGATGCAAACCCTTTCCCTTTTCGAAACATTGCCGATTTCGAATCGTTGAGGCCTCCCGATTTGCCTGGCAGCGACCTCGAAGATCTACTCCATCTCATCAAAAGGTGGAATCTGAGATATCAATGAAGCGCAGATCTAACATGAAGACGCAAGGAAATTTAGAATTGAATGATGATCAAAAAATGAAGAAGCTAAAAAGCTTGTATCTCGTATCCATTAGTCGTGCGTTCATTAGAGGGGGAAGGCCTCAGTACGATCTATATCCGCAGACGGGTACCGACCAGTCAAAGCGAAGAACGATTGAACAGAAGGGCTAAAGTTCAATTTTGAGCATCAAACGTAATGAAAATTTTTGTCTTTGAAACTTTCGAAGGACAAAAAGAATTGGTAACTACAGGGCGCTTGAAGAATTTCTTTGATACCTTATAATTGGAGTTTTGAGAGAAAAAAGAGAGAAACGTATACAACGAAATTGAGGGGAGATAGTACAACGTTGATTGCTTTACTTGGCAATTTCCGTGCCTAGTTACCTCTGGAGAGAGAAGAGCAACTATTAGGTTGAACTGAAAGTTCGTTCGCACCATTTTCAAAAAATCGTAGCTTCTGATTTTTCCAACCGATTTGACTGCTTTTACTTTTGTATGAAAGGGTATATGCTCTTTATAACAACATCTTAGCTGCTTACTAATGATCATCTGTTATATAGATATGAGCGATAGAAAAAAATTAGTCAAAATTCGAATTTTCTGTGTAGGGTCATAAAAAATCGGAAACTTGCAACAAAAATCGGAGCAGTCGGTACTGTAGGTTCGCTCGCCAGCTCTTTCTAACAGTGCAAAGTTTGCGTCGATTGAGCGCCTATGAAAAGTTATGATTTCCTTGAAAAATGCCAAAGTAAATCAAACCGCCCTTTTGTATTGCTTGCTCGAAAATTATAACTTTCCATAGAGACGCTCAATCGGCGCAAACTTTGCACTGTTAGAAAGAGCTGATGAAATAACGTACAATTGCAAGTTTCCGACTTTTTATGACCCTACACAGAAAATTTGAATTTTGTCTAATTTTCATCTATCGCTCATATCTATACAACAGATGATCATTAGTAAGCAGCTAAGATGTTATTATAAAGAGCATAAATTACTCTTTCATACAAAAATAAAAGCACTCAAATCGGTCGGAAAAATCAGAAGCTATGAATTTTTGAAAGTGGTGCGAACGAACTTTAAGTACAACCTAATATTAGGTCATTCCGGAAGTAATTTCGCTTCCTTCAAATGGACGCCACATGTGATGTTGGAAGCGCTCGATGCAGAATTTCGTCGTCTTTCTAATGTTATAAAATAGTTGCAGCATAGTCAACGAGCTTTTGGAAAATTACGAAAGTCTGTGATCTATGCTTCTTAAGATGCTCGAGTTTCACAATTTTTCTAAATTTTTGGATCAATCCTTCGAAGGGATCCAAGTAACAATTCGATAGAGCAAACCTCATAAAATGGCGTGACTTTTTATTTTTTATATCTCGCCATAATTTCTTAAGAGATTTATTATTAAAATCATCGAATTTTTTGACAGGCCTACGTCAGTTACATTCGCATCAAACTCCAATAAATCTTCGAAATTTGAACCTTCCAAGATGGTATTATGATTTAACACCAATTTTACAAGGCGAACAAGAGTTTACGGAATCGAAATATGTAATTTCGATTTTTTCGGGTAAGCCCGGAACACGTTCGGAAATATGAGTTACTAGCTGGCTTACCCGGCTCCGCCGTATCCGGACCAAACTTGGCACACATACACTTCGGGCCCCGGCGGGTGTCACAGTCCACTTTTCGTTATCGATCGATGTCGATTTTACCGATTTTTATCGATTTTTTTGCAGAGTTCACCTACAGGGCTAGGAGTTGGCACAGGGGGGGAAGTGAGCATGGGGATTCCGAATACAATATTAGTTTTCAGAATTATCGATTACTTTTATTGATTTTATCGATTTTTTGTAAATTTTGACATGCGAGGCTGGGATTTTGCACAGGGGGGGTAATCGAGCATGCTGATTACGATCACAATATTAGTTTTCAGTATCGTCCATTACTTTTATCGATTTTATCGATTTTTTTGTAAAGTTTGACCTGCGGGGCTGGGAGTTTGCACAGGGGGGTAATCGAGCATGCAGATTACGAATACAATATTAGTTTTCAAGATCGTCCATTACTTTTATCGATTTTATCGATAAAAGTAATGGACGATCTTGAAGGAGGTGATCAGCATGCTGATCACCCCTTGGGGGTGATCAGCATGCTCGATTACCCCCCTGTGCCAACTCCCAGCCCCGTAGCCCAAACTTTGCAAAAAAATCGATAAAATCGAGAAAAGTAATCGATAATCCCGAAAACCAATATTGTATTCGGAATCCCCATGCTCGATTACCCCCCTGTGCGAACTCCCAGCCCCGTAGCTCAAACTTTGCAAAAAAATCGATAAAATCGATAAAAGTAATCGATAATCCTGAAAACTAATATTGTATTCGGAATCCCCATGCTCGATTACCCCCCTGTGCGAACTTCCAGCTCCGTAGCTCAAACTTTGCAAAAAAATCGATAAAATCGATAAAAGTAATCGATAATCCTAAAAACCAATATTGTATTCGGAATCCCCATGCTCGATTACCCCCCTGTGCCAACTCCCAGCCCCGTAGCTCAAACTTTGCAAAAAAATCGATAAAATCGATAAAAGTAATCGATAATCCTGAAAACCAATATTGTATTCGGAATCCCCATGCTCGATTACCCCCCTGTGCCAACTCCCAGCCCCGTAAGTGAACTCAGCAAAAAAATCGATAAAAATCGATAAAATCGATATCGATCGATGAGAAAAGTAGCCTATGACACCCGCCGGGGCCCGAAGTGTATGTGTGCCAAGTTTGGTCCGGATCGGTTCAGAAATGGAATTTTCTATTCGGAACATACGTACAGACATACATACAGACAGACAAACAGACATTCAGCTTTATATATAAGATGATGATTTTGTACGCAAAAACTCCATTTCAAAAACTCCAAAAACTCCAGGGAAAAAACATCCATTAGAAAGAGGAGAACAAGCTGCATCGAATGACACTCGAGCTGCTTACCCCTTGATGTTCTATGATGGAGTTGACCAAAATGGAAATTGATAGCATCAATCAAAATCCTATTAAAAAATTTTGAGGAGTTATGTGAAGGAGAAAAAAAAATCGTTTTGTATCCTGTAGGGTTTACTCTATCCATTCGCTACTTGGGATCCTTCAGAGGATTGATATAAAGGTTTTGAACAGCTAAATTGGAAAATAGCAAAAAGCATTGGTCGCAGTTTTTGGGGTTTTCCGAGAGATCAACTACGCTACAATAATTTTAGGTACTTTTCCGTTATCCGGACCCATTTTTTCAAAAAAGGATACTGCTTCTTTCCTTGCGCAATATTTGGTCCCAACTCAAGGGTTTGTGTTGCTCTACCTAGCGACATAAGTCCAACCTTTTTTGGTCAACAATAACCCTATTTTTGATTAAACAGTTTCAAAAATAACATTTTATAGTAATAACGTCGCCCTCTTATCAATGAACGTACTAGACATGCCCAGAATAGAGAGGGGCGCTAGGGTTCCATAATTCAAGCGGCGAAAGGCAGCAGCGAGGTACTACTTCAAGCCATCATTTGTAGACTTTCCTGACTAAACTCGCATGGCGGAAGGTTTGAAGTGAAATACATTCTTGAACCATTGCTAGAAACAATCAAGATATTCCAGTAATGATTCTAGATTGTTTTGCTCTTATATAAAAAAGCTGAACGAGTGGTTATAGATGCTCTTTTACCTTAGCGGAAATAATTTCGAAAAAACATGTCAAAGTGGATTAGAACGTGTCAATTTTTTCCTGACAAGTGGCGGGGAGGCGGTCCTCGTAAAATCTATGAAAATTTGTACTTGGACTACAGAACGTATTTCATAAGAGCCTTTTGAAAAAATGGGTCCGGATAACGGAAAAGTACCTAATTTTATGACCTTTAGAAAGAGAACGAAATTTTGCATCGAACGCTAGCAAGATCTCTTAGAAAACCTTATTCCATCACATGTGGCATCCGTTTGAAAAAACCGAAATTCTTCCGGAATGACCTAATATTTTCAGGCACACATTGACGCCACTATCAGCTCCTGCAAAACAACATATATTGGCCTAGAAACCTATAAAAATGCAAGAGTACTGCCCTTTTCTTTCCGCAGAAATGCTCAACTGTGACAAAGAAAAGCAAACAAATTCGGAAATGAGAAATCTGGTCTAATCATAAATCGGGCTCCATCGCTAATCCAGCCGTTGCTACGCCGCTTGTCTATCTTACCTTCATTTGTAATCTGCCGATGTTAGAATTGAAGACATTTAACAAATGGCCAGTTCGCTTTCGACTGAAATAAAAGTATGCCCGGACCTTCAATAATTTCGCGTTGGTTGAAGCAGATGAAGTGAGAAGTGGTTGGTCATGGCGTGTGCCTACAAGGAAAGGATGAGGCCATTTGAAATACGATGTATACCATTAGATGCACTTTGAAACGATGATTCCCAAATCGAAATTATAACTTTTTAAAAAAATGCGTACTTTGGATAGCCAAATCACTTAAGTTGTTCTGATTTACCGTTTGTTGCCATTGAAGAAAATTTTTGAAGAACTACTGTTGTATTTATAACTATCAAATCGTATTCAGCATTTGAAAAAGATGAAGTTTATTTTAATGTTTTTTGACTCCGCAAAAAAGTGATTCATTCTTAAAAAATAATCATAATTCCATCCAAGTTATCGTTTCGCAGATATGGAAGACAGTTTCAACCAGCAAAAAAGCGCATTTTTTAATATGCAAATCATTATGAATGGCAACGGTCACCAAGTATCCCTCCCTTGTTCGACTTGACAGCTGAGTGAAACATTTGATGATACGCACAAAAAGCTTGATTATAGCCGAGGCAATGGTTGAAAAACTTTCTTACAATAATTGGGTGAACGGAACATAGGTTGAACATTCTTGGAACTACCTAGCGAACCTTGTATGACCGAAAAACTCGGGAAAATATCGCTAATGCTCAATGCGTTCTGAATGACATTTTCGAATAATATCTTTACCGAAAGATGCTTCTTAGGATGCCTCAAATACCTAATAGGTATTTTTACTCAAACTTTCCTCATTAGATTTGTGCGGATGTGAGCACTTTGATTTATTTTCGTTGTAAGTTATTGACGAATATGCCTAAAAGTTGGAGTGCATGTCGAAAAGCGCGCTCGCCGGTCGTCGTGCCAATGAATTACTCCAAAACAGCAAGGTTTTTAAAGTCCGAAAGTCTTGTCAGTAATTTGAAAAGTGCGAAAACACATTCAATTGAGATAAAAAAGAACGACAATTTGCATTTTTTTCCTGTTTTTCTTAGTTGGTGACAGCCATTTATGCTCCTTTTGACCGCCTCCCCGAACACTGCCTTTGTATTTAGGTCGGTGCAAAAATAATGAGCGTTTTTCTAGGTTTTGTTTTTGGGCATCTTTTTCCACTGAGCTCGCTTTTTTGGAAAAGCTGCACAACTGAGAAGCTCTTTTCAAGCTCTATCTAATGATGGTTGAAATTTTGACTTTAAGACTTCTACCCTCGTTTGTTAGAAGTTTACAGAGCTTCAGACAACCGCACTTGAAAGCAGAGAGCTTTTGCGACTGTTTCCTTACACTGCTCAAAGCTTTCATTGCTCTTACCTTTCTGGACAAAATTCAAGCGCGAAGAATAGCATTCCTCTGAAAATACAGCTTCTGTATTACCCTAATTTCAGGCGTATAAGGCGCATTTTTTCAAATTTTCAAGCGAGCCGCTCAGCCGGTTCACTGCATCCCGTAAAGAAATCCTTGCATCGCACGATTCTCTTAAGCAATAAACAGCACGTTATAGGGTCCTTTGGTTGTAAAGTCCTTTGGCGTGTCCGAGCTGGCGATTTTGGAAAAAAAAATCCCCCGCGCCTTATACGCGTGAAAATAGGGTAACAAAATTGTCCACATTGTGCACACTTTACTACTTTCTTAGCAATTATCTGAGACAGACTGAGATGTCGGCGCCTCGACACCGGGATAATCTATAAGAAATCTCAGTCTCAGATCTGCCCACTGTGAAGCCCCATGAATTTCTTTCGATGGTACTTTTTCGTTATCCGGACCCATGTTTTCAAAGAAGCATATTGCTTCTTCCCTCGTACCATATTTGGTCCCGACTTCACAGGAAGGAGTGTCAACCTTCTGCCACGTGTCAAAAAAATTTGACATGTCATTTGCTTGTTTAACAGGTTTAACCAAGAGTTTGAGTTGCCCTACCTAGCGACGTAAGTTCAATCTTATTAGTCAATAGTGACGCCATTTTCGATCAAACTATCAAAAATGAGCATTGTTTTTTACCCTAAATCCGAAATAACTTATGAATGAAGCATTGTACTGGAGTGCAAATTTTATATTTAGAATCAGCGACTTCGATTGTCCCACTTTACGAGTTTTTGGCTTATTTGGCTTTCTTTCTGAGGCAAAATACCGCTTTCAATGGCTTAAAATTCTCCTCGAAGTTCCCACCGTAATCTTACAGTGATGAAAAGCGATAGATCATTCGCTCCCTACAGCAAATCTAAGTTCATCCTCGCTCTACAGAATGGTACCTCAAGCTCTGCAAAATACTTGAAAGAAGGAGAGTTATTAACGATCAAACAGTGTGCACATCTTTTTGGGACACCCTGTATAAAGCTGAATGTCTGTTTGTCTGTCTGTCTGTCTGTCTGTCTGTCTGTCTGTCTGTCTGTCTGTCTGTCTGTATGTATGTCTGTCTGTCTGTCTGTCTGTCTGTATGTATGTCTGTACGTATGTTCCGAATAGAAAATTCCATTTCTGAACCGATCCGGACCAAACTTTGCACACATACACTTCGGGCCCCGGCGGGTGTCATAGGCTACTTTTCGTCATCGATCGATATCGATTTTATCGATTTTTTGCAAAATTTGAGCTACGGGGCTGGGAGTTGGTACAGGGGGGTAATCTAGGATGCTGATTACGAATAAAATAATGACAGGGCCGGGCGGAGCCGGGTAAGCCATCTAGTCATTTATAATAACAAACTTTGAAGGGAGTTGTGATTTGTCAAAAACAAGGTTTCAAAAAACCTTTTTGTTAATCAATTCATATTCTTCCGTTTGCGAGAGTGTAAGTGGATGTGCGCTGTACTGCGTTATCGCATTGAGAAATAGAGATTTTTCTAGAAAGTTGCAGCACGTCAAAGTTAGAACTCGCAAAACGCTCACTAATTTTGTACAAACCTATAAAACAAGCTTTCTAAGTCATACCTTTCATGCTTTGCATTTATTCGTTGCAAATTCCAAGCAGTTGATGACACAAGAAAGCATGTAAAGAACAACATATTTTTAACTGCTTTGTTGAGCTGTTCTCTCTTCGGACGAGCTGTTTAGTAAATGTGCGTAATCAGTTGAATGTCTTCACTACAACGATATCAAAAAAATTTATTGTTCAAGCCGAAACGACAAGAGGAATAGTAGCAAAACTGTGGCATGACTCAGTTTTACCCAAATTCCTAGCACCTCTTTCCAGAATGAATGTTTGTGTGCACCACTATCAACGTCAATGATTGTCGATCCACGTGACATTTTGTAGTTACTTATAGATCAATAGATTCGATAGATCAATAGACAGTGCAACATCTTTGACAAAATAAATCCGCACAAACTAGGAAATGATCCATGTTGCAGTAGCGATTTGAAGAAGAATGCATAATGCTGAATGCGTTTTGTATAATTCTAATAAGAGACATGTTCGGTCGAAATGCCCTTTCCGAATGTGATGTACCTGCGGAACGATTATGAACAAGGAGCTATGATTGAAGCAAAAAAGAAAATTGCATCTGAGATAAAAGGAGTTACTAAAATCTGTTTAGCCCTTGAATAAAGCAACCAAGCGTGGTATTTTTTATCCGAGAGCGTTAACTGAACAACGCGGTCTGATAATCATTATTACTCCATTGAAACGCATAAATCAAACAATTATTACGACAGTTTTCGTCCTATTCCCACGTGTAATTTTCTGCTCTAATGAAAACTCATAACTTCTCGTCCATGAAAGGTCCGCAGATAAGGAAGTCAGATTTGAAATCATTTGTTTTGTGCTTTCCAATATAGTACATATACATCTCATCCAAAAAAACTGCTCTCAACATATCAGGTTGTCCGAAAGTTCTGTCGTTTCATTTTTAAAAATTTGTACTTTTCTGCTGTCTGAACGGATTTGCTTCTTTCTAATTCCGTTAAAAAAAGAAATCTTTCCCTTTGTGAAGATATTCCGGGGAGCTTCAACTACATATTCACGCAGAAATAAAATGGAAAAAGAAGGCCACTTGAGCTTGGACCATTTTAAGTTAGGTCGCTAAAAGTCTGGAACCCCTCAAAAAATCTGTAATTTTCAATGTGTAAGTTTTATGACCTATTCTCTGCATCCGAGAAAAATTGAGCTGTTTGGATGTTTTGTGAAAGTTATTCTTCGAGTTCACAATAGAAAACGCCAAATTTGATAATTCGTTACTTTTCACACTGAAAGTTACATTTTTTGTGGGGTTCCAGACTTTTGGCGACCTAACTTAAAATGATCTAAGCTCAAGTGGTCTTATTTTTCCATTTTAATCTCTGCAGTGAATGTATAGTTGAAGCTCGCGAGATACTTCTACAAAGAGGAAGACTTCTTCTTGCTAACGAAATTAAAAAGAAGCCAATCCGTTGAGACAGCAAAAAACTACAAATTTTTAAAAATGAAACGACTGAACTTTCGGGACAACCTAATATTTCCCTTAATATCCTTATGCCATATATTTCTGCTGAAGAAGAAAAGTGAACTGAGAAGGGAAGCGTCCTATTGCCTCACTTTGTCTGACTTATAAAGTGCTCTGATAATTGAGCATAATGGATACCAGGATACCAGTGGCGTACCGAGGGGGGGGGGGCGCGCGCCCCCCCCCCCCGAGAATGGGTCGCGAAATTTTTGAAAGTTACTTATATGGGTTATAAAAATGTGTAAGTGACTTGTTTATTTTTGTAGATAATTAAAATAATTTTTAAAAAATTTAAAAAATTCTAATTAGCCTTGTAAAAAAAATTTTTTCGGGGGCGTGGCTGACGCCACGCCCCCTTTTTCCAGATTTTAGGGGTCAGGGACCCGCAAAAGTTCTTAGAAGCACCCCAAAAATTTTTTCGGAGTGCGTGGCTAACGCCACGCACCTTCTTTAGATAAAAATTTTAGTCGCCCCCCCCCCCCCCGAGCCGAAATCCTGGGTACGCCACTGCAGGATACCGAGGAATCTAAAAGGCAGCAGCTCTTGTTTTTAGAGTCGTTTATCTTCTCATAAATCTCAGAACAGAGGTTCATCGAAGATTTCGAATTTCACTTGTTTTTACTACAACCATGTGAAATAGTGCCGCCATAAATCCTTAGTAAAATTTCACAAGGTTTATATTGAGTATACGGGTTACTGAGAGGCGATCCTCTAAAGGACCGGGCATACTTCACGCGATTTCAGTCGCGACGCGATTTGGCAATATTCCAACCGCCCATAACTCACTGTAAACACATTTTGAATGTACAGAAGATAGGGCATTTATCAATCTACGTAAGTTATACACACTATGCATGTGCAGATTGATAGTGTTGGATCCGAGCACTTTTGGCAAATTGCCAAATCGCGTCGCGACTGAAATCGCGTGAAGTATGCCCGGCCCTAAAGGATCCCCACGCAACACCGTAAAAATTTCAACTCATATGGCAACTTCCTGACATCCATTATGCTCAAACAACAGGGTATGAGAATTTTTGCAAGATAGAAAAGAATAAAGTTATTGATATCAAGAAATCATGACGCTTTCCTTCTCAGATCCCCCTTCCTCCCCAGCGCGGATATAGGGCCGCATGCACCAACATATCCGTGGATGAGATCGCAGCTTAAGAAAGCTTCATATCCAGAAGCTCCAGGTATTTGGATTTCACACTGTCTTCTATCCGCAATTATTCCCACCATCCTTCACTATAAAAATACTGTACAGGGCGAGAAGTTGTACAAACCGCATTTTCCAGCTTTTTGTATGATCCGCTGATGACATTGGCCGCTGACATTTTTTTCCTAAGTCATTTTCTTTCTTCGAATGCAGCAAAAAAGTTCAAAAATTGTACAGATCATTTAACCCAATAGTGTAATCATGTTACAGTTGACAAATGATGTATTGGAGTCCTGAAATTTGCGATGAATCACAAGTCGAAAGTTGGCATTTACTGAAGACTCGATAGTCTAAAAATTCATTTGTTCTTATCAGCAACATGCTTAGCACTGTTGTTTTAGATAATCTTTACAACTTTGGAGGTTTTCTTCAATTTGAAGAAGGAGAAATGAGTTCGAAGAAGACACGGTTGGCCGCCGGAGATCATCAGGGGATCAAACAACAAGCTAGAAAATGCGGCTTGTACAGCTTCTTGCTCCTGTTTAATACGTTCATAGTGAAGGAGATGGTGAGAATACAACATTGTGAAATGAAGATATCTGGAGCTTTAGGATATGAAGCTTACTTTCAAGCTGTGATCGCTTCCCCGGTGGGGATGTTAATGCATGCGGCCCATAGTATCTTTGATTCAACTGGTTTAGCTCCGTCAGGGCAGGCCGCTCGCGACGCACCTGCGTCTCTCGCGCGCGAGTGCTCTCTGATCATTATCTAGCCTTAATTAGGTCACGAAGCCCGCCTTTGCCGAAGCTCAGCCAGTTGAATCATATTATTGTACATACCGGCCTAAGTCCATTCCCAACCTGCTGAGCCACGCATCAAAAGAATTTATGCGCGTTTGTAAGCCCACATATGGCAAACATTTAGTGCCACATGTCAAGAAATAGCTGTTGTGATACACTTATACATGCCCTCGATGAATGTATGCATTCCCCATAGCCAATACACTCAACGTCATGCAAACTACATTCCCCGAAATGGTCCAAAGAAACATACTAACAAGGGAGGTATTATCAACAGCCGTGGCCCTTCGATATGAGGTGCATACCGTTTGAAGAAGCTTTTTAACGCTGATTTCGAATCTGCTTTCCGTTTTTGCGGAGCGCTCTTCTGAAGAAAGTTATGGAAGTCTAAAAATCCTATTTTAGGGCGCCCTCTAAGTTTGAGAGCGGTGCTATGTGCGTTGGCGGTGCAGTGGTGTAACGGTCAGTTGTTGGCATTGAAGGCGAAAGGCCGATAGTTCGAATCCGGTGCAGAGCGAATCACTTTGCACATTGAATGCGAGTTTAAAAACCACTCTAATTCGTCTGCAGTCATTTGAAAACCGCGCAATTCTCATGCTCGCAAGTGCCCATTAAATTGAAGGCAGAAAAGAACACCTTCTTGATTGATGGTAGTGCGCACTCCTTGAGCTATATATTGTAGTGAAATGCTTCAACATATTCATTCCTGTTTTACTGGTAACGAAGAAGTCAGGTAGAGTTTCAGGGCCTTATTACAAGCAGTTATGCCAGGAAACTTTCCCTTAGGTCACATTTGCCAAGCGTATTACAATAAGTGACTGCAGGTGAATTAGAGTGGTTTTTAAACTCACATTCAAAATGCAAAAGGGTTCGCTCTGCGCCAGACTTAAATCAACGACTTTTCCCTTCCAATGCCAACAAACCGTTACACCACTGCACCACCGACGCACATAGCACCGCTCTCAAACTCAAAGAACGCCCCAGAATAGGATATTCAGGCTTCCATAACTCTCTTCAGAAAAGCGCCCGCAGAAACGGAAAGCAGATTTATAATCAGCGTTCGAAGCTGCTTCAGACGATATGCATCTCATATCAAAAGGCCACGGCCATTGAAAGTACTTCCCTCGTAAGTCCGAAAGTTCTGTCCGACTTGCAGATTTTCTGACTAAAAATCTATAACCCTTTTCAAAATCAACATCTTTAAGCACATTAACTTTAATTGGATTGAGCGAGTTTATGTTTATCATTACGCCATGTAAAGAGGGCAAACAAAAGAGAAGAGAAAATTTGGGAATTTTGCAATGTTTCTTTAGATCCGTCTACTTGACGTACTAGTGTTTCCATATAAATATAGGCAGACGTATTTGGTTGCCATCGTTGAGGTGCTGTACTTCAAAGATTCTTTCATGGCTGAAGAGGATTCGAATTATCTTTGCTGCACAGAAATTTGTACGGGCAAATAAAACCCATTATTTGAGCCCTCCTCCGCGCGTAAGTATGCCAACTTTATAATAGCTGATTTTTTTCTTGCTGTGGGGAACGAAAAAAGCTAATTGGCTGTTGATCTCCACTTGTTCTCGCCTTACTCTATCATATGCAGTATTAAATGCACCACCTGTCGTTATACGTAGATTGTTGTTCTTTGTTGAATAACTGAGTTTGTCTTTCACATCTAGAAAAAAATTGGAAAAGTACGACAATTTTTTGTCGGAGAAAAAGTGTGCGCATGTCAGCACCTACATTCTGACTCATTATAAAGTATTACATATTTAATTGAGGAAAAACTGCGTAAATTCTCTCCATAGCAAATTTTCCTTGATCATGCCTGCATTTTGGCAACTTGGCTTCGGGGCTTGGCTATCATCACTGGGAATTTGTTCGTGAAGCATTAGTAAGCTTTAGGAAGCGCAAGACAAGTGCTTACAATGGCATTCATATTCCTGCAACAACTGCAAAACTGTAAGAAAATAGCTGCGTTAGAACAAGGCAATTAAATATTGGACAGAACTTTCGGGACAACCATTGTCTGAATGAATTCACACATTTATATTACAACGTTTCGTTTTTAGGGAAAGCGATTTTGCCGCGGAAGTTTCCATGGCGAACATTTTACAACTAGAGTGTACGAAAACATTACTTTGATCGCACTAAACCAACGAAGGTACGTGTTACACATTTCTATCAACCTCGATGCGCTTATGTGTGGGTTATAATCTTCAGATTATTGAATATAATATAAAAGAGAGCAAAATCTTTTCATGAAGTTCTTGCGTAAGCCATAACAAACGCATTGACATTTCGAGTCCTACACATAACTAGATAGTTCCGTTTTAAAAAAATAGAAGAAGGTTTGTGCTTTAACATAGTCATCTAAAAATTTTCATTGCTAACCTCAAAAACGCATGCTTCCAGAAGCGGCACGCCAATTTCGCAATATGGTGTTCAACACCAAAAAAATCAATTTTCGCTAGCTAACACCGAAAAATCTGAAAATTTAATGCCAGGGTGGTTTACGCATCACTTTAGCAGGCTTTAATCTCGCTTGAAGTAACAGCAAAAAGTTTTGAAAAACGTCACAGAAGATGTTTCTTATCACCACCTCCACAAAAGCAACTTTGGATGTTCGAGGTGGACCTAGTGCTTGCCTAGAACACACTAATTTATCAGTTGCTCCTGCAAAATGGTAATCCACACATTAATTCGTAGCTAACAGACTACTGCTTTGTAAAATATTTTTTTTTGTAGTTTTTAGGGCTGACTAGCCATTGTTGTTGTGTATCTGAGACCAACTTAAGCTCACGAAATTTGAGATGAGTTTTTAAGAGCTTGTTTCTTCAGGGCTGGGCATAAAAAGTTTAGATAGCTACTGAGCGCTAACTTCTATATAAGAAACGCAAATATAGAGTCGAGTAGATTTCGCTTCATATAGTGTGCTTGCACTGCCCGGGGGGGGGATATAGGACTTTAGGTTGCCATTAGGCTCCACCCAGGCGGACAGACAACATGAGGCAATAATGGTGGAAGCGCGTAGTCTGTTGCAAATGCCCGCGTGGGACCCCCTTTCAGCGAATTGATGTCCTATACCCGATTGCAGGCAAAATGCGGTTTAACGCATCAACAAATAACTACGCCTGTGACGCCGGCCGGATTGCGCGCGCAAAATGGCGCATTGCTGGCGTGGCTACTTGTCCATGCGCAAGTTTCACCGCATTTCACCTGCAGCGCAATCACACTATATTAAGCGGAAATTTACTCGACCGTATATAACTTAGGTCTGGCAGGTTACTGTATTTCTTTTAAATCAAGCAAGAACCCTTGGCGATAACCTTATGTATCATAGGGTTTCTTCGAATGCGAACGCACACGAATGCTTACAACCAACTAGAGATGCAAGCTAGCCCTCTATTTATTAGAGTGAACAGTAAGTAATGGGGTACTCAAAGAATAATTGCAATTTTCTCAAACAGGAAGATCAATTTAGGGTTTTAACAGACTTACAAATCAAAACCTTTTGGTTGGGTTCTATAGATTGAAGCCGTCGCATGGAGCTATTTTCACGATTGAAGTCAAAGTTTATCACGTCGAGCATTTAATGTAACAGCAAAAGGTTCCTACAGAACGTCACTTTAGCGCGACGCTTTGCAATAGAAGATAGATATAGCATTGAGTATCAAAAGGCATGTCGTTTACTCTCCCTCTCTTCAAGATAATCGAATAAGCTCAGGCTCAATGGTTTTCTGGTAGATTTGTTTACGCTCTATTCAAGCAAAAACTTACCTCGACTTTTTTCATTTCCAAAAAGCTGTTGGACAAAACATGATTTTTAGCTTTTTTGCGCCATTTATTGCATTATTTCGAATGAGCTGCCTCTCTTATGGAAACGAATGTTTGGATAAATCATTGTAAAAAGCTAAAAAAACCCTTTCGAATGATGCGTCACATGCATAAAGAATTTGGGGTAAGCAGCTCAAATTTGGATGGCGTTTGAAAAGTCTGACTGAATTATTAAAAAACCCATTTGAGGTGTAGGTGAGGGTATTGCAAGGTGCTGCCAGGATAACATGAAATGGTCACTTTATACACAAGTACTCACAAGCATTGCTTATTGTTTATCGTTATTTGAAGGAAAACCTTTGAATTGTGAATGAACCAAGGTGCCTTATTACTTTCAGATCACCCTAATATTCTGTGTCCTCATTGTAGGATCTTTAGGATTCCTAACACTGAATATTATATTAGACGCTAAATAGAGTGTTATCGGCGCCCATTTAGTCTTAATTTCACAGAAGCGAAACTCATGTAAGACAAACACAATTTTCAATAGAAGAAGTTATTATTCTTGTCGCCATTACATCAGCAATGAGCCTTGAATAATGTTAGTATGCAAAAATTATTGTCTTCTTGTTGACTGTGCGATACGGTCGCTGAAACAAAATCTAATTGGGAATTCAAGTACAAAATTTAAGACTGGTTCGCTTCATAATGCTAGCTGATAAGTCAGGCGTTCTAAAACAAACCTATGTTCTTGTGGATGAGGGCTAAACAGTCAAGATTAGTATGCACTTGCCACCCATATTATATGTTCAGCAGACTTCAAAATCTCGCAACGCTGTATCCAATACCACGAACAATAGTGGAGACCAGAGCAAGCGAGAGGGCCACTGCGGCAACCACCACTGAAATAACGGCGACAACAACTGTGAGAAATTCTTCAGTAAAATCTGCAACAAGAAACGCTATTTCAAAAATCACAACAAGGACCACGTTTACAAAAACTACGATAATGCCTATGCGCAAATCACATACCGCATCGACTGCAACCTCGAAGAAGACAACCAAAGGTTTAGCAAGCACAATGGCGACTACGCTTAAAATAACTACGACCACGACTACGCTCGCACCAATTACTACGACTACGTCCACAACTACCAAAACGACGACCAAACCCACAACTACCACACCGACGACTAAGCCGACAACTACCACACCGACGACTAAGCCGACAACTACCACACCGACGACCAAACTCACAACTACCACACCGACGACTAAGCCGACAACTACCATACCAACGACCAAGCCGACGACTACCACACCAACGACTAAGCCGACGACTACCACACCAACGACTAAGCCGACGACTACCACAGCGACGACCAAACCCACAACTACCACAAAGACGACGAAGCCCACAACTACCACAAAGACGACGAAGCTCAGAACAACCAAAAAGGCGACTACGTCTACAAGTACCAGAACGACGACCGCGCCTACGAAAAGCATAACTGTGACAGTAAGGACGGCACGACGGCTTCCTTGGTCCTTCCTTGACTTACTTCTATTTAGAGTCCAAAAATTGACACTTCCATTCTGAAGATTACACCAAGTACAGTCAAGACTGCAAGTAAGCACAGCAATCCACTTTTTGATTCTTTCAAGAACTTATGTCTTGTTGTTCATTGTATACAGTACGCATCGTTCTTCAAGCATTTTTTGAGATAATCTGCATAAAGTAAAGTTTCGACCTCTCTGCCACGACTTTCCTTCCTAATATTAGCCGTTTCTGATAATTACATCGGTCTTCTGATTCAAATTTCAATAGACTGGTCAGATGCTCAGATGGCTATTTTCAACGAGCTGCGTATAAAGACGACTATGAACTCGTTTTTCAATCTTTCATACATCCATGAACAAAGTTATGAGCAAATTTGTATTCTAAATGCATCCTTGGCTCATTCTAAAGTAGGTTGGGTTATTTACTTGTTACTACATTTCCCCTCATCGTCAAGTCAAGCACACATCTGTTTCTTAAGACTTGCGCACTGTCTACCGAAACTATCTGCTATAAAGTCGGTTGTACATAAGAATTGGGATTGACCATTTAGTTGCTGCATTATATAGCTCGCTAAAAACAACCCTCTCGTCTTTAGCCATTATTTTAAGGCAACAAATGAATTTCCCCGCTGCATAGGTAATATGTTTTTTTTTTTTAATTTTTTTTTTAAATTTTATTCTTCCATAACGTATAATTTTTGTTCTACTTTCCGCCTCAATTCAAACTTGACCAGTCGTGCTGTTCACGAGATATATGCCCTGCATTGTGACTTCATTAAGCATTGCAAAGCAACTCAATTTTCCTAAATATTCGAAGCCCATTATAGGTGAGGCAGTAGCGCCAGTTGCACGTGGAAGCACAACCTCAAAGGTTATAACTTTTGCATAAGCACATGCATCTATGTTTGGAATCAAACATTACTTTTAAGGACACTCACACCAAAGATAAGGCAAAAAAGCAAGTTTTTTTTTGAAAAATGCAATTTACCTGTGAAGCTGGGGTTTTCGACAATGCTTTGTTTGATTGCAATCAATTTTTAGGGGCAGTGTGGCAGTATACTTTTTGATACCTGCGGGAGTCATTATTCTTCTTGCTGCGAGCGCTGCAGCGTTTGTATTAGCAAAGCGAAGAAGAAAATCAAAACAAGCCGTCATAAGTGAACCAGAACCAAAATCGGCGTCTAAAGCTCTAAAGCCAAGCGAATCGAAGGAAACTAGGAAAGCTCTGCCGAAAAAGAAGGCATCCGTGCCAAAGAAGCCAACACCTGCCACTAAACAGATGATAAAACAGCCTGCGAAACAACCTGTCAAGAAAGCAAGACAAGCCACTACCGCCAAGCAACCTGCAAAACCAAAGGAACCCACTCCCATTAAAAAGATCATACAGCTTTACGATAAAGGTAGTTCCGAAAGTGAATCAAACAAAGAGTCGACTAATAGTGCTAAAATAATCGTGGCGCCGAATTTGTTGCAGAAGCAGGAAAAACAGAATTCTATGTTCGGAGGCCTTGTTCATCTTTAATTTATTTCAGTGAATTCCAAACGCATTACAGTTATTGTCTAGTCAAAATGCAAATAAAAGTTTGTTCATTACACTTTGTGAGAGTGTTCTATGACAGTTTTGATGTATGCCATAAATAAGTTTCAAAATCTCAAAGTAGTCAATAACAAAATCTGTTGGAGTAGTACAATGAGAAAATTAAGTGCACATAAGGGCTGTGCAAAGTTTGATTATCCGCGCCTTGCTTTGATTACCAACTCGCTCGCCGATTAAAGATATTGGGTCTCGAAGCACTATAAACTTGTCACAGGCTGTAATGAGCGCACCCCCACACTCTGTCTCAATTCCAAGGCCAAAATTAGCACGATGGGAGTAGGCCTCGCTAGGGTTTTGCCTTACGCCTACGACCTTTTTCTCTGCCCTATCTTCAATCCCTCCGCTCTCCGAGTGCGAATATGTAGCGCAAACCCCGAGCGCACCGAGCGCGCAAAAACCTATGCCAAAGGTCCGATCTGATCCCAAGTGGGGCAGAGTGTACGGGTTTCTATAGACTCTTGAATTACCCGGGCGTACACTACAAAATAAAGTCAACTGCACGAAATCGTCCGGGTCACTATAGGTTGCGAGCGTGCCTGCAACGCGGCTGCTGAGTACGGGTGCTACGATGCCTCATGCGCGCGAATGCCAATGTTAGCCCGCAAGAGACACGCTCGCGGAGAACCTCCCCTTCTCCAAGAAGCAAATTCATAACCTACCGTACACCTACCATGTTTCGAGAATTACGTTAAGACGATATACCCAAAGATATGCCTCATTGAGCTGAGTACAACCCTTTTTTTCAGATCCAGAATTTACGCATTCCGAAGGAAAGTTATGGCGATTTTCCAATAATGCGGAATTCCGGGGATGTGCGGAATTCCGAGAATTTCGTGGAACTTCGCGAAATTCCGACATTCACGAGAATTTTGCACGTTCTGAGAGTGGTATTGTATATTTTCTACAAACATTGGTACTCACAAATTTATTAGACCTCCTCTTGCCATGCATTTCGTCTCCTACAATCATGCCTTCTACACTTGAACGCTTCCTAAGAAAATTAAAACCCTTAATATTCGAACCTTTTGATGGAATCTTACAAATTTTGTTCGAAAAATGTTAGAAATTTTCAAAATTAAAAAATATTCAGTTCCGCTTTTTCATATTTTCAATAACTATTTTATCTGCGAACACTTGCCAAACATTTGGAAATGAGCTATTGTCACCCGCTAAGACGACCAACCCATCTTCTGTGACCGAATTGAGACCTACAAGCATAGATTCTTCATGTAAGGTAGTTGAAAAAATAATATGCAAACTCTTTGGTTGGTTTTAGAAGTTCAAAATCATACCGCTGAGCAACACGGATGCAGTACTGGTGCATCCACGGTTACTCAATCAACGTGACTGTGCCCATGACTGGAGCAATGCTGTTCTCAACGAGAAGGAATTCGAATAAAATTTTTTTCTATCAAAAGCTTTCGACCGCATAGACCATGAAAAATGCTGTTCAAACTTGGTCATTATGACATTAGAAGAGATCTTTTGCAATAGTTCAAGTCTTATCTTCACGATAGGAAAATGACTGTTTGCGGGGATCTACTTTCTGAACGTTCCTCAGGCATAAGTGGGCTTCCCCAGGGAGGCGTACTGTCACTTCTCTTGTTCAACTTACACGGCTGACTTACCCAGGGTACTTAAAGATAGTGCTAGGGCAAGAACTCGATTTTTGAGATTTTGTGCTTACCGGGCCTAATCGCTATGCTAATTCCGAAAATCCAACTGGATAGCGCGAAAACGACGAAAAAGTGCTCTAACGCAGAGGTAAAATCAGCATATGGGTCTTCCACCATGTGAATTCATGCTCCCAGCTTCCAGAGCAATCTTTTTGATTTTGATTTCAAGTTAATCATTCGCACTTGACCGGCAGTGGTGTCAAGGCGGCTAACGGATTCGAGAAAATTGCTCCGAAAACTGGGAGCGTCAATTCACAGTGACAAAGACCCCGCCCACTTGCTAATTTTCCTCTCGCGTTAGAGCCCTTTTTCGCTGTTTTGCGTTCTCCAACGTGATTTTCAGATTCAGCAAAGCGATAGGCCCGGTTATGCACAAAATCGCGTTTCTGCCTGGACGCTGTCTTTAAACCCGCCCAGATGTGCACAAAATGATGTATGCATACTATATCGAAATTGTTATGGGTTACCGGCTGGTTCCTACTTCGACTTAACTGGATTCAGTCTCAGTTTTGTATCCTCTCCACATTTGTTCATGTCAATATCTGTTGTATCGCATCCATCATAACTTGAAATGATTCACTCAAATGATGAAGAGCTTTATGACGCTTTTGTATAGTTGCTGACAGTTCCCCATTCATTCGCCTCCCTCCCCTTCTTTCGCGATTTTATTGTGATTATGATTGATTTTGAAACGTAGGTTCCATTTCGCCGTTTTGCCAGCGAATGATTCAGCGATTCCGAAACGTGCTGTCTGGATGGCTGGTTTTTTCATTACAATGAATGGTGATTTTGGAGTTGTTCTGAGCTCGTCCCTTCTCCCCCTTGGCATCGAGTCTTTTAGTGGCTGTGATCGATTTCAAATTTTGACTGGCATTTAGTAGTTACAGAATTACCAAACTTACACAAGTCACGAAAAAAACAGGAATTGTATTTTATATTGGAACCAATATAATCGTGTTTTTTGAAAGGAGGTGGGGAAGGTTTGCTCTTTTCACAACTATGAAACAGTGTATGTAAATAGCAGTGATGGCAGACCCACAGAGCTTTGGCGGAAGGAGCGAAGACTCAACAGAAACCCACGACTGGAACCTTTTGTACCCTTTCAAATTTTCTTCAAGCCTAAAACACCATTATTACTTTGATAACTATGAGGCTTTCGTAAAGGTTTTGTGGCAAAGGCGCGAAGATACTTTCTCAAATTACTGGTTGTATGCGGCGTTTAGGGCAGATTTTGTGGGTCTCTAACGGCTCGAAAGGCGTTAATTTTTAAACTTCGGCTAATTGGCTGTCCATAGGGCAGACCAATCCGCAGTGGATGGTAGGGCAGATTGATGGGAGTTTCTTCTTAAATTATTTGGTTGTTGGGTCGGTCTATGAGCGGCCCATGTTAGTTCTTTTTTATAAAAACGAATTGTATACTCTTAGGGTCATTTTTCCTCAAAATATAGGTTTGCAGGGGTTTGTAAGGCAGTGCGGCCCATAGGGTGGTATTTTTTTTCAAATATCAGTCTGTGGGAGTGGCACATTTTTTGATGTCGGTTTATAGGGGTCTGTAGGGTAGTTACAACTGCTCGATCTATTACGGCACATAGGACAGTTCTATCCTGATAGAGAATTATATCTATGCATGTAAGCGGCCTTGTAGGTCAGCTTTTCTTATAATATCGAATTGTGGAAGCTTACATATCAACATTTTTGCAATAAATACCGGTCTGTAAGCTAAAGGGAGTAGGGCATTTACGCATTATACCGTTCTATGGGAGGCACACAGGGTCCTTTTTGAACATCAAATTGTAGGCGTTTCATATGGCAGTGTTCTCAAAGCATCCTAAAAACGGCCCACGGGGGCTTTTTTCTTTATAATATCAGTCCCATGGGGTACCTTACCCTCAGGTATTGTTTGTAGGCTACTTATAGGGCAGTACTTTCTATTTATGGGCATAGAACTGTAGGCTACTTTCATTAGTTATAACCTCGTAATTTGAGTGACTATTCTTTTGCATCTAAGTGAGTTTGCTTTTACCGGTTGTAAGCGATCCTAGGACCTTAAGGTCGTTAGTCTTTCAATTAAAAATACTTGTTAAATCCGATGTGGTGTCTCATCAACATTGCTCACAGACATTTACTTCTCATTCCTATATTCTTTAACAAGTGTAGTAATGCTCCATCACCGGCATCTGGAGCACACGCAAATCTAACGGTCTCCATGCAATCCATATTGTCCGGTTCTACACCTCCAAAAACGGTAATATTTGTTATCGCTAGATTGCAACCTTTTATCGTAGGCATAAGCGTATAGGGCATACCAACCACCATCGGCCGTGGGTACACCGGGGATTAGGCACGCGCGCCTCGAGCGAAGGAGATTGCACTCCGAGTGCGGAAGCTGATATACATCACGCACACTCACGACTGCGATCAATTTCTTCTGCGGTTTCGGTTGATTTTAGTTCATGAGGAGACGTAGTTTTGAAGGTAAGCTTCGGAACAATAACATTGCATGCTGTACTCTTCTCAAAATGACATTTTTAGTTTATGCTTATGTTTCAGGTGCGGAGATGCAAACGTATATCCATCGCTATCGAAAAAGCAGGGAGGAATCGTTAGTTATATATTGAACTCAGTTGGGGAGACTCTGAAATATTACAGTCATATCTTTGATACAAAAACAACAATTCCTACCTGCTTTTTCGATAGCGATAGGAATAGTTTTAATCTCCGCACGCCTGAAACATAAGCATAAACTAAAAACGTCATTTTGTGAAGAGGACAGCATGCACTGTTATTGTTCCGAAGCTTACCTTCGAAACTACGTCTCCCCAAGAACTAAAATCAACTTTATAGGCAAGGCAAATACCTCGGAGGAGAGCAGACGTATGAGAAAGAAAGAAAAACAACCGAATCTGCAAAAGAAATTGATCGCAGTCGTGAGTGTGCGCAATGTATTAGGTTGGAAACTAAGTTTTGCAACTGGTCTCATAACTTCCCTCTCACTCAACATGGCGCACTCAAATTTAGCCACTGCGTTGGTTAGTACGTAAGCCACAAGCGCAGCCGCTGTCCTACCAAATTCTGACGTCGCAGTGAGGGTTACGGTAGGTGCATGGTATGAAAAGGAAAAATTCAAAGTTTGACGGATTTGGCTGAAACTTGGCATAGGGGTGTTATCCGACATGCTGATCACGAAAACGACAGTGAAATTGCGTGACAAGGGCTTTTTTGTAGGATTACTGTAGGCGTACATTATGGGGTCTCACCCTAAACAAGGAAAAAGGCGTTGATTCAATAAATGAATATGATATTCGCGTTCGGCAGGTCAGATAACCTTACTATGCGAAGTATCGGCGGAATTTGAGCTTCGGACTCTTTAGTCATTGACGGTCGTCCCTAGCAGCTCTTGCGTACATCGACTCGTTCGACTTTGTGAGAACGCCAAATCTGACATGCCCCTAAATTTTGTTTCTTTCTTACTAGGCCAAAGGAGTCAACCTCCATCAATAATTTATAGACGAATCCGGATTACTGCGCATGGTCTAGGCTGCCAAAGGCTTCATTTCAACTTAAAACCCCAAAATTTCTCAGATTTCACTAGTTTTCGAAAAACGCCTGAAACTTTTCTATTTCGTGTTCAAAATTTGGACGATTTGTGCTCACTTGTAGCTCACATTGCCTTCTACATGATGCCAAAGTTTGAGTGCGCCATATCCAAAAAAAGTGAAGCTATGAAACCAGTTGCAAAACTTAGTTTCCAGCCTAATATATCAGCTTCCGCGCTCGGAGTGCAATCTCCTTCGCTCGCGGCGCGCGCGCAATGCGTAATCCCCGGTGTACCCACGACCAATGGTGGTTGGTATGTCCCATACTTGCAATACGCAAGATGCAGTTCGTGCTGTCTTACGTTTCGTGGGATCTTTCATATTACATGTGACAGCCTGTGTGCCTGCCACCCCACAAAGCAGTAGGATAACAAAATACAGAAATCTCATTTCTGTAAATACGAAATTTAGTTGTTATGTTGTTACAAGTGTAAGGTACAACAATGCTTACAAGGGAAGTTTTGTTCAGTCGAAGTGACCTTTTTAAATGGGTTGTATACCATGTTGAAAGGCATGAAACGTTAATTCCAAACCTGCCTTTCTTATCTGCAAGTCTATGGACCAGGAGTCATGGGCGTTTTCGGAAGCCAAAAATTGAATGTGTACTTAGGATAAAATGAGTTGCTAAAATGTTACTAGCCCTCAGATGATACAGTCAGGTGTGATACATTTTTTATTTTAGAGTATTTTTGTATAAAATGCTCTGATGATTGTCACTGCTCCATTGAAAAACTACAAAAAGTATTCGCTATTTTTATCCCACTTGCACATTCAATTTTTCCTTCAATAAGCCGTCATAGTTCCTCGTCCATAAACGTTCTGAAAACAAGGGACGGGTTCAAAATTAGCATTTTATGCCCTTCAGTATAGTAGGCATTCCATCTAAAAAAACCACTTCGACTAAACATGCTTTCCTTGTCAGAAATTTCGCAAAAAAAAACGATTCTTATGTTGCACTGCTGTAAGTTAGAATAAATCCAAAACTGAGTAAGATTTTGACTCATTTTAACGAATCATATCGCACTGTAGTGAGCTGTCAGGGCGATGTACGATTACAGTAGCATTTTCGGCTGAGTATGACTGATAACTTTTCAAGTACACCATAAACATCAAATTGTTATTCAATATGAGGGTTTTTTATCTGCAAGTATTATGAATAGGGTGAATCCCAGCGATTACTTTATCTTTATGCCTGCTTACGATAGACACGGTGTACACTTGCATTACCCAAAAGTTGAGAGGAAACATGCCAACCTGTTATTCAATAATATTTTTTGTCGAGGAGCTAGATGGTTACGGTGCATACCTCGCGAAGTTTTGAGTGCTGACAACTGTGAAGCCTACAAAAGGAAACTGAGGAAAGTTGACATTTGTCAATTACTGAACAATTTTTTGTGACTCGTCCCTGGTCTGTTTTCATTACAGGTCTGCTTAGTTCTGGTCTATTTCTTGCTGGCATTCGCTTGTCGACTCATCTGTTTCGGACTTTGCTTTCCCCACTTCGCTTTTACGACAACCGCTTTCGTGAAGCCCTTTCCTACTACGTCGGTTCACGATTTCATGTTTTTTTTTCGATTTATCGTGTTCGTGTTTCTTGGTTTATCGTGTTTACTAACCATGTTTTGCTGGCTTGTCACCCACTTTCGGATGAGCAACAACACTGTTCTTTGAGACCGTAGACAGCTGCGTTTCATGTATGGCCATACCTTCGATAGTCAAGAGACAGAGCCTAGAAAGTGATAGTTGTTTGAGTTCTTGCCCCCTATAAAAAGTGAAGGTTGTTTTGGAAAAAATAGGTGGAAATTTCGAGATCTGAATTGAACCAGGAAACTTGAAAAATTCATATAAAACAGAGGCTAACCACCAAATTTAAAACCTTATCTTGGTGGTTTCCTACGCACATTTTTGTCTTCAGAATTGCCGGTTAAATTGGGTGGCAACAGGAACAAAGTTCTTTTCTAATTGAAAAAAGCGTTAGCTGTGGCGGTAGTTGGGAGACCGAAAGAAGGCAAACTTGTCAACAACTAAACTGAACATGTTAAACATGTCTGAAAAGTTATGCTGCACATCGACGCCAGTCTGATTTCTGACGCGTCCTTTGAATTTTCACCCCCGCATGGTCGTTTCGTATCCTGCGACGTTGTCTGGATTCTTCCGCTTATCATTCTGAGCAAGTAACGTCCAAGCTGGAGAAAATTTGTTGCAAAAGCATTGAAAAAGAACAAGGTAAAGAAAAACGCACTTTTTGGTAATTTTCACAAAAAAACCGGCATAAGCAAAGAAGTAAACTCGGCGACGTTGTCTACATCATGGACAGAAACAAGACCTATTGAATACACAGAAAAACCGAGTGAAAAGAGTTGAACTGAAGAAAAAACAAGAGGTTTTCGAAAACTCCGTTCTTCCTATATTTCTCGTTTAAACCATAAAAAGGAGTCTTGCGACATTGTCAGCGTGAAAATAGAGATCAAGAGCTTTAATATGATATATAGATCGTCGAAATTGGGCTCCCAACAACGAAGAAAAGGGTACCAGAGCCAAATGCCCCGCGCCCCGCTTTTGGGGTAGCGAGGTAGCGCGCAAGTCGCGGAGACGCAGACGAGCAGCGGAGACAGACCAGAGCCGGCGGGGCATTTGGCTCTGGTCATTGATCTCCGTGGGATCATAACGAAGCCCTGTAACATTATATATTGTTGTGATCCTCATGAGACGTCCAGGAGCGCTGACAACGTCGCGGGTCTTGAAAATCACTCCATAACGAGATAGACCAGCATTTAAGTAGCGACTCTCTGCGCAAGATTTGAGCGCAGTTTCTCGTTTCTATTGAACTCCGGCAGCTTTCATGAACTTCCAACGCTCAATCGAAGTCTAGAGAAAGATTAATTGAGAAATCTTGCTCCAGTTCCTCATTGAATTTTTGAATAAAAGTCTTTTTGGCAAAAAAGGGCCATAAAAACGTAATCCTTCGGTTTTTTGAGCTTCTTTTGGATGTCACTACTATATTTACCTCATTCCCATCTCTCCCTATATGGATATGTCATTAGTTATGCCATGATACCCGGGGCTTCGCCCCGGATGACTTCCCTTTAGGTGAAGGTTGTGTTCTATCATGACGCTCAAAGTGAAGGTCACCAGAGTATGTGGCTCTATGTATCGAAGGTATATGCATGGCTTTCCCAGAATAAGAAAGATTTTTCAAGCGTCGGTAGTGTCAGGTTGGTGGACCTGGCAGGAACCAATCACAGGGTTTTGGACAGCCCATAAAATGGCACTCTTCAATGCCAACCTGACCTGCCTTGAACAAATAAAAGTTATTCTCAACACGTGAAGCCCTTATTCGCTGTTTGTTTGTTTGGTGAAAGGTGACAGGCTAGTCTCTTACTCTAGAAATCTTTCGTTACTCACATAGGCTTTGGCACAAGTTTACGTGTATGAGATAAAGATAAAGATAAAGATAAAGATAAAGATAAAGATAAGGGAACAACGAGCATTGAAGAAACAAGCTTTTTCGTCCTTTGAAACTTAGAAATAGGTATAAAGTACTGCGTTAATATCGCGGAATTCCCGCAAAGAATACACATTGCCTACCCACAGTTTTTAAGAATTTGCATCTATGCACTTGAGTGAGTATGCAGTAATTAGCGCTTACTGTTTCATTTGCAAATTGAGGTCACGGGGCGATTGTAAGAGCGCAATCAAATGATGTGATTAGTGCATTTTAAAGTGATACAATGGATTGGAGGCACACCATACTTTGTCCTATAAGTAGAGAAACAAAAATGATTAAGACGTCATTGAAGCAAATTTTTGATGCAATCTATTAGCAATCGCTAAGGAGCTTGCTGTAAATGATTTTCAATGACACTGAACAGATGATCTGATAATTATGTTTTTTCATCACTGAAAAACATCACTTAGCTTCTCTAGATAAAAGAATTGTCATCAAATCAAAGGCTCACTTCAGAAATCATAATCGGCTAAAAATCTGGCTGAAAAACGTTAACAAACATTTGCCATAACCGAATATCATATTTAGATGAATATGAGCAGAATGGAACTACGAATCATGAAGCACCCAGAAAGGCATGTGATCTAATGGCCCTAAAGAAATGAAAACTATGAGTACTAGAGTTAGTACTCACTTTTGTAGAGCAGAACCAAATTTTTTTCCATTTTTGGTGTGAGTTCAAAACAAGCATCATGCAATCATAGCGTGTTCTTGTATTTACATGTTTGAACATAAATTCAAAGCATGTCATCAAAAAAGCCACGAATTCCGGAGAGGAATGAGTTTTGGGCGTTCATTCATCAAGTCATGAGCGAAGTAAGTACTTGCATTTGCGATACTTTAATTGGAAAACATACGATTTTCTGACATCTAACTTTCGTTGAAAAAATTATCTTGTGCGTCATTTTCATAAAAATACCATTCGATTTTGAGCACTGCAAAATTCATTTAATGGCAATGCAAATGGGGTGATTGTTTGTTTGATGAAACAAAGACTTCCTCCATGTCGATTGGCAAAATCATCTGAAAGCTCCGAAAGCATCATAGAATTGTCATTCGACACACTTACTCACAAGCAACGGGCACACTTGTCACGAATTGCGGACTTGGTTCAAGGATCAACAAAAGTTTTTTCATTATATTAACAGTCAAGGAATTTTCCATCTCATTTCAAATCTGATTACATATAAGCGATTAAAAGAAGTACTCGCATATGACTGATACAGGACTTTAATTGTAATTGTATAGAAGGAAATTGTGTGTGGTCGGTCTTACTTTCTCGATTTCTCGCTTCAAATGTTGTAGGGCTTGCCTTCCACAATATTCCTATTACGGTCAAAGAGCTAAGCCCTCAGCAGAAGTCATTACAGCCAACATAGCATGGCCCTATTTTGCAGCTGCTCATACAATGCTGAGAAAAAATATTGTGATAAAACAGGAATGTTGACTTTTTCTTTTCTTGTATCCTAATACAGCCTTTATTTGAGAGGTGCATTTATGTTATAAATTTGAGAGTTAACAATAAATTTCTCTCTTTTTACAATCCTACTACTTTGTTCTTGGCCAGCACAGAGGCACTCACTTGTGAACTTCACAATCCTCTAATGAATTTAGCTTTGCTTCATGCAGAGTCGAGGTAAATACTTTGAAAGCTTGCAGATTGCAGTACAAAAGTTTTTGTATGTAACGCAAGATTCTGATACTTGAATGATCATTGAAGCGACTTCCTCTTCAGCTTCTCGTCTTCTCTTTGCAGATTCCGAAAGAACAAACGAGTCCCGGCTTTTGAGGAAAACGCAATTCAATCAAATAGCCTGCGCATTTGATGCGATCAAGGGAAAAATTGTAAAATCAAAGCGGCAAAGGCGTAATCCTTCACAGAGGACTATTTGCCACCTTCGTTCGGGCCTTGATCTACATTTCTGGCAACTCTACAAATTCTATTCGTTACCTTCTATCATTGAGGTGTTTGCGAGTTAGAAAGTACCTCAAATGTTTTTGTAAAACGCATGATTATCTTTTTTAGACGAGTTCAAAATTTTACGAAAGCAAATGCTTCAGAATGTAAGAGGCTTTAAATTTTTGAGAATGTTGCTACACATTTTCGGGCAAACCTAATATCTTGACGGAAGCGTTTTTACGAAAACATGAGATTTATCATAACATCTCACTTTAAATGGTCTCTGTAACCCACAGTATCTTTCGCGAACTGAAGAAACGGCAGACATAGGTATCACGTGTGGAACAAACTCAATGGTATAGATTTTACCAAAGGTGTCCGCATTTTAAAAATAACTGGCTACTCAATATAGAGGGAGTCATTTAGTTGAAAGATGTCAAATGCTCATAAATATTGAACAGCTGAAGAGTTTTTCATTCACTTTCGCACTTTCACACTACACTTTAGTCAATCTTACTATCGTGTCCTCACCGGTGTACGTTGGGCGGAGACATATGCAGACATCTGAACACGTTGGTGAACTTGATCAACTTCTTCTGCAAGTTGTTCTTTGTAATCTTTCGCTATCAACACTGCTAATGATAACAGCCTATAACGTGGCAGTTTAGAGGGTACAAAGAACCGTGCTTTGCAGTAGAGATTGGTAAGTAGTCTTAAATATGTCTTAACTGGACTTTTACTGCGCACAAAAGGCGAGAAAAAAGATACTTCGAAAGTGGTACCCCCTCCCCCCCAGCCTCTCCCACATAGGTCATTGTTTACTACAAGCCTTAATTAGTATAATCTCAAAACGTTTGTGCGCTTTTATAGTCAAGAAATACCAGGTTTGACATAAAAAAACTCAAAAAGAGCATTTTGGCATTTTCACACTATTTTTGTTTCTCAATTTTGAGCCCCGGAAAAAATCCACCAAATACATCTTTGGGTACTACTATGTGTCTATTATATAGAGACCAAGTTGGAAGTCCATAGAAACTTTCCGTAAGGAGATCTGATTTTTAGGGTAGCTAAAAAATTTTGGGTTTTGACTCCAAATTTTATCTGAATTACGACTTAAGTGTATCTTTGGTGGCCTTTTTGTGGAGCTTGCTTCGCTCTGTATCTTTGGTGGCCTTTTTGTGGAGCTTGCTTCGCTCTCTCGAATGGTACTCTGAGTCTCCTAGAAAAACAAAAACAGCTCAAGTTATCTGAAAATGGTAGTTTTGGGACAAACCTGATAGAATCACTGTGAAAAATGCCAAAATTTTCTTAAAAGTCTGGAAAACTGCCTAGCAGAGTTTCTACGCTTGCTAACTTCACTACACATTTTCGAGTTTGCTGAGCGTCTCTAGAGTTCGATCGCATTCTGAATTGGAAATATAATTGTTACGAGAGAATACTACTTATTAGTCAAGCATTAAGTGAATTGCTATCCATATATAAAGTTTGCGATTTTGATCAATCTAACGTGGAAGCTGTTAGCATGTTTCTTTTATTTTGCGAAGCAAAATATGGCGCTCAATGTCCTAGAATCCTTCTTGAAGTTCCTACAGTTAATCTGCACTAATGAAGAGCGAGCGGAGCTAAGTCTAAGTTGAAGCCAGCTCTACAGAATAATGCCCAAAATTCGACGAAGGCATGAAAGCTAGTAAGCCATCAACGATCAGACTGTTTACACCTTTTTTGGACACGTATGTCGTGGAATAGCAAGCTTTAGTAAAGACAGAGCTGTATATATTGTGCACAACTTTATGTGGCGTTATTTTTGACATAATTTGCGACGTTTCTCTTGCAAATGCCTAGGAATTTCATAACAGAGAAATTAAGGTTATCTTTGTTATCTATTTGCAATCTCGTAATTTCCCTTGCACTAAAAAGATCATTTGTTTCTTTGTCGTTGTGTCAAAGAAGTTTCTTTCGTTTGTCGTTTTATCATCCGCTCTATGTACCGCCTGCTCTCTCAGGATATTTATTCCAGAGAGTTTGCGTCAGTTCGACCAGAATGAGAATTTTCAATTATATCCTCTTGTTACCTACCATATTAGTGGTACGTTGACCAAGCAAGACATGACTTAGTTTGCGATTTTACACCTTGGACCTACTGGCTTTGCAGTACTTTATTATTTACAGGTTTTCTGCGCTGTAAACGTTGCTGCAAGCGTTTTGAGTCCGGAGGAGGCACGGGAAGGTATTCGTAGGTGGCTCGCAAGATTCCGCTCCAGAAGTCTAAAACCTGCTCCAAAACCTATTCACGTCGTGGGCCAGCCTGGAATTCAACAAAAACTCAAACCATTGGGACATTGATATCTCATACTCGATTGTCGATAAACCTTGGCATTGTGATTGTTCTAGCACAGTCTATAAGCTGCCGACCAAGGTTGGTAGCAGGACTTTATCATACGAAAGCCAGCGTCCCGCGCTTCGTTCGCCTTTATCAGGGCTTCATGAAAGATCGAGACTTTGAGAACTTCCCGCTCAAAAGTCCTGTATGGCAATAGGTTTATTTTAACTACATGATGGAGTGGCAGACTAGATGTTGAAAGCCTGACTCCAGCCTTGCCAGATCGGGACATAGAGACCAAACAATCAGTGGCAGTATTTATCATTGATACCTTAAGGTAAATTCTACCTCCAGGTAGTTTTATCACTCATTATCAGCAAAATTACATTGAGAATTTACCTCAGTACTTTGTGAATACGGGTACTTGCTGATAATGAGTGATAAAACTACCTGGAGGTAGAATTTACCTCAAGGTATCAATAATGAGTACGGCCACAGTACTGCGCTGCAGCTGCGCTATGAGTGAGTATGATAGTCAGTGTCAAAATGCCCTATATAGTCAGCGCAAAAATGCCAACAGTGCGTCACCTCGCATCGCGGAGGTTTGGAGTGGCTCTGCTATCCGTATGCTTTTCTCGTGCTCGCATAAGGACGACTTTGAAACTCACCGTGCGATATTGAACATCACAAATGAATTGTAAACAATTTTCACTTTCGAAGCATCTCCATATAAAATCAGTATTTTGAAAAAGAAAACTTTTTTGCAAAGGAGCATCTTCATTTAGTTTGATAGTCATAAGGATAGTAGTCACCTTGGGCTACATTTCCTTGCAAAATTCCCTTCATTTTGAGGTAAAGCTTTGCCAAATCGACTATTTAGGCGATCACTACTTTTTGGTGCTGTTTTCGCATGTAAGCAAACTTTTAAGCACTTTTGGGCTAGAACTTATGGGGCGCAGATTTACTTGTCAGGCAAATCATGACTTTGCAAAAAAGTCGCCTTGGCGACCTAGTTCCGCGAGCCAAAAGCCGCGTGGACCCGTATGACGCGCAAATTTTGAAGGACCCGCTTATAGAAACGGCTCGTCCTTGTACATAGTCTACATGCTGATACAGTGTAATATGCAAAATTGTAGCTCGAAAGCTTGGCTGCAGCTCCCTCTATGAATTTTGTGACAGACAAACATACACACATGCACAAAAAGACAGACTTTAGCGCTTTACTATAAGGCCCCGGACAGACTTCACGCGACTTAATCGTCGCGATCTAATCGCCAAGATTTCCATTCACTTTCATTTCACATTCAAAAATTTCGGGCTGGAAAAGTATCACAACCGAATGCAAGTTGATCGGCATGGAATGATGTTGTAACAGTTGTCTCGTCGCGACTCAGTCGCGACGATCAAATCGCGTGAAGTCTGCCCGGGGCCTAAGTCATGATACCCGGACGGAGCCGGGTATATATACACACCAGTGCGTCACCTCTACTTCGCAGAGGCTTGCAATGGTTCTAGTATCCTCATCTTTGCTCGTAGTCGCAAAATGACGGCTTTGAAACCTACCGCGCGATGCCGATCATTACAAATGAATTGTAAACAATTACTCATTCCAAAAGCTTTTTCGTCTATGATCGGTGACTTCGGGGAGAAAAAGTCTTCTCCAAAGTTCAAATGCGAGTTTCAATCAGCTACTGGAGTTGTTATAATGACTTGATAGTCGCAGAAGGATGATGACAACCGTGAGCTACATCTCTGAACAAAAATCTTCTCTAAATCTTGGGTAAAACCTCGACAAATCGATTATCTGCGCAATCATCCCTTTTTGGCGCCAGCTTTGCATCAGTGGCGTACCGAGGGGGGGGGGGCGGGGGGGGGGCGCCCCCCCCCCCGAGAATGGGTCGCGAAATTTTTGAAAGCTACTTATATGGGCTGTAAAAATGTGCAAGTGACTTGTTTATTTTTGTAAATAATTAAAATAATTTTTAAAAATTTTTAAAAAATCAAATTAGCCTTGTAAAAAAATTTTTTTCGGGGGCGTGGCTGACGCCACGCCCCCTTTTTCCGGATTTTAGGGGTCGGGGACCCGCAAAAAATTTGACAAGCATCCCAAAAAATTTTTCGGAGTGCGTGGCTAACGCCACGCACCATCATTAGAAAATTTTTTTGTCGCGCCCCCCCCCCCCCCGAGCCGAAATCCTGGGTACGCCACTGCTTTGCATGAAAGTAGAATTTTTGTTCAATTTTTGGGACGGAGTCTATGGTTTGCGGATCTACTTGTTAAAGAAATCCATGACTTCGGAAAAAGTTCAAATACAGGCCGGCTTTGGCGCGCCAAAAGTCGCGTAGATCCTTTGGCGCTCAGTTTTCACAGGTTCTAATTATCGGATCGGCTTGTGTTTTTGCACACATTACCTACATGCTGAAGGGGTGCTACTACCAAATTTCTAGCTCAAGACATTTATTGGAAGTCGCTCTACGAACTTTGTGACAGACAGAGATTCACACACACACAGACAAACGTAAACAACCCTTAGCCCGTTATTATAAGTCACTAGATGGGGCACCCGGTCCCGCCCGGGCTTCACATTGCCGCGAGAGGTGACTCCTTCTTGCTGACTTGAAATACCGGATCCTTGTGGCCGAAAAATGTAAATGAACTTCACCGCCCAACTTACATGACTGTGGGGGAAATGATTCAACAATGGTTGGTGAACGCTCGATGTAAGTAAACAAATCAATAAATCGATTGAAGGGCCCAGTGAATCGTCGCAAAAGTAGCCTTTTTGCGCCTGGCCTCATTTATAGGGGAGCAAATTTTAGCCTCATCGGTTCAGAAACAAAGGAGTCTATACGCCACATACTTACATACGAACAAATTTACAGAGATTGAGCGGAGGCTCGCACTGGCCCTACTTTCTGTATGCCTTACTGCCTTTCCCGCATAATAGTGACATTGAAAGTCACCGCGTTATGCAGGGTATCACGAATGATTTGTAAACAGCTACTCATTCCTAGAGCTTTTTTGTTTGAGATCGGTATTTTCACGTGGATGAAACTCTTCTCAGAAGAATAAATGCAAATTTAAATAGGTTTGTGGACTTTTTATGGTTTGGTAGTCGCCATAACGGCAATAATCATCGTGGGCTACATCTCTGTGCAAAAATCTTCTCAAATGATTACGTAAAATCTTGGGAAACTGAACATTTACGCAACTAATTCTTTTTGGCGCCATCTTCGTATAGTAGCCAACTTTAGTTGAATTTTTGGGGCCAAAGTCCATGGCTTGTACATTAGCTTGTCAAACATATCCACGACTTTGCAAAAAGTTTATATACGGACCCAATTCTGCTGGTTAGAAGTTAAGTGGACCCGTTTCATGCGCAATTTCTAGGGGATCCACTTATCGGACCCGCTTGTACTTTTGCACAATGGACTTTTCTGCTGCTAGGATGTGCTATGCAAAATTTGGGCTCAAGAGGTTGGCTGGAACTCTCCCTACGAATTTCGTAACGGACGGACAGACAGACAGACAGACACACACACACACACACACACACACACACACACACACACACACACACACACACACACACACACACACACACACACACACACACACAAACGTAAACAACCCTTAGCCCGTTATTATAAGTTATGATATTTATATTTATTTATTTTTATTTTTATCTCATGCATGTAAACGTGTGCCAAAGCCTGTGTGACTAATGAAAGCATTGCTAGAGTAAGATAGACTAACCTGTCACCTTCAGCAGAACAAAACAAACAGTGAATAAGGGCCTCAGGTGTCAAGGAAAAAAATTTCTATTTGGTCAAGGGAGGTCAAGTGATTGGCATTGGGGAATGCCACTGCTACTTTTACGGGCTATCCAAAACGCCTGTGATTGTTTCCTGCCAAGTATCCGCCAACCTGACACTACCGACGCTTGAAAACACCTGTCTTATTCTGGGAAAGCCATGCATGAAACGCTTTCTACGGTCCCAAAGAGCAGTGCGTTGCTCATCCGAAAGTGGGTGACAAGCCAGCAAAACATGATTAGCAAACACGATAAATCGAGAAATACGAATACGATAGAAAAAACTTGAGATTGTAAAATATTATAAAACTTCTGTTTGCAACAAAGTCCATGCAAACAGATCCTGTTGGCACAGGAGGGAAGAATGCCGTCAAAGTTGTTTGAGGTGGTTTCGCAGCTCATTGCCGCGCATTATCAGCTGTAAAGTAGATGCGTTGTCCGTTCTCTAGATGGACATGTGGATGGGTGACATGTGGGTAATGTTGATGTGTAAACCCAAACTACAAATTGCCTCGTTGCTGCTTATGTACCATGTGACTTCCTTTGTTCACATATTTGCAGACGTACTCAATCGAGTCGACCGTGTTACAGACCACAGATATGTGTACGAAACCTTTTCGATAGTAAGGAAGTTTATGGCACAACCCAGTTGTTGTCCACCGTTACTTCAACGGTTCATTGGTCCACTTTCACTTGACGGCGGTACGTCCTCCATCATCAGGGTGTCGCTTTCTGCATAGAGGATAGCCATCACTTCTCGCTCGAAAGTCGCAGATCAGTTGCCGGGGGGGGGGGGGGCACTCTGGTACACTTGCCTTCGCGCAAGGCGACCTCGGTTTGAATGGTCCGTATTGCTCATAGATCATATTTTTTTCGGACGAAATCGAAAAAGTCTCTTTTTTTCAACTGTGAAGGCGGGAAACCGCATTCCTGCCATTCCACGGTCACATCCACTAACGAGTGTCTTCATAGACGAGGCTTTTGTTCAGTAAGTCCACGAGGTTCGTGAGCTTCTGTCTGAAGACTTTTGCGTGATGGCATGGCAGTCAGAAGGCGCTCTACCACAAAAAGTTTCTCTTGCGATTTCTACTCATGCCGTCTTACGTAAACGTCACGAGCAGAGCAGATGGCCCACACGCTCTAACATAGGTTATGAGTGTACTTGCGCATTTGGCGCGGGCCGTCCGCGAAAGAGGATGCTAATATGACCACTTGCTCAAGATCAATAGCATTTCCATATTCCATATGGCCGCAGATAAATATAATCGTCTATAGGTAGCTTTAGATGCAATGTCGCGGCTGTGGCAACCAAAACCACCGCCATCTCGCTTACAGATGGAGCGTAAATGCGTCGCTCATGCAGTGCAGAGCCTTCCAGCATGGTTAACGACCTTGTACTCATCTATAGGTATTTGCTATACAGCAGTCTTGCACATGTTCACTAGGTGGTTGTGCTGATGCAGCATTTTTTGCAGCCTTAGCACGACTTTCTACCACCAATGATACCGCAACGTTGATTCGCTCGCAAACGCTCTCGCAGACTAAGTACAGCTGCAAGAGGTTGAGACTACAACGAAGCAGGAAGCAGACACCCAGCTCTAGGATAGATGCGCTCTTGCATCTCAAGCGTTGGCATGGAGCTTTGTTTTAAGACGTGGTTGTAGTGCCAGGAAAGTTATTTGAAAGCACGAACTGTACTTCCTGGTTTTTGCAAGAAATGCCTGGACAACACTCGCGCAGGACATGTATGAGCGAAGCTGTTTAGTCGGTTCATGTAGAGTCAGAGGGTCAACTTTGCCGTTCAGCAGCACATGCCAGGTGGTTCGGCTCTAAACATTTTTGCTCGAAACTTGTCACATACGACATCTATCTTTCCAATCTTAAAAAATAGTTTCAGAATGGCCCATAGTAAAGTTAATTCAGTTTAGATGAACTGAACTGAGAGGCCCTCATCCAAGATTCGGTAAGGCAGACTGACTATCACCACCCTCCCATGCTGTAAGAATGCAAAGTGAAATTTCAGCTGATCGTCCGTCTACCTGACGAGGTCGTCTACCTTACTTAAATCAGTTCACAATCAGTTAGACGACCAATTGACTTGAATAGTATGTAAATGATGACATGCAGAGAAACTTTTCCACGTCAGCTCGACATGTCGAACATACTGAGTGAGGAGCCACAATGCAGGGTGACGGCCTTTAACAAGATCTAACAAGTGCGGCCACATCTCCGTCGCTGATAGCAATCATTTAGATGCGAATGTTTAGCGGACGCGTTTTGACTCGTATACTTGCATGAACATGGCGTTCTCAATCATATCATCGTGGATGGTTGGCATCATCAATCAATGGATCGACTGAGAGCGAGCTAACTCGCCGACGTCTCAACTGAAATTTTATTCAGCTGACAAGAAAAGGATACTTGGTGACCGTGGCTTTTTGAAATGAAACGTGTGCCATTGAATGCATCTTGAAGCACTGATTCCAAATTTGTTTTCATTATCTGCTGTGCGTTTTTCCGAAAGAAGTTATGGGCATTTCTTGTCACCAAAATTTTGCATTTTTTTCATGCAGGATTCACCAATATCGCTAAAATGTTCTATTACGCACTACAAGAGAAGGTACAAATAAAGTAAAGCTCCACGTTAAGCTCAGGAAAACTGTCACCGATACATCAGAGGCTAAAGAAGCTGGATACTGATGATTTCAACTACCTAAATCCCGCAAAATCATTTGTTCAGGGAGTCGCACAGCAGATAATGAACATAGATTTAAAATCAGCGTTCCAAGGCCCACCTATTGGTATACAACTCATTGCAAAAGGCCACGGTCACCAACTATCCTTCCCTCGTGAGATCGGATGAGGCAGCTTTACTACGGGCCAATGTCTCAATCGATTGTCTTTGCTTGCGCTGTTGCTATTTTTGATATATGTGCTGTTCTGCCGTCTTTTGACCTGGTTTCAGCTGTTTCACTCTGTCGTCTTCAACTTGGGGGCTGCGGTTTTCTCGAAATTCTGTGGCGGAAAGCAGATAGTCACAGATAATCTTAGGCGAGTTTCTCACGGACTTGTTCAACGCTGTTCCAACGTTTGCGTTGCTCTTGGTTCGGCTATTCTGGCACGCAAGTCGATCTTGTTGCTGCTGTGAGGTCTCACCCCGTCTTTGATCTCGGATCCTCCTCGTTTTAAGGCCTATACTGCCAACAAATGCACGCCTCTTCGGCGGCACCTTGCGTCTTGTATCCTGGAACCCCACTGAGATTTAAGCGAACCCCAGCTGAGTTTCAGATGATTCGGGTGTCTCTCCAAAAAGTTTCAAGGTTCTTTCTTACTCCTTAATTCTCTTATCAGTCACCCTCAGCTCATACATACTTGGAGACTGAAGGCGTGGAGAGCCGCCTTATATAGCAATACCAGGGGAGGGAGGGAAATACTGTGAATTGCCGGGAGGGGGTGAAGCGGAGAGAGGGCTTTGATGTCATGTAACATTCGCTGCAAGGTAGGCCACGTAGATTGAGCACCTCAAAAAGTAAATGAGCCTTCACGCATGGCCACTCACGAGGGACATTTAATTGCATAGAGTATTTTCCGTGTTGATAAACAAAGACCTCCTCCTGCAGCAAAGAGTCTGGATCAGTGAAACGACATCAATCAATAAAATGCCATGACATGTTCCCGGTATGTGTGCAATGGGTCCGGATGGATTCAAACACGAATTCATACGCAGACGCTATGCTTTATTTTTATTTTACAAAAAAAGAAAAAGCAAAAAAAGAAGGTGAGAGTTACCTGCCCTTCGGGCAATCTGTGTGCCTTATAAAAGGAATACACAAATAGTCTGAGCAAATCAGCCTCACCTCTCATAAAGATTCTATTCTACAACACAAAAAAATAATAACACTTCCGCTTTATGTTACAATGCAAAAAATGTAACTAAGTCTAAAAAATACATAAAAATAACGATATCTGTTTACACTACGCTTCAACATTGTCCTCTCTTCTATTCTCGGCTATTATCTTGAGGGAGCCTTCCCTTCCATTCCCATCTTTCGGGGGCGGCGCTTGGGCACCAGCGATATGCACTTACTCAGAAAACCGCCGGGGGCAGGCGGCCATGCGAATTTTGAGCAAGCGCGCACCGGAAAAATAGTTCGTTGATTTTTTGCGGCCCGCTTGCAGAAATTTGGAAGAAAGTTGGCAAAATCAAAGAAGAATGCTTGAAGAACAATCGCGGTTTCTTTATGGATTAGCTGCGGCGCAGTGGCCGCATTCTCGCGGACTTTCCGCGAGAATATGCAAAATTTTTGAGGGCCGCACGGTCCTTTGTGGAGGACCGCGCAACCCCAAGGTACTTTCCGCTGAGAGAAAGTACCTCAAACTTGAGTAATTAAACCAACGGTGACACCTCTACCACACAGAGTCTTACCTGTGCTCGACGTACGCCCGAAAATACCTAAAAAGAGTACGAGCGCTTGCTGAAAGTTTGGCCAGCGCTCGCTGGAAGATATTATTTGACGAGCGCTCGCAGAAAATTCTGTATTGCTGCCCGCTGGCAGAAAGCGGAAGTACCGCCCGCTGAAGGTTTGGCCACGCCCCAAAATTCTGCTGACCGCCCGCAGAAAAGCGCGAGTTTGCGGACCGCCTGCCCCCGGCGATTATCTGAGTAGCTGCGAGCTTGCGCACTGGCGCCTGGAAATCTACCGTGCCGATAGGTATTGCTTCTGGCGCTTCGCGCTCCATCACCTCTTCGGTGTAATAACGGTGCTGGTGGCGGTGTCCTGTATTTCATGTAAAATTCTCGTTACTCAGCTTTGGATTCTATTTTACCTTTCGACATTGTCCTCGATTGCTGAGGCGACGTTAACTCTCCATAGAGAGGTAATGTTGCCTCAGCAGTTGAGGACAACAACACTTCCGCCTCAAAACCTCGAGTCGGCGACTCATCTTCCCATCCGCCACTTCGACCAGATGACCTTCCCTTCACTTCTTCAGGTGATCTTCGTTGAATTTTAACGTAGAATTTTCAGATTTGTAGGGGAGAATTAAGAGCTTTTTGATGTTACTTTTGGTTTTTATGTGTATCAAAACCTGTTATTTACTAATCATAAAAAAGAATTTTTTTCTACGGACATTGTCGTAGATTATTTGCGAATCTACGACCTTTATCATTGTAGAGTCACATTCTATGCTATATTCTGTATTCACTAGCTTGTCGTTGACAAACATTACTTTTCACTGACCACTTAAGCCGCCAGGTCACCCTCCACTGTGCTTGATAGTCTACTTGGCGGCGCCTACTTTCATGTAGGCAATCCTTGATTCTGTATGATACCGTTATTTGCCAGAAGTGAGCATTCAGGTTATCCACGCCCAAAATAGTGGCATAAAAGGACCTGATACTCAGTTCTGGGGTTGGTTCGATTATTACCATTATCGTCAGCGGCTGTTCCGCATATTCACTGTTAATAGTCAGCGGCTGCTCCGCTACTATCTAATAAACAGTTATACCCGTTGTGGTACCAGCTTGGTGTATACCAAAGACATTTTTTTCTGCTGCCGTTTTTCCGCGAACGAAGAAAAATTGCCTAGTTTTCAAACAATCTAAATAAGAAGCCTGTCGACTTCAAAGCTGCAGCTGCACTCAAAGATAGCGACACGCGCTCAAATACGAGTTATGGTACTGTACTTGCTTCTGATCGCAACTCTTTCCACAGCAGTACCGTACGTTTTTAAGGTTGGGAAATTGAACGCGAGCGGCATAAATTTTTCAGAATTGTTTAACTAGGCCATGGAGTATCGGTTTTGGCAAGGCGACTACTAAGATGTGATAGCGCGAAGCATCCTCTACATTGTGTGCTTTAAAATGTTGTAAATGTTAACAATATCTTATTCTAAAAAATAAATTGTGAATACTGAAAAATTTGATTTTTCGGTCTGCAAAAGTACTAGTTAAATAATTCCATTCCCTAGAAATATAATGGAGCTAGTTTTACTAGGTAAATTGCATTTCGTAGAGAATGATCGCAGCATCATGTGACAAAAGTCGGAATCAAATCATAAGTATTTTTGTAATCTACAGCAGTGCAAAGTCAGTTCCAAAACTTTTGACGCACCCTATAATTGACTTTCTTGATGCATCACTCTTCTATCACTATGATTCGAAATTGTGAGACTTTCAAACTTCGACAAAGTTTAAGGGGAGGTTTGACGGATAAAATCTGGAAAATTGTTTTGTAAAACTTTTGCGGTATCATTGATAAAGGAAATCTTATATGGTTTCGAGAAAGAAGAGAGGCATTTAGTAACATTGTATACTTTTCTGACATTTGAGCGCGACCAAGCTGGACCAAGCTGTATATCTAATTTTCATCTTGTTGACGAGAAAAAATTCTGCATTTCTGTTGGCGATTGCTTGCATGAACACAAAAAAGTGAACAATTTGTTGAGATTGTTACGATTATTGATGAAAAACGCAAAGGGGTACCGAACCCAAACACTGCAGGACCGGTGAAAGTCTGAGTTTCCTCTACAGAAAGGGGAGAAAAAAGCTTGAATGATACAAATAAAAATTCTCTAGACCGCCAGAACATTATGAAAAAAGAAGGAAGACTTTTACAACTTATTTGATGATTTATTACCAGCAAATCTATTGGATTGCCAGCCATGCAGCGAATTATGAGCCTAAAAACCCAGGAAGCGTGGACGTTTGCTGTGACGCCGTCGGCACAATAGAAAACTTTGGGTTTCCAGAGATAAAATTCTAATTTCAGATAATTAAGGACGTTGATCCCGAATATTTATTTGCCTTTGCTTGAAAATGATTTTCAAGGGAGTTATGAGGTTACGGCGCTTTCAACGCGACATCGTGTTTATTTCGGAAATTATAAAGGCGGACCGATGGTATTGTAGCTATTTTCAAGTATACCTACCTCCTTGTCTGAACTGCCATGGACTCAGTAAAAGTTTGCATGTTGTAAATATATAGCAGTGAATTACAGGAAGATATGAATCTTCTTTTTGGGAATTCCTGGAGCGTTTTTACGAGCTAGTAATTAAGATAAATGAAACATAGCACATTAGGCATGCGGTTGTGCTCTCGAATCTCCTGGTGCTCTGTTACATTACAGATATAATGGTCTACCCGAAATCTAAGGCTCAACACCCGTGAGCGGGCCTCTCGGAAGCTAACATTCGCATTCGCGTGCATGAGTCATCATAACACCAGCATTCGGCAGCCGCGTTGCAGGCACGCTCGCATGAGTTCAGCCTACACTGACATGGGCAATTTCGTGCATTCGATTTTAGTTTGTCCCTAAACGTATAAGAATGATCCGACCGTAACGTTTGATTGTCTCCTGTTTTCACACAAGAACCTTAGATGGAGACATAAGGATGGAACAGAAAAGATTTATTGCGCTCTTGTTATTTGATAAGTATTTACATATTCAACTGGGCAACAGCTTTTGCTACATTTCTATGTCATCAAGCAGTTTTGAGGTTTATCAACTCTCCTAGCGGGCGTATTATTCCCGAGTAACTCCACATCCAAAATTTTGAATGCATTCACTTCAACAAAGTTATCTGCTCATGTAATGTCAGTTAGGCAGAAACATACATGTTCTATTACCATCGCGGGGATAACCGATGCCATAAGGCTAGCGGAGTTTCTGGGTGATCTATCACTTCCTTCCAGTGACGGGCGCCTGCCTCTCCTCCTAATGGACCGATGATTGCGTGTCCGATTTCGTCATTGCTTGATAAGAGGTCGTAATCCATAACCTGCGATATTTGCATGGGTGAATGAGTAAACAACAAATTTAAATATTACTTACCGTAACGACAAGATTGACTTCCTTCTCAAGAACCTCCTTTGCCGGGACTGTGAAGGCGAATGACTCATTGTAAAGAGGTGCTAATGTCTGTGGTTTCACCGTGGTTTTGCGTTTTTCCAGTTTATTTCCTTGTTGGACTAGCCACAGCTTGACGTACGGATCTGAATACCACAAATCAAACTATTGAATCTGTTTTGCTTTCTTTATCTTTCTCTAAAAATTGGACGTTCTAAATTTCTTTAGCAAATTTTGAGGTCTTTACTACGGCAAATGTACCACTTATAAATATCTCTTTCTGTGAGTTGATTCCATTTCTTAATTAGTTGTTTGCAAGAATCAAGCATGACAAGTACATGCAAAGCAAACAGGCTTGAGTTAACAAAGATTTTTTTGAAACAAGAAATATGGATTTTGAGAATTGTTTTATTTTACTATTCCTTGCAGATTGTATGTCCTAGAATGGCTCATAGTCACGTTCAAGCTCTTCAATTTAGGGAATAAAATCCGCGAAATAAGGAAAAAATAGTCCAAGGAAAATTGCAAAATTACTTTATCATAGAAAACAAGTAAGAATTTCAGTTGAAGGAAAAGAAAGTGAATTAATGAGTTTGGCAACTTCTGGATACCATGCGTTTCTTACTGCAGTTGATCATTTGAATGCAGTTTCAGCCTTATTTTTCATACTAGATTTTGCCCAATTGTATAATTAGCAAGCGCCGACTAACTATCGTCGTAGGCATTAGCTAAAAATATTAGTCGTATACAGTGTAAACTTCGCTCATCAAAAGTTATAGGACTCGAGATCATTCGTGGGGTTGGTTTGAAACTTACATAGGTGAATAAATAGCCTTGTCAATCTTTTGGAACTAACAATAAGTAAATACGAATGTACTGATTCGTTGTGGAAATAGAGCAAGGAAACACATAAAAATAAAGTAAAACTGGATACTTTATTAGCTCAGGCTCAGTTAAAAACGCCTGAGCAAGATGAGAATTTTTTTCTTATTCGAAAAAGTTAGAAAATACATAAGCTGCAGGTTCGAAAGGACCACCAGAACCACTAGAGTTTAGAGTTTTCCTCTCTGATGCCAAAATAATGATATGATGAAGTAGAAGAAACCTAGAAACTTACCAGAGCTACCCATCTTGTCCTTAGCAGCTAAGTCTCTTGCCTTGATCACACTGACCGTAATCTTATTCACTTCTGGAAGATAACACAGTGACAGCATCAACTCTCCGCATTGTTCCTGAAGCAAGAACATCGATCAAATGCTTTGTATATATATTGTAAAGTTCTCGTACCCTAGAGATCGTTGGCCTTTGTAGGTGTTTCCAGTACACGGGGCTGTTCTCAAACTTTACGCTCTTCATGGGAAGGAGAATTTCACCGATGGGATCGTCGGAAGAGAATCGGTCATAGTCCATCACCTAGAATGGGAAGGTTTACTAACAGGAATACAGAAAATAAATTTCTTGAAGCTGACCTGCATCACAAGTGTCATGTCGTGGAGCTTTTTCATGGAATGCCCTGAAAAATGTTCGGATTATGAAGTGAAACTTCCATTGTTTTCCTTCCAATTTTGGGATGGATGTCATTTAGCTACCAATTGTACCAACCCAACATCCCTAATTTTGATACATTTTGAAATTTTGGAAAAACTCACTGCTGAGAAGCGATGAAATGTAGTATGCCATGTTTGCTAATGAGTCACAGGACAAGAATGGAACTTATTAGACTACGGGCAAAATGTTATATGCATGGCGTGACACACACACTTCTTACGAAAGAGTACAAAAAGCAGCCAATTCATGTGGGCTTTATACTAGAAGTCTGGGAAATGACCTTTCAAGATGACTGAATAAGCTGTGTCTTGTTGTTTTTCTGGTGTAACATCCAAAGTACCTCCTAATTAGAAGCTCAGCATAAGAAGGATGTTTCATTTATTCATTAGGCTGGAAACTAAGTTTTGCAACTGGTTTCATAACTTTATCTCTTTGGATATGGCGCACTCAAACTTTGGCATTATGTAGAAGGCAGTGAGCTACAAGTGAGCACAAATTGTCTAAATTTTGAACACGAAATGGAAAAGTTTCAGGCGTTTTTCGAAAACCAGTAAAATTTGAGAATTTTTGGGGTTTCAAGCTAAAATGAAGCCTTTGGCAGCCTGGACCATGCGCAGTAATCCGGATTCGTCTACAAATTATTGCTGGAGGTTGACTCCTTTGGCCTGTTAAAAAAAAAACAAAATTCGGGGGCATGTCGAGATTTGGCGTCCTCATAAAGTCGAACGAGTCGATGTACGCAAGAGCTGCTGGGGACGACCGTCAATGACTAAAGAGTCCAAAGCTTAAATTCCGCCGAGACTCTACACAGTAAGGTTAATTGACCTGCCAAACGCGAATATCACATTCATTTGTGGAATCAACGCCTTTTTCCTTGTTTAGGGTGAGACCCCATATGGTACACCTACACTAATCTTGCAAAAAAGCCCTTATCACGCAATTTCACCATCATTTTCGTAATCAGCATGTCGGATAACACCCCTATACCAAGTTTCAGCCAAATCCGTCAAACTTTAAATTTTTCCCCTTCATACCATGCACCTACCGTAACCCTCACTGCGACGTCAGAATTTGGTAGGACAGCAGCTGCGCTTGTAGCTTACGTAATAACCAACGCAGTGGCAAAATTTGAGTGCGCCATGTTGAGTGAGGGGGAAGTTATGAGACCAGTTGCAAAACTTAGTTTCCAACCTAATATAAAGTCATTGCCATTTTGTGAGCATTGTAGCATGGGAAGTGCAAAAGCATATTTGGTAGCTTTTTCCCAATTAGTCAGTTGATATCTGTGTGAAAAATGACGAAATTTGACATGTGTTTGAAATGTTTAGCATTCGTGGCAAATTTTCATTCCATTCGAGGCACCTTTCCCTTTCACTTCAGTAAATCGAAGCCTCTTTGAGCCGAAGAAATCGTAAAGCCATATTTCAGAATGAAAAGTTTGAAGCAAGCTCTGTCTTCATTTTCACACTTATGATTTTCATAAACTTTAACAATTTTGTTTTGTGAATTGTCGTAACTTTCGTAAGTTCTTCAGTACATTACAATTTCATCATTTTGTCATCAGATGTTTTCTGAGTGAATTTCATTACCAAAAAAACCGGCAGACTCATGCATACGTGATGTGTATTAAATATCATTTTTATTAGGAAAACTCTTTGTTGCACAAACAGCGTTGAAGTATTTTTGACAGTCAAAATCATTTGTAAGCTCAGCTTTAGCAATATTTTTAACGCGAACTCTCGCAAAGTCGAAAATTCATTTCGCTAGAATTATCGGACGATTAAGAAGGGCTCTACAGTTAATTGATTAGAAAAGTGTTTTTAGTGATACAACATGGTCGATTTAATTTAATAAAAATTGCAAAATTCAAACCCAAGCTTGAAATTGATTTGAAAACAGATGTTCAACATTATAAAATTGTATAGGTTGTATCTATTTTGCTATTTTGTTATTTTATTTTTTTTCTGTTGACTCAGCAAATTTCTGAATTTATTCAGCTTATGAACTAACTGTTTCTAAGCATTATATAACAAGAGCCAATTTTATGAACATGTAATAGAGTCGTACGCTTCGCGTGCTCTTTTCTTCTCGCAAAGCAGGACTACGATGTTCTCAGCTTCTTTAGGGTTATGTCTGCGTCATGTGAGAAAAAGAAGGGGACAGGCTAGGGTACAAGAGTCATCCAAGTAGATAAGAACAATTTGAGTTGAACAAGGGTTTGCTTAGATGAATACAAGTATGTACGTTGAGCAGCAAATGCATAATACTAAATAGCGGATGTTGGATTTTAGATGTTCTAGGAGAAAGGGATTTTTTATATATATCGGTTCGAAAATACTTTCCGTTTTTCGTACCATCAAAACAAGTTAAATAAAGATAGGCAAAGATTCAAAAATGTTCGACGTAGCTTTTCTTCCTCTTTTTAGCAATAACCTAAACCAATTACCCTTTTACTTTGTAGTCACCAAAAAATCGCCGAAACCAATACGTGCCTTTTGTTTATATGAGGCATGTTTTCAAAATTTTCATTCCTGACTTATGGAAATACTATGACTGATGAATAGAGTAAAGAAAGCGCAACTTAATGCATAGTTTAGGTACCTCTAACTGGTTTCGCAAATTCTCTAAAATTATTTTTCAAAGCCATCGAAGTCCAGCCAAACCAAACTTCATAGAACTTTGACAACTACTTCGACCACAAAACTGGAAAAGTAACCGTTCTATAGAGACTGTTGAAAAAGAGGAAGAGAACTGCTCGAACACTTTCCCATCCTTATCATGTTTCTGTAATTCAAAAAAAATAACAACGGAAATGGCTAGTATATGAATGTATAAAACATAATGAAAGATATGAAATTCTTAATTGGCAAGACTTACTCGTCCTTGTAGGAATAGGGGATACCGTACCCCGAGCTGGGTAACGCTGTGGTGAGACTAGACCTCTTCGTTCGCTCAACGATAATGACCTGGTTGGTCGAGGACAACTGCGCCTTTTTGGCGGTATCGTGAGAAAACCATGCATTGCATGAACTGCTGCTAAGCGGTCCATATTTCTGAAGAGGAGATCTTGCAAGCCTTGCAAATCGCGAATTCTTCGTGAGACTAGAGTGAAAGTGTAGTTAATGGAGTGCTGAGAGTCCCACTAGCAAAGGAGAAGTGCTTGAATATTTCATATAAATCCTTCCTAATTTTTGAACAAGAGATAGCCCATGTGAGAGTTCAGACTTCGTAGTTAAAATGGCTTGAGCTAACAGTGTGAAAGAGACGCAAAAACGCCACCTTAAGCTGCTAATTACGAACAATTACAGTGATCAAAGGTCGAAAAGAGGTAGCTGTCATCCGGCCCGACGAAGAAAGTGTGAGACTGCCCCCAAGCGACCGGAAATGATTCCCTCTAATTGCGGCCTTGAGTCCGATAAAGTTCCTCATGGAGCCAAGTTCAAAATTGAGGCTTGCTGCAAATTCCGGAAAACAAAAATAACCAAATCAAGTTAGGGCTATGCTTCGTTTCACTTGATTGGCTGCATTCAAAGTTGCGCAAAAAAAATCTTTTTTCATTCTGAGTAACCATGGGGTGACGACAAATAAAGACATCCAGCTTTTTTCGAGAGCAACCAAGACTCCGCAAGCCGGTGGGAAAAGAAAACTCGTAGAAATTTAGGTTTGATTATGACAAGAAAGAGCTCAAAGCATGAAACAGGCCTAGCTACTCCCAGCAAGCAGTGAGAAATGGAAAAAAAATGCTAGAAAATGATTTACACATGGATACGAATGTAACCAACTATATGAAGAAGATTTATGAGTGTTAGATATTTTTCGGACTAGGCCAGAAAACACAACCTAACTCGTAGATTCTTGTGGAACATTCATAATGATGCTTAGGAAAAGCCCACTCCATTTGTCATTGCATTTCACCGCTTTTTGGGCTAACATACTTCCTACATCAATATGTCATTTGAGGACAATACATTTGTGTTGAGTATATGTGACAGATGGAACTGGCTTATGCATAATCAAAATATTAGGTTGTCAGGTTAAATCCATAGCACCAATCTGTAAAAATTCTGGAAGAGTTTGGAAAGTTTCTTGTTTTAATAGGTAATAAAGTCAGTTGAGTGATTGTCCCAAAACTCAAATTGACTTTTTCCAATTGAATCATTAGTTTTTTTCCAAGTTTCAGATTCAAAACGATTAGTTGGCACAAAATTAACTCAGTTCAAACTAATAATTTGTAAAATTATAACACTGATTTTTTTGGAATTTATTGTACTATATAAGATTTTGCGATCTGATTCCTGAAACTGAGACAAACTTATTTCTTCCACTCTTTCAGGTATGAAAAAGCGTAGAATTTTTTGAAAAGTGTGAGATGCGTATCCTCAAATAGAATCAGAATCATGCAAAATGCTTAAGCGACAAAAAACCTATGAGTTTTTTTCTCAAAAAATTATGCAACAAAGTGCAACTTGCGTGCCAAACTTACAAACACCCAGAGCAAAAGCTGATACAAAAACGAGTTTGTGGCTGAAGTAGTGCAAATACAGAAGCAGCAAGAGGCATAACTGAATAACTTTGAAGCAGCCTTCACTCGCTCCTACTCCAATATTCTATTGCATTTGCATTAGAAGCAATTATTAGTAATTATCCACACTATCAACAGCTTGTCCATTTGTCAACTTTTTTCTGTCACTGCAAAGCGTTTCGCAAAGGCTAGTGGCATAAATTATTAAAGGGCCTCCTTTCACAATTATGTAGGCTAAAATGCTTATATAATTTAGCCGATCTGTGGGAAGAAGGTAATGCTCTCAAGGAAATTTTGTCAATTGAAATCTCATGCATTTACTAGCGCATATCTTGAAAAAGGCCGACGCTTTTGCAAACAGCTTTGCAGATTTAATAACATTTTCTTCTTTCGTCTAGGTTGATAAGAAAATTCTTCTACAAAAAGAAACCTTGAATTTGGTTTACCATCGTGCAAGCATGTGGAATGCAGAGATTGAATTAGACACAGTGTAAATTTCTAGACAATCTAATTATTAGAAATGTTCATTCCCTTACTTTTTCACTTTCCCACATAACTTTTTTTTGAAAGCAATTGAATTTAGTAAATATTGGCTGTTTTACAATGTAATGCCACGTACTGTACTTTTAACAGTACGTAGCATTACACTTTCTCGCTAATTTGCATTATAACCAGCACAGCAAAGTTCTACTTCAATCACTTTGATCTCCTGTCACTGCAGAGAATCTCTATGGTTCAATTCACACCATTGTTAACTCATTCTTGACGATTTGGACCACCGGTGGCCCATAACTCTTGCAGAGGCATATTCATTCCAGGTCTAGCACTTCCTATTTTTTGCACTCGGGGCAGTCTACGGGTTTGTTGGGACCTCTATACGCTGTCGTCCACGAAAATGTTACCGTTGCCTACATAACAATCATATATGTCGAAAAAAAAATAACCACGAACACTTCCCAAGCCGAAAGTGTTGTGCAATATTGCGTCGTCCCGCAGCGGCGCTACGCAAAATTAAGTGTCTTCGTCAATAGGTTTAGAGCACTTTTGGAGATACATGCATCGCGTCATTCAACAGCAATAATAAAGGGAACCCTTGAATACTACTTTCGGTTTTGATAATAAGATAATCGCTTCTATGGTAATCGTTTTCTTTCATGGAAGTGTTCATAAATTGTGAGCTGCAATCAAGCTGATTCTTAAATATAGATTACCAAACTTTTATTTCAAGATGAATTTGTAAGAAAGCTCTTCCTATTTAGCACATCTGCATGATTATTCATTAGAATAATCTTTCGATTTAGATGATCACTTGGGGCAGAGAAAATCTGCATCACGTTATAAAACCTCAAGTAAGCAATAATTTGTGGTTTTTTTAATAAGTCAAAATATAATACTTCCTTCAAACAATTGTACCCCCAAAGTTGGGAAACAGTGCTATGTAGGTACTTCAGCTTTGGCAACTGTGATTAGTAGCATATTCAAGTGTTGTACTGTTCGAACTACTTGTTGTTTAACAGTCACTGTATTCTCAAAAAAACATTCATTTATCCTTTCAATTTCTATAAAATCATTCTGTGGTTGAAGAAATGCGCCTAATTCCTCGAGAACTTGGCCTTTTGGCGGCATGGCAATTACCTCGAAAAGTATGTATTCCCACTATACGAGAGATATGTGCTCCAAGTAATTCCCACGTCAAGAAAATTGCCTTGGGAATTAACAAAAAAACATGGCTGAAACTCAGCATTTTGCGAAAATGCACTAGATCTCTTGACTTGAATCTTACAGCAAAGCCGCCGAAAAATTGCACAATCAGCCCTATATAGTATGTAGTCAAAGCTCAATGTTTGTAAGTTTGCAGTAGCGAAAGCGCTGAATTTCCTGTCTTTTCGTAAAGTATGGAATTGCATTTTCCGCATAATTAGGTTACTTTTTCAAATCAAATAAACTTTCTTGGAAGGGGCTTAGCTTGATAACAATTTGTGCGGCTAGCATATAGGTGGTATCTGATCCAATCTTGTTGGAGAAAGATGTGTTATTAAGGTGCACAAAGTTCAGCCCGTTCCAGACAAGAGATCGGACAGTATTGAGAATTGTTGAGAGAAGAGAGATAAGATGATTTTAGCGTTTTATAGCCTTTTTTTGAAGAATAAAGCAGATAGGTTAATCTGAAATGTTAGGCATGGTAATTCAAACTATCAGAGCATATGTGTTTCATAATTACAAGGCCGTCACCAAGATTTGAGCTTGTGTAAATAATAAAGCGATTCCACCAGCATTTTTGTGATTTACACCTGGTACGTTGAATATCGTCTCAATCATTTCTTTGACTAACTTGTTAATTGCGTACTTGCATTCCAAATTTCTTTGGATTGGGGGGGGGGGGGAGGGATACAATTCTACTTTCATGACCTAAATTGAGATGTGAGCTTTATACCAAAGGTTCGCAGACTAAAATCTGTCGAGGATATCTCACGAGATGTGGCAAATTGAGTACCTGTCAAATTTTACTAAACGGTGTGGGCTGCAGAAATTTTTTGTGGAATGAAATATGAGACGTCCACATAATCTTTGGTAGAGAAAAGTAAGTCATCACATTCAAATTGAACCCTTACTGTTTTTGAGATAACTATGAGATTTTGAGGTGAACGACCTAAAAAATGTTGAAATGATGAAAATTTTGCAATAAGCGTGTGAAATGAAAATGCAATTCAAGCATGCTCTTTCCACACGCCTTTCTCCTTAAATGCTAGGTTTGATGTACGCAGCTATGCTAGGGAATGATTTGAATAGCATATGATTTGCCTCGTCGTTCAAAACAAAAACTAATAGAATTTATCTAAAAAGTGAAGAATACAGCTTCGAAGAGCACCTTCAAATCTTAAGATATCTGTGCTGCCTGACGAGTAACATCGTTGATAATCCCAAGTGTAATTGCACTCAGTCACACAAGATTAGATTATTTAGATGTTTATTAGACGAAAAAGTGCTCAGAACACCCGGAATAGGAGATTCTACGTATCTGATCTACGATGCACTCATACTATATTTGTGCTACGAAATCAGCGCTCAATAGGTTTGATGTTGACCTTTCACTTTCATAAAAAAATTGTAAGCGAAAAAACTGCAAAATTGCAATATTCATAACAAGCAAAGAATTTCGAATATTTGCTTGTACAGGGGAGGGCAAGTTACAAGTTACCATATGCAATTTAAATGAGTTTTTATAGACTTGCTTTGAATAAATTTTTTGATCTGCTAAGGCGAAGAATTTCACTCTATGCAGTAGGAATGTAAGAGGTCCAGAATCGTTGTATCTATTTAGAAAATTTTCAATCACTTTCTTCTTGCTGAAAAACAAAGAGTCAATAATATCTTATTATTTGATAAAACAGATCGTGTCACAGTCTGACCTGTTTTAGAAACTTTCCAGATGGGATTGAATCATAAAATCAATGTTCTGGTCTTAGCTTTTATAATGAGTCTATTGCTTATCATTTTGTTATAAAGCAATCAAGGTGCTTTCAAAAGATACCTAAAAAAATAGACGAACCTGCAGCTCTCCAAAGGTGACTTTTTGTGCTCATTTTAGCTACTTAGTAGGAGAATTTCTATTTACCCAAAGTATGTTGTGATTTTTTTCTAATTTTATGTGCGTACTTGAAAATGCCTGATATAGCACATGGAAGCCAATGCATAGAAACACAATATTGTTAGAAAAGTTGTGCACCTAATAAGTTGAAATGGTCCGTAAATGCACAAGACAACAGTTTTGGAGCTAAGGCTATAACCACAATCTTCTAGGTGGATGGCAGACGCATAATCGAGAACGGCATATCCATTCTGCCTAACGTCTGTCAGTGAGAATTTCTATAAATCTTTCGCTTGCAGAAAACGGATTTCTCATTCGATAGTACAGCTTAGCAAAAATCGTCCAGAGTGCATGAATAATACCTATGTACTACTGCTGAATTACGGTTGTTGACCAACACATAGCTTGGCTTGAGGATGAAAGCTTTCATCAAGTTCAATAAGCATGAAATCAAGCGTAAGTATGTTATTCGGTCAACTGCTACTATAATTACAAGTCCAGAGACTGTTGATAGCATGTCTTAAATTTGTTCTGATTGAAATCATTTGTAATTTTTGTCAGCTGAAGTTGTAAGAGGCATATGTACGCATGAGAAAAAGAAAAAAGAAGTTTTTCTCGCTGCACAAGATTTTTGTCTCCAAGGTGATAACTATATTAGGGTCTAGCAAAATGGTCATTTCTCTTTGCAATAGCTAAGAGGGAGATCTCCATAAAAAATAAGCAATAAAATAATAAAAAATAAAAATAAACTTGGTGATCATACACTAATAACATATGCGAATTTTTTCATAGAATGAATTATAGCGATTCAATCCTTCTGGAGTGCTTTTAAAAAAGTCCGTTTTCATCTGAAACAGAACGCTGCATGCTTGCCTTGACTTCTCCATTTTTGGGTCTATGAAAAAAATAAACTGTGTGTGTAGAGTTGTCCACAACATCATTTGGTTTTAAGAAAGAGTTTTTATATTTTGATCCAAATCGCATAATTGTATTAGGTTGGTGCAAAAGGTGGCCGATTTGCGAATTCTCAATTTGACGTGCTATAACTTTCTAAAGAATTCATATTTCTGAATGCCGTAAAGACCCTCAGAAGCAGCAAATCTTTCGCAATACAGAGCATACTTATTTACACTCAAACCATAAAAGGGAAGAGAAATACGGACTAAAAGACAAAGAAGGTTCTTCTGCTAGAACCTTGTTTTTGACAATTCATAACTTCCTTCAAAGTGTTTTAGTATAAATGATAAGTGGCCTATCTTGTAGCCACAAGCCAGTAGAACAAAATGCAATAAAAAGAATTCGGACAAAAAAGTTTGCGAAAAAGAGAAAAATTGAAATTTAAAATTTCTCACTTTTTTCAACATTTTTTCACTGTACCTCAAAGTCCGGAATAAAGAATTTTCTGATTTTCTACGTACTGAACAGCTGGATTTTTTTTTGCAAGAACTGTAAAAAGTGTCCTAGCCCTACGCTTACAGAATTGAGCAAAGCTTCGGCGACTGACCTCCTCGGAAGAAAATTATGGGTCATAAAATGACCGCAACAGCTACTCATGTTTGGGCGCCGATATCTCAGTCTGGATAACTTCAAAGAATGCAGTTAAGTACACATAATGTAGACAATTTATATTACATACAAGAGCTAAATTTTCGAAGAAGTGCCATTGATACTCGCTTGAATTCTGGCCAGAACAGTGAATGCAATGAAATTCTGAATTTGGATGCGGTTATTTGAAAATTAGTAACTTTACAAAAAATGATGATGAGAGCCCGTTTTAAGCACCATTAGATAGAGCATGAAAACAGCATCGCGAGGGTATACTACATCTATTGTAAAGAAGAAGAATTGAGGGAGAAAAGTTGCCCTGAAAAAAGGCTTGGAAAATCGGCCACTTCTTTTGCACCAACCTAATACTTTCACTGCAAAGAAATTCACTGAACACAAATGGACTAAAAACGAAGTGAGCAAATCGTTTTGTATAGAGGAAGCAGAATACAAGCTTAGCGCTGAACAGCAAATTTAGTAGAAAAATCCAGAGGCTAACAATGGAAAGCTATCTTGACCCTTAGAGAAGTTTGACATTTGTCTCTAATTTAGCTCAAGCAAACTGACACATTTCAGTAAGTGGGATCTGACAAATGTGAATTCAAATGGATCGTTTTTGTTGAATCTCAGCAAACCCGTTTTTTAAATGTAAGGAACTAATAGATCCTAGTTGCTCGATCCTACTTACAATTCTTGTTTGCCTTGCCATTCACCCAACTCAAATTGCCATATTAAAGCTTAACTTCATGCTATCCGATATAGAGTGAATAAAAAACATCAGTACTTCTGAGAAGGACGTTATTGTACCAAGATCAGTCTACGAAGCTTTTTGTCGCACTGCTTTCACACCAAAAGGGACCTTATATGCATGCTATTCAGACATTAGAGAGTTAGAAGAAAGGGAAAGAGTAAAGTGTGAAAATTCGCAAAATCAGTAAATGAGTAGTTTCTCGATAGACTAGCGTGTTTTGAAGGAAAACTGCATCCTCAAAATATTGTACTAAAATCGTTATCTTAGCTCAATTGAGAGTGAGTGTCATATAAGAATCAGAAAGATCTGGCCCTGAAATATGTTTTATTCAAGCTAATAGAAGTTTGTATTAATGCAAAATGCATTAGTCTGACCAAATAAGATGACAGATGTCGTCCCGCAAAGCAGTGAAGCATGTCGCCTAGAGGCTGTAAATTCCCTAATTATAGCATTTGTTATTGCCAAGAGGGCCCTCATTAGAGGATATAAGGCTATGAGTAAAGTCTACGCTGAGTTGAAGCACAACACTTGTAGAAAGAGGGGCAGTGAAGGACTCAGAACATAACACTTGCGCCTTTCTGTTCTCTTGAGTGTGCCCTCTTCATCTTTCAAAATATGCAAAACAATCAGCAATGGCGTGTTTTTGGTTAGAGAATGATGCTGAGCCATAGCAAATATGGCCTACCACAAGGGATTAAAGAGGGAGTATGGACCTCTTTATCTTCGCGACGATTACGATGGCTGGCCATCTCGAGAGACAACAACGGAAGTCAAGGAAGCGCATTCAGCTTGAGAAAAGCATGAATCTGAATGCCCACATTAAATGAATTCAAGACGCAAGCATTCTTGAAAATTTGTGCTTTTTCAGAGAGTCTAATCGTTTTTGCAAGGTGTAAGAATCGTCGTAACTAGATCTTTTCAAAAAAAGCTATACTTCCGTAAGCAAAGTCTGTTCGCCTCGAAAGAATGATGTCAAGCCAAACGCTGGATATACATATTTTGCAACCAAAGTTCATTTTGATTAGCAAATATATACAATTTCAAGTAGCTTTATCATGCTAATCTGCGAAACGATAGTTTCAGTTCTCTATCAAACATCAATATCAATTTTTCCTGTAATAAGAGAAGATTATATCCCATTTGGCTAGCTTACCAAAAATCTTTTTTTCAATCTATGGTCTGGCGGATAGACACTAAGGAGTAAATCAGCGATACGTATTGTGGGCATAGCAAATCAGTACCGAGAATAATATTTTTCACTAAAAATCTTAGTGAAAACGTGAAAATTAGTGACAGCGCAATTTTTGGGCAGGCAGTATCGTTACGTTTGATCATCTATGTAGTGTGCGTAGCGATTCTACATTTTACGTCTATATTCAATTCGCTTTTTGGAGCATGATTTCTTGAAAAAGTTGTGGAGTTTTGGTGGACCCACTTTTCGGAACACTCGTCATCGAAAAATTAAGCAAAGTTCGTTTGCACTCTTTAAATTACAAATTTCTCAGTAAGGCCGTACATTTATACAAAAATCTTTCTGTAAGGTTTCTACAAACCATCAAAAATGACGGGAATCTTCTTTTTGTAGCATAGTACAAATGATGAGAAAACGAATCCTCTCAGGAGATAGTTGCCGGTAGCGGAAATGTGCTTTAGTCCAAAGTTATAACAGGCTAAGTTCTAAATAGATTATAGAAGGGTAAAAAAACATAAATAGGTGTACGTATTTTAGACGGATTATAGACAGGTAAAAGAACAGCAAAAATCGCTGCACGTAAGTGCGCATTGAAATGTTTACTACAAAATTGTCTTTCGTATCTTGTACGCACTTCCATAAGAAGTCAGGATCTTTGCGGGGGGCGTAATCCGTTTTGTCAGAATAAAAACCACCACATACATAGTTAGCTCTTTCTACTGCTAAGAAAAGTAACAGACTTGAGCAGTAGCCAGAAAATACAGTAATCCAACGTAAATACCGTAACAGAGCTTGAGCATTTGAATGATACTATCTAACCGTATGTATGAATTTCGGTGAACGATGCGTAAAACTTGTATGTTACTGCATTCTGCTGCGCATTTTTTTTTTATTATTTGACCATTTAGGTATTACTTTTTTCGCAAAGAAAACCGAGAGGCGTAAGGGTCTAAGCAGCGATCTGACCGATGTTTAGTTTGTGGGTTGAGAAAAAAATTTAAAAAAACCGCATCCGTTAAAACAAATACCTATTGCGCTATATTTTACAAGAAGTAAAAATAGTGATACCCTAGAAAATATTGGGCGAAGGTCCATAGAGGCCACAATTACATTCGCACCTTTGTATGAATATCAAAATGCAATTGAATAGAATAACGATAAAGTGAAGTAAAGAGCAAAACACAAAGGGACTATGTTTCTATCTCCCCAATATAGGCGGACACAGGAGAGATATGAAATTTTTGACTTCGAGCATTTGGTGGACTCATAACGTGCAATCACAGTTCACCACGTGCTTTCATCATTTATGTTGTTTATCCATCTTCCTCATATAACATTTACCAGGCATACTTTCGCACTTTCTCGAGCACTACCGATGAAAAGGTGATAATCCGAAAGCACTAACAGAGCCACTTACCCGATCTAAATCATAAATAGATAGGCAGTACCCAAGCTATAAGGCTGTCGCAAAAATAGACAATATTTGTTTGCACCGGAATTCACACTAAAGAGGCATTTTGTAGCAATTTAGTTTGCATGTGTGATTCACTTATTATCAAATCTAATTCAAGTTTGGATACGCTGTATTTCTCAAGATCCACTAGCTTTAGCTGGAATACAAACTCATAAACCCATATTTCATCATGGACTAGTGATCCAGATAACAACTCCTGCTCTTTTTCTCGACATTCAGGATGGATCTCAATCTACAATGTTTTTGAAAACCAAACATCTTCTATCGTCCTATCTATACTGTATAGTAACAAAATCCACTGAGTTCACACATTCATTTTCATCTTCATTTCATCCTCTTCCTACAGAACCACTGTTTTTTGGCTGCTTTTCTTCAACTTCGACGTAGTTTCTTCCATATGTACCCACAGTCATTTGAAACTTACCCGCACTTTTTGATAGTTTTGCTCTTTAGTGATCATGAGAGGACAAACCTGGGAAGGAGAGCGTCTGATTAAACTTTGGATTGAGATTTCTGCGATGCACTTTAGTTCGTTCACTCTTGGATGGTTCCTCCATCAAGAAGACACGCACGTATGGATCGGAGCTGCCTACAAAAATGACGAATGAAAGCTGTCCAGTTATCTCTTTTTATCTCTAATTCGTCCTCTTTTTGATTCATTACCTAGTCTTCGAGTGACGAGCATAAGCTCAAAAAATCACCTGTGATGTCTTTGACAGGCAAGTCAACAGCTTCGAGAAGATGGACATGAAGTGTGCTTATTTCTTTTTCAAATGCAATGGAAAAGTTCAGTTTTCCACGGAACTCAGACACGCTCTCGGGTTTCAGGGAGTCAATGACGTGCTGAGACTGAAACATAGACAAGAAGTGGAAAAAATCTGTACACAGTACATGTTCCTGGTTTACACTCGGGAAATTGGACACCGAAAAATGCCACTCAAAATATTAGCTGGATTTTGTAACTTACAAGAAGAGTCAGGTAACTTAGATTCGCGTTTTGAGGTGAGGCACATATATTTGGAATCAGCGTTCGAAACTGATCCCAAATATATGTGTCTCATCTCAAAACGCGAATCTACCCTTTGATTCAACTGGTTTGGCGGCTGGAAGGTGGGGCTTCGTGACCAGAACACGTGCGCGAAAGAAACGCAGACTGCGTTGCGGGCGCGAGCGGCCTTTTAGATCACAAAGCCTCGCCTTTCAGGCGCCAAGCCAGTTGAATCAAAGGTTATGTTACCTGACTTCCCTTGTTAGGCCTAACTTCTTACCGCGCTCTTCCACGGTGTTAGCTTCTGCTTGAGAGTCAGAGGTTGTACGGGTCGTGGGCTGGTGTCCAAAATCAGCTGCGGAGCCAACATACTCGGGCTGAAATTGTCATCTTTAATCTGGATCAAAACGCAAAACTTTCGGATTTCTCATAATCTCTACTGATTGAGCTTCTGATAAAGCATACAAACAACCTCAATATGGAAAGCATTGGGTTTTTATGCAGAAATTTGCTAAATAGCACCCTGTGTTCTCCCGTCTATTTTCGGGTAGACATTATCAGATCGAAACAAAATATGTGCCTTTTTGGGCCTGTCCGCAATCCCGTAGAACAAAGAGACTATTTGAAATAGAGTTTCTCCCTTTTTCCAGCAGCTATATTTAGAAGTGAGTTTCTTGCGTCGCAGACGTTTTCGGGCTTACCGATTTTGCTAACTTTGGCAAATTTGACTTTTACTTCAGCTTTTTGAAGGAGCTCTGATAAAGAGCAAACAGTAGTAGACTTTCTGCAGTGTATTACTTCCTTTTTTGTAACGTGCTTTTTACCGTTTCCAGGAACTATTTTCTAAGCAATTTCCCTAGTTTACTCACAAGGGAGGGTTACGATCGAAGCGGTCGATCACTATCAAGTTGCATACTGCTAGTGAGAGCTTCGAACGATAGTTCAAATCTGCTTTTCATATCTGCAGAACGCTTCTGGGAAAGAAATTATCATCACTTGTTGGGGTGAAAAAATGAATTAATGGCCGAAATAAAATCAATCATTACAGCCTTTTTTAACACATTGACGACAATGCCGCGCAATGGTGCGCGGCGGCTTCGATTTCAATATTATTCGTCCAATAATCTCAGTTATTGTTCGTATAATCACCACAGGCTTTACTTCATATACTAGCCCCGCCCCTTTTTCCAACTCCGCCCACTCCTATGCCACTCACAAGGGCCTTTTTGTTCATAAGCATGGACGAGGCCATAGATGAACACAAGACCTCAAGCAACTTTTAGCCAGGACCCGCCCACCGTCACGAACTCCGCCCCCTAAGTGACAAGCCCCGCCCATTTCCAAAAATGGCGGAATTCGCGTGAATCTTGAAGACAGTTTTCGACATCTTTAGCCGAGTGGGCGGAGCTTGCCACATGGGGGCAGGGCTTGCACGTTTTATGTTTCGTGCATGGATGCATGCATGCATACATGCGGCCAGGCGTGAGGATACACAGAAACGTCTCTTCCACAGGGACAAACCTAATGGCTCGTTGTCAATGTGTTAAACTTCATATGGAGAAGTTGGAAGTACTGATTTACTAGGTAAAAGTTTTTTACTGCGTAAAGTATTCTGACACATACTGCTGCTTCATTTAGGGTCTGGATAGGCTGTAATGATTGACTTCATCCCGACCTTTAGTTCATTTTTTCACCTTAAAAACTGCTCATAACTTCTTCCGAAAAGGCACTCTGCACATACGGAAAGCAGATTTTAAGCCAGCGTTCCAAGCTCTCACTAAAGGTATGCAGTTCTAGTGATCGGCCACTTCCACTTCTTGACCCTTCCTTGTTAGAGTACAACACACGGATTGGCTAAGATTGGAAATTCTCAGATTTTTGCCATCTAGGATGACTACCTCCCTCCCCCTTCAAATGAGCGATGTTTCCTCTTGGAGGCAAAACATGCTGCCCAAAGCTAAAATTACGCAGAAAAGTTAGCTTATTAGAGGGGTTATATGCGATTGGAATGTGGTTCAAATGTGAGGTGATGTCAAATTGCAGCCGTTCTTTGTACTGATGTATTAAACATACATTTAATATGTCCGTTTCATATTCAAATGTAATGGTATGGTAAAGTTCTCAGATTCCCATGAACCGTTGAAAAAAATTACAAGCGACTCTCAACAGGATTTCGCAGCGGATCTCGAGCTGATCCTTTCAAAACACCTTACCTGAAAAGCTTTGCCTGCTGCTCACAATCCAGCTGATCGAGATCGATTGGTTTACGAGACCTACAAAAAATCAAATAATTATTTTGATTGCTGCTACCGTAAACTCCTTACTTGTAGAATACAGCAGCTACCATGACTACAGCTGACAGCATCGCGGCCAAAACGATGTAGACGGAGTAGATCGGCACGGTGATGTGTGTCGTGTAGGCCATGTTGGTACCAGGTTAAAACCCTGAAATGAAAATAATTACTAAAGAATTACTTCAATTATGCTTCATAAAAGAAAACGATAACAAAAGACGATAAGGAGCTAATTGAAAGATAGCAGAAATTCACGAGGATTATGTAGCAATTTTAAAATGAGAACAACGAGCAGTTAGACTGGAATCGACTTTATTCATAAACAAATTGGTCCAAAATATACGAAGAAAAGGCTTTAGTCAATAGATAATGAGCTGATTTGCTATCAACGTGTAAGTGCTTCACTTCCTTTTTGAAATTCTCGATGACATTACAACCATAGAAATAGGCGTCGCATCCATTTTGTTTCAGAGCTTTTAAAAAGTACAAAAGTCCGGCGATTTTAGACTGCGTTTTTTTTGCGGAAATATCACCACTGAAAACTAAGCAAGTCGCATATACGAAAAGCTATTTCTAGTCAATAGGGAAGACCGAACAAAAAAGGAAGCCTTTTCTTGATAATCGTTTCTTTATTATTTGACATTCTCATAATTCAGCAATGTGGGACTACGTTGGAAACTTTGCAAAAGGTTACATCATAGTCGAAAATGATTGTTTGACAATTGGTATTATGATATACATACAACATTATATTATAGACCAATCCAATCCTAACGTAGATACCTTCAGGAGGATCGTTTGGAAAAAGAAGAAGTCGAGAAGTAGACGAGGAGAATTACAAAGTAAGAGATCATAATCCATGACTCGTTTGGCCATTCTCGGGACTTTATAGCAAGGAAAGAGAGCCCACAATGATTAATAAAAAAATCTGCAATTTCTCCTAGCGAAGATCAAGGCTGTCAGAAATGAAACACCTGTCTTTCCTTCTTTTACCGTAGGCACAATCAATTATGAAAGTGACAAATTAGCAGAAAAGTGATCAGTACTGTCACTCAGCCTGGCTCAGAAACTAAACTACACTGTGGGTTATTCAGGAAGTAGAAAATAACCAGATTAGAGTGGGCGATTTATTTCGCTGTCAAAGCTGCGCAGCTCTAGCTCTTCTAAGCCGGAACAAGCTAGAATGGCAAACACTTTTCATAATTAATTGTGTTTCGTCAAATACAGCGCAGAATAGGCAAACAACAAGGCTTCGATGGGAAAGTATTGTTTTACGCGCAACGGACGTCATTATGACTAAGTTGTTTGAGAATTTTCATGTTCAACAATGTTGTTCAACTACCATGAAATAGGAAACAAGAGGAAGTGAATTCAAGATGTGCCAAAACGAATTTTAACAAAAACCTAGTCTTATCTTTGATAATGACAACCATTACAATAATTTTCATGGTAACAGTAATAGTGAATAGTTACCTAGCTAAAATCTTCTAAACATTTTTTTTGCTTTTAGTCATGTTATCAGCTTGTAGTGATTCATTCGTTGCAGATAACTTCAATTCTACTAGCTCACGTCTTTCCGAAAAGTAATTAGCGTCTGTCGAAGGGGGTGGAAAATACGGTTTGGGCTAGAAAAAATTTGTTGAATTTAGAAAGAACCTTTGCGATTAGAAGATCATGTGATCAGCCTCTTAGATAGTGTAGTCGAAGACTCTTGTTCAAGTTTAAGAAGATGCCCACTTGCCCATAGTTGCTTGGATACCACCTTAATGAAGGATATGAATTATTAGAGGTTACGTCTTTTTGAAGCATAAATATGCAGCGTACAAACTCCAATTTCGAGCTAAATCGGCAGCCAAGTGGTTTTTCGCATGTAGAATTAGCTTTTCAATCATTTTTTTCAGTTTTCTTTGTGTTTGCTTTCAATTAAACGTTCATATGTAAATATGTTGGCAATGTTATAAAAGATCAAATTTTTTCCTCCATTGTTTGCCAAAATTCATTAACAAAATGCCTTCATTTTTTTGGCGTTTTTGAGTCCATGGTGAAAATAGGTTCGAAGATGATGTGCTAAACTAGAACTTCGCCGTATTATTTGAAGATCATCATAAATGTAGTCAAAGTTAAGGATAATAGTAAGGTAGTACAAATTGTCATAGGTGGAACGTTTGAAAAATATTAGGTTGGCTAAAAAATAAGTTCGTTTTGGCATACAAATCATCAAAAAAAATTTCTTTGCTATATTCAATCTATGATTCTTTGTGGGAAAGTAGCTCAAAGCTTCCTCCTTCCTCTATCACATAGCGAATAAACAGTATTTTCTATCATCAGTAAAGACAGTTATGCCTCAACATGGCGAAATTTCCAAAAGCTCAATTCTTTGATTTCTTGAGCTTCGTTTCCATGCTGTAATGGATGTAAAGAACAGCAGTTTGGTGTTCGGATACAGAGGAGTTTTCCCTATTCAGTGAACAACAAAAAGAACTGTAGTCTGCCATTTTGAAAATGTTTCACTAAGAAAACCAAATTTCCTCATATTTGCGCAGTATGGGAAAATTGCGATTTTTCACTTCTTCGCAAATTTTTTTCCTTGGAAGATAAGTTTTACTCAAACAGAATATATGTTCCAATACCCAGTGAAGTGCTCTTTTCAGAGATACCAAACATTAAACAAAAATTCGTCTACAGCATTTGTAAGAGCTGAAAAAGCAACCGAACTTATTTATTAGCCAACCTAATAATTCCTTGAAGTTTTTGCCTGGAAGAATCTGACCCTATTTGAAGAAACGAGCGGTGGCACTTACTTTATGCCTATATGATCCATTTCAATTATTTACCAAACAGCATGGGGTCTGAGAGTGCCCAAGGCTTATTACAGACCAGATTGTACAGAAAAATCGCTACTGTCACGTTTTGTTTCACTAAGGTAAGTAATCTGTATGGACACATAAGATTCCTCAAGATGTTGAGTTCACTTAGATTATTACTCTGCAACGAATTTTATGTTAGACGAGCGAATGAAGAGAAAAGAGAACAGAAAGGATGCTGGATAAGTAAGAATTTGCATCAAAAGCATATCAAGCGTTTAGGCCAGTACTTACACCAAATTGCGAGAGAATAACTACATAAGAAGAGTTGTTAAGCAATGCAAACTACTTGAAAATTGTCCACTATAATTATCGTTTTTCAAAGTAGAATACCGTAATTAGCGTAAACCTTCAAGTTTGAAGCACTACACAGCACTCATAAGGAAGTGCTTGACTGTTTCAGTCAATTTTACTGTCAGGAGACGAATTCGGTCTTTGTGATGTTCTATGTATGGGTGTTCGTTGAAAAGCCAGAATCAAGCATTTTGCTTGCCAAACGACGGTGTATTAGTAAGAGATTTACGATTTTGCACTCCAAGGAAAGGTCATTTGAAGTATGTAATTTTGCTACATTTATGTTACTCATATTCAAAGATTTATGGCGTCGCCTTGATGACTATAGCTGCAATAGTATAGTGGGCATGCTCTGCATAAACAGCGATAGTTCGAACCTTCAAAATCAAGATTCTTGACTAATTCTAAAGGTCAAAATTCAAAACAGCATGGCAAGTTAAATTATCCAAGAAACGAAACTCAACCAAATCAATTAACTGCCAAATGCTTACATTTTGGCTTCGTGAACAGAATAATAATTTTTTCGTTTAAGCAAGAACAAAACGGATAGTACATTTCCTTGAAAAAAAATATTCTGGCTCTATTTCGAGAAGTCTAATTCAGGTTACTCACTTTTCATGGTTCTTTCGTAATCACACACAACTTTGTGAAAAAATGATAATTTATTCGTAAAGTGTCTACTCAAATCAAATATGTACAGTTTAGGCCGCAATCACATTCGACACCCTAGCATGAGCAAAATAAGAATTATTGGGGCTGCTGCAGAATGCAAGTCGATTCTTATATATATTGGAAATTGGACTTGAAGTTGATTGGCACAATGGCTCTTGAGAGAGTAATTTCAAGTTTTTTCACATTTGGGATCTTCGCACAATACTTTCAAAATTTCTACAAGCTGAGAGAAACCTCCACCAGTGCCATCATCAAAGAAAACGAAGAAGCTTGTCTCAAAGCGAACCTCGAATTTGGAATACGTAGGAACAATAAAAATAAGCATCAAATTTATGGGCACTGGAAAAGATAGTGGTAGACATGAAGCAAAAGGATCGGCCAAAATCTTTTCACGATAATGTTACACTTTGATGGACACGCAGATGGGAAAACAAAGGAATTAACTCGGGAATGAGAAGCTGAACGCTATGGCAGTATGTAGAGTAAGGAATTAAGACGCAAGAAATTGTGAAGTAATGGATTTTGTGAGGATATGGGAGGAGTTCGCGATTACGAACGAACGCCACATCATCGATAGACATTGACGACATAAACAGATAAGCCATATCCGCTCTGTGGCGCCCACTAATGTCTGACGTTTCTCAGACTCTTCACACCAAGTCTTACTGTGTTCCGGAAGTTGAATTCCATGAAATGGGGGATTCCTCAAGAAGATGTCAGTACTATACGCTCATCAATGTCCGAGTATATAAAAAGATGCTGCACTCTCTAGAAAGCCATCGTGCTTATCTGTTATACTAAAGAATGAGAAGCCACATATGATGTAAGATCCAAGGACTCCTGAAGTTGAGGAGATTATTCAGTCATGAGAATGTTGTTTTCCACCAAAAAACAATCTACACAAAAAAACGACCTCAGTTCAGGATTTTCTAGGAGGAAAAGAGTAAGTAGACCTTGAAGTAGAGCAGTGATTTGAACTTTTGTGCAAGATTGTTCACAGGCACTATGTAGTATACCATGAAGATAAGGTTAGATAGGCCTTGTCAATAGTTTGTCTTTTAAAATGCAAGAAAATGTACAAGATATAAAACTTCTAATATCTATGCAAGTGCAGAAATCATTCATTCTCCACTTTATCTACACGGGAAATTTCAGCGATCAATTTAGCAGTCTTGTATGCTTTGTTTTCAATTTTGAAACAACATTAAAGTCATCATTCTGACACATTTTTGTGCATCTACTATTTCTTCAGGGCTCGGCACGAGGTGGCTTACAAGCAAGCTGGATATCGTTTCTGGGACGAAAAGCAAAGGGGGTTTCGTTTTTGTGACCGAAGAGACACGGAAAGTTGGCGACGGCGACCTTTTTTTAGTCGACGTTTCGTTTTTTGGGGGATTTTGGGGAATTTTTCAGGTTTTTAGAGGAAATTTGGTTGAGGGTCAAAGGGGACTTCGTAAAAATTCCCAAAAGTCAAGGGGGACTTCGTTTTTTCCATTTTCATCTAGCCACCTCGTGCCGAGCCCTGTATTTCTTGTTTATTTTACGCAGCAGCTCTGTAGTCAAACTAACTTGCTTCTGCTTTAGTACTTCAAGAATGAAATTGAGCCAGGCAACTTCGTGAATTTTGTCCTATATTCAAATCAGATACGATAAGCATCGTCTTTTTTAATCTTAGAGATTTGCTGCCTTTTCTTCCGCTGGAGAAAAACCTTTCCATCTTGATCGCAGTTTTAAGTACACTTGCAAGAAACGTTTAAGTTTTGCAAAAAAAAGAAAGTTGTGTGATAAGATATGATGTAAACATAAATGGATTTTGCAAACATATTGTGTAATCTTAGCGGAACACTGAGAGAATTTATGATTTTCTGCAGATACACTCGTAAAAATCTCTTCTCTATATCAATCATTGCTTCCTCGTTGTCCAATGCTCCAGTGCTTTGCAAAATTGGAGTTTTCAAAAGGTGAGACCAAATATGAACATGAGACGATGATTATGGGAAGTGTCCAAATACCGCGACGATATTAAGAAATTGCTTCAATCACAACAGTTTGCAAGATGCGGGTGTTCCATGAAACAGTATCATTCCATTTTTTCTATTAGAGGGTCAATATCCGACTATAAGATAGATGAGGCGCTTCATGATGCATATCAGTGTCACCAGAAAATACGTGAGATTATATATTAAACGGTCACATAATGTGGTGTCATTGCGGTATGGACAACGGTCGCGCGTCGATAACGATTTTAGTGTACAGACTTTAGGGTAGTGCTCGACAGCCATTGGCATTGCTGGAGCACTACAATAGCCTCACCTAGGATTAAATCTCTAAGATTTATTATTTGTGGAAGTGCAAAATCTTGACGGAAACACCTACCGTAACCATGGTAAAGGATGAATGGATTAAGAAGCATTGCCAAAGTCAAAAATTCATTTTGCTAGATTTTCTACATTTTTAGATGTGAAGTGCGTGCGTTGGTTCAGTAGTTCATATCTAAATTGGTCCTAGCAAAAACAAGCTCACACACTTCGGAATTCCACCTCTCGCCGAACAAGTCCCGAAATAAGCAATGTTCATACAGACGAATGAGTACGAGAGAAATCCATGCATAAACAATGATGGTCCCCACGTCAAGCGCATAGGCTGCTTGTAGCCGAGCTTAAGTGTCGCCTAACACGAAAGAAGTATCTGGTTGTTAGACTGCTGAGTTTTGCTAAGGGAAATAAAAAAAACTTAAGAAAATCCTTCGAAACAAGGCTAATAACAGCGCTGTTTCAGAGAGAGGAAAGTGACGAGAGAAGCACTAGCCTACAGTCAAGTAGATAAGCCAATTTAAGCACCTTTTTCAAGAACGTGAAGCAGTCGTTATTTTTGGTGCTGCTGCAGCAACTGTGTTTGTATATAAACAACTGGTTGATTATTTGGAAATTTCTTTTTCAAATTACATCTTCCTCCCATCAGCAAAGAAAACCTTGAACAGCAAACCAAAATCGTGGTCAAAGTTTTCCTTTGAGCACAAAATAGATGAGGCTTTCACCTGTGATTTGGTGAAAGAGATTTTGTCTTTCTGCAAGCATGTTAGAAATTAGATAGTGTGAGCAAAAAGATGCCGCCTATGGTGCAAAAACCAGAACAAAAATTCTAATCACAGGTAAGACCAGTGATATTGGAAACAGCCACTTATCTCAATTTGGAGTAGAGTCTCATAATCTCTTGATAGTTGTCTCACGTCATTGTCTCATTCAACTAAACTTCATTGTCAGAAATGATTTGTGTAGATGTGAAAAACAAAACTTGAAAACAAAGGAAAAGAGACTAGAAATGCAAACTCCATTGCGCATTGATCAAATCAAACACAGCCCAAGATAAAAAATAGTTGAATTACATCACAATGAAATTTAATAAAGGCGCAGGTTAGGTAGAGTAGCGGATTCCGCCAATACCCACCCGTCTCCGAGGATTAACGCTCCTTTCGCACATGCTATGGCATAGCGTGCGAGGAACAGTAGTCCGCAAGGCAGCACCCACTGGCGGAATTTGTTCCTGTCCTGCCGTTTCACACATTTAATTTGTTGCAAGACGTAATAAATGAAGACTAGACAAATAACGTTCTCTAATTCTTGCTTATTCTTCATCAGATGTTCTCTTATTTCCAAAAAATAAAACTGAAAGATTTGCTTGCGAATGGTTACCTCGAGATACTTCTTATCCAAGTTTCCAAAGTCTACTAACAAGCGACAGGAAAAACTGGTCATAAAAAGAAACCTTACTTTCAGAGAAAACATAAATTTATAAAGCTATATCCAGGACCATCAAAAGCTATGACCATCAAAAGAAAAGCTATTTATAGCAAAAAGCTAGCGACTGTTCCAAATTAACAGTTTGGAGCACACTATGCCTAGAGGATGCTGATGTCATAGGATTACTCTCAAATCAGAATTTCTGAGCTGATACTTGTGCGCTTTCTGAGTTTCAATTTCTGTCATTTTTATGCATCCGTGATTTACATTATTATATTAAAAGAATAGATTTGGCTAGAAGTGCATATGTGTGACATTTGCATAGGATTATAAATGAGTGATGGTATATTATGAGAGAAAGTGATTGACCTGCTCACGACATCCACAATCATCATTCGCTATTCCTATCAAAAAGCAAAAATTGAAAAACGTCAAAACTGCGGGCAACAACCTGACTAAATAAGCCACAGTATCCACTTGCCAAATGACAAAAAATGGCTAATTTGCATTTGTCCTTCCTTACCGTAGGGTTGCCTAACGATGTCGAAGGATTTGTTGTTTTTCAATTATTAATCGAGTTTTCCTTGAAAATTCATGCAAAAATGGTAAGAGGCTAATGATGTATTTGGATTATACTACATAATGTGGAAAACTATTAGTAGTCAGGTTTGAATGCTAGAAAAAATAACTTGTTACCGCTTTTTTTCCGTTACGTTTGTTAGCAAGCAACCGTATATTTAAACCACTTGTAGCTGAAGTGTATTGCACACTAGGCGCAGTATTTCACACATGCGTGCTTCCAACTCAAGATTTTTTGGAACCTCAATTCGTTCTCTTCTGCTTGAGCTTCGATGTCGAACAAGTCTAAATAATCAACTTTAGAGAAGTTCTCGCGACGATTTCTACCCGTGGTTTACTATGAATAGTCGTGAGCTTTTGGGCATGGTGTGCAATCTTACACTGTTCCAAGCGATTACTATATGTGATGCACACTTTCTTTGCGAAAGATCAGAATAAGAGACTGTTGCAAAAGAACGAAATGACGACATCACTCTCTGTTGGGTAGAAGACATCACATCTCCAATGAGCTCCACTTGCGAAGAACATTAGCACGAATTGTAATGCCCAAAAACACATGAATTGTGTCAAATGACGCGGTAAGCCCTTCGCACTGAAATGTCCTCCTCACTGAGGTCCTCGGAGGTAAAAATTATATATTAATGTCAGTAAAACACAAAGGTGACCTATAACCTACAATGGAGTAGGTTCCTTTGTAAATGTGTGCAATTGCACATTTTGCAGGTTGTCGGCGATAGGACGCAAGTCTCAGGTAGATAACACTACATTTAATCACTTTATCCGAACGTATTTGCCCACAAAACAAGAAACTAAGAAGGATAAAAGAATACGTGCTTGGATCCCATTGTAAGTCCACTTAGGAACTGTGCAGTTGCACACATTAGCGAGCAGACTATATATCTAACTCAAACTGAAAATTTTGTCACAAGTACAGAGAAATATAGTGAAGTAATATCTATTTCTAAGCTTTTCCTTGAATTACTGAAACATAATCCCCCACCTCCTCATGGCTGTTTTCGCATTGTCACGAGTGCTATATCCATCATCTTCAATTAAATGGAATGCGATTCCACCTTTAATGCTCGGAGAGAAGAGAAATTGCATGAAGGCAGTGAAGTTAAGAGCATATGACGATTCGTTAGATGTGAGCTTATCTTTTGGTGTATGGTAATGGACGAACTTACGTTTCATTTTGTGAGTTAATTTTTGCTTGCGTGCAAGATGCAATTCAACAAGGCTTCGTGAGCCATCTCATATTTTTCTTGGCTGAAATAAACCTCTACGGAAACACTCAAAAACACTTTTGGAAGGTATCCAACTCAGCCTTTTCAAAGAAAGTTGCAGCTTAGGAGTTAACAGTGAGTTTCAAGTGACCCGAATATTCTTTTTTCATTGCTATGTTCAGTTAAATATTTACCTGTTGAAATAAGCGAGTGTGTGCCATCTTAAAGACTACCACCACTAAGACCACCACTAAAACTCTTCACGAAATTTGTTGAATTAATATCGGATATAGGTGGGGCAAGATCGAGCTGGTAGTCATACTTCATAGAGATTATTTGGATTATTGCAATTTTTCGATTAATTTAGTAGAGGAATCAACTTCTTCTCTAAAGCTCATAACGATCGCCAAAATAAGACAACTATAAGGGTGCAAATTTTTAAGAGTATTCCTGAGGGAATAAGTTATATAATCACATACTTTCGAGAAGCATAGACCTGTTACAGGCAACTTTGAAAATTGAGGCATTATTTTTTTCTCGATTTTCAGCATCAGAAAAATGCAGCAAGTATATATATAAAATTATCTGATGGAAAGATTATATGCGTGAGCAAGTGAAAACTGAGAACTTCGCAGAATGTTTTTGAACCGAGATAGATTATTTTCGTTTTTTCGGAATTTTGGATTTTATCCATTTTTTCTTGAAACTAGATGCGGATCAAGCCTGGTACGGACTTTTAAAAGCCCTATTATAAAGCTTGCTTTGATCTTTCGAACAGTGTTCCGTATTTCCTATTAAAAATCTGATAAGAGCAAACTTATGCGGGTGAAAAGTCAGATGTGAAAAGATTTATGGGACAATCTAATAGTACATGTATTTGGTAGAAAAATCAATAATTTTATTGATTCATTCTGAAAGAAGGTGCTACAGTATGAGCCAGTGAACAGTATGTAGGAGAGGTAATCCACTTTTCGAACTTGGGAAGAAACAAAGTAACAAAGTAAAATGTGAGATCTATTAAAGTTAAAGATTTCCATTGAGAAAAGGAGCATTTCTTGCTTTTAAAAGCTGCAAATTCGCAGCGAATTTCTTGCGCATTTCGTACTTATTGCATGTAAGGTACGCCTACAAATGAATACTAAATAGCAAGTACTTTTAGGTCAGGGACTAGCGATTGCATGACTGCCGTAATGCAGGCTAACTACGCAAGTTCGCAAGCTTTCAAGACTTCAATCATCTTCTAAGCTGTTTGTGTGTGGTGTGGGTGTCACATGTTACGCGATCGTTCCACTTTATCCGCTTTCCTCTCTTATGGTTGCAAGTCGGTGGATTTTACATGGAAAACGGATCTCGACAGCAGAAAATATTGTAGATTTCATTGTATACTGTAGCTGCAAATACAGCGGAAAAGTAGTAAATTATAGTTTTACACAAGCTCGGAAAAACCGCTAGAGCTGACCTCATTTGGACCGATTACTGTATTTTTCGATGTCAAGGGATTTCTTAAAAATTTACGTTTTTTTTTTCATTTTCAACTTTCTCCATCTCAAACAGTCCTGAAGAATTTGTTTCTCTATTAGAGGAAAGGTGCGACTTGGGGAGGAAAAGAATCGAGTTCAGTTGCGAAGTATGAAAATGTGGTTTCCACCCCTTCCCCTTCCTGCATAGAGCGATTCTCGACCATTCTTCATTACTGTAGGATTACGAAAATAGCGAATTGAGAAAAATTTGATTAAACGCTAATTGCGGAAAAAGACTTGAATTTTTGATAAATAATTGATAATTTTTGCGATATGATCTTGATGGCGTAAGTTTGAGCCTTTTTTTTGTATCAACCAGACCCAGTTTTCCATCTTAAATCACCTACCGTAATCCCAGAGCAAGAAAAGATAGTTAGATTTGAATTTGACCGAACTGTTTTTGTTTCGAAACCATGGCCTTAATTACTTAAAATTGCTTGGAATTTCCTAATGTAGTCTGACAAATTACTGCTGATTCGATCCTAACTGTAAACATACGTAAAAATTTTTAGAGCCATATGAGACATGTGCAAGGAAACCATTAGGAAACAATAGGGTATTGAGTACTTTCCGGACAATCTTTATGATGATGTCATTCGTGAACAACATTGCACTAGCGGACATGAGATCTCCAACAAATATGAATGCACTGCAAGGCTACTGAATATTTGCGATGATTGTCCTAATTTGCAAGGGGAATTCTGAAAATTTGCAGATCATTCGTTTTGAAATTCTTTGATTTTAGTTTTCCTGGAGAGGAGAATTTATTAGCTCCGTAGTGGTGCTTAGAGAGAAAAGTGATGGTGGATCGCTTAGGATAAAGGAAGTAACTTGACTGTTGGAAATTCGTGAATGGGTGGTCAAAAAATCGAAATCTCTATATATAAAGCAGAAAATCTGCTTGTGTGTTTGTGCACATTCGCATAGTCATGAATGAGAGCAGTGAACTTATTTTGATCTGCTGGTCATCAAGATATGATAAGGACGGTAGGAAGCAGACCCAAGAAAGTCGAAATCAGAAGAAGGGTAAATTTCGCTACATGAGCGATCAAGTACGATGGACTGGCTCCAGAACGGGGCGCAACCCAGCTCGTGTCTAATAAAAATCTAACCCCGGCTAAGAACCATTCAGTTCAGTTTTGGGATGTTTTATTTCATATCAAACAAAATCTGTCAAAGTTGAGACACACCATATATTTTGCATAACGAAAGCATTGAAAAGTTGTTGAAGCAATTGATACGACTTACTCGAGAATTATGAACGTTAAGGCTTGCAACACAAAGCTAGGCTGTTTACGATTATTTCATTTTTTACCATTTTATCACTCCCATAAGTTTTCAAATTATAGACGCACATAAATCTACAGACTACACTTCTTGAGGAAGCACATGCCTGAAGTCACGTTACGTAGCAGAAGAAGTAATTTTTTGCAATGAGTGAAGAAATTTAACGGATCAATACATAGAATTATTCCTATACATTTCCGTTCGATTGATCGAAATGTGAAAAAGCAGAGGTATGTATTTGGCAAAGATTTCTAGCTAGATGTGGATATGAAGGCTTTACTGCCTACCATTTTGTTGGTGAAAAAAACAGAAATAGATTTTGATTTTTCTAAAACTTGATTTGTTGCTGGCTCTTGAACACTTTTGACCTTTTACGACCTTTTTTTGACGGTAAGAAGTTTCCAAAATTTTTGAGCAGCTAAGTGTTTGCAAAAATGGAAAAGATTTCACTTCTGTAGCAAGATTGAAAACATGTTGATTGGAAATCAGATTTAGTCGAAGCGAATTTGTGGCGCAAAAATGGGAATGGAAAAAATGACGAAAATTTCACTTCGGATGTCTTCGACAACATTTTGTTACCAGCCTTCATTGCTCAAAGGCTTCATCGCAAATAATTTCATTAAAAAAACGATAAAAATGTAGAATATGCAATTTTTAAACTGATATTTTTCCATCTTCCTTCACTGCACTAAATGTCTACACCGCAGATGTTCTCAAATAAAGAACGTTGACAGATTGTTCGATCATTGCGAGGAAAAAGGAGAATATGCCATTTTTATCTTTTGAAACAAGAAAGTGTAGTCAAACATCGCGGCTGACCAAACTATTTCAAAGCTATGAGAGCAGGTGCAAAGTGAGGCAGATTCTCAGTAAATGTGTCGACTAGGAGGTAGATTATATCCTAGGAATACTGCAAGGCACTTCCGCTATTAATGGATGTGGAATAAGCAACATCTTCGGCGCTTCCTGGTCAACTGCGCCTTAATGGCGGAAATCTGAGAAAAATTGCATTTGCTCAGCCATAAAGAGGAAAACTAGGCTTGGCCTAATGCAACTCATATCCATACTCAAAAGCAGTCACTTTTGCTGTTTGGCTCCATTAAGCAGCCATAAAAATCGGCAATGACATGAATTCGGTCGTAAAGCATTAAGGCGATTGTTTAATGGCAGTCGTTAAGCAGAGCAAATAAAAATCCTGTAGAATAAACTGCAAAGCGAATTAGCCGAGAGATTTGCCGACACGCATAAGCTCGAAGACCTTCATCGTTAATATTGACAGCGCTTGTGTTTATCACGTTGCCAGACGAAAATGTGCTTTCATATTCTATTACCGAAAAGATGAGGATGTTGATACATATATGAGTGCTTCAAGAGCTCTCCCTCATCACGATTCGGGTAGACAGCTGAAGTAGAATTTGTATAAAATGAGCTGTTCAAAAAGTTCTGCCATATTTTTGATAATTATTAGATTGATGAAAAATAATGGGCGTTCCGTAGGCAGTAGCAGAAATGTGAATATCAAACGCAAGAATTATGCTATTTCATTTCGTAGCTTAGACCTCATCTTTGATTTTGGGTTTTGCAAATGGGCTTCTTTGAGAACTGCCGACGAGAAGAACCAAGGAAGTTGCACTTCCGGTATAGTTCCAAGCCCCGAAACCGGATACTGTAAAAACTACCAAAACAACGAATTTTTTGAGTTCATATCTAGTTTTATCTTTTATCAAATGCTTCTTGTTAAAAACGCAAAATCTGTCCTATTCGGTAGAGCAGTGCAAGCTCTACAAAACATCCATAGGATTATTTCAGAAATTTTATATACCTCACTTTGAAAGCCGAACAAAAAGTGTTCAATTCCTTAAAGACTTCCCCAGAAAAATTCTTGCAAGCGGCTCACTTAATCTTATAATGAACAGTCAAACCTATTGATACTCTCTGGAACTTTTTTCGAGGCCAGAAGAAAGGGAACAAAAGAGGCTGTAATGCGAAAATTTCAACTTTTCCGGCTTTTTGTGAGAGATATAATTTTTGTATGCCACATAAATAGATAAGTTTTTTATGGTTTCGTAATTGGTGGAAGCAACTATAATACATATGTAAAACTAACGCATGATGGTGTTTGCCAATTTTTAGAAACTACATATCTTTTCCAATATATGTACAGCTGTGAAAAATTGAAAAGGATGCATACAATGGGTGTTTGTGCGCGTACACTGAATGCTCAACTGGGAAATTTGTAGAATTCTCATGGACTGAGATCCAAATTCTTGAGACATCAACGTCTTTAGATTTTGGCCTCAATCTTCATGCAATAACGATTCAGAAGAATATCTGGTCGTCATTTTATTAGGTTGGTGCAAAAGTTCTGTCGTTTCATTTTCAAAAATTTGTAACTTCGCGAGATTTCAACGGATTTGTGCTTGTAATTTTATTAGAAAGACTAGGTCTTCCTCTTCCAATCGCTGTTTTGGGGAGCTTTTGTTTCACACTGAGTGCAGAGATAAATATAGAAAAGACCATATAAGCTTTGACCATTTTAAGTTAGGTCACCAAAAATCTGGGATGCTGCAAAAAAATCTGAAACCGTCAGTACATATGTTTTTTGACCTGCCCTTTGCATCTGTGAAGAAATTGTGCTCTTTGGACGGCTCTGTGAGAAGTTATGAATATCGAGTTTACTATGGAAAACCCCAAAATTAATGAATTTGTCAATTTTTGCGAAAATCATAACTTCTCACAGAGCCGTCCAAACAGCACAATTTTTTCACAGATGCAAAGGGCAGGTCAAAAAACATATGTGCTGACGGTTTCAGATTTTTCTGCAGCATTCCAGATTTTTGGTGACCTAACTCAAAATGCTCAAAGTTTACATGGTCTTAGTTTTCCATTTTTATCTCTGCACTCAGTGTGAAACAAAAGCTCCCCAAAACAGCGATTGGAAGAGGAAGACCTAGTCTTTCTAATAAAATTACAAGCAAGCAGATCCGTTGAAATCTCGCGAAGTTACAAATTTTTGAAAATGAAACGACAGAACTTTTGCACCAACCTACTATAAAGCATGTTTTGCTCTATCAAATAGTGCCTACGTTTCCAAATTCGTACAGCGACTGTAGAAAGATACGCTAGAAGCTACTGTATTGGGTCGATGCCAAAATAGTGAATTTTGGCATCAACCTAACACAGTAGCTTCCAGGTATTTCGAATAGATTGCCGATATCAATCTTGGGATAGAACGTGTTTTGTAAAGATACCATGCTGAATGGAATTGCTTTAATGCAAAACTGTTATCCAGTAAATCTCCTAAGATAATAAGAAGTTTGAAATTATCAGGAGCGAAGCAGCGCGCCTATTGGAACGAAACGACTTAATAATTATGAAAGTGCTTAAAGTGTTAGGTTCACTCAATTAGGGGAAAATAAATGCAAGAATGTCTTCGTTTTGACAGTGCTTATAAAATGTAACGATGTTTCACAAAACCAGTACGCTCTAAATTTTCAGAAAGCTAGGCTATGTTTTAGTATGTTGATGATCTAAATTGACTGAGATTTTTCAGAAAAAAATGTAGTATCAAAGCCTAGCTTTGATAATAAAGATAGTTAGATACAGCAAGTATTTGGTACATTGTGACTGTAGGATAATTAGCCAAACACTCCAAGCTCTCAGATAGCATCGGAAAAGCTCAGACAAGCTTATCCGGAAGCATGCGTAGGGGCTTTAAGCGGTTTACATTACGATAGCCGTTCAAGCAAACGCACAAACTTCAGGCTCACAAAATCTTGAGAGCGAACACAAAGGGAGGACATCTAGCCACTCTGGGAGCTGAAACTCACAAAAGAGTCTCCATCAAAACCTCCGGCAGTATGCAGAAGACATTTTCGTTTTACGTCATTGACCGGTCTTAACTCATAAGTCAAACACGATGTTTCATTACCCAATTTTAAGTTGAAATATAGCTGACAACAGCCCTATCGCTGACGTCAAAAATTGCGTACTACATATTTGGTGATTCATGCATTTCTTAACATATACTGGCTGCTACAGGTTAAATTTCCATGCGGTGTAGTCGTAATTCGAACAAATTTCCCAATTTCCCAAAGAATCATCACGCATGGACAGATCGAACTTATCAAAATCAGATTGTACTCTCATTTCGTTATTTCAGTTCCAGCTTGTCGGCAGTTCAAAAAGACCAGCATTTTCAGACATACCCGAGTCAACAGGGTAGCCGTATATCATTCATTTTCTTTTCAAAAAAGGACGTGTTTGAACTAATTTTACCTCTTCCATACATTTTCGCATTAAGATATAGCAAAAGAAGAGAGATATGATTTTTCAAAATCTTGTTTCAGTGCATTTACTTCTGCAAATGAAAGCCTGTATGCAAAACAGAAAGTCGTGCTAAGATTGTATAGATATGGATGAGTCTGTGAAAATTTTTGTGTGAGTGCTTCATAAAAGATTTTTTTATGTTTCATCTAAATAACACAAGAAATCTGATGGAATAGTTTTGACCGTATCTCCTTGACAAAAAAAAGAGTACAATGTTGAGTTATTTTTCGCATATAAATCGAAAGTTTAAGAGTAAGCTTAAGTCACAGTTTCTTTCAGAAATCTCAATGTACGATCCTTCACTGAAGATAAAAGCTGGTTTTCACCGAAGTCATTTCAATAAAAAAAGTTTGAAAAAGTTCCTGAACTATACATGAAGGAAGTATGTAATTATGGACTATTTATCCCAAATCCTAGTCCGTTCCTGATGGATTCTCAAGAGGTGATCGCAAACAAGGGTGCACGGATAAAATTCTATAGGAACAGTTTTTCTCAGATTTTGTCCAAACAAGATCTCAAGGCTTTCTGAATTCATCAATACCGCATGGACTAATCTCAACAGTTTGTTTTTCATTGTGCTCTGAAGTTTTTGTCTCTTTTTGAGAGAGACTTCATTCTTGCGAGTTCTTATTTTACCTTAAGACTACAGCTAACTTTATAGTATACTTGAGAAGAAATACGTGGATGATGCAGACATAAATCACGCATTTTTCTCACAACCTTGTTCTTATTTCTTCACTACAATAGATATTGTAAGAAAAATGTAAATAGTGACCGTTGCGAGTAAGTTTCTTACTACAGCGCAAATGGGAAATCGCAGAATATGCTGGAAAAAGTTGCTGGGAGCGAAAGCAATGCGAGCAAAATGTTCGACATACATGCCACGGCCATAACTTATGCATGGAAAAGGTTGAGCCTGCTAGTTAAATCGGCCTTGGATACATATGCAAACAGAAGCAAAGAAAAAAGCATGCATAGAGAAATATTCAGGCTTGTTAGCATGGCTTAATGGACTGCTGAGCTACCATAAGCCTTTTGGCCAAACACAGTAGTTGAATGAGAGCATGACAACGTAAATAAATGGTGAATTTATCAATCGCAGGTTCTGTTTACTGCACTTACGCGTGATATTTTACGAGGTACATGCTTACAAGTTGCTAAACTCCAGCTATTTTCTATTTTACTCTTTTTTAAGGCTCAAGTATGCAGGCAAAGAGGCGCGAATAGTCATTTTCTAGCATGTTTTTTCATCGAAAATTGCTTCAGTGTTTGTATATGAGTCCGCGCTTACTAATATTTGTTACCAAATTGATCTTTCTAGTTACTATTAGTTTGGCTAATAAATAATTTCGGTCGCTTTTGCGTCTCCTACATATGCTGTACAATTTTTTGTCAGTATTCCTCTGTATCAATGGAAAGAACATCAATGAGATTGAAACACAAAATCTGCTTGAGTAGATCTTGTTTATTGAAAGAAATCCGCAAAGAAGTGAGAGACCCAGTTTCTCATTGTGCGCGAATATGGGAGTTTGAAGAATTTTGAGATGGCACAGATCACAAATTTTATTGATATTCACTAAGTAGGGAAATATGTCTGTATCCAAATACCGATTTGCTGTTCTCTACATCCACTAGAGCATGAAAACGAAGTTTAGAAAGTCGCAGAACTGATCTTTTGGAATTTTAGCATGTTGGCGCATAAATGTCCCTTACTGATAACTGAAAATTCTGAATAGTTGCGCTACTTATCTACAAAATATCATGGATAAAGAACTACTAGAAAAGTTTTTATGAAGATTTTTTGCCAAAGCGAAATTATTTTTTAGGCAACCTAATATTTACAACGTTTTAAGTCAGAATGACTCAATTATACCTAGCAGTCCCTATTAAGGAGTTTGGAAGGATCGTAGTGGTGCCAGTTTTTTGCCTATTGCTCAAAATCTGACAGTCCAAAAATGGGATAGTGAGATTATTTGTGCAAATCAGTTCAGAACCTCTTTTAACCACCAAAGTATTACCATCAAAGCAAACGCTTTTTAGCCAAAATTTTTTGATGAAGCATGCAGATGATTTGATGCTTATTCAAAAAAATATTGGTGTAGCTTTAAGCTAAATAATGACGATGTGTAGTATGAGATGTAAGCTCTCAACGACCACATCGGGTCATTTGTACAGGGCTCCTAAATTGCAGAGTCGTTTGCACCAGCAGTCGCGCGACCGCTCGCGCCCGGGCATTTTGCCGGCGCCGGCGCCATCGATCGAGGCGGCGCCATTGATGCCCGGGCGCGACGCGGTCGCGCGACCGCTGGTGCAGACGACTCTGCAACTTAGGAGCCCTGTAGGTTAGCGTGTGCAGTGCACAACACGCGCAATACCTCCTAATTTATGCTAATTTCATAAGTTTCTTTTGCTTCCTTCCCTTTTTGGATTGCATGGATTACACAGGTGCAAGTGCTTTTTAATAGTAACCTTTCATTATAACCTTTCATACATGTTCACCCGTGGGGTGTGCAACTCAATATATTGACGATCCAGTGGGATAGGGAAATTCAGTCACTATGCCTCAAACGTATGTAAAGCGATGCCGAGTAGACTAAACAAATGAATTCACCGAACTCTATTGTATTATATAATGATCTTATGTGTTGATATTCCGAATGATAGTCTGAGGAACCAGTCAGTTCAAAGAGGCTATACGAGCGGATGCGTCCCGGAACCATTGCAGTGTCTGCTACTACAGAAGAATTGAAGATTGTGCATAGGTAGGTGTAGTATGCCAGTTGGAATTTGAGCTGTCAAATTTGCTACGCAGGAAAGACGAGTAGACTGCTAATTCTAATGTTAACGAAACATCTAGCGGGAAAAAGAGAGGAGTACTAACATAATCGTTGGGTGCCATAAACTAAGCAATAAGTTTGGAGTGAAATGCATCATTTTGTATTATGAGGCTGAGATATGAGACAGATCCGAGATATGCGCAAGCGGGGCTCTTAAGCAGCGAGGATACCAAGAATGAATCTCAAAAATAAACATCTTCAATTAGCAGCGACCCTCTTTGGTATCGATTGTTATGCAATCTTCCAGGATAGTATAAATACCTTGACTCACTGAGTGGCATTCAATGATCTGTTACTACTACATAGCTCTGTTGACTTACTGGTACGCGATGAATACCCAATTAACTCGTTTCTTGACCTCCCATAATCTCGCGCTGCTAGTTTTTGATTATGTGAATCTAGACTTGCAGAGTTGGATCTCTTGGCGATACATCGCCCAGATCAAAGCTAGTCGCCTTTGATCCCGTTTACACCTCTGAGGAACACGATGCAGTCGAAACCGTTGGGTCGCACACACCTAATCTGGCTTACACAGCATATCACCGACACGTACGTAGTGCAGAGTCCTTCCCATTTTTCTTGCATTATGAAATCCACCCTTTTAAATAAGTTGTGTAGAATGTAAAAAGAGAAATGGTTCAATCCACAAGAATAAATCACATGAAGTAGTGATGTAATTCAAAAAAGAAGAAAGGCATGTGCATACAACTTCTAATGAAATTAATTGTCAAGTTATTCAAAAGCAACGTAACAGATCGTTTAGTAAAGCAAGTACCAGCTCAGTTTGGGATAAATTTGGAACATTTGCGCTCGCACAATAGGCGATAGGTGTCAAAGTAGATGGAGAAGCTGAACATTCAGGTGTTCTCTAGGTAACAAGGTAATAAGTGTATGAATGTAATCACCTATGCTTGTTTAACAGCTTCCCTAAACAGTAAAGAGTGCCAATCAGAAAAAGAATAAATCTGGGTCACATGACAAATGCCATCCTGCAAAATGTGCAATTGCACCATTAAAGATATGTATACTCCTGTGGGCGCAATAGCTACATATGTGGCGGACATTTTACTTAATCAATGTCACCTGGATTCTCTCAATAGAGCAGTAATGAAGCATAAAAGGACTCGAAGCTTCAGCTCCTCACATGAGCAACCTCTAGTATTCGACACGAAGAGAAAAATGAGTTTGAAGATGTCCATACCATTTTCCTTTGCTGCTAGAGACTGCACCGTCAAACTCACTTTAGTTGCTTACTTGCTTTTTGTTGGGACAAAAACATTTTATCATAGCTTCCAGCATAATCAGTAAGAGGTCTGCGAAAATACATTGGTGAAAAATTTTCGTAATAAAGGATAAATTTTGATGAATGCCTCAAAGTCCTCGCAAGGCTGAAGACATCTGAAATAAATCCTTGCCTCAGTCTAGCAATTACTCTTCTATTCATGGCTAAAGGCGCAATGGTATCCTTTCATTTCCTGGATACGCCTGAATGGATTCAGTTATGGCAATTTGTATCGAAAAGTGACGTTCTTATTTGAGGACAACTCATTTTGACTGAGAGTGGAAACGCTTGCGAGTGCTTTATCTTCAATGCTGGAACTATAAACCATTTTTTTTCTGAAATTCCAACTAAATACAATTCGTGACACTTTCATCTTGTTTGCACTTAGGTGATTGAAGTGTTGATACCTTCAAATTATAGGGAATTTTTAAAAGATAATAAATGCTACAAATGTAATTGGGACATTGCAATCAGAAGGCCAAGAACGGTGAAGAGGATGCAATTTGATTCTTGGTGGGATTATGGTTTATTCCATCCCACAGTAATCTCATATGCGAAGAAAACAACTCAATAAACTTTTGGTATTTCAAGTGGAAGTCAAAGGTCTTTGCACTTTTCTGGGATTCTTCCAAGCACTCCATGAACCTATTGAAAGACCTCATTGTGTAGAATATTTTGTCGAGTCATGCGTCCGAATGCGGAGACTGTGAATACGTTGATCAAAGGGTTTTTTGAGACTGTGGAAGAGAATTCCAATCTGTGGAGAAAAGGCAAGAACGCTCCATATGCTTTGAACTTGAATACGTGCAACTCTAAATTGAAGGACACGAGAATTTGTAGCTAGAAACATTTACTGAGGCGTTATGCATGCAAAAGAGGTTATTCTATAAGCTATTCGTGCCTGAATCTGATCACACATTATAAAATTTTTTGGTAGGAAAGGTCGTAAAAACTGGAAGAGGGAGCATATGCTCTTTTGCTTTCACGTCCTTATCGAGCTTGAGGGAACAATCTGTAGGGCGAGGTTCAACTTAGGCTAACGGCATGGAAGGCACTTCCAATCTGACTTCGTTACTGCAGGATTACGATATAGACTTTCAGCATATAGCTCCTGTGGAATGGGCTTTTTGATGAAAAAATTCTAAAAAATTTGTATAGCAAGGTTTACAGGCGTGCTAATTTCACTACATAACTTTTTACCAGTTTCTGAGCTTTTTAATGGTGTAATCACACTATTGACAAATATTAGCGAAACATCGTCCCTTGACAAACAACCCTAAACCTGAAATTTTATGAAAGAAGCATTACAGTGAGGTGCAACTTTTATATTTGGAATCAGCGGTTTTAAATGGTCCAGTACGAGAGGTTCTGGCTTGCTTATTTTCCTTCTGCGACAAAAATCGCTTTGACTTTCCCAAAATCCTTCTCGAAGTTCCTACCGTTATATGAGTGACTGATGATTCGCTCACTACTGTAAAGCTAAGTGAAACTCGCAATACAGAATGGCCCTCAAGCTCGGCGAAAGATGTGAAATCAAGAGATTTATTAGCGATCAGACAGGGTTCACACTTTTTGGGACACACTGTGCATATTGGGCCATCCCGATGGTCTCTGCAAGCAGTGGCGAACAACAGAGACGCTGTGGCAAGGTTGAAGTGTTGCAATTTGTGAACGAAAGGTATAGAGAGGGTTGGAAATAAGTTTTGCATGAAATTGTTTTAAGAGACTGTAATTTCCCCCAGTCTCAACAATGAACCGGTAGAATTTTGAGAGCAGAAGTCATGTATAATATATGGAGCGAAGAAATATCATCCGAGCAACGAAAAACGCTCATTTTGTTGAATTGTGAAATTTGAATGTAAGAAAGCATTATAAGGTTTATGATTATTCGTGTTGTCATCGACTTTGCCTACATTTTACAATTTCACTAGAAAACATTCGCATTAATGAAGTGCTTGTACAGATGGTTGAACATTCTAAATTTTTGTTACTGATTTTTCCATTTCCTCACAAATAAAATCTGCAATGCTACAAAATGACATTTGCTATACCTAGCAGATATAAATCTGCATCAAAACGTTTCTTTTGACATTTATGGAACGAATTTTCAGGATAATTTTGAAAGCATTTGAAAAGTTGTTATAAGGAAAAACACCATTTTGATTTCACAAATGATAAAGAAAGAATGAAGCTACAGCGATGTTTTCGTAAAAGCTATGGAATACTAAATTACTAGAAAGTCAATGTAACGTCGACACATTTCAGTCTCTAGAATGATTTTGCATAGAATTTGTACAGTGATAGCACTTCGCGGCTATTATGGGCTTTGCGTGCGGTCGCCCTATAAAATACGCTACAAATTTAGAAATTCAGAGCGAGCCGCTTTCTGAAACCTATCTAGTAATACGTAGGAGTACAGAACCACAAACTGACCACATATGTATATCCAAGGTGATGTGATGGCTGACTTGAGCGCATTTTATTACTGAGAAAACGAGGCAGCGAAAAAAGCTCATTCATCCTCGATAAGTCAAAGACTACATGACGTGTGCTTGTTCTTTATGTTCTGCTTCGACATTTATTATAGCAAAAATCAGACACATTAGAATAAAATGAGTTTTGTCATAGTATTTCAATTTACAATTCTCGTCAAGGCCTTCAGACTTTCTCGTCATTGAAGAAATTTCCAATTAGCACTTTAAGCAAAGGAGTTGGAGTTGGGAAGTTCGAAACGGATGATTGGCAGGTTAAAATGCGCTACTTTTGCTTGATTTGAAAAACAGTAGAAAACCAAAGGAAGTATGGAAGAAGGTTCTTGTTCAATTGTATTTTAAGATCCAGTACAAAACACTAAAAGGTATTTTTCCGTCATGCGGTCTCATTTTACAAAATTTTCCCATGAAACACGTGCTTCAGGCTAGAGATTATTCTCTTAGATTTTGTGAGGGCTGTCTTCTTGCCACGTGCTGAGATAAAAGCTAACACGTTTGAGGCCAGTTTGACATGTTTTTTCAAAATCATTTCCAGCGAGGTAAGAGAGCCTTTGAAATGACTCAAAAACTGTTCGGGGGGCTTCTATAAAAGCAAAACATCTTGGTGGCTTTCAGCAGTGGTTAAGAAAAAATCCTGCTCCTCACATATTTCCCGCCATGCGAATTTAGCAGGGAAAAATGATGGCTTGAATTAGCTGGTCCTTTAGATGATAGAGCAATAGCTCACTTTTCTATTTTGAGAAAACTTAATGTGTTTACTTAACACAAAATGTCATTTTCATATATTGAAGCTTATTCATAAAACAGTTGACAAATTGGGTCACTCCTATGAAATAAAAAACAGATTGTACTTGCATTCACAGGTAGGCTCCAAGTCCTGCTAAAATCTGTTGAATCTGTGGAGGCATGTCAATTTTTTCTGACACGTGGCGGAGGTTGATTCTCCATCCTGTGAAGTTTTCACTAAATTTGTTCAAGGTAAGAAGCAATATCTTTTTTTGAGAAAATCGGTCTGGAACGGAAAAAAACGGAGAAAACGGAAACGGAAAAAAATAGGATAAAATAAGATAAATTAAAAAAATCATGCTTTGATATCAAATAATTTCAATACGATCCCGGGTGAAATCTCAAGTGTCAGACTGTGATTTTACGAGGTTGAGTGCAAAATGCAACTGCTCATTGAGTGTTTTGCAGAATAGATCTTTTTGCAAACTTCTGATTTTTTAGTATTAGTTAATTCTACAAAGATCTTCACAGATGTTCCGACTATAGCTGGCTTGCAATTCTAAGAAGCGACTCGAGTGGTAAAATTTTGAGGTGTTTTACAATGGACTTAAATATTCAGTGATGCCTTTTTCCAACGAAATCAAAATTCTACAAATTCGTTGAGATTAAGAAAATTATGGAGTATAGTACAGAGTGTGCCAAGGTTTTTCTTCTATTCAACAAAGTGAAAGATAACATGGAGTCCTTTGAGGAATGTAACTCACGATTTGATTATGTTAATTTGTCAACTGTGCTTCGTTTTAGTACACGGCAAAGTTATGAGCATCGAGACTATTTGAGACCCTTCTGAGATTAGCAGCCATATGGAAAGCGCAAGGACCAGAAATTGTTGATGTCTTAAGCAAAAAATGCAGAGTAGCGTGACAGAAAATAATTCATCAAAAATAATGAGTGGGGCAAGTGGGTAGACATAGACTGCGAGATTCCGCTGGGTCTATCGTTCAGAAATAAAGGGGAAAGCAGATTTTGCCACTTCTCTAAACTCAATCTTGCAAAACGAGATGAAATTTTTTTAAGATAGAGAAGGGCATGGGGAGTTTCTAAGCATTTTCGTGGTCGCTGTAGAAATAAAAAAACTTGCAGTGAACTCAACTTTCTCTACTCTGCTTGGAATCCAATAACTGCCTTATTTCTTATTGATGCGCTCTCATAACAGGAAACAAATTAAGCAAGTGGCGTCTGAACCATCTTAACTACTCCATGAAGAGAGAGCACCACTTCCAAAACATTAAAAACAAGCTGGAAGAAGTCTTCTCATACCGGAAACAGGAAATGTGAGAGAAAAAAGATATCTGCTGGAAGGAATGCTAGACGAAGAGGTAAGGATTGCGCTGAGTTTGCTCCAAGTACCACTCAGCTAATGAATGAGATCGAATTTAGGATGTTGTGCAAGTTTACGAATACACATGTGCAAAGCTGCGCCTCTGCACTTTTGAAGTCAGTGTCTGCAGTTGTGGTATACTGGATTTCTTCAGTGGAGAATGACTCCAGGGCCCTTGTATCAGTTTGCGCGAGTCTGCAGTTATGGCATTAAAGTTTGTCCGTTTTTGCTGAATTTCGCAAATTCGCGGGATTTTGGGGGTTTGAGATCTAACACCCGAGATTCGCCACACTTGCTGATTTTGTCCGTATGAACTTCACAGCCTATAAATTTGAAAACTTCAAGCAGATTTGAATTCAGTTTGTAGAAGCGAATCTCTGATACTACTCGCTATACTGAATCCATCGGGTTATGTTGAAGTTCTGGGACTCGTTTATTTTCCGCGATATTTTGAGACCTCAATTTGTTGTATTGCAAACGATGGGTTTCAAGTGATTCATTCATGGTAAAGGAAATCACTCTAAACTGTAGCCCAGTACCGTACTACTCGACAAGCGGGCCAATCATAGCAATCGGGTACGGTAATACGTGAAATTTCGCATGCACATAATAAGCTCAACATCTCAGATTTGCTTGTATAATGCTTTAGAAAGATAAGCTTTTGTGAATTGAAAGATTCAAAAAACTCTTACTTGCCTCATGTTTGTTGCGAACTTGCTTCCTTACTATTTTGATGCATGAAAAATATAATGCGGCACAATATAAACAGGCCATAATTGAATCGAAAAATTGTATCTTCTGAACTGCTTTTCATACCATTCATAAGTTAAGCGTCGAATCGTGAAGTATTTACATGGTGCCATTATCACACTTATGCACGACTAATTATCAAAATGTAAAAAAAACAGCTTTTACCCAGCAGTAAAGAATGACACCGTTTTTCAGTCATTGGGTAAGATCCTCACTTCAATTTCCGTTTTACAAGAGATTGTACGGATACCGACTGGCCTTTCACAAGACTAAAGGAATAATGACCGTTTATAAATGCTGAATCTAAGTAATCTGCACATATCTGCAAAGTTCTATACTTTCAATGAGCCGTAGCCTTGTTTCCGCTTAGAAGTTCAGGAACAAATTTCCTCAGAGCTTGAATTCATGGCTATGCAATTCCAATGATTTGGCCAATTTTCTTAGATGTGAAAGTCAGCGGGATATGCTGTAGAGACTATCCGGCCACTTTAGCTGACGTCAGCCTATCTAGGCTACTGTCGCCTGAGCGTGAGCAAACGTCCGTAACAGCATCCAATAAATGGTTAGCGGAGAGGAGGGTAAAAATTTGATATCAGCACTTCAAGGCGTCACGATGATACACACTAATCCTCATTTCTGCGCTCATGTTGTGTGATTGCACCATTCTCAAGATTATGAACTGCAGATTGCCCTGCAAGAGGGGGTGACGGTAGAGTGATTTTCATGATTGTAGAAACAGCATGAAATAAATTGGATAGCAGTAATTATGTAAATTTCGTGTAGTAGTATAGAGATGTAACGTGAATTGACATGAAAACGTTATGTAATCGAAAACCGTATTTTACTCTACCTCCGTTTCGTCAATTACTTTGAATGCATTTACGGATTCTCTCCGAAATCTTAGTAAGGAGAAGCCCGAGAGATCTACTTCAGTTAGTGAGTTCTTGTAAATGCATTTGAAGTTTTAAACTTCCAATGTGTACTATTTATAAACTTGCTAAACAAGGACGTTTTGCATAATTATAAATGGTATAAGACATCGAGAAGTAAGACAAAAACGAGTGCGAGGAGTAGAAAAGTTGTCGACGTTAGTTTGTTACTGGAAGAGAGCCAAATCTTGTTTTTGGATTTGAGAGCTAGAAAACGATCGACTATATTGTCCGCAATGCTCATGAAGGTCTGACCACGGTTGGAGCTCAGCATAGCTGTATGAAACGAAAAGGGAGTCTTGCAGTGTCAGCTGAGATGCTAAGCAGCCACTAATGGCAAGTCAAGGGCACTTCACTGCAAAACTTCTCCAGAATTATGTACGCTTTCATAGCCATTACATACAAGCAGTGACGAATCTTTGCTCAAAAACTCGAGGAGAAAAAAGGATGAAGCTACAGTATTAGGATGAAGCAAAAGCGATTGCTTTATATGGAAAGGATGACGTAAGGTCATGACGAGAATGTTCTATTCGAGATTGGATGCAAAAGAATCTCGTCAATGATCGCAAAGCCACTCCTCCCCTCCCCCCTCTTCACAGTAGTGGGAAGCGCTACTGTAACAGGAATCATAAGTGATTGGCAAAATTATACTTGTGAGATATAGTGAGACATAGCGCCCAGTCCATCGCGTTACCGTCACCTTCTAACGCAAACCTTTTTAATTAAATTTCATCTTTATCACCAACATCAACCACCAAATTCTCCACTTGTACGCTAATCTGTCGCTTAGTCCTAGATCCCCATCAAAAATCAACTGAGATCTTTCCTAAGTTCTTTTCTCATTAGTAGATCGTAAACTGACGCATGGCTTGTAGCCAGTGGCTCGAGAAAATCTGCGACAGCGACTTCCCCATCACTCTTGGCCTTCTGGATACGCCGAGTTCAGGGCTGTGCTTGAAATTTCTCGAATTTGTCAAAAAAATGTGCTTTATGGCGTTTTCAGACCGCGGAGATCGCTGAAGGGGTTGGGTGAGCGATTCCCGCTTCAAAACACTGGCTGCAGGAGACTATATGGATAGAGGCACCCAACCCATTTCAGCGGCAATTGGCTGGTTGGCTCAGGCAGCCAATCGCGGCTCAGTCGGCTGAAATCGCTCGCCCAAGCCCTTCAGCAGTCTCCGAGGCCTAAAAAAGCCATAAAAAGCACTTTTTTGACAACTACACGAGAATTCGAGCACAGCCCTGGACTCAGCGCAGGTCAAAGAGGATGGAGACCTTGCTGTCGCAATTTTCCCGAGACATTGCCTTTGAGTGACTGTGGTGATTTCCTTTCAAATTCAACATCTAGCTATGGAGATTCATTGTAGAAGTCGTGCATGCGGATATCCAGAGTAGAAAGCTCTAAAGCATAGACAAAATAAAGGTTGAAACGCTTTTAATAAAAAAACTTCGTGAATTGTGACTTGATGTACTGAGCACCCTTCTCAAGGAAAAGCAGAAGAAATGATGTGATTCGTGTTGGAACATAAAGGAGAAAGTCGGAAATTGCCTCGCGGAAAAGCTTTGAGCAAAACGATAAAGGAAAAGAAATTTCTGCGAGCTTCTGGGATATCAATTCTCCTCATTCTTTCTTCTTGACGTTCTCTTCCTATGTGCAGAAGACTAGGTCACTACAATTAAAAAACCGGTATGTTACCGAGAATTCAATCTAATATTCTCTTTCAGAATGCTCGGTTTTTTTATAAAAAGAGATAAATATCCAAACTCCATGGGATTAATATCGCACCATGTTAGTACTATGTCGAACTCTGAACGATAAAATAGGTATCAAAAATTTTTAAGATGTCTGAAACTTTGCAAGCAAAAACATCAATTTCTTTAGATCAACAAAGACCATTAAGTACTTTAGCGGAAAACTATTTATCGAACTTCTAATCGTCTGCATTTCGAGTTTCTTGACTTATGCTTTAGGACGTGGTGACGCAAGATTTATTGATAGTCCACCTTCGACACGATTAGATAAACTGCATTTGTACGAGAGATTTCCGATTAGATTCATTTTACCAGCTCGTTCTCCTCTTTTTTGTTTGGTTCGTCATCTTCGTTGCCAAATCATATAACAAAACTTGGTTTCTGGATCTTGTCAGTCATTAGCTTGCATTCATTCCGTCTAGTTGAAACCCTGCATCAGTACCATGAAAAACTTAGAAAACATCAGAATCAAGCAGATTTATTGCATTTTGCTTGAGGAAATTCAAATTTACAGCGACTGCTCGGATATGGTGCTCCAGAGGGACAAGATTGCAAGAAATTCAGTGTTTTTGAAAAATACTTACGTGTCTAGAAGTGGAGTCAGACTGGAGTGTGATGGAGAAACAAACAACAAAGAATTCTGCAATAAAAGTTTTCATAATGCTCGCCTATGACCTCAAAGTTCGAATAGGAGGGCTTAGAAGCAACTACTCTATTGTCTGGAAGCTAAAGAGAGTATCATTTTTTGTGGCTCAAGAAGACTTAGTTTGTATTGAGAAATCTAGAACATTTTACCTTGTGTCGTCTAACCAGTCACAAATCTAGCGCTACTGCTACTTCGGTGGCAATATGAGGCTAAAAAATCATTGGGCAAGTAAAAAATGGTTAACACTAGCAAACCACAATAATATGAGCAGCACTTTCTTTGCTTCACAAGAGATTTGCGGGTCCCAAAACTCGCCCTAGCATCCGCGCACTGATTTTATGGAAGAAACCTACTCGCTGAATAAATAAATTATCGTTATTACCCATTGCTATGAATTCATGTGAAAGCTATGCCTCGTTTGCGCAATTTACCATGCCAGTAATGCAAGTGCACATTTTCGCTAGAGTGAATTCGTTACATTCACATTATTGGATATATTGAAAGAAATTTCTGCAAGGATAATCTACAGATTTCAGTCATGAGAACCTGATGTCATGTGATTTTGTGCAATCGCGGTTTTGAAAGCATAGATGACGTCGACGTAACACTATGTATGCGCAGCGAGTTGCGCCTTCACGTCATCCTCATAGCTCAGCACTTTGAAGTTTGCTTTATCAAGTTTTTGCAAAATTGACTGTTGCTAAAAAGCACAACTGTCCATAACTCGGGTGGAAACGTAACTTGTTTATAGAAATTTCGGACTTCTGCCTGTATTTTCGAAATGCCGACATCATAATGGTTGGAAACATAGAAATTTTGAAAATACACTTTTTTGGGAGATTTTAGCAGATTTGCGGTAGAAAAGTCGCAACTGCGATAGTGATAAAATTGGAAAGCTAAGCTGAAACAATCTCATCTTTATTACTTGCATTGTTGGTCGCTTTCCAAGAATTTGAATGGAAAGCTCTCACAATCAATCGTCCACACTACTCTTGCACTAATCTTTGAATGCGTCTATGACAAAAAACATACGCACTAGTTAATTCTTGGCAAACGCAATTCTGCAAAATGATGAACTGTAGCAGCCATGTCTGAGCTTTTTGCTAGATTTTTGGTTCATTCTGAGAAAATATTACAGAGTTAGGTTGTCCTTCCATTCTCAAATAAATTAAGCTCTTTTTGTTTTCCTAATAGACCTAGGGTACCATTCGATAAAGCGGAGCATGCTCTACGAAAAGATCACCAGGAATCCACCTAAGTCGCAAAAAAGGCAAAATTTGGAGCCAGAAATCACAATTCTTCAGCTACCCAAAGAACATGATCTCCTTTCGGACAATTTTCCGCGGACTTCCAGTTTGGTCTTTATATAACAGGGCACAAAGTAGTACCCAAAAATGTATTTGGTGTTTTTTTGGGACTCAAAATTAAGAAATAAAAGATGGTCCGACAATGTCAAAATACTTTTTTCGGGTTTTTCATGTAAAACTTGGTATTTCTCGATCATAAGAGCACATACAGAGGTAAAGTTTTGAGATTATAATTAGTAAGACTCGTAGTGTACAATAACATATGTGGGAGTCTGGGGACGGAGTTTGCCATTTTTGGACTATCTTTCTTTCTCGCTTTCTATGCTCGAAAAAATCTAGTAAAGGCATGTTTGAGTACTACTATGTGCCTACTGTATAATGACCAAGTTGAAGTTTCGTGGGGTTTTTCCTCGCAAGAATCCAGTTTCCAGGTGCAAAAATTTTTTTCGAGCATGGCTTTGAAATTACATGGAATGCGATTTACCCAGTTCCTTTGGTGGCCATATTGTAGAGCTTGATCTGTTCTATCGAAAGGTTTCTTAAATCTACAAGAAAAGCAAAAGCAGCTTAGCCTAGTAGTATATTTAGCGTATAATACTGTGCGCACCATTATTTGGTTGATCTCCTCCATTTTCTGGCCCGGTAGTAAACCTGTCGAAACGCGCAGCTCAAACTCAGAGTTAACTCAGAGTTAACTCTGAGTTAACGCGCACCTTTCGGGGACCATTAAAGGCAGTGTCCGGGCAGAAACTCGACTTCTAAAAAATCAACTTATCTGGGGTTATCCGCAACGCTGAATCCGAAAATCCACATCAGAAGGCGCGAAAACGGCGAGAACATGCATTTTCCAAGTCCTCACATTTCGAAATTTGGGGATCCCCGCCAGGCTAAGACGCAGAGGTTGCAAAGAGCGCACGGTTTTTAACTGTGGCGGCATACGTAATCTGCCGTCTGGCAGGAATTCAAACAACTCGGAGGACCCCGCCCCAAGGCGTAAGTTTCCCCAATTTGCAATCGTTTTTCTTGCTTTAGGTCGAACGTTTTATGCTCGCAGTTGCGCGATGTTGTGTCTCAGGGGGGCTACTTTCACATGGCAGAGAAATCTCAGAACCCCCATTTTGCCCGGACACTGCCTTTAACACCTGCACAAACAAACCAAAGTGGGGAAAGGGTGATATGGCAGGATACCCCGCAATACTTACTTTATGCCAAGTATGGAAACGTAGCGTAACTCGTTTCATGCGAGACGCTACGCGAGTTAACGCGCAGCTCAGCTGCGCATTAACTCTGAGTTTGGTGTGCGTTTCAGGCTCGCACGAAACTCGGAGTTAACTCCGAGTTTGGTTAGAGAAAGAGAAATAGTGTGCAAACGCAAAGGTGCAGCTTAAAAGTCCTCCGGGGTAGTTTTTGCTCCGAGTTTTACCAAGCACGATGGGGGTATCATGGTGCACCGTCGAACACAAAAAATTGAAATTTTGTAAAATTTTGGTCCCGAGGGTTATCGGACTTGCTGATCACGAATCCGATGCTCATTTTTCTCCATTCGCCCATGTAGCGCGGTCACGGTAGGGATACGGTAGTTGGGCGAAAATTACGAATTTTGTCGAAACTTGGTACAATGAGGTTACTTCGCATGCTGATCACGAATATGATATCTATTTTTCGCTACATTGCCACAAATCGAGATTACGGTAGCTACACATTAATTGAGCGAAAACCACAAAATTGTCTGGAACTTGGTACAGTACGATTATTGTGGCACATGATCACGAATATGTTATTCACTTGTGATTGCGGGTTCATTTAGCGAGGTCACGGTAGCTATACGGTAGCTGGGCGGAAATCACAAAATTCGCTGAAACTTGGTGTGGTGGGTTATTTGCCATGCTTATGAATATGCTAATGATTTTGCATGAAAATGCAATTCATGGTTTTCAGCAGCCAGAAATCAGTGCCGTATTCCATCTCGAACTCTAAGCAACTGCGTGCGCTGTGAAATTGAAGCCATGAGTCATGTCTCATCCATATTTTCCAAAAACACATGCACTCTAAGTGGTCTTATAGAACGACCCTTAATGAAACAAATGTCTCTGTCTTCTTGGACTTCATTATCATTTTCGCATGACCGTTTCAACCATATAACTATTAGCATTGAGAAACTAATATATAGTCCCGACCACCTTCTTCTCCAGAAATGTAAATGTAACAGATTTTCGCAATAGATATTTTCACCGAAACCAAACCATGAACTATGCTTTTTGCCAGTTTGTGATATAGTTGTAACGAACGCAAGTTTTCATCGAATGAACAAATATCGAATAATATCTTGAAAATTCATCGAACGAATGAATAGCGAATATTGAAATCAAAAATTTCCAAATGAACAATAATACTTATTTCCGTTTTTTATATTATTCGGATTTGATTACTCGAATATGAGCACATTCCAAAATTCGTTCGATTACTCGATCAACCGAACTTGATAGAATGAGTATTCAAATATCGAATGCAATAATTATTCGAATACTCGCATGCAATATTCGAATATTCAATCGCAATAGTCGATTTGAATATTCGAACAAGGATTTCCGAAAAATTTTTTTGCAAGGCTAGTTCGAATTTTTAAAAAAATTCAAAAATTATTTTAATTATCTACATAAATAAACAAGTTACTTGTACATTTTTGTAACCCACGTAAGTGAATTCCAAAAATTTCGCGATCCATTCTCGGGAAGGGCGAGGGCGCCCTCCCCCCCCCCCCGCAGCTCTCCCCACCCCCTCGGTCCGCCACTGCAGCCAGCCGATAGTATAATATTATCAAAATGATAGAGGCATGTAGATAGCTGAATTTTGACACTTAAATTATGTTTTGTCAATAAAGCAGTCACCTTTAGTTATCCTATTTAGGAATGCAGCTGGGAAGAAAAATAATTGGGGGGGGGGGGGAGAGTATGTATAGGTATTTTAGTGAATCCACTGCTTAGAGCGAAGAGGCATCATGCTACTTGACGTGTCTGAACACGTAGGATGTAAGCAACGAGTACTCAAGGAGGTAGAACTGCAACGTTTATAGAGTGCTCAGTGTCCTAGTGGTCTATAGTAGGCACTTCGCATCGAGCAACGGAAGTTCGAGTCCCGACTAAGTCGCGGTGTTTTGCGATGAAGCGTATGGTAGCTCCCCAACAACCATAGCAGCTCCGCAAGTAGCAGTATGAAACTCCGAGCTTCAGAAGCGAAACTCGGAGTTAACTCTGAGTTTCAAAACGAAACTCGGAGTTAACTCTGAGTTTCAAAACGAAACTCGGAGTTAACTCTGAGTTTCAAAACGAAACTCGGAGTTAACTCTGAGTTAACGCGCAGCTTTGAACTCGGAGTTTAGGCCAGATTACTACCGGCCCTGAGCTCTTTGGTTTACTCTGAGAAAACGTTAGCATATTTTAGCATACACCGCTGTGCGCAAACGCCATCATTTGGTTTATTTCCTCTATACTTTCTGAGGAGCCTCATTCGAAAGCAATTAACTCATGACACTCCTCCAGATGTTAACTACAACCTCTGGAAAACATTTATGCGAAAAGTCCTCCCTACTTGTATACAGGGCTCCTAAATTGCAGAGTCATTTGCACCAGCGGTCACGCGACCGCGTCGCGCCCGGGCATCAATGGCGCCGCCTCGATCGATGGCGCCGGCGCCGGCAAAATGCACGGACGCGACGCGGTCGCGCGACCGCTGGTGCAAACGACTCTGCAATTTAGGAGCCCTGTACATCAAGTTCTTTTGCAAAAGAAAGCAGGGAAAATTGCAATCGTAGCTTCACAGTATATTGTCGCGCATTACTGAACATATACGGTCTAACTGAATGCCAACCGTATCTGAGAGAAGTAGCCTTCCAGATGAAGGCAAGAACAGTAGTCAAATGGATCTAAGCTTGAGTTTTCTATAGCTATTTCCACCCAAATTGTTTTACACTTCTTGGTAATGTATAAGGATAAACCTATGTGTCATCGTGTCGCTGTTCCTGTTGAAGTAACAAACAGCTTCAAACCAACTTGTTAAATAGAGATTTCACTTAGTTTCCAAAACAATGGTTCCTTTTGGCTCTATAAAGGGCATTCTCTAACGTTTCTTTGTCAATCGGTTGCAATATCGTTCATCGATCTATCAAATAATCAAAGTCTATCAAATAACTGTCAATCTTGTGTGAATGGATATGATATGGACACTTTTCTACAGCTACGAGATCTAGTATTCGCACTCAAAATCACGATTGAAGAGGGACAAAGACGAGACAAAACATTCGATCTTTCATTACATAGTGTGGATAGAATGATGTTCCTCTACGATCGCTGATTACTTAACTAATAGTTTGTAGAAATCGTTGTGAAAATAGACGAGCAAAAAAAAAAGGAAACTGAACATGTAATGGATATAAAAACAAATATCTGAACAGCATCGCAAACTGAAGAGCTTGAAAAAAAGCTGTCATATCATCCATTTTGAATTTAAGAAAGTCTTAACCTGGATCAACAAAGCTGTCCTCTCAAATTTTTCAAACTTGCATTTATTAAGCTCGATTCGGGCCTCGCTTACACTATGAAATATGTGTACGATTCTGTGGAGAAGAGGGTATAAGTATTAGGATCATACCTTTGAGTATCAGTGGCGGTCCGAGGTGGCGGGAGAGGGGGAGGGGCGCCCCCCCCCCCCCTAGAATGAGTCGCGAATTTTTTGAAACCTACTAAAGCTATAAAAAGTGAGTTATAAGAATGTGCAAATGACTTGTTTATACTTGAAAATATTAAAATATTTTCAAAAACTTTTTGACAATTCAAGTAAGCCCTGTAAAAAAAATTTTCTCGGAAGCGTGGCTGACGCCACACCCCCTTTTTCTAGATTTTAAGGGTCAGGGGCTCGAAAAAATTTTGTGAAGCACCCCAGAAATTTTTTCGGAGTTGCGTGGCTAACGCGACGCACCTTAGTTTGAAAACAAATTTTTGCCGCCCTCCTCCCCCGCCCAACGGATATCCTGGGACCGCCACTGTTTATGTGTAAACGGTATATCGAGTTCTGCGAGGTTAACGTCGGCCTAAAAATCCCGTCGCTAATTGGTAACAAAAAAAAATTATCACAGCCTTGGTTGAATATCTTAGCTTGAGATACTAGTTTTATGAAAAATCAACGATTATTTGTTTGATACGCTTAGCTTCTACAGATTCAAGACAAGTTATCCGCGCGTTCAATATTGCTTAGTTTGTCTCAAATGCCAAAATTGATCACTCAAAATTTAACTTCCAGTATGTGCATTTGCGGCTGTCATTGCATTCATCTCATAATCACGCACAATACCGCTCACAAAACCTGCACATAAATGAATGGATAAATGGATTTCCGCGAAATCCCCCGCGATCCCGCGGATTTTCCGTAATTTCGCGGACATTCCTCAAAATTTTTCTACGAAAATCTGCGAAAATCCGGGATTATTGTGGGATTTTTGGAATGCCGCCATAGCTTCTCTCAAAGATTGGATTGGATTTGGTAGAAGCATTGTACTTAGCTCATTAAGGCTGATCTTTTGGTTCTGTATGTGTATGTGTATATGTGTATGTGTATGTGTATGTGTATGTGTATATGTATATGTGTATGTGTATGTGTATGTGTATTTGTATGTGTATGTGCATGTGTATGTGTATGTACGTTTGATTTTTTTGAGAGAAGATCTGCTTTTTGGCACGAGTCTTATGATTTTAGCTTTAAACTCTATTTCTATGGGGAGGTTCATATTGAATATCATTTCCGTGGAGAGGTTCATTATTGAATCTCAAGTTGCATCAAAAATTTCGGAGAGGTACGATTTTGTACCTCTCCGAAAATTGTAAGTTGAAGAGTCTTACTATTTAGTGTTGTCTGAGGTGTGACCAGGGTCAAGCGTGGGGTGCGGCACGCCACATCTGGGGGTTCGTATTGAGGAGTCAAAAGGGGAGGGGGTCGTAGTTGGGTAGTCTGATAATAGTGATAACATCATATTCGTGTCCTATCCATAATTAGCATGTCAAATAACCCCTGTAGACAAAGTGTGAGCGAATTCTGAAGATTCAAGATACTAGGCTACCTAAGTGATATGGTCAAATTCCAACATTTAACTTTGTTTCATAGGTGAATTAGCTATCCGATTTTGCACTCAAGACAAAGCACTATTCCTTCTTCGTCCACCTCAGGAATTCCGCTTCACAAGACCTCCAAACTGTGGAATTCGAAACCAACCAAAATCTCATTTTTCCCATTTTTCGCTTTTGATCGCTGTGCTTTCACGAAATATTACTCAGAGCTAAGAAGACGAATCAGGCTCCAAACAGTTTTATGGAATCTACAAGGTTTAGGATATCGATTCATACATTTTTGTCGCCTTTCGTTGCGATTCACGTAGTAGCGCAGACTTAGCATGTTACCGTATCCCAATATTTTACCAATATTTTGCATTTGCATAGGTAAGGAAAAACGATTATATCTTGCTCTTGAAGAAAGGTATTCGTATGAAATTTCTGCTATTAAAGAAGAAGGTTAAGCAGTAGCAACGATATCAAAAAGGCAGCTGTTTGGTCTGTTTGAAAGTAAGATGATGGGGTGCGGCACACCCCCTTAAAAGCTGCGGCGGCCGCAGCTTTTAAGGGGGTGTGCCGCACCCCTTGGCTATATAAAAAAACAATTTTAGCGGACAGTATCTATATGAATCGATAGCCTAAACCCTGTAGATTCCATAGAACTGTTTGGAACCTGATTCGTCTTCTAGCTCTGAGTAATATTTGGTGAAAGCACAGCGATCAAAAGCGAAAAATGGGAAAATGAGAATTTGGTTGGTTTCTAATTCCACAGTTTGGAGGTCTTCTGAAGCGGAATTCCTGAGGTGGACAAAGAAGGAGTAGTGCTTTGTCTTGAGTGCAAAATCGGATAGCGGAATTTGACCATTTCACTTAGGTAGCCTAGGTATCTTGAATCTTCAGAATGCTCACACTTTGTTTACAAGGGTTATTTGACATGCTAATCATGGATATGTTGCCCATTATGTTTGACAGGGCCTTCAAGTAATGCTATCTTAAGTTATAGTTCAGGGGGGGGGGTCTTATTAAGACAGCAATCAGGGGGGGGGGTCGTAACCAGCGATCGTGTGCCACACCCCTTGCTTGACTCTGGTTGTGACCACATGATGCAGCTGTTGGACGATTGATGCTTGCAAAACTTAATGTTATAGAAGAGGCGGGAAAAGAACTGACTAATGCAGCTAGAAGATTAGGCTTCTAGCTGCTAGAGTCAAAGCGATTAGCCCTATAACAAGCAAGTTTCCTGATTATGGAGTTTTTCAAAAGAATGGAAGCATATACGATAGCAAGTTTGATGATGAACTTACATCTAGTTCTTCTTGATGAAAGATATGGAAATTCTATTGAACGCTCAACATATCCCTATATGGTAAACGTAGGTCTCATTTGTATAAGCTATTGCTGGACGATGGCGCAAAACAGACGCGAACGCTCTTTTAGTAACCGCCGCATGAGGGGCAGGGTTCACAACGGTGAAGATGCACGCCAGCCGCGTTCGCGTCCGATCGACCAACAATGCTGTTGCGCCTTCGTCCTGCAGTAGCCTTCACCTTCTTCATCAAGGCCTGGAATATTTTGTGCTTCTCAAAATCGCTATCATTTCGAATGACGAATTGCATGGCATAAGCTTTTTTCCTTTTCCATTAGCCTATGAGTTTTAGACAACTCAGGAGTTTTAGACGACTCGCCATAGCAAAAATCTGCCATATCAGTAGAAAATTCTTTTTTGGCGCTCAATTTCCGCATGAATCGCTCACTGGTTTACTACTATAAGCAATGAGAGGGAAACTGTGCGATGTATAGCTTTTCTTGTATTAGGTCGTTCCGAAAGTAATGTCGCTTTTTTCAAACGAACACCACATCTCGTGGAACAAAATGGTAAGAGATTCTGGTAGCGTTTGATGCAGCATTTCAATCTCTTTCTCACGGTTATATAGCCACTGCACAAATTCTAATAACCTTTTGAAAAATTTAGTATCCTGCGGCCCATGCTTTTGAGAAGGCTAAGTATCACAATTTTTCTAAATTCTTATAACAACCCTCTGAAGGAGTCCAAGTAACGGATGGATAGAGCAAACCTTACAGAAAACAGTATTATATTTCTCTATTTTCCGTGCCTCGCCATAATTTTGGTATAAATTTTTTGATGGAACCACCGAATTTTAGCAGACTCGTCTCAGGCACAAATGCATCAAACACCAACAAATCTTCAGGTTTTGAAACTTACAAAGATGGATTATGATTTGACACTAATTTTACAAACCAATTGAGTATTCACCGCTCCAGATTAGCAGCTTTCGAAACAGGGTACAGCCTGGGGCGCCCTGGAAAACCTGAATTATGATGATTTCATCCCGGTAAACTTGATGAATCCGAAACAAAAAACAACTGGTAGAAAGAGGAAAAAAAGCTGCTTCGAATGACACACGAGTTGATTTGCCGTTTGTTGTTTCTGTGAGGTTTGAGTTGACCAAATATGGAATTTGATGGCATTGAAATATTGATTCCAGAAACTCTAAGATGCAAGCTAAAGAAAAAAAATTACTCTGTGTCCAATAAGATCTGGTCTATCTACCTATCACTTGCACTTCTTCGAAGAATAGGTACAAAAATTTAGAAAAATAGCCGAACTTGACCATGGCAAAAAGCATGAGTCGTAGATCTTGGTAATTTTTTGAGAGCTCACTAGACGCTATGCAATGAAATTGCAATCACTAGAAAGACGATAAAATGCTGCATCGAATGCTTTTAAGGTCTGTTGAAAATCTTGATTCCATGAAATGTGGCGTTTATCTGAAAAAAGCTACATTACTTTCCGAACGACCTAATATATCCATCACTTTAATATTCGCGATTTCAATGATGAGGATGTAACATGACACGGCGATTCTCGCACCATCTTGTGCCTCTCATACTACAGAATCCGGAAGTAGCAGCTCTAAACTAGGTGATTCGACATACTTTGATGCCGAGTATATTTTATTGACGTAAAGGAGGCACGTTTGATTTGATTTGATTGAAGTTTGTAAAATTAGTAGAAGCAAACGTGATATGTAGGTAGCAGTGCCGTACCGAGGGGGGGGGGGCGAGGGGGGAGGGGGCGCGACCCCCCCCCCCCCGAGAATGGGTCGCGAAATTTTTGAAAGTTACTTATAAGGGTTATAAGAATGTGTAAATGACTTGTTTATACTTGTAAATAATTAAAATAATTTTCAAAAATTTTTAAAAACTCAAATTAGCCTTTTTTTCGGGGGCGTGGCGTCAGCCACTTTCAGGGGTTGGGGACCCGCAAAAATTTTGAGAAGCACCCCTAAAATTTTCGGAGGCGTGCTAACGCCAAGCACCTTCATTTGAAAAAAAAATTTTGTCCCCCCCTTCCCGAGCGGAAATCCTGGGTATGCCACTGGTAGGTAGGGATTGAAGTAATTCTGCACAGATAGATCAGCAGGATAAGCTAAATAGTAAAAACGTGATGAATAGATTTTTCAGATAAACTTCCGGTTTATGGTATGAATTCTAGAAGAAAAGTAGTTATAGAAAAGTAGTTTTCTCCGTTATAGTTATCAGTATGGTTCGTGAATTTTCTTTCATTGAGAAAAAATGGTTTTAGGAACATCTAAAACGTTGTCTTAGTTCATTGTGTACTTGGTAGTGCTGGATTTTGTTATGCGCATTAGACAGTGCACTCGATAATCAGGCTAAATGACAAAGTCTAAAATTGGTAATGGTTTCAGAAAGATTAGCTCAGAACTACTTGTGACTGAGAAGAGGTTTTGGAACCAGAAACCAAATTTGGATCACATCGAACTTTCCGTGATTTTTTGAGCCAAAATTCAAGAAAAAAAAAGATTCTGGTATTAGGTTGTAACAGAATTAATGCAGGTTTTGAATTCCAACCGCAATAAGTCATACACTTGTCATTTCTAAGTAGGTTGCAAAGCACCATTGATAGAGCAAGCAATGTCTACAAGGTGGCAATCTTGCTTTAGCAACAGCTCTGATCCACCACGAGTTTCGAGCCAAAAACTAAAAAGATTTAACTGCCCGAAAAATTGAGAAAAATCGTAACTCAGTTCATAAAAAACCTACAAAAATTCTAACTTGCTCACGTAAACACTATTCACATAAGACATCTATATACGCTTTTGCCGTATTTTTTCTCTGTTAGGAATCAAGAAAACGGAAATTTTCTTGCGTTTGCCAAAGAGATGCTGTGCCCTTCCCACATAGGTAGTCGTATACCACAGACCTATAGAAGCACTAACGCAAATTTTCAGCTCTCTACAAGCTTTAGTTCTCGACTTATATCGAATACAGTTTTCCCTAGTCAGATGGTCTAAGCTAAAATTCAAATTTCTCGAGAACTAAAGCTTGTAGAGAGCTGAAAATTTACGTTCGTACTTCTACAGATTTGTATAATAGTATACAGTTAGTTGTGCGGGAACGGCACTGCAACATTTTGGCAAATGTACGAAAATTTCCGTTTACTTGATTTCTAGAGAAAAAAAATAGAGCAAAGGCGCATATAGATGTCTTATGTAAATAATGTTTACGTGAGCAAGTTAGAATTTTTGTAGGTTTTTACGAACTGAGTTACGATTTTTCTCAATTTTTCGGACAGTTGAATCTTTTTAGTTTTTGGCTCGAAACTCGTGGTGGAACAGAGCTGTGGCTAAATCAAGATTGCTACCTTGTAGAGATTGCTTTGCTCTATCGAATGGTATGTTGCAACCTACTTAAAAATGAGAAGTGTATGATTTATTGCGGTTGGAATTCAGAACCTGCATTAATTTTGTTACAACCTAATATTTCCGTGTACCTGTACTTCACCGTTAGGCCAAATGCTTCTTGCTCCAAAAACCATTAACAAGAGCATGACTGCATATCCCTAAGAATCATGTCAAACTTATATCTGTTGGAAGCTATATTTTTCATGACATATGAAAGATTTATAGGTTAATCAAGTACGGAAAGATGTTCAAAACACTTTTTTGCCCTTTTTCAGTAGAAACGGGAAAGAAAATGTCAGAGATCAAAGTCAAACACATGCAAGCAAATAATAGCGAAAGGAAAGAATATTTATAAGGTAGACGAATGCGTAGCAACAAAAAATGTAACTTCGCAGAAGTTTTTGGTACTGCAGGCTCGATTCTTTGAGGGCCCAAAACCATAAAGAAACTGAAAATAGAGTAGGTGCACTCAGCAACTGCCTCTCGGCTAACGTCATTAAGCTTGTTGTTCCTCTTCAGAAATAATCAAGGATCGCATAAGGAGGGGGTTTTCTTTGTGCCAGAGCTACATTTTGAATAAAAAGACTTTTATGGCAGGGGATATATGTTCAAACAGAAGACTTTTAGGGATAGACTAAGATTTTATGGCCTCAAATTCATGACGGAGGTAATCATCCTCCAAGTATGTAGAGTGAATATGAGAGTATTACAAGCTCAGCGAAAGCTGAGACTAAAGCGGATCACTGACGGTGGTGAAATAAAAAAGCTTAGAGGCACCGCTGCTATACCTCTCATCATCCTGCCAATCCCTTTTGGTGAGGATGAGCATGTCACTATATAACTTGGCTAGCACATTTTCCCTCTTTATCATCAGAAGATGAATGAAAACACGAAAATTTTCGTGGAAAATGAGTAGGAGCTATAAGTTCTGCTATTGTTGCTGCAAGTTAAGAATTTGTATGATTACAGATGAAGTGTTCGATGACAGCGTGGTGCATATTATAGGCACAAAAAGGACATGCCCATTCGAATCTAAGCCACTTCCAAAAATTATTGGCAAATTCGTTTGCAAGCACTGCGCACGGAGAGTCCACAGTCGTCATTTTTAGATTCATTCAAAATTATGTGACAGTTGCTAAAACAATCTGATTGAAAAGAAAATAAGAATTGTTTTTAGACTAAGTGCATATCGCAACCAAGGAAAGCAGGAAAAGCAGATTTTGATAGAGCAAAACAAGCGCTACGTAATGACCTTTAAAAGTCTACAGAATTCATGCTTTACCTAAAGCTGAGAGACAAAATCTGAAGACTATTAACATTTTAAAGTCATCGAATTTTTGTGATTTATCGGTGACTACAGAGAAAGAAAAAAATGAGAGCTGAAAATTGGCACCCTCCTCTTCTCGAAATCCTGCATAAACAAAAAAAGCAAAAAACAACTTTCAAACGCCGAGGAAAACTTTCATGGTATTTCTTGTGTTGTATATTATGTAATTCTATCTGGTTCTCGAAAAATAGTAGTGGTCGAAGAGAATAACTGAGATCTTGTACGAGTGTCATTTTAGAACATCGCAAAGACTTAGATGCTAAGGGCGATTGTTATCCGCATAACGCATCTCGTGTTCGCAAAACGTCCTTAGTTATGCAAAGGATACACTTTGTACGATATTGCCTGAGTAAGGGTAAACTTGATACCCATTTTAGTGCTTGTATTTACGCACACTGCTTTTTCTAGTCGCAGCCTTTCATCCTCGAGTAGCGTGAAAATCGTTCCGAACTAGTCCAGTAACAAGAACGATTATTTCTCGTTTAGATTACTTCATTTTTCTGTGAATTTCCTTCCCAATGCGACATTTAATGTTGTGCCAGACCTTCCTGTTACAAATATTGCCTTTCTTGAATATGTACATCACATTGCGACATGTGAAACTACCTATGTATTCCGCACCGCGAAACGATGAATATTGTTTTCCTATCTGCTTGTAGAACTGATTAATTATTCTGCTCGAAAAGATAATGCATACTAGTTTTTCCATGTTAAGTGCTTAGCCCTATGCATGTGCTGTGGTTCACTCAGCTTATTGCTTTTCTCAATCTGGGTCACTCTTACTCACTGATATTTCGTGCCATACCTTCGATAGTCTAGAGACAGGGCGTCAAAAGTGAAGGTTGTTTGAACATCTGACGTCATAAATAGTGAATGTTGTTTGAAGAAGATCAGAGGAGAGAATATGACGTAAAACAGATAAAAAAAGCAAAAGAAACTGCTGAAAACCGGATAAAAACGCTGCAAAGAGGTCTGAAATCTTTCATTTGGCGGCTTTTCAAAGTGCAAGTTTTCGCCCCAGGACCAGCAATTCGCAACACGGGGTTTTGATTTTTGATGCGTCCTTCAAATTTTTACCCCCGCATTGACGTTCCTGTATCCTGGGACGTTGTCTGGATTGTTGCGCTTATTGTTCTGAGAAATTATTGCCCAAGCTGGAAAAAAATCGTTGCGAAAGCAGTGAAACAGAACAAGGTAAAGAAAGACGCACTTTTTACGATTTTTCGCAAAAAATTCCACCATAATCGAAGAGGTAAGGGCTGGGTGGTTGTCTGTACTATGAACAGAAGCAAGATCTATAGAATGCACGAAAAAACCGCGTGAAAATAGTTAAACTAGGAGAAAAACAAGAGATTTTCGAAAACAAGGTTTTCGCCGGATTTCTCGATCAAATCAAAAAATGTGGTTCTGGGAGGTTGTCAGCGTGAAAGTAGAGATCAAGAGCTTCAAAATGATATAAAGCTTGCTAAAATTGGGTTCGAGACGCTGCTGACGACGGCGAAGAAAAGGGTACCAGAGCCAAATGCCCCGCGCTCCGCGTTTGGGGTAGCGAGGTAGCGCGCAGCGCGCGGAGACGCAGACGAGCAGGGGAGACAGACCAGAGCCGACGGGGCATTTGGCTCTGGTAGTAGATCTCCTCGGGGTCTCAACGAAACCTCGCAACATTATATATCATTCTGATCGCCATGACACGACGAGGAGAACTTACAACGTCTCAAGCCTTGAAAATCACTCATTAACAAGATAGGCCAGCGTTTTCGTGCGCGACTCTATGCGCAAGGTTTAAGCGCAGTTTCTCGTTTTATTTGACTCCAATAGCTCTCCTAAACTTCTGAAAGTCGATTTTATTCAAATGAGAGGGTAACTGAGAAATTTTGTCATGAATTCTGGCGAAGATTCCGCAGAAACCTTCTTTTTAAGGTAAAAAAGGCTATGAAAACGCAAATTCTCGGTTTCGCTGAGATAAGCTAAAGATATCATCTCCTATATTTGCTCCATTAACATTCGTTCCGATATAATCAGGACAATAACATCCGGGGCGAAGCCCCGGATGACTTCTGTTTTTTCCAGGTGAAGGTTGTGTCCCCTCATAGCCCTCAAAGTGAAGGTTACCAGAGTACATGGTTCTATGTATCGAGGGTATGTTTCGTGCATTATTAACGTCACTATTCATATAGAAAGGCTGGTTTTACTACGTATCTTTGCTCTTTGCCAGAACAAATAATCGCCTCATCGATTCTTCGTCTCACCCTCAAATCCTGCGCGTCTTATAAACATGTGCGACCACGGCAGGGTGTAATGTGTAATTTGCTACATTTATCATGTAAACGACTGATCCTTAGATTGTAAAACTTCTCTTTCCTGCAGAAAGTCTTTATAATGTGTAATTTGTAATGATGATGTAATAATGTAATCTAATTAGTCTTTATAATGTGTATTTTCGCTATAATGTATACATCGTAACATGTTACTAGCAAACCTCATATTTCTTTGGAGATGTCCCTTCCTTTTGGATAAGGGATCATTTCCTATAACTTAACGAAACGGGCACATTCCCTCTTCTTGAATCAGCCATGTCCGACAGCAGTGAATCTCGTCGACACCGAGATGATTTTTTTAAGGAACAATTCAACTTCTCTGCTCTTGCAAGAAATCTTACTGCTTCACATGGGACAGATATCAGACGAACCTTCTAGTGTAGTTAAAAAATTGCCAACTATTTATGCGTGAAAATACTCTTTTATAGAAATGCCTTCGACGTATCCAACACGCCATTCTCCCATTAGAAAGTGTCACACAAATTCCCCCGAAAGTCGCATTACCACACTCTATATACTGCATTTCCTTCAGATACACAAGCACTGTGGCGCAAATCACACACTCACTTTACTCAGAAAATATGCGTGGATGCCTGAGAGAGGTGCTATTTTCAAAAAAACTCTTACAACGATTACTTCTACTGAAAAATTTTACTCTACACCTTACACTCTTCCGCCATTCCCTCCACATCCAGAACGAAAAGTGTCTCCACTCCACCACAACATCCTTTTGAAACAGTTGGAATGGACTTCTTCGGACCTATGCTATATAAACCAAAGAAAGCGTCGCTAAAGAATATTGGATGTTGATGTTCACCTGCCTGATCTGCAGAACGATACACGCGGTCCTGAATATGACTACAACTATCGTACTTCATGAACTGAGGAGGTTTATTGCGTACATTGGCTGTCCTAAGTGGATAACCTGCGACAACGCCCAAACCTTCAACGAAATCAATCAATGTTATTCTCTCTTCTTAAACTAGAAGTAGATGGAAACATTTATATTGCACAATTGCAAACATGCTATCGCAAACCGCCTTCTGGATATACAAGAAATTGGAATAGTTGCAAAGAAAACAGAAGCTATTGCTAATACCAGACCTCTCTCTTACTTCAATAACGAAGCCTTTCAACCATTACTCTCCGCTGACTCCATCCGTCCTCATGCTCGCTTGAACGGGCTGTACGCTCACAAGTCACATCCACTACTGTAAGCGAAAGTAGCTGCTCTAGAAACCAAGAACAAGAGGCACTTCTGTCCACGATTATCACGCTGCAAAAAAAAATCATGTCTCCTTCTTAAAAACTAGCACAGCGAACCGATCGGACTCCATTCCATGAAGGTCGACGGGGTTGGTTTCAAACGTCAAAAGGATGTTCTAGTTCTACACCCAAAACCACCAGATATTTACTGAATCTATCTACCGCTGCTACCTTGCAGGATGTTGCTTTGAAAATGCATGCGAAAATGTTTTACCTACATCACCAAAATTGGAAAAATATTCCCGATTTTGGATTTCGAAGTCCTACATGTATATTCTGAACTTCGATGCACCGGCTGCGATAGCTGATTTAAGTGCCAAGCGAGCTGCCCTTTTTATCGCGTGTACGCCATATTCACATCTCATGCTATCTACACAGTGTTTAAACGCCCTAGTTGGGAAACGATTGTAACCGCCAAAGTGACCCTAGACAAAAACAATGGCACCTTTCGACCAACCTCTTGCTTCACCCGGGACAGACCATCAGATGGAAAATCTTGAACCCAGTCTTACAAGCACCAGCGTCCTTCAATTATCCTCTCTTCTACTTTCATGGAGACGCGTGGAAAAAATATTCGTTATACAACCTGCACAAAAGGGCAACTGAATTCAAGAAGTGCTGGACAACTTCAGTGTTCTTCTCTTTCAAAGGCCAAGGCCAAGAATTTCATACAGTTGGACCAAAGCGACGCTGTATGCTACGTCTGGACTCGGCTCAACATTGGAACATTTGCGAACAGGCTGAAAATCACATCTCGACAGTTAAATCCTTCCTGTGAACGATCGCGTGATGCGGAAGGATGCTGGACTGCATGACAGGCGCTGAGATTAGCTTTCTTTGCAAGAGCAAATCCGGAAGTGCCTTAGCCAGTATCGCTTGCGCAGAAGAGAATCAAATAGCGCAGTGTACGACAAAGGGATATGTTAACAAATTACGTTTTCGTTTCATACATTGGAAATTTCAATAATGCAAAGTGACTTGTTCAGCCAATGTTCGAGCAATCGGAATTCAAGGACGCCTTTAATACATCGAGAAATACTCGTTAGCAAGTGACGCGATGAAGACTCTATCAAAAAGGACGTCCACAGATATTTCCTTCTTATCAACCTTACCCAGTATTGTACTCATTCAGATAGAAAAAATCCGTCAATTTCATCTCACACCCATAAGTTCATTTGATTCATAAAATTTTTTTCACATTTTACTCTACTTTCTACACCTTTGTATTGGTCTGTATTACTCTCGCCATCACTATCGCCGCAAAACGATTTTGGGCACAGTCTTAGCTGATATAACCTTTTCTTTTTGTGGGGGTTAATCTGCTTCTGTCTAACTATTAGCTGAGCATTCGGCGACATCGATAATGATGTGCTCGATGTTTTAGAAATCTATCGCCACGCTGTCGCTCATCTATATGCTCACATTATCAAACGTCAAGCGATTTGAGAAATATCAATGTATTGTCAAGGGCTAGTGCGCCCACAGATGGGTTGAGATCATCAAAAGGCACGATACGCTCACTTGAGATGCCCCTCTGTTGTAACTGTGTAGAAGACGCTAATATACGCCCGCATTTGTCTTTGCTCCATGCTACAGCCAGTAAACGTTCCAAGCTACCGCTGCTCTTCACCCTCAAAAATGTCACCGGAGCCAAAATTCCGACATCGTTTCAAAAAAAAACCCTTTGTATGAGGCCTAATACATTTCTTCAATGTTGAGATTTTGACATTGCAAAGGCCATACACCCAACGACCTTTTTGAACTGGTCCGCTTCCGGAAACTTGAGTTGATAGGTATACAAGACGACCTGACTCAACGCGAAAGACGTAAATGGCTTTGAGTTTTACAATAGCAGATGAGATTACAATGCGAAAAGTTACGTTTTGTTGCTGCTTTTGAAAAAGATCTAACTAACCAAAATATAACCATGCCAAATACCTGCCTAGCATATTTCTTGCCTTTGCGCGAGCTTAAATTACAACAAATTCGTTTTATTTCGAGATATAGGCAGTAACTCAGGATCAAAATTTTTTTGTTTGGATGAAAGCTTTACAGAGTCAACCATTAACTGTTCTACCATGATATATTGAAGATAGACGCTAAAGGATTGACAGTCAGCTATGTCTGCAACGATTTTGCGAGGGTAAAGGCTCTCTGGGTTTCAATCAAACACGACACAGAACATTTGTTTCTCCTTCCTGACCCGGCATTCTTATTTGCGGCGTTCAGCAAGACTGTCTAATGTGGCGATGTATAGAAAGCTTTTTATATTTGTGAGTCAACAACAACTCCTGAAACATCGGTATATGCTTGGGTGGTCCTGCAGGATCGGTCTGTCTCCAAAATTTCACACATATCGCTTTACGTGCTCCTTCTGAGCTAATAAGCTCTTCATCGTTGCTAGCTGGCAATATTCATATCCATCTTTCACCCCCGCCAACTAACACTTATTCAATCATATCGAAACACGAACGTCAACAACTAATCTACGGTGCCAAGAATAGACGATGAAATTTCGTTCTACAAAATTTCAATCAAAATAATTCAAAGCAAACTCTCAACATGCAAACATCAAAGTATGAGCCTTTGTTAATTACTCAGAGAAAGTAAACTTCATGCGAGACGAGAGAGATAGAAACATTCACAATCTGCAGAAGCTTCTAGGTCTAATACAGGATTCTACCACTAATGACCTCATGATACTTCCACAAAAAACACTCAAAAACACTCCTTCAAGGAGCTGTGTACAAAAAAACGAGGTTCTGTAACACATTACTAGTATTCACATCCTCTCACCTACATTCATCTCTCTCTCTCACTGGCAAAATCCTTCCTCAGTTTCTATGAAAAGAAAACTGTGGGACAAGTGTTTCCTCCAGGAAAGGAAAAGCAATGGAAAGAAATTCTTTCATGGTGGACTGACTACGTAAAATCAGATTCCTGGTAAATAGCAAAGAAGGAACTTTTTATGAGCACGAGCTCTACGTTATCGTCACCGCATCCTCTGCAGCCTATTGTGACACGGCTCAAATTGTGCAAAAGGAAAGGAACATGCTATTCCGGGCCTTCCTACTAATGTCTAAGAGCCGATCAAAGCTAACCATTCCATAACTTTTCGACGCCGGAAAGCGCTGATTCACGCTAATCTCACGATTACAGGACGCAACAGTTTTTTTTTCTGAACCCGATTAGCCTGAACACACCAAAACTTTCCGCGACTAAAAGCCCTCCATCGTCCTGCTTTCTAGCTAAAATATATGGAAGAGCGATTATTCAGCGAGGCACAGCGGAGCTACTCAGACAATCGCTGGGGGCAGGCGGGCACCGAAAAATAGATTGCTGATTTCTCGCACCCCGCTCGCGGATTTTTTGGAAAGCAATCAGGACTTTTCGGAAGACCGCTCGCTGAGTCAGCGGATTTTTGAGAGACCGCCTGTTGAATTTTTTTCGCTCTTATCTTTTGCAGATATATTGCTGAATCTCTGAGGAATCGAGAACTCAGCAAGCGGTCTTCCGAAAAGTCCTGATTGCTTTCCAAAAAATCCGCGAGCGGGGTGCGAGAGATCAGCAATCTATTTTTCCGGTGCCCGCCTGCCCCCGGCGATTGTCTGAGTACTCGCTCAAAAAATGGCAGAGCTGATTTCTGCACAAGATAGGACCGCCCTCATCTTGCAGACAAAACCAAGATTTTATTGAATTTCCAACTCAGAGTTCAGACAAAATTTTTGTTGGAACCTCGAGTTTCGTTTGTATTAGATGTCTTTTTCCCCACAATGGTTGGCCGCCTCATCGTGGCGTGTGAGTGACAATGGGCGTCGAACTGCGATGCACAGCCGAGTGTATACTCTGGCAGGGCCTCCCAAGCTGTGAAGGAGTTCGACGTTTCCGGTTTCGGCCGGATGCCTAGCTAAGAGCCGGCCAGGCCAGATCCACCGTCGCCTGGTTTTCAGGTCGCTAGGCGGTTCTCCCCGTTCCAAGCCCGGGATCAGCGATCGCCCCGTGCCTACTAAGTCTGCTCTTGTAGGGGAAAAATTTCATAACTCTACCAGTTGGAAGAATAGAAGGAAACCCTGCACATCGGATCCCGCCTACGGCGCCGGGTGGTAGCAAGACTGATGTCAGGGTCCTCAGGGCGCTTTTGGATTGGACAAAAACGACACGTCTGCCCGGACGACACGCCTCGGAGACTGCCTCATGTTTAGCACCTACAGCGCCAGGACAGTCTCCACAAACGCCGACCTCCACGCTCTTCTCGAAGCTGCAGACCACATCAAGTACCACATCATCACAGGAAACCAAGTCCAGGAAGAAAGACGTGACAGATGAATGACGGGACGCTCATCATTCGTGTGAGAAGGTTCCATCACAAAACGTGGGAGGCGTTGGCTTTGTCGTCCACCCATCCCACGCCAGAAGACTATCATCATCATCATCTACTACTCTCCAACATGAGCAGCTGACGACTCAGAACTAGATGCTTTCTACGAAGACATGGAGGAGGTCGTCCGCAACGAAAAGTCCTTATACAAGTATGTTGTGGGCGACTTTAATGCGAAAATCGGGATGCCACTAGAGGATCGGGAAGTTTGGATATGGGCTCCGGAACGAAAACGGCAACCATCTCGTTGGGCTTCTCTCCGCCGCACGACTTTTCCATGAAAATTCCATCTTCATGAAGAAAGAACATCCCCGGTAGACATGGGAATCACCCAACGGAACGACTCACACGGAGATTGACCACATTCTCACCAACCGAAGGTGGAGCTTGCTCGATGTCAAAGTAGTTCCATCCTTCTGCAGTGGCTCCGATCATATACTTGGATAATTCGAAAATTTTTCATCGAATGAATGAATATCGAATAAATTCGAAAACGAAAAATTTCGAATCTAAATGAATATCGAATAAATTCGAAAATAAAAAATTTCGAATAAACGAATATCGAATAAATTCGAGGTAAATTTTTCGAATGAATGAATTTTGAATAAATTCGGAAAATAAAAAATATCGAATGGAATATCGAATATATTCGAACATTGGAAGTCGAATTTCGAATAAATATTCGAATAATTTATCGAATAACTAGAACAACCATATCTCAAACTTGCTGACATATATGGCTAAAGCCGATCCATTCATAATCAGCACCTTTGTATCCCTTATACCAAATCCTAGCTCAAAATTTTCCAAAAATCGACAAAATCGATAAAGTAAATCTTCATTCATAATCAGCGCCCTCACTTACCCTCTGCACCAACCCCCAGCCCCGCAGCTCAAACTTCTCCAGAAGTCGACAAAATCGATACAGTAAATTTTTATCCATAATCAGCACCCTCACTTACCCCCTTGTACCAACTCCTAGCCCCGCAGCTCAAACTTCTCCAAAAATCCATGAAGTTGGTCGGTTGACAGCTAGTCTATACATTATACTTGGGACCGAATCGAATGATTATTCGATTATTCGAATAAATCATTCGAATGCGAACCATTCGCAAAGTCGAATATTCGAAAATCTGAGATTTCGAATAAAATTCGAAAGTCGAATATTCGAAATTTTCAGTTTTCGAATATATTCGATATTCGAATACTCGAGAATTTCAACTTTCGAGCATTATTCGAAAGTCGAATATTCACTGGTCATCAATTCGATCATTCGATTTTTATCGAATATTCGAATCATTCGATGAACATCGAATATTCGAATCTTCGATAATTTGGATGATGAAACCAGAGCCCGGCGCAGATTGTATGGAAGCAAGTTGGATTTGGTTTTCGGGGCGAAAAAGCAAAAGAATATCGTTTTTGTGGCCAAAAACTACGACGCTTTTTAGTCGGCGTTTCGTCTTTTGAGGGGTTTTTTACGTTTAGGGCTAACAGTCAAAGGAGACTTCGTTTTCAAGAAGCCTAGAAAGATCTCAGGCTGGGCCTTGGATGGAACTCTTTGAGCCTAGCACGTCACTGTAGGAGTTTCTATCAAGCTACGACTCTCAATGGGGAGTGTATAGGCGCCGTAAAACCCAATTGCCCGCGCCGTGCCTTGAACACCAGCGTAAGCGAGTGGTCGTCGCGAACGATTGTCGGCGTTCACTATATTCCAAAAAATTTATATTTATATTTTTATATTTATAAGCTGCACTCGTAGGTGCGCCGAGAAAAAAATGTCGGGTAGGACATCTTGAATATGACAATTACGTTCCCGCGGTGAAGTAAGAGCAAGTCAAGATCGTCTGGGTGGTCAGGCCGTTCTCCATCTGCAGACGGTGTGACGCCCCAGACCGAAATCCGGTCCCCATCCCGAACGCAGGTTTGAATAAAGGAGGGCTCGGATGACCGACTTAACCCTGAACGAAAGAATTCGTTGGGGACCCTGGGCGAGCGAATGAGGGGGATCTGAAGGTAATGGGACCACCAATTGTTGATTTCCTTGAACGGCTATTCCCAACGGAGACTAATTAAACAGCAGAAAGTTCTCGGGAACATGAGTGTAAAATCAACCAACCAAACAAACAACAAAAAGCCGAAATGCAATCACAAAATGGAAGAGCTCTAAAATGAAATGGTATATCACATAGTAAGAGGAAATGTCACTGAGTCCTGGCTGACTCAAGTCGGAGGAAACCACCGTCTCATTACCATCTCCTAAGCGAAGTGGTGCAGTCTAAACATCTGGAATCTTTAATGCTTTCAGAACATCGATCTGAGCAAGTTTTGCCGAAAAACTTTTAAATTGTTGCTGGCTTAATATTGGTAAGAGGCTAAGCCCTACGCGACTGCTACAAGGTCTAAAATCTTAGTACTTGCTGGGTCTTTATCTAGTTTCTAGCCGGATGACTCTGAAGCAGAAGAATAGGTCGTTAAAGATCCTTCTGTACTTTAAACTTTTCAAATTCAGGGTAGATAATCTCGATTTGTAAGATGGTAAAGAACGGGAGTATTCTGGATTTGGAAAACACCTATAAAACACGATTCTCGTGAATGTTTTTTGAACCATTTCTAGGAAATCGGTGTTCTTTCTAGGAAATGGGTTCCAAACTGGTGAAGCGTATTCCAGGTGTGGCAAAACGTATGTTTTATACAGTCTCACCAGCAACTTAGGATCGTTACAATGAATGCTTCGCAGAAGTATAAAAAGATTCAAAAACGCTTTTTTCGAAATTGAATCATAATGCTGGGTGAAATTAAGCTCCTTATCGATTAAAACGCCGAGATCCGGACATTGCGTATTACCAAGGTGCATTAACTTAGATTTTAATGCATTCACTGGCAGGGACCATTCTTTAGACCAAGTGATCATTCGCTCGATTGATGACAAAATTGCTGTGCACGCTTCAATTTGCCTATCGTTTTCATAGCAAAAATAGATTTTAATATCATCGGCAAACATTTGTATAAGCTCCTGCAAGACGAAGGCGGTCGGTTCGATGTGCAACGCGGCTGCGACATGGCTGCGTCACAGCAGCGTCACAGCCGCGTCACAGCCACGTCGCACCTCGACCAACCGCCTTCGTCTTGCAGGAGCTTATACTCTAATGTCAGGATGCGTCTTTAAAAATTCGGGTAAATCTGCCGTATATGCAAGGAAGAGAAGCGGCGACAGTACGCCCCCTTGAGGTACTCCACCACTGCGGTTGTAGCGTTTCGAGAATTGATTACCAACTCGCACCGTCATGCCTCTATCACGTGAATAAGAAGCGATCCACATCAATAATTGCCCTCGAATACCGTAGTCTTCGAGTTTTAACAGTAACTTGGAATGGTCTACCCTGTCAAAAGCCTTTGAGAAATCAAAAAAGACGATATCGATTGACTTGTTGTTATTGAGTGCCTCGATCCAGTCAAAGACTGAATCACATAGCAGAGCCGTTGTTGATTCACAGGGTACGAAACCGTTTTGCTCATTTGGGAGAATTTTGTTCTTTTCGAACCAATCAAAAAGTCTTTCGTTGACTAGTTTCCCAAGAATCTTACAGGCCGGCCGGTAATGCTGATTGGTCTGAAAATCGAAACACTGCTAATTCGATCAACTTAGGAATCGCGGTTACTACTGCCTCTTTCCATACTTTGGGTACAGTCCCCTGTAACAAAGAAGCACTAAAATGATGGAGAGGGGGAGACATAGAGCATGGGCGCATCTCCTGTAAACGATTTGAAGGATACCATCGTAAAATGAGCTAGCTGTCGGTTTTAGCCTTTTTAGAATATCATAGAACTTCACTGGATTCACTATCAAGTCTGGACAGGTAGACGGTATGCGGCGAATGATGTGGAAGGTACTAAGAAAATCATCAGTGTTATTAGTCGAGGCAAAAAAGTAGCGAAGTAGTTTCCCAAAGCTACAGCCTTAGCTTTATTGCTAATGATTGCCTTTCCGTGCTCATCAAGTAGATTATTGAGCTTTTGTTGGCCCGCTTTGGTATCTGAGATATCTGTAAAGCTCTCTAACATTGCACTCGGAAAGGCGTCGCTCTCGGTCAACCAGATATTTTTTGATGTGATAACTGATAACTTTACATACTTTCCTGTAGAGTGGATTACCTAGAGGATCTAACAACTGAGAGAAGAGCCTTGACTTTTTTGCAGTAGATTCTCTATATGAGCAGGATATTTTTCGACGTGAGAGCGGTCAAATCGAAAAGACACATAAACGGCTAGGATAGAGTATAATTCTCTGCAAAATTGGCAGTAAAGACTTTCAACCGTTATATCACACAAAACACTGAGCCAATCAATGTTTAAGAGAGCTTTAGTAATCTCCAAAGGGTGCCCTAACAAAATCAGGATAGGGGATGAACCGCTTCTAGCGGAATCAAAAGCAGTTTCGAAGCTAATGACGCTATGATCAGATGTTCCAAATAGCGGCAAAGCTCTGATTTTTCTGATTTCGACATTGGATGAGAAGATCAAATCAATAGCTGCCTTTCCCCTAGTGGGAAAGTTGATAAGATCGTGATTGATTTGCGTAAGATCAATATCGAGGAGAGACGAATAAAGGCGGGAATTACGTAAAGACGACGGAGAAAGAATATCGATATTAAAGTCTCCCAAGACGATCATGCTAACTGGAAGAGAACATAGGTCGTTTATGACATTAGCCAGTCTAGTGCGAATCAGAAGTTGGAGGGCGATAAACTACTATCAGCCTAAGAGGTGAATGGGATGCAGACGTCCATAAATTGAAACAAAGTACATAGGATAGGAGATTACTTGAAAAATGAATTGGTTCCAACGCAAACTCATCCTTGTCAATTAAGCATACTCCGCCACCTCTACATCGAACCCTGTCTATACGATAGAGGGAGTAGGGTAGATCACAAATGATCTCGGAGTCGATAATTCCTAGAGTTGAGCCAGGTCAGTTACGTATAAGAGATCGGGGAGATGGAACGATAAAAAGGCATGAAGAAGATTGATTTTGTTGGTCAAGCTACGGCTATTGAAGAGAAAGCAACGGAAAAAATTACGTCGAAGAGGACTCGCAGGTAAACCAGGCATACTCAGGGGTTTCCCGGGCTCTGTCGTCTTGGAAGATCAGCGATCTGCCGCAACTCTCCTTTGTATACCACCCACTCCCGAATATTTTTGCCCTTGTTCCTCTCTCGCGCCTCTTTCCTTAGTTCATACTCTTGAGCTCGTTCGCTGGCTGTCATACTGCGACGAATAAGACGTGCGATAAATTCGAGTGCCGCAAGCGATAAGCAATAGCGAGGGCTTTGGTCCAATGCGAGCGCGACGGAGACACTATTTTGATTAGTCTTGGTTTCGCACTGTCCAGTTTACCCATCCTATACATTTCGGTGGGCCATCAGTCGACGTTCAAAATGTCTAAAATGCTGGCCACACCTTTTTGAAAATTCTCCTTTTTCTCTAAAAGAGACTTAGACGGATTTCTTCCTCTGAACCTGCTACAGCGATGCTTCTGTGCCTTTCCTCGGTTTCCGCATCAGGCGGAATTTTCGTTTTAAGCGCCAGTACCATTTTTTTGATAAGGGGGTCGGTGTTTCTCTTTAAAATTGAGAGAATGATCTCAACAGCCGACATACCACCGAAATCCCCTCCTTCCTGGGCACTATCATCGACATCAACAGCTGCAGGCTGAGATTCGGATTGATGCTAAGTCCATACAATAAAAAACAATGCAAATGACTATAAGACATGTGACAGAAGCAAAAAACTAGCAGATTGAGCTTTTACGCAAGGGATTACGCAAATTATGAGAACCTCTCTTCCTTGTGACACGAAATGAGATAGGTTGAGTATTTGACCAGAGCGAATGAGCCGGCATCGTGGTATCGATCAATAAAGAATGGAAAATGATAAGAGGAAAGACAATCAGAAGAGAATGATTAACCGAAATAACAAGACGACGGGCAACAGAGGTATTAATCGGATGATCTTGCCGCAATAAATCAAAATTTGTACCTAAAGATTAACAGAAACAGGAGCAATTTTGACAAACGCAAGAACGATGAAGGAGACCAATCGCTCAGCGTGACGAAAGAATTCTAAATCTTTCTTTAACTTTCATGTTGTTCTCGTCAATGCAGGGTATATCTTGACGAAAGCTCCTTTCAAAAGTTCAAAAAAATATGTGCGGAGAGGGTGCGCGCTCATTGTCGCTCGCAAAAGGTGCTTCGGGACCAAACGTTCCCAGCGCGTGGCGCGTTGGTGTTCAAAGCGACGCGTGGGCAATTGGGTTTTACGGGGCCTGTATATGCTTTGTGGTCCTGGCGCAGTAGTCTATACAGTAATCGTGATGCGCTATTTCTGTGGCAGATGTAGCTGCTATCGATTCTTTGCTATCCAGGGACGCCAGATTTTGATGTTCTTCAACAGCGTCTATCAGTTCTTCATGAGCGTCATTGACTAAACTTCAAAAGTTGAATTTCGAGTTTAAACGTTTAGATCCACCGTAACACGGCTTTATGACCCCAACAGGAAAAAGCGAAAAATGAGTACCTTTTGATCTACGCACCGAACAACCTCCTAGACCAAGATTAAACAAGACTTCAAAATTTTGTAGATACCGGGCATTACGATACCCCCCCCCCCCCACATGCCTGCTGAAAGTACGAGCAAAACATACTCTGGAGGACTTTTTAGCAACATCTCTTCTTTTGTACACTATTTCTCTTTTCCTGACCAAACTCAGATTTATCTCTGAGTTCCACGATAGACTGTAACGCCCACCAAACTCAGAGTTATCGCAAAGTACAGCTGCGCGTTTGGTGGCGCTGTTTCTTGTGCAGAACGATTTCGACAATGTTTTCCTACTAGGGATAAATTACCGGTTATGGAGTCTCCTGCCATATATTGCTTTCTAAATTTGGTCCATTCAACTGTTGAAGGAGTAAAAAAGGTGCGAGTCAGCTCAGATATAACTCAGAGTTAAGTCAGAGTAACTGTGAGTTCCCACCAGATTACTACCAACCCTGCTTGAGGTCTAGTGCACGCTGTACTTCATTCGCATTCGGAAAAGGTGATAGATGTGAACGTGAACGTAAAGATGTTTCTTACATCGTCGCAGCGTTGCTTTCACTCGACATTGTAAATTGAGGTCGTATTCAAGACAATGCACTAGTGACCGGAAGGATAGTGTTGTGTCAAGAAGTTCGTCGTTTGTTGTAGTGCGAGAAAGGGATATGGTAGAACCAGTCATTATAGAATTTCCAGCAGCGGTCTAGCTTATCGCATTGCCAACGGGAGAAAGATTGCTGTTGCCACGAGTGTCGAGTCGAAAGTTGTGGGTAAAACACTTATGTGTATCGTGTCGACGGCACAAGCTAGATGTAGAGAATCCGCGCAACGCGCTGAGATATACGTCATGTACTGCAGAGTAGTAGTCGCATAAAAGTGAACTACAAAGGCCTACAGTACTTGTAAACTATGCGCTTGGTCATGTTATCATATCACATAGACATTAATTTTTTGAATGATATTCGAAAATCGAATGATATTCGAAGGTCGAATGATATTCGATATTCGAATGATATTCGATATTCAAATATTCGAAATTTCCGATTTTCGAATACATTCGAGTGTCGAATATTATTCGATAGTCGAATATCCGAAAATTTCAAGTATCAAATATATTCGATATTCGAATATTCGAAAAAAATTTCGAATTTCCTTAAGTATACTATATATCAGCAAGAAGTCATATTTTACCCATTATTGGACGATCTAAAGAAGCAGTTGATATAAATTTTGATCAAAACTTATTCTAGAAGTACAGAATGCAGGGCACTTATCTTTTTAGTAAGTTGTACTGAACATTTGTGGTAAGCTGGCGTTATATTGAAGACATCTCGTAACTCGCAAATCGCGTACGGCAATCTAAAACGTCTAATCCTCCACTACAACTGAGAAGTTCTTTACTTAAAATACACCAATTCGCAAAAAATCTCTAAGGTAGCGAATAGAGGCAGTTGTGCAATATAACTTATGCGAGCAAGACTGTTCACTAGTGTGGACTTTGCGTACCACAAGCATGAGCAATGCAAAGAAAGAAAAACAGGCATTTCAAAACACTTTCAATATATGAACTCGGAACATGAGCTTGAATTTGATAGCTTCTTTGCTTATTTAGTGCCAATAGCAGTGCGAACAATCTCATTGATCGAACGAAATAGCATTAATTAAAATCCAGATATTTTTTCAACTGTCGCAAGCAGTCGAAAGAATGCGACTCTCCATACAGTTCAGAGGTCATAACAGTTGCAAAACATGCATTACCGAGTTTTGCGAAAAAAAAAACGCGGACGAAGTGAGCTTGATACTCAGCTCTGACTACGGAGTTCATTCAAATACGAATTCGAATAAACATTCGAATAAAACATTCAAATAAAATCTTTTCGAAACCCCGTTTTTTGATTATTCGAGTTTTCGAGCAATATTCGAATCCTCGTTTTTTGATTATTCGAGTTTCGAATTTTATTCGAAAATGAAAGAACTCCGAATATCGAACTTCGAATACGAATATATTCAAATGTTTTATTCGAATGATCAAATTTCTATTCTCCGATCACTGCCCTCTTCGAGCGAAGATACGACTCAGCCGAAGGCTGGAAAAGAAAGTCTTTCACAGTGCCGCGAGAAGGAAGGAAGTCGTTTATGACGGTAACAGGCTGGAAGAGCTCATACCGAGATGTGACTGGCCATCGAGGAGGATCCAACGTACGACTACGACCGGCTTCTGAAAGGATTGCGAGCCTGCGGAGAGTGCGCCTCAGTGACTTCTGAGAAGAACTTGGAACGTATCTCGAAGACCACCAAGGAATTGCCCGAAAGAAGAAGATTAGCTGCTTTACAGCCACAGAATGCCGAGAAAGCCGCAGCTCCCAAGTTGAAGATGACAGAGTGAAACAGCTGAAACCAGGTCAAAAGACGGCAGAACAGCACATAAATCAAAAGTAGCAAAAGCGCACCCAGAAACGATCGATCGAGACATTTTGAAGTTATGTTCTAAGATTGGAAAGATAAATGTCGTATGTGGCAAGTTTCGAGCAAAAATGTTTAGAGCCGAACCACCTGGCATGTGCTGCTGAACGGCAAAGTCGACTCTGCGACTCTACATGAACCGACTAAAGCTTCGCTCATACATGTCCTGCGCGAGTTTTGTCCAGGCATTTCTTGCAAAACACCAGTAAGTACAATTCGCGCTTTTTAAATGACTTCCTTGGCACTACAACCACGTCTTAAAAGAAAGCTCCATGCCAACGTTTAAAATATAGGAGCGGATCTATCCTAGAGCTGGATCCCTGCTTCCTGCTTCTTTGTAGCCTCAGCCTCTTGCAGCTGTACTTAGTCCGCGAGAGCGTTTGCGAGGGAATCAACGTTGCGGTATCATTGGTGGTACAAGGTCGTGCTAAGGCTGCAAAAAATGCTGCATCAGCACAACCACCTCGTGAACATCTGCAAGACTGCTGTATAGCAATCACCTATAGATGAGTACAAGGTCGTTAACCATGCTGGAAGGCTCTGAACTGCATGAGCGAAGCATTTACGCTCCATCTGTAAGCGAGATGGGGGGCGAGTGGTGTAGTGGTATGAGGCGCCACTATGACCAGATCGGACATAGGTTCGATCCCCGCCCCTGGGTCAACCGAGCCCTCTACCCTCCGGGGCCGGTAAATTGGTACCAGAGTAATCTGGGAGGATAAAAGCACTGACTTGGAAACGGCTGGCCCCCGCAAGTCACTGTAATAGGCTCGCACGCATACAATTGCCTCTTCGATTATGAAGTTAGTGTGTGGGTTCGGCGCATGCCCTCAGAGGTATTGAAGACACCGAATCCTTTATCCTTTTATGTAAGCGAGATGGCGGTGGTTTTTGTTGCCACAGCCGCGACATTGCTTGGAAACTTTGCGAAACTTTGCAGCGCATTTCTGAAATTAGATCGTACAGTACTCTTTGCCCTGCGGTACTCACTGATGCTCTAGGATGAGGTAGATGGGTAACTTTTTGAAGTTTGACGTAAAAGTCTTAACACCAATGCCTTCAAACAATGGAGTAAAGGCTATGGATTCTTATGCGCTTCGCATGGTGAGGAGCACGTTCTTCAAACACGTCGTCAAATGTCGCCAGATGTCTCATCAGTTCATCTTGGTCGGGTACGCCAAGATCGGGAGTGAACGGCTGCGGCTAGAGGGCATCCTCTTTCGCGGAAGGCCTGCGTCAAATGCGAGGGTACGCTCATGACCTATGTTAGTGCATGTGGGCCACCTGATCTGCTCATGACGTTTACGTAAGCCGAAATCGCAGGATAAACTTTTTGTGGTAGAGCGCCTCCTGACTGCCATGCCATCACGACGAAAGTCTTCAGACAGAAGCTCACGAACCTTGTGGACTTACTGAACAAAAGCCACGTCTATGGAGACACTCGTTAGTGGATGTGACCGCGGAATGGCAGGAATGCGGTCTCCCGCATGCCCACATCTTAGTGTGCCTAAAGGGGAAAATTCGCTCAAGCATCATCTCGGAGAAGCTTCATAGTTGAAAAAAGAAGACTCTTTCGATTTTGTCCGAAAAAATATGATTTATGAGCAATACGGACCATTAAAACCGAGGACACCTTGCGCGAAGGCAAGTGTACCAGAATGTACCCCCCGGGAACTGATCTGCGACTTTCGAACGGGAAGTGATGGCTTTCCTCTATGCAGAAAGCGGTACCTTGATGATGGAGGACATACCGCCGTCGAGTGAAAGTGAACCAATGTACCGTTGAAGTAATGGTGGACGACTGCTGGTTGTGCCATGAACTTCCTTACTATCGAAAAGGTTTCGTACACATATCTGTGGTACTGTAACACGCTGGACTCGATTGAGTACGTCTGGATATGTGAACAAAGGAAGTACATTTGATGAGATCGAGCATTATCAAATGAGCAGGTACATAAGCAGCAACGAGGCAGTTTGGGGGTATTTTGGGTTTTAGGACGCACGAACATCACCCACCTGTCACCCATCTACAAGACCATCTAGAGAATGGACAACGCATCTACTTTACGGCTGAAAATGCACGGCAATGAGCTGCAAAACGCCTCAAATAACTTTGACACTTTGCAGCATTCTTTCTCCTGTGCCAATATGATTTGTTTGTATGGACTTTGTTGCAAACAGAAGTCCCATATTTCAAAATTTCATGTTTTTTTTCTACCGTGTTCGTGTTTCTCGGTTAATCGTGTTTACCAATCATGTTTTGCTGGCTTATCACCCACTTTTCGGATGAGCAACAGCACTGCTCTTTGGGACCGCAGACAACTGCGTCTCATGCATGGCTTTCCCAGAATAAGTTTTCTAGCGTCGGTAGTGTCAGGTTGGTGGATACCTGGCAGGAACCAATCGCAGGCGTTTTGGACAGCTCGTAAAAGTAGCAGTGGCATTCCCTAATGCAATCACTTGACCTACCTTGGCCAAATGGAAATTTTTTCCTCAACACCTGAGGCCCTTATTCACTGTTTGTTTTGTTCTGGTAAAGGTGACAGGTTAATCTATCTTACTCTAGCAATGTTTTCATTACTCACACAGGCTTTGGCACACGTTTACGTGTATGAGGTAAAGATAAAAATAAATAAATATAAATATACCAGCCGCTCACTGCCGCTACGCGGCAGGTGCGGCTGGCACTCGGCAGCTTTGCTGCCTTGTACACTTTTCATAACTGGGTCCCGAAAAACTTTTTAGTGCACTTGCCATCACGCATACACGGTGATCGGGTTATGGATTCCGCAAGGTCGGTGCATCATCATTGTTGTAATAATTCCGTGCAGAACTGGGTCCTCAGCGGGGTCCGGAATGGTAGCGCTGATGAGGCGATCGACGTCGGCTGCTGTGCGAGGTTTCGAGTCGTTGTCCAAGATGAGAAGGGAGTGCGTGTGTGGCAACTCTCGCTTCTGCCACTCGAAGACTGATACGTAACCTACGACGCAACCGAGAACGTGTTGTATGAGAAGTAGCTCCATGAGGGCGTCGAATTTGCACTTGTAAACTCTCGCAATCATGTCAAGACGGTAGGTGGCAGTCTGTCTTTGCTGAAGGCTCTCTTCAATCTCCCGTCATTCGGGGTTACATATGTAAACGTTATGAAGAAGTCCGGCTTGCCGTATTTTGCGACTATGGTTATGGCGTCTTGGCAGTCTTGTAACACAGAACGCGGACTTCCTTTAATCGTGGCTGGCAGGATGATTCGCTTGCCCTGTGGCCCATTGCAACCGTCGTCAGTAGAGACGAAGTCGAGTAGCGACTGGTACCGTATGCGCTCGAAGGTCGGCTTGATAAGTGCGGATGTAATTGAAGCGGTTTTGCTCCGACTTAAAAACAGCGTCGACAATGAACTGCTGCTTAAAGGCAGCGTCCAGGCAGATCCGAGCTTGACGGCCACGCCCACTTCCCTCAGACGGCCAAACCCTTATAAATAAAATCTCGTCAGCCTTGACGTGTTTTCACATGACCAACACAGTCGAACTTACAGCGTTTACCTGTTAATACTTGCTTTCGACAAGGATAAGATCAGAAGCACTCGTCCGGGTTTTCCCAAAATAGCCCCAAAAGGTGGTTTTCTGAGAAATTCACGCTTTTTGAGTTCCATATTCGGAATCAGCGCCATGGAAAGGCCTGGATAATATAAAAGTATAGAAGTCGAGAATCTGCCTGGACGCTGCCTTTAAGTCGGCCTCCGTGATGAAACGGATTAATTCTGCCAGGCCTGACCTGAAGCAAGTAGAAGTAGTCCGTTGAGATATGCAAGAGCGTCGACTGGCGTGACCTTTCTTCTTCAGATCCGGGCACCAGCCAAAATGTGCCCTTGGAAAAAAAAGGGGTAGCAGAGGGATCGGCAAGATTGAAAATGTCTGAGATTTTCTGAACTGCGTTGACATGTGGACGTACGGCAAATTCGCGATGAGCGGGAACGTCACCGTCTTCGCCGACGTAAACAACGGCCACGTCGTTGGATGTAGGGGCGCTATAGCGACGACGGTCAAGGGAACGGTCCATCTCGAAAATCATACAAACTGGCTCAGCACTGTAGTTCTCCTTTGATGCGGCAGCTTATCCTTTCATAAGCACCTCGTCCAACACCTTGTAGGATCAAGCGAAGGGATTAACACGGTGTATCAATGCACTTAACGATCGCATCACGTCGGGACGGGAAGGGCCGTCGTTGCCAATGAAGAGCTGTTGCAAGTCTGCAGGGAAATTGGCGAACTTGTCTTCGATGATGATGTTGCCAAAGTTGCAGCACACATTAATCTTATCACAGCCATTAGGGACTTCAGGCGGCGCTACAATGGAGGAAAATAACATCCAACTTGCCGAGGTAGTGCTCAGCGATGGAAGGCACATCAGCAGGTAAGTGTGTTCATGATATCGTTCGCGCATAGAGGCAAGACGTCGATCTCGTGCAGCCAGTGTCTATGGTTACGGCGAAGACGGCTACGCAAGGCTTTAGAAGGCTTTTTGCAGCAGTACGGGATCGGGTTCTCTGTGCGATGTACACCTGCGACTGGGGTGTGGAAATGGTCTCCTCGGATCGTCCTTGACGTGTGGCCGCATTCATCTCCTGGACGTATTTTTTGAAAGGTTGTACTGGCGACAATGAGAGTAACTTACGTGCATCGGGGCAAGCTCTTCTTGGGCCTCTGGTGCTTCCTGACTATGGTGAAGACGGTTATGCGCAGCTGCGGAGCTCCGTCTTGAGCCACGTGCTCGACATTTCTGCGCAATGTGCATCTGCGAGATGAGAGTGGAGGTAGGTGCCGTTCAAACATTACTTGTTGCCGCGAGTCAAGCGTAGAGATTGTTTGTGCCGTGTGCTCGTCGATTGGTTCGTATCGTCGTTCGCCAACCTGTTCTGAGCTCGCACCATGCAGATTGATCCAGTGTCTCCTGAAGGCGTCCGTTAAAGGCAGTGGCTCGGCAAATCCTCGATCCGAGGTTGTCTCACTTACCTGAGGTAGTTCGAGGCGCTAGTTTCGAAAATACACTTTGGAGATCACGAAAAGTCGAAAACTAGCATTTTCCAAGGGTTCTTATTTTGAATTTGGACGGGTGAACCACTCTCCGCCATGGTTGGAGACGTAGAGTCCTTGCGAGACCTCCATGTTTATAATATTACGGCATGCCGCCCCTGACCGGGGAGCGGGACCGCAAGCTCGTCCGAGCGCGTGTAAGGATGGCTTGCGCGCACGGGTTTAGCGACAGTTTTCCATGCAGAGGAAGCATGTAGTGCGCTCGGACTTGCTCTGTTTTGATGCTTGATATGCAAGCAACCTTCTATACAAAAATTTCGAGATGTTTGGTTTTGCCGATTCACTGCCTTTAATCTGTGGTCCCTCTTGCCGTCGACGAAGACGAGGTTCCACATTGAGGCAAGACGCCGCTCTCATGCCTCTGGTGTTTCTCGGCTACGTTGAAGGCGGCTACGCAGGCTTCAGAAGTGCGCCTTGCAGCGTTACGGGTTCGGGTTCTCTGGGCGATATGCATCTGCGAATGAGGTGTGGAGGTGGACGGTCCATTGCTGTAGGAGGTCAATATGAGCGCCATGGTCTCGGGTGTAAAAGTAGTCGAAGGAAGTACGACCGATGAAGGCATGTTATGAATAAACCGTAAGGCCGGGATAGGGTATTTTGATTTGGTAGTCACATTTGATCTCGTGGATGAACATTTTGATTTGTTGATGAGCTAAGCAGTCGACAAACCCGTTGCGAAAAGTCAATGCATAGTTGAATATCAGCTAGCCTCCAGAATGTGGCATACAAAAAATCAAAAAGGTAAAAAAGTCAGTGACTAAAGTTGTAGATATTTTATTCAAATAAACCATGCTTAGCTATCCCTTCCTGCCAGTTTTCAGCTCAACAGAGATTGAAACACAAAAAATCGATAAATTGATAGTGCTTGTATGGTGAAAAAACTTATTAACACCCGCTCCGCCTGGAAGTTCATGTGTGCAAAGTTTCGTTTGAGTTCAGTGAAGTTTTATAACATTTTAGGCCGGTCATAACGGAATTGCTAAGAGAAAAACGCAAAAAATCGATAAATTGATACCGCCACTCGCTGTTTTTCGGTGAAAAAGCTTAATGACACCCGACCCCACCCCGAAGTTCATGTATGCAAAGTTTCATCCAAATTCCTTGAGTTTTTGTACCATTTCAGGCCGGTCATAAAAAATGCTTATCCAAATATTATATAGGTATTGATATATGTATGTGTATATATACCCTGCTCCGCCCGGGTATCATGACTTATAGTAAAGCGCTAAACGTCTGTCTTTTTGTGCATATGTGTATGTTTGTCCGTCACGAAATTCATAGAGGGAGCTGCAGCCAAGCTTTCGAGCTACAATTTTGCATATTACACTGTATTACCATGTAGACTATGTACAAGGACGAGCCGTTTCAATAAACGGGTACTTCAAAATTTGTGCGTCAAACGGATCCACGCGGCTTTTGGCTCGCGGAACTAAGTAGCCAATGCGACTTTTTTTTCCAAAGTCATTTTGCCTGACAAGTAAATCTGCGCCCCATGAGTTCTAGCCCAAAAGTGCTTGAAAAGTTTGCTTTCATGCAAAAACAGCCCAAAAAGTAGTAATCGCCTAAATAGTCAATTTGGCAAGGCTTTAATTCAAAAATGAAGAGAATTTTGCACGGAAATGTAGCCCAAGGTGACTACTATCCTTATGACTATCAAACTAAGATGAAGATGTTTTTTTGTAAAGAAAAGTTTCCTTTCTCAAAGTTACCGATCTTACATGGAGATGCTTCGAAAATGAGTTGTTTCCAATTTATTTGTGATGTTTAGCATCGCACGGTGAGTATCAAAGTCGTCATTATGCGAGCAAGAGAAAGGCATACGGATAGCAGAGCCGAACCTCCGCGAAGCGGAGGTGACGCACTGTTGGCATTTTTGCACTGACTACATAGGGCATTTTGACACTCACTATAACACACAAAGGGCATTTTGACACTGACTATCATACTCACTCATAGCGCAGCTCCAGCGCAGTACTGGTTGTTTGGTCTCTATGTCCCGATCTGGCAAGGCTGGAGTCGGGCTTTCAACATCTAGTCTGCCACTCCATCATTTAGTTAAAATAAATCCATTGCCATACAGGACTTTTCAAAGTCTCGATTTTTCATGAAGCCCTAATGAAGGCGGCGGACGGAGCGCGGGACGCTGGCTTATCGCATAATAAAGTCTTGCTACCAACCTCGGTCGGCAGCTTATAACTGTACTACAACAATCACAATGCCAAGGTTTATCGACAATCGAATATGAAATATCGATGTCCCAATGGTTTAAGTTTCTATTTGAGTATTTTAGGCGGCAGCATGCGAACGACGGGAGGGACGCCACTAAATTTTGGAGCACCTCTTTCGCATACGATGAGTCCTTTCTTCCTTAACCACTCCCCAAATTTCCCGCCTTCAGCGAAGTTCACAGCACAGAAAACCTGTAAGGAATAAAGTACTGCAAAGCCAGTAAGTCTAAGGTGTAAAATCGCAAACTAAGTCATGTCTTGCTTGGTCAACGTACCACTAATATGGTAGGTAACAAGAAGATATACGTGAAAATTCTCATTCTGGTCGAACTGACGTAAACTCTCTGGAATAAATACCCTGAGAGAGCAGGCGGTACATAGAGCGGTTGATAAAACGATAAACGAAAAAAACCTCTTTGACACAACTTGACAGAGAAACAAATGATCTTTTGTGCAAGGGAAATTACGAGATTGCAAAGAGATAACAAAGATAACCTTGATTTCTCTGCTACGAAATTCCTAGGCATTTGTAAGAGAAATAATGTCAAAAATAACACCTCATGAAGTTGTGCACAATATACACCACTCTATCTCTACTAAAACTTGCTATTCCACGACATAGGTGTCCAAAAAAGTACAAACAGTCTGATCGTTGATACACTAGCTTTCAGCCTTTGTCGAGATTTGGGATTATTCTGTAAAGCTGGCTTTAACTTAGACTTAGCACGAGCGAATTTCCGATCGCTCTTCATTAGTGCAGAATAACTGTAGGAACTTCAAGAAGGATTCTAGGACATTGAAAACCATATTTTGCTTCGCAAAATTAAAGAAACAAGCTAAAAGCTTCCACGTTAGATTAATCAAAGTCTTTAGATATGGGTGGCATTTCACTTTATGCTCGAATAATAAGTAGTATTCTCTCGTAACAATTATCTTTTCAATTCAGAATGTGATCGTACCCTCGAGACGCTCAACAAACTCGAAAATGTGTAGTAAAATCAGCAAGCGTAAAAACCCTGCTAGGCAGTTTTCCAGACTTCTAAGAAAATTTTGGCAGACGGCTTTTTTCACAGTGATTCTATCAGGTTTGTCCCAAAAGTAGCATTTTTAGATAAATTGAGCTGTTTTTGTTTTCCTAGCAGACTCAGAGTGTCATTCGATAGAGCGAAGCAAGCTCCACAAAAAGACCATCAAAGATACACTTAAGTCGTAATCCAGATAAAATTTGGAGTCAAAACCCAAAATCTTTCAGCTATCCTAAAAATCAGATCTCCTTCCAGAAAGTCCCTATGGACTTCCAACTTGGTTTATACACAGAGAGTCCCAAAAAATGCGTCTACTGTTTGATTGTAAATAACTCTCTTGTAATGAAGTGTTTTAAGGAGCTTTAGGTATGGTTTTGTAGAGCGAGGTTGAACTTAGATGTACAGCATAGTGCGAGTCATTGATCGCTCTTCATTACTATAGGATTACGGTAAAAACTTCCAGCATATGGATTTGATGTGAAATTTACAACCTAATAAATTTTTTTCAAAAAATCTGAAAACTCGTGTATTAAGGTTTTCGCGCATGCTTTTTACGATTGTTTTTGCTTTTTTGACGTTGTAATTACATTTCTGAAATGCTGGGAACTGAGTTATTACGATTTACCGGGGATAACTTTGGAAAGAAGCATCACAGTAATGAAAATATCAAATTCGAAATCAGCTGCTTGCTTTACCGTAGTGTAAGAGTTTTTGGCTTGTTCGGTTTTGTTCCGAGGCAGAATATAGCCTCCAATGGCCCTAAAATCCTTATCGAATTTCGTACCGTAATCCTACAGTAATGAAGAGCTATAGATGATTCGCTCCATACTGCAAATCTAAGTTTAACCTCGCTCTACAAAACGGTACCTAGAGCTTCTCGACACTTCCTTACAAGGGAGTTATTCACAATCAAACAGTAAGCACATTTTTTGGGACACTTTGTATAATAGACATATAGTAGTAACCAAAAATATATTTGGTGGATTTTTTTCGGGGCTCAAAACTGAGAAACAAAAATGGTGTGAAAATGCCAAAATGCTTTTTTTGAGTTTTCTATGTCGAACCTGGTATTTCTCGATTATAAAAGCGCACAAACGTTTTGAAAATGTACTAAGTAAGGCTTGTAGTATACAATGACCTATGTGGGAGAGGCTGGGGGGGGGTACCACTTTTGAGGTATCTCTTTTCTCGCTTTTTGTGCGCGAAGTCCAGTAAAGACATATTTAAGACTACTTACCAATCTCTACTGCAAAGCACGGTTATTTGTACCCTCTAAACTGCCACGTTATATGTTATCATCATACGTAGCAGTGTTGATAGCGAGAGATTACAAAGAACAACTTGCAGAAGAGGTTGATCAAGTTCACCAACGTAGATGTCTGCATATGTCTCCGCCATGAGGACACGATAGTAAGATTGACTAATGTGTATTGTGAAAGTGCGAAAATGAATGAAAAACTCCTTAGGTGTTCAATTTATGGGCATTTGACACCTTTCAACTAAATGACTCCCTCTGTATTGCAGTAGCCGATTATTTTCAAGATGCGGACACCTTTGAATCTATACCATTGAGTTTGTTCCACACGTATGATACCTATGTCTGCCGTTTCTTCAGTTCACGAAAAATAGTGTGAGTTACAGAGACCATTTAAACTGAGATGTACGTAGTATGATAAATCTCATGTCCAATATTCGTAAAAACGCTTCCGTCAAGGTATTAGGTTTGCCCGAAAATGTGTAGCAACATTCTCAAAAATTTATAGCCCCTTACATTTCCAAGCGTTTGCTTTCCTGAAATTTTGAACTCGTCTAAAAAAACAATCATGCGCTTTACAAAAGCATTTGGGGTACTTTCTAACTCGCAAACACCTCAGTGATAGAAGGTTACGAATAGAATTTGTAGAGTTGCCAGAAATGTGAATCAAGGCCCGAAGGGAGGTGGCAAATAGTCCTCTGTGAAGGATTACGCCTTTGCCGCTTTGATTTTACAATTTTTACCTTGATCGCACCAATTGCGTAGGCTATTTGATTGAATTGCGTTTTCCTCAAAAGTCGGGACTCGTTTGTTCTTTCGGACTCTGCAAAGAGAAGGCGAGAAGCTGAAGAGGAAGATGCTTCAATGATCATTTAAGTGTCAGAAATCTTGCGTTACATACAAAAACTTTCCTACTGCAATCTGCAGGCTTTCAAAGTATTTACCTAGATTCTGCATGAAGCAACACTGCATTCACTAAAGGATCGTGAAGTTCACAAGTGAGTGCCTCTGTGCTGGCCAAGAAGCAAAGCAGTAGGATTGTAAAAAGAGACAAAGTCATTGCTAACTCTCGAATTTGTATTATAAATGCAACCTCTTCAAATAAAGGCTGCACTAAGATAACAGAGAAGAGAAGATCAAATGCTTTACCTATCACATAATAACTTTTCTCAGCATTCTATGAGCAGCTGCAAAATGGGGTCATGTTATGTTGACTGTAATGACTTCTGCTGAGGGCTTACCTCCGTGGCCTATGAGAATATTTGTGGAAGGCAAGCTCTACAACTTTGAAGCGAGAAATCGAGAGCGTATGACCGACAGGACACACTTTCCTTTTATACGCTTACAAATAAAGTCTTGTATCAGTCATATGCGAGCACTTCTTTTAATCGCTTATATGTAATCAGATTGAAAAATTAGATGGAAAATCCCTTGACTGTTAATGTAACGTAAAAACTTATGTTGATCCTTGAACCAAGTCCGCAATTCGCGACAAGTGCGTCCGTTGCTTATGAGCAAGTGTGATTTTGCTAAACGACAAAGAGTAATTCTGTTTCATCATACAACAGTCACCCTATTTGCATTGCCATTAAATGAATTTTGCAATGCTCAAAATCGAATGATATTTTTACGAAAATGACGCACAAGACTGTTTTTTCTACCGAAAAGTTAAATGTCAAAAAATCGTATGTTTTTCAAATAAAGTATCGCAGATGCAAATACCTACTTCGCTCAAGGCTTGAATGAATGCCCAAAACTCATTCCTCTCCGGAATTGTGGCTCTTTTGATAACATGCTGTGAATTTATGTCTAAACATATAAATACAAGTACACGCTATGATTATCTGCATGATGCTTGTTTTGAACTCACACCAAAGACGGTAAAAAAATTTTGTTTTGCTCTGCAAAAGCGAGTACTAATTCTAGTACTCACAGTTTTCATTTCTTTAGGGCCATTTGATCACATGCCTTTCTGGGTGCTTCATGATACGTAGCTCCATTCTGCTCATCTCATCTAAATATGATATTCGGTTATGGCAAATGTTTCGTTAACGTCTTTTAGCCAGATTTTTAGCCGATTATGATTTCTGAAGTGAGCCGTAGATTTGATGAAAATTTTTTTATCTAGAGGAGATAAGTGGTGTTTTTCAGTGATGAAAAAACTTAATTGGATTATCTGTTCAGTGTCATTAAATCACTTATAGCAAGCTCCTTAGCGATTGCTAATAGATTGCATCGAAAATTTGCTTCAACGACGTCACAATCATTTTTGTTTTTCTACTTATAGTACCAAGTATGGTGTGCTCCAATCCTTTGCTATCACTTTAAAAAGCAGGGCTCGGGACGAGGTGGCTAGTTGAAAATGCAAAAAACGAAGTGCCCCTTGACTTCGCCACAAAAGTACGACATCCCCCTTGAAACGCTAACGAACATATCAAACTTGAAAACAAAAAGAATGGAGTAGAATACAAGATCGACAATAAATAGGCGATAAGAAGTAGTGACTGTTTGTATTCCTCGGGTTGGCGGCATGCTGTGTCCGCCGCGCACCACTGCTAGCTTGGAGCAGCTTTGCCGCTGCCATCCAGATAAGTTGGAGGGCTATAACTACGCGGGGAAGAGAGGGTTTGGGGAGGTACAAGAGCTGTTTTGTAGAATATTAGATGTAGATTACCTTTATGTAGAAAATTTGAAAAAATTATGTGAAGGATAGGATTTATATGACTTTGTTGGCGCTAAGCCACCTCAGGTGGCTATCCATGTGGCTTGGAAGCCACCTAACCCCAAAAAAAGTTTGCCATGCACTTAGTTCACATAAATTTTTCATAATTTTTCATACATAGTCCCCCCCCCCATTGCCCATCTACACGTCTATTTTGGTGCCATTTCATCTTCACTTCGCTGTAAACAAACCCTTTGTTTATTTGCTTGCGGCATGCCGGCATCGTGCCGGCAGCAGATCGAAAAACAGCGTTATGCTCTTCCGCAAAAACGACATCTACTTTGCTTTTTCCCCAAAAAAACGATATCCAGCTTGCTTAAGCCACCTGTGCCGAGCCTTGTTAAAAAGTAGTAATCACATCATTTGGTTGTGCTCTTATAATCAGCCCCATGACCTCAATTTGCAAATGAAACAGTAAGCTCTAATTACTGCATACTCACTCAAGTGCATAGATGCAAGTTCTTAAAAATTGTGGGTTGGCGATGTGTATTCTTTGCGGTGACTCCGAGATATCAACGCAGTACTTTATACCTATTTCTTTCACAGGACGAAAAAGCTTGTTTCTTCAATAATCGTCGTTCCCTTATCCTTATTTTTCTCATACACGTAAACGTGTGCCAAAGCCTTTGTGAGTGACGAAACATTGCTAGAGTAAGAGACTAGCCTGTCACCTTTTACCAGAACAAAAAACAGCGAATAAGGGCCTCACGTGTTGAGAAAGAAAAAATTCTATTTGGTCAAAGGAAGTCAGGTGATTGGCATGGGAGAGTGCCATTACCACTTTTGCGGACTGTCCAAAACGCCTGCGATTGGTTCCTGTTCCTGCCAGGTATCTATCAACCTGACACTACCGACGCTTGAAAACACCTGTCTTATTCTGGGAAAGCCATGCATGAAACGCAGCTGTCTACGGTATTAAAGAGCAGTGCTGTTGCTCATCCGAAAGTGGGTGACAAGCCAGCAAAACATGATTAGTAAACACGATAAATCGAGAAACACGAACACGATAAATCGAAAAAAAACATGAAATCGTGAACCCACGTAGTAGGAAAGGGCTTCACGAAGGCGGTTGTCGTAAAAGCGAAGTGGGGAAAGCAAAGTCCGAAACAGATGAGTCGACAAGTGAGGGCCAGCAAGAAATAGACCAGAAACAGGCAGACCTGTAGTGAAAACAGACCAGGAACGAGTCAAACATCATTACTAGTATTGGAGAAATCCTAAAGATATGCTTTCGTAATGCAAATTGTGAGTACTTAATTATCAAAGGAAACAGAACATATTACTCCAATATTCTCAAGGAAACGAACGCCAGAAATTACAGAATACAAGACCTCTTGTACCTATTAGATTACATACTTAATAACAGTTACTGCACACTTGGTAACAGGTTATTCATTGAAACCAAAGGAGTGCCCCAAGGCGGTAATACCAGCCCAATAATTGCAGATTTAACACTTTCCTATCTGGAATACAGTTACGCTTTAAATAAGTACACAGATGGAAACATATTCAAACCCTTTAGGTATATGGATGATATCCTCATTATACACAGCTGTAGTACTGAAACAGTTTTAGGGATTCTACATGACACATACAATAACATCCTAGACCTTAAAACCACACAGATAAGCACACATGAATGCAATTTCCTAGATCTCAATATTAGGATTACTTATAATGAGCTAGTCACTAAACAGTACAACAAAACTGACAGTTTCGATTTTAACGTATTTAAATTTGGTCGTGGTAGTTCACATATCAGTTACAAACAAAAGATAGCAATTGTGTACACAGAAATACTTAGAATATTCAGAACTTCCACACAATTCACAGACTTCAAGTGTAGATTCAGTCAACTTGTAACACAACTTGTACAATTGGACTATAAAAAAAGATTTAATAACCGGCGCCTTTCTAAAATTCGTTAGTTCCAATACTCAAGTTAAATACAAGTATCCAGAAATCCAAAAATTTAAGAACATTAGAGTTCTGTTCAAAAGATTCAAAAAAAGTTGACACTTTTTTGATCTCATATCATTTGACCTTCCTCCCCCCCCCTTTTTTTTTTGGCCTACCTGCCCTACTTTATTTACTATATAAACCCCCAGTTTCCAGCACTAGCACATTCATCACTCCTCCCTACTGATGAGCCTCGGGAGTAGTCAGTGTTTATATTCTGCCTGTCTAGGGGCAGAGGCGAAACAGGGACATTCTTTCTATTATAACCATGTCAGAGATAACAAGTTTGTGAGGGTTACCCGGGGCTTGTTTATCTCTTGGCACAGATACTGCCCTAAAGCATCTTGATAACTAAATATAATGCTTGATCCGCATAGTATGTCTTTACATACTTAGGCCAACTGGCTAATTAGACCAACTGGTCCATACTATCCAACAGGATAGTTATTTCTTCACATATTGTAGTTTGCACACGAACATTTACATTTGAGTCTTTTGACTACTGAATCACACTATGATGTAAAAAGAGAAAAATGTTCAATAATGATACGATATATCAAGTTAGATTGATATACTCTCTGAATTCTTTCTTCCATTACTTGATTTTGCCACAGTTAATGTGATACTACAAAGTAAACAAATAGCATGTATACGTGTATACGTGACCACTCACATTACCCCTGACGAAACTCAAAAGAAAGTTAAATTCAGAAAACTCCTTTTTCTTGTCGAATTCAAGGCAGACTCTTATCTCTTTTGCAATACTGCTCCCGACGCGAATAACTGCTGATGACTCATTCAGCAACCCATATGACACAAGACATGACGTTAAAATTGGAAAAATCAAAATTTCCCATTTGTCGCAACTGACAATGTTTTTGCAACTTCAGCTTCAGATATTCTTTTACAGCACAAATACAGCTTGTGATTCGTTAGCATAAGTCCTTTTAGCATAATGAGACCATGATACAATGCTTACGCAATAAATCGTTGCATTATGCGATTCCAAATGAATCATTCAAACTCCATCCAATATTCAGAACACAGCTATAGCCGAATGAAACTCGGCAAGTCGACTCCTTTGACTCCATACAGTAACTGTTCGGTTATTTACATCTTTGAGATTAGATAATATCCTCTATGTCTGTTGCGATTCATTTTGATGGTCCTAGCCCGAAAAACAAAGTATGAAATACCAGCACACTATTGATGTTACGTAACGTTGGACACTCTCGCTGGTACGATTGAAACACATTGCCAAGGTAGCATGACTCATCATAAGTTCGATTAGCAAAGATTGGTCTCTATTTGGGAGTACGCAGAAACAGGTCATACAAAATCACATGCTTTTAGCAAAGATCCTCATGGCGTAATGATTCCAATCCACACCTACGCAAGAACCATTATTTTAGACGATTCCAAGTGATCTTACAACTCCATTCTACAATTAGAACTATTTCATAACTTCGAGCGTTCCATCAGTAACATTTTGCTGGTACAACTGAAACAGATCATTACCAAAAAAGCATGACTCATCATAATGACTAGCAGAGTTTGGTCTCTAATTGTGAGAACGCCTAAACAAATCGTACAGAATTAAACGCTTCTAGCATAAGTCCTTTTTACGTAATGAGTCCAGTTTACAACTCATACGCGAAGAACCTTTATATTAGACGTTTCCAAATGAATTCTACAAACTCCACTCAATAGACTAAACTCAGTCATATCCGAAAGAAACTCGTTGACTCCTTTGTCTCCACACAATAACTGTTATACTATTTACATTTTCGACACACAAGAATAGTCTCTATGACTGTTTCGCATCATTGACGGCGGAGGTCCTACTCCGAAAAACAAAGTATGACATATCAACACATTATTGGTATACATGGTAACTTCGAACACTCCACCAGTAACATTTTACTCGTACAATTGAAACACATCATTGCCAAGTATTCACATGACTCTCATCGGAAGATCGACCAGCAAAGACTAGTATCTATTTGAGCAAACGTCATACAGGTCGAACGGATTCACAACATCTCGTTCACGAAACCACCGATGAGTCATGTTCGATGAAATAGTGCACATACACCGGATAGACTGAGATTCTCGACAATACGATTAAGAGGACACGTTCATAGGGATCGCTGCATTGTACATAGTTAATGATCGATGAGATTCATCATAACAACTCAATTGCAAGGTGTTAAGCATAGGTAAAACTGAGCTACTATTGCTGAAGTAACTCAAAGTGAGTAGTAAGATAGAAAAATTAGGCACAAAAAGAATGACCGGTAAACAACCCACCGAGCTAAAGAAATAATAAGAGTGTACACATCGACAAAGCGAAAAAATATAATCAAAATCAGACAGAACCATAAGATCTCAAATGTCACCTGCAAAAACGGAGATACTGCTAGAGTACACGCACTTTAAGCAACACAAGTGCTCGCAACAACCTTGTCTTATCTAGAATAATAAAAAAATAAAAAAAAAGAGATGTAGTAAACACTTCTATGTCCTTTAATTCAACTAAAAAATAATCTAACTCACCCTTATGACTTCTTTTTCCTAGGATTCGACTCCGAGTCCGCATTTACACGTTTCACGCCACGATTCTGAAAGAAACATCTTTATCACGCATATGATAATGCAAAATTGAACTCACAACAACTTCAGAATAACTCTCACTCTCGGCTTCTCTATTCTCCTCGAGACCAGGCAATGTCAATGGCCCTATTGGAAGTTTACCACCCTATAAAAACTTGTACAATAAGAACAAGGAATTATAATTAACTATCACTCACCAGACTGTCCTTCTTGATTCTATAATCGATAATCTCATCAAACGGCAATCCATTCCAGTTTCGGTAATCGAAGTCCAGTCTTCTAGCAAGTATGACGGGATCGAACTGGAAAAACTTTTTCAATTGGTTACAGAAAATAACAACTAGTACTCACCACCCCTACACCAACTAACTCGATCCTCCACTGCTTTATCTTCATGTCTATCGGGGACTTCTGCTTCTCACGATACTTTTCCTTGATGAGATTTCGCAAAAACAAGCTGAAACAAAACATATCACACCTCATATGGAATCCAGTCACTTACCACAGCCGGTTCTGATCGTTCATTCTCAGCGTCTTTTCCTGTACGACGACTATGTTGGTCTGGTGCTCACGATTATATTCACCAAGTTTGGTCTTGCCCAGACTGGTGAAATACCTCCAGAACTTATACGTCACCTTTGCCTGTAAACAACGTCAAACTAATCACAAGATATCCAAATCCACACACTTACCTGCAAACACATGGTACTGGCCCCTATACCGGCTGGCCTCGGCCAACTTAGAGGGTTATAATCACGTTCGCGATCTTTATCGTAACTATAACAAGGTTAATTAGAAACGAAGTTCCTTTTACAAGAGCTCACCCCACAATAACGACAAAATCTTCCAGCATTAGAGATAATTCTTTACGCATAGATATTGGTATATTTACAATACGGATGTACTCATTCATAACACGCTTATGAACACCTTCGATAAATCGTTCAACGCGATAAGGATTCATTCTAAAACTAAAAAGCTTCGTTACCATTGAAAACTCACAAATAACCAGCAGTGAGTACATGGATGTAGATACCCTAGATACAACAAATAGAACGTTAGGATCCAAGTTAGGTGAACCAGCCGCACCGCGAGTAGAGAGTTGAGATAATGACGAAAGTGAGCAAACATCCTCACCCAAAAAATTTTTTAGGCCTTCACAATTTATAGGACACAAACATATCGAGATACGGTCATAATAATTAAACAATTGTTAATGTAGCATGTTATCTACAAGTACTTCACTCATGCAAACCATTTTGTCAATAAGCTAATGAGTTAATCACAACGTTAACAATATACTACTAAGCTACCAAACATAAGGGGGTTAGGTTGTATTACCTTACTACTAGGTGGGTTCAAGCTTTTTTTGTACTTTTTGCACTCACTCACTCACACTTTCTTGTGCACCTTTTACATAGTACTACCGATGAGGTTTATAAAAATAGTCACTGGCATGGGAGGGTAAGTGCTGCGCCCCCGGTAGTACTATTTCTTGGGAGTGCCGCCCCCAGGAAGCAAACCTTCCGAAACCTTTAGGTAACCTTCCCTCTGGTAGGGGATGAGGCCATTCCTTGCCTTAGATCTAGGCCTAAAAACAATATCCAAAATCAAGCATCAAATCTTAGGTAGTTTCAGCAGCGCGTCTTCTACAAAAGTAAGGTAAACGGCACATACAACCTACTGAATTTCGGAACATCACATGAAGGCAATGATTGCAAGAATAATTGTAACATATGTGAATACCTTGATCACAATAATTATACAATTTCAAACACTACAAACTTTAAGATAAACAAATACAAAACTACGGAGGCCAATTGTCAATCCATTAAGTTTATTGCATAACTTGCCAGGATTGTGGCCTCCAGTATGTGGGAATAACCACCAGAAAACTTAGACTCAGAATGATGGAACACATCGGAGGTATAAATAAGAAGGTTACTAGCAAGCTGTTTTATAGACATTTTGTTAGCCACAATTGCTCTGTTGATAACATACGCATATCAATTCTTGATAATCTCAAAGAAAATTCAGATTCAAATATCCTTAGAGATAAAGAATTTTTTTGGATAAAGCTACTTATGACACCCTTCCCATTCGGATTCAACGACAACATCAAAAGTTATGGAAATCTAACCACAATGCATAATCCACTCAAACACTCCAAAAATCACCCTTTCTTTAATCTAAATGTCATTAAAATACGAAAAGATAAAAGTAGAACAAAGACCAAAAATAAACCGGTAGCACAGTCCATTCCCACTTTAGTAGATGAAGTAACTGCTTTATTTTCACAGCACATATCATACATGATGTTTTTGGATTTCTAAAATCCAAAAATACTCAGTACATAGATACACATGTAAACATCATGACCTATCATCCGGAACAACTACAACTTAATCAAAACGACAAAATTGTCTTGATGAGCATACTCTGTTTTTATATTAGGTTGGTCCGAAAGTTCTGTCCCACCATTTTCAAAAAATCATAACTTCCTCCTATCATGATGTTTCTGCGTGGCTAAAACCTTTTTGGAAAGAGCAATTCATGCACTTTTTAAAACTACCTTGGCTGCTATCTACTAAGCTCCGAATGCGAAGATAAAATTGAAAAAAGGAAATCACTTCAAGTTCCGAATTTTTGAGCAGGTCCATTAAAAAATCCAAAACCGTGCCATAAAATCCAAAACAACCATTATCCTAGGTTTTCTGATGTTCTTTTCTATATGAGCAAAACTCGCGCTGATCGGACTGTTTTTTGAAAAATTATGATTTTTTGAAAAAAAATGTCAAAAAATCAACTTTCTTAAGGAACTGATTTTTTGGCATTTTTTCTCGAAAATCATAACCTTTCTAAAAAGGGCTCGATAAGCGCGAGTTTTGCTCATATAGAAAGAGAAGGCCAACCTAGAATAATGGTTGTTTTGGATTTTATGGCACGGTTTTGGATTTTTTAACGGGCCTGCTTAAAAATTCCGAACTTGAAGTGATTTCCTTTTTTCAATTTTATCTATGCATTCAGAGCTTTGTAGATAGCAAGACAGTTTTGAAAAGCGCATGAATTGCTCTTTCCAAAAAGGTTTTAGCTATGCAGAAACATCATAATAGGAGGAAGTTATGATTTTTTGAAAATGGTGGACAGAACTTTCGGACCAACCTAATATATTTCGAAATGAAAAACCTGAAAAAGATAAAGTAAAAAGGAATTACATACATGTAAAATTCCCATATTATAGTAAGAGTTTAGATACTTTAAAATCAACAAATTCATCAATAATAAAAGTGTATCTAACTATATACATACCAAAAACAAAGAGTTTCCGCAGTTCCGTATTATTTACCAATATTCAGATCCCATCTCCAAAAGAATTTTCAATTATAAATCATTCCTCAAATCATGGAGAAATGTACAGGATGATAATAACTCGTGTATATGTGCGGAATTCGAAAGCTACATAAACATAGATTATGGTCATGTAATCACAGGTAATATTGGCATCATCAAACAATTCTCACTACATTCACTGTTACAAAAAGGAACAAAATATACAGAGTGTCCCAAAAAGATGTGCACACTGTTTGATCGTTAATAACTCTCTTGCTTTCATATCTTTTGCCGAGCTTGAGGCACCATTAGCTTGAGCGAGGATAAACTTAGATTTACAGTACGAAGTGAATCACTAATCTCTCTTCATTGCTGTAGGATTACGGTATGAACTTTCAGCATACAGCGTCACTGTAGAGTAGGCCTTTTAATGAAATAATTTCACAAGAATCTGAAAACTTGTGTAGCAAGGTTTTCAAGCGTGCTGATTTCAATACATAACTTTTCACCAATTTTTAGAGCTTTCTTGATGGCGTATTCACATTTCTGACGAACGTCGGAAAATCAGTTGTCACCTTAAATTTGAAATAACCCATGAAAGAAACAATGTCCTGATGTGCAGTTTTCATATTTAGAATCAGCGACTTTGCTCAGCCCAGCTCAAGAGTTTCTGGCTTGTTTGGCTTTCTTTCTGAGGCAAAATACCGCTTTTAATGGCTCAAAATCCTCCTCGAAGTTCCACCGTAATACTACAGTAATGAAGAGCGGTTGATAATTCGCTCCATACTGTAAATCTAAGTTGAACCTCGCTCAAGCTAATGGTACCTCAAGCTCGGCAAAAGACATGAAAACAAGAGAGTTATTAACGATCAAACAGTGTGCACATCTTTTTGGGACACCCTGTAGAATACAAAGTCCCTTTTCCACCTCCACTATTCGGGAAATTTGGAAAGAACTCATCGAAAATTTGACAAGCAAACTTAAAATGAAATCACATTTAACAACTGCAGAAGCAAATATGATAAGATACCTTTATAACAATGGTCTATCTCGTTTACAAAATAAACACTTACATACAAGTAATAAAAATATAACTGAAAAATTGAATAATAAAGAACTAAAGCACATTCAAAAATATTTTATTCTATGCCCATTAGATAAAGATAGTTCAAATTATGGTATAGTCTGCAAAAACCTGTATATTAACATTTTGAAAAATGAAATGGGCTTAACCAATAACGTACAAAACAGCGCTATAACCAGGCTTGAGACGAAATTGATATTGGAGCAATATTGAATCAACATAAGGGCATAGTAAAAGCTCTTAAACCAAAACCCTTTACCCAAAGCGACATTCTCAGAATTTATTGCCTCCCTAAACTTCATAAGAACCCCATTAAGTTCAGATTTATTACGGGAGCAGCTAGCAGTAGTGTCAAACCAATTACTCTCGAACTGCTGAAACTCCTAACACATATACGCAACCATTTCAAAAATTGCGCCTACAGCGTATTAAGACAAAAAAATTGTTTACAAACATATTGGTCTATACAAGATATAAATATATCACACAATCTTACAAATATTTAAGGCAACAATTTGAAATTACTTCCCGGAGATTTTACCGTCATGTTCACTAACATATCACATGAGACCATCATTACTAGTATTAGAGAAATCCTAAAGATATGCTTTCGTAATGCAAATTGTGAGTACTTAATTATCAAAGGAAACAGAACATATTACTCCAATATTCTCAAGAAAACGAACGCCAGAAATTACAGAATACAAGACCTCTTGTACCTATTAGATTACATACTTAATAACAGTTACTGCACACTTGGTAACAGGTTATTCATTGAAACCAAAGGAGTGCCCCAAGGCGGTAATACCAGCCCAATAATTGCAGATTTAACACTTTCCTATCTGGAATACAGTTACGCTTTAAATAAGTACACAGATGGAAACATATTCAAACCCTTTAGGTATATGGATGATATCCTCATTATACACAACTGTAGTACTGAAACAGTTTTAGGGATTCTACATGACACATACAATAACATCCTAGACCTTAAAACCACACAGATAAGCACACATGAATGCAATTTCCTAGATCTCAATATTAGGATTACTTATAATGAGCTAGTCACTAAACAGTACAACAAAACTGACAGTTTCGATTTTAACGTATTTAAATTTGGTCGTGGTAGTTCACATATCAGTTACAAACAAAAGATAGCAATTGTGTACACAGAAATACTTAGAATATTCAGAACTTCCACACAATTCACAGACTTCAAGTGTAGATTCAGTCAACTTGTAACACAACTTGTACAATTGGACTATAAAAAAAGATTTAATAACCGGCGCCTTTCTCTTTCTTTCCTTTCTAAGTCCGAAACAGATGAGTCGACAAGCGAGGCCAACAAGAAATAGACCAGAAAGCAGACCTGTAATGAAAACAGACCAGGAACGAGTCACAAAAGAGTGCTCAGTGAATCCCAGCGATTACTGGATCTTTATGCCTGCTTACGATAGACATGGTGGTTTCAACTTGCATTACCCAAAAGTTGAGAGGAAACATGCCAACATTTTATTCAACCATATTTTTTGTCGGAAGCTAGATGGTTACGGTGCATAGCTCGCGAAGTTTTGAGTGCTGACATCTGTGAAGCCTTCAAAAGGAAACTGAGGAAAGTTCACATTTGTCATTTACTGAACGATTTTGTAACTCGTTCCTTGTCTGTTTTCATTACAGGTCTGCCTGCTTTGGTCTATTTCTTGCTGGCCCTCTCGCTTTTACGACAACCGCCTTCGTGAAGCCCTTTCCTACTACGTGGGTTCACGATTTCATGTTTTTTTCGATTTATCGTGTTCGTGTTTCTCGGTTTATCGTGTTTACTAATCATGTTTTGCTGGCTTGTCACCCACTTTCGGATGAGCAACAGCACTGCTCTTTAATACCGTAGACAGCTGCGTTTCATGCATGGCTTTCCCAGAATAAGACAGGTGTTTTCAAGCGTCGGTAGTGTCATGGTGGGTACCTGGCAGGAACCAATCGCAGGCGTTTTGGACAGCCCGTAAAGGAGTGGCACTCTTTCATGCCAATCACCTGACCTCCTTTGACCAAATAAAATTTTTTCTTTCTCAACACGTGAGGCCCTTATTCGCTGTTTTTTGTTCTGGTGAAAGGTGACAGGCTAGTCTCTTACTCTAGCAATGTTTCGTCACTCACAAAGGCTTTGGCACACGTTTACGTGTATGAGAAAGATAAAGATAAGGGAACGACGATTATTGAAGAAACAAGCTTTTTCGTCCTGTGAAAGAAATAGGTATAAAGTACTGCGTTGATATCTCGGAGTCACCGCAAAGAATACACATCGCCAACCCACAATTTTTAACAACTTGCATCTAGGCACTTGAATGAGTATGCAGTAATTAGAGCTTAGCTTCATTTGCAAATTGAGGTCATGGGGCTGATTATAAGAGCACAATCAAATGATGTGATTACTACTTTTTAACAAGGCTCGGCACAGGTGGCTTAAGCAAGCTGGATATCGTTTTTTTGGGGAAAAAGCAAGGTGGATGTCGTTTTTGCGGAAGAGCATAACGCTGTCTTTCGATCAGAGGTGCGATAGTCGGAGCCGATTCTCCGCCTACCTTCACTTTTGAGCTGGTGCAGGGTGACCACCTTCACTTCTGGGTTTAAAAATTTTGTTGCTAAAGCTCAAAAGAAGGAAAATAAGCAAAAGGAATGTAAAAGAAAGTGTTTAGAGCATATATCTATGCAGTAGGTCGATCCAGGCAGTAACCGCCGAGAACTAGAATTTCGAATGATAAAATAATGAAAAATCGTGGAAAATCATTCCACTATTACAAATCTGCTGGCTGAAGATCTCCGCAGTTGCGACTTCATAGGTTTTGAAGAATAGGAAGTGTTGTTCTACCAGACAGTGAAAGAATCAGTTTGATTTGAGGAGTGGTCGCCGAGAACGAGAATTTTGAAAAACCTTAAAAATCTTCTCAATTTTAGGTTGCATAATGACAACTGACATTTAAACTCTTATAAATCCGGACTTTGAAGGTATGTGATGTTGGTGTCTTAGCTGTACCGATCCACTGGAACATCGCCGAGATCCAGGCTCTTAAAGAAGCAGGTAAAAAACCGTTTTTCAACTCATAACTTCTTCAGAACTGCATGAATCATGTTGCGACTTCATAGGTTAGATTCTCCTTTTTGAGAGCTTTTAGATGATATATAATATGTGGGGATTCACGCCTCCCACGGCATATGCCCGAGGGTGGAATACCTCTCTTCACTAATTCTCCACTGGCGGCCTCCCGCCAATACATTGAAATGGGCGGGGTGGAGAATTAGTGAAGAGGAGTACTCCACCTCGGGTTAGAGCCGCAAGAAACATTGTATCCCCCACATATTATATATCATCTGAAAGCTCTTGAAGAAAAGAATCTAACCTATGAAGTAGCAACATGAATTATGCAATTCTGAAGAAGTTATGAGTTGAAAAACGGTTTTTTACCTGCTTTTTTAAGAGCCTGGATCTCGGCAGTATCTCAATGGATTGGTACGGGTAAGACATATTCTGATAGGGCAAACCTCACCCCACAAAACCTATGCAGTCGCAACATCACACACCTTCAAAGTCCGGATTTATAAGAGTTTAAATGTCAGTTGTCACTAAGCAACCTAAAATTGAGAAGATTTTTAAGGTTTTTCAAAATTCTCGTTCTCGGCGACCACTCCTCAAATCAAACTGATTCTTTCACTGTCTGGTAGAACAACACTTCCTATTCTTCAAAACCTATGAAGTCGCAACTGCGGAGATCTTCAGCCAGCAGATTTGTAATAGTGGAATGATTTTCCACGATTTTTCATTATTTTATCATTCGAAATTCTAGTTCTCGGCGGTTACTGCCTGGATCGACCTACTTTCTTCGCAGTACGTCATAACAAAATGTACTTGATGAAACACACTAAGTCTAGCTGTTTACTTACAAATAGACCTTTTGACTAATACGTTTACTTTTTTTATTTTTATGCCGCTGTAGTCATCGCATTTGTGGCCCTAAAGAGGGCCGTTAGGTCACAGTTGCTGGCCCTAGGGGGCCGTTAGGTGAGAGTTTATCGGTTATCCGAAGTCCCCTCTCCCCTTCCCCCCCCCCTCCCCCCCCTCCTCGTCCCCCGGTCGACGTTTTTGGGAGGTGATTGTCCGGCACTACCACCTTCACTTTTGGCCGGCCAGTGGTAACTGGAACCATCTTCACTTTTGGAGGGCCGGGCTCCACCCATCGCACCTCTGCTTTCGATCTGCTGCCGGCACGATGCCGGCATGCCGCAAGCAAATAAACAAAGGGTTTGCTTACAGCGAAGTGAAGATGAAATGGCACCAAAATAGACGTGTAGATGGGCAATGGGGGGGGGGGACTATGTATGAAAAATTATGAAAAATTTATGTGAACTAAGTGCATGGCAAACTTTTTTTGGGGTTAGGTGGCTTCCAAGTCACATGGATAGCCACCTGAGGTGGCTTAGCGCCAACAAAGTCATACAAATCCTATCCTTCACATAATTTTTTCAAATTTTCTACATAAAGGTAATCTACATCTAATATTCTACAAAACAGCTCTTGTACCTCCCCAAACCCTCTCTTACCCGCGTAGTTATAGCCCTCCAACTTATCTGGATGGCAGCAGCAAAGCTGCTCCAAGCTAGCAGTGGTGCGCGGCGGACACAGCATGCCGCCAACCCGAGGAATACAAACAGTCACTACTTCTTATCGCCTATTTATTGTCGATCTTGTATTCTACTCCATTCTTTTTGTTTTCAAGTTTGATGTGTTCGTTAGCGTTTCAAGGGGGATGTCGTACTTTTGTGGCGAAGTCAAGGGGCACTTCGTTTTTTGCATTTTCAACTAGCCACCTCGTCCCGAGCCCTGCTTTTTAAAGTGATAGCAAAGGATTGGAGCACACCATACTTGGTACTATAAGTAGAAAAACAAAAATGATTGTGACGTCGTTGAAGCAAATTTTCGATGCAATCTATTAGCAATCGCTAAGGAGCTTGCTATAAGTGATTTAATGACACTGAACAGATAATCCAATTAAGTTTTTTCATCACTGAAAAACACCACTTATCTCCTCTAGATAAAAAAATTGTCATCAAATCTACGGCTCACTTCAGAAATCATAATCGGCTAAAAATCTGGCTGAAAGACGTTAACGAAACATTTGCCATAACTGAATATCATATTTAGATGAAGGTGAGCAGAATGGAGCTACGAATCATGAAATACCCAGAAAGGCATGTGATCTAATGGCCCTAAAGAAGTGAAAACCATGAGTACTAGAGTTAGTACTCGCTTTAGAGCAAAACCAATTTTTTTACCGTCCTTGGTGTGAGTTCAAAACAAGCATCATGCAGATAATCATAGCGTGTTCTTGAAATCATACGTTTAGACATAAATTCAAAGCATGTTATCAAAAAAGCCACGAATTCCGCAATAGCCAGCAGATAGGGCCAAACTTTCGCCAACTTATGCAATTTTTTCTTTCTATAAGCTGCTTTTCCAGATTTTTGCTAAACAATTTTCTAAAAGTTTTGTGTTTTGAAAAAATTGCATAACCTGTTATTGCACCAAACACTGCAAAACCTATAGAAAACTGAGATTTTAACATTCGATTATTACTACCGCTACCATTACAAAGTAAATGATCGATTTTCGTTTCAAATTATGAAGATTTCGAAACATAGGTTACGCCAGTGCGCACTCCTGAAATTGAGAAATACGATTTCCCCTACAAATTTCTCCTGTCTCGGCAAAAAAAGACGATTATTAGAAAGAGGAGAAGAATCTGCATCGAATGGTGACTGAAGTGTTTAACACATTTCATGTTCTACGAAGTAAAAATAGGCTGAATGTATAATTTGGTCACTTCAAAAAATGAATTGTAGAAATTCTGAAAGACAAGCCGTTGGGCTATAAAAAATTGCTTCTGTTAGCAAAAAGTTTGCCTTATCTGCCGGTTATTATGGCCCTCCAAATGTCTCATACAAAAATTTTGAAAATTAGCGAAAGTTGGACATGGTAAAAACGAGTGTTTGTAATTTCCAGCAAATATCTCGCCACTATCGCAACAAAACACAATGGGTAGTTCAGCATCTAGAAAGAGAAAGAATTTCTGCATTAGACGCATTCTGAAGCGTTTGTTTATCTTCATTCTAACGTGTTTGCCGATGGATTGAAAAAGCTAACAAAACTTTTGGACCAACCTAATATTACAAATTTGAGTTAACAATGAATTTCTCTCTTTTTACAATCCTACAACTTTGCTTCTTGTCCAGCACAGAGGCACTCATGTGTGAACTTCCCGATCCTCTAGTGAATGCAGCTTTGCTATGCAGAGTCGAGGTAAATACTTTGAAGCTTGCAGATTGCAGTACATAGGTTCTTGTATGTAACGCAAGAATTCTGACACTTGAATGATCATTGAAGCGACTTCCTCTTCAGCTTCTCTTCTCTTTGCAGAGTCCGAAAGAAGAAACAAGTCGCCGCTTTTGAGAAAAACGCAATTTAATCAAATAGCCCGCGCAGTTGGTGCGATCAAGGGAGAAATCGTAAAGTAAAAGCGGCAAAGGGGTAATCCTTCACAGAGGACTATTTGCCACATTCGTTCGGGCCTTGATTCACATTTCTGGCAACTCTACAAAATCTATTCGTGACCTTCTATCATTGAGGTATTCGCGAGTTAGAAAGTACCTCATATGCTTTTGTAAAGCGCATGATTATCTTTTTTTGGACAAGTTCAAATTTTCAGGAAAGCAAACGCTTCGGAATGTAAGAGACTATAAATTTTTGAGAATGGTGCTAACACATTTTCGGGCCAACCTAATATCTTGACGGAAGCGTTTCTACGAATATTGGATATGAGATTTATCATACTATGTACATCTCAATTTAAATGGTCTCTGAAACTAGTATTTTTCGTGAACTGAAGAAACGGCAGACATAGGTATCATACGTGTAAAACAAATTCAATGGTATAGATTTTACCAAAGGTGTCCGCATCATGAAAATGATCGGCTACTGCAATAGAGAGGGAGTCATTTAGTTGGAGGATGTCAAATTGAAATTGATTGATTGAATTGAACAGCTAAGGAGTTTTTCATTCACTTTCGCACTTTGACACTACACTTTAGACCTTACTATCGTGTCCTCGCCGGTGTACGTTAGGCGGAAACATATACAGAATCTACGTTGGTGAACATGATCAACCTCTTTTGCAAGTTGTTCTTTGTAATCTCTCGCTATCAACACTGCTACGTATGATAATAGCATATAACGTGGCAGTTTAGAGGGTACAAAGAACCGTGCTTTGCAGTAGAGATTGTCTTCACTGGAAGTTTTCCGGGCACAAAAAGCGAGAAAAAAGATACTTTAAAAGTGGTATCCTCCCCCCCCCCCCACCAGCCTCTCCCACATAGGTCATTGTATACTACTACTTATACTAAGCCTTACTTAGTATAATCTCAAAACGTTTGTGGGCTTTTATAATCGAGAAATACCAGGTTTGACATAGAAAACTCAAAAAGAGCATTTTGGCATTTTCACACCATTTTTGTTTCTCAATTTTGAGCCCCGGAAAATATCCACCAAATGCATGTGTGTCTATTATACAGGATGTCCCAAAAAATGTGCCTACTCTTTGATTGTGAATGACTCCCTTGTAATGAAGTGTTTCGAGAAGCTTTAGATGACATTTGTAGAGCGAGGTTAAACTTCGATTTGCAGTATAGAGGAATTATCTATCGCTCTTCATTACTGTAGGATTACAGTACGAAATTAGACAAGGATTTTAGGGCCATTGGAGGCTATATTCTGCCTGGGAACAAAACCGAACAAGCCAAAAACTTTTATACTACGGTAAAAGGAGCCGCTGATTCCGAATTTGAAATTTCCATTCCATTATAATGCTTCTTTTCAGAGTTATCCCCGGTAAATCGTAATAACTCAGTTCCCAGCATTTGTCGGAAATGTAATTACACCGTCAAAAAAGGTGGAAACAATCGTAAAAAGTTGTTAAGTGGAATCAGCACGCGCGAAAACATTAATACACGATTTTTCAGATTTTTTGAAAAAAATTTTATTAGGTGGTAAATTTCACATTAAATCCATATGCTGGAAGTTCTTACCGCAATCCTACAGTAATGAAAAGCGATCAATGATTCGCTTTATGCTGTAAATCTAAGTTTAACGTCGCTCTACAAAACAGTACCTAAAGCTTCTCGAAACACTTCATTACAAGGGAATCATTTACAATCAAACAGTAGGCACATTTTTTTGGGACACCCTGTATAGAGATCAAGGTGGAAATCCATAGAGACTTTCTGGAAGGAGATCTGATTTCAAGGGTGGCTGAAAATTTTTCGGTTTTAACGTTTTAAAATGGCAGACATAGGTATCATACGTGTGGAACAAACTCAATGGCATAGATTTCACCAAAGGTGTCCGCATTTTGAAAATAACTGGCTACTCAATACAGAGGGAGTTATTTAATTGAAAGATGTCAAATGCTCGCAAATATTGAACATCTAAAGAGTTTTCCATTCACTTTCGCACTTTCACACTACACATTAGTCAATCCTACTATCGTGTCCTCACCGGTGTACATTAGACGGAGACATATGCAGACATCTGAACACGTTGGTGAACTTGATCAACCTCTTCTGCAAGTTGTTCTTTGTAATCTCTCGCTATCAACACTGCTACGTATGATAATAGCCTATAACGTGGCAGTTTAGAGGGTACAAAGAACCCTGCTTTGCAGTAGAGATTGGTGAGTAGTCTTAAATATGTCTTTGCTGGACTTTCTCCGCGCACAAAAAGCGAAAGAAAAGTTACTTCAAAAGTGGTACCCCCCCCCCCCAGCCTCTCCCACATAGGTCATTGTATACTACAAGCCTTACTTAGTATAATCTCAAAACGTTTGTGCGCTTTTATAGTCAAGAAATACTGGGTTTGACATAAAAAACTCAAAAAGAGCATTTTGGCGTTTTCACACCATTTTTGTTTTTCAATTTTGAGCCCCGGAAAAAATCCATCAAATACATCTTTGGGTACTACTACGTGTCTATTATATAGAGACCAAGTTGGAAGTCCATAGAGACTCTCTGGAAGGAGATCTGATTTTTAGGGTAGCTGAAAAATTTTGGGTTTTGACTCCAAATTTTATCTGGATTACGACCTAAGTGTATCTTTGGTGGCTTTTTTGTGGATCTTGCTTCGCTCTATCGAATGGTACTCTGAGTCTGCTAGAAAAACAAAAACAGCTCAACTTATTCGAAAATGGTAGTTTTGGGACAAACCTGGTGGAATCACTGTAGAAAAAGCCGTTTGCCAAAATTTCCTTAAAAGTCTGGAAAACTGCCAAGCAGAGTTTTTACGCTTGCTAATTTTACTACACATTTTCGAGTTCGTTGAGAGTCTCGAGGGTACGATACGATCACATTCTGAATTGGAAAGACAATTGTTACGACAGAATACTACTTACTAATCAAGCATTAAGTGAAATGCTATCCATATCTAAAGTTTGCGACTTTGATCGATCTAATGTGGAAGCTTTTAGCTTGTTTCTTTTTTGCGAAGCAAACTATGGCTTTCAATGTCCTAGAATCCTTCTTGAAGTTCCTACAGTTATTCTGCACTAATGAAGAGTTATCGGAAATTCGCTCGTGCTAAGTCTAAGTTAAAGCCAGCTCTACAGGATAATGTCCAAAATTCGAAGAAGACATGAAAGCTAGTGAGCTATCAACGATCAAAGTGTTTGCACCTTTTTGGGACACGTATATCGTGGAATAGCAAGCTTTAGTAGAGACAGAGTTGTGTATATTGACAACTTTATGAGGTGTTATTTTTGACATAATTTGCGACGTTTCTCTTACAAATGCCTATAAATTTCATAACAAAGAAATCAAGGTTATCTTTGTTATCTCTTTGCAATCTCGAAATTTTCCTTGCACTAAAAAGATCATCTGTTTCTCTGTCACGTTGTGTCAAAGAAGTTTCTTTCGTTTGTCGTTTTATCGACCGCTCTATGTATTGCCTACTCTCTCAGGATATTTTTTTCAGAAAGTTTACGTCAGTTCGACCAGTATGAGAATTTTCAATTATATCTTCCTGTTACCTACCATATTGTTGGTACGTTGACCAAGCAAGACATGACTTAGTTTGCGATTTTACACCTTGGACTTACTGGCTTTGCAGTACTTTATTCCTTACAGGTTTTCTGTGCTGTGAACGTTGCTGAAGGCGGAACACTTAAGGAGTTGCTTAGGAATCACCCATTCAAACCCGCATGCATTCTTCGTCCCTTTACACTGCCTGAAATATTTGGACAAAAACTTAAACCACTGGGACGTTGATATTTCATACTCGATTGTCGATAAACCTTGGCATTGTGATTGTTGTAGTACAGTTTATACGCTGCCGACCAAGGTTGGTAGCAAGACTTTATCATGCGATAAGCCAACGTCAGGGCGGTCCGTCCGTCTTCATTAGGGCTTCATGAAAGATCGAGACTTTGAGAACTGCCCGCTCGAACGTCTTGTGTGGCAATAGATTTTCTAACTATTTGATGGAGTGGCAGACTAGATGTTGAAAGCCTGACTCCAGCCTTGCCAGATCGGGACATAGAGACCGAACAACCAGTTCTGCGCCGCAGCTGCGCTATGAGTGAGTGTGATAGTCAGTGTCAAAATGCCCTATTTAGTCAGTAATGCCAACAGTGCGTCACTTCCGCTTCGCGGAGGTTGGCACTGGCTCTGCTATCCGTATGCCTTCCTCGTGCTCGCAGAATGACGACTTTGAAACTCGATCCGTGCGATGCTGAACATCACAAATTAATTGTAAACAACTGTTCATTTTCGAAGCATCTCCATGTAAGATCGGTTTTGAGAAAGAAACTTTTTTTTACAAAAGGAGCATCTTCATCTTAGTTTGATAGTCATAAGAATAGTAGTCACTTTGGGCTACGTTTCCCTGCAATATTCCCTTCATTTTTAAGATAAAACCTTGCCAAATCGACTATTTAGGTGATCACTACTTTGGTGCTGTCTTCGCATGAAAGCAAACTTTTTAAGCACTTTTGTGCTAAAACTAAAACGCAGATTTACTTGTCAAACAAATCATGACTTTGCAAAAAAGTCGCATTGGCTGCTTAGTTCCGCGAGCCAAAAGCCGCGTAGACCCGTATGACGCGCAAATTTTGAAGGACCCGCTTATCGAAACGGCTCGTCCTTCTACATAGCCTACATGCTGATACAGTGTGATATGCAAAATTGTAGCTCGAAAGCTTGGCTGCAGCTCCCTCTATGAATTTTGTGACAGACAAACATACACACATGCACAAAAAGACAGACGTTTAGCGCTTTACTATAAGTCATGAACCCGGACGGAGCCGGGTTCGTCCCGAAAGTATTTTCGCTTTTTTCAAACAATCGCCACGGTCCGCAGAACAAACATCCTTAGAAGATCTTGGAAGCATTCGATGCAGTTTTTTATGCTCTTTCAGACGTTTATCTTTATATTACAGTTTAACGAACGAGCTCTCACAGAATTACCAAAAACTGCGACCCACACTTTTTACCAAGGTCAAGTTTCGTTATTTTTCTAAATTCTTGTACTGATTCTCCGAAGAAGCCCAAGTGACCTGCTGATAGACCAAACCAAGTAGGATACAGAACAATTTCTTTCTCCTTCCCAGAGCTCTCCATAATTTTTTGACGAAATTCCAAACAACACTATCGAATTTTAGCAGACCCATACCAAACGATGACTCGTAAAACTCTAAGAAATTCTCGGTTTTTGATACTCTTAAAGATAGAATAAGATTCATTACTAATTCTACAAGAAAATGAGCGTTTCCAGGTTCGAAATATCAGATTTTGAATTTTTCGGGTACATCATGGGGCGCCATCAAAAACGTGCATTTTGTCGATTTTGTTTTCTAAAAGTTTACGAATCAGAAACAAAAAACATGTATCTGAAAGAGGAGAAGGTGCTGCATCGAATAATACCCAAATTGCTTCCCGAGTGATGCTCTATAAGGTTCAAGTTGACGAAATATAGAATTTGATAGCATCAAACAAATATCTCTAAAAATTTTGTAAAAGTAAGATTTGGAAGGGGCGGAAATTGTATTGTATCCTACTTGGTTTGCTCTATTTGCAGGTTACTTGGGCTTCTTCGGAGAGTCAGTACGTGAATTTAGAAAAATAGCGAAACTTGACCTTGGTAAAAAGCGTGGGTCGCAGTTTTTGGTTATTTTCTAAGAGCTCATTTGTTAAACTGCATTGTAAAGGATGACCATTTGAAAGAGCATAAAAAACTGCATCGAATGATTCCAAGACTTCTAAGGATGTTTGTTCTGCGGACCGTGGCAATTGTTTGGAAAAAGCGCAAATACTTTCGGGACGACCTAATATTTATTTTTATTTATTTATTTTTATCTTTATCTCATGCACGTAAACGTGTTGCAAAGCCTGTGTGACAAATGAAAACATTGCCTGAGTAAGATAGACTAACCTGTCACCTCCAGCAGAAAAAAAACAAACAGTGAATAAGGGCCTCAGGTGTTGAGGAAAAAATTTCTATTTGGTTAAGGAAGGTCAAGTGATTGGCATTGGGGAATGCCACTGCTACTTTTACGGGCTGTCCAAAACACCTGCGATTGGTTCCTGCCAAGTATCCACCAAATTGACACTACCGACGCTTGAAAACACCTGTCTTATTCTGGGAAAGCCATGCATGAAACGCAGCTGTCTAGGTCTCAAAGAGCAGTGCTGTTGCTCATCCAAAAGTGGGTGACAAGCCAGTAAAACATGATTAGTAAACACGATCAACCGACAAACACGAACACGGTAGAAAAAACATGAAATTGTAAAATATTATGGAAATTCTGTTTGCAACAAAGTCCATGCAAACAGATCATGCTGGCACAAGAGGAAGAATGCCGTCAAAGTTGTTTGAGGTGGTTTCGCAGCCCATTGCCGCGCATTATCAGCCGTAAAGTAGATGCGTTGTCCATTCTCTAGATGGACATGTGGATGTGTGACAGGTGAGTAATGTTCGTGTGTAAACCCAAAATACCCCAAATTGTCCCGTTGCTGCTTATGTACCTGCTCGTTTAATAATGCGCGATCTCATCAAACGGTGCAGTCGCATGCTCGAAGCCGAACGTTGCCACGTAACTTCCTTTGTTCACATATTTGCAAAGGTACTCAATCGAGTCGACCGTGTTACAGTACCACAGATATTTGTACGAAACCTTTTCGATAGTAAGGAAGTTTATGGCACAACCCAGCTGTTGACCACCACTACTTCAACGGTTCAATGGTTCACTTTCACTTGACGATGGTATGTCCTCCGTCATCAGGGTATCGCTTTCTGCATAGAGGATAGCCATCACTTCCCGTTCGGAAGTCGCAGATCAGTGGGTACCGCAGGGCAAAGGGTGTTGTACGATCTAATTTTAGAAATGCGCTGAAAAGTTTCGCAACGTTTCTAAGCAATGTCGCCGCTATGGCAACCAAAACCACCGCCATCTCGCTTACAGATGGATCGTATATGCTCATGCAGTGCAGATCCTTCTAGCATGGTAAACGACCTTGTAACTCATCCTCAGGTATTTGCTATACAGAAGTCTTGCACATGTTCACTAGGTGGTTGTGCTGATGCAGGATTTTTTACAGCCTTAGCACGACCGTGTACCACCAATGATACCAATGATGCAACGTTGATTCGCTCGCAAACGCTCTCGCAGACGACTAAGTACAGCTGCAAGAGGCTGAGGCTACAAAGAAGCAGGAAGCAGGGATCCAGCTCCAGGATAGATGCGCTCCTGCATCTAAAACGTTGGCATGGAGCTTTGTTTCAAGACGTGGTTGTAATGCCAAAGAAGTCATTTCAAAGCACGAATTGTACTTCCTGGTGTTGTTTTGCAAGAAATGCCTGGACACCACTCGCGCAGGACATGTATGAGCGATGTTTAGTCAATCAATGTAGAGTCGGAGAGTCGACTTTGCCGTTCAGCGCCATCCAGGTGGTTCGGCTTTAAACATTTTTGCTCGAAACTTGCCACAAATGATATTTATTTTTCCAATCTTAAAACATAGTTTCAGAATGTCTCAATCGATCGTCATTGGCTGCGAAACTTTTCAGCGCGTTTCTGAAAATAGATCGTACATACCCTTTGCCCTGTCTTACCCACTGATGCTCTAGGATGAGGTAGATGGGTAACCTGTTGAAGTTTGACAGGAAAGTCTTAGCACCAATGCCTTCAAACAATGGAGTAAAGGCTATGAATTCTTATGCGCATCGATGGTGAGGAGCACGTTCTTCAACCACGTCATCAAATGTCGGATGTCTCACAAATTCATCGTGTGGGCCACTGATCTGCTCATGACGTATACGTAAGCCGAAATCGCAGGGGAAACTTTTGTGGTAGAGCGCCTTCTGACTGCCATGCCATCACGGCGAAAGTCTCCAGACAGAAGCTCATAGACCTCATGGACTTACTGAGCAACAGCCACGTTTATGGAGACACTCGTTAGTGGATGTGACCGCGGAATGGCAGGAATGCGGTTTCCAGCATGCCTACATCTTAGTGTGCCTGAAGAGGAAAATTCGCTCAAATCAGATCGACAGCATCATCTCGGAGAGGCTTCACAGTTGAAAAAAGGAGATCTTTCGATTTTGTCCAAAAATATGATCTATGAGCAATACGGACCATTGAAACCGAAGCCGCCTTGCGCGAAGGCAAGTGTACCAGAATGTACCCCCCCCCCCCCCCCCGGCAACTAATCTGCGACTTCCGAACGGGAAGTGAGGGCTACCCTCTATGCAGAAAGCGATACCCTGATGGCGGAGGACATACCATCGTCAAGTGAAAGTGAACCATTGAACCGTTGAAGTAATGGTGGTCAACAGCTGGGTTGTGCCATAAACTTCCTTACTATCGAAAAGTTTTCGTACACATATCTGTGGTACTGTAACACGGTGGACGCGATTGAGTACGTCTGCAAACATATGAACAAAGGAGGCTTACATGGCAACGTTCGGCTTCGAGCATGCGACTGCACCATTTGATGAGATCCACCATTATCAAACGAGCAGGTACATAAGCAGCAACGAGGCATTTTGTGGTAATTTGGGTTTTGGGACACACGAACATTACCAATCTATCACCCATCTACATGTCCATCTAGAGAATGGACAACGTACTTTATGGCTGATAATGCGCGGCAGGCATTCTTCCTCCTGTGCCAACATGATCTCTTCGCATGGATTTTGTTGCAAACAGAAGTTCCATGATATTTCACAATTTCATGTTTTTTCAAACCGTGTTCGTGTTTCTCGGTTTATCGTGTTTAATAATCATGTTTTGCTGGCCTGTCACCCACTTTCAGATGAGCAACAGCACTGCTCTTTGGGATCGTAGACAGCTTCGTTTTATGCATAGCTTTCCCAGTATAAGACAGGTGTTTTCAAGCGTCGGTAGTGTCATGGTGGGTACCTGGCAGGAACCAATCGCAGGCGTTTTGGACAGCCCGTAAAAGTAGCAGTGGTATTTTCCAATGCCAATCACTTGACCTCCCTTGACCTCCCTATAAACATTACAACTTAAATCACAACGCCAAGGTTTATCCACAGTCGAGTACGAAATATCAATGTTCCAGTGTTTCACGGATCGCGTTATCGGGTTTGTCTTTTTTAGATTTTCGGTCAGTAGGATGATAGCAGCCTTCAGCAACGTTCACAGCACAGAAAACCTGTAAGGAATAAAGTACTGCAAAGCCAGTAAGTCCAAGGTGTAAAATCGCAAACTAAGTCATGTCTTGCTTGGTCAACGTACCAACAATATGGTAGGTAACAAGAAGATATAATTGAAAATTTTCATACTGGTCGAACTGACGTAAACTTTCTGAAAAAAATATCCTGAGAGAGTAGGCAATACATAGATCGGTCGATAAAACGACAAACGAAAGAAACTTCTTTGACACAACTTGACAGAGAAACAGATGATCTTTTTAGTGCAAGGAAAATTTCGAGATTGCAAAGAGATAACAAAGATAACCTTGATTTCTTTGCTATGAAATTCATAGGCATTTGTAAGAGAAACGTCGCAAATTATGTCAAAAATAACACCTCATAAAGTTGTGCACAATATACACAACTCTGTCTTTACTAAAGCTTGCTATTCCACGACATACGTGTCCCAAAAAAGGTGCAAACAGTTTGATTGTTGATAGCTCACTAGCTTTCATGCCTTCGTCAAATTTTGGGCAGTATTCTGTAGAGATGGCTTTGACTTAGACTTAGCACGAGCGAATTTCCGATCGCTCTTCATTAGTGCAGAATAACTGTAGGAACTTCAAAAAGGATTCTAGGACATTGAAAGCCATATTTTGCTTCGCAAAATAAAAGAAACAAGCTAAAAGCTTTCACATTAGATTAATCAAAGTCGCGAACTTTAGATATGGGTAGCAATTCACTTATTGCTTGATTAGTAGTATTCTCTCGTAAGTAGTATTCTCTCGTAACAATTATCTTTCCAATTTAGAATGGATCGTACCCTCGAGACGCTCAACAAACTCGAAAATGTATAGTAAAATCAGCAAGCGTAAAAACCCTGCTAGGCAGTTTTTGAGACTTTTTAAAGAAATTTTGACAGACGGCTTTTTCCACAGTGATTCTATCAGGTTTGTCCCAAAAGTACCATTTTCATATAAATTAAGCTGTTTTTGTTTTGATAGAAGATCAGAGTACCATTCGATAGAGCGAAGCAAGCTCAAAAGACCACCAAAGATACACTTAAGCTATAATCCAGATAAAATTTGGAGCCAAAACCCAAAATTTTTCAGCCACCCTTGAAATCAGATCTCTCCTTCCAGAAAGTCTCTATGGATTTCCACCTTGATCTCTATACAGGGTGTTCCAAAAAAATGTGCCTACTGTTTGATTGTAAATGATTCCCTTGTAATGAAGTGCTTCGAGAAGCTTTAGGTACTGTTTTGTAGAGCGACGTTAAACTTAGATTTACAGCATAAAGCGAATCACTGATCGCTATTCATTACTGTAGGATTGCGGTAAGAACTTCCAGCATATGGATTTAATGTGAAATTTACCACCTAATAAAATTTTTTTCAAAAAATCTGAAAAAACGTGTATTAATGTTTTCGCGCGTGCTGATTCCACTTAACAACTTTTTACGATTGTTTCCAACTTTTTTGACGGTGTAATTACATTTCCGACAAATGCTGGGAACTGAGTTATTACGATTTACCGGGGATAACTCTGAAAAGAAGCATTATAATGGAATGGAAATTTCAAATTCGGAATCAGCGGCTCCTTTTACCGTAGTATAAAAGTTTTTGGCTTGTTCGGTTTTGTTCCCAGGCAGAATATGGCCTCCAATGGCCCTAAAATCCTTGTCGAATTTCGTACTGTAATCCTACAGTAATGAAGAGCGATAGATGATTCCTCTATACTGCAAATCGAAGTTTAACCTCGCTCTACAAATGTCATCTAAAGCTTCTCGAAACACTTCATTACAAGGGAGTCATTCACAATCAAAGAGTAGGCACATTTTTTGGGACATCCTGTATAATAGACACACATGCATTTGGTGGATTTTTTCCGGGGCTCAAAATTGAGAAACAAAAATGGTGTGAAAATGCCAAAATGCTCTTTTTGAGTTTTCTATGTCAAACCTGGTATTTCTCGATAATAAAATTATACTAATTAAGGCTTAATATAAGTAGTAGTATACAATGACCTATATGGGAGAGGCTGGTGGGGAAGGGGGGGGGAGAATACCACTTTTGAAGTACCTTTTTTCTCGCTTTTTGTGCCCTGAAAACTTCCAGTGAAGACATATTTAAGACTACGTACCAATCTCTACTGCAAAGCACGGTTCTTTGTACCCTCTAAACTGCCACGTTATATGCTATTATCATACGTAGCAGTGTTGATAGCGATTACAAAGAACAACTTGCAGAAGAGGTTGATCATGTTCACCAACGTAGATTCTGCATATGTTTCCGCCTAACGTACACCGGCGAGGACACGATAGTAAGATCTAAAGTGTGGTGTGAAAGTGCGAAAGTGAATGAAAAACTCCTTAGCTGTTCAATTTATGAGCATTTGACATCCTCCAGCTAAATGACTCCCTCTCTATTGCAGTAGCCGATTATTTTCATGATGCGGACACCTTTGGTAAAATCTATGCCATTGAGTTTGTTTTACACGTATGATACCTATGTCTGCCGTTTCTTCAGTTCACGAAAAATACTAATTTCAGAGACCATTTAAAGTGAGATGTGCATAGTATGATAAATTTCATATCCAATATTCGTAGAAACGCTTCCGTCAAGATATTAGGTTGGCCCGAAAATGTGTTAGCACCATTCTCAAAAATTTATAGTCTCTTACATTCCGAAGCGTTTGCTTTCCTGAAAATTTGAACTTGTCCAAAAAAGATAATCATGCGCTTTACAAAAGCATATGAGGTACTTTCTAACTCGCGAACACCTCAATGATAGAAGGTCACGAATAGATTTTGTAGAGTTGCCAGAAATGTGAATCAAGGCCCGAACGAATGTGGCAAATAGTCCTCTGTGAAGGATTACCCCTTTGCCGCTTTTACTTTACGATTTCTCCCTTGATCGCACCAACTGCGCGGGCTATTTGATTGAATTGCGTTTTTCTCAAAAGCGGCGACTTGTTTCTTCTTTCGGACTCTGCAAAGAGAAGAGAAGCTGAAGAGGAAGTCGCTTCAATGATCATTCAAGTGTCAGAATTCTTGCGTTGCATACAAGAACCTATGTACTGCAATCTGCAAGCTTTCAAAGTATTAGGTTGATTCATAATTAATGCACGTTTTGAATTTCAACCGCAATAAGTCATACACTTTTCATTCTTACATAGGCTTCAAATTACCATTGGATAGAGCAAAGCAAGCTCTACAAGATGGCACTCATATCTTTGCGCCAAGCTCAATCCACGGGGAGTTCGAACTCAAAATCTAAAGATTTCCAAATGCCCAAAAAATCGAAAAAAATCAGATCTTCGTCCAAATAATTTCTACGGACCTCCCACTCGCTCACATCAATACTATCGATATCTGATATCCATATGTGCGATTGCCGTATTTTTTCCTTGACTAGAAATTGAGAAAACGAAAATTTCCCTGATTTTCTCAAAGCAATGCTGAGCCGTTTTTGCATATGTAGTTCGATACTACAAGCCTAGGTAAGCATAACTGTAGGTTTTCAGCCTATTTCGAATGGTACTTTTCGAGAAATGTCGATTTTAGCACTGAAACTGAAACGAAAAATCCGAATTCGTTATTTTTCGAAAACTACCGCTTGGAATGGGCTGAAAATCTACAGTTATACTTACCTAGGCTTGTAGTATAGAACTACATATGCAAAAACGGCTCAGCATTGCTTTGAGAAAATCAGGGAAATTTTCGTTATCTCAGTTTCTAGTCAAGGGAAAAATACGGCAATCGCACATATGGATATCAGATAGCGATAGTATTGATGTGAGCGAGTGGGAGGTCCGTAGAAATTATTTGGACGAAGATCTGATTTTTTTCGATTTTTTGGGCATTTGGAAATCTTTAGATTTTGAGTTCGAACTCTCCGTGGATTGAGCATGACGCAAAGACATGAGTGCCATCTTGTAGAGCTTGCTTTGCTCTATCCAATGGTACTTTGAAGCCTATATAAGAATGAAAAGTGTATGACTTACTGCGGTTGAAATTCAAAACGTGCATTAATTATGAATCAACCTAATATTTACCTCGACTCTGCATAGCAAAGGTGCATTCACTAGAGGATCGGGAAGTTCACACATGAGTGCCTCTGTGCTGGACAAGAAGCAAAGTTGTAGGATTGTAAAAAGAGAGAAATTCATTGTTAACTCAAATTTGTAATATTAGGTTGGTCCAAAAGTTTTGTTAGCTTTTTCAATCCATCGGCAAACACGTTAGAATGAAGATAAACAAACGCTTCAGAATGCGTCTAATGCAGAAATTCTTTCTCTTTCTAGATGCTGAACTACCCATTGTGTTTTGTTGCGATAGTGGCGAGATATTTGCTGGAAATTACAAACACTCGTTTTTACCATGTCCAACTTTCTCTAATTTTCAAAATTTTTGTATGAGACATTTGGAGGGCCATAATAACCGGCAGATAAGGCAAACTTTTTGCTAACAGAAGCAATTTTTTATAGCCCAACGGCTTGTCTTTCAGAATTTCTACAATTTATTTTTTGAAGTAACCAAATTATACATTCAGCCTATTTTTACCTCGTAGAACATAAAATGTGTTAAACACTTCAGTCACCATTCGATGCAGATTCTTCTCCTCTTTCTAATAATTGTCTTTTTTTGCCGAGACAGGAGAAATTTGTGGGGGAAATCGTATTTCTCAATTTCAGGAGTGCGCACTGGCGTAACCTATGTTTCGAAATCTTCATAATTTGAAGCGAAAATCGCTCATTTACTCTGTAATGGTAGCGGTAGTAATAATCGAATGTTAAAATCTCAGTTTTCTATAGGTTTTGCAGTGTTTGGTGCAATAACAGGTTATGCAATTTTTTCAAAACACAAAATTTTAGAAAATTGTTTAGCAAAAATCTGGAAAAGCAGCTTATAGAAAGAAAAAATTGCATAAGTTGGCGAAAGGTTGGCCCTATCTGCTGGCTATTGGGGCTCCTCCGAAAGTCTCATACAAAAATTTTAAAAGTTAGCGAAATTTGGACATGGTAAAAACGAGTGGTTGTAATTTCCAGTGAATATCTCGTCATTCTCGCAACGTAACACAATGGGAGTTCAGCGGTTAGAAAGAGAAAGAAATTCTGCATTAGACGCATCTTGAAGGGTTTATTTATCTCTATTCTAGCGTGTTTGCCGGTGGATTGAAAAAACTGACAAAACTTTTGAACCCACCTAATATAAATGCACCTCTTTATATAAAGGCTGTACCAAGATACCAGAAAAAAAGGTCAACATTTCGGTTTCACCTATCACATAATATCTTTCTCAGCATTGTATAAGCAGCTGCAAAATAGGGTTATGTTATGTTGACTGTAATGACTTCTGCTGAGGGCTTACCTCCGTGGCCTATGAGAATATTTGTGGAAGGCAAGCTCTACAACATTTGAAGCGAGAAATCGAGAGCGTATGACCGACAGGACACACTTTCCTTTTATACGCTTACAAATAAAGTCCTGTATCAGTCATATGCGAGCACTTCTTTTAATCGCTTATATGTAATCAGATTGAAAAATTAGATGGAAAATCCCTTGACTGTTAATGTAACGTAAAAACTTATGTTGATCCTTGAACCAAGTCCGCAATTCGTGACAAGTGCGTCCGTTGCTTATGAGCAAGTGTGATTTTGCTAAACGACAAAGAGTAATTCTGTTTCATCATACAACAGTCACCCTATTTGCATTGCCATTAAATGAATTTTGCAATGCTCAAAATCGAATGATATTTTTACGAAAATGACGCACAAGACTGTTTTTTCTACCGAAAAGTTAAATGTCAAAAAATCGTATGTTTTTCAAATAAAGTATCGCAGATGCAAATACCTACTTCGCTCAAGGCTTGAATGAATGCCCAAAACTCATTCCTCTCCGGAATTGTGGCTCTTTTGATAACATGCTGTGAATTTATGTCTAAACATATAAATACAAGTACACGCTATGATTATCTGCATGATGCTTGTTTTGAACTCACACCAAAGACGGTAAAAAAATTTTGTTTTGCTCTGCAAAAGCGAGTACTAATTCTAGTACTCACAGTTTTCATTTCTTTAGGGCCATTTGATCACATGCCTTTCTGGGTGCTTCATGATACGTAGCTCCATTCTGCTCATCTCATCTAAATATGATATTCGGTTATGGCAAATGTTTCGTTAACGTCTTTTAGCCAGATTTTTAGCCGATTATGATTTCTGAAGTGAGCCGTAGATTTGATGACAATTTTTTTATCTAGAGGAGATAAGTGGTGTTTTCAGTGATGAAAAAACTTAATTGGATTATCTGTTCAGTGTCATTAAATCACTTATAGCAAGCTCCTTAGCGATTGCTAATAGATTGCATCGAAAATTTGCTTCAACGACGTCACAATCATTTTTGTTTTTCTACTTATAGTACCAAGTATGGTGTGCTCCAATCCTTTGCTATCACTTTAAAAAGCAGGGCTCGGGACGAGGTGGCTAGTTGAAAATGCAAAAAACGAAGTGCCCCTTGACTTCGCCACAAAAGTACGACATCCCCCTTGAAACGCTAACGAACACATCAAACTTGAAAACAAAAAGAATGGAGTAGAATACAAGATCGACAATAAATAGGCGATAAGAAGTAGTGACTGTTTGTATTCCTCGGGTTGGCGGCATGCTGTGTCCGCCGCGCACCACTGCTAGCTTGGAGCAGCTTTGCTGCTGCCATCCAGATAAGTTGGAGGGCTATAACTACGCGGGTAAGAGAGGGTTTGGGGAGGTACAAGAGCTGTTTTGTAGAATATTAGATGTAGATTACCTTTATGTAGAAAATTTGAAAAAATTATGTGAAGGATAGGATTTGTATGACTTTGTTGGCGCTAAGCCACCTCAGGTGGCTATCCATGTGGCTTGGAAGCCACCTAACCCCAAAAAAAGTTTGCCATGCACTTAGTTCACATAAATTTTTCATAATTTTTCATACATAGTCCCCCCCCCCATTGCCCATCTACACGTCTATTTTGGTGCCATTTCATCTTCACTTCGCTGTAAGCAAACCCTTTGTTTATTTGCTTGCGGCATGCCGGCATCGTGTCGGCAGCAGATCGAAAGACAGCGTTATGCTCTTCCGCAAAAACGACATCCACTTTGCTTTTTCCCCCAAAAAAACGATATCCAGCTTGCTTAAGCCACCTGTGCCGAGCCTTGTTAAAAAGTAGTAATCACATCATTTGATTATGCTCTTATAATCAGCCCCATGACCTCAATTTGCAAATGAAAGAGTAAGCTCTAATTACTGCATACTCACTCAAGTGCATAGATGCAAGTTCTTAAAAATTGTGGGTTGGCGATGTGTATTCTTTGCGGTGACTCCGAGATATCAACGCAGTACTTTATACCTATTTCTTTCACAGGACGAAAAAGCTTGTTTCTTCAATAATCGTCGTTCCCTTATCTTTATCTTTCTCATACACGTAAACGTGTGCCAAAGCCTTTGTGAGTGACGAAACATTGCTAGAGTAAGAGACTAGCCTGTCACCTTTCACCAGAACAAAAAACAGCGAATAAGGGCCTCACGTGTTGAGAAAGAAAAAATTTTATTTGGTCAAAGGAGGTCAGGTGATTGGCATGAAAGAGTGCCATTACCACTTTTGCGGACTGTCCAAAACGCCTGCGATTGGTTCCTGTTCCTGCCAGGTATCCATCAACCTGACACTACCGACGCTTGAAAACACCTGTCTTATTCTGGGAAAGCCATGCATGAAACGCAGCTGTCTACGGTATCAAAGAGCAGTGCTGTTGCTCATCCGAAAGTGGGTGACAAGCCAGCAAAACATGATTAGTAAACACGATAAACCGAGAAACACGAACACGATAAATCGAAAAAAACATGAAATCGTGAACCCACGTAGTAGGAAAGGGCTTCACGAAGGCGGTTGTCGTAAAAGCGAGAGGGCCAGCAAGAAATAGACCAAAGCAGGCAGACCTGTAATGAAAACAGACAAGGAACGAGTTACAAAATCGTTCAGTAAATGACAAATGTGAACTTTCCTCAGTTTCCTTTTGAAGGCTTCACAGATGTCAGCACTCAAAACTTCGCGAGCTATGCACCGTAACCATCTAGCTTCCGACAAAAAATATGGTTGAATAACATGTTGGCATGTTTCCTCTCAACTTTTGGGTAATGCAAGTTGAAACCACCATGTCTATCGTAAGCAGGCATAAAGATCCAGTAATCGCTGGGATTCACTGAGCACTCTTTTGTGACTCGTTCCTGGTCTATTTTCATTACAGGTCTGCTTTCTGGTCTATTTCTTGTTGGCCCTCGCTTGTCGACTCATCTGTTTCGGACTTAGAAAGGAAAGAAAGAGAAAGGCGCCGGTTATTAAATCTTTTTTTATAGTCCAATTGTACAAGTTGTGTTACAAGATGACTGAATGTACACTTGAAGTCTGTGAATTGTGTGGAAGTTCTGAATATTCTAAGTATTTCTGTGTACACAATTGCTATCTTTTGTTTGTAACTGATATGTGAACTACCACGACCAAATTTAAATACGTTAAAATCGAAACTGTCAGTTTTGTTGTACTGTTTAGTGACTAGCTCATTATAAGTAATCCTAATATTGAGATCTAGGAAATTGCATTCATGTGTGCTTATCTGTGTGGTTTTAAGGTCTAGGATGTTATTGTATGTGTCATGTAGAATCCCTAAAACTGTTTCAGTACTACAGTTGTGTATAATGAGGATATCATCCATATACCTAAAGGGTTTGAATATGTTTCCATCTGTGTACTTATTTAAAGCGTAACTGTATTCCAGATAGGAAAGTGTTAAATCTGCAATTATTGGGCTGGTATTACCGCCTTGGGGCACTCCTTTGGTTTCAATGAATAACCTGTTACCAAGTGTGCAGTAACTGTTATTAAGTATGTAATCTAATAGGTACAAGAGGTCTTGTATTCTGTAATTTCTGGCGTTCGTTTCCTTGAGAATATTGGAGTAATATGTTCTGTTTCCTTTGATAATTAAGTACTCACAATTTGCATTACGAAAGCATATTTTTAGGATTTCTCCAATACTAGTAATGATGTTTGACTCGTTCCTGGTCTGTTTTCACTACAGGTCTGCCTGTTTCTGGTCTATTTCTTGCTGGCCCTCACTTGTCGACTCATCTGTTTCGGACTTTGCTTTCCCCACTTCGCTTTTACGACAACCGCCTTCGTGAAGCCCTTTCCTACTACGTCGGTTCACAATTTCAGGTTTTTTTTACCGTGTACGTGTTTCTCGGTTTATCGGCTTTAGTGTATTCGGGAGGTCTACTATCTAACAGAACCAAAAACTGACAAGGGTCCGTTTTGCCGATTCACTGCCTTTGACTTGTCTTCAAAATTCACAAATTGCTCCCTGGTATCGGCACAAAGCTCATAGCATTTTTTTGTTACAGTAAAAATTTGGGAGTCACACACCTCATCCTTGGGGAAATCATGGCTCTTTCAATAGGTCCATTTAGGTCAAAAGCCACCTAAATTACGTGTGCTCGTAAAAGCGCAGTCACAGAAAGTCGAACGTACAAACTTCTGGGTGCAAATTTCTACTCCGCACATGCGACACACATACAGACATACATACAAACAGACATTCGGCTTTATATATAAGATAAGGAAAAGGGACCTGTCGTACTTCGCCCAAAAGCGCACAAAAGAGCGTCCCTTTTCGCAACGTACTTTTTAAAAATGAAAACAGGGATAGGATTCGTCGTCTCTTTTGATTATAGATCAGAAATTGTGATGACGACATGAGGCAAGGTTCCATAAATTTACAAGTTATCTCAGAAGAGTGTTTCGTCGCAAAGTTTTTTTAAGTGCAAGCAACGATTATGAACGATGCATAAAAGTAATTTATACAGGTAGCTATCCTCCTAGCGGTAGAAAGACTAAGGCTCCTATTAACCCCCCCCCCATCAGTGCAACTCGACTGATGCAGGCCTAAGCTGGACATTTGACGCCTCAGTCCAGCATCCAATGAGCTACTGATCCTGACGCAGATCACTTTTTAGTCATGATAATCATGTGTGTTCTTGAAAAAAAGAAGCACTTGAGCCGGTTTGATCGAACAGGTAAGCGACTGGAATTGAAAGTGCGCGGCCATGGTTCAACACCGGCTAGCGTTACAGTTTTGCTGTATCGCCTGGAGTCTTTGACGCGACCACTATCGCAAAATCGATGATGACCGCTTTTAAGAATCTCGCCTAGCACATGCATGGATAAAGCAAAAACACATTTTTGACGAGACTTTCATGAAAAAAATGAAATTGCAACATGAACTTAACGAATTAAATCAATAAAATCTTATCTTCAGCAGCTTTTCAAAGAAAAAAGTTAGCAAACTTTACAAAAAAGAAAAATCTGTTTTCTTTTTTCCACGTCAATATCAGCTGTTCATCGATTCTCTTTTTTTCGGCCTCGGTATTGTGCAGTTTTGCGCCGATTTTGTCCGCAGTGCTAGGCAAATTGATGTGTATCGTAAGTTACCGGAGCAACTTATGGGGGTCTTCTCTGCGTCCCTCTTTTCCACTCTATTTACATTCGTCTAACATCAGTTCACGTTCAGCTCAACTGAACGTGAACTGATGTGCAACAGTTGACTGCAGCAGGTGGACGGATGGGCAACTGTCAGTTTACTTGCCATGCTTGTAGCCACAGTTGCGATAGGGGGAGCGATGGATCTTACCCCCTTCCCTCTGAGGCCAAACTCCCGATGACCCCCTTCACCTGGGCTGAGATTGGTATTGTACTCTGAGAATATGATAAAAATCTTTATAAGGTTTTGCAGGCTAAGTACCTCGAACAACAAGTACACTCATAAATTTACAAAAGAAACGGTATTTATGTTTATTTATATATCCTCGTAGCATTCATTTGGAGAGCAGAAAGTGAGGACAAAGAAGCAGTTGGTTTTTGGAGTACATAAAATCCCGCATATTTCGCGGCACAGAAGACCTAGAAAAAATTCGACGGTCTAGTCGATTCTCCATGATCTCAGCTTTCGAATGGTATACAGCATGTTGGGACTTCTTTGCTTCCCGGCTCTAAAAATCATTTGCTCCGATAGCCGATAAAAGCCAATACATTGGTGGAGCTGGGTGGAGCAAGCTAATAGTAAACATCTCCATCCCATTTTTGAAAACTGGTTAGTTTTTTCGCCCAGCAACCTATAAATTATTCGAAAGCTCAGGAAAAGGGGATCGACCTAGACCGTCGACTTTTTTCTAGCCCCCCTCTACCAAGAGATACACCGCATTTTATCTAAAAACATGGTCATTTTCAACAGCAGATTTCTGCCAAATGAAGACCTAATCACTGCTGATTATCTATCTCGACTTTCTCGTAGCATTCATTTGGAGAGCAGAAAGTGAGGACACAAAATCAGTTAATTTTTGAAGCATATAAAATCCCTCATATTTCGCGGCACAGAATACCTAGAAAAAAGTTGACGGTCTATGCCGATTCTCCATGATCTCAGCTTTCGAATGGTTTACACATGTTAGGGCTTTTTTGCTTCCCGGCCCTAAAAATCATTTGCTCCGGTAACTTATGAAAGCCAATACATTGTATAGGTAGTCCCGAAAGTTCTTGCGCATGATTTTCAAAAATTCATAACTTCTTATTTTTCCAACCGATTTGACTGCTTTTATTTTCGTATGAAAAGTAAGTCATGTTTTTTATAATGACATCTTATCTGCTTACTAATATTCATCTGTGGCATAGATAGGAGCGATAGAAAAAATTGGTCAAAATTTGAATTTTTCGTGTAAGGTCATAAAAAATCGGGAACTTGCAACAAAAATCGGAGCAGTAGGTATTTTAGGTTCTTTCACCAGCTCTTTCTAACAGTGCAAAGTTTGTGCCGTTTGAGCGTCTCTATGAAAAGTTACGATTTCCCTGAAAAATGCCAAAATAAATCAAAATCGCCCTTTTTATTGCTTGCTCGAAAATCGTAACTTTTCATAGAGATGCTCAATCGGCACAAACTTTGCACTGTTAGAAAGAGCTGGTGAAAGAACCCACAATTTCGACTTCCCGGTTTTTGTTGCAAATTTCCGATTTTTTTTATGACCCTACACGAAAAATTCAAACTTTGAGTGATTTTGGTTTTGAGCTACTATCTCCTTCATCTGTGCACGTTAACGAACAGTTAAAGTGCAGATGCAAAGAGCATGAGTTCTTCTCTTACGCGAAATTTTGTTCGTACAAATTCGTTAGGAATTTAAAGAGTTATGAATTTTTGAAAATCGTGCGCAGAACTTTCAGTACGACCTTATATATTAGGTTGAACCGAAAGTTCTGTCGCATCATTTTCAAAAAATCATAACTTCTTTTCCTCACAATGATTTTGCGCAATTCAACTTTTTCGAAAGCGTAAAGCATGTGATTCCAAAAGTCTCCTGGGGACTTTCCAACATGCTCAGGTTGCAGAGATAAAAATGAAAGAAAGAGATCGTTCGAAATTCGGAATTTTCAGAAAATTTCGGAATTTTGCAAAAATTCTGAAAATCTAGAAACTGTGCAATAGAATCTAGAACAGCTGTCATCCTAAGTTTTCTTGTATTTTATTACTAACTGAGCCAAGTTTGTGCTGATCGAGCTCTTCTTTCAGAAGTTATGATTTTTCCCAAAAAAACCCCGAAAAATCAATCTCCTGAGAATTCTTAAGAAATCGATTTTTCGGTATTTTTTTCAAGAAATCATAATTTTTGAAAGAAGAGCTCGAGACCAGCACAAACTTGACTTGGTTAGTAATGAAATACAAGAAAACTTAGGGTGACAGCTGTTCTGGACTTCATCGCGCAGTTTCTAAAGATTTTAGAATTTTTGCTTAAAAATTTTGAATTTCGGATGATCTCGTTTTTTCACTTTTATCTCTGCAACCTGAGCATGTTGGAAAGTTCCCAGGGGACTTTTGGAAACTACATGCCTTACGCTTTCTGATAAAGTTTGAATTGCGCAAAATCATTGTGAGGGAAAGAAGTTATGATATTTGAAAATGGTGCGACAGAACTTTCGGTTCAACTAATATATATGAAGTGCGGTTCATAATTATACGAACACCCAATGTTTTGTTAGTATTTGGACTTTTTGGGAGAAACTCACTTGGTACCACGCGAAAGAGCACAGCCGAAAACGGTATATGATCCATAAGAATGGATGTCAATCTTAGAAGTGTTTCTGCGCCTAATGCAAATTTTTAGCGGTTCATAATTATACGAACACCTCAAACAAAGGTCCATTTTTCATTCAAGTTTGCAGTCATTTGAGTCCAAATTTTTTGTAGAGTTACAGTAACAAAGTCTGACATATCTGCTACACACTGAACGCAGTGCAGCTCAAAAAGATGACCGTTACTTTTTTCAGAGGGCTCTAAATGCTCTTGGAGTGATTGCGCTTCAAAAACATCCGTTCTTCTGTGGTTTACGCACTCTGATTAACTTCTACCAAAGCTATGAGATAAAATAAGCTCTTTCGATAGGTATTTTGTTTGACGCTTGGAAAATCTTTGCGTTTTCGCGTCGTTTTTCAACCAAGTTCCAACCTTACCACAGAGTTGACACGATTTTGAGCCTCAAAACTCAACTTCTCTCTTGCGCAAACATTTGATATGAAGCCGCTGCATTGTTTGCGCCAAAGTTTTTGGGTTTTTTGTAGAACTGATCTTGAGGCTATGGAGCTAAAAACCAAATAAAGGTATGATTGGAATAGTAAAAACAGTGTTTTTGGTGAAATGACGTCTGCGTGGCCAAAACAAACGCTCAGCGCTGCTGATTTTTTTTCATCCAAATATGCAGTCTTGTGAACTTCCACATAGTATGTGCTTACTTCATTGTACGGCTTTAGAAGCTGAGTTTTGAGGCTTAGAATCGTGCTAACTCTGTGGTAAGGTTGAAACTTGGTTGAAAAATGGCACGAAAACGCAAAGATTTTCCAAGCGTTAAACAAAATACCTATCAAAAGAGCTTATTTTATTTCATAGCTTTGGTAGAAGCTAATCAGAGCGCGTAAACCACAGAAGAACTGATGTTTTTAAAGCGCAATCACTCCCAAAAAAATTTAGAGCCTTCTGAAAAAAGTGACGGTCCTCTTTTTGAACTGCACTGGGTTCAGTGTGTAGCAGATAAGTCAGACTTTGTTACTGCAGCTCTACAAAAATCTGAATAACCCAAATAATTGCAATCTTGAGTGAAAATGGACCTCTGTTTGAGGTGTTCGTATAATTATGAACCGCTAAAAAATTGCATCAAGCGCAAAAACACTTCTAAGATTGACATCCATTTCCATTCTTACGGATCATATACCGTTTTCGGCTGTTCTCTTCCGCGTGGTACCAACGGCTTTTTGAGTTTCTGTCAAAAAGTCCAGAAACTTCTAAAATTTGAGGCGTTCGTATAATTATGAACCGCACTTTACAGTGCTGGCCAAAACTATAAATCCACTTTGAAAACTTCCGTAACTTATCTCAACGAATTGATCTGAAATTTAATACAGCAGTGTGCCTAACAGGATACTACCAGTGAACAGAAAGGATCCTGCTTTCGTTCAATTATTTAGGAAAAATCAAAAATTTTGAAAAAAAGCAGGCTTGAAGGCTGGCCAAAACTATAGATCCACCTAAATTTCTGTCCACTAAAGTAACTTTCGGCCCCCAAGGTCTTTTGTGCATATACGTAGTCAAGAGTCAAAACATTCGCTTTAGTCCAGCTTTGTGATACCTTTATAAGAAACGCTTATCTGCTTTTTTGACTTAAGGTACTTTCACGCGCATTTTTTATTCTCGAGAACGTATTTTTATAGGTGGTTTCGCAGTTTTTTCAACTGGTTTGGAAGCGGTAGGGTTCCATCTGTCATATAGATGTTAAGTGAAGTGAGCACTAAAAAAATCTGAGTTTTCGTATTCAAAACGCACCTGACATAGACCTAACAGCATGCCTGCGCTCAAATTTATGCCTTCAAAATTGATTTATGCTATTTTTTAAGCTCAAAATAATGTACAAGCAATATATACCTAAAAAAAAGTCTGTACACTGTACTCACGTTTGTTCGCGAAGTCGCATTTTGCTTCGTTTCAAAGCACAAGTCTAGCGGTTCAATGATAATGTTAGGCAGTACCAAAATACTTATAGGCTGCTGCATGACGAAGGCGCAATAACTTTGGGCGCGAACGCGGCTTTGTTAGCCGCAGAGCGCATGAGGCGCAGGATTTACAACGGTGTAGATACGCGCGCGATGCCTTCGCGACCTCTCAACTGATATTGCTCTGCGCCTTCGTCATGCAGTAGCCTTTACCAAAAGGTGCCTTTCCTGATTTTCTGCTACTATTTAGCTGCTAAATAGTGAAAACACACTGTAATGTATGTTGCCTCGTGACTCACATGAGCCCTGTGGTCACAATCAGAAAAAGCTATAAGGCTTGTTGCAAATCAGTTTTTGCAGAATGAACTTCTCAATTAGCATGCATGCTAATTGAGAAGTTCTTTTGCTTCTTTTGCTTAACTTATTAAAGTACGAGCTTTCTTTGTTGTTCTTCGAATGTCTAGGACGACTGGCCCCACGCTAACAGTTTTCATATTTTAAATGGTACACCTTGAGTGTAAAGATAAAGATAAAAGATGCTAGGGTCTACAGAAATCTGCAACCACTGGATACGGATTCCCATACATGCAATCAATGTCACTACTCCACGCTTATTGAAACATTGCAGAAAGAGTTTGGAGGCATAAATTTAAGCGCAGGCATGCTGTTAGGTTTCGTCGGGTGCGCTTTAAATACGAAAACTCAGATTTTTTTTCAGTGCTCACTTCGCTTAGCATCTATATGATAAGTGGAGCCCTATCGCTTCCAAACTAGTTGAAAAAAACTGCGTGATCACCTAAAATACGTTTCCGAGAATAAAATGCGCGTGAAAGTACTTTTGAGTCAAAAAAAGCAGATAAGCGTTTCTTATAAAGATATCACACAGCTGGACTAAAGCGACTGTTTTGACTATTGGCTACGTATATGAACAAAAGACTTTAGAACCCGAGAGTTACTTTAGTGGACAGTGTAGTTGAGGATACGGTAACGATAGTTGCCACGCGGGCTGACTCGGTTCGATGCGTACTTCAACTCAAACTTGGGTAATTAAACCTTTACTAAGAGTAAATAAACAATAAACAAACAACGCAACTTGTATCTAAAACTACATAACAATAGATTGTGAAATGTCAATGGTGAGGACACAGAGGAATAATGATCACACAAAATATGATGCGATCAAAATGATTTAATGATATTTGTCAATTTCTTCAAAATACTTGAGCTTTAGATTGTTTTAGATTTTCTGGTTTTCTTGCAAAATCCATAGAGAAATAGATGCAAAACTGCATAGAAAACTAAATGCAAAACAGAGATGAGAATCAGTTGAGCCAACATTGAGAGGATAGTTTCATAATCAAGAAGATCAAGCAAGCGATAAAGCAAGTGATAAAACAAGTGATAAACCAAGTGCGCGGAGCGCATCCGAATGAACACTAAATGAAGCTTCTCATGTCGGAGTCGTCGTTGCCATTTGGCGCAGCTGCCGCCCTGAGTCACTCAGTCACGCTGTTTTTAATAGCCTGAAGTAAAGTTTGCAAGGATGGGAGTACTGTATCTTGCAAACCTCGAATATTTACTTGTTTTTTCTTGTTGTCGCTTGGCGACAGACAGAAATTCTAAGTGGATCTATAGTTTTGGTTAGCCTTCAAGCCTGCTTTTTTCAAAATTTTTGATTTTTCCTGAGTAATTGAACGAAAGAGGGATCCGTTCTGGTTACTGGTAGTGGCCTGTTAAACACACTGCTGATCCAAGTTACAGATTAATTCGTTGAGAAGCAGATGAGTTACAGCAGTATTCAAAGTGAATCTATAGTTTTGGCCAACACTGTATATGTATATATGCTATGTGCTGTGTTAGTAATTAGCATGCCCACCTACTTCCCATCAACAACCCCCAGCCCCGTAGCTCAAACTTCTCAAAAAAAATCAATAAAACCGACAAAAGTAAGGGTAATTCTAAAAACTGATGGGGCTATTTGGCAGTCCGGGCCCCAAAATGTTTTTGTGATGGATCTTGCTCAAAGTCGGTACATGTGGATTATTAGAGCCGCTGATGACGATTATCGTAGTAATTTAGCGCCATTTTCTGTTACGTTAGGTACACATAAAAAGCCAAAATTATGAATTTCGCTGAAACTTTGAGGAGGGCTAATTGACATGCTGATTACGAATATCATACTTCTTCGGCAGTTTGAGGCGATTTCGCTGAGTTATGGTATGTATACTGCAGAGGGGTAAAATCTCAGTTTTGACTGAAATCTAGAAAGATTCGACCCTCTGACCACGTTCAAAACACTCCCGTTGCGTTTTGAGATCTTTTCGCAGAGTTACGATAGATACATGGCAGCGGGTAAAAATCATGAACCTGCCTGAAACCTTGGCAGAGAATTACCTAAAGTGCTGTTTTAAGAACATCGTGCTCAATTCCTACGATAAAGGCAATTCGTGTGGTATGGTATAGAAGTTTCCCACGACCGTAATGCTTTCCCTTATAGGACCACTGCCGAGCGCGATACACCCTTCGGCGGCTTTTGCCTAAAACAGGGGGAGGGAGATTTGCCGAGTGCGTTACGCGTTGGGACAGGTTATCAGGATGGTGCTGAAGACCGCCATGCAAAACGACCTTTTCCCCATTTCGTGAATATCTGTGATTTAGATTGTTCCGAAAGCGAAAAATGTCCATTCAAACCCTGCAACTCACCATAACTTCACTATTGCGTTATGACAGCTAGCAAGCATCATATTCATAAGCGATATACTTGTGAACCGTTACAGGCAAGGTCTTGAGCAAATCTGGAACTTCAGCCCACTACACCCACCGTAACCCAAGAAAATGCACTATCCTGCGAAATCAGCATGATATTCATGTTCAGCGCTAACTGACCACCCTAGACGAAGTTTAAAGCAAACCTATGTTTTCGACCCCATGCCATATAACCACCACTACTCTATGAAAAAGTCCCAATATGCAGAGAGAGATGGTATTCGTAATCAGCATGTCGAATAAGCCATATTGACCAAACTCCAGCCGAATTCATGATTTTGACTTCCTACCGTACACCTATCATAACCACACGGGAAGACGTTCTGCGGAGAAAGTGTGATATCTGTAATCAGCATGTAAAGGGCCGGGCATACTTCACGCGATTTCAGTCGCGAGGCGAATTGACAACTCGCCAGAAGTATTCGGATCCAACATTAGCAAACTGCACATGCATAGTGTGTATAACTTACGTAAACTGATGAAATGTTTTATCTTCTGTACATTTATAATGTGCTTACAATGAGTTATGGACCCTTGGAATATTGCCAAATCGCCTCGCGATTGAAATCGCTTAAGTATACGCGGCCCTTAAGATAACCCTTATACACGAAGTTTGAGCAAGCTCTACGAAAGAAAATTTTGGGGCCGGATAGCCGAATAGCGCCAATCTAATATCGAATTCGTAATCAGCATGCTCGATTACCCCCCTTGTGCCAACTCCCAGCCCCGTAGGTGGACTCTGCAGAAAAATCGATAAAAATCGATAAAATCGACATCGATCGATGACGAAAAGTAGCCAGTGACACCCGCCGGGGCCGAAGTGTATGTGTGCCAAGTTTGGTCCGGATCGGTTCAGAAATGGAATTTTCTATTCGGAACATACGTACAGACAGACAGACAGACAGACAGACAAACAGACATTCAGCTTTACATATAAGATATATATCCACCGCACGAGACAATGCATATTGTTTTGAGGAAAACGCCGGGACAGTCTCCACAAACCCCGACCTCCACGCTCTTCTCAACGCCGCAGAGCACATCAAGTACCACGTCATCGCTCTCTGCAGGAAACGAAGTCCAAGAAGAAGGACGTGCGATAGATGAGTGATGGGACGCTCATCATTCGTGGTGAAAAGGTTCCATCACGAAACGCAGGAGGCATCGACTTTGTCGTCCACCCTTCTGTCGTCCATCTCTTCGATTCGCACGAGATCCTATCACTTAGACTAGCCATCCTGCGGCTACGCCCCCACGTCAGAAGACCATCAGCATCATCAACTGCTACTCTCCAACATCAGCAGCTGACGACTCAGAACTAGTGCTTTCCACGAAGAGTGGAGGAGTTCGTCCGCAACAAAAAGTCCTTTTACAAGTATGTTGTTGGCACTTCAATGCGAAAATCCGGAACGAAAACGGCAACGTCTCGTTGGGCTTCTTTCCGCCACACATTTTTCTTTGGAAATTCCATCTTCATGAAGAAAGAACATCGCCGGTGGACATGGGAATCTCCCAACGGAACGACTCATGCGGAGATCGACCATCACCAACCGAAGGTGGAGCTTGCTCGATGTCTTAGTAGTTCCATCCTTCTGCAGTGGCTCCGATCACCGCTTCCTTGGAGCCTAGATAATACGACTCAGCCGAAGGCTGGAAAAGAAAGTTTGTCACAGTGCTGCGAGAAGGAAGGGTCGTCTGTGACGGCAACAGGCTGGAAGAGCTCATGTTAAGTTGTGACTGGCCCACCGAGGAGTACCCAACGTACGACTACGACCGGCTTCTGAAAGGATTGCGAGCCTACAGAAAGTTCACCTCAGTGACTACTAAGAAAACTTGTTCAAAGCACGAATTGTACTTCCTGGTGTTTTGCAAAAAATGTCTGTACACCACTCGCGCAGGACATGTGTGAGAGATGTTTAGTCAATCAATGTAGAGTCGAAGAGTCGACTTTGCCGTTCAGCGCACATCCAGGTGGTTCGGCTCTAAACATTTTTGCTCGAAACTTGCCATATACGACATTTATTTTTCCAATCTTAAAACATAGTTTCAGAATGTCTCAATCGATCGTCATTGGCTGCGAAACTTTTCAGCGCGTTTCTGAAAATAGATCGTACATACCCTTTGCCCTGTCTTACCCACTGATGCTCTAGGATGAGGTAGATGGGTAACCTGTTGAAGTTTGACAGGAAAGTCTTAGCACCAATGCCTTCAAACAATGGAGTAAAGGCTATGAATTCTTATGCGCATCGATGGTGAGGAGCACGTTCTTCAACCACGTCATCAAATGTCGGATGTCTCACAAATTCATCGTGTGGGCCACTGATCTGCTCATGACGTATACGTAAGCCGAAATCGCAGGGGAAACTTTTGTGGTAGAGCGCCTTCTGACTGCCATGCCATCACGGCGAAAGTCTCCAGACAGAAGCTCATAGACCTCATGGACTTACTGAGCAACAGCCACGTTTATGGAGACACTCGTTAGTGGATGTGACCGCGGAATGGCAGGAATGCGGTTTCCAGCATGCCTACATCTTAGTGTGTCTGAAGAGGAAAATTCGCTCAAATCAGATCGACAGCATCATCTCGGAGAGGCTTCACAGTTGAAAAAAGGAGATCTTTCGATTTTGTCCGAAAAATATGATCTATGAGCAATACGGACCATTGAAACCGAAGCCGCCTTGCGCGAAGGCAAGTGTACCAGAATGTACCCCCCCCCCCGGCAACTGATCTGCGACTTCCGATCGGGAAGTGATGGCTATCCTCTATGCAGAAAGCGATACCCTGATGGCGGAGGACATACCATCGTCAAGTGAAAGTGGACCATTGAACCGTTGAAGTAATGGTGGTCAACAGCTGGGTTGTGCCATAACTCAGACAATCGCTGGGGGCAAGCGGGCACAGGAAAAATAGATTGCTGATTTCTCGCACCCCGCTCGCGGATTTTTTGGAAAGCAATCAGGACTTTTCGGAAGACCGCTTGCTGAGTCAGCGGATTTTTGAGAGACCGCCTGTTGAATTTTTTTCGCTCTTATCTTTTGCAGATATATTGCTGAATCTCTGAGGAATCGAGAACTCAGCAAGCGGTCTTCCGAAAAGTCCTGATTGCTTTCCAAGAAATCCGCGAGCGGGGTGCGAGAGATCAGCAATTTATTTTTCCGGTGCCCGCCTGCCCCCGGCGATTGTCTGAGAAACTTCCTTACTATCGAAAAGGTTTTGTACACATATCTTTGGTACTGTAACACGGTGGACGCGATTGAGTACGTCTGCAAATATGCGAACAAAGGAGGCTTACATAGCAGCGTTCGGCTTCGAGCATGCGACTGCACCGTTTGATGAGATCGACCATTATCAAACGAGCAGGTACATAAGCAGCAACGAGGCAGTTTGCGGTGATTTGGGTTTTGGGACACACGAACATTACCCACCTATCACCCATCTACATGTCCATCTAGAGAGTGGACAACGTACTTTATGGCTGATAACGCGCGGCAGGCATTCTTCCTCCTGTGCCAACATGATTTGTTCGCATGGATTTTGTTGCAAACAAAAGTTCCGTAATATATCACAATTTCATGTTTTTTCTACCGTGTTCGTGTTTCTCGGTTTATCGTGTTTAATAATCATGTTTTGCTGGCCTGCCACCCACTTTCAGATGAGCAACAGCACTGCTCTTTGGGACCGTAGACAGCTTCGTTTTATGCATAGCTTTCCCAGTATAAGACAGGTGTTTTCAAGCGTCGGTAGTGTCATGGTGGATACCTGGCAGGAACCAATCGCAGGCGTTTTGGACAGCCCGTAAAAGTAGCAGTGGCATTCTCCAATGCCAATCACTTGACCTCCATTGACCTCCCTGTAAACTGTATTACAACTTAAATCACAACGCCAAGGTTTATCGACAGTCGAGTACGAAATATCAATTTTCCGGTGGTTTAGGGATCGCGTCATCGGGTTTGTATTTTTTAGACGGTCCTCGGTCCTCGGCAGCTGCGCAGCCTTCAGCAACGTTCACAGCACAGAAAACCTGTAAGGAATAAAGTACTGCAAAGCCAGTAAGTCCAAGGTGTAAAATCGCAAACTAAGTCATGTCTTGCTTGGTCAACGTACCATCAATATGGTAGGTAACAAGAAGATATAATTGAAAATTCTCATACTGGTCAAACTGACGTGTACTCTCTGAAAAAAGTGTCCTGAGAGAGTAGGCAATACATAGAGCGGTCGATAAAACGACGAACGAAAGAAACTTCTTTGACACAACTTGACAGAGAAACAGATGATCTTTTTAGTGCAAGGGAAATTTCGAGATTGCAAAGAAATAACAAAGATAACCTTGATTTTTCTGCTATGAAATTCATAGGCATTTGTAAGAGGAACGTCGCAAATTATGTCAAAAATAACACCTCATAAAGTTGTGCACAATATACACAACTCTGTCTTTACTAAAGCTTGCTATTCGACGACATACGTGTCCCAAAAAAGGTGCAAACAGTTTGATCGTTGATAGCTCACTAGCTTTCATGCCTTCGTCAAATTTTGGGCAGTATTCTGTAGAGATGGCTTTGACTTAGACTTAGCACGAGCGAATTTCCGATCGCTCTTCATTAGTGCAGAATGACTGTAGGAACTTCAAGAAGGATTCTAGGACATTGAAAGCCATATTTTGCTTCGCAAAATAAAAGAAACAAGCTAAAAGCTTTCGCATAGGATTAATCAAAGTCGCGAACTTTAGATATGGGTAGCATCTCACTTAATGCTTGATTAGTAGTATTCTCTCATAAGTAGTATTCTCTCGTAACAATTATCTTTCCAATTCAGAATGGATCGTACCCTCGAGACGCTCAATAAACTCGAAAATGTGTAGTAAAATCAGCAAGCGTAAAAACCCTACTAGGCAGTTTTTGAGACTTTTTGAGGAAATTTTGGCAGACGGCTTTTTCCACAGTGATTCTATGAGGTTTGTCCCAAAAGTACCATTTTCAGATAAATAGAGCAGCATAGCAGCAGCTATGCTGCTCTATTTATCTGAATGCTCTATTTAATAGCATAGAGCATTAAGCTGTTTTTGTTTTCCTAGAAGACTCAGAGTACCATTCGATAGAGGGAAGCAAGCTCCACAAAAAGACCACCAAAGATACACTTAAGCCATAATCCAGATAAAATTTGGAGTCAAAACCCAAAATTTTTCAGCCACCCTTAAAATCAGATCTCCTTCCAGAAAGTCTCTATGGAACCCAAAATTTTTCAGCCACCCTCAAAATCAGATCTCCTTCCAGAAAGTCTCTATGGATTTCCACCTTGATCTCTATACAGGGTGTCCCAAAAAATGTGCCTACTGTTTGATTGTTAATGACTCCCTTGTAATGAAGTGTTTCGAGAAGCTTTAGGTACCGTTTTGTAGAGCGACGTTAAACTTAGTTTTACAGCATAGAGCGAATCATTAATCGCTTTTCATTACTGTAGGATTACGGTAAGAACCTCCAGCATATGGACTTAATGTGAAATTTACCACCTAATAAAATTTTTTTTCAAAAAATCTGAAAAAACGTGTATTAATGTTTTCGCGCGTGCTGATTCCACTTAACAACTTTTTACGATTGTTTCCAGCTTTTTTGACGGTGTAATTACATTTTTGACAAATGCTGGGAACTGAGTTATTACAATTCACCGGGGATAACTCTGAAAAGAAGCATCACAATAGAATGGAAATTTCAAATTCGGAACCAGCGGCTCCTTATACCGTAGTATAAAAGTTTTTGGCTTGTTCGGTTTTGTTCCCAGGCAGAATATGGCCTCCAATGGCCCTAAAATCCTTGTCGAATTTCGTACTGTAATCCTACAGTAATGAAGAGCGATAGATAATTCCTCTATACTGCAAATCGAAGTTTAACCTCGCTCTACAAATATCATCTAAAGCTTCTCGAAACACTTCATTACAAGGGAGTTATTCACAATCAAAGAGTAGGCACATTTTTTAAGACATCCTGCATAGTAGACACACAGTAGTACCCAAAAATGCAGTTGGTGGATGTTTTCCGATGCTCGAAGTTGAGAAACAAAAATGGTGTGAAAATGCCGAAATGCTCTTTTTGAGTTTTCTATGTCAAACCTGGTATTTCTCGATAATAAAATTATACTAAGTAAGGCTTAATATAAGTAGTAGTATACAATGACCTATATGGGAGAGGCTGGTGGGGAGGGGGGGGAGAATACCACTTTTGAAGTACCTTTTTTCTCGCTTTTTGTGCCCTGAAAACTTCCAGTGAAGAAATATTTAAGACTACGTACCAATCTCTACTGCAAAGCACGGTTCTTTGTACCCTCTAAACTGCCACGTTATATGCTATTATCATACGTAGCAGTGTTGATAGCGAGAGATTACAAAGAACAACTTGCAGAAGAGGTTGATTATGTTCACCAACGTAGATTCTGCATATGTTTCCGCCTAACGTACACCGGTGAGGACACGATAGTAAGATCTAAAGTGTAGTGTAAAAGTGCGAAAGTGAATGAAAAACTCTTTAGCTGTTCAATTTATGAGCATTTGACATCTTCCAACTAAGTGACTCCTTCTCTATTGCAGTAGCCGATTATTTTCATGATGCGGACACCTTTGGTAAAATCTATACCATTGAGTTTGTTTCACACGTATGATGCCTATGTCTGCCGTTTCTGCAGTTCACGAAAAATACTAAGTTTCAGAGACCGTTTAAAGTGAGATGTACGTAGTATGATAAATCTCATATCCAATATTCGTAAAAACGCTTCCGTCAAGATATTAGGTTGGCCCGAAAATGTGTTAGCACCATTCTCAAAATTATAGCCTCTTACATTCCGAAGCGTTTGCTTTCCTGAAATTTTGAACTTGTCCAAAAAAAGATAATCATGCGCTTTACAAAAGCATTTGAGGTACTTTCTAACTCGCAAACACCTCATGATAATAGGTTACGAATAGAATTTATAGAGTTGCCAGAAATGTGAATCAAGGCCCGAAGCCCGAACGAAGGTGGCAAGTAGTCCTCTGTGAAGGTTTACCCCTTTGTCGCTTTTATTTTACTATTTCTCCCTTGATCGCACCAACTGCGCGGGCTATTTGATTGAATTGCGTTTTTCTCAAAAGCAGAGACTTGTTTCTTCTTTCGGACTCTGCAAAGAGAAGAGGAGAAGCTGAAGAGGAAGTCGCTTCAATGATCATTCAAGTGTCAGAATTCTTGCGTTACATACAAGAATCTATGTACTGCAATCTGCAAGCTTTCAAAGTATTTACGTCGACTCTGCATAGCAAAGCTGCATTCACTAGAGGATCGGGAAGTTCACACATGAGTGCCTCTGCGCTGGCCAAGAAGCAAAGTTGTAGGATTGTAAAAAGAGAGAAATTCATTGTTAACTCAAATTTGTAGTATTAGGTTGGTCCGAAAGTTTTGTTGGCTTTTTCAATCCATCGGCAAACACGTTAGAATGAAGGTAAACAAACGCTTCAGAATGCGTCTAATGCAGAATTTCTTTCTCTTTCTAGCAGCTGAACTACCATTGTGTTTTGTTGCGAGAGTGGCGAGATATTTGCTGGAAATTACAAACACTCGTTTTTACCATGTCCAACTTTCGCTAATTTTCAAAATTTTTGTATGAGACATTTGGAGGGCCATAATAACCGGCAGATAAGGCAACTTTTGGCTAACAGAAGCAATTTTTTATAGCCCAACGGCTTGTCTTTCAGAATTTCTACGATTTATTTTTTGATGTGACCAAATTATACATTCAGCCTATTTTTACCTCGTAGAACATAAAATGTCTCAAACACTTCAGGCACCATTCGATGCAGATTCTTCTCCTCTTTCTAATAATTGTCTTTTTTTGCCGAGACAAGAGAAATTTGTGGGGGAAATCGCAGTATTTCTCAATTTCAGAAGTGCGCACTGGCGTAACCTATGTTTCGACAAAACTTTTAGAAAATTGTTTAGCAAAAATCTGGAAAAGCAGCTGATAAAAAGAAAAAATTGCATAAGTTGGCGAAAGGTTGGCCCTATCTGCTAGCTATTGGGGCTCCTCCGAAAGTCTCATACAAAAATTTTGAAAATTAGCGAAATTTGGACATGGTAAAAACGAGTGGTTGTAATTTCCAGTGAATATCTCGTCATTCTCGCAACGTAACACAATGGGAGTTCAGCGGCTAGAAAAAGAAAGAAATTCTGCATTAGACGCATCTTGAAGCGTTTATTTATCTCTATTGTAGCGTGTTTGCCGGTGGATTGAAGAAACTGACCAAACTTTTGAACCCACCTGATATAAATGCACCTCTTTAAATAAAGGCTGTACTAAAATACCAGAAAAAAAGGCCAACATTTCGGTTTCACCTATCACATAATATCTTTCTCAGCATTGTATAAGCAGCTGCAAAATAGTATGTTATGTTGACTGTATGGCTTCTGAGGGCTTACCTCTTTGACATCAATAGGAATATTGGTGGAAGGCAAGCCCTACAACTGAAGCGAGAAATCGAGAACGTATGACCGACCGAACACACTCTCCTTTTATACACTTACAAATTAAGTCCCATATCAGTCATATGCGAGTACTTCTTCTAATCGCTTATATGTAATCAGATTTGAAAAATTAGATGGAAAATCTCTTGACTGTTAATGTCACAAAAAAAACTTGTGTTGATCCTTGAACCAAGACCGCAATTCGTGACAAGTGTGTCCGTTGCTTGTGAGCAAGTATGTCGAATGACAATTCTACGATGTTTTCGGAGCTTTCAGATGATTTTGCCGATCGACATGGAGGAAGTCTTTGTTTCACGAACAACAATCACCCTATCTATATGCATTGCAATTAAATGAATTTTGCAATGCTCAAAATCGAATGGTATTTTTATGAAAATGACCCACAAGATCATTTTTTCTACCGAAAAGTTAAGTGTCAAAAAATCGTATGTTTTCCAAATAAAGTATCGCAGATGCAAATACTTACTTCGCTCAAGGCTTGATGAATGAACGCCCAAAACTCATTCCTCTCCGAAATTCGTGGCTTTTTTGATAACATGCTTTGAATTTATGTCTAAACATATGATTACAAGAACGCGCTATGATTATCTGCATGATGCTTGTTTTGAACTCACACCAAAGACGGTAAAAAAATTGGTTTCGCTCTACAAAAGCGAGTACTAACTCTACTCATGGTTTCCACTTCTTTAGGGCCATTAGATCACATGCCTTTCTGGATGTTTCATGATTCGTAGCTCCGTTCTGCTCAGCTTCATCTAAATATGATATTCGGTTATGGCAAATGTTTCGTTAACGTCTTTCAGCCAGATTTTTAGCCGATTATGATTTCTGAAGTAAGCCGTAGATTTGATGACAATTTTTTTATCTAGAGGAGCTAAGTAACTTAATTATTAGATCATCTGTTCAGTGTCATTAAATCACTTACAGCAAGCTCCTTAGCAATTGCTAATAGATTGCATCGAAAATTTGCTTCAACAACGTCACAATCATTTTTGTTTTTCTACTTATAGTACCAAGTATGGTGTGCTCCAATCCTCTGCTATCACCTTAGAAAGCAGGGCTCGGGACGAGATGGCTAGCTGAAAATGCAAAAAACGAAGTGCCCCTTGACTTCGCCACAAAAGTACGACATCCCCCTTGAAACGCTAACGAACACATCAAACTTGAAAACAAGAAGAATGGAATAGAATACAAGATCGACAATAAATAGGCAATAAGAACTAATGACTGTTTGTATTCCCCGGGTTGGCGGCATGCTGTGCCCGCCGCGCACCACCGCGAGCTTGGAGCAGCTTTGCCGCTGCCATCCAGATAATTTGGAGGGCTATAACTACGCGGGGAAGAGAGGGTTTGGGGAGGAACAAGAGCTGTTTTGTAGAATATTAGATGTAGATTACCTTTATGTAGAAAATTTGAAAAAATTATGTGAAGGATAGGAATTATATGACTTTGTTGGCGCTAAGCCACCTCAGGTGGCTATCCAGGTGGCTTGAAAGTTACCTAACCCCAAAAAAAGTTTGCAATGCCCTTAGTTCAAATAATTTTTTCATAATTTTTCATACATAGTCCTACCCCCCCCCCCCATTGCCCATCTACACGCCTATTTTGGTGCCATTTCATCTTCACTTCGCTGTAAACAAACCCCTTGTTTATTTGCTTGCGGCATGCCGCCATCGTGCCGGCAGCAGATCGAAAGACAGCGCTATGCTCTTCCGCAAAAACGACATCCACTTTGCTTTTTCCCGCAAAAACGATATCCAGCTTGCTTTGCAAGCCACCTGTGCCGAGCCTTGTTAAAAAGTAGTAATCACATCATTTGATTGTGCTCTTATAATCAGCCCCATGACCTCAATTTGCAAATGAAACAGTAAGCTCTAATTACTGCATACTCAAGTGCATAGATGCAAGTTCTTAAAAATTGTGGGTTGACTACGGTGACTACGCGATATCAACGCAGTACTTTATACCTATTTCTAAGTTTCACAGGACGAAAAAGCTTGTTTCTTCAATAATCGTCGTTCCCTTATCTTTATCTTTCTCATACACGTAAACGTGTGCCAAAGCCTTTGTGAGTGAAGAAACATTGCTAGAGTAAGAGACTAGCCTGTCACCTTTCACCAGAACAAAAAACAGCGAATAAGGGCCTCACGTATTGAGAAAGAAAAATTTTTATTTGGTCAAAGGAGGTCAGGTGATTGGCATTGGAGAATGCCACTCCTACTTTTACGGGCTGTCCAAAACGCCTGCGATTGGTTCCTGCCAGGTACCCACCATGACACTACCGACGCTTGAAAACACCTGTCTTATTCTGGGAAAGCCATGCATGAAACGCAGCTGTCTACGGTATTAAAGAGCAGTGCTGTTGCTCATCCGAAAGTGGGTGACAAGCCAGCAAAACATGATTAGTAAGCAAGATAAACCGAGAAACACGAACACGATAAATCGAAAAAAAAACATGAAATCGTGAACCCAACGTAGTAGGAAAGGACTTCACGAAGGCGGTTGTCGTAAAAGCGAAGTGGGGAAAGCAAAGTCCGAAACAGATGAGTCGACAAGTGAGGGCCAGCAAGAAATAGACCAGAAACAGGCAGACCTGTAATGAAAACAGACCAGGAACGAGCCAACCATCATTACTAGTATTAGAGAAATCCTAAAGATATGCTTTCGTAATGCGAATTGTGAGTGCTTAATTATCAAAGGAAACAGAACATATCACTCCAATATTCTCAAGGAAACGAACGCCAGAAATTACAGAATACAAGACCACTTGTACCTATTAGATTACATACTTATTAATAGTTACTGCACACTTGGTAACAGGTTATTCATTTAAACCAAAGGGGTGCCCCAAGGCGGTAATGCCAGCCCAATAATTGCAGATTTAACACTTTCCTATCTGGAATACAGTTACGCTTTGAATAAGTACACAGATGGAAACATATTCAAACCCTTTAAGTATATGGATGATATCCTCATTATACACAACTATAGTACTGAAACAGTTTTAGAGATGCTACATGACACATACAATAACATCCTAGACCTTAAAACCACACAGATAAGCACACATGAATGCAACTTCCTAGATCTCAATATTAGGATTACAAATAATGAGCCAGTCACTAAACAGTACAACAAAACTGACAGTTTTGATTTCAACGTATATAAATTTAGTCATGGTAGTTCACATATCAGTTACAAACAAAAGATAGCAATTTGTACACAGAAATATTTAGAATATTCAGAACTTGCACGAAATTCACTGATTTCAAGTGTAGATTTAGTCAACTTGTAACACAACTTGTACAATTGGACTATAAAAAAGATTCGGCTTTATATATAAGATAAGGAAAAGGGACCTGTCGTACTTCGCCCAAAAGCGCTCAAAGGAGCGTCCCTTTTCGCAACGCACCTTTTTAAAAATGAAAACAGGGATAGGATTCGTCGTCTCTTTTGATTATAGATCAGAAATTGTGATGACGACATGAGGCAAGGTTCCATAAATTTACAAGTTATCTCAGAAGAGTGTTTCGTCGCAAAGTTTTTTTAAGTGTAAGCAACGATTATGAACGAAGCATAAAAGTATTTATACAGGTAGCTATCCTCCTAGCGGTAGAAAGACTAAGGCCCCTAGTAAACCCCCCCCCCCATAAGTGCAACTCGACTGATGCAGGCCTACGCTGGACGTTTGACGCCTCAGTCCAGCATCCAATGAGCTACTGATCCGGACGCGGATCACTTTCTAGTCATGATAATCATGTGTGTTCTTGAAAAAAGGAAGCACTTGAGCCGGTTTGATCGAACAGGTAAGCGACTGGAACTGGAAGTGCGCGGCCATGGTTCAACACCGGCTAGCGTTACAGTTTTGCTGTATCGCCTGGAGTCTTTGACGCGACCACTATCGCAAAATCGATGATGACCGCTTTTAAGAATCTCGCCTAGCACATGCATGGATAAAGCAAAAACACATTTTTGACGAGATTTTCATGAAAAAAATGAAATGGTTGCAACATAAACTTAACGAATTAAATCAATAAAATCTTATCTTCAGCAGCTTTTCAAAGAAAAAAGTTAGCAAACTTTACAAAAAAAGAAAAAAATCTGTTTTCTTTTTTTCCACGTCAAAATCAGCTGTTCATCGATTCTCTTTTTTTCGGCCTCGGCATTGTGCAGTTTTGCGCCGATTTTGTCCGTAGTGTTAGGCAAATTGATGTGTATCGTAAGTTACCGGAGCAACCTATGGGGGTCTTCTCTGCGTCCCCTCTTTTCCACTCTGTTTACATTCGTCTAACATCAGTTCACGTTCAGCTCAACTGAACGTGAACTGATGTGCAACAGTTGACTGCAGCAGGTGGACGGATGGCCAGCTGTCAGTTCACTTGCCATGCTTGTAGCCATAGTTGCGATAGGGGGAGCGATGGATCTTACCCCCTTCCCTCTGAGGCCAAACTCCCGATGACCCCCTTCACCTGGGCTGAGATTGGTATTGTACTCTGAGAATATGATAAAAATCTTTATAAGGTTTTGCAGGCTAAGTACCTCAAACAACAAGTACACTCATAAATTTACAAAAGAAACGGTATTTATGTTTATTTATATTATTTATTTATCCTCGTAGCATTCATTTGGCGAGCAGAAAGTGAGGACAAAGAAGCAGTTGGTTTTTGGAGTACATAAAATCCCTCATATTTCGCGGCACAGAATACCTAGAAAAAAGTCGACGGTCTACGTCGATTCTCCATGATCTCAGTTTTCGAATGGTATACAGCATGTTGGGGTTTCTTTGCTTCCCGGCTCTAAAAATCATTTGCTCCGATAGCCGATAAAAGCCAATACATTGGTGAAGCCGCTCAGATAACCGCCGGGGGCAGGCGGCCATGCGAATTTTGAGCAAGCGCGCACCGGAAAAATAGTTCGTTGATTTTTTGCGGCCCGCTTGCAGAAATTTGGAAGAAAGTTGGCGAAATTAAAGACGAATGCTTGAAGAACAATGACGGTTTCTTTATGGATCAGCTGCGGCGCAGTGTCCGCATTCTCGCGGACTTTCCGCGAGAATATGCAAAAATTTCGAGAGCCGCACGGTCCTTTGTGGAGGACCGCGCAACCCCCAGGTACTTTCCGCTGAGAGAAAGTACCTCAAACTTGAGTAATTAAACCAACGGTGACACCTCTGCCACACAGAGTCTTACCTGCGCTCGACGTACGCCCGAAAATGCCTAAAAAGAGTCCGAGCGCTTGCTGAAAGTTTGGCCAGCGCTCGCTGAAAGAAATTATTTGCCAAGCGCTTGCAAAAAATGCTGTAATGCTGCCCGCTGGCAGAATATGCGACCGTAAAGGAAGTGCCGCCCGCTGAAGGTTTGGCCACGCCCCAAAATTCTGCTGACCGCCTGCAGAAAAGCGCGAGTTTGCGGACCGCCTGCCCCCGGCGATTATCTGAGCGGGTGGAGCAAGCTAATAGTAAACATCTCCATCCCATTTTTGAAAACTGGTTAGTTTTTTCGCCCAGCAACCTGTATACCATTCGAAAGCTCAGGAAAAGGGGATTCGAACTAGACCGTCGACTTTTTTTAGCCCCCCTCTACCGAGAGATACACCGCATTTTATCTAAAATCATGGTCATTTTCAACAGCAGATTTCTGCCAAATGAAGACCTAATCACTGCTGATTATCTATCTGTGTTAAAGAGCAAGTCTTCATTAACAAATGTAGACCGTCGACTTTCTCGTAGCATTCATTTGGAGAGCAGAAAGTGAGGACACAAAATCAGTTAATTTTTGAAGCATATAAAATCCCTCATATTTCGCGGCACAGAATACCTAGAAAAAAGTTGACGGTCTATGCCGATTCTCCATGATCTCAGCTTTCGAATGGTTTACACATGTTAGGGCTTTTTTGCTTCCCGGCCCTAAAAATCATTTGCTCCGGTAACTTATGAAAGCCAATACATTGTATAGGTAGTCCCGAAAGTTCTTGCGCATGATTTTCAAAAATTCATAACTTCTTATTTTTCCAACCGATTTGACTGCTTTTATTTTCGTATGAAAAGTAAGTCATGTTTTTTATAATGACATCTTATCTGCTTACTAATATTCATCTGTGGCATAGATAGGAGCGATAGAAAAAATTGGTCAAAATTTGAATTTTTCGTGTAAGGTCATAAAAAATCGGGAACTTGCAACAAAAATCGGAGCAGTAGGTATTTTAGGTTCTTTCACCAGCTTTTTCTAACAGTGCAAAGTTTGTGCCGGTTGAGCGTCTCTATGAAAAGTTACGATTTCCCTGAAAAATGCCAAAATAAATCAAAATCGCCCTTTTTATTGCTTGCTCGAAAATCGTAACTTTTCATAGCGACGCTCGATCGGCACAAACTTTGCACTGTTAGAAAGAGCTGGTGAAAGAACTTACAATACCGACTGCTCCGATTTTTGTTGCAAGTTTCCGATTTTTTTATGACCTTACACGAAAAATTCAAACTTTGAGTGATTTTGGTTTTAAGCTACTATCTCCTTCATCTGTGCACGTTAACGAACAGTTAAAGTGCAGATGCAAAGAGTATGAGTTCTTCTCTTACGCAAGATTTTTTTCGTACAAATTCGTTAGGAATTTAAAGAGTTATGAATTTTTGAAAATCGTGCGCAGAACTTTCAGTACGACCTTATATATTAGGTTGAACCGAAAGTTCTGTCGCATCATTTTCAAAAATCGTAACTTCTTTCCCTCACAATGATTTTGCGCGATTCGACTATTTCGAAAGCGTAAAGCATGTAGTTTCAAAAGTCTCCTGGGGACTTCCCAACATGCTCAGGCTGCAGAGATAAAAATGAAAAAACGAGATCATCCGAAGTTCGGAATTTTTAAGCAAAACTTCTCGAGACTTCTTCCTAATATATTAGGTCGTTCCGAAAGTAATGTCGCTTTTTTCAAACGTATGCCACATCTCGTGGAACAAAGATTTGTGAGAGATTCTAGTAGCATTTGATGCAGCATTTCATTCTCTTTCTAATGGTTATGAAGTTGTTACAATATAGTCAATTAGCTTCCAGAAAAGAGTCAAAATCTGCGACCTATGCTTTTTGAGATGGCCAAGTTTCTCAATTTTTCTAAAATTTCATAACAAACCTCAGAAGGAGTCCAAGTATTGGATGGATGGAGCAAACCCTACAGGAAACAGCACAACTTTTTTCTACTTTCCAGAGCTCGTCATAATTTTTGTACAGATTTTTTGATGAAACCACCGAATTTTAGCAGGCTCGTCTCAGACACGAATGCATCGAAGACCAATAAATCTTCGGATTTTGAAACTTACAAAGATGGATTATGGTTTGGCAACAATTTTACAAACCAAACGAGCATTCACCGCTTCGGTTTAGCTTACTTACTTACTTAGATACTTAGATGGCCCGGCTTCACGTGACGTGCGGGCCCCAGCTCAGAAGTTTCCATTTTTCCCTGTCCCTCGCTTCTGACATCCACGATCTTCTTGGCTGACGTCGGTGGCTGCGTCCACGAGTTCCAGGTGCAAAAATCGTATCCAGCTGATTTCTCAGCTGGTCCATCCGTTCCACGAACACGTCTGCCCATCTCGTTGGAGGTCTTCCTCGGGGACGTTTGGCTTCGCGAGGAATCCACTCCGATGTTCTTAGTGCCCATCTGTCGTCTGTTCTTCTCATTATGTGACCGGCCCATCGGTGTTTGGCTTTCGCGACGTATTCCGCTGGGTCACGAAGACGGGACATTCTTCTCATATCCGTGCTGCGAAGTCCGACTAGATGTTGCTTGCGTCGGGTCATCTTCAGAAGACTGCGCTCGAGCGCTCTGTGGGTGGTCCGTAGAGCTTTCGACGTGGCTACAGTGTCGGCCCAAGTCTCAGCTGCGTAACAGAGCGCCGGGAGAACGGTTGAGTCGAACAGGTGGGCACGAAGCTCCGGGTCCGTCAGTTGGTCGGTGGCTTCCTTCAGGGGCCCGAAGGCGGCCCAAGCTGCTCTTCTTCTCCTGTTGAGTTCTTCCCTCAAGTCGTTCTCCATGTTCATCGAACGTCCGAGATACACGTAGGAAGACGTCTCCATAATCGGGGTGCCTTCCAATTCCATTTCTGCATCTTCGCAAAGGGCGTTCTTCATGAACTGAGTCTTCTTCCGATTTATTCGCAGTCCGATCTTCTTCCCTACTTCGTTTAGTTCCTTCAGCATCGTCTCTGCTTCGGTGATACTGCTCGAGAAGAGAACGATGTCGTCCGCAAAACGAAGGTTGGACAGGAATCTCCCATCAACTCGTATGCCTCTCTCGTCCCAGTCCAGTGACTTCATCACCCACTGCAAGGCCGCGGTGAACAGCTTCGGCGAGATTGTGTCGCCTTGTCGGACCCCCTTCCCGATTGGTATGGTCAGGGGGCGATGGAATAGCTGCATCGTCGTTGTACAGTCCTTGTAGCAGTCGGCTAGTGTCCTCACGTAAGCTGGGTCCACTCCTTGATCGACTAGCGCAGACAGGATGGCGTTGGTTTCGACGCTGTCAAAGGCTTTCTCGTAGTCGACAAAGGTTAGGACGAGAGGCAGTCGGTATTCCCGGCAGACTTCTATGACCCGCGAAACGGTCTGGATGTGGTCCATGCAGCTGAATCCTTTGCGAAATCCAGCTTGTTCTTGGGGTTGGGCTTCATCCAGTGTCCTTGATATGCGAGCGAGGATAATCTTCGTGAAAAGCTTGTACAGCACACTCAGCAAGCATATTGGACGATAGTTCCGAAGATCCTCCCGTTCACCCTTCTTGAAGAGAAGGACGGTTCTTGACGTTCTCCACTGGTCGGGAATATTCTCCTTCTGAAGGTAAGATGTCAAATGCGACGCTAGAATCTCGTGTAGACGGTGTCCTCCGGCTCGCAGAAGTTCGACGGAAAGATGATCTGGTCCTGGAGCCGTGGACGTCTTCATGGTCTGTATCGCGATACGCACTTCAGCAGGTAGAATTCGTGGTGGTACTTCTCCAGTGGGAACAACGGGCATCTGCATGGGTGTTGATGAGCGGAAGAGGTTGGTGTAGAAGTTCTTCGCGATAGATTCCATCTTGTATCGGGAAGAAGTCGGAGTCCCGTCTTCGTTCAGTAGTGCAGCCAGCGGTACGTGATATTCGCAGAGGTCCCTTCGGCACTTCTTGAGACTTCGTCTTCTTTCTGCTGCTTCCAGTATCTTGGCTTGCCTGTACTTCCTGAGATCCTCTTGCAAAGCTGTTCTGCAACTGGTGTTGGCAATCAGTCGCTCGAGATGAGTTGCATTCGGATCCTGCCTCAACGATCTTCTTCTTTCGAGCAATTCCTTGGTGGTCTTCGAGATGCGGTCCAAGTTCTTCTCAGAAGTCACTGAGGCGCATTCTCCGCAGGCTCGCAATCCTTTCAGAAGCCGGTCGTAGTCGTACGTTGGGTCCTCCTCGATGGGCCAGTCACAACTTGATATGAGCTCTTCCAGCCTGTTACCGTCATAAACGACTTCCTTCCTTCTCGCGGCACTATGACAGACTTTCTTTTCCAGCCTTCGGCTGAGTCGTATCTTCGCTCGAAGGAGGCGGTGATCGGAGCCACTACAGAAGGATGGAACTACAGAGACATCGCGTAAGCTCCACCTTCGGTTGGTGAGAATGTGGTCGATCTCCGCGTGGGTCGTTCCGTTAGGCGATTCCCATGTCCACCGGCGATGTTCCTTCTTCATAAAGATGGAATTTCCATGGAAAAGTCGTGCGGCGGAGAGAAGCCCAACAAGACGGTTGCCGTTTTCGTTCCGGAGCCCATATCCAAACTTCCCGATCCTATATTCCCTTTCCAGTGGCATCCCGATTTTCGCGTTGAAGTCGCCCACAACAAACTTGTAAAAGGACTTCTCGTTGCGGACGACCTCCTCCACATCTTCGTAGAAAGCATCTAGTTCTGATTCGTCAGCTGCTGATGTTGGAGAATAGCAGTTGATGATGCTGATGGTCTTCTGATGTGGAGGTCGTAGTCGTATGATGCCTAGTCGAGGTGATAGGATCTCGTGCGAATCGACAAGATGGACGATAGATGGGTGGACGACAAAGCCGACGCCTCCCACGTTTCGTGATGGAACCTTTTCACCACGAATGATGAGGGTCCCATCACTCATCTGTCGCACGTCCTTCTTCCTGGACTTCGTTTCCTGCAGAGCAATGATGTGGTAGTTGATGTGCTCTGCAGCGTCGAGAAGAGCGTGGAGGTCGGCGTTTGTGGAGACTGTCCTGGCGTTGTAAGTGCAGAGCATGAGGCAGTCTCCATGGCGTGTCGTCCGGGCAGACGTGTCGTTTTTGTCCAATCCGAAAGGCGCCCTGAGTACCCTGACATCGTTCTTGCTACCACCCGGCGCCGTAGGCGGGATCCGATGTACAGGGTTTTTTCTAAATCTTCTTGCTGTCTGAGTAATAAAATTTGTTCCCCTACGAGAGGTGGCTTACTAGGCCTACTCTTGATTTCCACGGGGTGATCGCTGACCCCGGGCTTGGAGCGGGGAGGGACCGCCTAGCGACCAGAAGAAGCCAACCGGCGGAGAATCTGGCGCGGCCAGTTCTTAGCTAGGCATCCGGCCGAAACCGGAAACGTCGAACTCCTTCACAGCTTGGGAGGCCCTGCCAGAGTATACACTCGGCTGTGCATCGCAGTTCGACACCCAGTGTCACCCCCACGCCACGATGAGGCGACCGACCATTGTGGGGGATTAGATCGGGATCGGTTTAGCAACTTTCGAAAATTCCGGGTACAGCCTGGGGCTCCCTGGAAAACTTGCATTATGAGGATTTTATCCCGGAAAACTTGATGAATCGGAAACAAAATACAACTGATAGAAAGAGGAGAAAAAGCTGCATCGAATGACACCCGAGTCGCTTACCGGTTGTTGTTCTGTGAGGTTTGAATTGACTAAATATGGAATTTGATGGCATTGAGAAATTGATTATAGAAACTTTGAGAAGCAAGCTAAGGAAAAGAAACAATTACTATATGTTCTATAGTGTTTGCTCTATCTACGTACCACTTGTACTTTTTCGGAGATTAGGTACAAAAATTTAGAAAATTAGCCGAACTTGACCATGGCAAAAAGCATGAGTCGCAGATTTTGGTAAATTTTCGTGAGCTCATTATACTTTATGCAGTGATTTTAGAACTGTTAGAAAGAGGATGAAATGCTGCATCGAATGCTCCTAAGATCTCTTGAAAATGTTGATTTCACGCATAGTGGCGTTCATTCAAAAAAAGCGACATTACTTTCGGAACGACCTAATATATATTAGGTGGGTGCAAAAGTTCTGTCGTTTCATTTTCAAAAATTTGTAACTTCGCCAGATTTCAACGGATTTGCTTGCTTGTAATTTTATTAGAAAGAATAGGTCTTCCGCTTTTAACCTCTTTTTGTGGAGCTTCTGTTTTACACTGAGTGCCGAGATAAAAATGGAAAACTAGGACCATGTAAACTTTGACCATTTTAAGTTAGGTCACCAAAAATCTGGAATGCTGCAGAAAAATCTGAAATCTTCAGTACATATGTTTTTTGACCTACCCTTTGCATCTGTGAAAAAATTGTGCTGTTTGGACGTCTCTGTGAGAAGTTATGAATATCGAGCTTACTATGGAAAATTCCAAAATTAATTGATTTGTCCATTTTCGCGAAAATCATAACTTCTCACAGAGACGTCCAAACAGCACAAATTTTTCACAGATGCAAAGGGTAGGTCAAAAAACATAGGTACTGATGATTTCAGATTTTTCTGCAGCATTCCAGATTTTTGCTGACCTAACTTAAAATGGTCAAAGTTTACATGGTCTTAGTTTTCCATTTTTATCTCGGCACTTAGCGTGAAACAGAAGCTCCACAAAACAGAGCTTAAAAATGGAATATCTGTTCTTTCTAATAAAATTACAAGCAAGCAAATCCGTTGAAATCTGGCAAAGTTACAAATTTTTGAAAATGAAACGACAGAACTTTTGCACCCACCTAATATATACAGGGTGTCCGTAAAGTATGTATACACTGTTTGATCGTTAATATCTCTTTTCCCAAGGAGTCTTTTGCCTTGCTTCAGGTACCATTTTGTAGAGCTGGCTTCAAATTAGATTTGCAGTATAGAACGAATCACCCATCTCTCTCCATTATGTAGGATTACGGTAGAAACTTGAAACAATGGTGTCAATGTGGAAAAAGCTGCCGTTTCAAAATTTTTCAAAAAATGTGAAACTTGTGTAATAGAGTTTTTATGGACGCTAAGTTCAATACTCAACTATTCACAGAATTGCGAAGCTTTCTAAACGGTGCAACCGCACTTTTTAGGAACATTGAGAAAATGGCCGCTAACTCTTACCTGGCATAACTGTTTAATGAAGCATCACAATAAGTTGGGAACTTTACAATTAATCAGCAACTCTAATTAGCCTAGTGTAAAAGTTTTCAGGCTGTTTTGTCTCCTTTCTGAGGCAAAATATGGCCTTTCATGGCTAACCCTCTTTCAACTTTCTACCGTAATCCTACAGTAAAGGATAAAGATGGACGAATCGCTCTATACTGTAAATCTAAGTTGAAGCCAGCATTACAAAATGATACCTGAAGCAAGGCAAAAAACTTCTTGGGAAAACAGACGTTAACGATCAAACAGTGTAAACATACTTTACGGACACCCCTGTATATTAGGTCGTTTCAAATGTAACTTCGCTTTTTCAAACGGGCGCCACATTTGATGGAACAAAAGTTCCTAAGAGATCTTGGAAGCATCAGAAGCAGAATTTCATTTTCTTTCTCGCGATTATGAAATTGTTGCAAAACAGTCGATGAGCTTTCAGAAAATAAACAAAATCTGCGACCTATGCTTTTTGTAAATGGTCAAGTTTCACGATTTTTTAAAACTTTCATATTAGTCCTCAGAAGGAGTTCAAGCGAAGATTCAATAGAGTAAGCCTCTTAAAATACAGTTCTACTTTTTTCTCTTTCTCGTAGCTCGCCGTAATTTTTTAAAAGATTTTACAGAACCATCGGATTTTAGCAGGCCCACAATCGCATCAAACATCAGTAATTACTCGAATTTTCAAGCTTTCAAAATGATATATGATTAATACTGATTTTATAAAACAAATGAGAGTTTACGGGTTCAAAATATCAAATTTCGAGTTTTTCGGGTACAGCCTGGGGCTCGCTAAAGAAATGAGTTATGATGATTTCTCCCCGGAAACTAAACGAATCGAAAACAAAAAAACATCTATTAGAAAGAGGAGAAAAAGCTGCATCAAACAGCGCTCAAGCTGCTCCCTCATTGATGTTCTACGAGATTTGAGTTGACCAAGTATGGAAATTGGTAGCATCAGGTAAAATTCTGTTAAAAATGTAGGACAAGCTATGGAAAGAAAAAAAGTAGTATTGCATTCTGTAGGGTTTGCTCTATAAAGGCTTTACTTGAACTCCTTCTGAGGATTGATATGAAAGTTTTTAAAAATCTTGAAACTTGACCATCTCAAAAAGCATGGGTCGCAGATTTTGGTTATTTCCTGAAAGCTCGAATGTTTTGCAAAAATTTCATAATCGCGAGAAAGAGAATGAAATTCTGCATCTAATGCTTCCGAGATCTCTTAGAAAGCTTTGTTCCGTCAAATGTGGTGCCCGTTTGAAAAAAGCAAAATTACTTTTGAAACGACCTAATATAATATTAGGTTGAACCGAAGGTTCTGTCGCACCATTTTCAAAAAATCATAACTTCTTTCTATCACGACGATTTTGCGCAGACCAAATTTCTTCAGAAAGCGGAAAGCATGCAGTTTCCAAAGGAAACTTCTCTTTTCAACATGCTTAGGTTGTAGAGATAAAAATGAAAGAACGAGATCATCCAATATTCGGAATTAAGCAAAAATTCTAAAAATTCAGGAACTGTGCGATAGAATCCAAAAAACAGACATTATCCTAAGTTTTCTTATATTTTATTACTAACTGAGTTAAGTTTGTGCTGATCGAGGTCTTCTTTCAAAAGTTATGATTTTTTGAAGAAAAATGCCGAAAAATCAGTTTCCCAAGAATTCTTAAGAAATTGATTTTTTTGCGTTTTTTTTGAAGAAATCATAACTTCTGAAAGAAGAGCTCGAGATCAGCACAAACTTGACCTAGTTAGTAATGAAATACAGGAACACTTAGGGTGACAGCTGTTCTGGACTTTATCGCGCAGTTAAAGTTTTTAGAATTTTTGCTTAAAAATTTTGAATTTCGGATGATCACGTTCTTTCATTTTTATCTCTGCAACCTGAGCATGTTTAAAGTTCCCAGGGGACTTTTGGAAACTACATGCCTTACGCTTTCTGATAAAGTTTGAATTGCGCAAAATCATTGTGAGGGAAAGAAGTTATGATATTTGAAAATGGTGCGACAGAACTTTCGGTTCAACTAATATATATGAAGTGCGGTTCATAATTATACGAACACCCAAAGTTTTGTTAGTATTTGGACTTTTTGGGAGAAACTCACTTGGTACCACGCGAAAGAGCACAGCCGAAAACGGTATATGATCCATAAGAATGGATGTCAATCTTAGAAGTGTTTCTGCGCCTAATGCAAATTTTTAGCGGTTCATAATTATACGAACACCTCAAACAAAGGTCCATTTTTCATTCAAGTTTGCAGTCATTTGAGTCCAAATTTTTTGTAGAGTTACAGTAACAAAGTCTGACATATCTGCTACACACTGAACGCAGTGCAGCTCAAAAAGATGACCGTTACTTTTTTCAGAGGGCTCTAAATGCTCTTGGAGTGATTGCGCTTCAAAAACATCCGTTCTTCTGTGGTTTACGCACTCTGATTAGCTTCTACCAAAGCTATGAAATAAAATAAGCTCTTTTGATAGGTATTTTGTTTAACGCTTGGAAAATCTTTGCGTTTTCGTGTCGTTTTTCAACCAAGTTCCAACCTTACCACAGAGTTAACACGATTTTGAGCGTTAAAACTCAACTTCTCTCTTGCGCAAACATTTGATATGAAGCCGCTGCATTGTTTGCGTGATGATGTTTCTGTGCCAAAGTTTTTGGGTTTTTTGTAGAACTGATCTTGAGGCTATGGAGCTAAAAACGAAATAAATGTATGATTGGAATAGTAAAAACAGTGTTTTTGGTGAAATGACGTCTGCGTGGCCAAAACAAACGCTCAGCGCTGCTGATTTTTTTTCATCCAAATATGCAGTCTTGTGAACTTCCACATAGTATGTGCTTACTTCATTGTACGGCTTTAGAAGCTGAGTTTTGAGGCTTAGAATCGTGCTAACTCTGTGGTAAGGTTGAAACTTGGTTGAAAAATGGCACGAAAACGCAAAGATTTTCCAAGCGTTAAACAAAATACCTATCAAAAGAGCTTATTTTATTTCATAGCTTTGGTAGAAGCTAATCAGAGCGCGTAAACCACAGAAGAACGGATGTTTTTGAAGCGCAATCACTCCAAAAGAATTTAGGGCCTTCTGAAAAAAGTGACGGTTTTCTTTTTGAACTGCACTGGGTTCAGTGTGTAGCAGATATGTCAGACTTTGTTACTGCAGCTCTACAAAAAATTTGGACTCAAATAATTGCAATCTTGAACACCTCTGTTTGAGGTGTTCGTATGATTATGAACCGCTAAAAAATTGCATTAAGCGCAAAAACACTTTTAAGATTGACATCCATTTCCATTCTTACGGATCATATACCGTTTTCGGCTGTGCTCTTTCGCGTGGTACCAACGGCTTTTTGAGTTTCTGTCAGAAAGTCCAGGAACTTCCAAAATTTGGGGCGTTCGTATAATTATGAACCGCACTTTACAGTGCTGGCCAAGACTATAGATCCACTTTGAAAACTTCAGTAACTTATCTGCTTCTAAACGAATTGATCTGAAATTTGGTACAGCAGTGTGCTTAACAGGATACTACCAGGGACCGGAAAGGATCCCGCTTTCGTTCAATTATTCAGGAAAAAATCAAAAATTTTGAGAAAATTCAGGCTTGAGGGCTGGCCAAAACTATAGATACACCTAAATTTCTGTCACTAAAGTAACTCTCGGCCCCCAAAGTCTTTTGTGCATATACGTAGTCAAGAGTCAAAACAGTCGCTTTAGTCCAGCTTTGTGATACCTTTATAAGAAACGCTTATCTGCTTTTTTGACTTAAAGGTAATTTCACGCGCATTTTATTCTCGAGAACGTATTTTTATAGGTGGTTTCGCAGTTTTTTCAACTGGTTTGGAAGCGGTAGGGTTCCATCTGTCATATAGATGTTAAGCGAAGTGAGCACTAAAAAAATCTGAGTTTTCGTATTCAAAACGCACCTGACATAAACCTACCAGCATGCCTGCGCTCAAATTTATGCCTTCAAAATTGATTTATGCTATTTTTTAAGCTCAAAATAATGTACAAGCAATATATACCTAAAAAAAAGTCTGTACACTGTACTCACGTTTGTTCGCGAAGTCGCATTTTGCTTCGTTTCAAAGCACAAGTCTAGCGGTTCAATGATAATGTTAGGCAGTACCAAAATACTTATAGGCTGCTGCATGACGAATGCGCAATAACTTTGGGCACGAACGCGGCTTTGTTAGCCGCAGAGCGCATGAGGCGCAGGATTTACAACGGTGTAGATACGCACGCGATGCCTTCGCGACCGCTCAACTGATATTGCTTCTGCGCCTTCGTCATGCACTAGCCTTTACCAAAAAGTACCTTTCCTGATTTTCTGCTACTATTTAGCTGCTAAATAGTGAAAACACACTGTAATGTATGTTGCCTCGTGACTCACATGAGCCCTGTGGTCACAATCAGAAAAAGCTATAAGGCTTGTTGCAAATCAGTTTTTGCAGAATGAACTCCTCAATTAGCATGCATGCTAATTGAGGAGTTCTTTTGCTTCTTTTGCTTAACTCATTGGAGTACGAGCTTTCTTTGTTGTTCTTCGAATGTCTAGGACGACTGGCCCCACACTAACAGCTTTCATATTTTGAATGGTACACTTTGAGTGTAAAGATAAAGATAAAAGATGCTAGGGTCTACAGAAATCTGCAAACACTGGATACGGACTCCCATACATGCAATCAATGTCTCTACTCCACGCTTATTGAAACATTGCAGAAAGAGTTTGGAGGCATAAATTTAAGCGCAGGCATGCTGTTAGGTTTCGTCGGGTGCGCTTCAAATACGAAAACTCAGATTTTTTTTCAGTGCTCACTTCGCTTAGCATCTACATGATAAGTGAGCCCTATCGCTTCCAAACTAGTTGGGAAAAACTGCGTGATCACCTATAAAAATACGTTTCCAGAATAAAATGCGCGTGAAAGTATTTATGAGTCAAAAAAGCAGATAAGCGTTTTTTATAAAGATATCACACAACTGGACTAAAGCGACTGTTTTGACTCTTGGCTACGTATATGAACAAAAGACTTTAGAAGCCGAGAGTTACTTTAGTGGACAGAAATTCTAAGTGGATCTATAGTTTTGGTTAGCCTTCAAGCCTGCTTTTTTCAAAATTTTTGATTTTTCCTGAGTAATTGAACGAAAGAGGGATCCGTTCTGGTTACTGGTAGTAGCCTGTTAAACACACTGCTGTACCAAATTTCAGATTAATTCGTTGAGAAGCAGATGAGTTACAGCAGTATTCAAAGTGAATCTATAGTTTTGGCCAGCACTGTATATGTATACTATCTGGCTTACCCGGTTCCGCCCGGCCCTGTCAGTGCTATGATTAAGGTCTTATCTCTACCCCTGTAGAATCTTTCATTGTGCCCACTTCTACATGAAATTCCCTATTACTGCTGTGTTAGTAATTAGCATGCCCACCTACTTCCCATCAACAACCCCCAGCCCCGTAGCTCAAACTTCTCAAAAAAATCAATAAAACCGACAAAAGTAAGGGTAATTCTAAAAACTGATGGGGCTATTTGGCAGTCCGGGCCCCAAAATGTTTTTGTGATGGATCTTGCTCAAAGTCGGTACATGTGGATTATTAAAGCCGCTGATGACAATTATCGTAGTCATTTAGCGCCATTTTCTGTCACGTTAGGTACACATAAAAAGCCAAAATTATGAATTTCGCTGAAACTTTGAGGAGGACTAATTGACATGCGATTACGAATATCACACTTCTTCGCATTTTGAGGCGATTTCGCTGATTTATGGTATGTATACTGCAGAGGGGTAAAATCTCAGTTTTGGCTGAAATGCCGTCTAGAGAAATTCGACCCTCTGACCACGTTCAAAACACTCCCGTTGCGTTTTGAGATCTTTTCGCAGAGTTACGGTAGGTACGTGGCAGCGGGTAAAAATCATGAACCTGCCTGAAACCTTGGCAGAGAATTACTCAAAGTGCTGTCTTAAAAATATCGTGCTCAACTCCTACGATAAAGGCAATTCGTGTGGTATGGTATAGAAGTTTCCTACGACCGTAATGCTTTCCCTTATAGGACCACTGCCGAGCGCGATACACCCTTCGGCGGCTTTTGCCTAAGCAAAAACAGGGGAAGGAAGATTTGCCGCGTGCGTTACGCGTTGGGACAGGTTATCAGGATGGCGCTTGAGACCGCCATGCAAAACAACCGTTTTCCGTGAACCGTGAATATCTGGTATCCAAACTGGCCAGAAATCGAAAAAATGACCATTCAAACCCTGCAACTTACCATAACTTCACTATTGCGTTATGACAGCGAGCAAGCATCATATTCATAAGCGATATACTTATGAACCGTTACAGTTAAGGTTTTGAATCAGGAACTTCGACCCATCTACACCCACCGCAACCCAAAAAAAATGCACTATCCTGCGAAATCAGCATGATTTTCGTGTTCAGCGCGCTAAATGACCACCCTAAACAAACTTTAAAGCAAATCTATGTTTTCGATCCCATGCCATATAACCACCGTAACTCTATGAAAAGGTCCCAATATGCAGGGAGAGATGATATTCGTAATCAGCATGTCGAATAAGCCATATGGACTGAACTCCAGCCGAATTCATGATTTTGACCTCCTACCGTACACCTATCGTAACCACACGTGAAAACGTTCTGCGGAGGAAGTGTGATATCTGTAATCAGCATGTAAAGGGCCGGGCATACTTCACGCGATTTCAGTCCCGACGCGAATTGACAACTCGCCAGAAGTACTCGGATCCAACATTAGCAAACTGCACATGCATAGTGTGTATAACTTACGTGAACTGATGAAATGTCCTATCTTCTGTACATTTATAATGTGCTTACAATGAGTTATGGACACTTGGAATATTGCCAAAATGCTCGCGATTGAAATCGCTTAAGTATACCCGGCCCTTAAGATAACCCCTATACACGAAGTTTGAGCAAGCTCTACGAAAAAAAAAATTTTGGGGCCCGAATAGCCGAATAGCGCCAATCTAATATCGAATTTGTAATCAGCATGCTCGATTACCCCCCTGTGCCAACTCCCAGCCCCGTAGGTGGACTCTCAGAAAAATCGATAAAAATCGATAAAGTCGATATCGATCGATGACGAAAAGTAGCCAGTGACACCCGCCGGGGTCCGAAGTGTATGTGTGCCAAGTCCGGAAAGGGTTTAGAAATGGAATTTTCTATTCGGAACATACGTACACACAGACAGACAGACAGACAAACAGACATTCAGCTTTACATATAAAATATATATCCACCGCACGATACAATGCATATTGTTTTGAGGAAAACGCCAGGACAGCCTCCACAAAAGCCAACCTCCACGCTCTTCTCAACGCCGCAGAGCACATCAAGTACCACGTCATCGCTCTCTACAGGAAACGAAGTCCAAGAAGAAGGACGTGCGATAGATGAGTGATGGGACGCTCATCATTCGTGGTGAAAAGGTTCCATCACAAAACGTAGGAGGCGTCAACTTTGTCGTCCACCCTTCTGTCGTCCATCTTTTCGATTCGCACGAGATCCTATCACTTAGACTAGCCATCCTGCGGCTACGCCCTCCACGTCAGAAGACCATCAGCATCATCAACTGCTACTCTCCAACATCAGCAGCTGACGACTCAGAACTAGTGCTTTCCACGAAGAGTGGAGGAGGTCGTCCGCAACGAAAAGTCCTTTTACAAGTATGTTGTGGGCACTTCAATGCGAAAATCGGGATGCCACTAAAGAAGGAATATAGGATAGAGAAGTTTGGATATGGGCTCCGGAACGAAAACGGCAACGTCTCGTTGGGCTTCTTTCCGCCGCACGATTTTTCTTTGTGAATTCCATCTTCATGAAGAAAGAACATCGCCGGTGGACATGAGAATCGGAACGACTCATGCGGAGATGGACCACATTCTCACCAACCGAAGGTGGAGCCTGCTCGATGTCTTAGTAGTTCCATCCTTCTGCAGTGGCTCCGATCACCGCTTCCTTGGAGCCTAGATAATACGACTCAGCCGAAGGCTGGAAAAGAAAGTTTGTCATAGTGCTGCGAGAAGGAAGGGAGTCGTCTGTGACGGCAACAGGCTGGAAGAACTCATGTTAAGTTGTGACTGGCCCACCGAGGAGGACCCAACGTACGACTACGACCGGCTTCTGAAAGGATTGCGAGCCTACAGAAAGTTCACCTCAGTGACTACTGAGAAAACTTGGAGTGTGTTTTGAAAGCCACCAATGAATTGCTCGAAAGGAGAAGATAGTTGAGGCAGGATCCGAAAGCAACCTATCTCGAGTGACTATGGTCAACGCCAGTTGCAGAACAGCTTTGCAGGAGGATCTCAGGAAGTACAGGCAAGCTAAGATACTGGTAGCAGCCGAAGGAAGACGAAGTTTAAAGAAGTACCGAGGGGACCTCTGTGAATATCACGTACCGCTGGCTGCACTATTGAACGAAGACAGGACTCCGACTTCTTTCCGGTACAAGATGGAATCTATCGCGAAAAACTTCTACACCAACCTCTTCCGCTCATCAACATCCGTGCCGATGCCCGTTGTTTCCACTGGAGAAGTACCACCACAAATTCTACCTGCTGAAGTGCGTATCGCGATACAAAACATGAAGACTTCCACGGCTCCAGGACCGGATCATCTTTCCGTCGAACTTCTGCGAGCCAGAGGACACCGTCTACATGAGGTTCTTGCGTCGCATCCGACATCTTACCTTCAGAAGGAGAGGATTCCCGACCAGTAGAGAACGTCAAGAACCGTCCTTTTTTTCAAGAAGGGTGAACGGAAGGATTTTCGAAACTACCGTCCGATATGCCCGCTGTGCGCTGTACAAGCTTTTCGCGAAGATTATCCTCGCTCGCACATCTATGACATTGAATGAAGCCCAACCTCAAAAACAAGCTGGATTTCGCAAAGGATTCAGCTGCATGGACCACATCCACACCGTTTCGAGGGTCATAGAAGTCTGCCGGGAGTACCGACTGCCTCTCGTCCTAGCCTTTGTCGACTACGAGAAAGCCCTTGACAGCGTCGAAACCATCGCCATCCTGTCTGCGCCTGTCGATCAAGGAGTGGACCCTGCTTACGCGAGGACGTTAGCCGACTGCTACAAAGACTGTACAACGACGATGCAGTTATTCCGTCGCCCCCTGATCATACCAATTGGGAAGGAGGTCCGACAAGGCGATACAATCTCGCCGAGGCTGTTCACCGCGACATTGCAGTGGGTGATGAAGTCACTGAATTGCGACGAGAGAGGCATACGAGTTGATGGGAGATTCCTGTCCTTCGTTTTGCGGATGACATCAATCCCTTCTCGAGCAGTATCACAAAACAGAGACGATTCTGAAGGAGTTAAACGAGGTAGGGAAGAAGATCGGATTGCGAATAAATCGGAAGAAGACTCAGTTTATGAGGAACGCTTTTTGCGAAAATGCAGACATGGAATTGGAAGGTACCCCCACTATGGAGACGTCTTCTTACGTTTTGGGCCTCTGAAGGAAGCCACCACCAACTGACGGACCCGAAGCTCCGTGCCCACTTGTTCGACTCAACCGTTCTCCCGGCGTTCTGTTACGCAGCTGAGACTTGGGCCGCCACTGTATCCACGTCGAAAGCTTTACGAACTACCCACAGAGCGCTCGAGCGCACTTCTGAAGATGACCTGACACAAGCAACATCTAGTCGGACTTCGCAGCACGGATAGAAGAATGTCCCGTCTTCGTGACCCAGCGGAATACGTCGCGAAAGCCAAACACCGATGGGCCGGTCACATAATGAGAAAAACAGACGACAGATGGACACTAAGAACATCTGAGTATTCCTCGCGAAACCAAACGTCCCCGAGGAAGAACACCGACGAAATGGGCAGACGTGTTTGTGGAACAGATGGACCAGCTGAGAAATCAGCTGGATACGACTTTCGCTTCTGGAACTCGTGGACGCAGCCACCGAAAAGAACTATGAAGATCGTTGTTGTTTGAAGCGAGGGACGCACGTCACGTGAGGACTGGCCATCTAAGCATTTAGGTAAGTAAGTTTGGGGAAAATCAGGCAGAACCATTACCGAGCGTACAGGCATGACGTTGAGAACCAAATTTCTCTGACAACGTTATTCTTTCTGCCCGTAGGCACGGTGTACCTCCACCATGCTTGACGACCCCTTGTTTCCGTACCTTTTGAATGTGCAATCAGTTTGCTCGGGTATCGCACATTGATTCCAAATCCTCCTTTCAAATCTGCCAAGCGACTCCGGACGCCGAGTTATGACCGTTTTTTGGAACGAAGAATGAATGCGGAATCTAAGTCAAATCGGTTGTTACAATCTTTTCAGCGCTCAGGTAAAACAATGTTAAGTATTAGCAGTTAGACAAAATGTATCCATTGCGTCAACAGCTCTGATACTTAACTCTGGACCATATGAGCAAATTTGGGCGATTTTGTTCCACCTTTGCGTTCGGTTTTTTTATCAGAAAAACGCCCAAAACTCAGCATCCGGAGGTGCTTGGCAGAAAGGCAGATTTGGAATCAGCGCTCAATGCTCTTCAAAGCAGATAGGATTTATTTGGGTCTCATCTGGAAAGGTCGACTAAACACGTTTTTCTTGTAAAGAACGAAAGAAGCAAACTGTATTATTAGGGTGATCACTAAAAAATGGTACACCTAAAGATTAAATGTAGATTTCTCAAAAAAGAAAAATGATTAAACTTCCCAATTTGGATAGATGTTAGAATAGATTATTCTCTTTCAGAAAATACCTATATAAGGTTATTTATTAGGTTGGTCCGAAAGTTCTGTCCCACCATTTTCAAAAAATCGTAACTTCTTCCTAACACAATGTTTTTGCAAGAATAAAAGCGTATTGAAAACAGCAATTTGTGCACTTTCTAAAACTACCTTGGCTGCTATTCACTAAGCTCTGAATGCAGAGAAAAAATTGGAAAAAGGAAATCACTTCAATTTCGGAATTTTTAAGCAAGCCCGTTGAAAAATCCAAAAATGTGCCATAAAATCCAAAACAGGTAGTATCCTAGGTTTTTTGATCCCCTCTTTCCAGCTGAGCAAAATTCGCGCTGATCGAGCCCTTTTGAAAGAAGTTATGATTTTCAAGAAAAAATGCCAAAAAATTAGTTTCTTAAGAAAATTGATTTTTTTGACATTTTTTTCAAAAAATCATAACTTTTCGGAAAACAGCTAGATCAGCGCGAATTTTGCTCAGCCAGAAAGAGGGGGTAAAATAGTCTAGGATACTGGCTGTTTTGGATTTTATGGCACAGTTCTAGATTTTTTAACGGGCTTGCTTAAAAATTCCGAACTCGAAGTGATTTCGTTTTCCCAATTTTATCTCTGCTTTCAGAGCTTAGTAGAGAGCAGCCAAGGTAATTTTAGAAAGTGCATGAGTTGCCGTTTTCAATGTGGTTTTACTCTTGCAAAAACATTGTGTTAGGAAGAAGTTACGATTTCTTGAAAATGGTGGGACAGAACTTTCGGACCAACCTAATACATAACTAATAATTTTTATAGTGGCTGAAACGCAAAGTTAGTCACTCTGACAAATTATAAACTTTGGGCAGTATCTGCGCAGTGAAACATGTGAGACCACCCAAAGTACCACTGCTGGAGTGGGTGGTGGAATGGTCACTAAACCCACGACAGCTTGATGGCCTCAACTTTCAAAGTCAGGAGATATAGCCATTAGTATCTTCGAAAACAAAGATACGCGTTATTCAATTTTTCTTTGCAGGTAAACGCATGTTCTATAGGTACCATGTGAAAGAGCTTTTTACGCTCTATCCATCCATATGCGATTTACCTCACATTTTATCTATCTTCGGAAAATACAGATTGAAACTTGATTTACTGGTTTTTGTTGCGCCAAAAAATCGCGATTTTTTAGGTATTTACCTTTTTTACCCAGAAATAGAAAGAAATTTTATATGTTTAATATACTGTTTGAAAGAGCATGAAGAGCTCTTTCGAATGGTTTAACAATTGCTCTATAACTTTACGGTATGGCAGCGCAAAAGTGAGCGATATTCAAAAAATCCTGTTTGAGTTCTTCAGGGCGCCACGCGTAGGGTTGTGGGAGAGGAGCGTTGACGTTTTGCCAGAATAATAGGCGAAGGTCGCTTATATAAGCGACGTTTACGTTGCAGCCTGCCTTGTTGTTGATCGAAACAAAAAATCTCAAAATTTGACAAAAATCAAGCTGCTCCATTTTTTAGTGATCACCCTAATAAATAACTGAATTCTGCTGGTGGTATTTGGAAGGAGGGATCAGATATTTTTTGTGTCTACCTGCGAAGTTTGCATTTTCATTTATTTACCTTCTCTAGAGAGATGTGAACACCGTATAGTTATATGCAGTCCCAACTAAGCAAATACTAATGTATCTGCCCCGACCCACTTACAGCGGCCCGTAGGGCCGCTAGTAGGAATATGGTAGAAATTGAATCTGATCAAATTTGCTCTAAAATCTGCTCAAGATCACAATTCGCTCACAGAATGTGCAAATTTTCGTGAACTTCGCGGAATTCCGGCATTTCCGCCAGAGTCCGTGAGATTCTTGGAAGTTCGTGACATTCTAGGATCCGCGGAATCACGGGAATCACGCAGAATACGCAACGCCATAACTTCCTTCGCAACAAATATTAGGTTGGAAACTAAGTTTTGCAACTGGTCTCATAACTTCCCTCTCACTCAACATGGCGCACTCAAATTTTGCCATTGCGTTGGTTATTACGTAAGCTACAAGCGCTGCTGCTGTCCTACCAAATTCTGACGTCGCAGTCAGGGTTACGGTAGGTGCATGGTATGAAGGGGAAAAATTCAAAGTTTGACGTATTTGGCTGAAACTTGGCATAGGGGTGTTATCCGACATGCTGATCACGAAAACGATAGTGAAATTGCGTGATAAGGGCTTTTTTGTAGGATTACTGTGAGTGTACGACATGGGGTCTCACCCTAAACAAGGAAAAAGGCGTTGATTCAACAAATGAATGTGATATTCGCGTTTGGCAGGTCAAATACCTTACTATGTGAAGTCTCGGCGGAATTGGAGCTTCGGACTCTTTAGTCATTGACGGTCGTCCCCAGCAGCTCTTGCGTACATCGACTCGTTCGACTTTATGAGGACGCCAAATCTCGAGATGCCCCTAAATTTTGTTTCTTTCTTACTAGGCCAAAGGAGTCAACCTCCAGCAATAATTTATACACGAATCCGGATTACTGCGCATGGTCTAGGCTGCCAAAGGCTTCATTTTAACTTAAAACCCCAAAAATTCTTAAATTTCACTAGTTTTCGAAAAACGCCTGAAACTTTTCTATTTCGTGTTCAAACTTTAGACAATTTGTGCTGACTTGTAGCCCACATTGCCTTCTACATAATGCCAAAGTTTGAGTGCGCCAGGTCCTTAGAGAGCGAAGTTATGAAACCAGTTGCAAAACTTAGTTTCCAGCCTAATATATTCCAAACCCGGAAGCAACGTTTTGTTTAAATCGTCAAGGCAAATCTTCTGATGTAGAGCGCCCTTGATATCCCGTTGTCAGTTTTCTCAAATTTTTTTGCGGAGGTCATTTCGCAAGGATGTAACGCAGCGTCTGTGTAACATAAAAGATTCCAGTAAACACTGTTCGATGGTACTTTTATTGTAGGTTATCGTACATTCAAGAGCAGCTGCAGACTATCTTCCAAAAGAGATAGAAGCGTTGGTGAATTTTGGAAAAATCGCGCGTTTCCAAATTCTACTCGCCATAACTATCTTCAGAATGAATATATTTTGAATCGGAAGGAAACTTTGTGCTCAGTTCATCAAAGCAAATCTTTTGATTTACAGCATGTCCTTGATATTCCGATTTCAATATTCTCATTTTTCTGTGGGCGTCTTTTCGCAAAAGTGTAAAGCAGCCCTTAGTAAACTCCAGCAAGGACCGTTCAATGGTACTTATTCTGTAGATTATGACGCGCTAAACAGTAGCCGCAGATTTTCTTTTGAAAGGAAATAGAAGGGCCGATGAATCGTGGAAAAATCTTGTCCCAAATTCTACTAGCCCTAGAATACGAAGCTATCTTGCTAAACAGATGTGAGTTTCGAAATCAGCAGGTCGGATAACCCTTACGAGCAAGTTTTCCGAGATGTTCGGGTTATTCCATTTTTTCTCATTTTACTCTCTGAAAGCTCGTCGATGGATTTTGGTCAAAATGTTAATGCTTTTAAATTGTAAGGAAGCTTCGCGTATAAAGGTTTTCGAACACGCTCTTTACGAAAATTGTGGTTCAGGGTTACATGGCCTTTTTGGAGAGATACGGTGAGGTAACTGTAACTGCACCACGAAAGTACGTAACTTTGCCCGCACTTCTCGTGTATCTGTCAGACAATTTGCCTGCTTGCTTTTCTAAACCAAAGTAACTAGGAACTGTGCTATTGAATGGTGCATGACTCAGGCTCCAGTCTGTAAAATTGGCCGAGTCACGAGCCTACGAGAACACGTCCTCATGAGTTTTGCCCAAAATGTAAAGATCGCTACTTCGTCGAAATTCCACCCTGAGTGGTTGTATGACATTCTTATTGCAAATATTAAGTTCATTTTGCCCAGGGGATCCCAGTGTATTGAATTTGGTGGTTGCGTTTCTTCAGCTGCATAATTGAATATCAAAGCAGTTTCGTAGCTAGAGCTCAGATCCCCTGGGCGTTAGGGATCGTTACACTTTACCGACAACTGCTGTAAAGCTTAGCATTATGATTGTTGTACAATCTTACATTACTCGCGGCATGTTATTCGTTTGTAACAACATTGTCGGCCCGGCAAAAGGCCAAGCCAATTATGTATCCCGACGTAGGATGTACTTTGTACTCCTCAAATGTAAAAGCGATCTAAAAAAAGAGGATTTCACCCACCACTCGTCCATAAACAACTCTATTGAAGCAACGGATCGATTGAAAATAGACCTTTCCCGATGAGAAGGTGATCCAGCTGCAAAACCTTTGGTGTACAAAGCTTGTACATTCGAATCATGTGGGAATTGAGAGTATACGAGCCCTTCGAATCAGCACTTATCAATAACCTGAAATAACCGGAACATGATGATGCATGGGGCGAAAAAAGTGTGTGAAGAAGAACAAGACACGGCAGTAGGGTAAACAATTCTAAGCCCAGCCTGAAAAACGATCATTTAAAAAAGAAGAGGAAAATCGTAACATAAAATTAGAGATTAATTGATACTTGAGTTACAACAGCGGTCAACGGACAACTTCATCCAAAAGCGGATCAAACGCGAAGGCGATGAATATGGTAAAGGAAACAACATTAGGAGATGTAATCTAACAGTAGTATTCGGCCAAACTATTATGTCGTGAGAGTATTTTGAAAGCGTTTCTATGTTGAAATGAATTGAAATACACATAAGGCACTTGAATCAACTCAGACACTCGCACCGGCCGGCGGTCGTTTCATTATTTAGGCCTAAGGCATACCTCGCGCGATTTCGTCAAATCGCTATATCCGTGCGACTTAGCGGTTTGCCAGATGCTTACAAATTAAGCGTGCGCGGATCTAAAATGCATAGGCGCGTAGCTTCCATAAGCTATAGAAAGAGCTCCAAGTGTGGGCCATGCAAAGCGGGCTTACGCCAGCTATGAAGAGTTGCTGTAATACCAGATCGCGCAGCGACCGGAATCGCGCGAGGTATGCCTTAGGCCTTAGCGCGGGGGCAAATGCCGGCTCGCAACCGTTCGAGTAAAGATGCCGGCCGGCGGCCGTTCCGTTATTCAGCGAGGGGCCAAATGGCTCGCGACCGAGTAAAAATGCCGGCCGGCGGCCGCTCCACTGTGCAAAAGCTCGGAAAGCGCACAAGATTGCGCGTACAGTAAGAAAATAATGTCAAACATTGGGCGCTTGTGTCTTTATAGTAGAACGCGTTAAGTCGTTGACGGTTTATTAGAAAAACACAAGAATTCCCCCTCTGCCTATCGGCGTACATGCCGAGGGTTCACTAGGAATAACTAGAGAACAACACACACAAATATATCAAGGTGCGGCGGGTACCATAGGTGCGATAGGGGGAGCCGGGCTCTCCCCAGGTGAAGGGGGTCTCGGCTGTTTCCGACCTTCCAGGGTGAAGGGGGTATGTGAGTCTAGGGGGGGGGGGAGGAAGAGAGAAAAGGTAAAAAAGCGTGGTATGAAGAGCTCTAATTTGTACCTTATTTAGGCACAAATTGAAAAAAAAAATTTAAAATTTTTCAAAAGAAATTAAAAAATCAAAAAAAATTGATTATGAAGATCTGTGCTCCTGTTTCACTGCATCAACAAAAAACGAAAGCAATAATGTTTATCCCAAAAGATGTACAAGTTGGGAACAACTTCATTTCCTGCACATCATCATCAACAATATCACTATCGCTAACGTCAGAGACAACAAGTTCGCTGCCTGAAAAATCTTCTTCTTCCTCCAAAAGGTCATCGGAGTAGAAGTAGAATTGCGTGCAAAAGCGTTCTGAGTCGAAAATGGATTTGAAACTTTCTTCTTCTTTTAAGCGGTTTTGTGATTTTTTTTCGTGGCCCTCTGGTAGCACCAGGAAGTCAGCAGTTAGGTGACCAGTTTCTTCATACCTTCTTTTAGGATATTTCAAAAAGTCATACGGTAACAGCCTGTCTGGACCACTTATATCAATCCTTTAAATGAAGTTTTCAGATAACAATGGTAGAAGGTTGACAAATCTTAAGTATTTGCTTAGATGCTCTATCGTTGTACGACTTCTGCGTTGTGTTCTGATAACAGAGTAGATAGAAAATTTCTTTCTCTACCTCTGCCGTGCTAGTCGGAATGGAAACTAGCTTTGCTAGTAGGCCCATCAGATTTTTGCGGTAAGTAATGGGAAAAGAGCCAAATCTCATATGCTTTCGCAACACGGGAAGGAAATAGTGTACTTTTTGGGCCTTGTCGAACTCTGGCTTCACCTCCTCTGGCATACGTCCTGTTAGCTGATCAGAAAGCTGCTCAACTTCTTCTTTAACAGCATCTGCGGAATAGCCGAAAAAAGGAGGTACTATGCTGCGCGTTGGTTTTTTTTTTCAATATCATAGGTCATATTGTCACAAGGCAAATAACTTTCAAAAGCATAAAGCACAGAGTTGGGTTCGCACTCCAGCCGGGATCTAAGCGCAGTAACTATGCTTTATACTAACACCTTCCTTTTGTTCATATCCATGTTTGTGAATTTAGCAGCCTTGAATTCTTCAGCAACCTGAAGATCAGCAATGGACTTCCTGGACATTTCCTCATTGAAACTAGACAATCTGCTTGGATTCCTTATGCAGGAAATCAGAGAGTTTCACTCAATTGCCAACTCTGTATCAATGTCGACAACATTTTCGTCGGCGTAAGATTCTCCTTCTGCCTCGCTGTTGAACTGGAACACATGCGAGTCATCTGCGATTTTGTAAAGTATTCTGCCCGCCATTTTTCAAACTGCCAACCTTACCAAAACATTGAGGAATATTTTAATAACATGTTATTCTTCTGAATGTCTTAGAGTTTTTAATTCATTGAAATCAACCATTCTCTAAAAATTAGGTAAGGTGAGTCTAGAGCGTTTTCACGAAAGTGACCTTCTTCAGCACTAGGTTTACAGAGTATAGATTCCAGAAATGGGCGGGTTTTGTGTGAAGGTGTGGAAATTCACCAATCTCCCATAGTTTTTTGAGTGTGTGCTAACAATGATGGCATAACTGTCAATCAAAAGCGCATTTTTTACCAAAAAAACGTAAACATATAACAACGATAAGCACGCTCAAATAGACGCGTTCGCTCACGTTCCCGTTAGTGCTGATAACGATTTCAATCCACAGCACATTTTTTACTATTAACTTGCTCCACCTCGCTCTTATTAGGTCGTCCAGAAAGTTTTTGCACACGAATTTCAAAATTCATAACTTCTGATTTTTCCAACCGATTTGACTGCTTCCAATTTTATGTGAAAGTGTAAGCCATGCTCTTTATAATGACATCTCAGCTGCTTAGTAATGGTCATCTGTTGCATAGATAGGAGCGATAGAAGAAAAATGGTAAAAATTTTAAATTTCTGTGTAGGGTTATAAAAAATCGGAGACTTGCAACAAAAATCGGAGCAGTCAGTACTGTAGGTTCTTTCACCAGCTCTTTCTAACAGTGCAAAGTTTGCGCCGATTGAGCGCCTCCATGAAAAGTTATGGTTTCCCTGAAGAATGCCAAAATAAATCAAACGCCTTTTTGTACTGCTTGCTCGGAAATTATAACTTTTCATGGAGACGCTCAATCGGAGCAAACTTTGCACTGTTAGAAAGAGTTGGTGAAAGAACCTAAAATACCGACTGCTCCGATTTTGTTGCAAGTTTCTGATTTTTTATGACCCTACACAAAAATTCAAATTCCGAGTGATTTTGTTTGAGCTTCTATCTATGCAAGAGATGACCATTACTAAGCAGATGGGATGTCATTACAAAGAGCATGACTTACCCTTTCACATAAAAGTGAAAGCAGTCAAATCGGTTGGAAAAATCAGAAGTTATGAATTTTTGAAAATTGTGCTCAAAAACTTTCGGGACGACCTATACAATGTGTTGGCTTTTATGGGTTACCGGAGAAAATGATTTTTAGAGCCGGGAAGCAAAGAAGCCCTAACATGCTGTATACCATTCGAAAGCTGAGATCATGGAGAATCGACGTAGACCGTCGACTTTTTTCTAGGTCTTCTGTGCCGCGAGATATGAGGGATTTTATGTGCTTCAAAAATTAACTGATTTTGTGTCCTCACTTTCTGCTCTCCAAATGAATGCTACGAGAAAGTCGACGGTCTACGTTTGTTAATGAAGACTTGCTCTTTAACACAGATAGATAAGCAGCAGTGATTAGGTCTTCATTTGGCAGAAATCTGCTGTTGAAAATGACCATGTTTTCAGATAAAATGCAGTGTATCTCTCGGTAGAGGGGGGCTAGAAAGAAGTCGACGGTCTAGGTCGAATCCCCTTTTCCTAAGCTTTCGAATGGTATATAGGTTGCTGGGCGAAAAAACGGACCAGTTTTCAAAAATGGGGTGGAGATATTTACTATTAGCTTGCTCCAATCCGGCTCCACCAATGTATTGGCTTTTATCGGTTACCGGAGAAAATGATTTTTAGAGCCGGGAAGCAAAGAAGCCCTAACATGCTGTATACCATTCGAAAGCTGAGATCATGGAGAATCGACGTAGACCGTCGACTTTTTTCTAGGTCTTCTGTGCCGCGAGATATGAGGGATTTTATGTGCTTCAAAAATTAACTGATTTTGTGTCCTCACTTTCTGCTCTCCAAATGAATGCTACGAGAAAGTCGACGGTCTACGTTTGTTAATGAAGACTTGCTCTTTAACACAGATAGATAAGCAGCAGTGATTAGGTCTTCATTTGGCAGAAATCTGCTGTTGAAAATGACCATGTTTTCAGATAAAATGCAGTGTATCTCTCGGTAGAGGGGGGCTAGAAAGAAGTCGACGGTCTAGGTCGAATCCCCTTTTCCTAAGCTTTCGAATGGTATATAGGTTGCTGGGCGAAAAAACGGACCAGTTTTCAAAAATGGGGTGGAGATATTTACTATTAGCTTGCTCCAATCCGGCTCCACCAATGTATTGGCTTTTATCGGTTACCGGAGAAAATGATTTTTAGAGCCGGGAAGCAAAGAAGCCCTAACATGCTGTATACCATTCGAAAGCTGAGATCATGGAGAATCGACGTAGACCGTCGACTTTTTTCTAGGTCTTCTGTGCCGCGAGATATGAGGGATTTTATGTGCTTCAAAAATTAACTGATTTTGTGTCCTCACTTTCTGCTCTCCAAATGAATGCTACGAGAAAGTCGACGGTCTACGTTTGTTAATGAAGACTTGCTCTTTAACACAGATAGATAAGCAGCAGTGATTAGGTCTTCATTTGGCAGAAATCTGCTGTTGAAAATGACCATGTTTTCAGATAAAATGCAGTGTATCTCTCGGTAGAGGGGGGCTAGAAAGAAGTCGACGGTCTAGGTCGAATCCCCTTTTCCTAAGCTTTCGAATGGTATATAGGTTGCTGGGCGAAAAAACGGACCAGTTTTCAAAAATGGGGTGGAGATATTTACTATTAGCTTGCTCCAATCCGGCTCCACCAATGTATTGGCTTTTATCGGTTACCGGAGAAAATGATTTTTAGAGCCGGGAAGCAAAGAAGCCCTAACATGCTGTATACCATTCGAAAGCTGAGATCATGGAGAATCGACGTAGACCGTCGACTTTTTTCTAGGTCTTCTGTGCCGCGAGATATGAGGGATTTTATGTGCTTCAAAAATTAACTGATTTTGTGTCCTCACTTTCTGCTCTCCAAATGAATGCTACGAGAAAGTCGACGGTCTACGTTTGTTAATGAAGACTTGCTCTTTAACACAGATAGATAAGCAGCAGTGATTAGGTCTTCATTTGGCAGAAATCTGCTGTTGAAAATGACCATGTTTTCAGATAAAATGCAGTGTATCTCTCGGTAGAGGGGGGCTAGAAAGAAGTCGACGGTCTAGGTCGAATCCCCTTTTCCTAAGCTTTCGAATGGTATATAGGTTGCTGGGCGAAAAAACGGACCAGTTTTCAAAAATGGGGTGGAGATATTTACTATTAGCTTGCTCCAATCCGGCTCCACCAATGTATTGGCTTTTATCGGTTACCGGAGAAAATGATTTTTAGAGCCGGGAAGCAAAGAAGCCCTAACATGCTGTATACCATTCGAAAGCTGAGATCATGGAGAATCGACGTAGACCGTCGACTTTTTTCTAGGTCTTCTGTGCCGCGAGATATGAGGGATTTTATGTGCTTCAAAAATTAACTGATTTTGTGTCCTCACTTTCTGCTCTCCAAATGAATGCTACGAGAAAGTCGACGGTCTACGTTTGTTAATGAAGACTTGCTCTTTAACACAGATAGATAAGCAGCAGTGATTAGGTCTTCATTTGGCAGAAATCTGCTGTTGAAGATGACCATGTTTTCAGATAAAATGCAGTGTATCTCTCGGTAGAGGGGGGCTAGAAAGAAGTCGACGGTCTAGGTCGAATCCCCTTTTCCTAAGCTTTCGAATGGTATATAGGTTGCTGGGCGAAAAAACGGACCAGTTTTCAAAAATGGGGTGGAGATATTTACTATTAGCTTGCTCCAATCCGGCTCCACCAATGTATTGGCTTTTATCGGTTACCGGAGAAAATGATTTTAGAGCCGGGAAGCAAAGAAGCCCTAACATGCTGTATACCATTCGAAAGCTGAGATCATGGAGAATCGACGTAGACCGTCGACTTTTTTCTAGGTCTTCTGTGCCGCGAGATATGAGGGATTTTATGTGCTTCAAAAATTAACTGATTTTGTGCCCTCACTTTCTGCTCCCCAAAATGCTACGAGGATAAATAAATAATATAAATAAATATAAATACCGTTTCTTTAGTAAATTTATGAGTGTACTTGTTGTTTGAGGTACCTAGCCTGCTTTTCATAACGGTTTTTATCATATTCTCAGAGTACGATACCAATCTCAGCCCAGGTGAAGGGGGTCATCGGGAGTTTGGCCTCAAAGTGAAGGGGGTAAGATCCATCACTCCCCCTATCGCAACTATGGGCGGGTACGCCGCAACTACAGAGACCATATCGACCTAGCCTATAGTGAGGGAGCAAGTTCCAATACAAGGGACTGCTCTACAACAGTCTTCTAAGCAGAAACTTTTCTTTTCTATTAGGTTGGCTAATAAATAAGTTCGGTCGCTTTTTCAACTCTTACAAATGTTGTAGACAAATTTATGTCCAATGTTTGGTATCTCTAAAAAGAGCACTTCACTGGGTATTGAAGCATATATTCTGTTTGAGTAAAACTTTCCTTCCAAGGAAAAAATCCCCAAAGAAGTGAGAAAGCGCTATTTTCTCATAATGCGCAAATATGAGGAAATTTGGTTTTTTTAGTGAAACATTTTCAAAATGGCAGATCACAGTTCTTTTTGTTGTTCACTAAATAGGGAAAACTCCTCTGCATCCAAACACCAAACTGCTGTTCTTTACATCCATTACAGCATGTAAACGAAGCTTAGGAATTCAAAAAAATTGAGCTTTTGGAAATTTCGCCATATTGAGGCATAACTGTCTCCACTGACGATAGAATATTCTGATTATTTGATATGTGATAGAGAAAGATTTGATCTACTTTCCCACAAAAAATCATGGATTGAAAACACAAGGAAATTTTTTATAATGATTTGTATGCCAAAACGAACTTGTTTTTTAGCCAACCTAATAGTTTTCCTTTGTTATTGTTGGCTTTTTTCCACTTCGGTTGCGTCACTTGCTATGCCCGAATTTGATAGTTGATGCGGCCCATTATTATGATTCCGCTCCTTCCACTCTCTTTTTCAGATTTGATCGAACTCCATGGTGTTCCTTATTTCTTCTTCTATATTCCTGCTGATTTTGACTTAAATGGCGAACTTATTGTGACTTGAATGACGAGCTGCTCATTTTGACTTGAATGGCGAAAAAGCCGAACGTCACTGAGTTCATGCCTATTTGCCATGTCGTTAATACTACGTGTCGCATTACCTTTTTGGGTACGAACTAATGGAGTACAAATTGATTGTATACTATTTTTCAGGGGACAGCTGAAACATAAAAAACAAGCTAAAAAAACAAACAAACTGAAACAACTTTTTGTTCTAGTAATAATATCCCTATACCTACAAATAACAGTATACCTATGATATATTGTCTACCCAAATTACATAAAACACCAATTAAATTTAGATTTATTACTGGAGCCACACATAGTAGTATCAAGCCATTATCTATTGAGTTAACAAGTATTCTTACTTTTGTCAAAATTCATTTTAGAAGATACGGCAATAAAATTCGCAATAGAAATTTCATAGGTTATTGGTCAATAAATGATATAAATATTAGTAATAAACTTAAAAACTTAGTATAAATATTCCCAAGCTGTATTCAGCAGACTTCACTAACATGTTTACTAGTTTACCCCATAATATAATCAAAAATAATATCAAAGAAATAGTGAAATTATGTTTTAAAAACGCAAACAAGACATATATAGCCTATAATCAGTGGCGTACCGAGGGGGAGGGGGCGGGGGGGGGCAAAAATTTTGAGAAGCACCCCAAAAATTTTTTCGAACTGCGTGGCTAACACGCACCTTCTTTAGAAAAAAATGTTTGTCGCCCCCCCCCCCCCCCTCCCCCCGAGCCGAAATCCTGGGTACGCCACTGCCTATAATGGATATAATAAAGTTTACTACAGGGATAATACTTGTAATACTAATTCACGTATACGGTATTACAAAATAGTTGATATACTATATTTAATAGATTATTTACTTGACAACAGCCCTACCAAACTGTGTAATATACTTTTCAAACAAAAAATAGGAGTTCCTCAAGGAGGTAGTTGCAGTCCTTTACTTGCCGATCTTACCTTAGCATGGTATGAATACAGATTTTCAAAACAAGCAAATATAAATTTCAAAATTTTTCCCTTTAGATTTTTGATGATATATTAGGTCATTCCGAAAGTAATTTCGCTTTTTTCAAACGAGCGCCACTTTTGATAGAACAAAGATTTCTAAGAGATCTTGGAAGCCCTCGATGCAGCATTTCATTCCCTTTCTAATGGTTATGAAATTGTTGCAGAACAGTCAATGAGCTTTCAGAAAATAACCAAAGTCTGCGACCCATGCTTTTTGAGATGGCCAAGTTCCACGATTTTTTAAAACTTTTATATCAATCCTCCGAAGAAGCGAAGGTAACATATCTATAAAGCAATCCTTACAGGATGCAAAGCAATTTTTCCCTCCTTTCCACAGCTTGTCATACATTTTTAACAGAATTTTAACTGATGCTACCGATTTCCATACTTGGGCAGCTAAATCCTCATAGAACATCAAAAGAAGAGCAGCTCGCGCACTATTCGATGCAGCATTTTCTCCTCTTTCTACTAAGTGTTTTTTGTTTCCGATTCGCTTAGTTTCCGGGGAGAAATCATCATAACTCATTTTTTAGCGAACCCCAGGCTGTACCCGAAAAACTCGAAATTTGATATTTCGAACCCGTAAACCCTCACTTGCTTTGTAAAATTAATGCTAACTCATAGCACCATTCTTGGTAGTCTCAAATTCCGCAAAATTATGATGTTCGATGCGTTTGTGGCTGAGGTGGACCTGCCAAAATCCGATGGTTCTAATAAAAAATCTTCTAAGAAATTACGGCGAGCTACGAGAAAGAGAAAAAAGTAGTACTTATTCTATAAGGTTTCCTCTATCGAATCGTTACTTGAACTCCTTTTGAGGATTGATATGAAAGTTTTAAAAAATGGTGAAACTTGACCATCTCAAAAAGCATGGGTCGCAGATTTTGGTTATTTTCTGAAAGCTCATTGGCTATTCTGCGAAAATTTTATAACATTTAGAAAGTGAATGAAATGCTGCATCGAATGCTTCCAAGATCCCTTAGAAATCTTTATTCCTTCAGATGTGGCGCCAATTTGAAAAAGCGAAATTACTTTCGGAATGACCTAATAATAGGTTGTCCCGAAAGTTTTGTCGGTTTCTTTCATCGACCACTGAAACTCACAGAACACCAATCCATGGGCAAGCTAGATACCATTTGATTCAGATTTTTATCCTCTTTCATACAGCTAAAATTTCTCTCTGATCTACCCTGCCGTTGCGATGTTATCGCCATGGCTTTTTGAGCAGCTCAGCAGTAATGCCAAATCTTTCCTGAATTTTAAAAATTTTTGTACTAATGTTTTCAAAGAGCGCTGGAAATTTTTATGTAGAGCAAACCTTTGGCTACATTGTGTTCATTTTAGATTACATGGGCCACGTTTACCAAGTCCGTTATAATTAATTATTTATTAAAAACCGCGACTTTTTGATTACATTTACTACGTGAATGTACCGAAAATTCTAAAAAGCTGCTTTTTCAAGGCAAATCAAACTTGGTCATGTTGCATAAATAATCTTTAATAAGAATCGTTTTTTAATTCGGAGAAACTTTGAATATTCTGGGAATTTGCTGCAGTTGCGTGTTTCATGACTTTGCCAAAAATCGAAATTTCTTAAGAAATAATTTTTTTCAAGGCATAAACAGCAGATTAGGAGAATCTAAAAATGTGTCCTTTTAGTCCGAGAATTGCTCCATTAGAATCATTTTTGGCCATATTGGAAACTTTAGAATGAAATTTTTAAAAATTACCCGATCTTTGAGCAAATAAATTTGGCGGATGGAGAATTTCAACAGATATCGAAAACAGCATACAAGGTTGTGGCTCGTGAATGTATCCATAAGAAAGAGGAGGAAAAGCTGCATCGAATGCATGTTGTAATTCGCTCAGGTGTTTATTGTGCGTGGTTTTGTAGTGGTTTGAAAAAACCGACAAAACTTTCGGGACGACCTAATACTAATCATTTATGATGTTGCTATTAATATTCATAATATCTTAGAAGAAGTATATGATCATCAACTACATCTTGAGTCAACACATATTGATAATTATCACTGTAATCACTTAGATCTACACATTAGCATAAATAATGAACATATTAGTACAAGAATGTATAACAAAACAGATGATTTTAGTTTTCCTATAAAACGTTTTAGACATGTAAATTCCTGTACTTCGTCTAAAATTAAACGTGCTGTTATCTACACTGAATGTTTACGAATTGCCAGAACTTGCTCAAAGTTTGAGGATTTCTTGGACAGAATTAAAAAGCTCAGAGTGATACTTAAAGGTAATGGATATACTAATTCGTTTATTTTGGCAAACATTATAAGACGATCAATAAATATGTGCTTTATAAATACAATCTAAGAGACAGTAATAAAGCTATTCTTAACAAAATCAAAAAAGTTTTTGAGTAAGCTTCTAATTTTATCAAATGACATATTGTGTATAAATTTATAAATATATATTTGTATATTTATACACTACATCACATCACATCACATCACATCAACACACACACACACACACACACACACACACACACTTAAAAGGATTACTTTCGTGCTCTAAAGCAAAAGTTTACCTGCGTATACAATCAATAAATAGAAACTTAGCTGAGTATCCATTATGAAAATATTAATTGTTAACGGCCTTTGTTACTCTTTACGCCCATCCACTTCATCCCAGGATGCCATCACCGGACAAGGACAAAGAGATTCAGGTAAGTGAATTTTTATTTATTAGATAGCCTTACTTCCTTACTGAGGAGTTCTGGGGAGGGCTATTAATAATCCCTTTACTTCGTCTAAGGGTAGGAACGAAACGGAGTTTTTTATTTTTTATTTTCATTTTTATTCCATTACCTAATAAATTAGGTCCTTGTCATTAGGGATTTGTTTTAATGTATGGTGTTTGCGTTCTTGTCTTTCTGAAGGAACTACAGTCAGGGCCCGGCATAGATCGTCTGGAAGCAGGCTGGACTTCGTTTTTGAAGCCAGCAAAGGGGATATCGTTTTTGACAAGTCGGAACCGAGCACCAAGATTAAGCGCCATTTAGTCGAATACAAGTTTTTCGGACAGGTTATCACACGTTGACATGCTCTATCGTGCACGGCGAAAAGTGCGCGCGATTTGAAAGCAAGGCTTAAATAAAGAAGTTGCTTGTTTACGGCGCACAAAGCATATGACACCGAAATTGAACTTTATGTATTGAAAATTATTCGCGAAAGTATTATGCAAAAAGATTTGAAAATTTATGTGAAGTAATACCTTTTCCAAAGTTAGATCGTCTCCAGACGGCCACCAGACGATCTCTGATCGTCTGGAGCATATATTTTCTTCACTTCACATAAGTTTCGGATCTTTTTAGCATAGGCGGATTCCGCGGTCAAAAATCTATCCCTGAGCATGAAGCATTTTCTTATCATTGCCTTTCCTTTGTTTTTTGCCTTCATTTTTTCATATATCGCTTCGTGAAATATCGCGCTCTAATGCCAAAGTCTTGTGCATGCGTAGTATTCAGCTCTAATTTGAATTTTCACTCTTATATTACGTCTTTTCTTTCAGACTAGTAAATCTTTCTTGTTTTCATCTTCTCCAAAGTAGTTAGAAGGGACTTCGTAAAACTTCCGAAAGTCAGGGGAGACTTCGTTTTCAGAAACCCTAGAAAACGACTCGTGCCGGGCCCTGACTACAGCGAATGGTTGACTGCTCAGTTGTTCGTAAAATCGAGTATTGCTCCTAATGGATGCTCCTTCAATTCACATTTGGATTTCTGGACTATTTTTGGTTGCTGGGTATTCTAAAGTTTATCCGGACACCGTTTATCTGGTAGTTGCTACTATCCTAACAACATTTACGGTTCGGAAAGGTATTTGATATCCTGCCGCATTTCTGCTAATCTGATGGTCACGGCTGCTGGACCCACTCCAAAAGATGTAAGTTTTTTGAACATCATATAAGAATAGCGTTGCAGTGTTTTTCAGAGACTGTTACAATCATCTATTCTAACCGACTACTGGAATGCTTATTTTTCTGCTCTGTGCATAGCATGTAAGTTTGGTGTCAGTTAAAACCTGGCAATAGTCTGATTCATTCACAGGTCAACGAATGCAGCTTGTTATTGCTTAGGTGTGCGTTTAGAAGTACAAGAACTCAAACACTCTGTAACCCACCGGCGCATTCGGAACCGTGTTTGACGACGTGTGAACCTGCTGCTTCAAATGATCTTTCCTTGTAGATGAAAAGTTGCTACCTTTGTAGTCAAATGTATTTTTTATAAATTTTTGTGACATCCTTTTTTGTCGATGGTTTTTCGCATTGTGTAGTGTCGCAAATATGTCCATGTAGACTCTACCACTCTGTGTTGAGGTTATAGTGCTGAAAGCTGGAATTTAGAGGAGAAAATACTGTGGCCCAGTGCCATTTCGCTGCGCCACTACACATACCGACGCGGCACCTACCATAACAAAACGACGCTCTCGTCTCTGCCCTGACAGAGTACGCCACTCAGGCAATCACTCGTCCAGCCTAAAAGTTGTCAAGGTTCAAAAAGGGCAGTTTTTGATAGATTCATAAGTTTTGAAGTTGATTTTCGGTTTCTACAGCACCCTTTAGCCCAGAAAACGTCAAAACTTGGTAGCGAGATTTTGGCCGGAAGCTGCCTTTGAGTACAAATAGGCAAGTTTTCTGACAGATACGCGAAAAGCACAGGGAATTTTACGAACTTTCGCAGCTTAGCTAAAGATCTCGCTATCATCGTACGATGATTCCCCCATTTACCGTACCGGGGGACCACCCGCTGAGTGGGCGGGCCTTACCACCCTTTTGTATCTCGGAGGTATTGACCTCACTCTCCTTACGAGCTTACCGTGAACGGTTCCCTCGCACAATCTCGTACTCACATTGATAAAATTGAACCACCAATTTTGCTCTTCTTACACAGTTATTGCATCAGTCCGACGCCAATATCCCTCGAAGAGTCTTCCACCCGCTAGTAGCATGGTGCATCGGCCAAAGTAGCCATTTCTTCCCGCAAAAAAGCGTCACAACTTTGCTGCCAGGAAAAGAGACTAGCTCTTTGAGCAAACTACTGCCACTCCCGTTGCCGTTTAGCCCGATAACCTCAGGATAAAAGTCGCTCCCCTACGCAAGTAGACGGATCGCAGATCAGTGTAGATCAAATCACAGCTGATCAGATCTTTGCGCATTTCCCACGCAGATCACCGATTCTAGTGCAACAAGCCAAGAAATCAAAATGGCGCTTCAACTTCACAACGCCCAATACTGCTAAGCGCAAATTCACTCAAAACTCTGGTTACTAGATACCTAGAGTACACCGGAAAATGTGTACACGCTAGTAGACGACAACAATCTTGAAAAATGTCGCTCGGATATTGCGTTTTTGCAGAGCGGCGTTACACAAATAGAGAAAGCGAAGGAAAAGCTTGAAAAATTATACACTGTGATACAAGACAAGTTCAAAAACTGCAAAAGCAAGTCAGAAGAAGGGACTTAGCGGCAGAGATTAAACAAATAGAGGAAGAGTCAAAAATTCTAGAGATCATAGCAGACGCAGATGACCTGCTATACATGTTAATGGCGAGAATTGACGAATCGAAGAACACTCGCGAGAACATGGAAATAAAACTGGGCTATATCAATATCAGAGCTCAAAATTGTGATAAACCTAGTGCTGTAAACCAGGAAAATGGTGAAAATAGCACGGCGACTTCAGACCAAGACGAGATTTACGTTTCTGAGCAATCATGTTCGCAAAATTCATCAGAAAATCGCTTAACAGATGGCGGAGAAGAAGTACATAGGACAAATTATCGATTTATAAACCCTCCGCAAGTATCTTTGCCCAAATTTTACGGTGACGCCGAGGGATTTCCATAATTGGGCCTGTTGTGCAGCCGCACAAGAAGCCAGCGCTTGAAAAGAATGAGAATATGTTGATCTGTTGTTTATGATATGTGATATAGTTCTGTGCACTATATATAGGTATTTCTTAGTAAGTACAATTTATTCTTAGTTTCTTGTCGTCAAGTAAAGAACTCGGTCTCCAATGGTCTTCCTACACACGCCATGGCAAACACAACAGGGCCTATTATAAAACTCTGGTCCACAAAAATGATATTCAGGTTATGACAAAAATAATGCTATTGAAAGAAAGCCTCAAAGGACGGGCTCAAACAGCAATAAAGGGAACAAATTTGATCCCTGCAAATTATAACCGGATCATAGAGACCTTGAAGGAAAGATATTGCAACCAGCCTACAAATAGGTCGTAGATCGTGCAAAAACTTATCAATATGAAGTCGGCAAGCGACTCAGCTGATAATGCACTATGGTATTCGATGAGATCAGCATGTTGATGAATCAGATGACCTCCGCGCGGGTTATGAAGTCAGAAAAACTTGCGACCCCATATGGAGCGAAACCATTCTTTCCAAATTTCCTCAAGATATCGTGAGGTTAATTCTGATTGCTACTCGGGTGCAAGATAAGCAAACAATTGGTGACCTAATGACAGCACTAAAGAAAGAGCTTGCCGCAAAAGCATATGTCGAAGACAGACTTGGTCAGCAAAACAGCATTAAGGTCACACAATCACGAATGAAAGCAATAAACCCGCGACCTCAGAACGGTGAAGGATGCTTATTCTGCAACAGATCCAACCACTCGTCCATGCAATGCAGGACCGTTACGGATCAAAGCAGCCGCCGAAAGATACTTAAAGAGACGACAATAGGTATTTGAAGTGCTGCTCCGCGAATCATCATGGTTTTGATTGCCAGAAGCAAGACTGCGCAGCATGCGGGCAGAAACACCACATCAGCCTTTGTTTGAAAAAGGATAATGCTCACGGCATCACGCATATGATCACAGAGCAAAAAGCAACTTCAATGCAAATCAAACAAGGCAAAGAAACTGACCCAATACGGGACAGCGAGAAAACAATACTCATCAGGGTTTTTCAAGACCGAATCCAACAAATACATAAATGTGTGCGGATGTCGAAACAACCCAAAATACTCATCCCAGCGCCACCACAAACAGCTGAAGGGAATATTTGGAATGTAAAAAAGAGTCAATTTCAAAAAGTGCTTTTCTTCTTTGACACAGGTGCACAAAAAGTCACTGAGGAAAAATCGTAAAGCAATTTGGCTTACCGAAACAGACTACCGGAATTTGTACTATGTCCGGTATCGGTGGCCATACTGAGACCTTCAAAAGTCATCTCATACCGCTGAAAGTCGGAACCGCTTTTGACGAGGAAATCGAGATCACTGTACAAACTAAACCAGTGATTGCAAACGGATTTCCTTCTGCAAAACTCAATCAAGCAGATATAGCTCATCTTAAAGGCAGTGTCCGGGCAAAAACTCGATTTTGAGATTTTGTGCTTATATGGGCCTATTCGCTACGCTGAATCCGAAAATGCACATTGGAGAGCGCGAAAATGGCAAAAAACGGCTCTAACACAGAAGGGAAATGAGCAGGTGGGCGGGGTCCTCCCCACTGCGAATTTACCTTCCCGGCTTCCGGAGCGACCTTCTCGCTTCCGGTTTTAAGTCAATCATTCGCACTTGGCCGGTAGCGATGTTAGAACGGCTAGCAGAATCGAGAAAATCGCTCCGGCAGCTGGGAGCGTAAAATCGCACTGGGGAAAGCCCCGCCCACCTGCTGTTTTCCCTTCTATATTAGGGCCCTTTTTCGCCGTTTTCGCGCTTTCTAATGTGGATTTTCGGATTCAGCATGGCGAATAGGCACGTATAAGCACAAAATCTCAAAATCGAGTTTTTGCCCGGACACTGCCTTTGAGGCAAATAACCTTTGTTTGGCAAACCCGAGTATACGTGGAGAACATCAAATCCCACATATTCTAGTAGGTCTAGATTATTATCACGACCTAGTTATTGACCCCAAACATGGGGAGAAAATGCCACCAGGTTTCCGCATTGCCAAAACGGTTTTCGGCCCCACTATTTACGGTCGCGGTTTTTCTGGTGATCCGAATTCACAATCTCTCAATTACAGCATGACAGCCGTCTGCGAAAACACTGAACAGGAAGTTCTTCAAAAGCTGTTTGAGCTTGAAAGACTCGGTATAACACCTTAAGAGTATCAAAAAAAACGAGGTGATCCAGAAATACCTTAAGGAATATTCCAAGAAAATCTCCTTCGAAAACGGGATAGTGACAGCCCCTTTTCCGCTTAAGGAAAACGTGCGCGACCTTGAGGATAACTACACCCTAGCCATTAAAAAGCAATCCTTACAATGCACATTGTCCCATAATCCAGAACAAAGTAAAGGGTACTGTGAGCTTATCGAGAATACAAAAACGAAGGCGTTATCGAAACCTTTGATTCACATAATTCTCAAGCAGCTGGCATATATTACATGCCACATTCTGGAGTATGGAAAGCTCACAAAAAAGTTAAACTCCGTATAGTCTTCGACGCTTCATCTAAGAGAAAGGGAAAGCTTTGCTTCAATGATGTGACTCAAAAAGGCGAGTCGTTTGTCAATAAAATTTACGACATTCTCACACATGCACGTTTTAAAAAAATTATTTTGACGTGCGATATCGAGGCCGCCTTCACACAAATTTGTTTAGTAAAGCCCACAAAGACCTATGCAGATTTTTGTGGTCGAAAAACGTGAATCACCCGCCCACTAGAGATAACATAGTGGAGTATAGATTCAACCGGCTGCCATTTGGAGTGACAGCCTCTCCTAGTATTTTGAATATGGCAATTTTAGCCTATCTCAACCTTCAAAATTCTGTTCTAACAAAGGAAATAGCTCAGAACTTGTATGTAAACAACATTCTACTATTGTCAGACACCGAAGATGAAGCTGTCAGCAAGTATCATGGGACAAAATCTCTTTTCGCTAAAATCGGAATGAATTTGCGAGAATACGCCTCAAACTCAGAAGAAGTGAACAGTAAAATAGCAAAACAAAATCTGCTAAATCCTGGTTCACTAAAGCTGTTGGGTGACAATTATAACACGGCAAATGACAGATTTAAAGTTGAAACCAAATTTTCGAAATTCGCAAAATTGACTAAAAAGGACATAGTCAGCTAAATCAACTCTGTCTTCGACCCTATAGGTCTTGCAGGACCACTTCTCGTCAAATTAAAAACATTGATGAGAGAAGTTTTTGACAGTGGAGCCGACTGGAAAACTCCACTTCCTCTTGCTATATGCAATCGATGGGCTGATTTGTGCAGTGAGGTCAATCAGGCCATAATATCAGTCGACAGATACATGCCAGAGAGCCTCCGGACAGGAGGCACCAGATGCCTGTGGGTTTTCGCGGATGCCAACAAGGCAGCAATGGCAACTTGTGCATATCTGCAGATTATGCCTTCAGGCGATGTACCTTCGCTCATCAGTGGAAAAACACGTTTAACTCCAAAAAAGTGTTATCAAACGATTCCTAGGTTGGAGCTACTCGAAATTATGATGGCCGCCAGATTGAGCAAAACCATCAGCGACGCCTCAAAAAATAGTATAAACGAAGTGTGCCTAGTCAGCGACAGTGAAATTTCGTTGTGTTGGATAAAATGTAACAAAAAATTACCAGTGTTTGTTGCAAATCAGCGTGATAGAATAATGAAAATCAAAGCCCATTTCAAAGCTTTGAACATAAAGGTTAAATTCTACCACGTTGCCACTGACTTCAATCCTGCCGACGCAGGTTCCAGAGGGTTGACAGCCAAAGAAATCGCTACACACGTTTGGGTCATAGGTCCACAGTGGCTTAAAAATGATGCCAACCGCTGGCCAATAAGGTCAACAGACGCTCTTTCGTATGAAGAGACAGCAGAGCAAGAGATTACTATCAATGTATAAACCGGCACAGAAGCTGCAAAACATGACGATTTCATCGATCTCAGTCGCTTTTCCAAACTAGATAAAGCGCTCAGAGTGACAGCTACTGTCGGAAAAATTGCTCGAGAATGGATGGATTCCACCAATGAGCATCAAAACACTAAATCAAATTTGGTAACACAAACATGTTTGATAAAGAAGCAGAAATTACAGCAAATGACATGAATCTCGCCGAAATCTTGATACTTATACACGAACATCAACAAGTGGATATCGCTCACTTACAAAAGCGCTTTCACGAAAAACAGATCATCACCGATAAAAACGGCATAATACGTCACCACTCTCGTCTCCAAAACGGGCTATACCGTTTGATACAAAATCGCCGATTCACATCCCAGAGACTTCGAGTTCACAAGATCATTGCTTGATGAAATCCATTCCAACAATGGACACTGTGGTAAAGATCACACTCTGTGCATCATTAGACAGGGATTCTGGCTACCACGGCCTTCTCGTGCATTCCAAACTATGGTAAAGAGTTGCGTGATTTGCAAAAAGTACCAAGGGCCACAATATAGAGCCCCATAATGTCTTCATTACCAAAAGACAGAGTGGTTACATCTAAACCCTTTCAAAATGTCGGTTAGGACTTTATGGGACCTTTCACAGCAAAAAACAGTGAAAAAATGTATGTCTGCTTGTACACATGCCTGACAACTCGGGCAGTGCATTTGGAAGTGGTAGAAAACCTATCGGCAGGCGCCTTTCTGAACAGTTCCCTGAGATTCATATCTCGCAGAGGAGCTCCAGCAATCGTACGCAGCGATTGCGGCACCAACTTCAAATTAGGAGAACTGATCATCCAAAAATGTTTGAAAAACAAGGTCAAAATGGTTCATCACTAATGTCCTATTGCGCGTCAGAAAGAATACGGTGGATACTCAACCCTCTAGCTTCTCCTTGGATGGGCGGCGCATGGGAAAGGTTGGTTGGCATAGTTAAATAAGCCTTCAATAAATCAATCGAGCGGAAACGCCTCAATTTCGCGGACATGTTTACCGCAGTAGCGCGTATTGAAGCAATAATCAATACCAGGCCACTAACAAAGGTAAACGCTAGTGACATCGCACAGTTACCGCTAAGACCCATTGATTTTTTGAGAGGCAATCTGATGTATTCCATACCCACAGGTGAGATACTGGAGGATTCAGATGATCCCAGCTATGATCCTGAACTGATTCAGAATGAAAAGCAAGTCAATGAAGCAATTCAGTCATCTGAGACCACTGCCAATAAATTTGGGAGAAATGGAACACAGAATATCTTACTTCATTGAGAGAAATGCAAAGACTTCATCATGAACAACCATGATCGATTCTGCGATCAGATCCACAAGTCGGTGAAATAGCACTGATTGAACGGGAGCTACTTTCCAGAGGATGTTGGTCATACAGTAGAATCGTGGACAATGTGAAGAGCGCAGATGGATCAATAAGATCCGCCTTAATCCTTCTACCAAATAAGAAGATTGTGCAGCGCTCAGTTAATACAATCTTTTCGCTGGAAATCCGCTCCGTATCAGAAGAGCCCATTACCCAGGTTGAAGAAGCGCTTACCCAACCTTTGCAAACGGTAGAGAAAAACGTAAGAAAAATGCCCGAAAGAGCATTCAAAATGAAAGCTTACGATGCCATCAAAGAGTGTGGAAATAGGCTTAATCAGTCTGCACATATCCTCAAACCCACATTCTCTGTTTTTCTAGTAGCCATATTGACATTAGTATCGCCAATCAAGGCGCAAAACTCATCATCGGCGATCAGCTGTTGCGAGGGCAAGGTTCACATCCCATGGCAAGGCGCGCCTTACACGCTATGCATCGATAACGATTGCAAAACGATCGATAATACCACGCACGGCATGCGATATGCGTTGCCCATATCACCGATCAATACCAGTGCCTCAGTGCGTTTCAGCAAAGTATTAACAGGCGATGGCGCTCATGAATCGACACTGATATGTAAAACACCGCAATCCTGTGATCACCAGAAATTGTCAAAAACCCTGCTGGGAAACCCCCATTGCTGGCCATTTGGCGCTATCGTTACCGTACCTATGATCCTCTACTTCATTAGCTAGATATCGTAATCATCTGTTCAATATCAAAACTAGGCAGAAAACGACGAAACACCGTCAAAGAAACACTTCCGGTACAACATCAAATATGTAAAGTTCTAAATCTCTCTTTCAAACCAGCTCTTCCCGGAATGAATGCAACAACTATTTGCTTACTAGTTAATGCATTAATTGTCAACGCACATGCTTGTCAAAAAGACTACACAAGACACGCTGCGAACCTTGTCTGTACAGGTACAGACAGCTGCCACTATGAGTACAGTAATGAGTTGCTGTTCAATAAGGTGATATCAGAGATATGCATTAAAATTATGCATGAAAATGTGACCATGGGTATGGTGAAGCTTACTAAAAGACCGACACGATTCACTTGTTCTAAGGTCCTGCACACCTTCACCAGAGATACCAAAATTCGCATCTTCCATGTAGAAAGATGTGCGCAAGCAGGATCATGCATTCATGACAAGTGTCATACTATGCACGCAAACGAAAACGTCGAAGAACTGCGGAAGTCCAACAAATTCCCAGGATATTCCGGCTGCATCGACATTTGCGGAGGAATACTCTGCGGATGCTTGCTTCCTCTACCAGCATGTCAGTTTTATCGAGTCGCTCATAGACCAATCTCCGATCAGATATATGAAGTGATATCCTGCTCAAAATGGAAGCTTAATGTGCATATACGCATGGAATACACAAAGCTGGGAAAAACATCTAGGAGCACTCGCTTGATCCAGCCATATGTTACGGAAAAGATCAATAATTTCAACGTAACGGTCATTTCTATTTAGAAGCTATCACTACCACTGCTAAACAAGCGTTTCGCTATCTCTGGAAGCGAGTCATTTGCCATTGCGACAACTCCGTTCACCGTTCGTCCGGACGACTCGATCGATGCCCTCAGAAATCGCTCATCTGCGAAACTACCATTGGAAACCCCAGTTTCCACAATAACAAGATCAGGTAACGACGTGATAGCACTTTCAGATGAAAGCGAATTCACGTTGTCAATCGCGTCTTCAATATTAGCTGAATCAGCAGAAGAAATATTCCTAATGGGAATGCGAAGTTCGTCTCAGCAAGGTGACTGAATGCTATAGCTGTTTACATGGCGCTACTGTCGTTGCATACTGTCAATCTTCATTTGAGAGAACAGTGACCGGTCTCATGTGAAACCCAGAATTTCAATGTCCGATGCTCTTCAAACAACGATTCTACCCCTGTTGGCCTAGCACCTGAACGAGCAATGATCAGTGAAAAGTGTAATGTACAGTGTCATCACGGACCAGCATCCATTACTCTTCAAGGTACTCGTCATTATCACATAACGCTGATCCAGTGTCGTTCGATGAAGACTCCTACGCTGTACCTTTGCACCATCAATGGTTCACCGATATCAGCGTGCCAGAAGTCGCGCCGACCATAGAAATCATAAAACAGCATTGGAAAATCAGTTTAGCGGCTCTCACGTCGGTAGCATTTCTCACGCTTGCGACCTACCTAGCAGGCCCAACAGCTTTTGTGTACCTGCCAATATTATGATCTACATCATCATGGGCATCATAAAAATTTTCACGGCTCCATTAATGTTCCGCTGATCCCATTTAGTATGTAAGGGATCAGCTGATAACATAAACTGATTTTATATGCATATCTGGATAGTGTATATAACAACTAGTCATGCAGGCTATCAATACGCTATCGAGCACTTAGCACCGGTCCCACCAACTATTATGTTGTAAAGAAAGTTCCCGGGCATTTGCGAAAATTTTTTTCAAATCGCTGTAACTTCAAGCAGATTGATTCTTTTTTCAAGCTACAAACTTCATTGCAAAGAGAATTTCGTCCACAACACATATTTGTCTTGCTGGCTTCTCAGCACCTCACTGCGGTCCACCGACATGTGCAGAAGGGAAAAATGTCGTTGCGAAAAGTGGCCTATTTGTGCAGGATTATCTCAGGCAGGATGAGAGCTGGAAAGCCCAGATGCTGTAGTTATATAGAGGCTTGCTGCGGCTGTTATGGGGACAATTCATGTTTTTGAAGGACCAGCTGCAAAAAAAACTTTTCCCAAAAAATTTGAAAAATCGACCATTTTTTGCCCCCAAAAATGCACCATTTTTCGATTAAGTGACTTTGAATGTTCTAGTTCTGCACAGAAAGCACCAAAACTTTGATTACTGCCAATGGTGGGGTAATGCCTTGCACATCTTTTGACCCGTCATCCAGGCGTGGCGATCCCCGTAAAATCGACGCCAGCTGTGAAAAGAGTTGCAGACAGACGCAGGTTCAACAGCTTGTAATTTCCAACCGCAAATCGCAAAACTCGAGTCAGTTGCATGTACGAAGTTTACAGGCTTTCCAATCAGATCACCCATGACTTGGACGAAATTCTTTGAACTGCACAAAAAAATGGCCGTGAAAAGAAAAACTGTGAAATTTTTGTGGTTGAAAAGATTTCCCTTCTTGATGTGCAGATTAAACACGTCTTGACATCGATAAAAGTCAGAAGGCGTATTGAAAGCTTCAGGATTCCCTCTACTGAATAGTATAAAAAATATGGCGTCAAAGTCCGACCGAGCGCCAAAAAAATGCGTTTGAAAATGAAATTTCCAAAAGTGCCCGGAAACTTTCTTTACAACCTAATACTTCGCACATCACATAACCTCCAGATAGCAATCCGCTATATCAAGGGCAACAAACCTACTTCAAAGATATAAAGCAGCATACAGTCAACTTAGGCTATATAGCGTGGGCGGAACCTAGATAGGCAGTAAAAATCTGTATAAAAGCAGATGGACTATACCACATTACCAACATGTCATTCTCGCCAGATATGCAAGCCGCTATCGACGAACTCGACAGATGTAACGTCTCAACTCTGCTTCACCACCTACTGCCCGAGATGCAAGCCGCTAAGCGGGATAGGCTGGCCCTTCAGCAACAAATGCAGGCCCTCGAGCAGAAAATGCAGACGATACTCGAGCAGCAAGCTGTGCTCCTAGAACGCCGTGCACCCGAGTCTAGCTGCATTTTCTGCACGGTTGCCGAAAACCGTGACAGCCACTACTCAGCGAGATGCCTCCGTTACCCGGATCCGGTATCCAAAACGTCGCAAGCCACTCGACTAGGGCTGTGCTTTCAGTGAGCTTCCTTCAGGCAGCCTGAAGGAAGCCCATGAAGATTCATGTGCAGTCAAATGTAGTGTCTGCGGCCTTGGTCACAACTATCTACTTTGCTCACAGAAGAGAAGGCCGCAGCCTCCGGGTTGAGCCAGAGTGCGCGGCGTACGGGCGTCATGACGTACGCAGCGTACGCTCGGTATGTTTCATCATAGGAGCGTACGCGGCGTACGCCGCGTACGCCGCGCAGTCTGGCCCAACCCTCCCACAAAGCGATCTCACAAGCACTGATGCCCTCCCGCCATCCGTCAAGCCGATGGTCGACTCCCACCCTGCCACCAGCCATGACTCCCAGCCTGCCACCAACCACGATTCCCATCCTGCCACCGCCACAGTCAACTTCGCTCAGCCCCTCAAGCAGCCCACATCACAACACAGCTGAAGACAAGAAGCATTGCCAAGTTAAATATATTCTCATCCTTGTTTTCATGTTTATTTTTATTGTCGTTGTGCGGCGGAGTATCATCGTACGAGGATTCTCCCCATTTACCGTATCGAGGGACCACCCGCTGAGTGAGCAAACCTTACCACTCTTTTGTATCTCGGAGGTATTGACCTCACTCTCCTTACGAGCATCTCTCTGCTAGAAGACTTCGTCTCCACCAAGACCACAATTTTTGCAAACAGCGTGTACGAATACTTCCATGAGTGAAACAGTGGCGGTCGCAGTATTTCCGTCCCGGGGGGGGGGGGCTGCAAAAAATTTTTCGAATGAAGATGGTCAGCTGCGCACTCCGAAAAATTTTTGGGGGTGCTTTTCAAAGCTTGTGCGGGTCTATGACACTTAAAATTTAGAAGAGGTGGGATCGAGGGGGGGGGGGGAACCGCCCCCACTCCCCCTCCCCCCGAAAAATTTTTTACAACACTAATTTGAATATTAACCCATTGACTACGATGTGATCCACCGGTGGTCCACACGTCTTGCAAAATCATATCATTTGTAGGTCTAGTATTTTTTCCACATATCAATATTTCTTCCAAGTTTTTGCCCCCTGAGGCTTGCAGGCTCCGTCGTTCAAGTAATGTTTGTGACTGTTTACAAAACAACCTTGCATTTCGTAAATAGCCACAAAACTCTCCCACACCGAAAGTGTTGTGCAAAATCGCGTCGTCCCACAGCGCCGCCATGCGAAATTAGGCTTCGTCGTCAATGGGTTAAAAAGGTTCTGAGAATTATTCTAACAAGGAGAGGATACTTAGCCGAAAGCACCAATCGAGATGAGACATATACCATCTTAGAGCGCTTGAAACGGCGATTCCAAATCTGCAGTTTCTAGCTGCGGAGCGGTTTTGTAGAGGAAGTTATGAAGGGTGTTTCCTCTCAGGTTGAGGCACCTTCCACCAGGTCTCTCCCTACCTAAGAGCACTGTAGAGGAGTACCAACTGGTGGCAACTGACCTAGTGGTAAGTGACACGCTTGATAAAGAGAGTGTTAAGGTTTTAATCCCCTTCGCATGCTAAATTGAACTTCTAAATGGCTTTAAAGCCCTAAAGCATGAAACTTTTGATGATATTAATACTAATCGAAGTTAGAAGTGTTAAAAAACCAAAGTAATATGAGTATTACAGTCTTTACTGTAATCTTCATTCAAGTTACTTACCATTAGGTCAGTTGCCACAGCTGATACTCCTCTACAGTGCTTAGAGATGCGGGGAGACCGCCGCAGGGCGCTTAAATCCCAGAGGGGGACACCCTTCATAACTCCTCCTACAAAACCGCTCCGCAGCTAGAAACTGCAGATTTGGAATCAGCGTTTCGAGCGCTTTAAGATGACATATGTCTCATCTGGATTGGGCTTTCGACTAAGTATCCTCTCCTTGTAAGTATCCACGAAAATAAACATGTCACTTGCACATTTTTATGACGCATGTAAGTGATTTGGAAGTTTTGCTGCCTTTCCTCGGAAGGGTGGGGCACCCCCGCCCACCGCTTCTTCGTTCGCTGTCACTGGAGCGAAGCCTTTGTTAAAATCCAAGGTCATCAACATCTTGCCCAAAATCCATCGGCGAGCTACAGAGCGTGATAGGAGAAAAACCTGTTAATCCGAACTTTCGAAGATTGGTCCATAGTGGACATTTTACCTCTTGACTACAAAAATTACCTTTGCTTAACAGGAAAGCTTTATATTAGGATGTCGCGAAAGTTTTGTCCGGTTTTTCAAACCATTATAAAACCACAAACAATGAATAACTGAAAGAGAGTTTGAACATGCATTCGATGCAGCTTTTCCTTCCCTTTCTTATGGGTACATTCTTACACCACAGTCTTGTATGCTTTTTTGATAGTTGCCGAAATTCTCCATCCGTCAATTTTATCTGCTCAAAGTTGGGCTAATTTTAAATTTATTCCCAAGTTTCGGAAAGGTTTAAGAATGGAGCAGTTTTCGGACTACAAGATAATAGTTTTAGATTCTCCTAATCTGCTGTTTCTAGCTTCAAAAATTATTTCTTCGAAGATCTCGATTTTAGCAAAGTCATGAAACACACAGCTACGGCAAATAATGAAATCTTTTGATGTTTCTGCGATTTGAAACATGATTCTTATTTAATATTACTTTGCAACTTAACCAAGTTCATTTGCTCTAAAAAAGCAGCTTTTTGGAATTCTCGATACTTTTACGTGGTAGACGTAATAAAGCCACGGTTTTTATTAGATAAATATTCATAGACTTGGTAAACTGGCCCATGTAGTCTAAAATGGATGCAGTGTAGTTAGAGGTTTACTCTACATAACGGTTATCAGCGCTCTTTAAAAACATCAGGTTTTAAAAAAATTTTAAATTCAGGAAAGTTTGGCATTATGCCAAACTACTCAAAGCTCCAGGGCGATAACATTGCCAAGACAGGGTCAGAGAGCAAATATAGCTGTAAGAAAGAGGATGAAAATCTGATTTAAATGGTGCCTAAGTCGTCCATGGATTGTTGTTCTGTGAATTTTAGTGAACAATGAAGTCAACGGACAAAATTTTTGGCACAACCTAATACTTTAGGGCTTTGATGTGTAAAATTAGAAACGACATATTATCTATAGCATTTTGAGCTTATCTTTGCCTGTGCTTGAAATGTACGCTTCTATAGCTGGGTCATGAGGCGCGCTCAAACTACAAATGCAAACCAAAAAAGGTTTCAAGAGTATAGACAATCACCGCTAGAAAGGACAGTTAACCGACGATGCGATGATACATAAACACAACACATCTATAATGAACAAAAATGACAGCACTATCGGACAATGCTAATGGAAAATCTTTTATGTGTGATGAGCGCTGCGTTACATCCTTGCGAAAACAACACGATATATTACAACATGTAATATACCTCCTTATATATCCTATCATAACCGCTCATACACCTGTAGCTTATAAACATCCTCTATATTGACATATATGAAATATGCGCGCACTGAAGTCTTCATATGCAAAGGGGACTCCGCAATCTGTATCCATTTGAAAGGTTCTGCGGCGGGGTCAGTTAGCACATTGTTTATAACACTTTATTTCGATTTGCAAAGGAGAAACTGTTGCTTTTACGGCATTATCTTATTCCTCAGACTATGCCTTTCAAAACCTCATGCCTTACAAGGGAAGGTTACTTGGTGATCGCGGCCGTTCGTGACAACATATATCAAAAAATGCGCGTTTAAATTCTGGCTTGAATAGAGTTTTCCATATCTGCGAAACGATAACCTGGATAGAGTTATGATTATTTTCTCATAGATTAATTGCGCTACTGCAAAGTTAAAATCATCACAAGAAATTTTCTTTCCTTTTTAAATGCTGAATATGATTCATATAGGTATAATACAACTGTATGCCTTCTTAAATGCAATCCTTCAATAGCTTCAATCGGTAACCTAGAACAAATTTGGTGATTTTGACTACCCAAGTACGCAAGTTTTCTACAAAAAGTTCATAAATTCCCCCAGAAGATCGTTTTGCAGATATCGAGCACAGATCTAGAATTAGCGTTTTGAGATGCATCTTAAAGTATACACTGCATTTTAAATGGCCACGGTCACCGAGTATCCTTTCCTTGTTAGAATTCGTTCGATTCGGAAGCGAGGTACCGTCATGGGCTTGCGACGGGCACAACCTCCAAATAGCATTTTGACGTATAAGCTTCAAGATAAGGAGCTGAAGTCTGTATGCATGTGCAAGAGCCCAGTTGTGTAGAAGTAACGGAACAGGACGTCTCCCCTTCTGACATGCAAAAATAATTTTACGAAACCTCGTTTTCTAGGAGCGGTCTTGCTAACAAATGTGTAACGCCCATACTTTTCGGCCACTCTGTGTTCGAAACTGAAAATGAAATATCAAGAACATTAAAAAAACGCTTTGATGAATTGAACAGAATAATTTTTTTGGATTTACAACATACTCGTTCGAAGGAAGTTATGACGCTGCGTAGTTTGCGTAATTCGCGTGATTGTGCATCCCGGTTCCACGACATTCACGGAAATTTTGCACGTTCTATCGGCGGTACTGTATATCTATCAAGCAATGTCCTATTCTACGAGTATAGTTGCAGCAGTAAACATTTATAGCGCAGTGTCCTACATGGCGCATGTAGCAGATTCCCAGTGGAGAATCATCAATTAACGGAGAAGTTAGTGAAGCGTCTCTGCGGACTTTCGTTGCCAGATAAAGCAAAATTATTTATGCTATGAGATGTAGCATGCTCCCTCAAATATCAAACAATGTGTCTTAGACGTATGTATGCCGATATGTTCGGTAGTTGATAGCACACTTTTTACATCGTTTTTGTTGGCATTTAAGTGCTATTCTGTAGAGGTAGTCTCGGCTCTTAGATAAATGCTATAGAAGAAATCATTACCGTAGTATTACGGTAATGACTGCCCCTTGTCGTTTACAAAGCAAACCAAACCTCAAAACTATTACACTAAGCCCCAGATTCGCTAGTTATAAATATGTGATTAGCATTTTGCCCCGATTCGTTGATAAGCTAACTCAAGTATACCGTAACAGCTGCTGTGATTCTCAGAGATATGATCACAACATGTGAAAGTCTTTGCAAACTCGAAGTCTAACAGGAAATCGCGTCTTCAAAATCCTGCCACACAAACCGCTATGATTTTTTTTCCAAAATTGAAGCGGCGACTACTTCACAATGACACTGTAAGCTAAAAGCTTCTAACGTGTTCCCACACTGGTGAGGATCAGTCGGTGATTTTTCCTTTACTGTAACACTTTGGTGAAACCCCTCTACAGAATGTTACCTAAAGGCCAGCAAACAGACTTGATGCGCAAAAAATATCTCAGCGGAACCTGCATCATATACTTTTAAGACTTCTTGTGTACCAACCATGGTAAGGTAGATTTTCTGTCGTATGATAAAATGAGTAAACGGAATCAGTTTACACATATTATTAAAAATTCAAATGTTCTGCGCCGTCGATGCTATTTAATTTTTTTACGTCTTTGCAGGGGGAAGCTTTCAAACTCTTAAAATCTCGGTCAGTTAAATCTGATTTGTCTGACTGTGGTGAATTCCGCCTTAGAAAATTTCTCTCATTTATGAACAAGCTAACTACAGATAGCACTATAATGAGTGCCCTGTTGCTTTTAAAAATTCTGCGAGAGCTGCACAGACACTCAATTGTGGCCAACGTCATTTTTCTTCACATCAACGGAGCCTATGTTCGCAATATTTTTTGAAGCTACCATCATTCTCATGGCCATGAAATGGTGGAGACTCCGTTAAAAATTTAGCATTCGTATCAGACAGCCAAGAAATGTAGAGAAATATACCTTTAAATGTAAGCTACAATCAGCGATAGCAAATAATCAATTGTTTAGAAGTGGCATTTTTGTCTCACCATCGCTACCGTCTATTTTAGTAAGGGTGGCATGCTCTTAAGTGAATGCTAAATTTCATTTTTATCCTATACTCCTCCTACCTTACCCTAATCATGGATGGAATAGCTTCACTAATTAATCCATAGTTTCTTCGATGTCATAAAAAATCAAAAAGTTTATTGAAGGGAAAGATCGAGGTAACCGTCTATGCGTCATTAATACGTACCCAATTATCTACAGTCGGTGCCATTTGTGAATGCTGAAGCTTATTAATTTACACTATAGATCAACAAAGAGAATAACAAAAATAATCTTCATTCTCGTAATGTTGGAGTGAGCGACATTTCTTCGAGCTCAACAGTTAATCTAATCCGTGCACTCATGCTGTCCAAAAGAACGAAAAAACACGAGGGAAGCAATACGAGTTCTAACCCTGTGCACACTATGTAAGCAGACTCCAGACAAAATCAAAAAGTAACTGTCATCATAGCTTGTAGATATCATATGAATAATCTTGGTTTTCCGATGTGCAAAAGCTCTTGAAATGTTTTCTTCCCCACTGGGATGCTGGTTTCAAGCTCTGTCCCGTAGGCGGAGATTGACAGATAACTAATCGAGGGCTGGTAAAAAACAATGAATTTCCCCTCGAAGTTCTGTTCAATAAAGAAGGCCAAGTCTAAGTTCTCGTTCTTTATTGGCTTTCGCTTTGCTTTGTCATACCAGTCCTAAGGCACATTCGAATATGATCAGGGCATAACAGCGAGAAGCCTATATCTGCAGTATTTTAACATTCGGGTCACCAAGACACACTGCACAAAAAGCAAACATGCAAGTAAATTTCGATATTAATGTCAAACACTTCGCGCAGTACAAGTCATTTTACCGAGAATGATAGGGAGGGGGTGGGGTACCAAGGCCAAATAATGCGAGCTTTCAAAGTTTTAGGCCTTTGTAGTGCTGAGCTTTTGGACTGAACCAAGAGACACCTAGCTTTTCCGTGCCAAAACTAACTTACCAATCAAGGCATGCATCAAGGAATAGCCTTTAGTACCAAAATGTTGCATACTACAAGCTATAGATTCCGTTCTTATTCCATCACACTATACATCCAAGGTGCACAAATAGTCTACATAGCATACGGCGTCATATCCTGGCCTTACGCTTTTTGGAAAGTAAAGTTTTTGGCTTATACAACTCAACTATATCACTGCAAACACGCATTATATGACCACCCTTACAGCGCAAAACTACGTTCTTGATCACTCACTTGCAGAGCTTTTGAATATAATATGTTCGAAAATTCTCAGAGTGCAGGAAGAACGATCTTAAACTCTTGGCTTAGAATTTTGTTTACTTGGAAAGAAAATGGGGGTTGAAATGCCAGCTTTTGTACCAAATTCGAACTCTCAGCAGGACTCTGTGAAATACTTGGTAAGCAAAAGTGAAACAAGGTTACTAGTAGACGTTTCCTACTAGAGCATTGGTAGAGATAGCGTGCAATCGAGAGCAACACTAACGAGCGGCTTGAAAGAAGAAAAATTGAGGATTGGTGACTGCTACCTCTGGCATGACTTTTGCCTGTTGTCGTGTTACTACAATGGATTCTCTTAGTCAGAAGCTTTCTTGTAGCACCACAAATTGAGAACTCAGTTTTGCTGCTTTGACCGTGACTTTTTCCTTTGAGTTTCGGGTGCTAAAATTTTGCATTATACATATTGCATGTGAGTTGCTAAAGTGGAATCATCTGCCAAATTCTGTTTTTGCTGTAACAGTAATGCTCATGATAAGGAGAATTTGCAGCTTGTTACTGCGGTTGAGTTTTTCTCCTACGAGGATTATCAAACACGATAATATACTGATTTTGCACGCTAGGTGATGAAATCAAGAAGTATCCCTACCTGGCAGTTGTCTGGGCAAAATCTGGTTCCATTCAAATAGGAGAGCTAAGTCTAGGTTTTCATAGTATGTGGCCTCTTGCCTTGCTTCCATGCTCCAGCTAATGCCCAAATAAATATGTCTGAAACATCAAAGAACAGCGCTATATGACTAACTTCCTAGTCTCCTTCTACAGCTTTTCTCTGCTTTTTTCTTCAGCACTTTTATAAGGTAACTGGTCACTATTTTGCGTTACACATGCAGAATATGACTAGTTTGGCTCTCAGGAGCACATGTAAACACTTAAAAGGGCACCTTTGAGCTCTAAGCTTACTATAACTATATATCCATAACACCAACCCTCTTTTTTTGAGCTTTTTCTCCTCCTTCGCTTCGCCCCTGGCGTCCCATTACTACAAGGAAATGGAGACCGAATGGAGATGGCCAATTTGAAAGCGATCTGCCGATACGGAACCTAATAAACGCAGCTATTCGTATTAGTCGAATTGGACTAGGCTTTTTGCAATGGCCTCGAAGCATTCTAAAATTTGGAAATACATACTTGACTTATCATAAACATATTATCTTCCTACGATCTGGTAAAGCTCAATGTGTGAATTTTGATGAAAATTGAAGATTTTGTTTCAAAACAAACTCCGTGCTAGATCCAAAATAGCAAACTTTTTCAACAAAGTGAGAGTTTGATTGCTGTCCTGCCTGAAATCCACGAAATGATCCTTTAGTTATACTATTTTACTACATTTCCAATCAAGCATGTATGTACATTTGATTTTGACAATTTTGACAAGAATCGTTCAAGTTGATGAACGATCACTTACATCTTTGCATCAAATACCCTTCTTGGCCGGAGATGAGAATGCAGACTCAGATAATTCGGGCCATCTTTTTGAGAAAGGATAAAGGAGAAGACGAATTGGCTTAGCGTATGGTGACAGTGCCTCTCACCTCAGTTGAATGTGCTTTCGAGTTGCTTATAGGATTCTTGTGAGTTAGACTATGTGCTAAATGTGGTACAGTGCACTAATGTCGCACATCCTCGTTTTCTTTCTTCAATATTGAGTTTTTATAAGCGGATCAAATTATTTAGTACTTCGTCAATTTTTCACAATGATAAGTCACTTACGAGTATGCATCACATTGTGAAAGGTAATGATTAAATCCCCAACATCTGAAAATGTGAATGCAAATTTGAACCAAAGTTGATTTTTGGGCTGTGATAATAATGGGGATTGTTTTCTGCTCCCCACAACAATACGAATTCCCTTAGGCCATATTTTCATTAGCGAACGGCCTCTAGCTATTACTACTGCATTCATTAATGAGCTGTTGATTCCGTTCCATGCACATAGAGCGGCCTTTCTTGTTGGTTTCGTGAGTCTTTATCTGGAAAAAAAAACTTGCTTAAGAGAAAATTTAGAAGCTAAAACGGGTTGTGTATTACTCAGGAGTAATTTTTGATCCGGTCCGTACAAGTCCGTACAAGCACAGCTGTTGAATTTCATGCCAGTTGCCCATTTACTTACTTCGAGAATTGCGTAAAGTGTTACAACTCAGCTAATTTTCAAGGAAATTCTTAGAATTTCAATGTCTTGATTCGTTCTCGAGTTTTCTTTGCGAAGTTCAGGCTGTTTTTCGTAGTCTCAAGAGGCAAATGCAAATGAATCTACTTCCCTGCAGCTTTTCTATATCTAAAACTCCCAAGTTCCCTGTTGAGAAAGAAATTTTTAGAAGGCATAACTTCTTTACTCTTTATCATATTCGGTGATAGCCTATAGGATTTCTCTGTTTGGCTCATTGTCAGTCCTATGCATGGAAGCAAAATTGCAATCTTTTTGATGTCAGAGCAAACATATTACTCGACAAAGCTCTTTCTACGTAAGCTAGTTATTCCAGTACAAGTGCACGAAGATTATATCTAGTCGTTTCCTTGAAAGGACATAGATAATTGCATGCGATTGAGGGGAGCACTAACAAGTGTTTAAAGGGAAATAGATTGGGTTCCGTAGGAATCAGTCACAAATCGTTCCTAACCTAATCCACTGCAAAGAGGCCGCATCATTGGTTTCGGGAAAGCTGAAAGCTCTTGTAATAAAGTGACCTCTTCCAGAATTTCGAGTTTCCAATAGCAAAGTATCTGTATAGTAGTTATGTATGCGTAATTTTCAACATTTGTTGTCGGGCTCACACTCAGCTGGCTCAAGACAACGTTACGGTAACCCCTATTTCACCACTCGCCTCCTGCATTGTACGAAATTTTGCGACGACTGCAGATAAAAAGTAAGAGCCTTTTTTAGTTTGGCCTGTTCTTTTTGTAAATTCAAACAGTTTCCTCAATCGTGATTGTGACTCTACCACTAGCTTGCTCTACTCTAGACGAATAGTGCCCTTATATGGTGCGACTTTATTTGAAGAACGACTGTAATTGCGACACCAATGGTGGAAGTGGTTACGGTAAATCACGGTCGCGTATTGGCGGCTCTCTTCACTGTGTCGATTCTGTCATTGTAATCACTTGAAGATTGAATAGCATTGTGTTCCTACCAAAGCGACTTACATGTTGTATCAGATCTATGCGTAAGTGATCATAAAAGATTTGCACGAGGGCATTGTTTGATGGGTTTTGTTTTTATTTCTGATGGTTGAACTTAAGGTACACAACAGAAGAAAAGAGAGGAAGTTTGTAGAAATTTGAGTTTGATGAGAAAGAATTATTTTCTCACAAGCTATCAATCCTTAGCTACACAGTTAATTTAGCGATTAAAAAAACGCTTGCTCATAAGACTTTGGAGAACCTTCGGTACAACAAAAAATCAAAATGCTTTGCAAGAATGTTGTGTTTCGCTTCGTATGAGGATAGAATAATGCAGTGGACCGTGTGAGGCTTTCTTAAACCTCATCTGATTTCTCCCAGAACGTTTGAAATTCGATCTGCATGGTAATTCCAAAAGTGGAAGGGGGGGGGGCAGTTTAGGTGGTCTTCCGAAAAAAGACGTACATATACAGACAGATAGGCTGAAATGCTGAGTTTGAGTCTGCTAAACTTTGCCATGTATTCATGCTCGAACAAATCCTGGCTCTAAACAAGACAGTCTTTACTTCACCTAATAGATTTCTATGATGTAGTTTGGAATGCAAGTTTGAGGCTATTGCTTTGATTAGTATTAAAACTATTAGTGGGCAGGCACGGAAACTGGAAGCTGAGGATTATAACTCGCACTTCAACCAAATGTCTCGCCATTCCTACGCTATGTGAACACAATAATCATCTGCACTATGTGCCGGTTCGTAACTCAACAATTCAAAGTCATTAATGGTTTTAAGATTGTCTTAATATATGAAACTGAGCGCTGAATGGTCATTCTAAACTCTATTTCGCTTCAGAATTGACAAACAATCGAATTCTCTCTCATTTCGGCGTTTACTAACGGCTCTCCAACAGTACACACATTCACGAAATAGAGCAAAGAAAGCTTTCCAAATAGCTTTCATAAACTCTTGAGGCTATGACTTTGTCTTTTTAAAGAAGAAAATCTGTACCGCTCACACAAATATATACGTTATTAACGCACCATTTCTACTCTCATGCCAGATTAGATAATAGGGAAGCCCTTGGATCTTAATTAGGGCTTAGCAGGGATGGTCAGAACAACTAGCCATACCAAACACGCGGTATAATCGGACTCATTTTGAAAAGTTGATCACAAATGTGTGTTTATAATTTGCCAAGCGACTATCTGCAAGGAATTGTGTGAGAGCTTAAATGTGCGATTTGTCAAGCGTCCTGTGGTGTATATTTCATGAAACAGATTTCAAAAACACTTGATTGGGTTCTTGGTGAATGTGCTTCCTTGTAACTGAAAAAATAACCATAGCCACAGTAGATCCGCGCCATCAGGCTGCCTTTCAAGAAAATATATCCGTCAAAACTTGGAAAATTTCCCATACATGAACGCTCATAACTCCTCTTAGATAGTCGCTTGGCAGTTAAAAACATATATGTGAAATCGGCGTTTTATGATGAGTCTGATGATATACAGTCTGTTTGGAATGGCTGGGTCATGTGACCATTACCTCGTTAGCAATTCGTATAAAACTGTTTTACTCAGGGCATATGACGGCCTTGCCTTTCTGAGTACACTACTATGGAAGTTCATGAGTAAACTAAAGTAACATAATTTTGATGGAAAATTTTGTCATATTGATTTTTCTTCAAAAAACAACCAGAAAGAGTTCTTGCCTTGAGGCCCTGCTTCCTGCCGTTCGCATTGCCGTTTTGAGGCTCTTATAGTAAACATCATTCATTATGTTATATGGCTGAGTGGTTCTCCTTGTTGGGTCGTTTTCGTTGCGAACGTCTGTGTGGTGTTTTAACGACATCCTTATCATGACTCTGACAAGATGCATGTAAAATTTGACTTTTCAAACAATTAAAATATAATGCTCTAGACGCATTTACAAAAATGATTATATAGCTAAGCAGTCCGTAAACGCAAAAAATATCTATTTTTTCTACGTTGTTTCTTGTTTCTCTCTATTATGATCTTCCACAAACTGGTGACTAAAATTCCCAGTCGAATCGAATGTGATATATGGCACTGGCATTGATCCTCTTAGTAAATGCGACAATTATCCAAAAAGGCAACTGAACATTCGACTGGTATAAACTGAATGCTCAGATTACTAACATTTGAACTTTTTATCGACGTCTGTTCAGCGATTTATAAGATTCTGAGAATCCTAAGCAATCTTCTCGATGCTTTCATGAAAAAAAAACAAGGCATTCATGAAAGTTTTGCGCATCTGCAGCCATTTACGACATCGACGATATCGAATGCTCCGACTAAGAATTTCTATGGTTCGTTTTAGTGAAGAAATCAACGCACAAATATGGAAGACACATGTAATCATTGTTGTATTTGCATACAAAGCATATAGTTGTACAATACGATAAGAGTTTTTTTTGCTAAGTACTTATCACTTGTCACTGCTTTCTCCAAACGACCATATCTCAATCGCTCAAGCCAAAATTGCTACAGCTTTAGCACTCAAGCTTTGCTCCGCATTTTCTGCATACTGTAAAAGTAATGGAAAATAATCCGCTTAATTATTTTTCGTAAACTCCTGTCACTTCCAGTAGAAAGGCAAATTTTTCGAAGTGCGTGTGTGAGACAGTTGTCAGACAGAAGCGCTGAAACGTAAGTCGCATGAAAAGCTATTTAGCTTAAGCTTGACCATCGTACCCTTTACCTTCGAATAAACCAAAAAATTTTAGAGATCTATGTACATACAAGGCGAAAGGAACCTTGTCTTCTGCGTCAGTGCAAATCTCACTGTCTGGCATCGTGCATAAAATGTATGAAAAACTGATCTTCCAATCTACAACCTTGGATTTGTCTCCTAGTGTTTTTGCGTTCGCAGAAATCGAATGAGGAACCTGACATCTTAGCTACTCTGACATAGAACTACTTTGATTTGCTAGCTTTTGAAAACTTTTTTAGATGTCATTTCTAATTTGTTAAGAGAGACATAAATTCTGTCTAACACAGCGTAAAAAAGCATCATAGAAAAAGCTTTTTGAGGGGCTATGTAAATTCTGAGCAAAAACGCCAAATGCTGCATTTAGGAAGGTGAAACGGTTTCGTGAACATAAAATTTGGCACAAAACCGCTCCGAAGGTGGATGTTTCAAAAACTAAATCTGCACAAATCAAATTGGAAACTGCTGTCACAACGTGAGCGAATTTCCCCTTACAACTGCTGTAGAAAAAACAAGCACAACAAGGATTTCTTTGCAAATTTTGACAGCTTCTACTTTGCAGGCAAAAATTTTATAATGAGGGATTTGATTTTTTTTCACTATTCGTGCGTATGAAGTTGGTAAAATCAAGAATCTTCAGTGGAAATACAGTATATCTAGCTATTGCAGCCTTTTTCCTCACAACTTTCTTCCTCATAAAGCTAAAGATAAAGCTCGGCATATCATCTTCGCTTGCAGGCGAGTGTCGCTTGGATTTGCACCGAAAAATAGACAAAAACTTGAAATGTATAGGTCTTCAGAGCCCATTCCCATCCTTATCCATTCTCGAATGTCGTTTAAGTTGTGCTCCAATAGGGTCAGACAATCCACTAGGCTATCTTTTCGTTAGATAAATCATATGAATTTGGTGTTAATCTTCGTTCTTTTTATTTATGCTGTCTGGGTTGCGCTAATCTCGAGCTTTCTTGCGTGTCTGAATGAGTAGCTTTTGGAAAATAGATGTTTTTCAAATTATCTACGTAATCTTCAGAAGCGATCGTTGCTAGCACGTTGATGGCGTAGGGGTCTAGAGGGACTAGGGCGGGAGGGGAGCTGAGGTGGATGGAAAGAGGAAATGAGGTGTGGTGACTTTTTGGTCCAACCGAGATATACTACTTGAAACTTGGTGTCCTCCAAATCTAAAATGTTATAAGCTACTTATAAAGCTGCAATTTATGATTTAGCATTCACGAACATTTAGAATGCATTCAAAAAATCTTTCATGTTTTCGCAGCCTTACTTCGGAAAAGGGGTTCCACATTTGTACATATGTGGCCAGTATGTAGGATCGAGAAATCTGAGGACCCTTTTACTGCATAACAAAAATTTGCATGCAAAAAATAAGCTGGTAGTAGCTAAACTTCTCGCCCTGCGGCCGATCACATGCCGACTCTATTCCTATTTTCTTATGGCTTTCGCTTCTATCAAGCATAGCTAAGGACTGCACTGCCGCGGTCCTCACTTGTTTTTAGGGCAATTTTCATAACACTAAATTGGGAAGAATCCTAATCTCCTCTTCAGAAGGATGTTTTGGAATTTAGCCCAGCAGCGCTCCTCAATAAATGTGTTTGTTTTGATGCGAACTTGAAATACGTTTGGAGCGATAAACAGATTTGATCACTTTTTTGTGAAAACATCTTTCAATCTCTGCAGAAGAATGATGAACAATTGTCGCTTTTGCCTCATTTCTTCAAAAATCGCAAAAATGAATAGATATCTGATGAACGTTCGTCAATGGTATTCGGCTAAACAACTGATTTTTGAAGTTTTTAACAATCATTGTCTGTCCATTATGGCTCCAAGATAAACAAAAAAACTGCTTTTTCTATAAAACACAAAACTGTCATGCCCATGGACCCTCGTGGCGGTCTTTCAAGAGCGAGCATCTCAATTAGTCGGAGGCTTAGTGGAGCTCTTATCCGTGCTTTCGATCTCCAATTCTTCTTCCTCTTCTACGAGTTTGTCAAGCAGCACCCGACCCCTCCGCTTTTTATGGACCCCTCATCCGACTCGAAAACAACTTTATTGCGTTTGCGTCTTCATCCGCTAAGTTGACTATTTTGAGTTATGATAACAGTCATGCCTTTAAGAAGTCTCAATCTTCGACATCTCCTAGTGCTGACACCAAAGCTCAATAAAATTTGGTCAAACCTACCCTGATAATTTATGATTTAGCACTCATGAACATTTAGAATGCATTCAGAAAATCTTTCATGTTTCCGCAACCTCGTCTTCCCGTACGCATAATTTCGAACAACATTGTTTTTTGCAAAATTTTTTGAAATTTTCACGTTTTGGTTCACTTTCAAGTTCTATCCATTGTCTATCAAGCTGCAATGGTTGTTTCATTCTGAAACTTTCTCGATTTTGTTGATTCCAAGCTAGGATATGACTATTAATACAGAAATCAGAAGAGTAATGATGCAGTCTTTTTTGAATGTCATGAAAATCATGAGCAATCAAAAAATTACGGAATTCACAGCTAATCGCTGGTTTGTTTGTCTTTATGAACGACATGCAATGTAAGCAATAAAGAAAAAATATTTTGGCTGTTTTTGTAGATTAGATTGCATAAAAGATATCTTTGGTTCTAAGAATTCGATTCACGAAAAGGGAACAAAAGCAGTCGTGCCCAAATTTTTTTCGCTACGTGCGCAATCTCATTAGAGCTCATGTTTCAAGCCACCCAATGCGCCTCATCCATTGTGTATCCGGAATCAAACTCTTGCCGAACTCACCTTTTGCTCTATGATTTCGAGATCTACTGAAGCAGGTTTCAAGATTTGATCAACTACATTTCTTTGATACCTAGCTAAATCTTTGTTATCATCTTTAGAACTTATTAGGGAATTACCAATGCAAAATTTTTCTCGCAATTCTCGCTATATCCTAAAAAAAACTTAAGTGAAGTGCTTGGAGTATACTGTCACCGTAATTGATTTACCTGTGTTGAGCTATTGCCAAAGCCTGTTATCGCTACCGGAGACCACTAAAAGCGTTGGTTACCAAAGAAAATGAAAAGTTGTAGAAAGAAGTAGTGCTAAAGACTGCTCGCAGTTGAAACATTACTCTTTCTCAGTCATATTTCTTTCAAACAAATTTTTATTTCAAAACTGTAACCCCGAAATACATGTAAAACACCTTAAAAAAATTGAGTAGAAAAACTTTGAGAATTTTCTTTGTCAAACACCTGAAGTCCCTGATTTTTACTTCTACTTGAAGGAGTCACCTTCTATGTGAGTCTACGTGACTATACTTATTTCGGTTTCCAATCCAATGTAAATCATCAATTATAAGCGAGCATGGCACTTATAGTGTTTCTTCTTTGTCAAACGTTATGCCACAAGTCTTGGCCACCGCTTCGATGTCTGCCAAAGATGCAAAATTATACCAAAATTCTCCCACTAATAGTTCTTGTGCAGGGCATTAAGAAATGTGCATTCCAAGGCAATAATTTTTATGCGCATTAAGGAATATGAGCGCAAAATCAATAATTTTATTGCTTTGTTGCGCGTATCAAAATCTAAAGATAATCTCATCAGCAAGTGTCGGAGTTTCAGGAAACGCTAAAATAAATCACGAAAAAAACATCTATATTTATTTCTGACTAGATGCTTAACGCTGCTTCCATCTTCCAAGCGCGAACACAGTGCTCCACTAGAGTTCACATATTCTGCTCACTCAAGCGTATGTATCAGATAATGAGGAATGGGAGGTTCCGTCGCCGGCTATTTTAAGCTGCTTTATTGAACTGAGAATATGAGGTGTAGCGATAATCAGCGTTCTTGCTTTGCCTCCGTTTCTACATAAACGCCTTTGTAGTTAATTATTGAGAAGACAATTTTACATGCAAATATTTAAAAAAAACAAAGGAGCTATAACGCTTATATTTTCTACATCATCTGTATTTGTAACCTGGGAAGAGAAAAACAATTTCTTATTTTTTCTAAAACTTACATTTCTTATAACTAAAGCATGCACGTAGCTGACATTACAAGGTCAAAGTTTCGCGGGCCTACTAGATGGAGTTTGGTATTTTTCGTTCATTTTTTTCCAATTTCTGGTCATAAAAAATATAGTAAGGGTATATATGGAGTGCATGTGGTCGCCACAAGGCTTAGCCATGAGAAATGAAACTGTATTCCTCTCAATCTAATGTATTTGTTTTCAGTCTGAAATGATCCAGCGGCAATAGAGATTCCATGGAATTACATACATACAGAAGTTTTATGTTTTCTTTATTATGTTTTCTTTTTTTTTGTTTTAGTATTTCAATTTTCGTAATCTGACACCGTAGACACCACGAAAGGAGCAAAAAGTCGAACATGCATCTGTTTTTGGTTGCCTACATATCCTAGTTACCATTTCATGAAAAGGTGCAAATGCTCAGCTCCATTTCAAGCGCATGTGAAAACTATAGGCATGCGCTTTATCGCTTCCATACATGAAAAGCTTCTATCTGGCCATTTAACCATTTTCATTGAGATTCTCTCCCTCTTCGGTGCATATCTCCACCAAGCAATCCTTTGCGATCAGCTTCTCAATCTCTTTAGCTGAACCCTTTGACCCCGAAATTTTGCAGAACATTCATGAATCCGTATCCTTTACATTCTTGTGTGTCCAACTTCCTGCGTATTTTTTTATTTGCATATCTTCTGCGTATATGCGTTTCGCTTTTACTACTTCGCTTGAACAATGAAAGTGGTGGAGTAATTTAAGCAGATAGCGGAATGAGCTGGAAAATTCTCAGAAGTGGTCGCATTGAGTTATAAAACTATGCAACCGTCCTTTTTCACTTGTGAGTTGTGAGAACGATTCTCATACTTCCAGAAATTAGGTTGACAACTTTTCCAAATCAGCTTTCTGGAACTTTTTTCGGCGGTTTGAAAGCTTGCAAAAAACCTGCAGAATTTCCATAAATCTTTCATCAATCATAAAAAATACAAATACCTTTCTTTTATTCCCGAAACACTTTCTCGGACCTATGCTGCCATCTAGGAGATTGTAAATGGACTGGATTGTGAGGATAACACTTCGCCTTCCTACAATTTTCTTACTTTTTTAGAAAAAGCCGAAATTTTACAAACTATAAGCTTAAATGCTTCAAAACCATCTTCTTTTGTATTAGCTTGTCTAAAAAATCATTTCGGTCGTTTTTAACGTTTTGTAGAAAAGTCACAGACAGATTCATGTGTAAATGTTTGGTATACTTCGAAAAAATAAATGAAGGAGAATCGATGGTCAACTTTTTCTGCTCGAAAAGTACTTTTTTGATGGCGAAATGGCTCAGGAAAGCAAAGAAGCCAGATAAATCAGTCAATTTTCCGAAAAATCATTCTCCAAAAAACAAATTAAAAATGGGAGTGAAATGCACAGATGGTACGCACACTTGAATTTTGATATTTGCAACCATTCGCACGGCCATAGGTGGTCAAATTTAAACGATTTAAATAGCTCCAAAAGTGACTTCCAAGCGCAGATACCCGAATGTTCTCATTTTTTGGCTGCAGAAATGAACGAAACTCGGAAAGTGAAAAAAAAGTGATTTTTTGAAGGCTAGCCGTGTAAGGTCATAACTGTCTTTTCTCGCGTTTGAGAATCCTATACGATGAGTATGTGATAGTAGAGCTTGAAGCTACCCACACACAGAAAAAAACTATAATCTAATAGCAGTTACTTGAACTTTGATTGAGCTTCGAAGTTGCATGTCAAAACTTAATTGTTAGCCAATTAATAATATATAGCTCTTTCTGTTAAGATATTGGAGCTCTAGCGTTCTTACTAAAAAAACGAGAAATAAGATATCAAAATTTTTTGCATGCACTGGGCACAGGACCATCCATCAAAATGCTCGCATTAGTTTTGGGAGCCGTGCTAGCGAGTTATGTGCTACGCCATACAGCGTTTCAAATTAGTAGTGAGATTCGGATAGACAAAGAGATCCTAAAATAGCGAGATCTTTGCCGATCCAAAATTCGATGCAACTTCTGGTGTTGTATACCATTGCTGGTTTCATTTCTATTCTTCTACTTTCTGCTTGGTCTCTCCATCGGTTCGTGTGCGTGCTTTCATCACCTCCATGACATCTTCTTGACCCTTTATGACTGGGTAACATTTTCATAGCGTTATCACTAAGGAGCAAGAAGAAAATCACAAGGCATTATATCTAGAAGCTCTCTCAGGGCATGCAATCACTTCTTTAGCGATATTTGACCTCAATATGTACTTAAGAAGCAAAACAAGAAAAATGTAAAGTGGGTGCTCGAAATTACGCTCAGAATTTCAAGAGCTTTACAGAAACTTTGTCGAAAGTCTCTCGAATTGTGGAGATGCAATAGCTTTTAGCAAAAGAGCGTAATGCACGAAGAAAATGCTTAGACTCAAGTTTGACCTCCTTCCATTCCTCAGTAAGAGGATGCTAGTAAATTGATACCCTCTCCGTTGTCTCGAAACACAAACGAAACAATCTATGCAAGAAAAATTACCAAACTGTGTTTTTTACGATGAAGAATATTTAGTAACCTTGACCATGCAAATTGTAGTGTATACCACAAGACGCATCTCAAAACGCTGACAAAACCTTATCTGCGAAACGATCTTTTGGGGGAAGGTAAAGGTTTTTTGGGAGAAAATCAGTGGGTAGTGGAAATTATCAGATATAGTCCAATTTACAGCTTGATGATACGGAGCAAAATATTAGGCAGAGAACCATTGACTTCAAACCGATTGATACAAATTTAGCAGTCAAAGAATAAGAAAACTTGGCAAAGACGACTTTAAGCCTCCGCAATATTGTAATGACTTCCTCCTGAAAAATAATTCACAACTTTAGCCGAATAACCATCGCGCAGATAAGAAGTAGTTTTTGAACAAGGACTCAAAGCGCATTTAGCGACATTTGTCTCATTATAATTGGCCACGGTTACCAAGCATCCTTCTCTTGTTAGCAAAAGATAAAAACTACTACTCTTTCTCCTTGCGTAGTCATGCTTGCAGGGTAATTGCAATGGCCTATAGAATCCATAAATCGCATGCACTCATGCGTTGTATCAAATAATGAGCGGACGAGCGTCACGTATGCTTCTCATGGTTTTAGCTATTTTAGGACTTTGTTTGTGAGAGTCTTTAAAAGAGAAACATAGCTATGAGCAACTAAATTCTGCAATATGAGCACCTGTGGCCAAATTGGGCAACTCCATACTAATTCAATACATAGACCTACTTAGTTTACTTTTCTTTTCCAGCTTATTGAGTTTTGGTTTTTCGACAAGAATAGCGCACTTTTTTCTTTAATGAACTTTGGATAAAAGCATGCTCTACATCATAGCCAGACATCTATGTACACAAATCATGATCCACTTAGAGTGATGCCAAAATATTGACATAGTCGCAAAGACCATGTCATTACAAGTATCACACTTTTCGGCATCACACATAGCTGCCGTATTTTTCTGCAAGCCAAAAAAATAGAGGCGTAATGCGCATTTAGATTTCTCTCACATACTAGGTTATTACAGGTCATACTGTTAAATATATAGTTTATAATCAAAACCTTGTAGTTACTCTAGGTCAGTACATCAATTTTAATGAACAAGAAGAATGGTGATACAACTTTATTTTAACCTTTACCTTGCTATTCAGGTGTTAAGGTGTTAAAGGCAACGTCCACCCAGATTCTCGACTTCCAGGTTTTTGTTGTTTCAGGGCCTTCTCATGTCCCTGATTCCGAATATGAAGTAGAGAATGCTCGAAAACCCCGACAATCCCCGTTTCAGAAAACCCATAGGCAGTCTTTCCGGAACGGTGATTGGCTGAGCGCGCACAAATGGGCGGGCATGGATGGGGGAGGGCGGTCATGGATGGGGGTCCTCGTGCACCTTCGCTGTTCCGAAGCGATTTTCTCGCTTCCTACCCAGCTGAAGCGCAGTTCTTTCTCGGTTTTGTGTAAAACATCCTAATATCTTTCAACAATTCCCACCATGGAAAGGCTCCAAAATGGTAAAAACATGGAAGACGAAAATGTGGAATGCTGCCATTAACCACCCTATATCGTCAAAGCCAAAAATAAATATTTGAATTTCCCACATTTCATATATTTATTTTTGGCTTTGACGAAATAGAGTGGTTAAAGGCAGCATCCCACATTTCCTCCATGTTTTTTACCATTTTGGAGCCTTTCCATGGTTTGACCACAGTTGTGAAGCCAAAATGTGCAAAACCTCTCAAAAACCTATCCTGAAGGCATATACGACTTTCAATACCTGGGTGGGCGGAGCTTGACAGGGAGTGTCTGGCTTGATAGCACTAGGTTTCTAGGCCATTTTTTCCATTTAGGGCCACGTTAGAGGGCCGAACTAGCAAATGTGCTAATCCTAAGGCCTGGCCTTCTTGCAGACTAGTTACTAACCAGGAAAGCATAGATTTTGCCTGAGCGCTGCCACTGAACCTAGCTGAAAGAGATCAAGACCTTTCTGGTGCTAAGTCTTAAAAAGTCAAACTTTTTATGTCATTCAAACTTTAGCATTTCTTTCATATGTTACCAATGATGTCATTCTCTGCTAGCAGGCGCAAGTGCATTTTATTAGGCTACAAATGCATTTGGACACGCGATATAGCACCTCCATTAGGGTGTAAGATTACATATGTACACGACTTGCATCCGATCCATCTTGCTTTTCCTAACGGATCCTTTTCCTTTTCGTGAGCTTTTTCTAAAAAACTTCAAGATAGGCTACTGTAAGTTGGCAGCGGCTACAATTTTATAAGAGAAGGAAAGTAAAAAATACTCATTCTTTGCAAAGATTTCCTTCTTTTAGAATTTATGACATGAATTCTTTTCGTGCAAGAAGGTTACTCAGTGCAAGCAGCTGCTGTTATTTCTTTTATTGCATAAAACGTGTTCTATATTGCCATCCACAAAAATTACGTCTTGTTATTTCCAACGGTTTATAGCGATTTTGAATGATTTTGCTGTCCAGCGCTTCGTCAGATAGAGAAAAAAGTTTCAGCCTATAACAACATTTTTGCATAGAAAAACATCGAATTCCGAATGTAAATAGTAAAAATCTATAGTAATTTATTGAAATCATGTAGCACATATTGAATAGGAATCATGTCAATAAAAATATCCTAATTCCATTTCTTTTTCTTAGACGGAAAAATTTGATTTCTAGGCCTTTAGGTAACAACTCAGTAAGGCTGGCGGACACGCAAAAACACCATTTAAGAGGGAAAGGGATCCAGAATTTGCTGCGAATTTATAGATCCTGTATGATTTTGCCTCGTATGCCTGAAAATCTTCAAATATGATTTTGTCGTTTAGCTGGCACCGCACATAATTCGTTCTGTATAGAGCATTATTCCTCTTGAGCCGTTTGTCCCCTACATCTTTCCCTAAAAACTTCACCTCATATACGAGCTTGTTTGATTATCATGTCGTACAGATATTTATGTACGGCTCCGTAAGCAAGTGAAAGTGAAGAAGTGTACTTTACTATGTACTTCCCTAGTCCAAACATTGTTTGTAAGCGCGGACGTGGAAATGATTTGGAACGCCTCACTCTGAATTGTTTTGTACTTTTTACGGCGAAAGAAATTCTTCGAGTATTCCTTTGTAGGAATGGTTTGCTTAGCTCCATTTAAAATTACATCTGAAAATATGGGATGATTCCATCTCTTTATAAACATACTGAATGACTGCTATTTTTACCTCTAAGCAGATATGCTATAGACCAGTGGTGTACCCATTTTTTATAAGGCTGTGAAATTTCTAAAAGATTTTAAAAGTTATTTTAATTACTTGCAAGACACAAGTTACTTCCCATTTTTATAACTCATATAAGTAACTTTCAAAAATTTCGCGATCCAGGGCGCCTTTCCCCCCCCCCCCCCTTCAGTACGCCACTGCTATAGACTGATTTGACATCAGTAAATGAATGCGAAAAACTCTGGAAAAAACAGTTGAATTATTTTTGGAAAATGATAAACATGTCTCACTCCAAAGGAACAAAGAATTGACTGTATGAACTGGCTTACAAGGGAAATACTTGGTCGAAGTGGCGTTGTAATATGAAATGTATACTATCTTATAGAGCTTGGAATGCTGATTCCGAATCTGCTTTTCATATCTGCAAAGTGCCTCTGTGAGGGAAGTTATGAGAATTTCTTGGAGCGAAAATTCGAACGCGCGGCTGCCATAAAATCATTCGAAGGGCAATCTATGAGTTCGAACGGGGCTATGATCACTACCAGGGCGTTTTACGCAATATAACCTTCAACCTAATAAGCTCTTGTCAGTCATTACTCCTTTCAAGTGCCGGCAAGATCTCAACATCTGTTTTTACCTTGGCCAAACCATCGGATTTTTACCAAAAAAATTCCCAGAATTTCCCTCCCAGAAGTGCTTTGCAGATGAGAAAAGCAGATTTGCAATCAGCGTTCCATGCTCTATAAGACAGTACACATTTCATATGGAAACCCCACTTCGACCAAGTATCCTTCCCTTGTTAGAGAATTGAAAGCAAAAATGTGATTCTCGATCACAGTCAAACTGTAACTTTAGCTTGCCTAAAAGGGAAATCAGCATCATTCAGATTCAGCATACATCACAAAGAGCTCTGCTTTAGTGATAATTCGCCAAATTTGCCAGAAAGACTCTACATTTTGCATAGGAAATTGGAGTTAGCCATCGGTCTTACAAGAGTCACAAGAAGATGTCAGATGGTCTCGATGCAGGTCAAAAATCGTCCGTTTTCTGTGAGCATTCGAGAGCGGCTCCTACGCAGGATTTGCAGCTTTATGGCATATTTTGTGCTTGGCTTTTGCAAAAGGTCATTGAAGCACCATTATTCATTTGAGTTGCAATTTTTTCTCTTGCCACAATGGCTGCAAAAACAGATTTTTTGAGCGAAAAGTCATGCACTGAATAATAGACTGGTAGGCTAATAGGCTTGCAAATTCCATGTGGAATTTCAGCAAGTGTTCATTATCTTGCAATTTTTCCAAATTCTTACTCGCATAATGCTTAAAGAAGAGCCTTTTGATTGATCCATGATTACCACGAGTGACAAACGTCCGTGGGAACGTTGGGATCAGACAGGCTCAGGATTACATATATTTTCACAGGCTTTGCATGACCGAAAGTGCAATGCAAAATTGTTGCCAATTTTTGCGATATATCCTATTCCTCCTTGAATAATATCATCTCACAAGAAGTTGCTCTCATACAGCTCTTACCGAAGTGATTTTTGGTCTCTGTGTACATTAAAATTTGAAATTCAAGACGTGTTAAGCAAAGCCTCTCATGTGCAACGGAACTCCTTTTTTTCACTCCAGGAGCGTGACATGATATGCGCAGCTGTGTCGAATTTCCTTAAAGAGATTCAATAAAACATTGCTGGAGCGAATGTGCACATAGGCATAATGTCAGTGGCTCCCGTCTCAAATGGCACACTTAGGCTGTGTTCATACTAGTTGTTCATATCCCGAAGTTCTGGATCAGTATAAAGGCAGCCTTATAGCTTACATACTCCAGCTTCATGTCGTTATACTTAAAACAATTCTCACGAATAATTTAGGTCTGTTTTAGTTAGGGTGCTTACCAGGGCACCCTACTCCATATGTGCTTACTCAATTTATTCTTTGGTCTTTTCAAACAGCAAGGAGCTCTCGCTCTCTCCGCATTGCGACGCGTTCATAGCATCATCATTTTGAAGATATTTTTCATAAATTCATAAATTGCACACTCACTATTACCGTATACTTAGTGCAAACACAATTCTTTTCTTGTTTAGTCTTCATTTGAATGGGTTGTTGAAAAATATTACGAAGGCACCGTTTACCCAAACTGAGGGTGATGAAAATATAATAGGGGGACCCTATGAGCAATCGCTTGTCGCTGCAAAATATAGAATCTAAAGCGAGAAAGCCTATCCAGAATGTAGGAGCGGCTAGCTGGCTTTCCGCCCATCAACGTGGGTGGTCTGAAGATAATAAGATTAATTTTGGACTTCAACGTATCCAAACCTTAGGTCCGCCCTACATTATGATCATCAATTTTGCGACATTTCTAGCTACTTCAGCACCCCGTTTCGCACTTGTAATCTCAAAACCATGTTGATGGGCGCAAACAGCGTGGTCGCTTTTACCCTCCGGAACAGTTTTCTTGGAAATCATCCTTTCCAGCGAGACTTGGACGATTGCTCAGTTAGGGGCTCTGCTTTTATATATTACGAAAATTTCATCACCCGTGGGTGGACAGTGCCTGCATAACATGTTGTATCGACCGTGAGACAAATTTGATTTTGTTTTCCGCATTTCTTTCTTCATGAAAGTCTAGCGTTTTCTGTCTAAAATTCGTTTAGATGTAAGCATTACCTTTCTTAGAAATGAGCACGAGTACTTCGAGGACAGGGGTTAAAGGCTTTTACTAGGGTTAACTTGAGAATTCATGTCAGAATAAGGTATTCTCTTCTCCCTGTCGCAATCTTTTCTAAAAAATGATATGTATGAGAGGCTAGAAAAGGTTACAAAGTGAAGAATATCGGTTGATGCATCGCTAAGACCCCAAATACCGAAAGAATTTTCCTCACAGTCTGCAGTAGCCGAAATCGACTACGCTAGAAATACCTTCCCCTTTACTATTGTTCAGTTCCATCTGGTTTGCTCTATTCTTTGTCAATAACGTCGAAGATCTTGAAACCGAATTTCATTGTTCGATATGAGGTTGAGCTGGAAGTACGTTCGCACCATATTCATAAAATCCTAACTTCTTTCTATCATGACGGTTCAACTTGATTCCTGTCAGAAAGAAAGCCGGCTTTCCACGAAGCTCAGATTGCAGAGATAAAAGTGGAAGAAAAGATCATCCGAAGTCCGGCTATTTCACAGGCCTGTCAAAAGAAACTGTGCGAGAAGTCTAGTCAGTCATAGTTTAGATTGTTTGGTTTGCTCTTTCCAAATGAGCAAAATGTGTGCTAATCGAGCTAGTCTCTGAAAATTATGATCTTCGAGAAATCCGAAATAAGTTTTTCGTTTCCGTGTTATAGCGTTTTTTTTTGGAAACTGATGGCGTTTCGAAGACTAGCTTGATCAGCATAAAATTTGCTCTGTTGGAAAGAGGTCAGAAAACTAGGATAGTGACTGTTTTGGATTTTGTTTTTTCACACATTTTGCAATTTTTAACAGGCCTGCCTATCATTGGACTTCGGATGATCCCTTCTTCCATATTTTATCTCTGCAATCTAAGCTTAATGGAAAGAGCATGCAAGCACAGTCTGAAAAGTACATTTTACGCTTCCTAATAGGATTCAAGTTGAGCGAAATTCATATAATAGAAAAAGTTACGATTTTTTGAATGTGCTGCGAATGAACTATTGACTGAAACCTATATTTCTGAGCTCACCGCGAAGATATGGGCTTGGATTTATATTCTTGTACAAAATGAAAAGCAAAGATGTACTATGCAATTTACTGTACTAAGTTGGTAGTGCTTTATCTCGAAGATCCCCCAAATATGTACACCTGTTATCATAACTTCCGAATCAGTAAACAACTCATTTGTTACTTTTTGCTCGTAACTTGCTGGGATAGCCTTACCTGACAAAGAGTGTAAGTGAAGAGTCCATGGAGGAATCGATGAACAAGTGGAATCAAAAGTGGGATGTTTACGTAGACGTAAGTCGTAAGGCAGACCACATGCTTCCTTGAAACTTAAGCTTGCTTGAAATCGTTGATGGAAAAGTTTCAGTGTACAAAATGACACTATTTTGTATTCTCCAAAGCAAAACCTCCCCGATCCATGTTGCAATCACAAATCCACTGCTAATTCAAGGTGTCTTGATAGTGAGCTGTTTGATCCGTTGAAGCCCTTTTCGTACTGCCGAAATTTCTCATTGTTATGCTCTTGTCCGGAATTTTTATGTTGTGATTGTTTATATAACCTTTTTACATGCAAGAATCATTGACTTCTTGTACCCAGATACCCAAACTCCATGCACAATTACTCAAATTAGTCTCCATCCACTTTTAAGTTATTGGAAGCTGCAAAATCTTTAATTATATGGAGATGTCTTAATTGGCCTTTACGCAACTTTTTTGTATTCCTGGAGACACTTGCTGCTATATTTGCTGCTTTGTAGCAATTATTTGCCTAATCTTCATGATAAGGCTGTTGGCTAGACACATTTTAGATGTTATTGCTCCTCTTGATCACTTCATTGAAGTTCGAAAAAATTGCTGTTTTCCAGGGATTATCAAGCAACATAACGAACCCGAAAAAATGTTCGAAGGAACCCGAAACACACTCTACAAAATAATTCTCAACTATAGCAAAAGTCGCGATTAAAGCAGAGTTCGCACCAGGAACAATTCTCGGAGTGAATCGGATTTCTGCCCCAAAAAATTCCTGAAGAATTTTCACGTGTAGCAAAACATGCAACTCATCCATAAATGCATTTGCTGTGTTTTATTCACGATCAGAAACAAGAAACAGATAAAGGAAATTGGAAACCGCCTCTAGCAGTCCTAAGCATAAGATCCTCCCATCTACGCAGTTGCGTACCGTAAACCTTCATGACTCTAACCATAAAATCTTGGCTCAACTGCGCTAGTATCTGAGAAAAAAAATGTTGCTGAGAAGATAAACTCGGAAAAACGACATTCCTTTTTCTTCAGAGAAACTCGGAAAAACGACATTCCTTTTCCTTCATTCTGATAAATTTGTCTAAAGAACTATCCCAAGTCGCAGTGCACTGAGATGAAACGCATGTCTTTAGCTGCTTCTTGATAAGCTGATTCCGAATCTACCTTCCATGTCTGTTAAGCGGTTTTTTGGGGGAAAATATGAGCGTTTGGAAGATTAAGATTTACAGACATTTGGTGCCACATCTTTAAGAATTAGCTTTTAAAAAATTCTTATTTATGTTTTCGGTAATATCATTCCATGAAGTCAATACACTCGACACCATGCCAACCATGCGCTCTCAATGTATATAGTGCATAGAACCTTAAAGGCAGTGTCCCGGCAGATTCGCGCCCTGAATGATATTGTTATGATGGGGTTCCTGGCCATCCTACTGACATCCAAGCGCAGTCAGGCTGGTTTGATGTTCCTCCTGGACCGAGGAGAAATAGCCCTTGAACCGGCGCGCGCAACCCCAATCCGCGCGCTCGGACGATTTCGCTTACCGTGTTCGGCGCGGGACCCCACGACTGCCCTCGCTGCATGCTATCCACAGTAAAAATTACAGGCAGGGTCGTGCCAGGGCTTCCCAACTTTCCATCGAAATTCTCGTCTGAGCTACTTTTTGGGAATTGGGTAAACCCGAAAAAGGTCCTTTTCACCCGTTTCGAAGCTCAAATTCGGGGTGTACGGGTCGAAAAGACCCAGAACATGCAAAAAGATGGAAATGCAAAATCTGCCGGAACACTGCCTTTAATGATCTCATATTTTTACTGGTGATAGATCTTCTAGAAATTCGCTTAGCGAATATGGAAGGTGATTCTCAGCTCATCAGGTCGCATTGATGACATTTATTTCATTCCAGTCCACCGTTGCGACGTGAGATCGTTCCTTTGTAAAATTCCTTTAGTTTGAGCGCAAATTCAGGCATTTCCCTATATACGTTCGATGCTGTAAACATGTGCATGCACGCGAAAAATTTTTGAGGTATCGAAATAAAATCATTGCGTGCGCAAATGTGCCTTCCGAGAAGGCATACTTAGGATAGTCATTTGACATAGAACACATATCACACGCACCCTTAACTGCTGATTTAATTTAATTTCTGATCTACACCTATTCTTAGAAAGTATCTGAAGGGTCTACAAGACTCTGAAATCCATCTTTGAAACTTTCCAAGCCCCACCTCCATTTCAGATCCCGCTCACCCTTCGATTTCCCGTCAGTGCCAAAACGCACAGTTGCACAGTCATAGCCATAGAGCTGCATATCGAATCTGCGTGCCAACATTGGCTGTTCTGCTTCACATGCCAAAATTTGAATGCTTTGGATTAAAAAGCGCATTCAAGAAACCCTTATAAGGTTTTGCCGGCAAGTCGCTCTCAACATTTTGATTCCTTTGGTTATATTAAAACTTGAACAGGAATTTGTGGTAAAGTTTTAGGTAAAAGGATCGGACTTTCTGCAGCAGAGTTATGACACAAGAAAGCTACTGAATGCTTTATCATCTGTCTCTACCGCACTTGTAATGTGCAAAAATGCTTCTCAATTCTCGAAAATTTTGTTGACTGAGGTCATTCCTTTGCTTACTTCTACGCAAAACGCAAGACTTCTCGATATCTGAGTTAATACATGGTTTCCGGCTTACAAAACGGGAAAGAGTTTCGCAATGTTTATTCATGTCGACGGAAATTCGCGGGAAACGAAGCCAATCGCTTTTCGGATCAGTGGACTTGGATAGAATAAGTTGAATTTCGTGTCCTGGGATGTAAATACCACGATTTTACATTTGCTCAGTTTTTGTGGAACTCCCATATTCCCACAATAAAAGCTCAACCACTTTTTCCATATCTCATTTTGGCTGAGATTATCGGCAAACCCTTCTAGATTTGTCTACAAATCACATAACTTTCACCTGAGACTAGCCAGGGATAGTGTACCAAAAACATTGCTAACCTCGAGTCATTTGTAAAGTAATGTGTGAGATTGCACATTAAGCCCTATTAGCGACGGCACCATTACTAGTAAATTTCCAGTGCAACATTTTCTAGCTCAACAAAGTGTAGAAATGTGTTCGATCAACTAACATCAACCAACAAAAACAAAAAAAGACAAGGAAACAAGGAGAAATCACTGGAAATGAGCAGCTTCTAGTTTTTCAATTCGTCATTTGACTTGTATAGAGTGCACTACGCATATTAAGTTAGGAATGACTCGACGATATCTTTTCTAACATTGCCTTATTAGAAACAATCGCCCATTTACTCAACAACAATGAAATGTTGGGTTTATGAGCCTTAATTGTGACCAAAAGGCTTGCACATTTGCCCATGTGAACAGTAACGTCGTGGTTTCTGCTAGTGGTGTACCCAAAAAATTTTTTTCAGTGAGGGGGAAGGGGCAGAAAAAAATCTGATGACGTTAGCACGCATCCAGAAAGAATTTTGGGTATGCTCCCTAAACTTTTCGCAAGCCCATAAGCCCGAAATTTCTAAAATGGGGAATGGCGTTAGCCGCTCCCCGAAGAATTGATCTTACAAGACTAAACTTAATTGTCAAAAAATACGAAAAATTATTTCAATTATTTGCAACTATAAACAAGTTATTTGCACATTTTTATAACTATGTAAGTGAATCTCAAGAATTTTGCGGCCCAATTTCTCTGGGGAGGGGGGGGGGGTCGGAAAGGAGTAGTCACGAGTTATTCCATACGCACTGAATGCTAATTTTTTTTATTAATTTTGCGAAAAAGTAAGTCGAGTCTCAACTGCTTGCGGATTTATCTATTTATTTATCTATTTATTTGGTGGCCAGCGATAGTTTAATCGTTCTTATGTAATTTTCCGAACCTGTCTGGGTGAAAACAATTGTTCACGTAGAGAAGTGTGTTCAGAGAAAAAAGTGGGTTTCATTTGATAGGTCTTTCTCAACCTATCTCGCAATTGAGATATAAAGCGCACATATACAAACATTTTTCTTCATTTTGTATGATCTTATCATCACTTCTCGATATCTCTACTACTTCGTAATGTTAAACAGTATAGAATAGATCTCCATTTTCATATCAAGATTTCGGAGTTGTGTTCAGTCCGCACAGAACGTATAAAAGCTCAAGCTTTCTAGCCCTTATCACTTTTAAGTTTCAGGACCCAAGGAAGGCAATAGAGGAAAATGAAAACAAAGCTGCAAACAGGTTGGACCATGAGACGCTGAGGAGGAGGACATCATTTTTTGAACTTTTTGCTCTCTGATGCTCTTACACTCTGTTTTTCGTTTCAGTTACATGTACTTGTGTCTCACAAGGCTAGCAAAGCTTAAGGTATATAGTGTGTGCGGTGCTTACCGCTGACTACATTTGTGCGCGAAAAAAATGTGAGAAAATACAAAACTTAGAAATGTGCGCTCTGGCCATTTGGCACGCGCATGTGGCATTACAGCTTGGCAATTCAACGCGCAAATGTTGTCGTCAATTGCAACATCGCAAAGACTGTATATTTAATTTACTAAGCTGAAGATAACGTACGGACAAGCACAGCAGTTCAAGCTTCCAAAATTATTGAGATTTTATGCAGCCCAATCTGTTTGTTTAAAAAAATCTACTCGAATGTTGCATATACATAGTCTGCTGTATATGCATAAATTGCATTCATTTTTTGATATGGGAAAGCGCCAAGTATTTGAGTGCCCTAAAAGCTTTGGTGGGCTAAAATATGAAAACTATTTTGGCTGCCACTTACAGCTCTGCATTTCCGAATATATTAGAACCGCTGGTCAAGCGCTTCTTCTCGAGTCAAATTGGACTGCATGCAAGAAATTGCTGAAGCTCACTGAAATACTAGAAGCAGTTTTTTACTAGGATCACAGCTCATCTTATGATGTCCCATAGAATGGGACAACTAATTGTATGCGATTGAGAGAAACGCTAATGAGCTTTGAGGAGGATATGTTGAAGCTTGAAGATATTCAGGAGAAATCAGCCTTATTTATTCTGTACTATCATAATCAGTTTTATTTTCTGTGCTGGATTCTTTTGAGAAGTTGAAAGTACGCATTTGATGCAGCTGACTGGGTCATTTTATGGAGATGCTGAAAAACAGAACTCCAGCCAACTCAACGTATAATTTGCCATTACTGAGAAAAAGAGTAGCACTAATGCAGTCTGATAGTAAGATTGTTTTTTCACACTAAGTTATGTTCAACAAAGGTCACTGTTTTACAGGCGAGGAGATTAGGTTCTCTTGGTCATAAGCCGAAAATTCGAGTTTTTTAGCTCAAAACTACAACCTAAAAATTTGCAGTGTTAGTGATAATAGTCTCTTGTCATTTTAATGGTCACAAGACAGACTTAAAAAAGAGGCAGCTGCAAAGTAACTATATCAAAAACTTTTTCACAGATACACGTAAGAAGTCTTAGTTTTTAAAGATCATTTGCGCATGTCTCTTAATTGCCGGTGACCAATACTTCTTCCCATGATTACCATGGGTAACGAAATTGCGTGAGAATTTCGGAGCAGAACGGCTTATGTAGTTGCGAGCTCAAAAATTTCTTGCTTGCAACTACTATATCACAAAAAGCTCATTCTTCTTTATCTGTTTGCGCTAAATCCTAATTTGTGTTCTTACCGCTCAGCCAAACACACCATTATTAAAGGCTATCGAACTGAATATAGACCGCCTTATGAGCTGCTAAATTGAAGACTTTACCTAAACTGATTTCAATATCAAATTGACTGAAGACCAGTGGAGAAAAGGAAGCAGTGTCGTGCACAATTTATTTAGGTTGTGCAATAACTTTTAGCATTTTTCAATTAATTTTTTGTTCATTGTTTTATTCGAGATTCGGTATTCTGCGTATATCTTTTGAAAACTCTCACCGTGCCCTATTACATTCTTTGTTTCAGTATACTAAATCTGTGGATTGAGGTGGCGTAAGATTTTCGTTCGAGGAGGATTCTTATGAAACAAATTCGAGATTTGCTTGAGTAGAGATAGGGCCAAGTTTATGGAGTCCGCTCAGCACTTTTAAATCTTTAGAGTTCGATTTGCAAGCTCAAATGGTCTCCTTTTAACGTCTCTTTATTGTCGACGTTGGGCATGTGAAGGCTTTGATGAGAGAGGGTAGTCAAAGGACTAGTGAGGAATTGGCAGAAATATGGCCTGTAGTCACAAATTATTGTGTTTATGGTTTACTACCGAATCAGAGTTGAGCACATAACTCAAGCGCGTAAGGCCTAAGACATACCTCGCCCGATTTCGTCAAATCGTTACAACCACGCAACTCGGCAATTTGCCAGATATTTACAAATCAACCGTGCGCGGGTCATATATGCATAGGCGCGTAGCTTCCGTAAAAGTTAAAGCAAAAGCTTCAAGTCTGACCCATGGAAAGCGCGTTGACGACCAGTTATGAAGAGCCGCTGAAGTACTAAATCGCGCAGCGACTAGAATCGCGTGAGGTATGCCTTAAGCCTAGGACGGCGTCGGCGTCGTCGCGAGGAAGTCTTGCCCCGCCAACTTTGTGAAACTTCGGCATTAGACAATTTGTGAAAAGAAGAGAGCAAGCATAGATAGTGATGGTAGCCAGGTAAACGATTAACCGGCTCTTCTCTCTGTTGTCACTTTTGTTGGATAAATTTTATCATTGAAAACGGAAAAGCTTAAGACAAGAAACATGTCGATTTTGACTTCCGTCCCTTAATTTTTTTGGGAAGCAAAAAGTTCCTTATTGAAATTTCAGGAAATGATGCAACTTATAGAACAGATTTAGATCGGTTAGAAGCATATAAATACTCTGCAATCAACGAGCAATTTACGAAAACTCTCTGCAATCAATGAGCAAATCACAAAAACTAAGACAAAAAAGCGAACGAACTCAACTACAATTTGATAGCTTTCTTCTTCGTTGTGGTGTTCAACGTTGGTGCTCGGTTGAAAAAAAATTGCGCATTACGTCAAGAACATGAAAAAGTTTTCCTAGTATACACATGCTCGCCAGGTGATCGTTGACCCCGAAAAATAGGGTTCACAAACACAATTCACAGAAGTCAGGATATCGAGCTGTGGGTTTGGTTAATATTTCTCTTTTTCGTTCAACCCTGAGATCGAGAAAAGTTTTTTTGTTTTAGTTCAAATCTCTTAGGTCAGCGCTTTTCGCTTAATGCAACTTGATCCTAGTCTCTCAACAGAAGAAATATATTTAGTTGTTTTTGCACGAGTAGACAAACATTCATCTGAACCATAGGTATTTAACGTAAGGATGTAGACTAATATATTATATATTGTTCTTAGATTAACAGGCAAAATTCGATAAACATGACTGCTGCTTTCCACATTTTCAATACATTCTGGACCACGTATCTCATGTTGGGAATGCAACCACTGCGTAGGTCCCGAAGGCCTCACTTGGGGAAGCCTGGCTCTAGTTTAGTTGCACTCACAATGAGTTGGCGACTATTCATGAGGTAGAATAGGATTGAGGTTTTATTGCGCTAAAGCCAAGAATAAAATTCAAGGTGGCAATTATGCGTGGTTTTCAATGAAATGATTTGAATTAAGGCTTGGTACTAGACAGCTAAAAAAACCTGCGTGGACGTCAGCGTATAATAGGCCCTTCTGCTTGTACGTCACTAGGCTGAACCTCCATTATAATGGCTAGAAGTCATGCATTTTGTAGTGTTCTCAAGTGCAGTTGAGCTCATTGCAGACTTCCAATATCTGGTGGTAAAACTAATTTCGTGGTTGACTAAGCTTGTTAGTTTCTTGTTTCGAGTGTTTCTATATTTTATGACGAGACAAAATGCAAGTGAAATATAATCCAAAACTAAACCATTCTTTTTGCACTGTCAGGACTAAGTTTTGCAAAAGTATGTGAAGCACAACATGCTCCATTACACTCAACTATGTTTTTGGCATGCTAAGTGCCAAGAATGCTGTGAGTTTTGAGACGTTATTGATGGGCAAATATTAATCAAAACTTACATCTCTCGCGATCAATATAGGTTCTGCTCTCTAGCAATTTTTCGCGTCTATTCACATCAGTAGATGTGATTTTTCATCATCCCTATTTTTGTCTTTTATGTCATCCATTAGAATCCAACACTAGTAAGTGGTGTTATGTCGCTGTCCTTAGCGATGTCAGAGCTTCGCTTTCGTTTCGCTACTCACGTCTTGTAATCAGTGTTAGAAAATGACTTTTATATTCGTCCATTCACTTCCATCTTGTGACATTGCTTGATTCGCTATTCTTAGCTCTACTCGTACAATTATTTGCGCGTGTATCATCAAGCTCCATACGAATATAAGACCGGCTCATCCAGCGGTCAAGCTTGATATTGTTTTCTTGGTTCAGTAATATTGTAGCTTACAAGGGAATGGTCAGAAGTCGAAGTGGCCAATCCATACAAGCTGCATATCAGTAAATGCAGCATAAATTGGTGACTCTAAATCTGTCTTCCTTATCTGCAGAGCGCTTTTGTGGACGAAATTATAAGCCGTTGAAGGCCATTATTTTGCTAAGAAATTGTGCGTGTAAAGCGCAAACTTGGCCGTACAAAGCCATTCTTGGCTCAGTGTTGGACCAAAACATGCAGATAGGTCACTTCATATGACCCGTACGTAGAGTTGAGCTGAAAGGGCAATAATGTGCCTAATTTCGCAATTTTTGTATACGGAGTTTTCGCAGTAAAGCTGCTCATAACTTCGCCTACAAAGGCGCTCTGCAGGTATGGAAGACAGATTTGAAATCAGCATTTTAACCTGCATCGAATGGTATGCAGCTTGTATAGATTAGCCACTTCGACTTCTGACCATTCCCTTGTTAGCTGAAAAATGTGAAATCTCCTGTTTTGCTTTTCGGTAAAGATTCATAATATTTCTTTAGCTTTGTCGCGTGCTGCACGCGGATAGAGGCTCATAGATTTGCCCAGCATGTATCTTTATAGTGACCGCTTCTCTCAGGTAAAGATTTCGCTGTATAATCGAGCTAGTTTTAGACTTTAAGATCAGATTTGGAATCTTAAGAAGCATTCAAAACAAAAAATTTGACTATTTAATAATTTGCGTCAGTTTGCGTTTTTTCTGTCACGAACATTGCTTTTTGCACTTACTTCTCTAAATAAAGAGCGATTTGGGATATTGATAGTGCTTTTTGTAGAGTATGCTTACGGCATTCTGTGACATTAAATTCAGACCAAATTTCTCATTTCCATTGTTGTGGCATTCTTTGAATATTTTGGCGCAAATAATTTTGGCGCACCCTGTAATAGAGTATCCATGACTTTATCTCAAGATGGTCATTTTAACCATTTCTGTCGTGAAAACTACCTATTACACTATTATGACTACTCAACTGTCGTCTCACTAGTGCTTAGACCGAGTGGCATGTCACTCATACAGTACCCAACCATTATATGTAGTTCGTCTCACAAAATCTCGAGTCAAAGCTTTTTCTTTTTGCATAGGCGATGAGCTTCTGTCAATGCAAAACCTCAAACTTTTATGTCATTGTCCAGAAAGTGAAGATTTCGAGGTATCTTGCATGAGCAGTAGCTTGCGCATGTGCCAACTCTCAAATAACAAATGAAACCAATGTAAATGATTATTTAATAATCTTATATTAGGTTGTCCCGAAAGTTTTGTCGGTTTCTTTCGTCGATCACTGAAACTCACAGAACACCAATCCATGGGCAAACTAGATACCATTTGATTCCGATTTTTGTCCTCTTTCATCTTATATATGAAGCTGAATGTCTGTTTGTCTGTCTGTCTGTCTGTATGTATGTATGTATGTATGTATGTGTGTACGTATGTTCCGAATAGAAAATTCCATTTCTGAACCGATCCGGACCAAACTTGGCACACATACACTTCGGGCCGCGGCGGGTGTCATAGGCTACTTTTCGTCATCGATCGATATCGATTTTATCGATTTTTATCGATTTTTTTGCTGAGTTCACCTACAGGGCTGGGAGTTGGCACAGGGGGGTAATCGAGCATGGGGATCCCGAATACAATATTGGTTTTCAGGATTATCGATTACTTTTATCGATTTTATCGATTTTTTGCAAAGTTTGAGCTACGGGGCTGGGAGTTCGCACAGGGGGGTAATCGAGCATGCTGATCACCCCCAAGGGGGGTGATCAGCATGCTCGATTACACCCCTGTGCCAAATTCCAGTCCCCTAGCTCAAATTTTCAAAAAATCGATAAAATCGATAAAAGTAATGGACGATCTTGAAAACTAATATTGTATTCGTAATCTGCATGCTCGATTACCCCCCTGTGCAAACTCCCAGCCCCGCAGGTCAAACTTTACAAAAAAATCGATAAAATCGATAAAAGTAATCGATAATTCTGAAAACTAATATTGTGTCCGTAATCAGTATGCTCGATTACCCCCCTGTGCAAAATCCCAGCTTCGCATGTCAAAATTTACAAAAAAATCGATAAAATCGATAAAAGTAATCGATAATTCTGAAAACTAATATTGTATTCGGAATCCCCATGCTCACTTCCCCCCCCCCCCCTGTGCCAACTCCTAGCCCTGTAGGTGAACTCTGCAAAAAATCGATAAAAATCGGTAAAATCGACATCGATCGATAACGAAAAGTGGACTGTGACACCCGCCTGGGCCCGAAGTGTATGTGTGCCAAGTTTGGTCCGGATACGGCGGAGCCGGGTAAGCCAGCTAGTATAGCTATATTTTCTCTCTGATCTACCCTGTCTTTGCAATGTTATCGCCATGTATTTTTGAGCAGCTTAGCATTAACGTCAAATCTTTCCTGAATTGCAAAAATTTTTATACTAATGTAACAAAGACCGCTGGTGACTGTTATGTAGAGCAAACTTTTGGCTACATTGTGTTTCTTTTAGATTATATGAGCCACGTTTACCAAGTCCGTTATAATTAATTATTTAATAAAAACCGCGACTTTTTGCTTACATTTACCGCGTAAAAGTACCGAAAATTCCAAAATGCTGCTTTTTCAAGGCAAATCAAACTTGGTCATGTTGCATAAATGATTTTTAATAAGAATCACCCCTCAATTCGCAGAAACTCTGAAAATTTCTGTGTATTTGCTGCAGTTGCGTGTTCTATAACTTTGCCAAAAATCGAGACCTCTTAAGAAATAATTTTTTTCAAGGTATAAACAGCAGATTAGGAGAATCTAAAAATGTAGCCTTGTAGTCCGAGAATTGCTCTATCAAAATCATATTCAAACAAACTTTAGTATGAAATTTTCAAAAATTAGCTGATCTTTGACCAGATAAGATTGGCGGATGGAAAATTTTAACAAATATCGAAAAAAGCATACAAGATTGTGGCTCGCGAATGTATCAATAAGAAAGAGAAGGAAAAGCTGCATCGAATGCATGTTGAAACTCATTCAGGTGTTTATTGAGTGTGGTTTTATAGTGGTTTGAAAAAACCGACAAAACTTTCGGGACAACCTAAGATATAAAGCCGAATGTCTGTTTGTATGTCTGTATGTTTGTATGTACGTATGTTCCGAATAGAAATTTTTAAAAAACCGATCCGGACCAAACTTGGCACATGTACACTACGGGCGCCGGCGGATGTCATAGGCTACTTTTCGTCGGCGATCGATATAGATTTTATCAATTTTATCGTTTTTTTTGTAAAGTTTGGCCTACGGGGCTGGGAGTTTGCAAAGTGGGGTAATCGAGCATGCTGATTACGATTACAATATTAGCTTTTGAAACCGTCCATTATTTTTATCAATTTTATCGTTTTGCAAAGTTTGAGCTACGGGGCTGGGAGTTACAGAGGGTAATCGAGCATGGGGATTCCGAATACAATATTAGTTTTCAGGAATATCGATTACTTTTATCGATATTATCGATTTTTTTGCAAAGTTTCAGCTACGGGGCTGGGATTTGGCACAGGGGGTAATCGAGCATGCTGATTACGAGTTCGGTATTAGTTTGGCGCTAGGCTATCCGGGCCCCAAAATTTTTTGCGGTAGAGCTTGCTCAAACTTCATGTATAAGAATTATCTAAAAGGCCGGACATACTCCGAGCGATTTCAATCGCGACGCGACTTGGCAATATTCCAGGTGTCCATAACTCATTGTAAGCACATCATAAATGTACAGAAGATAGGGCATTTCATCAGTTTACGTAAGTTATACACACTATGCACGTGCAGTTTGCTTAATGTTGGATCCGAAGACTTTTGGCGAATTGCCAAATCGCGTCGCGACTGAAATCGCGTGAAGTATGCCCGGCCCTTTACATGCTGATTACAGATATCACACTTTCTCCGCAGAACGTCTTCCCATGTGGTTACGATAGGTGTATGGTAGGAAGTCAAATTCATGAATTCGGCCGGAGTTCGGCCCATATGGCTTATTCGACATGCTAATTACGAATATCATCTCTCTCTGCACATTGGGACCTTTTCATAGAGATATAGTGGTTATACGGCATGGGGTCGAAAACATATATTTGCTTTAAACTTCGTCTAGGGTGGTCATTTAGCGCTCTGAACATGAATATCCTGCTGATTTTGCGGGATAGTGCATTTTCTTGTGTTACGGTGGTGCAGATGGGTCGAAGCTCCAGATTTGCTCAAAACCTTGCCTGTAACGGTCCACAAATATATCGCTTATGAATATGATGCTTGCTTGCTGTCATAACGCAATAGTGAAGTTATGGTTAGTTGCAGGGTTTGAATGGACATTTTTTCGCTTTCGGGCCAATTTAGATCTTAGATATTCACGAAATGGGAAACGGTTGTTTTGCATGGCGGTTTCCAGCGCCATCCTGATAACCTGTCCCAACGCGTAACGCACGCGGCAAATCTCCCTCCTCCTGTTTTTGCTTAGGCAAAAGCCGCCGAAGGGTGTATCGCGCGTGGCAGTGGTCCTATAAGGAAAGCATTACGGTCGCGGGAAACTTTTATACCACACGAATTCCCTTTATTGTGGGATTGAGCACGATATTCTTGAAACAGCACTTTAGGTAACTTTCTGCCAAGGTTACAGGCAGGTTCATGATTTTTACCTGCTGCCACGCGAAATGACTACGATATTCGTCATCAGCGGCTTGAATAAGTAAGAAGACAGTAAGATCCACCTCAAAAACATTTTAGGGCTCGGATAGCCGAATAACGCCGTCAGTTTCTAGATTTATCCTTACTTTTATCAGTTTTATTGGTTTTTTTTTGCAAAGTTTGAGCTGCGGGCTGGGGGGTTGGTGAGGAAGGTTAGGTGGGCATACTGATTACTAACACAGCGGGAATAGGGAATTGCATGTAGAAGTGGGCACAGGTAAAGGTGCGCAGGGATAGAAACGGAACCTTTATCGTTTTTGACAGGGCCGGGCGGAGCCGGGTATGCCAGCTAGTCGCTTATACAAGGTGTCCCAAAAAGATGTGCAAACTGTTTGATCGTTAATAACTCTCTTTCTTTCATGTCATTTACCGAGCTTGAGGTGCCATTCTTTAAAGCGTGGTTCAGCTTAGATTTACAGTATGGAGCGAATTATCAGTCGCTCTTCGTTACTGTAGGATTACGATAGGAACTTCAACGAGGATTTTGAGCCATTAAGAGCGGTGTTTTGCTTCAAAAAGAAAGCCAAACAAGCCAGAAACTCTTGAGTTGTTGATTCTAATGGAAAGAATGTTCCTGTTTCGCCTCTGCCCCTAGACAGGTAGAATATAAACACTGATCACTCCCGAGGCTCATCAGTAGGGAGGAGTGATGAATGTGTTAGAGCTGGAAACTGGGGGTTTATATAGTAAATAAGTAGGACAGGTAGGCCAAAAAAAAAGGGGGGGGGGAGGAAGGTCAAATGATATGAGATCAAAAAAGTGTCAACTTATTTTTAATCTTTTGAACAGAACTCTAATGTTCTTAAATTTTTGGATTTCTGGATACTTGTATTTAACTTGAGTATTGGATCTAACGAATTTTAGAAAGGCGCCGGTTAATAAACCTTTTTTATAGTCCAATTGTACAAGTTGTATTACAAGTTGACTGAATCTACACTTGAAGTCTGTGAATTGTGTGCAAGTTCTGAATATTCTAAGTATTTCTGTGTACACAATTGCTATCTTTTGTTTGTAACTGATATGTGAACTACCACGACCAAATTTAAATACGTTAAAATCAAAACTGTCAGTTTTGTTGTACTGTTTAGTGACTAGCTCATTATAAGTAATCCTAATATTGAGATCTAGGAAATTGCATTCATGTGTGCTTATCTGTGTGGTTTTAAGGTCTAGGATGTTATTGTATGTGTCATGTAGCATCTCTAAAACTGTTTCAGTAGTATAGTTGTGTATAAGGATATCATCCATATACCTAAAGGGTTTGAATATGTTTCCATCTGTGTACTTATTCAAAGCGTAACTGTATTCCAGATAAGAAAGGGTTAAATGTGCAATTATTGGGCTGGCATTACCGCCTTGGGGCACTCCATTGGTTTGAATGAATAACCTGTTACCAAGTGTGCAGTAACTATTATTAAGTATGTAATCTAATAGGTACAAGAGGTCTTGTATTCTGTAATTTCTGGCGTTTGTTTCCTTGAGAATATTGGAGTAATATGTTCCCTTTGATAATTAAGTACTCACAATTTGCATTACGAAAGCATATCTTTAGGATTTCTCTAATACTAGTAATGATGGTCTCATGTGATATGTTAGTGAACATGACGGTAAAATCTCCGGAAAGTGATTTCAAATTGTTGCCTTGAATATTTGTAAGATTGTGTGATATATTTATATCTTGTATAGACCAATACAATACCGCTCATAATTCGTCAAAAAAGTCGCTGGACTGCGGCGCACTCCGCCACACTCCGCCACAGTGTGGCGGAGTGTGGCGGAGTGCGCCGGAGTGCGGCAGAGTGCGCCACACTCCGCCGCAGTGCGCCGGAATGATCGTCAATTTAGCCATATCTCGCTTCAGAATGGACGAATTCTGAATCCGAGGACACCGTTCGATTCAGCTCGACGAGACGCATCATCTTATATATGAAGCTGAACGTCTGTTTGTCTGTTTGTCTGTACGTATGTTCCGAATAGAAAAATCCATTTCTGAACCGATCCGGACCAAACTTGGCACACATACACTTCGGGCCCCGGCGAGTGTCATAGGCTACTTTTCGTCATCGATCGATATCGATTTTATCGATTTTTATCGATTTTTTTGCAAAGTTTGAGCTACGGGGCTGGGAGTTTGCACAATCACAATGGTAATCGAGCATGGGGATTCCGAATACAATACTAGTTTTCAGAATTATCGATTATTATTTTGGTTGAATTCAGTGTGCTGATAGCAGTATTACCATTGATCTGTCGCTGATGACACATAGACAGTATACTACAGGAGTATGGTAGAGAGCCACTCTGATCGAATTTGTTCTAAGATCTGCTCAAGATCACAATACCGCGCACAGAATGTCAAAATTTCCGTAAACTTCGCGGAATTCCGGGATTTCCACCAAAGTGCGCGATAATCCGGGAAGTTCGCGACATTTCAGGATCCGTGAAACCATGCGAATCACGCAGAGTACGCAACGCCATAACTTTCTTCGGAATGAATATATCCCGAATCCAGAAGCAGCATTGTGTTCAGATCGTCGAGGCAAATATTTTGATATACAGTATGCTCTCGATATTCCATTTCCAGTTTTTTCGAATTTTTTCTGTGGATGTCTTTTCGCAAGGATGTAACGCAGCGTTTCTGTAACATAAAAGATTCCAGTAAGCACTGTTCGATAGTAATGTCCTTGTAGGTTATCGTGCGTTCAAGAGTAGCTGCAGACTGTCTCCCAAAAGAGACAGAAGCGTTGGTGAATTTTGGAAAAATCACGCGTTTTTAAATTCTACTCGCCGTAACTTCCTTCGGAATGAACATATTCTGAATCCGAAGAAAGCTTCGTGCTCAGTTCGTCAAGGCAAATCTTTCAATATACAGCATATCCTTGATATTCCAATTTCAATATTCTCAAATCTTTCTGTAGACGTCTTTTTGTGAAGGTGTAAAGCAGCGCGCATTGCTCCTAGTAGACTCCAGCAAGGACCTTTCGATAGTACTTTTTCTGTAGATTACGTAGCGCTAAAAAGTAGTCACAGACATCTTTCCGTAGGAGTTAGAAGGGCTGGTGAGTTCTGGAAAAATCATGTCGTTCTAAATTTTTCTCAACGTAACTCTAAAATATGAAGCTCTCTTGCTAAGCGGACGTGATCTTCGTAATCAGCAGGTCGGATAACCCTTATGAGCAAGTTTTCCAAGATGTTCGAGTGATTTCATTTTTTCTCGTTTTACGCTCTGAAGCTGGCCCATGGATTTTGGTCAAAATGTTCATGCTCTTAAATTGTAAGGAAACTACGCTTATAGAGGTTTTCGAGCACGCTCTTTACGAAAATCGTGGTCTTTGAGGATTACAGGGTCTTTTTGGAGAGGTACGGTGAGGTGACTGTAACTGCATCACGAAAGCTCGTAACTTCGCCTCTACCTCTCACGTGTCTGTCAAAGAACCTGCCTGCTTGCTCTACTAGTCAAAGTTACTAGGAGATGTGCTATCGAATGGCGCACGACTTAGGCTCCAGTCTATAAAATTCGCCGATTTACGAGCCTACGAAAACACGTTCTCATGAATTTTGCTCAATATGTGAAGATCGCAAATTTCGTCGAAATTCCACCGTGAGTGCTTGTACAATACGCTGATCAAATCTCTTCACATTCGTAATGGATCTTATTGTGAGATTGGGTGATTTGAGCTCTAGCCACAAAACAGCTTTGATATCAATTGCTGAAGCACACGCAAGCACCATATTCAATGCAGTGGAGTTATTGAGCGAAGCGAACATAATATCCGCAATGCGAGTGTCATACAAGCACTCACGGTGGAATTTCGACGAAATCTGCGATCTTTACATTTTAAGCAAAATTCATGAGAACGTGTTTTCGTAGGCTCGTAACTAGGCGAATTTTATAAACTGGGGCCTGAGTCATGCACCATTCGATAGCACAATTCCTAGTAATTTTGACTAGTAAAGCAAGCAGGCAGGTTCTTTGACAGACACGTGAGAGGTGGAGGCGAAGTTACGAGCTTTCGTGATGCAGTTACAGTCACCTCACCGTACCTCTCCAAAAAGACCCTGTGATCCTCAAAGACCACGATTTTCGTAAAGAGCGTGTTCGAAAACCTCTATAAGCGAAGTTTCCTTACAATTTAAGAGCATGAACATTTTGACCAAAATCCATGGGCCAGCTTCAGAGCGTAAAACGAGAAAAAATGAAATCACTCGAACATCTTGGAAAACTTGCTCATAAGGGTTATCCGACCTGCTGATTACGAAGATCACGTCCGCTTAGCAAGAGAGCTTCATATTTTAGAGTTACGTTGAGAAAAATTTAGAACGACATGATTTTTCCAGAACTCACCAGCCCTTCTAACTCCTATGGAAAGATGTCTATGACTACTTTTTAGCGCTACGTAATCTACAGAAAAAGTACTATCGAAAGGTCCTTGCTGGAGTCTACTAGGAGCAATGCGCGCTGCTTTACACCTTCACAAAAAGACGTCTACAGAAAGATTTGAGAATATTGAAATTGGAATATCAAGGATATGCTGTATATTGAAAGATTTGCCTTGACGAACTGAGCACAAAGCTTTCTTCGGATTCAGAATATGTTCATTCCGAAGGAAGTTACGGCGAGTAGAATTTAGAAACGCGTGATTTTTCCAAAATTCACCAACGCTTCTGTCTCTTTTTGGAGACAGTCTGCAGCTACTCTTGAACGCACGATAACCTACAAGGACATTACTATCGAACAGTGCTTACTGGAATCTTTTATGTTACACAGACGCTGCGTTACATCCTTGCGAAAAGACCTCCACAGAAAAAATTCGAAAAACTGGAAATGGAATATCGAAAGCATACTGTATATCAAAATATCTGTCTCGACGGTCTGAACACAATGCTGCTTCTGGATTCGGAATATATTCATTCCGAAGAAAGTTATGGCGTTGCGTACTCTGCGTGATTCGCATGGTTTCACGGATCCTGAAATGTCGCGAACTTCCCGGATTATCGCGCACTCTGGCGGAAATCAGGGAATTCCGCGAAGTTTAGAAATTTTGGCATTCTGTGGGCGGTATTGTGACCTTGAGCAGATCTTAGAACAAATTCGATCAGAGTGGCTCTCTACCATACTCCTGTAGTATACTGTCTCCGTGTCATCAGCGACAGATCAAGGGTAATACTATCAGCACACTGAATTCAACCAAAATATTAATCGATAATCTGAAAACTAATAGTGTATTCGGAATCCCCATGCTCGATTACCTCCCTGTGCAAACTCCCAGCCCCGTAGCTGAACTTTGCAAAAAAATCGATAAAGTCGATAAAAGTAATCGATAATCCCGAAAACCAATATTGTATTCGGAATCCCCATGCTCGATTACCCCCCTATGCAAACTCCCAGCCCCGTAGGTGAACTCTGCAAAAAAATCGATAAAAATCGATAAAATCGATATCGATCGATGACGAAAAGTAGCCTATGACACTCGCCGGGGCCCGAAGTGTATGTGTGCCAAGTTTGGTCCGGATCGGTTCAGAAATGGATTTTTCTATTCGGAACATACGTACAGACAAACAGACAAACAGACGTTCAGCTTCATATATAAGATGATGCGTCTCGTCGAGCTGAATCGAACGGTGTCCTCGGATTCAGAATTCGTCCATTCTGAAGCGAGATATGGCTAAATTGACGATCATTCCGGCGCACTGCGGCGGAGTGTGGCGCACTCTGCCGCACTCCGGCGCACTCCGCCACACTCCGCCACACTGTGGCGGAGTGTGGCGGAGTGCGCCGCAGTCCGGCGACTTTTTTGACGAATTATGAGCGGTATTGTATGTTTGTAAACAATTTTTTTGTCTTAATACGCTGTAGGCGTAATTTTTGAAATGGTTGCGTATATGTGTTAGGAGTTTCAACAGTTCGAGAGTAATTGGTTTGACACTACTGCTAGCTGCTCCCGTAATAAATCTGAACTTAATGGGGTTCTTATGAAGTTTAGGGAGGCAATAAATTCTGAGGATGTCGCTTTGGGTAAAGGGTTTTGGTTTAAGAGCTTTTACTATGCCCTTATGTTGATTCAATATTGCTCCAATATCAATTTTGTCTCAAGCCTGGTTATAGCGCTGTTTTGTACGTTATTGGTTAAGCCCATTTCATTTTTCAAAATGTTATATACAGGTTTTTGCAGACTATACCATAATTTGAACTGGCTTTATCTAATGGGCATAGAATAAAATATTTTTAAATGTGCTTTGTTCTTTATTATTCAATTTTTCAGTTATATTTTCATTACTTGTATGTAAGTGTTTATTTTGTAAACGAGATAGACCATTGTTATAAAGGTATCTTATCATATTTGCTTCTGCAGTTGTTAAATGTAATTTCATTTTAAGTTTGCTTGTCAAATTTTCGATGAGTTCTTTCCAAATTTCCCGAATAGTGGAGGTGGAAAAGGGATTTTGTAGTCTATATTTTGTTCCTTTTTGTAACAGTGAATGTAGTGAGAATTGTTTGATGATGTCAATATTACCTGTAATTACATGACCATAATCTATGTTTATGTAGCTTTCGAATTCCGCACATATACACGAGTTATTTTCATCCTGTACATTTCTCCATGATTTGAGGAATGAGTTATAATTGAGAATTCTTTTGGAGATGGGATCTGAATATTGGTAAATAATACGGAACTGCGGAAACTCTTTGTTTTTGATATGTAGTCAGATACACTTAAATTATTGATGAATTTGTTGATGTTTAAAGTATCTAAACTCTTGCTATAATATGGGAATTTTACATGTATGTAATTCCTTTTTACTTTATCTTTTTCAGGTTTTTCATTTCGAAATATATGAAAACAGAGTATGCTCATCAAGACAATTTTGTCGTTTTGATTAAGTTGTAGTTGTTCCGGATGATAAGTCATGATGCTTACAAGTGTATCTATGTACTGACAAGGGGCGGACCCAGAGTCGAAAGTGCGAATTGAGGTAAGCTATATATCATTTGAATCAGCGTGAGACGCTGATTTCAAATCTGTATTCCTTATCTGCCAAGCGGTTCTCTGAAAAGAGTTATGAGCCCCAGTTTCCTCGTTGACGTGTCAAGTTGCGTTAAGTACGATCCGCACCTGAAAACCAGTGTGGTCGTCTGGTGTAGTGGATAAGCGCGGAGCCTATGGAGCAAATGGTCGAGGGTTCGAATCCTTTTCCCGTTCAACATTTTTGCAAGTTAAGAATATGTTTGTTTTGCGCTATAAGGGATATCCCGGCCACATGTACGGACTTCAGATCATATTCTACTGCTGAAAAGTTGGGATTTTCGCGACTTTTTTTCACAAGGTTTTAGCCGCTGGTATGACAGTCAGCGGTATATCTTACGTATGTGAGTGAGAATGTGCTGTGAATTTTTACATAATTTCTGCTGCAAATTAACATTTTCAATCGTTACAGAGTCTCACTGACAAATTTTTGGTAACCAGACATTTATGCGCATCTATGATAGGATAGAACAAAGTGCTCGAAACAGAGCAACTTCTCGCAATGAGCACACTTGATGAAAAATAATTGAATGCAGTCACCAAATTCATAGTTGCCCAATATGGAAGGCGAAAACAGTACTGAAGCGGATTTTCGAAATGGCCGGGATGGGCTTCTGTGTAGTAACCGGAAGCAAACCATGCATAAGAGGTAAAATTTCTGAATCTTTGCGAACAAATTTGGTGGTATATTAAAGATAAAATCTTAAGTATCGAATCTCTATGATGGAGATTGAATGAAATATCATGAGCCAACACGTATGATGTAAAACGCTCGTACATTGCTTTGAAAGTCAAAAAAAAGTGGACGTCAAGAGGCTGGATCCTTGAGGTAGTACCCGCAGGTATATTCATTATTTTTACCACCTTCCCATCGGGCACCGCCGACTGCATGGCATCGTGATCCTTGAAAGATGTCCAAGGATCAACGATGAGCGGGGTGGACGAAGGGGAGTTGGGTTGCTAGTTCGGGGAGCAAAAAGCAAAGCTCCTTCTTGTCAAACTCACATATCCATATATGTCCAATTTCTTGTTCAACATGTTTACGTTCCCGTCTCAACAAGATTAGCAACTTTGCAGGTCAATCACAAATTTTTCATGATGTATACCTCTGCTTTAGGCAGAAAAATCCTACTTAAAAATACTGCCTCAAATTCTATATTTTATATTGAGAGCAGGCACATTGGCACATTGTCGCACACATACACTAAATTTGATTCCATTGACTGTCATACCAGCGGATAAAACCTTGGTGAAAAAAAAGTCGCGAAAATCCCAACTTTTCAGCAGTAGAATATGATATGAAGTCCGTACATGTGGCCGGGATACCCCTTATAGCGCAAAACAAACATATTCTTAACTTGCAAAAATGTTGAACGGGAAAAGGATTCGAACCCTCGACCATCTGCTCCATAGGCTCCGCGCTTATCCACTACACCATACGACCACACCTAGTTTTTAGGTGCGGATCGTACTTAACGCAACTTGACACGTCAACGAGGAAACTGGGGCTCATAACTCTTTTCAGAGAACCGCTTGGCAGATAAGGAATACAGATTTGAAATCAGCGTCTCACGCTGATTCAGATGATATATAGCTTACCTCAATTCGTACTTTCAACTCTGGGTCCGCCCCTTGTGAGTATTTTTGGATTTTAGAAATTCAAAAACATCATGTATGATATGTGCAGTGAAAATAAACCAGTTACTTCATCACTAAAGTGGAAATAGACTGTGCTACCGGTTTATTTTTGGTCTTTGTTCTACTTCTATCTTTTCGTATTTTAATGATATTTAGATTGAAGAAAGGGTGATTTTTGGAGTGTTTGAGTGGATTATGCATTGTGGTTAGATTTCCATAACCTTTGATGTTGTCGCTGAATCCGAATGGGAAGGGTCATAAGTAGCCTTATTCAGAAAAGTTCTTTATCTCTAAGGATATTTGAATCCGAATTTTCTGGAAGATTATCAAGAATTGATATGCGTATGTTATCAACAGAGCAATTGTGGCTAACAAAATGTCTATAAAACAGCTTGCTAGTAACCTTCTTATTTATACCTCTGATGTGTTCCATCATTCTGAGTCCAAGTTTTCTGGTGGTTATTCCCACATACTGGAGGCCACAATCCTGGCAGGTTATGCAATAGACTTAATGGATTGACAATTGGCCTCCGTAGTTTTGTATGTGTTTATCCTGAAGTTTGTAGTGTTAAATTGTATAATTATTGCGATCAAGGTATTTACATATGTTACAATTATTCTTGCAATCATTGCCTTCATGTGATGTTCCGAAATTCAGTAGGTTGTATGTGCCGTTTACCTTACTTTTGTAAAAGACGCGCTGCTGAAAGTACCTAAGATTTGAAGCTTGATTTTGGATATTGTTTTTAGACCTAGATCTAAGGCAAGGAATGGCCTCATCCCCTACCAGAGGGAAGGTTACCTAAAGGTTTCGGAAGGTTTGCTTCCTGGGGGCGGTACTCCCAAGAAATAGCACTACCGGGGGCGCAGCACTTACCCTCCCATGCGAGTGACTACTTTTATGAACCTCATCGGTAGTACTATGTAAAAGGTGCACAAGAAAGTGTGAGTGAGTGAGTGCAAAAAGTACAAAAAAAGCTTAAACCCACCTAGTAGTAAGGTAATACAACCTAACCCCCTTATGTTTGGTAGCTTAGTAGTATATTGTTAGCGTTGTGATTAACTCATTAGCTTAAATTGTTGACAAAATGGTTTGCATGAGTGAAGTACTTGTAGATAACATGCTACATTAACAATTGTTTAATTATTATGACCGTATCTCGATATGTTTGTGTCCTAGAAATTGTGAAGGCCTAAAAAATTTTTTGGGTGAGGATGTTTGCTCACTTTCGTCATTATCTCAACTCTCTACTCGCGGTGCGGCTGGTTTACCTAACTTGGATCCTAACGTTCTATTTGTTGTATCTAGGGTATCTACATCAGTGTACTCACTGCTCGTTATTTGTGAGTTCTCAATGGTAACGAAGCTTTTTAGGTTTAAAATGAATCCTTATCGCGTTGAACGATTTATTGAAGGTGTTCATAAGCGTGTCATGAATGAGTACATCCGTATTGTAAATATACCAATATCTATGCGTAAAGAATTTTCTCTAATGCTGGAAGATTTTGTCGTCATTGTGGGGTGAGTTCTTGTAAAAGGAACTTCGTTTCTGATTAACCTTGTTATAGTTACGATAAAGATAGCGAACGTGATTATAACCCTCTAAGTTGGCCGAGGCCAGCCGGTATAGGGGCCAGTACCAAGTGTTTGCAGGTAAGTGTGTGGATTTGGATATCTTGTGACTAGTTTAACGTTGTTTACAGGCAAAGGTGACGTATAAGTTCTGGAGGTATTTCACCAGTATGGGCAAGACTGAACTTGGTGAATATAATCGTGAGCACCAGACCAACATAGTCGTCGTACAGGAAAAGACGCTGAGAATGAACGATCAGAACCGGCTGTGGTAACTCAGACAATCAAAGGCTATGGTGAGGCCGCGATAAATAGCAGTTTCACTGAGCGGGCGGCGATACTGCAAAAGTGGCAGTGAGCGGGCGACGACATTGTAGGAATGGCGGTGAGCGGGCAGCGACGGGCTACCAGCGGGCAGCTATAATCTTCCATGAGTCAGAAAATAGCTGCAGAGCGCATTCATTCCTACAAAAGCAGCCAAAAAGCGACGATGAGGCAGCGACTCCGTTAAGCTGGCAGCGACCGTGAAACGATGGGGCTGCGAATACAGGATTTCTGTCAGCGGGCCGCATCAATGCTATGAGAAGGCAGCCTTAATTCATAACGCCGTATTGTGGCTGCCAACTGGAAGCCATATCGTTGCCCTCTCGAGACATTGTTGATCGCACCAGAAAAGTTAGATGTGCAGGCAAACGAGATTGGCAGTTTAGGCTTGCGTCATTTTTTCATTTCTTGTTGCCTAATCTTTGTTTTCAATTAAATTAGAATGTTATTCGCGCTGTACTCTCTTTACTTGTCTTCCTAGGCTCATGTAATATCACTTTTATTGGCTTTCTATGATATTTGCTTGTTTTATTTTAGTCTTTCGTCATTGAGCTGCATGTTTATTCTTTTCTGACTGGCTCAAACGCCGTTCCTAGGAAGGTGGAATATCCCCTCTTATCTTAACCCTCTTGCATTGCGTACATGCGTAACTGCTGTGATGCACAAACATCGCTAAAGATACTTACTGAGTTTGTATCTCGACAAGCAGGGAATTCAAGTGATACGCATTGCTTACGCTGTAACTGACAATGAGGATTCAAAAAAGTACTCGAACTTAAAGCTCAGTGATCATAATGAACCAATCACGACCAAAATAGGAATTCATATGTTTATTATGAGAAACATTACGGCAATTGGAGAAAATTCCGTCCTAAGTCATTTTGATAAGTCTAATTCGGTAGTTTTTAGTTAGTTTGTTTCCCCTCCTAGAAAGAAATTTGACTCTTGGTCAAAACTCTCTTCAACGCTTCATTTATGAGTATGTGACTGACAATGACCAACAATACGTACACAGCTTGCTCATACCAGTACGGCAGAAACAGTGGTACTCCCACGGTGTGCGTAATTTTCCAAAACTAACAACGTTTGTAAGCGTTTTCATAAGCATTACGAGTCAACTTCAGAAAGGAAGAAAGCTAGAAGTGCAAGAGTAATTACAAGACCTAATGTGGCTTCAAACACGAGACAAAATTCCGGAAACCGACACCTTTTTTCAAGTTGTACACTTTTGAGTGGCTTTAGATTATAATCTTACGATATCTTTCTGATTCATATTCTCATAATTGATCTGAACTTTGCCGGTATACGTCTATCTCATTGCATAACAATACTTGTAATTGTCTATCTCATCTCTTCTATCTCATTCCATATTATATGCCTTTACGATTCCGACGCAGCTGGTGCTCTCTACGCATAATATCTGCCTTCCAATCTGCCTTAATCTGAAGTGATCTGAAGTTTGATTGATTTTGATCTGATATATAATATGCTATGGCATCATACGCACCTTTACAGTCCAGATCAAATCAAATCATCACCAGATTTTCATCTGATGATGATTTGACTTGATCTGAAGTGTAACGGCGCGTATGATGCCATAGCATATTATATATCAAATCAAAATCAATCAAACTTCAGATCACTTCAGATTAAGGCAGATTGGAAGGCAGATATTATGCGTAGAGAGCACCAGCTGCGTCGGAATCGTAAAGGCATATAATATGGAATGAGATAGAATGAGATGAGATAGACAATTACAAGTATTGTTATGCAATGAGATAGACGTATACCGGCAAAGTTCAGATCAATTATGAGAATATGAATCAGAAAGATATCGTAAGATTATAATCTAAAGCCACTCAAAAGTGTACAACTTGAAAAAAGGTGTCGGTTTCCGGAATTTTGTCTCGTGTTTGAAGCCACAGCCAAGTGCCTTATCGCCTCACTGCTGCTTCCCGCTGAGAACTTTAGAAGCGAGCGGGCTACAAATATGGCACTGAGCGGGAGGCTAAAGCTGGCAGCGGGCGGACTGCTATGAGGGCTTCAGCGGGAAGCGAAAGTGGCCGCGATAAGGCCACGGCGCTTTTGGTGGGTTTTCGCGGTGGCTTTGTGGCTGCCGGCTGAGAGCCTGTGATTGTCTGAGAAGTGACTGGATTTCATATAAGGTGTGATATGTTTTGTTTCAGCTTGTTTTTGCGAAATCTCATCAAGGAAAAGTATCGTGAGAAGCAGAAGTCTCCGATAGACATGAAGATAGAGCAGTGGAGGATTGAGTTAGTTGGTGTAGGAGTGGTGAGTACTATTGTTATTTTCTGTAATCAATTGAAAAAGTTTTTCCAGTTCGATCCCGTCATACTTGCTAGAAGACTGGACTTCGATTACCGAAACTGGAATGGATTGCCGTTTGATGTGATTATCGATTATAGAATCAAGAAGGACAGTTTGGTGAGTGATAGTTAATTATAATTCCTTGTTCTTATTGTACAAGTTTTTATAGGCTGGTAAACTTCCAATAGGGCCATTGACATTGCCTGGTCTCGAGGAGAATAGAGAAGCCGAGAGTGAGAGTTATTCTGAAGTTGTTGTGAGTTCAATTTTCCATTATCACATGCGTGATAAAGATGTTTCTTTCAGAATCGTGGCGTGAAACGTGTAAATGCGGACTCGAAGTCGAATCCTAGGAAAAAGAAGTCATAAGGGTGAGTTAGATTATTTTTTATTTGAGGTAAAGGAGATAGAAGTGTTTACTATATCTCTTTTTTTATTTTTTTATTATTCTAGATAAGGCAAGGTTGTTGCGAGCACTTGTATTGCTTAAAGTGCGTGTACTCTAGCAGTATCTCCGTTTTTGCAGGTGACATTTGAGATCTTATGGTTCTGTCTGATTTTGATTATATTTTTTCGCTTTGTCGATGTGTACACTCTTATTGTTTCTTTAGCTCGGTGGGTTGTTTACCGGTCATTCTTTTTGTGCCTAATTTTTCTATCTTACTACTCACTTTGAGTTACTTCAGCAATAGTAGCTCAGTTTTACCTATGCTTAACACCTTGAAATTGAGTTGTTTCGATGAATCTCATCGATCATTAACTATGTACAATGCAGCGATCCCTATGAACGTGTCTTCGTAATCGTATTGTCGAGAATCTCAGTCTATCCGGTGTACAGTCTTTTTCAGCCCGGACTAGGCGAAACATCCCAAGTGGAGCAGCGCGTCCGCACCGCACTGGCTCAGCGAGACAGATTAGAATGAAGAGACGCAGACTGCAAAGCGGCGAGAATCGCTGCGAAGCGGACTCCCGCCAGTCCTATTTCCGCCTAAACTGAGTTGAAACTTATTATATGTGTATTATTTCATCGAACATGACTCATCGGTGGTTTCGTGAACGAGATGTTGTAAATCCGTTCGATCTGTATGACGTTTGCTCAAATAGATACTAATACTAGTCTTTGCTGGTCGATCTTCCGATGAGAGTCATGTGAATACTTGACAATGATGTGTTTCAATTGTACGAGTAAAATATTACTAGTGGAGTGTTCGAAGTTATCATGTATACCAATAATGTGTTGATATGTCATACTTTGTTTTTCTAGGACCTCCGCCGTCAATTTGATGCGAAACAGTCATAGAGACTATTCTGGTATGTCGAAAATGTAAATAGTATAACAGTTATTGTGTGGAGACAAAGGAGTCAACTTGTTAACGAGTTTCTTTCGGATATGACTGAGTTTAGTCTATTGAGTGGAGTTTGTAAATTCATTTGGAAACGTCTAATATAAAGGTTCTTCGCGTATGAGTTGTAAACTGGACTCATTACGTAGAAAGGACTTATGCTAGAAGCGTTTGATTCTGTACGATTTGTTTAGGCGTTCTCACAAATAGAGACCAAACTCTGCTAGTCATTATGATGAGTCATGCTTTTTCGGTAATGATCTGTTTCAGTTGTACCAGCAAAATGTTACTGGTAGAACGTTCGAAGTTATGAAATCATTATGATGAGTCATGCTTTTTTGGCAATGATCTGTTTCAGTTGTACCAGCAAAATGTTACTGGTGGAACGCCGAAGTTATGAAATAGTTCTAATTGTAGAATGGAGTTGTAAGATCACTTGGAATCGTCTAAAATAATGGTTCTTGCGTAGGAGTGGATTGGAATCATTACGCCATGAGGATTTTTGCTAAAAGCATGTGATTCTGTATGACCTGTTTCTGCGCCCTCCCAAATAGAGACCAATCTTTGCTAATCGAACTTCTGATGAGTCATGCTTCCTTGGCAATGTGTTTCAATCGTACCAGCGAGAGTTCAACGTTACGTAACATCAATAGTGTGTTTGTATTTCATACTTTGTTTTTCGGGCTAGGACCATCAAAATGACTCGAAACAGGCATAGAGGGTATTATCTAATCTCAAAGATGTAAATAACCGAACAGTTACTGTATGGAGTCAAAGGAGTCGACTTGCCGAGTTTCATTCGGCTATAGCTGTGTTCTGAATATTGGATGGAGTTTGAAGGATTCACTTGGAATCGCATAATGCAACGATTTATTGCGTAAGCATTGTATCATGGTCTCATTATGCTAAAAGGACTTATGCTAACGAATCACAAGCTGTATTTGTGCTGTAAAAGAATATCTGAAGTAGCAAAAACATTGTCAGTTGCGACAAATGGGAAATTTTGATCTTTCAATTTTAACATCATGTCTTGTGTCATATGGGTTGCTGAATGAGTCATCAGCAGTTATTCGTCGGAAGCAGTATTGCAAAAGAGATAAGAGTCTGCCTTGAATTCGACAAGAAAAAGGAGTTTTTTGAATTTGACTAGAGAGTCTGCTTTAAGTTCGACAAGGAAAAGGAGTTTTTCTGAATTTAACTATCTTTTGAGTTTCTTCAGGGATAATGTGTGTGGTCACGTATACACGTATACATTCTATTTGTCCACTTTGTAGTATCACATTAACTGTGGCAAAATCAAGTAAAGGAACAAAGAATTTAGAGAGTATATAATCTAACTTGATATATCGTATCATTATTGAACATTTTTCTCTTTTTACATCATAGTGTGATTCAGTAGTCAAAGGACTCAAATGTAAATGTTCGTGTTCAAACTACAATATGTGAAGAAATAACTATCCTGTTGGATAGTATGGACCAGTTGGTCTAATTGGCCAGTTGGCCTAAGTATGTAAAGACAGACTATGCGGATTAAGCATTATGTTATCAAGATGCTTTAAGACAGTATCTGTGCCAGGAGATAAACAAGCCCCGGGTAACCCTCACAGGCTTGTTATCTCTGACATGGTTATAATAGAAAGAATGTTTCGGTTTCGCCTCTGCCCCTGGACAGGTAGAATATAAACACTGATTACTCCCGAGGCTCATCAGTAGGGAGGAGTGATGAATGTGTCAGTGCTGGAAACTGGGGGTTTATATAGTAAATAAAGTAGGGCAGGTAGGCCAAAAAAGGGACGGGGGAAGGAAGGTCAAATGATTGAGATTAAAAAAGTGTTAACTTATTATTAATCTTTTGAACAGAACTCTAATGTTCTTAAATTTTTGGATTTCTGGATACTTGTATTTAACTTGAGTATTGGATCTAACGAATTTTAGAAAGGCGCCGGTTATTGAATCTTTTTTATAGTCCAATTGTACAAGTTGTGTCACAAGTTGACTGAATCTGCACTTGAAATCTGTGAATCGTGTGCAAGTTCTGAATATTCTAAGTATTTCTGTGTACACAATTGCTATCTTTTGTTTGTAACTGATATGTGAACTACCATGACTAAATTTGAATACGTTAAAATTAAACCGGCAGTTTTGTTGTACTGTTTAGTGACTAGCTCATTATTAGTAATCCTAATATTGAGATCTAGGAAAATGCATTCATGTGTGCTTATCTGTGTGGTTTTAAGGTCTAGGATGTTATTGTATGTGTCATGTAGCATCTCTAAAACTGTTTCAGTACTATAGTTGTGTATAATGAGGTTATCATCCATATACCTAAAGAGTTTGAATATGCTTTCATCTCTGTACTTATTTGAAGCGTAACCGTATTCCAGATAGGAAAGTGTTGAATCTGCAATTATTGGGCTGGTATTACCGCCTTGGGGCACTCCTTTGGTTTCAATGAATAACCTGTTACCAAGTGTGCAGTAACTATTATTAAGTATGTAATCTAATAGGTACAAGAGGTCTTGTATCCTGTAATTTCTGGCGTTTGTTTCCTTGAGAATATTGGAGTAATATGTTCTGTTTCCTTTGGTAACTAAGGTACTCACAATTTGCATTACGAAAGCATATCTTTAGGATTTCTCTAATACTAGTAATGATGGTTGACTCGTTCCTGGTCTGTTTTCATTACAGGTCTGCCTGTTTCTGGTCTATTTCTTGCTGGCCCTCGCTTGTCGACTCTCTGTTTCGGACTTTGCTTTCCCCACTTCGCTTTTACGGCAACCGCTTCCCTTTTCTACTACGTGGGTTCACGATTTCATGTTTTTTTCGATTTATCGTGTTCGTGTTTCTCGGTTTATCGTGTTTACTAATCATGTTTTGCTGGCTTGTCACCCACTTCCGGATGAGCAACAGCACTGCTCTTTAATACCGTAGACAGCTGCGTTTCATACATGGCTTTCCCAGAATAAGACAGGTGTTTTCAAGCGTCGGTAGTGTCAGGTTGGTGGATACCTGGCAGGAACAGGAACCAATCGCAGGCGTTTTGGACAGTCCACAAAAGTGGTAATGGCACTCTCCAATGCCAATCACCTGACCTCTTTTGACCAAATAAAAATTTTTCTTTCTCAACACGTGAGGCCCTTATTCGCTGTTTCTTGTTCTGGTGAAAGGTGACAGGCTAGTCTCTTACTCTAGCAATGTTTCGTCACTCACAAAGGCTTTGGCACACGTTTACGTGTATGAGAAAAATAAAGATAAGGAAACGACGATTATTGAAGAAACAAGCTTTTTCGTCCTGTGAAAGAAATAGGTATAAAGTACTGCGTTGATATCGCGGAGTCACCGCAAAGAATACACATCGCCAACCCACAATTTTTAAGAAATTGCATCTATGCACTTGAGTGAGTATGCAGTAATTAGAGCTTACTGTTTCATTTGCAAATTGAGGTCATGGGGCTGATTATAAGAGCACAATCAAATGATGTGATTACTACTTTTTAACAAGGCTCGGCACAGGTGGCTTGCAAAGCAAGCTGGATATCGTTTTTGGGGGAAAAAGCAAAGTGGATGTCGTTTTTGCGGAAGAGCATAACGCTGTCTTTCGATCTGCTGCCGGCACGATGCCGGCATGCCGCAAGCAAATAAACAAAGGGTTTGTTTACAACGAAGTGGAGATGAAATGGCACCAAAATAGGCGTGTAGATGGGCAGTGGGGGGGGGGGGGGGTTGGGACTATGTATGAAAAATTATGAAAAAATTATGTTAAGGGCATGGCAAACTTTTTTTGGGGTTAGGTGGCTTCCAGCCACCTGGATAGCCACCTGAGGTGGCTTAGCGCCAACAAAGTCATATAATTCCTATCCTTCACATAATTTTTCAAATTTTCTACATAGAGGTAATCTACATCTAATATTCTACAAAACAGCTCTTGTACCTCCCCAAACCCTCTCTTCCCCGCGTAGTTATAGCCCTCCAAATCATCTGGATGGCAGTGGCAAAGCTGCTCCAAGGTCGCGGTGGTGCGCGGCGGACACAGCATGCCGCCAACCCGGGGAATACAAACAGTCAATAGTTCTTATCGCCTATTTATTGTCGATCTTGTATTCTATTCCATTCTTTTTGTTTTCAAGTTTGATGTATTCGTTAGCGTTTCAAGGGGGATGTCGTACTTTTGTGGCGAAGTCAAGGGGCACTTCGTTTTTTGCATTTTCAACTAGCCATCTCGTCCCGAGTTCTGCTTTTCAAAGTGATAGCAAAGGATTGGAGCACACCATACTTGGTACTATAAGTAGAAAAACAAAAATGATTGTGACGTCGTTGAAGCAAATGTGATGCAATCTATTAGCAATCGCTAAGGAGCTTGCTGTAAGTGACTTAATGACACTGAACAGATGATCCAATTGAGTTTTTTCATCACTGAAAAACACCACTTATCTCCTCTAGATAAAAACTTGTCATCAAATCTACGGCTCACTTCAGAAATCATAATCGGCTAAAAATCTGGCTGAAAGACGTTAACGAAACATTTGCCATAACTGAATATCATATTTAAATGAAGGTGAGCAGAATGGAGCTACGAATCATGAACACCCAGAAAGGCATGTGATCTAATGGCCCTAAAGAAGTGAAAACCATGAGTACTAGAGTTAATACTCGCTTTAGAGCAATTAATTTTTTTACCGTCTTTGGTGTGAGTTCAAAACAAGCATCATGCAGATAATCATAGCGTGTTCTTGTAATCATATGTTTAGACATAAATTTAAAGCATGTTATCAAAAAAGCCACGAATTCCGGAGAGGAATGCGTTTTGGGCGTTCATTCATCAAGCCTTGAGCGAAGTAAGTATTTGCATCTGGGATACTTTATTTGAAAAACATACGATTTTTTGACACTTAACTTTTCGGTAGAAAAAATGATCTTGTGCGTCATCTTCATAAAAATACCATTCGATTTTGAGCATTGCAAAATTCATTCAATGGCAATGCATATAGGGTGATTGTTGTTTGTGAAACAAAGACTTCCTCCATGTCGATTGGCAAAATCATCTGAAAGCTCCGAAAACATCGTAGAATTGTCATTCGACACACTTGCTCACAAGCAACGGACACACTTGTCACGAATTGCGGTCTTGGTTCAAGGATCAACATAAGTTTTTTCGTGACATTAACAGTCAAGGGATTTTCCATCTAATTTTTCAAATCTGATTACATATAAGCGATTAAAAGAAGTACTCGCATATGACTGATATGGGACTTTATTTGTAAGTGTATAAAAGGAGAGTGTGTTCGGTCGGTCATACGTTCTCGATTTCTCGCTTCAAATGTTGTAGGGCTTGCCTTCCACGAATATTCCTATTGATGTCAAAGAGGTAAGCCCTCAGAAGCCATTACAGTCAACATAACATAACCCTATTTTGCAGCTGCTTATACAATGCTGAGAAAGATATTATGTGATAGGTGAAACCGAAATGTTGACCTTTTTTTCTGGTATCTTAGTACAGCCTTTATTTAAAGAGGTGCATTTATATTAGGTGGGTTCAAAAGTTTTGTCAGTTTTTCAATCCATCGGCAAACACGCTGGAATAGAGATAAATAAACGCTTCAAAATGCGTCTAATGCAGAATTTCTTTCTCTTTCTAGCCGTTGAACTCCCATTGTGTTACGTTGCGAGAATAACGAGATATTCGCTGGAAATTACAACCACTCGTTTTTACCATGTTCAAAATTTGCTAATTTTCAAAATTTTTGTATGAGACTTTCGGAGGAGCCCCAATAGCCAGCAGATAGGGCCAACCTTTCGCCAACTTATGCAATTTTTTCTTTTTATCAGCTGCTTTTCCAGATTTTTGCTAAACAATTTTCTAAAAGTTTTGTGTTTTGGAAAAATTGCATAACCTGTTATTGCACCAAACACTGCAAAACCTACAGAATACTGAGGTTTTGACATTCGATTATTACTACCGCTACCATTACAAAGTAAATGAGCGATTTTCGCTTTAAATTATGAAGATTTCGAAACATAGGTTACGCCAGTGCGCACTCCTGAAATTAGGAAATACGATTTCCCCACAAATTTCTCCTGTCTCGGCAAAAAAGACAATTATTAGAAAAAGGAGAAGAATCTGCATCGAATGGTGCCTGAAGTGTTTAACACATTTTATGTTCTACGAGGTAAAAACAGGCTGAATGTATAATTTGGTCACACCAAAAAATAAATCGTAGAAATTCTGAAAGACAAGCCGTTGGGCATAAAAAATTGCTTCTGTTAGCAAAAAGTTGCCTTATCTGCCGGTTATTATGGCCCTCCAAATGTCTCATACAAAAATTTTGAAAATTAGCGAAAGTTGGATATGGTAAAAACGAGTGCTTGTAATTTCCAGCAAATATCTCGCCACTATCGCAACAAAACACAATGGTAATTCAGCAGCTAGAAAGAGAAAGAATTTCTGCATTAGACGCATTCTGAAGCGTTCGTTTATCTTCATTCTAATGTGTTTGCCGATGGATTGAAAAAGCTAACAAAACTTTCGGACCAACCTAATATTACAAATTTGAGTTAACAATGAATTTCTCTCTTTTTACAATCCTACAACTTTACTTCTTGGCCAGCACAGAGGCACTCATGTGTGAACTTCCCGATCCTCTAGTGAATGCAGCTTTGCTATGCAGAGTCGAGGTAAATACTTTAAAAGCTTGCAGATTGCAGTACATAGGTTCTTGTATGTAACGCAAGAATTCTGATACTTGAATGATCATTGAAGCGACTTCCTTTTCAGCTTCTCCTTTTCTCTTTGCAGAGTCCGAAAGAAGAAACAAGTCCCTGCTTTTGAGAAAAACGCAATTCAATCAAATAGCCCGCGCAGTTGGTGCGATCAAGGGAGAAATCGTAAAATGAAAGCGGCAAAGGGGTAATCCTTCACAGAGCACTATTTGCCATCTTCGTTCGGGCCTTGCACATTTCTGGCAACTCTACAAATTCTATTCGTAACCTTCATCATTGAGGTGTTTGCGAGTTAGAAGTACCTCAAATGCTTTTGTAAAGCGCATGATATCTTTTTTTGGACAAGTTCAAAATTTCAGAAAAGCAAACGCTTCGGAATGTAAGAGGCTATAAATTTCTGAGAATAGTGCTAACACATTTTCGGGTCAACCTAATATCTTGACGGAAGCGTTTCTACGAATATTGGATATGAGATTTATCATACTACGTACATCTCACTTTAAATGGTCTCTGAAACTAGTATTTTTCGTGAACTGAAGAAACGGCAGACATAGGTATCATAAGTGTGAAACAAACTCAATGGTATAGATTTTACCAAAGGTGTCCGCATCATGAAAATAATCGGCTACTGCAATAGAGAGGGAGTCATTTAGTTGGAAGATGTCAAATGCCCATAATTTGAACAGCTAAAGAGTTTTTCATTCACTTTCGCACTTTCACACTACACTTTAGATCTTACTATCGTGTCCTCACCGGTGTACGTTAGGCGGAATATGCAGAATCTACGTTGGTGAACATGATCAACCTCTTCTGCACGTTGTTTTTTGTAATCTCTCGCTATCAACACTGCTACGTATGATAATAGCATATAACGTGGCAATTTAGAGGGTACAAAGAACCGTGCTTTGCAGTAGAGATTGGTAAGTAGTCTTAAATATGTCTTCACTGGAAGTTTTCCGGGCACAAAAAGCGAGAAAACAGATACTTCAAAAGTGGTATCCTCCTCCCCCCCCCCCCCACCAGCCTCTCCCACATAGGTCATTGTACACTACTACTTATACTAAGCCTTACTTAGTATAATCTCAAAACGTTTGTGCGCTTTTATAATCGAGAAATACCAGGTTTGACATAGAAAACTCAAAAAGAGCATTTCGGCATTTTCACACCATTTTTGTTTCTCAATTTTGAGCCCCGGAGAAAATCCACCAAATGCATTTTTGGGTAGTACTGTGTGTCTATTATAAAGGATGTCCCAAAAAATGTGCCTATTCTTTGATTGTGAATAACTCCCTTGTAATGGAGTGTTTCCAGAAGCTCTAGATGACATTTGTAGAGCGAGGTTAAACTTCGATTTGCAGTATGGAGCGAATCATCTATCGCTCTTCATTACTGTAGGATTACGGTACGAAATTAGACAAGGATTTTAGGGCCATTGGAGGCTATATTCTGCCTGGGAACAAAACCGAACAAGCCAAAAACTTTTATACTACGGTAAAAGGAGCCGCTGATCCCGAATTTGAAATTTTCATTCTATTGTGATGCTTCTTTTCAGAGTTATCCCCGGTAAATCGTAATAACTCAGTTCCCAGCATTTGTCAGAAATGTAATTACACCGTCAGAAAAGCTGGAAACAATCGTAAAAAGTTGTTAGGTGGAATCAGCACGCGCGAAAATATTAATACACGATTTTTCAGATTTTTTGAAAAAAATTTCATTAGGTGGTAAATTTCACATTAAATCCATATGCTGGAAGTTCTTACCGTAATCCTACAGTAATGAAAAGCGATCAATGATTCGCTCTATGCTGTAAATCTAAGTTTAACGTCGCTCTACAAAACGGTACCTAAAGCTTCTCGAAACACTTCATTACAAGGGAATCATTTACAATCAAACAGTAGGCACATTTTTTTTGGGACACCCTGTATAGAGATCAAGGTGGAAATCCATAGAGACTTTCTGGAAGGAGATCTGATTTCAAGGGTGGTTGAAAAATTTTGGGTTTTGACTCCAAATTTTATCTGGATTATGGCTTAAGTGTATCTTTGGTGGTCTATTTGTGGAGCTCTATCGAATGGTACTCTGAGTCTTCTAGGAAAACAAAAACAGCTTAATTCATCTGAAAATGGTACTTTTGGGACAAACCTGATAGAATCACTGTGGAAAAAGCCGTCTGCCAAAATTTCCTATAAAGTCTCAAAAACTGCCTAGCAGGGTTTTTACGCTTGCTGATTTTACTACACATTTTCGAGTTTGTTGAACGTCTCGAGGGTACGATCCATTTTGAATTGGAAAGATAATTGTTATGAGAGAATACTACTTACGAGAGAATACTACTAATTAAGCATTAAGTGAAATGCTACCCATATCTAAAGTTCGCGACTTTGATTAATCTAATGCGAAAGCTTTTAGCTTGTTTCTTTTATTTTGCGAAGCAAAATATGGCTTTCAATGTCCTAGAATCTTTCTTGAAGTTCCTACAGTTATTCTGCACTAATGAAGAGCGATCGGAAATTTGCTCGTGCTAAGTCTAAGTCAAAGCCAGCTCTACAGAACAATGCCCAAAATTTGACGAAGGCATGAAAGCTAGTGAGCTATCAACGATCAAACTGTTTGCACCTTTTTTGGGACACGTATGTCGTGGAATAGCAAGCTTTAGTAACACGTATGTCGTGGAATAACAAGCTTTAGTAAAGACAGAGTTGTGTATATTGTGCACAACTTTATGAGGTGTTATTTTTGACATAATTTGCGACGTTTCTCTTACAAATGCCTATGAATTTCATAGCAGAGAAATCAAGGTTATCTTTGTTATCTCTTTGCAATCTCGAAATTTTCCTTGCACTAAAAATATCATCTGTTTCTCTGTCAAGTTGTGTCAAAGAAGTTTCTTTCGTTTGTCGTTTTATCGACCGCTCTATGTATTGCCTACTCTCTCAGGACATTTTTTTCAGAGAGTTTACGTCAGTTCGACCAGTATGAGAATTTTCAATTATATCTTCTTGTTACCTACCATATTGATGGTACGACCAAGCAAGACATGACTTAGTTTGCGTTTCTACACCTTGGACTTACTGGCTTTGCAGTACTTCATTCTTTACAGGTTTTCTGTGCTGTAAACGTTGCTGCAAGCCCAGTTATGAGTCGGCAGGAGGCACTTGAACATCTTCGCAAGTTGTTCGCAAAATTCCCCCCCAAAAGGCTCTAACCTGCTCCAAAAGCTATCCACGTCGTTCGCTTGCAGCCTGGAATTCAACAAAAACTCAAACCATTGGGACATTGATATTTCATACTCGATTGTCGATAAACCTTGGCATTGTTGTAGTACAGTTCACAAGCTGCCAACCAAGATTGGTAGCAAGACTTTATTATGCGATAAGCCATCGTCCCGCGCTCCGTTCGCCGCCTTCATTAGGGCTTCATGAAAGATCGAGACTTTGAAAACTTCCCGCTTAAAAGTCCTGTATGGCAATAGATTTATTTTAACTAAATGATGGAGTGGCAGACTAGATGTTGAAAGCCTGACTCCAGCCTTGCCAGATCGGGACATAGAGACCAAACAGCCAGTACTGCGCTGGAGCTGCGCTATGAGTGAGTATGATAGTCAGTGTCAAAATGCCCTTTGTGTGTTATAGTCAGTGTCAAAATGCCCTGTGTAGGGCGTCACCTCCGCTTCGCGGAGGTTCGGATTGGCTCTGCTATCCGTATGCCTTTCTTGTGCTCGCAGAATGATGACTTTGAAACTCACCGTGCGATGCTGAATATCACAAATGAATTGTAAACAACTGTTCATTTTCGAAGCATCTCCATGTAAGATCGGTAATTTTGAGAAAGAAAACTTTTTTTGCAAAGAAGCACCTTCATCTTAATTTGATAGTCATAAGGATAGTCGTCACCTTGGGCTACATTTCCGTGCAAAATAGTGATAGCCGCTTATCGAAACGGCTCGTTTTTGTACATAGTCTACATGCTGATACAGTGTAATATGCAAAATTGTAGCTCAAAAGCTGGGCTGCAGCTCCCTCTATGAATTTCGTGACAGACAAACATACACACATGCACAAAAAGACAGATTGCGCTTTACTGTAGGTGATGATACCCGGGCGGAGCCGTATATATATACAGGTGTCCGTAAAGTATGTATACACTGTTTGATCGTTAACATCTCTTTTCCCAAGAAGTCTTTTGCCTTGCTTCAGGCACCATTTTGTAGAGCTGGCTTCAACTTAGATTTGCAGTATAGAACGAATCACCCAACTCTCTTCGTTACTGTAGGATTACGGTAGAAACTCGAAACATATGGTGTCAATGTGAAAAAAAAACTGCCGTCTCAAAACTTTTCAAATTAATGTGAAAACTGTGTAATAGGGTTTTTATGGACGCTGAGTTCAATACTCAACTATTCACAAGATTGCGAAGCTTTCTAAACGGTGCAACCGCACTTTTTAGGAGCATTGAAAAATGGCCGCTACCTCTTACCTGGCATAACTCTTCAATGAAGCATCATAAGTTGAAAACTTTACAGTTAGAATCAGCAACTCTAATTAGCCCAGTGTAAAAGTTTTCAGTCTGTTTTGTCTCCTTTCTGAGGCAAAATATGACCTTTCATGGCCTAAAACCCTCTTTCAACTTTCTACCGTAATCCTACAGTAAAGGGGAAAGATGGACGATTCGCTCTATACTGTAAATCTAAGCAGAAGCCAGCTTAAAATGGTACCTGAAGCAAGGCAAAAAACTTCTTGAAAAGAGATATCAACGATCAAACAGTGTATACATACTTTACGGACACCCTATATATCATCGGCTTCCAGATTCATGTGGAGGTGGAGTCTTGCCAACTCACCGCGTGACGGTTTTTGCTAGCGAGAGAGTAAGAAAAGCAATGCTATGACGTGGAGTACAAGTTTTTACAAGTTTACCTGTGATCAGGCAAAGTCTGCAATATACCTCCACACGAATCTGGAAACCGATCATACACATATATATATATGTATATATATTAGGTTGTCCGGAAAGCAATGTTCGTTTTGAATTCCAACGGCAACAAATCACACACTTTTCATTCCTGAATAGCTTTCAAGGTATTATTTGATAGAGCAAAGCAAGCTCTACAAGATGGCCTTCTTGCTTTAGCAAGAGCTCTGATCCACCTCGAATTTTGAGCCAAAAGCTAAAAAGATTTAACTGCTCGAAAAATCAAGAAAAATCATAATTCAGTTCGTAAGAATTCTACAAAAATTCTAGCTTGCTCACGTAAACATTATGCACATAAAACATATATGTACGCCTTTGCCATATATTTTCCTTTGTTAGAAATCAAAAAAACGAAAATTTTCATGCTTTTGCAAAAGTGATGCTGTGTCGTCCCCACATAAGTAGATGTATACTACATAGAAGTACAAACGTGGATTTTCAGCTTTTTACAAGCTTTAGTTATCGAGAAATTTGAATTTTAGTTTGGACCACCTGAATAATGAAAGCTATCATAACTTATAATAACGGGCTAAGGATGTTTACGTGACTTTGTGTGTCTGTCTGTGTGAGAGTGTGTCTGTTACGAAATTCGTAGAGCGTGCTCCAGCCAACCTACTGGGCCCAAATTTCGCACAGCGCATGCTACCCGCAAGAAAATCCAACATGCAAAAGCACGAGCAGATTTGTTGTGTGGATCCCTCAGAAACTGCGTGTCAAACGGATCCACTTTTCATTTGGGCCGCAAAATTGGGTCCATAATTCCACTTTTTGTAGAGTCGTGAATGTTTATGCCAAGTAAATGTGCTAGCCATGAACTTAGGCCCAAAAAAGTGATCGAAAGTCCATTACTTTACAAAAACGGCGCCAAAAAGTATTGATTGCATGAATGGTCATTTTGCCGAGGTTTTACCAGAACATTTGACAAGACTTTTGCACAAAGATGTAGCTGACGGTGACTGCTATTCTCATTGCAACTGTTAAGACCATGGGAAAATCAAAAACCTATGAAAATCTGCGTTTGTTCTCCTGCAAAAAGTCTCATCCACGCGAAGTCACCAATTTCACATAAAAAAGCTTTCAGAATGAGTAGTTGTTTACATTTTGTTCGTGATAGTTGGCATCGCTCGGTGAGTTCCAATGCCATCATTATGCGAGAAGGAGTAGAGCCTAGACAGTAGAGCCAAGGCGAGCCTCTGCGAAGCAGAGGTGACAGAGGTGTCAAGTCCAATATGCAAAAGCAGAAGCGAATCCGTTGAGCGGATCCCTCAAAATCTGCCCGCGTGACCGGTCCACATGGCTTTCGACCCATATATTGAAGGCTGCTGTATTACCAGTTGCAAAGGCATGGCTCTGTATCCATGCAAATCTGTGAGTCATAAGTTTCGATGCAAAAAAAGTTGCCAAAAGATCTGTTCTCATACAAACGGCGCCAAGAAGAGATAGCTGGGTAAATCCTCGGTTTTTAAATCTTCTACTCAATAATCTGAAAAGATTTTTGCTCAGATATGTAGCACACAGTAATTGTTTTCAAAGCAGCTACCATTTCATTAGCAGTTCTATAACTATTCGAAAAACGTATTCATTCTTCATTGCCAGAACTTTTTTCGTCTAAGCTCACCGACTTTTAATGGCAGAGCTTCTAAAATGTACATTTTCTAGCACTTCATTTGTAACGTTCGCATCTCTAGGTAAGTTTCATTGCTAATTGAGAGTGGGAGAGAAGCAAGACTTAAGTAGAATTGGATATGTACGCGCGTAGATGTGTAGAAACGTTAGCGCAGCTCTGTAAGCCTTGCTTACTTCTATAAACGCAGCCAATGCGGTCCTGTGAGGTATACGCGCCGCGTCTAAGTACAAGCATTGTATTTATTGGGTTCCATTTTCCATAAACAAAATGAATTGAAGTCTTTCTAAGCCACATTGTCTTTCAACCACATAATCAAGCACATGGGACGGGTAAGAATGAAGATATTGAATTTATGCATGCACAGTGCTAGCTTGCGTACAGAAGTGTTTCAAGTCATGTGGCACCAGCAGTTATTCCGGTTAAACGTTTGTGCCCAAAATATGATTGAATTCCATTTGAGTATGTATGATTCCAACTATCGTACTTAAACAGAGAATGACTATGTGAAGTTCTAATGTGGTTCAAGTTAGGTTATGTGGGAACAACCGCACAGAATTCGAAGAAAACAAAACTTAACAAAACTTAATCTAAATTTTTCCTTAAATGCAATGGGTTCATTGCAATCGAAGTGTTCTAGGCGGTGGGTTATGTGTGATTTCATGGCTCTACCTAAATCAAAAATCATTGGTTCTCAAACTGTGACGAGGCTGAGCCGCTGTACCCCAGCGCTGTCTGTGGATCAGTTACGCACCGAGACTAAACAGCGGTGTTAGCCTAACTAGCGCGTCTTTGCCTCTTCGGAGTTTGGAAGCAATTTGAATTATCTTCTTTTTGTCTTTCCATATTGTTTGTTCAAGCTTTAAGGAATGCTTTGAAAAGTGCCATTTGCATTACTTCTGTCTTTTCTTTCCTGATGTTAGTCACATGAGTCTTTTTACTCTTCAATAATGAGGATCTTGGCTATTTACGTCTACAAGTATGCCAAAAATATATGCACATTTCATATTCTTCATAAGGTTTACATAATCTTAGCTGTCACACATGCTACTATTATATTAAGTCAATGCAAAAGTTCTGTTGCATCATTTTCCAAAAATCATAATTTTATGCTCTCTCTAGATCTGTACTAATTTTGCTAAATAGAAGAACCCTTTTTCTTTGTGGCAGTGCTTTTGATGCTCTCTAATGAAGGGGCAGTTTTTGGTATCGAGGAAGGAAAACAAAACCTTTTCGGTCATTCTGAGCTAGGCTTAAAAATTTGGAACTTGCGGCGACAGAATTCCGAGCAAGCTGTACAATAAGCCTTTTCCACAATATACAACAGTGCAGAGTTCGTGTCAAAGGTTTGACCATGAAGGTTTCTGCAGAGAGTTATAATTTTCAAAAAAGTTAAGTTTGCACCGTTTGGAGAGCAAGAAGTAATTTTTCAATAATGATGCGACAGAATTTCGCGCCTAATATTTGCTGCTCAAAATGGAGTTAAGACGCTTCTGGGAGTTTTCAGGACAAATTTAGGTTAATTTTTTGCCTCAGAGTATAGCTGACGATTTACCATTGGCTCTCGAGTATGTATTTTCAATATTAGGTTCCTTTCTGAGCAGTTCTGTTTTCTACGCCAACGCCGCGAAGGCATTGAGTTATGTAAGTCCGACTGAGGACCTTTTGCTGAAATGTTATGCGGCCGCTTTTCTTCACTTGCTTTTATTGGAAAAATGCTGAGTTCGCAAGTTTTTGTTATGCATGCTATCGTTTGAAACGTAAAAGCAGTAAGTGGTCGTTTTTTTTATTGACCCCAAGGAATATAGGTGCTAATAAATTAGCTTTTGCAATCTTTTGAACTGATTTACATACGCTCAATTTTGTTAACGACATGAACTTATCAATGAAATCGTAACCGACAAATTATCTACTTTCGGCTGATTGTGGTTAACAAAATTGAAGTATACCTATGTGTAAAACGCATAGGAAACATTGTAATATTATGAATTTGCGCTACACTAACAACAATCAATGCTGACTTTTGCATCGATCGTAGCTAAGCGTCCAAATGTTTTGCGATACGAACAGAGAAGCTTGCGTCGCAAATGTGTAGATGTATCAAACAAGAACTTATCATTGACCCCTGTTATAAACCTGCTTTTTAGATGTCGCTAAGAATGTAACAATTAATAATTCAGAATTTGAAAAGCGAAATGGAACTAAATCAGCAACACGGAAATCGTGTGCGTGGGCGTCCTCGCATCCACGCATCCAATGCTGAACGTCAGCGAAGTTATCGTACTTCTCAAGGAGAAGCACAGCGTGCTTCGCGACTGAGTGCTGACGCAGCACGTCATCGCGAGTCACGCGAAGTTGAAAGCTCCGTTCAAAGTGCCGAACGTCGCTTAGCTAACGCGCAACGAGAACATAGACGTCGTGAGACTGAGGACCCTGAAGAACGCGCTCAGCGTCGCACTGAGCACGCGCAGCTTCTACGAAGGATTCGTGAAGATGAAAATGAAGAGAGCCGAGTTGCACGTCGTACTCAAAACTCATTACGTCAGCAGAGACGTCGTGCGAATGAAAGTACCGAAGAGCGAGCCGAGCGTCGTTTTGAGGATGCTGAACGTCAGCAGAGACGTCGTGCGAATGAAAGTACCGAAGAGCGCGCAGGGCGTCTTATTCAGGATGCCGAACGTCACCAGAGGCGTCGTGCTAATGAAAGTACCGAAGAGAGTGAAGAACGTCGTTTAGAGAATGCTGAGCGTCAGCAGAGACGAAGACAAGTTGAAAGTACCGAATACCGCGCTCAGCGCCTTTTGGAGCAAAATCGACGTTGGCAGAATTTGCTGCAGAATGAGACGAGTGAGGAAGGCGCTGAACGCCGAAGAAGACATGCGGTGCAGCAGAGACTGTACCGAGCACAGCAGAACGAGGAAGAAGAAGCAGAGTATACGCAAGAAAATCCCGAAGGTCAGCATAGGCAAGACCATGGAGAGCAGCGAGCGCACGATGTGATGATGACTGGGAATCGTCAGCGCCGCAATGTTGCTCGCACCATCGGAATAGCACTCAGAGTACGCACGGCAACCCCGAGCTATCTAGGACAACTCGATCGTCGTTGCGTGAACTGTGGTGCACTTCATTTCGGTTTCGAGGTCAAGCAACAGCATGCTGATACTTTCGGTGATTGTTGCGATTTTGGACACTTTTCTCTGGATTTTTTCAACGATTTTCCTATTCTGATACAAGAGCTCTTTCTGGGAAGCTCATCACTGCTACAGCGAAGAGAACGCCGTAACAACTTCTTCACTAACATAAGAAATTTCAACTCAGCTTTGGCAATGGCTTCGATGGGTGCTCAGGTTGATGTGCCTCGAGGACGTGGGCCGTACTGCTATCGCATACATGGGCAAGTGTACCATCATATTGGCCCTCTTCATCCGAACGAGGAAAATGAACGGCAGTATGGGCAGATTTATGTCCTCGACACTGAGGTCGCAGCACAGCAGCGCCTGGGTATCGCGCAAAATGCGGACTGCGATCCTGAGCTGATGGTTTTTTTGAGCGAATGGTTTGCGCATAACAATGTTTATGCATTGTCGTTCAAAATGATGAGTGAGGTAGAAAGAGCTGAGGAAGAGGCAGCGCAGCTTGAAAATAGGCCTGCAAATCAGATTAGGATGGTTTTCGAAGAGAACCGAGAAAGAGGTGTCACCCGAGGAAGATATGCAGTTCCGACAACCAATGAAGTCGCTATCGTGTACGTTGGCAACGACAATGATGTTCTTCCTGCTAGAAGCCTTGCAGTGCACCTACGAGAGTCTGACGGAGTTCCTCTAATGAACATAAGCGACATCGATAAGAGGTGTGATCCCCTTACCTATCCGCTCCTATTTCCAACAGGAAGAGGTGGATGGGATCCTACCTTGACGGATAGACGGGGAGTGAGGATCACACAGATGAAATATTATTCGTACCTCTTTTCGATTCGCGAGACGTTTAATCCGATTTTATACGCTAGAAAGCTGTTCCAACAGTTTGCTGTTAACGCGTATGTGAAAATCGAGCAGAATCGTCTAAACTACCATAGAACTCATCAGGTCAATTTACGAGTTGATTCGTACAGAGGCCTACAAGATTATCTGGCAGGAGAGGACAATGACGGACCTCCAGGAAGCCGCGTAGTTTTGGCATCATCGCACGTAGGTAGCCCTAGAGCCATGCAGCAATCCTACCAAGATGCCATGGCGATTGTGGCCCGTTTCGGAAAGCCTACATATTTTTTGACGATGACGTGCAATCCGCAGTGGCGAGAAATTCAGGAAAACCTCTATGAAGGTCAGAATGCTTCCGATAGACCAGATCTTACGGCAAGGGTATTTAATGGAAAACTGAAGGAGCTAAGTGAGGATCTCTTCAAGAGAAACGTCCTTGGCGAAGTGGAAGCGTACGTTTACGTCATTGAATTTCAAAAAAGAGGTCTGCCTCATTGCCACATGTTGCTGATCATGAAAAACGGCTGGAAGGCGGAGACTGTAGATGATGTGGATAACGCAGTCTGTGCCGAAATACCGTGTCAAGAAGAGGAGCCACAGGCGTTCGCGGCTATAACAAACTTTATGATCCATCGAAAATGTGGCGTAGAAGATCCCAATTCACCATGTATGCGCGATGGAAAATGTTCTAAGCATTTTCCAAAACAGCTACGTGAAAGGACCTCTTTGGCAGTGGACGGTTATCCCAAGTACAGAAGGCGAAACCGCACAAGCGTCATGATCAACGGTGTTTCGTACAGTGACGAGTGGGTCGTGCCGACGAATCTGTTCCTAATAACGAAGTACGCATGTCATTTGAATCTCGAAATTTGCGGAACGATTTCGGCTGTAAAGTACCTCTACAAGTACATTTACAAAGGCCCAGACCGTGCACGAATCACAATCAAGAATGAGGCTGATGGACGTGCTAATGTGGACGAGATCAAACAACACCTGAACACCCGTTATGTCTGTCCACCGCAAGCTCTTTACAGAGTTTTTGGGTTACCCATGCAGGACAAGTCGCATACGGTGTTTAGATTAGCCGTACATTTACCAGGTCATCAATCCGTGCACTTCGTTGCTGGAGAGGAACAGCAGTATCTTGACCGCGCACGTAGCAATTTTACAACACTCACAGCTTTTTTTGAGCTGAATGCGCGTTGTGCAAGAACGTTTGATCACGGCGAGCCTTCTGAATTGGCTACAGATGCGCGGAATCTTTACTATTATGAGATTCCAGAACACTTCACGTTCACTGCTCGCCACGGTTGGAAGCCGCGAAGAAGAGGGGGCAAGGAGATAGGACGAATGTACACGGTTTCACCGAGAGATGTGGAGCGCTATTGTCTGCGCATTCTTTTACTGAATACCAAAGGAAAAACTTCATTCGAAGATCTTCGAACTGTTGACGGGCGTGTCTATGCAACTTTCTCAGACGCTGCAAAAGCTTCTGGATTTTTGGATGATGACACGTATTATCGTCAAAGTATGCAAGAGGCAGCGCAGTTTCAGACGCCATCCACTTTACGAGGCTTCTTCGCCTGTTTGCTTTGTTACTGCGAGATTGTGGATGCACAAGAACTGTGGAATGAGTTTGCTTCAGCGATGTCCGAAGATTACGTGCACCAAGGACTAGGTGAAGCTGATGCAGTAGCAGTAGCGTACTTCGACGTAGCGGACAAGATGCTACTGCTGGGTAGAGAGTTGCAACAAATCGTGGTATCTCCCGTACATGAGCGCCCCGAAATTCCTGCTGTTACGATAGACTTCGAACTGCATCGCAGTGAAGGAGCACGTATGTACGAGTCATTGAATGATGATCAGAAGAGAGCTGCTGATGACATCATAGCAGCAATGGATCGTGCCACTGATAGGTGTTTCTTCATTGACGGCCCAGGAGGGACCGGGAAGACTTATCTCTATACGGCTTTGTACAATCTAGCTGTTGGGCAGCATCGACAAGTGCTTTGTGTAGCTTGGACGGGCATAGCTGCAAACCTTCTTCCCGATGGACGAACGGTCATTTCTGCTTTCAAGCTCAACATGGCTGATGGTAACCGTTCTTCACTAATGAGAAGACAGCAGAGAGAGGCTCGTGAGCTTTTGAGGACGGATATTATCATTTGGGATGAAATTTCCATGGCGCCGAAATGCTCACTCGAGGCCGTTGATGCTCTCCTTAGGGACATCATGCAAAACGACAGGCCGTTTGGTGGAAAGCTGTTTATCATAGGTGGAGACTTTCGTCAAGTGTTACCTGTCATTGAGCATGGCAGAAGAGAGGACGTGGTGGAAGCATGTGTCACCAAGTCAACGCTGTGGTCGCTATTCAGGATTCACCGTCTTCGAGCCAATATGCGAGCTCGGAATGCAGGCCTTGATTGGCACAATTTTCTTCTGGAATTAGGAAGCGGTCGTAATAGCAGTGAAGAAGGATACGTGACTTTGGAGGAGAATCTATCATGCGCAGGAAACATCGTCACGGAGATCTTCGGTGAAGTTATTGAGCCACAAGAGACTCTTTGCGAGCGCGCAATCCTCGCTCCGAAAAATGTGAATGTGAAGAAGATCAATGACGAAGCTATGCAGCGCCTTCGCATTGAATGTGAGCAAGACGAAAGAATCTACAGGAGCGTGGATGAGGCTGTTCAGCAGGGTGGAGATTCTGGACTCTATCCGCTGGAATACTTGAACAGTCTTGATCTGCCAGGAATGCCGCCGCACGAGCTAAGACTGAAAAGGGGTGCAGTCATCATGTTGTTACGTAATCTGGATGTTACCAATGGGCTTTGCAATGGAACACGATTGAAGATTGAAAGTCTAGGACGTTTCGTGTTAGGATGTCGTTTCATTTGCGGCAACCGCAGAGGACAGCCCACAGTGATACCCAGAATTGACAACTATTGTGAAAAGCACCTTCCATTCCGGCTAAGGAGAAGACAGTTCCCTGTTCGAGTTGCATTTGCAATGACGATCAACAAATCGCAGGGGCAGTCATTTGACAAAGTGGGAGTATATCTTCCCGAAGATGTATTTAGTCACGGACAGCTTTACGTGGCTTTCTCGAGAGTTCGATCACCAGCAGGTCTCAAGGTTAGTGCTCCAAGGAGAACCGTAAAGAACATTGTTTATGAGGAAGTGCTGCTTTAAAAGACTATATAACACCTGCAACATAGGTAATACCGATCATTAATACGTTTCCAAGGCACTGATAATACTATTTCAAGAACGAAGAAAAACACTAAGCCAACATATGCTTTCCGTGGTGAACATATATATGCAAGCAGAAATCCATGATTACAGTGAAAAAAGAAAGGTACACTGGGCAGTTACAAAAAGTACATAGCAAGGTACTACTGCACAAAAAAGAGTACATTATCTATTCTTCTAATCATTTAGGTTCCAAAAATTGTTATAATGAAAAAATATCATTGGAATACAACAGCTACAAAAGAGTATTTTTGAAGTTAAGCAAGTTGATAGAAAGATCATTTTTGTCAAAAGCACACTGATTCAAAACTGATACGACTTAACATCTAAAATCAAGTGAGCACGTAAAAAGAAAAATGTTCCTACGCATTTTTTAAACATTATCTAGGTTGCTCTAGCAAGTCGCAGAATGATACAGATGCGCAACTGATAACGATACGTGCAAAAAGTGAGTGTTTGTACCATAATGGCAGATAAAAGGTTCTGTCAAAAAGCACAAGTATAAAGCTATTTTTCAAAACAAGTTTATTCCTTTACAGCGCGCGCTGTTTAGGCTTTGCAAATTATGGCATCCAGTGCTTGAGACTTGGAGGTCGCGCACAGAATGCAAATAAACCTTTTACATTTTTTAAAGAGAGGGTGTTGAATGGTACCGAAGAAAACAAAGAGTTTGCATAGCCCGAGTAGGTCATCTTCTACAAATAATTGATTGTTTCACGCAATAACGATTTGGTAATTTCATGCGTTTAAGACCTCAGTAAAGTCATGTATTTTTCGATAGATTTTGATATCTTTTGAGAAAGGAGAAGAGTGAATGTGTAATAGTTTTTGTAGCATTTACATGTGAGTTTTTCTATACAATAAGTCAAATTTTGGAGATTTCACGTAGTAATTGAAGGTAACAGTGACATTCTGACAAAGAACGTGCATGTTTTTGCTTCTCTACAGTGGAAAAACCAACCATCGAATTCCTCAGATGTATATATTCCTGACTGACTTCATGATATTGCAACTACAAGGCTAATGCTCGCAATGTTAGCTTCGTAAGAATAACATATCTTTTCATGAAGGAAAGCAAATCTCTTACCGTGAAGCTAAACTTCAACAAGTTCTCTACACAAGACTTTTATTTACAGAGATGCTTCACTGGGCTTAACTGCCACAGGTGGAAGAATGGGCTCTTTACAATCACGCGCAAGAACCAGGTTGCTCCACCTCAAACTTTCTAGAAAATGATTCACAAGTTACAGGAAGCAATGAAAAGAGAGAAAGAAGATATTTCTTATGCGCTCTAGAACAATGCTGGAAAGCCACCTTTATGTTCATAGACGAACACCAATCCTTTATTCGAAATTTTGTTAGTCAATATCAGCTGCGAGGCCTAGAAAAAAAATTTAGAGTTTTAGAAGAGGTAGGCTATCTGAGGACTTTGAAAAAGGCTGTGTCACTGCCATTCAAAGGTCCTTCTCTAGGAGATAGGTCAAGCTTTGATGCTTTTCTCATACGTACATGTAGAAGATAACAGTAAGTCAACCTACATTTGCAACGTTCAGAAAACTTAAGTTCATTGTAGAGACAATAGACAGCAGTAAAGAACTGCGACTGAGGGAAAGGAAGTGAATCCACTTCCTCTCAGAAGCCTTCGTCTAGGAGGAAAGTGCAAGACTTATTAGTTTCTCCCACAATTACTTGAAAACATACGCGTGAGTCTTTTTCTGCACAGTCGTGGAAAAAGTTACAGTTATTGTAGAAGCGGAAGGCAGCAGTTTCCAGCTGCCAATTGAGGGGAAGGCTTTATAACTGCCATCCCCTCAAATGCTGTCCAGTAGAAGAGAAGCGCAAGTCTCTATGCTTCTCCCAAATGAAGATTTGATGGTTAATTGTAAGTCAAATCCTTTTTGCAAAGTTCTGAAAAAAGTCACAATTATTGTAGAGGCGGTAGGCAGCAGTTTCCAGCTGCCAACTGAGGGGAAGGCTTTATGACTGCCATCCCCTCAGACGCCGTTCAGTAGAGGAGAAGCGCCTCTATGCCTTCTCCCAAATGAAGATTTGATGGTTAATTGTAAGTCAAATCCTTTTTGCAAAGTCTTGAGGAAAGTCACATTTATTGCAGAGGCGGTAGGCAGCAGTTTCCACCTGCCAACTCAGGTGAAGGCTTTATGACTGCCATCCCCTCAGACGCCATCCAGTAGAGGAGAAGCGCCAGTCTCTATGCCTTCTCCCAAATGAAGATTTGATGGTTAATTGTAAGTCAAATCCTTTTTGCAAAGTTCTGAAAAAAGTTACAGTTATTGTAGAGGCGGAAGGCAGCAGTTTCCAGCTGCCAACTGAGGGGAAGGCTTTATGACTGCCATCCCCTCAGACGCCGTTAAGTAGAGGAGAAGCGCCTCTATGCCTTCCCCAAATGAAGATTTGATGGTTAATTGTAAGTCAAATCCTTTTTGCAAAGTTCCGAAAAAAGTAACAGTTATTGTAGAGGCGGTAGGCAGCAGTTTCCAGCTGCCAACTGAGGGGAAGGCTTTATGACTGCCATCCCCTCAGACGCCGTTCAGTAGAGGAGAAGCGTCTCTATGCCTTCTCCCAAATGAAGATTTGATGGTTGACTGTAAGTTAAATCCTTTTTGCAAAGTTCTGAAAAAAGTTAGAATTATTGTAGAGGCGGTAGGCAGCAGTTTCCAGCTGCCAACTGAGAAGAAGGCTTCATGACTGCCATCCCCTCAGACGCCGTCCAGTAGAGGAGAAGCGCAATCTCTATGCCTTCTCCCAAACGAAGATTTGATGGTTAATTGTAAGTCAAATCCTTTTTGCAAAGTTCTGAAAAAAGTTACAGTTATTGTAGAGGCGGTAGGCAGCAGTTTCCAGCTGCCAACTGAGGGGAAGGCTTTATGACTGCCATCCCCTCAGACGCCGTTCAGTAGAGGAGAAGCGCCTCTATGCCTTCTCCCAAATGAAGGTTTGATGGTTAATTGTAAGTCAAATCCTTTTTGCAAAGTTCTGAAAAAAGTTACAGTTATTGTAGAGGCGGAAGGCAGCAGTTTCCAGCTGCCAACTGAGGGGAAGGCTTTATGACTGCCATCCCCTCAGACGCCGTTCAGTAGAGGAGAAGCGCCTCTATGCCTTCTCCCAAATGAAGGTTTGATGGTTAATTGTAAGTCAAATCCTTTTTGCAAAGTTCTGAAAAAAGTTACAGTTATAGTAGAGGCGGTAGGCAGCACTTTCCAGCTGCCAACTGAGGGGAAGGCTTTATGACTGCCATCCCCTCAGACGCCATCAGTAGAGGAGAAGCGCAAGTCTCTATGCCTTCTCCCAAATGAAGATCTGATGGTTAATTGTAAGTCAAATCCTTTTTGCAAAGTCCTGAGGAAAGTCACAGTTATTGTAGAGGCGGTAGGCAGCAGTTTCCAGCTGCCAACTGAGGGGAAGGCTTTATGACTGCCATCCCCTCAGACGCCGTCCAGTAGAGGAGAAGCGCAATCTCTATGCCTTCTCCCAAACGAAGATTTGATGGTTAATTGTAAGTCAAATCCTTTTTGCAAAGTTCTGAAAAAAGTTACAGTTATTGTAGAGGCGGTAGGCAGCAGTTTCCAGCTGCCAACTGAGAAGAAGGCTTCATGACTGCCATCCCCTCAGACGCCGTCCAGTAGAGGAGAAGCGCAATCTCTATGCCTTCTCCCAAACGAAGATTTGATGGTTAATTGTAAGTCAAATCCTTTTTGCAAAGTTCTGAAAAAAGTTACAGTTATTGTAGAGGCGGTAGGCAGCAGTTTCCAGCTGCCAACTGAGGGGAAGGCTTTATGACTGCCATCCCCTCAGACGCCATCCAGTAGAGGAGAAGCGCAAGTCTCTATGCCTTCTCCCAAACGAAGATTTGATGGTTAATTGTAAGTCAAATCCTTTTTGCTAAGTCTTGAAGAAAGTCACAGTTATTGTAGAGGCGCTAGGCAGCAGTTTCCAGCTGCCAACTGAGGGAAAGGCTTTATGACTGCCATCCCCTCAGACGCCGTTCAGTAGAGGAGAAGCGCCTCTATGCCTTCTCCCAAATGAAGATTTGATGGTTAATTGTAAGTCAAATCCTTTTTGCAAAGTTCTGAAAAAAGTTACAGTTATAGTAGAGGCGGTAGGCAGCACTTTCCAGCTGCCAACTGAGGGGAAGGCTTTATGACTGCCATCCCCTCAGACGCCATCCAGTAGAGGAGAAGCGCAAGTCTCTATGCCTTCTCCCAAATGAAGATTTGATGGTTAATTGTAAGTCAAATCCTTTTTGCAATGTCCTGTGGAAAGCCACAGTTATTGTAGAGGCGGTAGGCAGGATTGCCAGCTGCCAACTGAGGGGAAGGCTTTATGACTGCCATCCCCTCAGACGCCATCCAGTAGAGGAGAAGCGCAAGTCTCTATGCCTTCTCCCAAATGAAGATTTGATGGTTAATTGTAAGTCAAATCCTTTTTGCAAAGTTCTGAAAAAAGTAACAGTTATTGTAGAGGCGGTAGGCAGCAGTTTCCGGCTGCCAACTGAGGGGAAGGCTTTATGACTGCCATCCCCTCAGACGCCATCCAGTAGAGGAGAAGCGCAAGTCTCTATGCCTTCTCCCAAACGAAGATTTGATGGTTGACTGTAAGTTAAATCCTTTTTGCAAAGTTCTGAAAAAAGTTACAATTATTGTAGAGGAGGTAGGCAGCAGTTTCCAGCTGCCAACTGAGGGGAAGGCTTCATGACTGCCATCCCCTCAGACGCCGTCCAGTTGAGGAGAAGCGCAATCTCTATGCCTTCTCCCAAATGAAGATTTGATGGTTAATTGTAAGTCAAATCCTTTTTGCAAAGTTCTGAAAAAAGTAACAGTTATTGTAGAGGCGGTAGGCAGCATTGTCAGCTGCCAACTGAGGGGAAGGCTTTATCTGCCATCCCCTCAGACGCCGTTCAGTAGAGGAGAAGCGTCTCTATGCCTTCTCCCAAATGAAGATTTGATGGTTGACTGTAAGTTAAATCCTTTTTGCAAAGTTCTGAAAAAAGTTAGAATTATTGTAGAGGCGGTAGGCAGCAGTTTCCAGCTGCCAACTGAGAAGAAGGCTTCATGACTGCCATCCCCTCAGACGCCGTCCAGTAGAGGAGAAGCGCAAGTCTCTATGCCTTCTCCCAAATGAAGATTTGATGGTTAATTGTAAGTCAAATCCTTTTTGCAATGTCCTGAGGAAAGCCACAGTTATTGTAGAGGCGGTAGGCAGGATTGCCAGCTGCCAACTGAGGGGAAGGCTTTATGACTGCCATCCCCTCAGACGCCATCCAGTAGAGGAGAAGCGCAAGTCTCTATGCCTTCTCCCAAATGAAGATTTGATGGTTAATTGTAAGTCAAATCCTTTTTGCAAAGTTCTGAAAAAAGTAACAGTTATTGTAGAGGCGGTAGGCAGCAGTTTCCGGCTGCCAACTGAGGGGAAGGCTTTATGACTGCCATCCCCTCAGACGCCATCCAGTAGAGGAGAAGCGCAAGTCTCTATGCCTTCTCCCAAACGAAGATTTGATGGTTGACTGTAAGTTAAATCCTTTTTGCAAAGTTCTGAAAAAAGTTACAATTATTGTAGAGGAGGTAGGCAGCAGTTTCCAGCTGCCAACTGAGGGGAAGGCTTCATGACTGCCATCCCCTCAGACGCCGTCCAGTTGAGGAGAAGCGCAATCTCTATGCCTTCTCCCAAATGAAGATTTGATGGTTAATTGTAAGTCAAATCCTTTTTGCAAAGTTCTGAAAAAAGTAACAGTTATTGTAGAGGCGGTAGGCAGCATTGTCAGCTGCCAACTGAGGGGAAGGCTTTATCTGCCATCCCCTCAGACGCCGTTCAGTAGAGGAGAAGCGTCTCTATGCCTTCTCCCAAATGAAGATTTGATGGTTGACTGTAAGTTAAATCCTTTTTGCAAAGTTCTGAAAAAAGTCAGAATTATTGTAGAGGCGGTAGGCAGCAGTTTCCAGCTGCCAACTGAGAAGAAGGCTTCATGACTGCCATCCCCTCAGACGCCGTCCAGTAGAGGAGAAGCGCAATCTCTATGCCTTCTCCCAAACGAAGATTTGATGGTTAATTGTAAGTCAAATCCTTTTTGCAAAGTTCTGAAAAAAGTTACAGTTATTGTAGAGGCGGTAGGCAGCAGTTTCCAGCTGCCAACTGAGGGGAAGGCTTTATGACTGCCATCCCCTCAGACGCCATCCAGTAGAGGAGAAGCGCAAGTCTCTATGCCTTCTCCCAAACGAAGATTTGATGGTTAATTGTAAGTCAAATCCTTTTTGCTAAGTCTTGAAGAAAGTCACAGTTATTGTAGAGGCGCTAGGCAGCAGTTTCCAGCTGCCAACTGAGGGAAAGGCTTTATGACTGCCATCCCCTCAGACGCCGTTCAGTAGAGGAGAAGTGCCTCTATGCCTTCTCCCAAATGAAGATTTGATGGTTAATTGTAAGTCAAATCCTTTTTGCAAAGTTCTGAAAAAAGTTACAGTTATAGTAGAGGCGGTAGGCAGCAGTTTCCGGCTGCCAACTGAGGGGAAGGCTTTATGACTGCCATCCCCTCAGACGCCATCCAGTAGAGGAGAAGCGCAAGTCTCTATGCCTTCTCCCAAATGAAGATTTGATGGTTAATTGTAAGTCAAGTCCTTTTTGCAAAGTCCTGAGGAAAGTCACAGTTATTGTAGAGGCGGTAGGCAGCATTGCCAGCTGCCAACTGAGGGGAAGGCTTTATCTGCCATCCCCTCAGACGCCGTTCAGTAGAGGAGAAGCGCCTTTATGCCTTCTCCCAAATGAAGATTTGATGGTTAATTGTAAGTTAAATCCTTTTTGCAAAGTTCTGAAAAAAGTTAGAATTATTGTAGAGGCGGTAGGCAGCAGTTTCCAGCTGCCAACTGAGAAGAAGGCTTCATGACTGCCATCCCCTCAGACGCCGTCCAGTAGAGGAGAAGCGCAATCTCTATGCCTTCTCCCAAACGAAGATTTGATGGTTAATTGTAAGTCAAATCCTTTTTGCAAAGTTTTGAAAAAAGTTACAGTTATTGTAGAGGCGGTAGGCAGCAGTTTCCAGCTGCCAACTGAGGGGAAGGCTTTATGACTGCCATCCCCTCAGACGCCATCCAGTAGAGGAGAAGCGCAAGTCTCTATGCCTTCTCCCAAACGAAGATTTGATGGTTAATTGTAAGTCAAATCCTTTTTGCTAAGTCTTGAAGAAAGTAACAGTTATTGTAGAGGCGCTAGGCAGCAGTTTCCAGCTGCCAACTGAGGGAAAGGCTTTATGACTGCCATCCCCTCAGACGCCGTTCAGTAGAGGAGAAGCGCCTCTATGCCTTCTCCCAAATGAAGATTTGATGGTTAATTGTAAGTCAAATCCTTTTTGCAATGTCCTGAGGAAAGCCACAGTTATTGTAGAGGCGGTAGGCAGGATTGCCAGCTGCCAACTGAGGGGAAGGCTTTATGACTGCCATCCCCTCAGACGCCATCCAGTAGAGGAGAAGCGCAAGTCTCTATGCCTTCTCCCAAATGAAGATTTGATGGTTAATTGTAAGTCAAATCCTTTTTGCAAAGTTCTGAAAAAAGTAACAGTTATTGTAGAGGCGGTAGGCAGCAGTTTCCGGCTGCCAACTGAGGGGAAGGCTTTATGACTGCCATCCCCTCAGACGCCATCCAGTAGAGGAGAAGCGCAAGTCTCTATGCCTTCTCCCAAATGAAGATTTGATGGTTAATTGTAAGTCAAGTCCTTTTTGCAAAGTCCTGAGGAAAGTCACAGTTATTGTAGAGGCGGTAGGCAGCATTGCCAGCTGCCAACTGAGGGGAAGGCTTTATCTGCCATCCCCTCAGACGCCGTTCAGTAGAGGAGAAGCGCCTTTATGCCTTCTCCCAAATGAAGATTTGATGGTTGACTGTAAGTTAAATCCTTTTTGCAAAGTTCTGAAAAAAGTTAGAATTATTGTAGAGGCGGTAGGCAGCAGTTTCCAGCTGCCAACTGAGAAGAAGGCTTCATGACTGCCATCCCCTCAGACGCCGTCCAGTAGAGGAGAAGCGCAATCTCTATGCCTTCTCCCAAACGAAGATTTGATGGTTAATTGTAAGTCAAATCCTTTTTGCAATGTCCTGAGGAAAGCCACAGTTATTGTAGAGGCGGTAGGCAGGATTGCCAGCTGCCAACTGAGGGGAAGGCTTTATGACTGCCATCCCCTCAGACGCCATCCAGTAGAGGAGAAGCGCAAGTCTCTATGCCTTCTCCCAAATGAAGATTTGATGGTTAATTGTAAGTCAAATCCTTTTTGCAAAGTTCTGAAAAAAGTAACAGTTATTGTAGAGGCGGTAGGCAGCAGTTTCCGGCTGCCAACTGAGGGGAAGGCTTTATGACTGCCATCCCCTCAGACGCCATCCAGTAGAGGAGAAGCGCAAGTCTCTATGCCTTCCCCCAAATGAAGATTTGGTGGTTAATTGTAAGTCAAGTCCTTTTTGCAAAGTCCTGAGGAAAGTCACAGTTATTGTAGAGGCGGTAGGCAGCATTGCCAGCTGCCAACTGAGGGGAAGGCTTCATGACTGCCATCCCCTCAGACGCCGTCCAGTAGAGGAGAAGCGCAATCTCTATGCCTTCTCCCAAACGAAGATTTGATGGTTAATTGTAAGTCAAATCCTTTTTGCAAAGTTCTGAAAAAAGTAACAGTTATTGTAGAGGCGGTAGGCAGCAGTTTCCAGCTGCCAACTGAGGGGAAGGCTTTATGACTGCCATCCCCTCAGACGCCGTCCAGTAGAGGAGAAGCGTCTCTATGCCTTCTCCCAAATGAAGATTTGATGGTTGACTGTAAGTCAAGTCCTTTTTGCAAAGTCCTGAGGAAAGTCACAGTTATTGTAGAGGCGGTAGGCAGCATTGCCAGCTGCCAACTGAGGGGAAGGCTTCATGACTGCCATCCCCTCAGACGCCGTCCAGTAGAGGAGAAGCGCAATCTCTATGCCTTCTCCCAAACGAAGATTTGATGGTTAATTGTAAGTCAAGTCCTTTTTGCAAAGTCCTGAGGAAAGTCACAGTTATTGTAGAGGCGGTAGGCAGCATTGTCAGCTGCCAACTGAGGGGAAGGCTTTATCTGCCATCCCCTCAGACGCCGTTCAGTAGAGGAGAAGCGTCTCTATGCCTTCTCCCAAATGAAGATTTGATGGTTGACTGTAAGTTAAATCCTTTTTGCAAAGTTCTGAAAAAAGTTAGAATTATTGTAGAGGCGGTAGGCAGCAGTTTCCAGCTGCCAACTGAGAAGAAGGCTTCATGACTGCCATCCCCTCAGACGCCGTCCAGTAGAGGAGAAGCGCAATCTCTATGCCTTCTCCCAAACGAAGATTTGATGGTTAATTGTAAGTCAAATCCTTTTTGCAAAGTTCTGAAAAAAGTTACAGTTATTGTAGAGGCGGTAGGCAGCAGTTTCCAGCTGCCAACTGAGGGGAAGGCTTTATGACTGCCATCCCCTCAGACGCCATCCAGTAGAGGAGAAGCGCAAGTCTCTATGCCTTCTCCCAAACGAAGATTTGATGGTTAATTGTAAGTCAAATCCTTTTTGCTAAGTCTTGAAGAAAGTCACAGTTATTGTAGAGGCGCTAGGCAGCAGTTTCCAGCTGCCAACTGAGGGAAAGGCTTTATGACTGCCATCCCCTCAGACGCCGTTCAGTAGAGGAGAAGCGCCTCTATGCCTTCTCCCAAATGAAGATTTGATGGTTAATTGTAAGTCAAATCCTTTTTGCAAAGTTCTGAAAAAAGTTACAGTTATAGTAGAGGCGGTAGGCAGCACTTTCCAGCTGCCAACTGAGGGGAAGGCTTTATGACTGCCATCCCCTCAGACGCCATCCAGTAGAGGAGAAGCGCAAGTCTCTATGCCTTCTCCCAAATGAAGATTTGATGGTTAATTGTAAGTCAAATCCTTTTTGCAAAGTTCTGAAAAAAGTAACAGTTATTGTAGAGGCGGTAGGCAGCAGTTTCCGGCTGCCAACTGAGGGGAAGGCTTTATGACTGCCATCCCCTCAGACGCCGTTCAGTAGAGGAGAAGCGCCTCTATGCCTTCTCCCAAATGAAGATTTGATGGTTAATTGTAAGTCAAATCCTTTTTGCAAAGTTCTGAAAAAAGTTACAGTTATAGTAGAGGCGGTAGGCAGCACTTTCCAGCTGCCAACTGAGGGGAAGGCTTTATGACTGCCATCCCCTCAGACGCCATCCAGTAGAGGAGAAGCGCAAGTCTCTATGCCTTCTCCCAAATGAAGATTTGATGGTTAATTGTAAGTCAAATCCTTTTTGCAAAGTTCTGAAAAAAGTAACAGTTATTGTAGAGGCGGTAGGCAGCAGTTTCCAGCTGCCAACTGAGGGGAAGGCTTTATGACTGCCATCCCCTCAGACGCCGTCCAGTAGAGGAGAAGCGTCTCTATGCCTTCTCCCAAATGAAGATTTGATGGTTGACTGTAAGTCAAGTCCTTTTTGCAAAGTCCTGAGGAAAGTCACAGTTATTGTAGAGGCGGTAGGCAGCATTGCCAGCTGCCAACTGAGGGGAAGGCTTCATGACTGCCATCCCCTCAGACGCCGTCCAGTAGAGGAGAAGCGCAATCTCTATGCCTTCTCCCAAACGAAGATTTGATGGTTAATTGTAAGTCAAGTCCTTTTTGCAAAGTCCTGAGGAAAGTCACAGTTATTGTAGAGGCGGTAGGCAGCATTGTCAGCTGCCAACTGAGGGGAAGGCTTTATCTGCCATCCCCTCAGACGCCGTTCAGTAGAGGAGAAGCGTCTCTATGCCTTCTCCCAAATGAAGATTTGATGGTTGACTGTAAGTTAAATCCTTTTTGCAAAGTTCTGAAAAAAGTTAGAATTATTGTAGAGGCGGTAGGCAGCAGTTTCCAGCTGCCAACTGAGAAGAAGGCTTCATGACTGCCATCCCCTCAGACGCCGTCCAGTAGAGGAGAAGCGCAATCTCTATGCCTTCTCCCAAACGAAGATTTGATGGTTAATTGTAAGTCAAATCCTTTTTGCAAAGTTCTGAAAAAAGTTACAGTTATTGTAGAGGCGGTAGGCAGCAGTTTCCAGCTGCCAACTGAGGGGAAGGCTTTATGACTGCCATCCCCTCAGACGCCATCCAGTAGAGGAGAAGCGCAAGTCTCTATGCCTTCTCCCAAACGAAGATTTGATGGTTAATTGTAAGTCAAATCCTTTTTGCTAAGTCTTGAAGAAAGTCACAGTTATTGTAGAGGCGCTAGGCAGCAGTTTCCAGCTGCCAACTGAGGGAAAGGCTTTATGACTGCCATCCCCTCAGACGCCGTTCAGTAGAGGAGAAGCGCCTCTATGCCTTCTCCCAAATGAAGATTTGATGGTTAATTGTAAGTCAAATCCTTTTTGCAAAGTTCTGAAAAAAGTTACAGTTATAGTAGAGGCGGTAGGCAGCACTTTCCAGCTGCCAACTGAGGGGAAGGCTTTATGACTGCCATCCCCTCAGACGCCATCCAGTAGAGGAGAAGCGCAAGTCTCTATGCCTTCTCCCAAATGAAGATTTGATGGTTAATTGTAAGTCAAATCCTTTTTGCAAAGTTCTGAAAAAAGTAACAGTTATTGTAGAGGCGGTAGGCAGCAGTTTCCGGCTGCCAACTGAGGGGAAGGCTTTATGACTGCCATCCCCTCAGACGCCGTTCAGTAGAGGAGAAGCGCCTCTATGCCTTCTCCCAAATGAAGATTTGATGGTTAATTGTAAGTCAAATCCTTTTTGCAAAGTTCTGAAAAAAGTTACAGTTATAGTAGAGGCGGTAGGCAGCACTTTCCAGCTGCCAACTGAGGGGAAGGCTTTATGACTGCCATCCCCTCAGACGCCATCCAGTAGAGGAGAAGCGCAAGTCTCTATGCCTTCTCCCAAATGAAGATTTGATGGTTAATTGTAAGTCAAATCCTTTTTCCAATGTCCTGAGGAAAGCCACAGTTATTGTAGAGGCGGAAGGCAGCAGTTTCCGGCTGCCAACTGAGGGAAAGGCTTTATGACTGCCATCCCCTCAGACGCCGTTCAGTAGAGGAGAAGCGCCTCTATGCCTTCTCCCAAATGAAGATTTGATGGTTAATTGTAAGTCAAATCCTTTTTGCAAAGTTCTGAAAAAAGTTACAGTTATAGTAGAGGCGGTAGGCAGCACTTTCCAGCTGCCAACTGAGGGGAAGGCTTTATGACTGCCATCCCCTCAGACGCCGTTCAGTAGAGAAGAAGCGCCTCTATGCCTTCTCCCAAATGAAGATTTGATGGTTAATTGTAAGTCAAATCCTTTTTGCAAAGTTCTGAAAAAAGTAACAGTTATTGTAGAGGCGGTAGGCAGCATTGTCAGCTGCCAACTGAGGGGAAGGCTTTATCTGCCATCCCCTCAGACGCCGTTCAGTAGAGGAGAAGCGTCTCTATGCCTTCTCCCAAATGAAGATTTAATGGTTGACTGTAAGTTAAATCCTTTTTGCAAAGTTCTGAAAAAAGTTAGAATTATTGTAGAGGCGGTAGGCAGCAGTTTCCAGCTGCCAACTGAGAAGAAGGCTTCATGACTGCCATCCCCTCAGACGCCGTCCAGTAGAGGAGAAGCGCAATCTCTATGCCTTCTCCCAAACGAAGATTTGATGGTTAATTGTAAGTCAAATCCTTTTTGCAAAGTTCTGAAAAAAGTTACAGTTATTGTAGAGGCGGTAGGCAGCAGTTTCCAGCTGCCAACTGAGGGGAAGGCTTTATGACTGCCATCCCCTCAGACGCCATCCAGTAGAGGAGAAGCGCAAGTCTCTATGCCTTCTCCCAAACGAAGATTTGATGGTTAATTGTAAGTCAAATCCTTTTTGCTAAGTCTTGAAGAAAGTCACAGTTATTGTAGAGGCGCTAGGCAGCAGTTTCCAGCTGCCAACTGAGGGAAAGGCTTTATGACTGCCATCCCCTCAGACGCCGTTCAGTAGAGGAGAAGCGCCTCTATGCCTTCTCCCAAATGAAGATTTGATGGTTAATTGTAAGTCAAATCCTTTTTGCAAAGTTCTGAAAAAAGTTACAGTTATAGTAGAGGCGGTAGGCAGCACTTTCCAGCTGCCAACTGAGGGGAAGGCTTTATGACTGCCATCCCCTCAGACGCCATCCAGTAGAGGAGAAGCGCAAGTCTCTATGCCTTCTCCCAAATGAAGATTTGATGGTTAATTGTAAGTCAAATCCTTTTTGCAATGTCCTGAGGAAAGCCACAGTTATTGTAGAGGCGGTAGGCAGGATTGCCAGCTGCCAACTGAGGGGAAGGCTTTATGACTGCCATCCCCTCAGACGCCATCCAGTAGAGGAGAAGCGCAAGTCTCTATGCCTTCTCCCAAATGAAGATTTGATGGTTAATTGTAAGTCAAATCCTTTTTGCAAAGTTCTGAAAAAAGTAACAGTTATTGTAGAGGCGGTAGGCAGCAGTTTCCGGCTGCCAACTGAGGGGAAGGCTTTATGACTGCCATCCCCTCAGACGCCATCCAGTAGAGGAGAAGCGCAAGTCTCTATGCCTTCTCCCAAATGAAGATTTGATGGTTAATTGTAAGTCAAATCCTTTTTGCAAAGTTCTGAAAAAAGTTAGAATTATTGTAGAGGCGGTAGGCAGCAGTTTCCAGCTGCCAACTGAGAAGAAGGCTTCATGACTGCCATCCCCTCAGACGCCGTCCAGTAGAGGAGAAGCGCAATCTCTATGCCTTCTCCCAAACGAAGATTTGATGGTTAATTGTAAGTCAAATCCTTTTTGCAAAGTTCTGAAAAAAGTTACAGTTATTGTAGAGGCGGTAGGCAGCAGTTTCCAGCTGCCAACTGAGGGGAAGGCTTTATGACTGCCATCCCCTCAGACGCCATCCAGTAGAGGAGAAGCGCAAGTCTCTATGCCTTCTCCCAAACGAAGATTTGATGGTTAATTGTAAGTCAAATCCTTTTTGCTAAGTCTTGAAGAAAGTCACAGTTATTGTAGAGGCGCTAGGCAGCAGTTTCCAGCTGCCAACTGAGGGAAAGGCTTTATGACTGCCATCCCCTCAGACGCCGTTCAGTAGAGGAGAAGCGCCTCTATGCCTTCTCCCAAATGAAGATTTGATGGTTAATTGTAAGTCAAATCCTTTTTGCAAAGTTCTGAAAAAAGTTACAGTTATAGTAGAGGCGGTAGGCAGCACTTTCCAGCTGCCAACTGAGGGGAAGGCTTTATGACTGCCATCCCCTCAGACGCCATCCAGTAGAGGAGAAGCGCAAGTCTCTATGCCTTCTCCCAAATGAAGATTTGATGGTTAATTGTAAGTCAAATCCTTTTTGCAAAGTTCTGAAAAAAGTAACAGTTATTGTAGAGGCGGTAGGCAGCAGTTTCCGGCTGCCAACTGAGGGGAAGGCTTTATGACTGCCATCCCCCCAGACGCCGTTCAGTAGAGGAGAAGCGCCTCTATGCCTTCTCCCAAATGAAGATTTGATGGTTAATTGTAAGTCAAATCCTTTTTGCAAAGTTCTGAAAAAAGTTACAGTTATAGTAGAGGCGGTAGGCAGCACTTTCCAGCTGCCAACTGAGGGGAAGGCTTTATGACTGCCATCCCCTCAGACGCCATCCAGTAGAGGAGAAGCGCAAGTCTCTATGCCTTCTCCCAAATGAAGATTTGATGGTTAATTGTAAGTCAAATCCTTTTTGCAATGTCCTGAGGAAAGCCACAGTTATTGTAGAGGCGGTAGGCAGGATTGCCAGCTGCCAACTGAGGGGAAGGCTTTATGACTGCCATCCCCTCAGACGCCATCCAGTAGAGGAGAAGCGCAAGTCTCTATGCCTTCTCCCAAATGAAGATTTGATGGTTAATTGTAAGTCAAATCCTTTTTGCAAAGTTCTGAAAAAAGTAACAGTTATTGTAGAGGCGGTAGGCAGCAGTTTCCGGCTGCCAACTGAGGGGAAGGCTTTATGACTGCCATCCCCTCAGACGCCATCCAGTACAGGAGAAGCGCAAGTCTCTATGCCTTCTCCCAAATGAAGATTTGATGGTTAATTGTAAGTCAAATCCTTTTTGCAAAGTTCTGAAAAAAGTTACAGTTATTGTAGAGGCGGTAGGCAGCAGTTTCCAGCTGCCAACTGAGGGGAAGGCTTTATGACTGCCATCCCCTCAGACGCCATCCAGTAGAGGAGAAGCGCAAGTCTCTATGCCTTCTCCCAAACGAAGATTTGATGGTTAATTGTAAGTCAAATCCTTTTTGCTAAGTCTTGAAGAAAGTCACAGTTATTGTAGAGGCGCTAGGCAGCAGTTTCCAGCTGCCAACTGAGGGGAAGGCTTTATGACTGCCATCCCCTCAGACGCCATCCAGTAGAGGAGAAGCGCAAGTCTCTATGCCTTCTCCCAAACGAAGATTTGATGGTTAATTGTAAGTCAAATCCTTTTTGCTAAGTCTTGAAGAAAGTCACAGTTATTGTAGAGGCGCTAGGCAGCAGTTTCCAGCTGCCAACTGAGGGAAAGGCTTTATGACTGCCATCCCCTCAGACGCCGTTCAGTAGAGGAGAAGCGCCTCTATGCCTTCTCCCAAATGAAGATTTGATGGTTAATTGTAAGTCAAATCCTTTTTGCAAAGTTCTGAAAAAAGTTACAGTTATAGTAGAGGCGGTAGGCAGCACTTTCCAGCTGCCAACTGAGGGGAAGGCTTTATGACTGCCATCCCCTCAGACGCCATCCAGTAGAGGAGAAGCGCAAGTCTCTATGCCTTCTCCCAAATGAAGATTTGATGGTTAATTGTAAGTCAAATCCTTTTTGCAAAGTTCTGAAAAAAGTAACAGTTATTGTAGAGGCGGTAGGCAGCAGTTTCCGGCTGCCAACTGAGGGGAAGGCTTTATGACTGCCATCCCCTCAGACGCCGTTCAGTAGAGGAGAAGCGCCTCTATGCCTTCTCCCAAATGAAGATTTGATGGTTAATTGTAAGTCAAATCCTTTTTGCAAAGTTCTGAAAAAAGTTACAGTTATAGTAGAGGCGGTAGGCAGCACTTTCCAGCTGCCAACTGAGGGGAAGGCTTTATGACTGCCATCCCCTCAGACGCCATCCAGTAGAGGAGAAGCGCAAGTCTCTATGCCTTCTCCCAAATGAAGATTTGATGGTTAATTGTAAGTCAAATCCTTTTTGCAATGTCCTGAGGAAAGCCACAGTTATTGTAGAGGCGGTAGGCAGGATTGCCAGCTGCCAACTGAGGGGAAGGCTTTATGACTGCCATCCCCTCAGACGCCATCCAGTAGAGGAGAAGCGCAAGTCTCTATGCCTTCTCCCAAATGAAGATTTGATGGTTAATTGTAAGTCAAATCCTTTTTGCAAAGTTCTGAAAAAAGTAACAGTTATTGTAGAGGCGGTAGGCAGCAGTTTCCGGCTGCCAACTGAGGGGAAGGCTTTATGACTGCCATCCCCTCAGACGCCATCCAGTACAGGAGAAGCGCAAGTCTCTATGCCTTCTCCCAAATGAAGATTTGATGGTTAATTGTAAGTCAAATCCTTTTTGCAAAGTTCTGAAAAAAGTTAGAATTATTGTAGAGGCGGTAGGCAGCAGTTTCCAGCTGCCAACTGAGAAGAAGGCTTCATGACTGCCATCCCCTCAGACGCCGTCCAGTAGAGGAGAAGCGCAATCTCTATGCCTTCTCCCAAACGAAGATTTGATGGTTAATTGTAAGTCAAATCCTTTTTGCAAAGTTCTGAAAAAAGTTACAGTTATTGTATAGGCGGTAGGCAGCAGTTTCCAGCTGCCAACTGAGGGGAAGGCTTTATGACTGCCATCCCCTCAGACGCCATCCAGTAGAGGAGAAGCGCAAGTCTCTATGCCTTCTCCCAAACGAAGATTTGATGGTTAATTGTAAGTCAAATCCTTTTTGCTAAGTCTTGAAGAAAGTCACAGTTATTGTAGAGGCGCTAGGCAGCAGTTTCCAGCTGCCAACTGAGGGAAAGGCTTTATGACTGCCATCCCCTCAGACGCCGTTCAGTAGAGGAGAAGCGCCTCTATGCCTTCTCCCAAATGAAGATTTGATGGTTAATTGTAAGTCAAATCCTTTTTGCAAAGTTCTGAAAAAAGTTACAGTTATAGTAGAGGCGGTAGGCAGCACTTTCCAGCTGCCAACTGAGGGGAAGGCTTTATGACTGCCATCCCCTCAGACGCCATCCAGTAGAGGAGAAGCGCAAGTCTCTATGCCTTCTCCCAAATGAAGATTTGATGGTTAATTGTAAGTCAAATCCTTTTTGCAAAGTTCTGAAAAAAGTAACAGTCATTGTAGAGGCGGTAGGCAGCAGTTTCCGGCTGCCAACTGAGGGGAAGGCTTTATGACTGCCATCCCCTCAGACGCCGTTCAGTAGAGGAGAAGCGCCTCTATGCCTTCTCCCAAATGAAGATTTGATGGTTAATTGTAAGTCAAATCCTTTTTGCAAAGTTCTGAAAAAAGTTACAGTTATAGTAGAGGCGGTAGGCAGCACTTTCCAGCTGCCAACTGAGGGGAAGGCTTTATGACTGCCATCCCCTCAGACGCCATCCAGTAGAGGAGAAGCGCAAGTCTCTATGCCTTCTCCCAAATGAAGATTTGATGGTTAATTGTAAGTCAAATCCTTTTTGCAATGTCCTGAGGAAAGCCACAGTTATTGTAGAGGCGGTAGGCAGGATTGCCAGCTGCCAACTGAGGGGAAGGCTTTATGACTGCCATCCCCTCAGACGCCGTTCAGTAGAGGAGAAGCGCCTCTATGCCTTCTCCCAAATGAAGATTTGATGGTTAATTGTAAGTCAAATCCTTTTTGCAATGTCCTGAGGAAAGCCACAGTTATTGTAGAGGCGGTAGGCAGGATTGCCAGCTGCCAACTGAGGGGAAGGCTTTATGACTGCCATCCCCTCAGACGCCATCCAGTAGAGGAGAAGCGCAAGTCTCTATGCCTTCTCCCAAATGAAGATTTGATGGTTAATTGTAAGTCAAATCCTTTTTGCAAAGTTCTGAAAAAAGTAACAGTTATTGTAGAGGCGGTAGGCAGCAGTTTCCGGCTGCCAACTGAGGGGAAGGCTTTATGACTGCCATCCCCTCAGACGCCATCCAGTAGAGGAGAAGCGCAAGTCTCTATGCCTTCTCCCAAATGAAGATTTGATGGTTAATTGTAAGTCAAATCCTTTTTGCAAAGTTCTGAAAAAAGTTACAGTTATTGTAGAGGCGGTAGGCAGCAGTTTCCAGCTGCCAACTGAGGGGAAGGCTTTATGACTGCCATCCCCTCAGACGCCATCCAGTAGAGGAGAAGCGCAAGTCTCTATGCCTTCTCCCAAACGAAGATTTGATGGTTAATTGTAAGTCAAATCCTTTTTGCTAAGTCTTGAAGAAAGTCACAGTTATTGTAGAGGCGCTAGGCAGCAGTTTCCAGCTGCCAACTGAGGGGAAGGCTTTATGACTGCCATCCCCTCAGACGCCATCCAGTAGAGGAGAAGCGCAAGTCTCTATGCCTTCTCCCAAACGAAGATTTGATGGTTAATTGTAAGTCAAATCCTTTTTGCTAAGTCTTGAAGAAAGTCACAGTTATTGTAGAGGCGCTAGGCAGCAGTTTCCAGCTGCCAACTGAGGGAAAGGCTTTATGACTGCCATCCCCTCAGACGCCGTTCAGTAGAGGAGAAGCGCCTCTATGCCTTCTCCCAAATGAAGATTTGATGGTTAATTGTAAGTCAAATCCTTTTTGCAAAGTTCTGAAAAAAGTTACAGTTATAGTAGAGGCGGTAGGCAGCACTTTCCAGCTGCCAACTGAGGGGAAGGCTTTATGACTGCCATCCCCTCAGACGCCATCCAGTAGAGGAGAAGCGCAAGTCTCTATGCCTTCTCCCAAATGAAGATTTGATGGTTAATTGTAAGTCAAATCCTTTTTGCAAAGTTCTGAAAAAAGTAACAGTTATTGTAGAGGCGGTAGGCAGCAGTTTCCGGCTGCCAACTGAGGGGAAGGCTTTATGACTGCCATCCCCTCAGACGCCGTTCAGTAGAGGAGAAGCGCCTCTATGCCTTCTCCCAAATGAAGATTTGATGGTTAATTGTAAGTCAAATCCTTTTTGCAAAGTTCTGAAAAAAGTTACAGTTATAGTAGAGGCGGTAGGCAGCACTTTCCAGCTGCCAACTGAGGGGAAGGCTTTATGACTGCCATCCCCTCAGACGCCATCCAGTAGAGGAGAAGCGCAAGTCTCTATGCCTTCTCCCAAATGAAGATTTGATGGTTAATTGTAAGTCAAATCCTTTTTGCAATGTCCTGAGGAAAGCCACAGTTATTGTAGAGGCGGTAGGCAGGATTGCCAGCTGCCAACTGAGGGGAAGGCTTTATGACTGCCATCCCCTCAGACGCCATCCAGTAGAGGAGAAGCGCAAGTCTCTATGCCTTCTCCCAAATGAAGATTTGATGGTTAATTGTAAGTCAAATCCTTTTTGCAAAGTTCTGAAAAAAGTAACAGTTATTGTAGAGGCGGTAGGCAGCAGTTTCCGGCTGCCAACTGAGGGGAAGGCTTTATGACTGCCATCCCCTCAGACGCCATCCAGTAGAGGAGAAGCGCAAGTCTCTATGCCTTCTCCCAAATGAAGATTTGATGGTTAATTGTAAGTCAAATCCTTTTTGCAAAGTTCTGAAAAAAGTTAGAATTATTGTAGAGGCGGTAGGCAGCAGTTTCCAGCTGCCAACTGAGAAGAAGGCTTCATGACTGCCATCCCCTCAGACGCCGTCCAGTAGAGGAGAAGCGCAATCTCTATGCCTTCTCCCAAACGAAGATTTGATGGTTAATTGTAAGTCAAATCCTTTTTGCAAAGTTCTGAAAAAAGTTACAGTTATTGTAGAGGCGGTAGGCAGCAGTTTCCAGCTGCCAACTGAGGGGAAGGCTTTATGACTGCCATCCCCTCAGACGCCATCCAGTAGAGGAGAAGCGCAAGTCTCTATGCCTTCTCCCAAACGAAGATTTGATGGTTAATTGTAAGTCAAATCCTTTTTGCTAAGTCTTGAAGAAAGTCACAGTTATTGTAGAGGCGCTAGGCAGCAGTTTCCAGCTGCCAACTGAGGGAAAGGCTTTATGACTGCCATCCCCTCAGACGCCGTTCAGTAGAGGAGAAGCGCCTCTATGCCTTCTCCCAAATGAAGATTTGATGGTTAATTATAAGTCAAATCCTTTTTGCAAAGTTCTGAAAAAAGTTACAGTTATAGTAGAGGCGGTAGGCAGCACTTTCCAGCTGCCAACTGAGGGGAAGGCTTTATGACTGCCATCCCCTCAGACGCCATCCAGTAGAGGAGAAGCGCAAGTCTCTATGCCTTCTCCCAAATGAAGATTTGATGGTTAATTGTAAGTCAAATCCTTTTTGCAAAGTTCTGAAAAAAGTAACATATTGTAGAGGCGGTAGGCAGCAGTTTCCGGCTGCCAACTGAGGGGAAGGCTTTATGACTGCCATCCCCTCAGACGCCGTTCAGTAGAGGAGAAGCGCCTCTATGCCTTCTCCCAAATGAAGATTTGATGGTTAATTGTAAGTCAAATCCTTTTTGCAAAGTTCTGAAAAAAGTTACAGTTATAGTAGAGGCGGTAGGCAGCACTTTCCAGCTGCCAACTGAGGGGAAGGCTTTATGACTGCCATCCCCTCAGACGCCATCCAGTAGAGGAGAAGCGCAAGTCTCTATGCCTTCTCCCAAATGAAGATTTGATGGTTAATTGTAAGTCAAATCCTTTTTGCAATGTCCTGAGGAAAGCCACAGTTATTGTAGAGGCGGTAGGCAGGATTGCCAGCTGCCAACTGAGGGGAAGGCTTTATGACTGCCATCCCCTCAGACGCCGTTCAGTAGAGGAGAAGCGCCTCTATGCCTTCTCCCAAATGAAGATTTGATGGTTAATTGTAAGTCAAATCCTTTTTGCAATGTCCTGAGGAAAGCCACAGTTATTGTAGAGGCGGTAGGCAGGATTGCCAGCTGCCAACTGAGGGGAAGGCTTTATGACTGCCATCCCCTCAGACGCCATCCAGTAGAGGAGAAGCGCAAGTCTCTATGCCTTCTCCCAAATGAAGATTTGATGGTTAATTGTAAGTCAAATCCTTTTTGCAAAGTTCTGAAAAAAGTAACAGTTATTGTAGAGGCGGTAGGCAGCAGTTTCCGGCTGCCAACTGAGGGGAAGGCTTTATGACTGCCATCCCCTCAGACGCCATCCAGTAGAGGAGAAGCGCAAGTCTCTATGCCTTCTCCCAAATGAAGATTTGATGGTTAATTGTAAGTCAAATCCTTTTTGCAAAGTTCTGAAAAAAGTTACAGTTATTGTAGAGGCGGTAGGCAGCAGTTTCCAGCTGCCAACTGAGGGGAAGGCTTTATGACTGCCATCCCCTCAGACGCCATCCAGTAGAGGAGAAGCGCAAGTCTCTATGCCTTCTCCCAAACGAAGATTTGATGGTTAATTGTAAGTCAAATCCTTTTTGCTAAGTCTTGAAGAAAGTCACAGTTATTGTAGAGGCGCTAGGCAGCAGTTTCCAGCTGCCAACTGAGGGGAAGGCTTTATGACTGCCATCCCCTCAGACGCCATCCAGTAGAGGAGAAGCGCAAGTCTCTATGCCTTCTCCCAAACGAAGATTTGATGGTTAATTGTAAGTCAAATCCTTTTTGCTAAGTCTTGAAGAAAGTCACAGTTATTGTAGAGGCGCTAGGCAGCAGTTTCCAGCTGCCAACTGAGGGAAAGGCTTTATGACTGCCATCCCCTCAGACGCCGTTCAGTAGAGGAGAAGCGCCTCTATGCCTTCTCCCAAATGAAGATTTGATGGTTAATTGTAAGTCAAATCCTTTTTGCAAAGTTCTGAAAAAAGTTACAGTTATAGTAGAGGCGGTAGGCAGCACTTTCCAGCTGCCAACTGAGGGGAAGGCTTTATGACTGCCATCCCCTCAGACGCCATCCAGTAGAGGAGAAGCGCAAGTCTCTATGCCTTCTCCCAAATGAAGATTTGATGGTTAATTGTAAGTCAAATCCTTTTTGCAAAGTTCTGAAAAAAGTAACAGTTATTGTAGAGGCGGTAGGCAGCAGTTTCCGGCTGCCAACTGAGGGGAAGGCTTTATGACTGCCATCCCCTCAGACGCCGTTCAGTAGAGGAGAAGCGCCTCTATGCCTTCTCCCAAATGAAGATTTGATGGTTAATTGTAAGTCAAATCCTTTTTGCAAAGTTCTGAAAAAAGTTACAGTTATAGTAGAGGCGGTAGGCAGCACTTTCCAGCTGCCAACTGAGGGGAAGGCTTTATGACTGCCATCCCCTCAGACGCCATCCAGTAGAGGAGAAGCGCAAGTCTCTATGCCTTCTCCCAAATGAAGATTTGATGGTTAATTGTAAGTCAAATCCTTTTTGCAATGTCCTGAGGAAAGCCACAGTTATTGTAGAGGCGGTAGGCAGGATTGCCAGCTGCCAACTGAGGGGAAGGCTTTATGACTGCCATCCCCTCAGACGCCATCCAGTAGAGGAGAAGCGCAAGTCTCTATGCCTTCTCCCAAATGAAGATTTGATGGTTAATTGTAAGTCAAATCCTTTTTGCAAAGTTCTGAAAAAAGTAACAGTTATTGTAGAGGCGGTAGGCAGCAGTTTCCGGCTGCCAACTGAGGGGAAGGCTTTATGACTGCCATCCCCTCAGACGCCATCCAGTAGAGGAGAAGCGCAAGTCTCTATGCCTTCTCCCAAATGAAGATGTGATGGTTAATTGTAAGTCAAATCCTTTTTGCAAAGTTCTGAAAAAAGTTAGAATTATTGTAGAGGCGGTAGGCAGCAGTTTCCAGCTGCCAACTGAGAAGAAGGCTTCATGACTGCCATCCCCTCAGACGCCGTCCAGTAGAGGAGAAGCGCAATCTCTATGCCTTCTCCCAAACGAAGATTTGATGGTTAATTGTAAGTCAAATCCTTTTTGCAAAGTTCTGAAAAAAGTTACAGTTATTGTAGAGGCGGTAGGCAGCAGTTTCCAGCTGCCAACTGAGGGGAAGGCTTTATGACTGCCATCTTCTCAGACGCCATCCAGTAGAGGAGAAGCGCAAGTCTCTATGCCTTCTCCCAAACGAAGATTTGATGGTTAATTGTAAGTCAAATCCTTTTTGCTAAGTCTTGAAGAAAGTCACAGTTATTGTAGAGGCGCTAGGCAGCAGTTTCCAGCTGCCAACTGAGGGAAAGGCTTTATGACTGCCATCCCCTCAGACGCCGTTCAGTAGAGGAGAAGCGCCTCTATGCCTTCTCCCAAATGAAGATTTGATGGTTAATTGTAAGTCAAATCCTTTTTGCAATGTCCTGAGGAAAGCCACAGTTATAGTAGAGGCGGTAGGCAGCACTTTCCAGCTGCCAACTGAGGGGAAGGCTTTATGACTGCCATCCCCTCAGACGCCATCCAGTAGAGGAGAAGCGCAAGTCTCTATGCCTTCTCCCAAATGAAGATTTGATGGTTAATTGTAAGTCAAATCCTTTTTGCAAAGTTCTGAAAAAAGTAACAGTTATTGTAGAGGCGGTAGGCAGCAGTTTCCGGCTGCCAACTGAGGGGAAGGCTTTATGACTGCCATCCCCTCAGACGCCGTTCAGTAGAGGAGAAGCGCCTCTATGCCTTCTCCCAAATGAAGATTTGATGGTTAATTGTAAGTCAAATCCTTTTTGCAAAGTTCTGAAAAAAGTTACAGTTATAGTAGAGGCGGTAGGCAGCACTTTCCAGCTGCCAACTGAGGGGAAGGCTTTATGACTGCCATCCCCTCAGACGCCATCCAGTAGAGGAGAAGCGCAAGTCTCTATGCCTTCTCCCAAATGAAGATTTGATGGTTAATTGTAAGTCAAATCCTTTTTGCAATGTCCTGAGGAAAGCCACAGTTATTGTAGAGGCGGTAGGCAGGATTGCCAGCTGCCAACTGAGGGGAAGGCTTTATGACTGCCATCCCCTCAGACGCCATCCAGTAGAGGAGAAGCGCAAGTCTCTATGCCTTCTCCCAAATGAAGATTTGATGGTTAATTGTAAGTCAAATCCTTTTTGCAAAGTTCTGAAAAAAGTAACAGTTATTGTAGAGGCGGTAGGCAGCAGTTTCCGGCTGCCAACTGAGGGGAAGGCTTTATGACTGCCATCCCCTCAGACGCCATCCAGTAGAGGAGAAGCGCAAGTCTCTATGCCTTCTCCCAAATGAAGATTTGATGGTTAATTGTAAGTCAAATCCTTTTTGCAAAGTTCTGAAAAAAGTTACAGTTATTGTAGAGGCGGTAGGCAGCAGTTTCCAGCTGCCAACTGAGGGGAAGGCTTTATGACTGCCATCCCCTCAGACGCCGTTCAGTAGAGGAGAAGCGCCTCTATGCCTTCTCCCAAATGAAGATTTGATGGTTAATTGTAAGTCAAATCCTTTTTGCAAAGTTCTGAAAAAAGTTACAGTTATAGTAGAGGCGGTAGGCAGCACTTTCCAGCTGCCAACTGAGGGGAAGGCTTTATGACTGCCATCCCCTCAGACGCCATCCAGTAGAGGAGAAGCGCAAGTCTCTATGCCTTCTCCCAAATGAAGATTTGATGGTTAATTGTAAGTCAAATCCTTTTTGCAAAGTTCTGAAAAAAGTAACAGTTATTGTAGAGGCGGTAGGCAGCAGTTTCCGGCTGCCAACTGAGGGGAAGGCTTTATGACTGCCATCCCCTCAGACGCCGTTCAGTAGAGGAGAAGCGCCTCTATGCCTTCTCCCAAATGAAGATTTGATGGTTAATTGTAAGTCAAATCCTTTTTGCAAAGTTCTGAAAAAAGTTACAGTTATAGTAGAGGCGGTAGGCAGCACTTTCCAGCTGCCAACTGAGGGGAAGGCTTTATGACTGCCATCCCCTCAGACGCCATCCAGTAGAGGAGAAGCGCAAGTCTCTATGCCTTCTCCCAAATGAAGATTTGATGGTTAATTGTAAGTCAAATCCTTTTTGCAATGTCCTGAGGAAAGCCACAGTTATTGTAGAGGCGGTAGGCAGGATTGCCAGCTGCCAACTGAGGGGAAGGCTTTATGACTGCCATCCCCTCAGACGCCATCCAGTAGAGGAGAAGCGCAAGTCTCTATGCCTTCTCCCAAATGAAGATTTGATGGTTAATTGTAAGTCAAATCCTTTTTGCAAAGTTCTGAAAAAAGTAACAGTTATTGTAGAGGCGGTAGGCAGCAGTTTCCGGCTGCCAACTGAGGGGAAGGCTTTATGACTGCCATCCCCTCAGACGCCATCCAGTAGAGGAGGAGCGCAAGTCTCTATGCCTTCTCCCAAATGAAGATTTGATGGTTAATTGTAAGTCAAGTCCTTTTTGCAAAGTCCTGAGGAAAGTCACAGTTATTGTAGAGGCGGTAGGCAGCATTGCCAGCTGCCAACTGAGGGGAAGGCTTTATCTGCCATCCCCTCAGACGCCGTTCAGTAGAGGAGAAGCGCCTCTATGCCTTCTCCCAAATGAAGATTTGATGGTTGACTGTAAGTCAAATCCTTTTTGCAAAGTTCTGAAAAAAGTTACAGTTATAGTAGAGGCGGTAGGCAGCACTTTCCAGCTGCCAACTGAGGGGAAGGCTTTATGACTGCCATCCCCTCAGACGCCATCCAGTAGAGGAGAAGCGCAAGTCTCTATGCCTTCTCCCAAATGAAGATTTGATGGTTAATTGTAAGTCAAATCCTTTTTGCAAAGTTCTGAAAAAAGTAACAGTTATTGTAGAGGCGGTAGGCAGCAGTTTCCGGCTGCCAACTGAGGGGAAGGCTTTATGACTGCCATCCCCTCAGACGCCGTTCAGTAGAGGAGAAGCGCCTCTATGCCTTCTCCCAAATGAAGATTTGATGGTTAATTGTAAGTCAAATCCTTTTTGCAAAGTTCTGAAAAAAGTTACAGTTATAGTAGAGGCGGTAGGCAGCACTTTCCAGCTGCCAACTGAGGGGAAGGCTTTATGACTGCCATCCCCTCAGACGCCATCCAGTAGAGGAGAAGCGCAAGTCTCTATGCCTTCTCCCAAATGAAGATTTGATGGTTAATTGTAAGTCAAATCCTTTTTGCAATGTCCTGAGGAAAGCCACAGTTATTGTAGAGGCGGTAGGCAGGATTGCCAGCTGCCAACTGAGGGGAAGGCTTTATGACTGCCATCCCCTCAGACGCCATCCAGTAGAGGAGAAGCGCAAGTCTCTATGCCTTCTCCCAAATGAAGATTTGATGGTTAATTGTAAGTCAAATCCTTTTTGCAAAGTTCTGAAAAAAGTAACAGTTATTGTAGAGGCGGTAGGCAGCAGTTTCCGGCTGCCAACTGAGGGGAAGGCTTTATGACTGCCATCCCCTCAGACGCCATCCAGTAGAGGAGAAGCGCAAGTCTCTATGCCTTCTCCCAAATGAAGATTTGATGGTTAATTGTAAGTCAAGTCCTTTTTGCAAAGTCCTGAGGAAAGTCACAGTTATTGTAGAGGCGGTAGGCAGCATTGCCAGCTGCCAACTGAGGGGAAGGCTTTATGACTGCCATCCCCTCAGACGCCATCCAGTAGAGGAGGAGCGCAAGTCTCTATGCCTTCTCCCAAATGAAGATTTGATGGTTAATTGTAAGTCAAGTCCTTTTTGCAAAGTCCTGAGGAAAGTCACAGTTATTGTAGAGGCGGTAGGCAGCATTGCCAGCTGCCAACTGAGGGGAAGGCTTTATCTGCCATCCCCTCAGACGCCGTTCAGTAGAGGAGAAGCGCCTCTATGCCTTCTCCCAAATGAAGATTTGATGGTTGACTGTAAGTCAAATCCTTTTTGCAAAGTTCTGAAAAAAGTTACAGTTATAGTAGAGGCGGTAGGCAGCACTTTCCAGCTGCCAACTGAGGGGAAGGCTTTATGACTGCCATCCCCTCAGACGCCATCCAGTAGAGGAGAAGCGCAAGTCTCTATGCCTTCTCCCAAATGAAGATTTGATGGTTAATTGTAAGTCAAATCCTTTTTGCAAAGTTCTGAAAAAAGTAACAGTTATTGTAGAGGCGGTAGGCAGCAGTTTCCGGCTGCCAACTGAGGGGAAGGCTTTATGACTGCCATCCCCTCAGACGCCGTTCAGTAGAGGAGAAGCGCCTCTATGCCTTCTCCCAAATGAAGATTTGATGGTTAATTGTAAGTCAAATCCTTTTTGCAAAGTTCTGAAAAAAGTTACAGTTATTGTAGAGGCGGTAGGCAGCAGTTTCCGGCTGCCAACTGAGGGGAAGGCTTTATGACTGCCATCCCCTCAGACGTCATCCAGTAGAGGAGAAGCGCAAGTCTCTATGCCTTCTCCCAAATGAAGATTTGATGGTTAATTGTAAGTCAAATCCTTTTTGCAAAGTTCTGAAAAAAGTTACAGTTATTGTAGAGGCGGTAGGCAGCAGTTTCCAGCTGCCAACTGAGGGGAAGGCTTTATGACTGCCATCCCCTCAGACGCCATCCAGTAGAGGAGGAGCGCAAGTCTCTATGCCTTCTCCCAAATGAAGATTTGATGGTTAATTGTAAGTCAAGTCCTTTTTGCAAAGTCCTGAGGAAAGTCACAGTTATTGTAGAGGCGGTAGGCAGCAGTTTCCGGCTGCCAACTGAGGGGAAGGCTTTATGACTGCCATCCCCTCAGACGCCGTTCAGTAGAGGAGAAGCGCCTCTATGCCTTCTCCCAAATGAAGATTTGATGGTTAATTGTAAGTCAAATCCTTTTTGCAAAGTTCTGAAAAAAGTTACAGTTATTGTAGAGGCGGTAGGCAGCAGTTTCCGGCTGCCAACTGAGGGAAGGCTTTATGACTGCCATCCCCTCAGACGCCATCCAGTAGAGGAGAAGCGCAAGTCTCTATGCCTTCTCCCAAATGAAGATTTGATGGTTAATTGTAAGTCAAATCCTTTTTGCAAAGTTCTGAAAAAAGTTACAGTTATTGTAGAGGCGGTAGGCAGCAGTTTCCAGCTGCCAACTGAGGGGAAGGCTTTATGACTGCCATCCCCTCAGACGCCATCCAGTAGAGGAGAAGCGCAAGTCTCTATGCCTTCTCCCAAACGAAGATTTGATGGTTAATTGTAAGTCAAATCCTTTTTGCTAAGTCTTGAAGAAAGTCACAGTTATTGTAGAGGCGCTAGGCAGCAGTTTCCAGCTGCCAACTGAGGGAAAGGCTGTATGACTGCCATCCCCTCAGACGCCGTTCAGTAGAGGAGAAGCGCCTCTATGCCTTCTCCCAAATGAAGATTTGATGGTTAATTGTAAGTCAAATCCTTTTTGCAAAGTTCTGAAAAAAGTTACAGTTATAGTAGAGGCGGTAGGCAGCACTTTCCAGCTGCCAACTGAGGGGAAGGCTTTATGACTGCCATCCCCTCAGACGCCATCCAGTAGAGGAGAAGCGCAAGTCTCTATGCCTTCTCCCAAATGAAGATTTGATGGTTAATTGTAAGTCAAATCCTTTTTGCAAAGTTCTGAAAAAAGTAACAGTTATTGTAGAGGCGGTAGGCAGCAGTTTCCGGCTGCCAACTGAGGGGAAGGCTTTATGACTGCCATCCCCTCAGACGCCGTTCAGTAGAGGAGAAGCGCCTCTATGCCTTCTCCCAAATGAAGATTTGATGGTTAATTGTAAGTCAAATCCTTTTTGCAAAGTTCTGAAAAAAGTTACAGTTATAGTAGAGGCGGTAGGCAGCACTTTCCAGCTGCCAACTGAGGGGAAGGCTTTATGACTGCCATCCCCTCAGACGCCATCCAGTAGAGGAGAAGCGCAAGTCTCTATGCCTTCTCCCAAATGAAGATTTGATGGTTAATTGTAAGTCAAATCCTTTTTGCAATGTCCTGAGGAAAGCCACAGTTATTGTAGAGGCGGTAGGCAGGATTGCCAGCTGCCAACTGAGGGGAAGGCTTTATGACTGCCATCCCCTCAGACGCCATCCAGTAGAGGAGAAGCGCAAGTCTCTATGCCTTCTCCCAAATGAAGATTTGATGGTTAATTGTAAGTCAAATCCTTTTTGCAAAGTTCTGAAAAAAGTAACAGTTATTGTAGAGGCGGTAGGCAGCAGTTTCCAGCTGCCAACTGAGGGGAAGGCTTTATGACTGCCATCCCCTCAGACGCCATCCAGTAGAGGAGGAGCGCAAGTCTCTATGCCTTCTCCCAAATGAAGATTTGATGGTTAATTGTAAGTCAAGTCCTTTTTGCAAAGTCCTGAGGAAAGTCACAGTTATTGTAGAGGCGGTAGGCAGCATTGCCAGCTGCCAACTGAGGGGAAGGCTTTATCTGCCATCCCCTCAGACGCCGTTCAGTAGAGGAGAAGCGCCTCTATGCCTTCTCCCAAATGAAGATTTGATGGTTGACTGTAAGTCAAATCCTTTTTGCAAAGTTCTGAAAAAAGTTACAGTTATAGTAGAGGCGGTAGGCAGCACTTTCCAGCTGCCAACTGAGGGGAAGGCTTTATGACTGCCATCCCCTCAGACGCCATCCAGTAGAGGAGAAGCGCAAGTCTCTATGCCTTCTCCCAAATGAAGATTTGATGGTTAATTGTAAGTCAAATCCTTTTTGCAAAGTTCTGAAAAAAGTAACAGTTATTGTAGAGGCGGTAGGCAGCAGTTTCCGGCTGCCAACTGAGGGGAAGGCTTTATGACTGCCATCCCCTCAGACGCCGTTCAGTAGAGGAGAAGCGCCTCTATGCCTTCTCCCAAATGAAGATTTGATGGTTAATTGTAAGTCAAATCCTTTTTGCAAAGTTCTGAAAAAAGTTACAGTTATAGTAGAGGCGGTAGGCAGCACTTTCCAGCTGCCAACTGAGGGGAAGGCTTTATGACTGCCATCCCCTCAGACGCCATCCAGTAGAGGAGAAGCGCAAGTCTCTATGCCTTCTCCCAAATGAAGATTTGATGGTTAATTGTAAGTCAAATCCTTTTTGCAATGTCCTGAGGAAAGCCACAGTTATTGTAGAGGCGGTAGGCAGGATTGCCAGCTGCCAACTGAGGGGAAGGCTTTATGACTGCCATCCCCTCAGACGCCATCCAGTAGAGGAGAAGCGCAAGTCTCTATGCCTTCTCCCAAATGAAGATTTGATGGTTAATTGTAAGTCAAATCCTTTTTGCAAAGTTCTGAAAAAAGTAACAGTTATTGTAGAGGCGGTAGGCAGCAGTTTCCGGCTGCCAACTGAGGGGAAGGCTTTATGACTGCCATCCCCTCAGACGCCATCCAGTAGAGGAGAAGCGCAAGTCTCTATGCCTTCTCCCAAATGAAGATTTGATGGTTAATTGTAAGTCAAGTCCTTTTTGCAAAGTCCTGAGGAAAGTCACAGTTATTGTAGAGGCGGTAGGCAGCATTGCCAGCTGCCAACTGAGGGGAAGGCTTTATGACTGCCATCCCCCCAGACGCCATCCAGTAGAGGAGGAGCGCAAGTCTCTATGCCTTCTCCCAAATGAAGATTTGATGGTTAATTGTAAGTCAAGTCCTTTTTGCAAAGTCCTGAGGAAAGTCACAGTTATTGTAGAGGCGGTAGGCAGCATTGCCAGCTGCCAACTGAGGGGAAGGCTTTATCTGCCATCCCCTCAGACGCCGTTCAGTAGAGGAGAAGCGCCTCTATGCCTTCTCCCAAATGAAGATTTGATGGTTGACTGTAAGTCAAATCCTTTTTGCAAAGTTCTGAAAAAAGTTACAGTTATAGTAGAGGCGGTAGGCAGCACTTTCCAGCTGCCAACTGAGGGGAAGGCTTTATGACTGCCATCCCCTCAGACGCCATCCAGTAGAGGAGAAGCGCAAGTCTCTATGCCTTCTCCCAAATGAAGATTTGATGGTTAATTGTAAGTCAAATCCTTTTTGCAAAGTTCTGAAAAAAGTAACAGTTATTGTAGAGGCGGTAGGCAGCAGTTTCCGGCTGCCAACTGAGGGGAAGGCTTTATGACTGCCATCCCCTCAGACGCCGTTCAGTAGAGGAGAAGCGCCTCTATGCCTTCTCCCAAATGAAGATTTGATGGTTAATTGTAAGTCAAATCCTTCTTGCAAAGTTCTGAAAAAAGTTACAGTTATAGTAGAGGCGGTAGGCAGCACTTTCCAGCTGCCAACTGAGGGGAAGGCTTTATGACTGCCATCCCCTCAGACGCCATCCAGTAGAGGAGAAGCGCAAGTCTCTATGCCTTCTCCCAAATGAAGATTTGATGGTTAATTGTAAGTCAAATCCTTTTTGCAATGTCCTGAGGAAAGCCACAGTTATTGTAGAGGCGGTAGGCAGGATTGCCAGCTGCCAACTGAGGGGAAGGCTTTATGACTGCCATCCCCTCAGACGCCATCCAGTAGAGGAGAAGCGCAAGTCTCTATGCCTTCTCCCAAATGAAGATTTGATGGTTAATTGTAAGTCAAATCCTTTTTGCAAAGTTCTGAAAAAAGTAACAGTTATTGTAGAGGCGGTAGGCAGCAGTTTCCGGCTGCCAACTGAGGGGAAGGCTTTATGACTGCCATCCCCTCAGACGCCATCCAGTAGAGGAGAAGCGCAAGTCTCTATGCCTTCTCCCAAATGAAGATTTGATGGTTAATTGTAAGTCAAGTCCTTTTTGCAAAGTCCTGAGGAAAGTCACAGTTATTGTAGAGGCGGTAGGCAGCATTGCCAGCTGCCAACTGAGGGGAAGGCTTTATCAGCCATCCCCTCAGACGCCGTTCAGTAGAGGAGAAGCGCCTCTATGCCTTCTCCCAAATGAAGATTTGATGGTTGACTGTAAGTTAAATCCTTTTTGCAAAGTTCTGAAAAAAGTTACAATTATTGTAGAGGCGGTAGGCAGCAGTTTCCAGCTGCCAACTGAGAAGAAGGCTTCATGACTGCCATCCCCTCAGACGCCGTCCAGTAGAGGAGAAGCGCCTCTATGCCTTCTCCCAAATGAAGATTTGATGGTTAATTGTAAGTCAAATCCTTCTTGCAAAGTTCTGAAAAAAGTTACAGTTATAGTAGAGGCGGTAGGCAGCACTTTCCAGCTGCCAACTGAGGGGAAGGCTTTATGACTGCCATCCCCTCAGACGCCATCCAGTAGAGGAGAAGCGCAAGTCTCTATGCCTTCTCCCAAATGAAGATTTGATGGTTAATTGTAAGTCAAATCCTTTTTGCAATGTCCTGAGGAAAGCCACAGTTATTGTAGAGGCGGTAGGCAGGATTGCCAGCTGCCAACTGAGGGGAAGGCTTTATGACTGCCATCCCCTCAGACGCCATCCAGTAGAGGAGAAGCGCAAGTCTCTATGCCTTCTCCCAAATGAAGATTTGATGGTTAATTGTAAGTCAAATCCTTTTTGCAAAGTTCTGAAAAAAGTAACAGTTATTGTAGAGGCGGTAGGCAGCAGTTTCCGGCTGCCAACTGAGGGGAAGGCTTTATGACTGCCATCCCCTCAGACGCCATCCAGTAGAGGAGAAGCGCAAGTCTCTATGCCTTCTCCCAAATGAAGATTTGATGGTTAATTGTAAGTCAAGTCCTTTTTGCAAAGTCCTGAGGAAAGTCACAGTTATTGTAGAGGCGGTAGGCAGCATTGCCAGCTGCCAACTGAGGGGAAGGCTTTATCAGCCATCCCCTCAGACGCCGTTCAGTAGAGGAGAAGCGCCTCTATGCCTTCTCCCAAATGAAGATTTGATGGTTGACTGTAAGTTAAATCCTTTTTGCAAAGTTCTGAAAAAAGTTACAATTATTGTAGAGGCGGTAGGCAGCAGTTTCCAGCTGCCAACTGAGAAGAAGGCTTCATGACTGCCATCCCCTCAGACGCCGTCCAGTAGAGGAGAAGCGCAATCTCTATGCCTTCTCCCAAACGAAGATTTGATGGTTAATTGTAAGTCAAATCCTTTTTGCAAAGTTCTGAAAAAAGTTACAGTTATTGTAGAGGCGGTAGGCAACAGTTTCCAGCTGCCAACTGAGGGGAAGGTTTTATGACTGCCATCCCCTCAGACGCCATCCAGTAGAGGAGAAGCGCAAGTCTCTATGCCTTCTCCCAAATGAAGATTTGATGGTTAATTGTAAGTCAAATCCTTTTTGCAAAGTTCTGAAAAAAGTTACAGTTATTGTAGAGGCGGTAGGCAGCAGTTTCCAGCTGCCAACTGAGGGGAAGGCTTTATGACTGCCATCCCCTCAGACGCCATCCAGTAGAGGAGAAGCGCAAGTCTCTATGCCTTCTCCCAAATGAAGATTTGATGGTTAATTGTAAGTCAAATCCTTTTTGCTAAGTCTTGAAGAAAGTCACAGTTATTGTAGAGGCGCTAGGCAGCAGTTTCCAGCTGCCAACTGAGGGGAAGGCTTTATGACTGCCATCCCCTCAGACGCCATCCAGTAGAGGAGAAGCGCAAGTCTCTATGCCTTCTCCCAAATGAAGATTTGATGGTTAATTGTAAGTCAAATCCTTTTTGCAAAGTTCTGAAAAAAGTTACAGTTATTGTAGAGGCGGTAGGCAGCAGTTTCCAGCTGCCAACTGAGGGGAAGGCTTTATGACTGCCATCCCCTCAGACGCCATCCAGTAGAGGAGAAGCGCCTCCATGCCTTCTCCCAAATGAAGATTCGATGGTTAATTCTAAGTCAAGTCCTTTTTGCAAAGTCCTGAGGAAAGTCACAGTTATTGTAGAGGAGGTAGGCAGCATTGCCAGCTGCCAACTGAGGGGAAGGCTTTATCTGCCATCCCCTCAGACGCCGTTCAGTAGAGGAGAAGCGCCTCTATGCCTTCTCCCAAATGAAGATTTGATGGTTGACTGTAAGTTAAATCCTTTTTGCAAAGTTCTGAAAAAAGTTACAATTATTGTAGAGGCGGTAGGCAGCAGTTTCCAGCTGCCAACTGAGGGGAAGGCTTCATGATTGCCATCCCCTCAGACGCCGTCCAGTAGAGGAGAAGCGCAAGTCTCTATGCCTTCTCCCAAATGAAGATTTGATGGTTAATTGTAAGTCAAATCCTTTTTGCAAAGTTCTGAAAAAAGTTACAATTATTGTAGAGGCGGTAGGCAGCAGTTTCCAGCTGCCAACTGAGGGGAAGGCTTTATGACTGCCATCCCCTCAGACGCCATCCAGTAGAGGAGAAGCGCCTCCATGCCTTCTCCCAAATGAAGATTTGATGGTTAATTCTAAGTCAAGTCCTTTTTGCAAAGTCCTGAGGAAAGTCACAGTTATTGTAGAGGAGGTAGGCAGCATTGCCAGCTGCCAACTGAGGGGAAGGCTTTATCTGCCATCCCCTCAGACGCCGTTCAGTAGAGGAGAAGCGCCTCTATGCCTTCCCCCAAATGAAGATTTGATGGTTGACTGTAAGTTAAATCCTTTTTGCAAAGTTCTGAAAAAAGTTACAATTATTGTAGAGGCGGTAGGCAGCAGTTTCCAGCTGCCAACTGAGGGGAAGGCTTCATGATTGCCATCCCCTCAGACGCCGTCCAGTAGAGGAGAAGCGCAAGTCTCTATGCCTTCTCCCAAATGAAGATTTGATGGTTAATTGTAAGTCAAATCCTTTTTGCAAAGTTCTGAAAAAAGTTACAATTATTGTAAAGGCGGTAGGCAGCAGTTTCCAGCTGCCAACTGAGGGGAAGGCTTTATCTGCCATCCCCTCAGACGCCGTTCAGTAGAGGAGAAGCGCCTCTATGCCTTCTCCCAAATGAAGATTTGATGGTTAATTGTAAGTCAAGTCCTTTTTGCAAAGTCCTGAGGAAAGTCACAGTTATTGTAGAGGCGGTAGGCAGCATTGCCAGCTGCCAACTGAGGGGAAGGCTTTATCTGCCATCCCCTCAGACGCCGTTCAGTAGAGGAGAAGCGCCTCTATGCCTTCTCCCAAATGAAGATTTGATGGTTAATTGTAAGTCAAATCCTTTTTGCAAAGTTCTGAAAAAAGTTACAATTATTGTAGAGGCGGTAGGCAGCAGTTTCCAGCTGCCAACTGAGGGGAAGGCTTCATGATTGCCATCCCCTCAGACGCCGTCCAGTAGAGGAGAAGCGCAAGTCTCTATGCCTTCTCCCAAATGAAGATTTGATGGTTAATTGTAAGTCAAATCCTTTTTGCAAAGTTCTGAAAAAAGTTACAATTATTGTAGAGGCGGTAGGCAGCAGTTTCCAGCTGCCAACTGAGGGGAAGGCTTTATGACTGCCATCCCCTCAGACGCCGTCCAGTAGAGGAGAAGCGCAAGTCTCTATGCCTTCTCCCAAATGAAGATTTGATGGTTAATTGTAAGTCAAATCCTTTTTGCAAAGTTCTGAAAAAAGTTACAATTATTGTAAAGGCGGTAGGCAGCAGTTTCCAGCTGCCAACTGAGGGGAAGGCTTTATCTGCCATCCCCTCAGACGCCGTTCAGTAGAGGAGAAGCGCCTCTATGCCTTCTCCCAAATGAAGATTTGATGGTTAATTGTAAGTCAAGTCCTTTTTGCAAAGTCCTGAGGAAAGTCACAGTTATTGTAGAGGCGGTAGGCAGCATTGCCAGCTGCCAACTGAGGGGAAGGCTTTATCTGCCATCCCCTCAGACGCCGTTCAGTAGAGGAGAAGCGCCTCTATGCCTTCTCCCAAATGAAGATTTGATGGTTAATTGCAAGTCAAATCCTTTTTGCTAAGTCTTGAAGAAAGTCACAGTTATTGTAGAGGCGCTAGGCAGCAGTTTCCAGCTGCCAACTGAGGGAAAGGCTTTATGACTGCCATCCCCTCAGACGCCGTTCAGTAGAGGAGAAGCGCCTCTATGCCTTCTCCCAAATGAAGATTTGATGGTTAATTGTAAGTCAAATCCTTTTTGCAAAGTTCTGAAAAAAGTTACAGTTATAGTAGAGGCGGTAGGCAGCACTTTCCAGCTGCCAACTGAGGGGAAGGCTTTATGACTGCCATCCCCTCAGACGCCATCCAGTAGAGGAGAAGCGCAAGTCTCTATGCCTTCTCCCAAATGAAGATTTGATGGTTAATTGTAAGTCAAATCCTTTTTGCAAAGTTCTGAAAAAAGTTACAATTATTGTAGAGGCGGTAGGCAGCAGTTTCCAGCTGCCAACTGAGGGGAAGGCTTCATGATTGCCATCCCCTCAGACGCCGTCCAGTAGAGGAGAAGCGCAAGTCTCTATGCCTTCTCCCAAATGAAGATTTGATGGTTAATTGTAAGTCAAATCCTTTTTGCAAAGTTCTGAAAAAAGTTACAATTATTGTAGAGGCGGTAGGCAGCAGTTTCCAGCTGCCAACTGAGGGGAAGGCTTTATGACTGCCATCCCCTCAGACGCCGTCCAGTAGAGGAGAAGCGCAAGTCTCTATGCCTTCTCCCAAATGAAGATTTGATGGTTAATTGTAAGTCAAATCCTTTTTGCAAAGTTCTGAAAAAAGTTACAATTATTGTAAAGGCGGTAGGCAGCAGTTTCCAGCTGCCAACTGAGGGGAAGGCTTTATCTGCCATCCCCTCAGACGCCGTTCAGTAGAGGAGAAGCGCCTCTATGCCTTCTCCCAAATGAAGATTTGATGGTTAATTGTAAGTCAAGTCCTTTTTGCAAAGTCCTGAGGAAAGTCACAGTTATTGTAGAGGCGGTAGGCAGCATTGCCAGCTGCCAACTGAGGGGAAGGCTTTATCTGCCATCCCCTCAGACGCCGTTCAGTAGAGGAGAAGCGCCTCTATGCCTTCTCCCAAATGAAGATTTGATGGTTAATTGCAAGTCAAATCCTTTTTGCTAAGTCTTGAAGAAAGTCACAGTTATTGTAGAGGCGCTAGGCAGCAGTTTCCAGCTGCCAACTGAGGGAAAGGCTTTATGACTGCCATCCCCTCAGACGCCGTTCAGTAGAGGAGAAGCGCCTCTATGCCTTCTCCCAAATGAAGATTTGATGGTTAATTGTAAGTCAAATCCTTTTTGCAAAGTTCTGGAAAAAGTTACAGTTATAGTAGAGGCGGTAGGCAGCACTTTCCAGCTGCCAACTGAGGGGAAGGCTTTATGACTGCCATCCCCTCAGACGCCATCCAGTAGAGGAGAAGCGCAAGTCTCTATGCCTTCTCCCAAATGAAGATTTGATGGTTAATTGTAAGTCAAATCCTTTTTGCAAAGTTCTGAAAAAAGTTACAATTATTGTAGAGGCGGTAGGCAGCAGTTTCCAGCTGCCAACTGAGGGGAAGGCTTCATGATTGCCATCCCCTCAGACGCCGTCCAGTAGAGGAGAAGCGCAAGTCTCTATGCCTTCTCCCAAATGAAGATTTGATGGTTAATTGTAAGTCAAATCCTTTTTGCAAAGTTCTGAAAAAAGTTACAATTATTGTAGAGGCGGTAGGCAGCAGTTTCCAGCTGCCAACTGAGGGGAAGGCTTTATGACTGCCATCCCCTCAGACGCCATCCAGTAGAGGAGAAGCGCCTCCATGCCTTCTCCCAAATGAAGATTTGATGGTTAATTCTAAGTCAAGTCCTTTTTGCAAAGTCCTGAGGAAAGTCACAGTTATTGTAGAGGAGGTAGGCAGCATTGCCAGCTGCCAACTGAGGGGAAGGCTTTATCTGCCATCCCCTCAGACGCCGTTCAGTAGAGGAGAAGCGCCTCTATGCCTTCCCCCAAATGAAGATTTGATGGTTGACTGTAAGTTAAATCCTTTTTGCAAAGTTCTGAAAAAAGTTACAATTATTGTAGAGGCGGTAGGCAGCAGTTTCCAGCTGCCAACTGAGGGGAAGGCTTCATGATTGCCATCCCCTCAGACGCCGTCCAGTAGAGGAGAAGCGCAAGTCTCTATGCCTTCTCCCAAATGAAGATTTGATGGTTAATTGTAAGTCAAATCCTTTTTGCAAAGTTCTGAAAAAAGTAACAGTTATTGTAGAGGCGGTAGGCAGCAGTTTCCAGCTGCCAACTGAGGGGAAGGCTTTATCTGCCATCCCCTCAGACGCCATCCAGTAGAGGAGAAGCGCAAGTCTCTATGCCTTCTCCCAAATGAAGATTTGTTGGTTAATTGTAAGTCAAGTCCTTTTTGCAAAGTCCTGAGGAAAGTCACAGTTATTGTAGAGGCGGTAGGCAGCATTGCCAGCTGCCAACTGAGGGGAAGGCTTTATCTGCCATCCCCTCAGACGCCGTTCAGTAGAGGAGAAGCGCCTCTATGCCTTCTCCCAAATGAAGATTTGATGGTTGACTGTAAGTTAAATCCTTTTTGCAAAGTTCTGAAAAAAGTTACAATTATTGTAGAGGCGGTAGGCAGCAGTTTCCAGCTGCCAACTGAGGGGAAGGCTTTATCTGCCATCCCCTCAGACGCCATCCAGTAGAGGAGAAGCGCAAGTCTCTATGCCTTCTCCCAAATGAAGATTTGATGGTTAATTGTAAGTCAAATCCTTTTTGCAAAGTTCTGAAAAAAGTTACAGTTATAGTAGAGGCGGTAGGCAGCACTTTCCAGCTGCCAACTGAGGGGAAGGCTTTATGACTGCCATCCCCTCAGACGCCATCCAGTAGAGGAGAAGCGCAAGTCTCTATGCCTTCTCCCAAATGAAGATTTGATGGTTAATTGTAAGTCAAATCCTTTTTGCAAAGTTCTGAAAAAAGTTACAATTATTGTAGAGGCGGTAGGCAGCAGTTTCCAGCTGCCAACTGAGGGGAAGGCTTCATGATTGCCATCCCCTCAGACGCCGTCCAGTAGAGGAGAAGCGCAATTCTCTATGCCTTCTCCCAAATGAAGATTTGATGGTTAATTGTAAGTCAAATCCTTTTTGCAAAGTTCTGAAAAAAGTTACAATTATTGTAGAGGCGGTAGGCAGCAGTTTCCAGCTGCCAACTGAGGGGAAGGCTTTATGACTGCCATCCCCTCAGACGCCATCCAGTAGAGGAGAAGCGCCTCCATGCCTTCTCCCAAATGAAGATTTGATGGTTAATTCTAAGTCAAGTCCTTTTTGCAAAGTCCTGAGGAAAGTCACAGTTATTGTAGAGGAGGTAGGCAGCATTGCCAGCTGCCAACTGAGGGGAAGGCTTTATCTGCCATCCCCTCAGACGCCGTTCAGTAGAGGAGAAGCGCCTCTATGCCTTCCCCCAAATGAAGATTTGATGGTTGACTGTAAGTTAAATCCTTTTTGCAAAGTTCTGAAAAAAGTTACAATTATTGTAGAGGCGGTAGGCAGCAGTTTCCAGCTGCCAACTGAGGGGAAGGCTTCATGATTGCCATCCCCTCAGACGCCGTCCAGTAGAGGAGAAGCGCAAGTCTCTATGCCTTCTCCCAAATGAAGATTTGATGGTTAATTGTAAGTCAAATCCTTTTTGCAAAGTTCTGAAAAAAGTAACAGTTATTGTAGAGGCGGTAGGCAGCAGTTTCCAGCTGCCAACTGAGGGGAAGGCTTTATCTGCCATCCCCTCAGACGCCATCCAGTAGAGGAGAAGCGCAAGTCTCTATGCCTTCTCCCAAATGAAGATTTGTTGGTTAATTGTAAGTCAAGTCCTTTTTGCAAAGTCCTGAGGAAAGTCACAGTTATTGTAGAGGCGGTAGGCAGCATTGCCAGCTGCCAACTGAGGGGAAGGCTTTATCTGCCATCCCCTCAGACGCCGTTCAGTAGAGGAGAAGCGCCTCTATGCCTTCTCCCAAATGAAGATTTGATGGTTGACTGTAAGTTAAATCCTTTTTGCAAAGTTCTGAAAAAAGTTACAATTATTGTAGAGGCGGTAGGCAGCAGTTTCCAGCTGCCAACTGAGGGGAAGGCTTTATCTGCCATCCCCTCAGACGCCATCCAGTAGAGGAGAAGCGCAAGTCTCTATGCCTTCTCCCAAATGAAGATTTGATGGTTAATTGTAAGTCAAATCCTTTTTGCTAAGTCTTGAAGAAAGTCACAGTTATTGTAGAGGCGCTAGGCAGCAGTTTCCAGCTGCCAACTGAGGGAAAGGCTTTATGACTGCCATCCCCTCAGACGCCGTTCAGTAGAGGAGAAGCGCCTCTATGCCTTCTCCCAAATGAAGATTTGATGGTTAATTGTAAGTCAAATCCTTTTTGCAAAGTTCTGAAAAAAGTTACAGTTATAGTAGAGGCGGTAGGCAGCACTTTCCAGCTGCCAACTGAGGGGAAGGCTTTATGACTGCCATCCCCTCAGACGCCATCCAGTAGAGGAGAAGCGCAAGTCTCTATGCCTTCTCCCAAATGAAGATTTGATGGTTAATTGTAAGTCAAATCCTTTTTGCAAAGTTCTGAAAAAAGTTACAATTATTGTAGAGGCGGTAGGCAGCAGTTTCCAGCTGCCAACTGAGGGGAAGGCTTCATGATTGCCATCCCCTCAGACGCCGTCCAGTAGAGGAGAAGCGCAAGTCTCTATGCCTTCTCCCAAATGAAGATTTGATGGTTAATTGTAAGTCAAATCCTTTTTGCAAAGTTCTGAAAAAAGTTACAATTATTGTAGAGGCGGTAGGCAGCAGTTTCCAGCTGCCAACTGAGGGGAAGGCTTTATGACTGCCATCCCCTCAGACGCCATCCAGTAGAGGAGAAGCGCCTCCATGCCTTCTCCCAAATGAAGATTTGATGGTTAATTCTAAGTCAAGTCCTTTTTGCAAAGTCCTGAGGAAAGTCACAGTTATTGTAGAGGAGGTAGGCAGCATTGCCAGCTGCCAACTGAGGGGAAGGCTTTATCTGCCATCCCCTCAGACGCCGTTCAGTAGAGGAGAAGCGCCTCTATGCCTTCCCCCAAATGAAGATTTGATGGTTGACTGTAAGTTAAATCCTTTTTGCAAAGTTCTGAAAAAAGTTACAATTATTGTAGAGGCGGTAGGCAGCAGTTTCCAGCTGCCAACTGAGGGGAAGGCTTCATGATTGCCATCCCCTCAGACGCCGTCCAGTAGAGGAGAAGCGCAAGTCTCTATGCCTTCTCCCAAATGAAGATTTGATGGTTAATTGTAAGTCAAATCCTTTTTGCAAAGTTCTGAAAAAAGTTACAATTATTGTAGAGGCGGTAGGCAGCAGTTTCCAGCTGCCAACTGAGGGGAAGGCTTTATCTGCCATCCCCTCAGACGCCGTTCAGTAGAGGAGAAGCGCCTCTATGCCTTCTCCCAAATGAAGATTTGATGGTTAATTGTAAGTCAAATCCTTTTTGCAAAGTTCTGAAAAAAGTTACAATTATTGTAGAGGCGGTAGGCAGCAGTTTCCAGCTGCCAACTGAGGGGAAGGCTTTATGACTGCCATCCCCTCAGACGCCATCCAGTAGAGGAGAAGCGCCTCCATGCCTTCTCCCAAATGAAGATTTGATGGTTAATTCTAAGTCAAGTCCTTTTTGCAAAGTCCTGAGGAAAGTCACAGTTATTGTAGAGGAGGTAGGCAGCATTGCCAGCTGCCAACTGAGGGGAAGGCTTTATCTGCCATCCCCTCAGACGCCGTTCAGTAGAGGAGAAGCGCCTCTATGCCTTCCCCCAAATGAAGATTTGATGGTTGACTGTAAGTTAAATCCTTTTTGCAAAGTTCTGAAAAAAGTTACAATTATTGTAGAGGCGGTAGGCAGCAGTTTCCAGCTGCCAACTGAGGGGAAGGCTTCATGATTGCCATCCCCTCAGACGCCGTCCAGTAGAGGAGAAGCGCAAGTCTCTATGCCTTCTCCCAAATGAAGATTTGATGGTTAATTGTAAGTCAAATCCTTTTTGCAAAGTTCTGAAAAAAGTTACAATTATTGTAGAGGCGGTAGGCAGCAGTTTCCAGCTGCCAACTGAGGGGAAGGCTTTATCTGCCATCCCCTCAGACGCCGTTCAGTAGAGGAGAAGCGCCTCTATGCCTTCTCCCAAATGAAGATTTGATGGTTAATTGTAAGTCAAATCCTTTTTGCAAAGTTCTGAAAAAAGTAACAGTTATTGTAGAGGCGGTAGGCAGCAGTTTCCAGCTGCCAACTGAGGGGAAGGCTTTATCTGCCATCCCCTCAGACGCCATCCAGTAGAGGAGAAGCGCAAGTCTCTATGCCTTCTCCCAAATGAAGATTTGATGGTTAATTGTAAGTCAAGTCCTTTTTGCAAAGTCCTGAGGAAAGTCACAGTTATTGTAGAGGCGGTAGGCAGCATTGCCAGCTGCCAACTGAGGGGAAGGCTTTATCTGCCATCCCCTCAGACGCCGTTCAGTAGAGGAGAAGCGCCTCTATGCCTTCTCCCAAATGAAGATTTGATGGTTGACTGTAAGTTAAATCCTTTTTGCAAAGTTCTGAAAAAAGTTACAATGATTGTAGAGGCGGTAGGCAGCAGTTTCCAGCTGCCAACTGAGAAGAAGGCTTCATGACTGCCATCCCCTCAGACGCCGTCCAGTAGAGGAGAAGCGCAATCTCTATGCCTTCTCCCAAACGAAGATTTGATGGTTAATTGTAAGTCAAATCCTTTTTGCAAAGTTCTGAAAAAAGTTACAGTTATTGTAGAGGCGGTAGGCAGCAGTTTCCAGCTGCCAACTGAGGGGAAGGCTTTATGACTGCCATCCCCTCAGACGCCATCCAGTAGAGGAGAAGCGCAAGTCTCTATGCCTTCTCCCAAACGAAGATTTGATGGTTAATTGTAAGTCAAATCCTTTTTGCTAAGTCTTGAAGGAAGTCACAGTTATTGTAGAGGCGCTAGGCAGCAGTTTCCAGCTGCCAACTGAGGGGAAGGCTTTATGACTGCCATCCCCTCAGACGCCATCCAGTAGAGGAGAAGCGCAAGTCTCTATGCCTTCTCCCAAATGAAGATTTGATGGTTAATTGTAAGTCAAGTCCTTTTTGCAAAGTCCTGAGGAAAGTCACAGTTATTGTAGAGGATGTAGGCAGCATTGCCAGCTGCCAACTGAGGGGAAGGCTTTATCTGCCATCCCCCCAGACGCCGTTCAGTAGAGGAGAAGCGCCTCTATGCCTTCTCCCAAATGAAGATTTGATGGTTGACTGTAAGTTAAATCCCTTTTGCAAAGTTCTGAAAAAAGTTACAATTATTGTAGAGGCGGTAGGCAGCAGTTTCCAGCTGCCAACTGAGAAGAAGGCTTCATGACTGCCATCCCCTCAGACGCCGTCCAGTAGAGGAGAAGCGCAATCTCTATGCCTTCTCCCAAACGAAGATTTGATGGTTAATTGTAAGTCAAATCCTTTTTGCAAAGTTCTGAAAAAAGTTACAGTTATTGTAGAGGCGGTAGGCAGCAGTTTCCAGCTGCCAACTGAGGGGAAGGCTTTATGACTGCCATCCCCTCAGACGCCATCCAGTAGAGGAGAAGCGCAAGTCTCTATGCCTTCTCCCAAACGAAGATTTGATGGTTAATTGTAAGTCAAATCCTTTTTGCTAAGTCTTGAAGGAAGTCACAGTTATTGTAGAGGCGCTAGGCAGCAGTTTCCAGCTGCCAACTGAGGGGAAGGCTTTATGACTGCCATCCCCTCAGACGCCATCCAGTAGAGGAGAAGCGCAAGTCTCTATGCCTTCTCCCAAATGAAGATTTGATGGTTAATTGTAAGTCAAGTCCTTTTTGCAAAGTCCTGAGGAAAGTCACAGTTATTGTAGAGGCGGTAGGCAGCATTGCCAGCTGCCAACTGAGGGGAAGGCTTTATCTGCCATCCCCTCAGACGCCGTTCAGTAGAGGAGAAGCGCCTCTATGCCTTCTCCCAAATGAAGATTTGATGGTTGACTGTAAGTTAAATCCTTTTTGCAAAGTTCTGAAAAAAGTTACAATTATTGTAGAGGCGGTAGGCAGCAGTTTCCAGCTGCCAACTGAGAAGAAGGCTTCATGACTGCCATCCCCTCAGACGCCGTCCAGTAGAGGAGAAGCGCAATCTCTATGCCTTCTCCCAAACGAAGATTTGATGGTTAATTGTAAGTCAAATCCTTTTTGCAAAGTTCTGAAAAAAGTTACAGTTATTGTAGAGGCGGTAGGCAGCAGTTTCCAGCTGCCAACTGAGGGGAAGGCTTTATGACTGCCATCCCCTCAGACGCCATCCAGTAGAGGAGAAGCGCAAGTCTCTATGCCTTCTCCCAAATGAAGATTTGATGGTTAATTGTAAGTCAAGTCCTTTTTGCAAAGTCCTGAGGAAAGTCACAGTTATTGTAGAGGATGTAGGCAGCATTGCCAGCTGCCAACTGAGGGGAAGGCTTTATCTGCCATCCCCCCAGACGCCGTTCAGTAGAGGAGAAGCGCCTCTATGCCTTCTCCCAAATGAAGATTTGATGGTTGACTGTAAGTTAAATCCTTTTTGCAAAGTTCTGAAAAAAGTTACAATTATTGTAGAGGCGGTAGGCAGCAGTTTCCAGCTGCCAACTGAGAAGAAGGCTTCATGACTGCCATCCCCTCAGACGCCGTCCAGTAGAGGAGAAGCGCAAGTCTCTATGCCTTCTCCCAAACGAAGATTTGATGGTTAATTGTAAGTCAAATCCTTTTTGCTAAGTCTTGAAGGAAGTCACAGTTATTGTAGAGGCGCTAGGCAGCAGTTTCCAGCTGCCAACTGAGGGGAAGGCTTTATGACTGCCATCCCCTCAGACGCCATCCAGTAGAGGAGAAGCGCAAGTCTCTATGCCTTCTCCCAAATGAAGATTTGATGGTTAATTGTAAGTCAAGTCCTTTTTGCAAAGTCCTGAGGAAAGTCACAGTTATTGTAGAGGATGTAGGCAGCATTGCCAGCTGCCAACTGAGGGGAAGGCTTTATCTGCCATCCCCCCAGACGCCGTTCAGTAGAGGAGAAGCGCCTCTATGCCTTCTCCCAAATGAAGATTTGATGGTTGACTGTAAGTTAAATCCTTTTTGCAAAGTTCTGAAAAAAGTTACAATTATTGTAGAGGCGGTAGGCAGCAGTTTCCAGCTGCCAACTGAGGGGAAGGCTTCATGACTGCCATCCCCTCAGACGCCGTCCAGTAGAGGAGAAGCGCAATCTCTATGCCTTCTCCCAAACGAAGATTTGATGGTTAATTGTAAGTCAAATCCTTTTTGCAAAGTTCTGAAAAAAGTAACAGTTATTGTAGAGGCGGTAGGCAGCAGTTTCCAGCTGCCAACTGAGGGGAAGGCTTTATGACTGCCATCCCCTCAGACGCCATCCAGTAGAGGAGAAGCGCAAGTCTCTATGCCTTCTCCCAAATGAAGATTTGATGGTTAATTGTAAGTCAAATCCTTTTTGCTAAGTCTTGAAGAAAGTCACAGTTATTGTAGAGGCGCTAGGCAGCAGTTTCCAGCTGCCAACTGAGGGGAAGGCTTTATGACTGCCATCCCCTCAGACGCCATCCAGTAGAGGAGAAGCGCCTCTATGCCTTCTCCCAAATGAAGATTTGATGGTTGACTGTAAGTTAAATCCTTTTTGCAAAGTTCTGAAAAAAGTTACAATTATTGTAGAGGCGGTAGGCAGCAGTTTCCAGCTGCCAACTGAGGGGAAGGCTTCATGACTGCCATCCCCTCAGACGCCGTCCAGTAGAGGAGAAGCGCAAGTCTCTATGCCTTCTCCCAAATGAAGATTTGATGGTTAATTGTAAGTCACCTTTTTGCAAAGTTCTGAAAAAAGTAACAGTTATTGTAGAGGCGGTAGGCAGCAGTTTCCAGCTGCCAACTGAGGGGAACGCTTTATGACTGCCATCCCCTCAGACGCCATCCAGTAGAGGAGAAGCGCAAGTCTCTATGCCTTCTCCCAAATGAAGATTTGATGGTTAATTGTAAGTCTAGTCCTTTTTGCAAAGTCCTGAGGAAAGTCACAGTTATTGTAGAGGAGGTAGGCAGCATTGCCAGCTGCCAACTGAGGGGAAGGCTTTATCTGCCATCCCCTCAGACGCCGTTCAGTAGAGGAGAAGCGCCTCTATGCCTTCTCCCAAATGAAGATTTGATGGTTGACTGTAAGTTAAATCCTTTTTGCAAAGTTCTGAAAAAAGTTACAATTATTGTAGAGGCGGTAGGCAGCAGTTTCCAGCTGCCAACTGAGAAGAAGGCTTCATGACTGCCATCCCCTCAGACGCCGTCCAGTAGAGGAGAAGCGCAATCTCTATGCCTTCTCCCAAACGAAGATTTGATGGTTAATTGTAAGTCAAATCCTTTTTGCAAAGTTCTGAAAAGAGTTACAGTTATTGTAGAGGCGGTAGGCAGCAGTTTCCAGCTGCCAACTGAGGGGAAGGCTTTATGACTGCCATCCCCTCAGACGCCATCCAGTAGAGGAGAAGCGCAAGTCTCTATGCCTTCTCCCAAACGAAGATTTGATGGTTAATTGTAAGTCAAATCCTTTTTGCTAAGTCTTGAAGGAAGTCACAGTTATTGTAGAGGCGCTAGGCAGCAGTTTCCAGCTGCCAACTGAGGGGAAGGCTTTATCTGCCATCCCCTCAGACGCCATCCAGTAGAGGAGAAGCGCAAGTCTCTATGCCTTCTCCCAAATGAAGATTTGATGGTTAATTGTAAGTCAAGTCCTTTTTGCAAAGTCCTGAGGAAAGTCACAGTTATTGTAGAGGATGTAGGCAGCATTGCCAGCTGCCAACTGAGGGGAAGGCTTTATCTGCCATCCCCCCAGACGCCGTTCAGTAGAGGAGAAGCGCCTCTATGCCTTCTCCCAAATGAAGATTTGATGGTTGACTGTAAGTTAAATCCTTTTTGCAAAGTTCTGAAAAAAGTTACAATTATTGTAGAGGCGGTAGGCAGCAGTTTCCAGCTGCCAACTGAGGGGAAGGCTTCATGACTGCCATCCCCTCAGACGCCGTCCAGTAGAGGAGAAGCGCAATCTCTATGCCTTCTCCCAAACGAAGATTTGATGGTTAATTGTAAGTCAAATCCTTTTTGCAAAGTTCTGAAAAAAGTAACAGTTATTGTAGAGGCGGTAGGCAGCAGTTTCCAGCTGCCAACTGAGGGGAAGGCTTTATGACTGCCATCCCCTCAGACGCCATCCAGTAGAGGAGAAGCGCAAGTCTCTATGCCTTCTCCCAAATGAAGATTTGATGGTTAATTGTAAGTCAAATCCTTTTTGCTAAGTCTTGAAGAAAGTCACAGTTATTGTAGAGGCGCTAGGCAGCAGTTTCCAGCTGCCAACTGAGGGGAAGGCTTTATGACTGCCATCCCCTCAGACGCCATCCAGTAGAGGAGAAGCGCAAGTCTCTATGCCTTCTCCCAAATTTTTGCAAAGTCCTGAGGAAAGTCACAGTTATTGTAGAGGATGTAGGCAGCATTGCCAGCTGCCAACTGAGGGGAAGGCTTTATCTGCCATCCCCCCAGACGCCGTTCAGTAGAGGAGAAGCGCCTCTATGCCTTCTCCCAAATGAAGATTTGATGGTTGACTGTAAGTTAAATCCTTTTTGCAAAGTTCTGAAAAAAGTTACAATTATTGTAGAGGCGGTAGGCAGCAGTTTCCAGCTGCCAACTGAGGGGAAGGCTTCATGACTGCCATCCCCTCAGACGCCGTCCAGTAGAGGAGAAGCGCAATCTCTATGCCTTCTCCCAAATGAAGATTTGATGGTTAATTGTAAGTCAAATCCTTTTTGCTAAGTCTTGAAGAAAGTCACAGTTATTGTAGAGGCGCTAGGCAGCAGTTTCCAGCTGCCAACTGAGGGGAAGGCTTTATGACTGCCATCCCCTCAGACGCCATCCAGTAGAGGAGAAGCGCAAGTCTCTATGCCTTCTCCCAAATGAAGATTTGATGGTTAATTGTAAGTCAAATCCTTTTTGCAAAGTTCTGAAAAAAGTTACAGTTATTGTAGAGGCGGTAGGCAGCAGTTTCCAGCTGCCAACTGAGGGGAAGGCTTTATGACTGCCATCCCCTCAGACGCCATCCAGTAGAGGAGAAGCGCAAGTCTAGATGCCTTCTCCCAAATGAAGATTTGATGGTTAATTGTAAGTCAAGTCCTTTTTGCAAAGTCCTGAGGAAAGTCACAGTTATTGTAGAGGAGGTAGGCAGCATTGCCAGCTGCCAACTGAGGGGAAGGCTTTATCTGCCATCCCCTCAGACGCCGTTCAGTAGAGGAGAAGCGCCTCTATGCCTTCTCCCAAATGAAGATTTGATGGTTGACTGTAAGTTAAATCCTTTTTGCAAAGTTCTGAAAAAAGTTACAATTATTGTAGAGGCGGTAGGCAGCAGTTTCCAGCTGCCAACTGAGGGGAAGGCTTCATGACTGCCATCCCCTCAGACGCCGTCCAGTAGAGGAGAAGCGCAAGTTTCTATGCCTTCTCCCAAATGAAGATTTGATGGTTAATTGTAAGTCACCTTTTTGCAAAGTTCTGAAAAAAGTAACAGTTATTGTAGAGGCGGTAGGCAGCAGTTTCCAGCTGCCAACTGAGGGGAACGCTTTATGACTGCCATCCCCTCAGACGCCGTTCAGTAGAGGAGAAGCGCCTCTATGCCTTCTCCCAAATGAAGATTTGATGGTTGACTGTAAGTTAAATCCTTTTTGCAAAGTTCTGAAAAAAGTTACAATTATTGTAGAGGCGGTAGGCAGCAGTTTCCAGCTGCCAACTGAGGGGAAGGCTTCATGACTGCCATCCCCTCAGACGCCGTCCAGTAGAGGAGAAGCGCAAGTCTCTATGCCTTCTCCCAAATGAAGATTTGATGGTTAATTGTAAGTCACCTTTTTGCAAAGTTCTGAAAAAAGTAACAGTTATTGTAGAGGCGGTAGGCAGCAGTTTCCAGCTGCCAACTGAGGGGAACGCTTTATGACTGCCATCCCCTCAGACGCCATCCAGTAGAGGAGAAGCGCAAGTCTCTATGCCTTCTCCCAAATGAAGATTTGATGGTTAATTGTAAGTCTAGTCCTTTTTGCAAAGTCCTGAGGAAAGTCACAGTTATTGTAGAGGAGGTAGGCAGCAGTTTCCAGCTGCCAACTGAGAAGAAGGCTTCATGACTGCCATCCCCTCAGACGCCGTCCAGTAGAGGAGAAGCGCAATCTCTATGCCTTCTCCCAAACGAAGATTTGATGGTTAATTGTAAGTCAAATCCTTTTTGCAAAGTTCTGAAAAGAGTTACAGTTATTGTAGAGGCGGTAGGCAGCAGTTTCCAGCTGCCAACTGAGGGGAAGGCTTTATGACTGCCATCCCCTCAGACCCATCCAGTAGAGGAGAAGCGCAAGTCTCTATGCCTTCTCCCAAACGAAGATTTGATGGTTAATTGTAAGTCAAATCCTTTTTGCTAAGTCTTGAAGGAAGTCACAGTTATTGTAGAGGCGCTAGGCAGCAGTTTCCAGCTGCCAACTGAGGGGAAGGCTTTATCTGCCATCCCCTCAGACGCCATCCAGTAGAGGAGAAGCGCAAGTCTCTATGCCTTCTCCCAAATGAAGATTTGATGGTTAATTGTAAGTCAAGTCCTTTTTGCAAAGTCCTGAGGAAAGTCACAGTTATTGTAGAGGATGTAGGCAGCATTGCCAGCTGCCAACTGAGGGGAAGGCTTTATCTGCCATCCCCCCAGACGCCGTTCAGTAGAGGAGAAGCGCCTCTATGCCTTCTCCCAAATGAAGATTTGATGGTTGACTGTAAGTTAAATCCTTTTTGCAAAGTTCTGAAAAAAGTTACAATTATTGTAGAGGCGGTAGGCAGCAGTTTCCAGCTGCCAACTGAGGGGAAGGCTTTATGACTGCCATCCCCTCAGACGCCATCCAGTAGAGGAGAAGCGCAAGTCTCTATGCCTTCTCCCAAATGAAGATTTGATGGTTAATTGTAAGTCAAATCCTTTTTGCTAAGTCTTGAAGAAAGTCACAGTTATTGTAGAGGCGCTAGGCAGCAGTTTCCAGCTGCCAACTGAGGGGAAGGCTTTATGACTGCCATCCCCTCAGACGCCATCCAGTAGAGGAGAAGCGCAAGTCTCTATGCCTTCTCCCAAATGAAGATTTGATGGTTAATTGTAAGTCAAATCCTTTTTGCAAAGTTCTGAAAAAAGTTACAGTTATTGTAGAGGCGGTAGGTAGCAGTTTCCAGCTGCCAACTGAGGGGAAGGCTTTATGACTGCCATCCCTTCAGACGCCATCCAGTAGAGGAGAAGCGCAAGTCTATATGCCTTCTCCCAAATGAAGATTTGATGGTTAATTGTAAGTCAAGTCCTTTTTGCAAAGTCCTGAGGAAAGTCACAGTTATTGTAGAGGAGGTAGGCAGCATTGCCAGCTGCCAACTGAGGGGAAGGCTTTATCTGCCATCCCCTCAGACGCCGTTCAGTAGAGGAGAAGCGCCTCTATGCCTTCTCCCAAATGAAGATTTGATGGTTGACTGTAAGTTAAATCCTTTTTGCAAAGTTCTGAAAAAAGTTACAATTATTGTAGAGGCGGTAGGCAGCAGTTTCCAGCTGCCAACTGAGGGGAAGGCTTCATGACTGCCATCCCCTCAGACGCCGTCCAGTAGAGGAGAAGCGCAAGTCTCTATGCCTTCTCCCAAATGAAGATTTGATGGTTAATTGTAAGTCAAGTCCTTTTTGCAAAGTCCTGAGGAAAGTCACAGTTATTGTAGAGGATGTAGGCAGCATTGCCAGCTGCCAACTGAGGGGAAGGCTTTATCTGCCATCCCCCCAGACGCCGTTCAGTAGAGGAGAAGCGCCTCTATGCCTTCTCCCAAATGAAGATTTGATGGTTGACTGTAAGTTAAATCCTTTTTGCAAAGTTCTGAAAAAAGTTACAATTATTGTAGAGGCGGTAGGCAGCAGTTTCCAGCTGCCAACTGAGGGGAAGGCTTCATGACTGCCATCCCCTCAGACGCCGTCCAGTAGAGGAGAAGCGCAATCTCTATGCCTTCTCCCAAACGAAGATTTGATGGTTAATTGTAAGTCAAATCCTTTTTGCAAAGTTCTGAAAAAAGTAACAGTTATTGTAGAGGCGGTAGGCAGCAGTTTCCAGCTGCCAACTGAGGGGAAGGCTTTATGACTGCCATCCCCTCAGACGCCATCCAGTAGAGGAGAAGCGCAAGTCTCTATGCCTTCTCCCAAATGAAGATTTGATGGTTAATTGTAAGTCAAATCCTTTTTGCTAAGTCTTGAAGAAAGTCACAGTTATTGTAGAGGCGCTAGGCAGCAGTTTCCAGCTGCCAACTGAGGGGAAGGCTTTATGACTGCCATCCCCTCAGACCCATCCAGTAGAGGAGAAGCGCAAGTCTCTATGCCTTCTCCCAAACGAAGATTTGATGGTTAATTGTAAGTCAAATCCTTTTTGCTAAGTCTTGAAGGAAGTCACAGTTATTGTAGAGGCGCTAGGCAGCAGTTTCCAGCTGCCAACTGAGGGGAAGGCTTTATCTGCCATCCCCTCAGACGCCATCCAGTAGAGGAGAAGCGCAAGTCTCTATGCCTTCTCCCAAATGAAGATTTGATGGTTAATTGTAAGTCAAATCCTTTTTGCTAAGTCTTGAAGAAAGTCACAGTTATTGTAGAGGCGCTAGGCAGCAGTTTCCAGCTGCCAACTGAGGGGAAGGCTTTATGACTGCCATCCCCTCAGACGCCATCCAGTAGAGGAGAAGCGCAAGTCTCTATGCCTTCTCCCAAATGAAGATTTGATGGTTAATTGTAAGTCAAATCCTTTTTGCAAAGTTCTGAAAAAAGTTACAGTTATTGTAGAGGCGGTAGGCAGCAGTTTCCAGCTGCCAACTGAGGGGAAGGCTTTATGACTGCCATCCCTTCAGACGCCATCCAGTAGAGGAGAAGCGCAAGTCTAGATGCCTTCTCCCAAATGAAGATTTGATGGTTAATTGTAAGTCAAGTCCTTTTTGCAAAGTCCTGAGGAAAGTCACAGTTATTGTAGAGGAGGTAGGCAGCATTGCCAGCTGCCAACTGAGGGGAAGGCTTTATCTGCCATCCCCTCAGACGCCGTTCAGTAGAGGAGAAGCGCCTCTATGCCTTCTCCCAAATGAAGATTTGATGGTTGACTGTAAGTTAAATCCTTTTTGCAAAGTTCTGAAAAAAGTTACAATTATTGTAGAGGCGGTAGGCAGCAGTTTCCAGCTGCCAACTGAGGGGAAGGCTTCATGACTGCCATCCCCTCAGACGCCGTCCAGTAGAGGAGAAGCGCAAGTCTCTATGCCTTCTCCCAAATGAAGATTTGATGGTTAATTGTAAGTCAAGTCCTTTTTGCAAAGTCCTGAGGAAAGTCACAGTTATTGTAGAGGATGTAGGCAGCATTGCCAGCTGCCAACTGAGGGGAAGGCTTTATCTGCCATCCCCCCAGACGCCGTTCAGTAGAGGAGAAGCGCCTCTATGCCTTCTCCCAAATGAAGATTTGATGGTTGACTGTAAGTTAAATCCTTTTTGCAAAGTTCTGAAAAAAGTTACAATTATTGTAGAGGCGGTAGGCAGCAGTTTCCAGCTGCCAACTGAGGGGAAGGCTTCATGACTGCCATCCCCTCAGACGCCGTCCAGTAGAGGAGAAGCGCAATCTCTATGCCTTCTCCCAAACGAAGATTTGATGGTTAATTGTAAGTCAAATCCTTTTTGCAAAGTTCTGAAAAAAGTAACAGTTATTGTAGAGGCGGTAGGCAGCAGTTTCCAGCTGCCAACTGAGGGGAAGGCTTTATGACTGCCATCCCCTCAGACGCCATCCAGTAGAGGAGAAGCGCAAGTCTCTATGCCTTCTCCCAAATGAAGATTTGATGGTTAATTGTAAGTCAAATCCTTTTTGCTAAGTCTTGAAGAAAGTCACAGTTATTGTAGAGGCGCTAGGCAGCAGTTTCCAGCTGCCAACTGAGGGGAAGGCTTTATGACTGCCATCCCCTCAGACCCATCCAGTAGAGGAGAAGCGCAAGTCTCTATGCCTTCTCCCAAACGAAGATTTGATGGTTAATTGTAAGTCAAATCCTTTTTGCTAAGTCTTGAAGGAAGTCACAGTTATTGTAGAGGCGCTAGGCAGCAGTTTCCAGCTGCCAACTGAGGGGAAGGCTTTATCTGCCATCCCCTCAGACGCCATCCAGTAGAGGAGAAGCGCAAGTCTCTATGCCTTCTCCCAAATGAAGATTTGATGGTTAATTGTAAGTCAAGTCCTTTTTGCAAAGTCCTGAGGAAAGTCACAGTTATTGTAGAGGATGTAGGCAGCATTGCCAGCTGCCAACTGAGGGGAAGGCTTTATCTGCCATCCCCCCAGACGCCGTTCAGTAGAGGAGAAGCGCCTCTATGCCTTCTCCCAAATGAAGATTTGATGGTTGACTGTAAGTTAAATCCTTTTTGCAAAGTTCTGAAAAAAGTTACAATTATTGTAGAGGCGGTAGGCAGCAGTTTCCAGCTGCCAACTGAGGGGAAGGCTTTATGACTGCCATCCCCTCAGACGCCATCCAGTAGAGGAGAAGCGCAAGTCTCTATGCCTTCTCCCAAATGAAGATTTGATGGTTAATTGTAAGTCAAATCCTTTTTGCTAAGTCTTGAAGAAAGTTACAGTTATTGTAGAGGCGGTAGGCAGCAGTTTCCAGCTGCCAACTGAGGGGAAGGCTTTATGACTGCCATCCCCTCAGACGCCATCCAGTAGAGGAGAAGCGCAAGTCTAGATGCCTTCTCCCAAATGAAGATTTGATGGTTAATTGTAAGTCAAGTCCTTTTTGCAAAGTCCTGAGGAAAGTCACAGTTATTGTAGAGGAGGTAGGCAGCATTGCCAGCTGCCAACTGAGGGGAAGGCTTTATCTGCCATCCCCTCAGACGCCGTTCAGTAGAGGAGAAGCGCCTCTATGCCTTCTCCCAAATGAAGATTTGATGGTTGACTGTAAGTTAAATCCTTTTTGCAAAGTTCTGAAAAAAGTTACAATTATTGTAGAGGCGGTAGGCAGCAGTTTCCAGCTGCCAACTGAGGGGAAGGCTTCATGACTGCCATCCCCTCAGACGCCGTCCAGTAGAGGAGAAGCGCAAGTCTCTATGCCTTCTCCCAAATGAAGATTTGATGGTTAATTGTAAGTCAAGTCCTTTTTGCAAAGTCCTGAGGAAAGTCACAGTTATTGTAGAGGATGTAGGCAGCATTGCCAGCTGCCAACTGAGGGGAAGGCTTTATCTGCCATCCCCCCAGACGCCGTTCAGTAGAGGAGAAGCGCCTCTATGCCTTCTCCCAAATGAAGATTTGATGGTTGACTGTAAGTTAAATCCTTTTTGCAAAGTTCTGAAAAAAGTTACAATTATTGTAGAGGCGGTAGGCAGCAGTTTCCAGCTGCCAACTGAGGGGAAGGCTTCATGACTGCCATCCCCTCAGACGCCGTCCAGTAGAGGAGAAGCGCAATCTCTATGCCTTCTCCCAAACGAAGATTTGATGGTTAATTGTAAGTCAAATCCTTTTTGCAAAGTTCTGAAAAAAGTAACAGTTATTGTAGAGGCGGTAGGCAGCAGTTTCCAGCTGCCAACTGAGGGGAAGGCTTTATGACTGCCATCCCCTCAGACGCCATCCAGTAGAGGAGAAGCGCAAGTCTCTATGCCTTCTCCCAAATGAAGATTTGATGGTTAATTGTAAGTCAAATCCTTTTTGCTAAGTCTTGAAGAAAGTCACAGTTATTGTAGAGGCGCTAGGCAGCAGTTTCCAGCTGCCAACTGAGGGGAAGGCTTTATGACTGCCATCCCCTCAGACCCATCCAGTAGAGGAGAAGCGCAAGTCTCTATGCCTTCTCCCAAACGAAGATTTGATGGTTAATTGTAAGTCAAATCCTTTTTGCTAAGTCTTGAAGGAAGTCACAGTTATTGTAGAGGCGCTAGGCAGCAGTTTCCAGCTGCCAACTGAGGGGAAGGCTTTATCTGCCATCCCCTCAGACGCCATCCAGTAGAGGAGAAGCGCAAGTCTCTATGCCTTCTCCCAAATGAAGATTTGATGGTTAATTGTAAGTCAAGTCCTTTTTGCAAAGTCCTGAGGAAAGTCACAGTTATTGTAGAGGATTTAGGCAGCATTGCCAGCTGCCAACTGAGGGGAAGGCTTTATCTGCCATCCCCCCAGACGCCGTTCAGTAGAGGAGAAGCGCCTCTATGCCTTCTCCCAAATGAAGATTTGATGGTTGACTGTAAGTTAAATCCTTTTTGCAAAGTTCTGAAAAAAGTTACAATTATTGTAGAGGCGGTAGGCAGCAGTTTCCAGCTGCCAACTGAGGGGAAGGCTTTATGACTGCCATCCCCTCAGACGCCATCCAGTAGAGGAGAAGCGCAAGTCTCTATGCCTTCTCCCAAATGAAGATTTGATGGTTAATTGTAAGTCAAATCCTTTTTGCTAAGTCTTGAAGAAAGTCACAGTTATTGTAGAGGCGCTAGGCAGCAGTTTCCAGCTGCCAACTGAGGGGAAGGCTTTATGACTGCCATCCCCTCAGACGCCATCCAGTAGAGGAGAAGCGCAAGTCTCTATGCCTTCTCCCAAATGAAGATTTGATGGTTAATTGTAAGTCAAATCCTTTTTGCAAAGTTCTGAAAAAAGTTACAGTTATTGTAGAGGCGGTAGGCAGCAGTTTCCAGCTGCCAACTGAGGGGAAGGCTTTATGACTGCCATCCCCTCAGACGCCATCCAGTAGAGGAGAAGCGCAAGTCTAGATGCCTTCTCCCAAATGAAGATTTGATGGTTAATTGTAAGTCAAGTCCTTTTTGCAAAGTCCTGAGGAAAGTCACAGTTATTGTAGAGGAGGTAGGCAGCATTGCCAGCTGCCAACTGAGGGGAAGGCTTTATCTGCCATCCCCTCAGACGCCGTTCAGTAGAGGAGAAGCGCCTCTATGCCTTCTCCCAAATGAAGATTTGATGGTTGACTGTAAGTTAAATCCTTTTTGCAAAGTTCTGAAAAAAGTTACAATTATTGTAGAGGCGGTAGGCAGCAGTTTCCAGCTGCCAACTGAGGGGAAGGCTTCATGACTGCCATCCCCTCAGACGCCGTCCAGTAGAGGAGAAGCGCAAGTCTCTATGCCTTCTCCCAAATGAAGATTTGATGGTTAATTGTAAGTCAAGTCCTTTTTGCAAAGTCCTGAGGAAAGTCACAGTTATTGTAGAGGATGTAGGCAGCATTGCCAGCTGCCAACTGAGGGGAAGGCTTTATGACTGCCATCCCCTCAGACGCCATCCAGTAGAGGAGAAGCGCAAGTCTCTATGCCTTCTCCCAAATGAAGATTTGATGGTTAATTGTAAGTCAAATCCTTTTTGCTAAGTCTTGAAGAAAGTCACAGTTATTGTAGAGGCGCTAGGCAGCAGTTTCCAGCTGCCAACTGAGGGGAAGGCTTTATGACTGCCATCCCCTCAGACGCCATCCAGTAGAGGAGAAGCGCAAGTCTCTATGCCTTCTCCCAAATGAAGATTTGATGGTTAATTGTAAGTCAAATCCTTTTTGCAAAGTTCTGAAAAAAGTTACAGTTATTGTAGAGGCGGTAGGCAGCAGTTTCCAGCTGCCAACTGAGGGGAAGGCTTTATGACTGCCATCCCCTCAGACGCCATCCAGTAGAGGAGAAGCGCAAGTCTAGATGCCTTCTCCCAAATGAAGATTTGATGGTTAATTGTAAGTCAAGTCCTTTTTGCAAAGTCCTGAGGAAAGTCACAGTTATTGTAGAGGAGGTAGGCAGCATTGCCAGCTGCCAACTGAGGGGAAGGCTTTATCTGCCATCCCCTCAGACGCCGTTCAGTAGAGGAGAAGCGCCTCTATGCCTTCTCCCAAATGAAGATTTGATGGTTGACTGTAAGTTAAATCCTTTTTGCAAAGTTCTGAAAAAAGTTACAATTATTGTAGAGGCGGTAGGCAGCAGTTTCCAGCTGCCAACTGAGGGGAAGGCTTCATGACTGCCATCCCCTCAGACGCCGTCCAGTAGAGGAGAAGCGCAAGTCTCTATGCCTTCTCCCAAATGAAGATTTGATGGTTAATTGTAAGTCAAGTCCTTTTTGCAAAGTCCTGAGGAAAGTCACAGTTATTGTAGAGGAGGTATGCAGCATTGCCAGCTGCCAACTGAGGGGAAGGCTTTATCTGCCATCCCCTCAGACGCCGTTCAGTAGAGGAGAAGCGCCTCTATGCCTTCTCCCAAATGAAGATTTGATGGTTGACTGTAAGTTAAATCCTTTTTGCAAAGTTCTGAAAAAAGTTACAATTATTGTAGAGGCGGTAGGCAGCAGTTTCCAGCTGCCAACTGAGGGGAAGGCTTCATGACTGCCATCCCCTCAGACGCCGTCCAGTAGAGGAGAAGCGCAATCTCTATGCCTTCTCCCAAACGAAGATTTGATGGTTAATTGTAAGTCAAATCCTTTTTGCAAAGTTCTGAAAAAAGTAACAGTTATTGTAGAGGCGGTAGGCAGCAGTTTCCAGCTGCCAACTGAGAAGAAGGCTTCATGACTGCCATCCCCTCAGACGCCATCCAGTAGAGGAGAAGCGCAAGTCTAGATGCCTTCTCCCAAATGAAGATTTGATGGTTAATTGTAAGTCAAGTCCTTTTTGCAAAGTCCTGAGGAAAGTCACAGTTATTGTAGAGGAGGTAGGCAGCATTGCCAGCTGCCAACTGAGGGGAAGGCTTTATCTGCCATCCCCTCAGACGCCGTTCAGTAGAGGAGAAGCGCCTCTATGCCTTCTCCCAAATGAAGATTTGATGGTTGACTGTAAGTTAAATCCTTTTTGCAAAGTTCTGAAAAAAGTTACAATTATTGTAGAGGCGGTAGGCAGCAGTTTCCAGCTGCCAACTGAGGGGAAGGCTTCATGACTGCCATCCCCTCAGACGCCGTCCAGTAGAGGAGAAGCGCAAGTCTCTATGCCTTCTCCCAAATGAAGATTTGATGGTTAATTGTAAGTCACCTTTTTGCAAAGTTCTGAAAAAAGTTACAATTATTGTAGAGGCGGTAGGCAGCAGTTTCCAGCTGCCAACTGAGGGGAAGGCTTCATGACTGCCATCCCCTCAGACGCCGTCCAGTAGAGGAGAAGCGCAATCTCTATGCCTTCTCCCAAACGAAGATTTGATGGTTAATTGTAAGTCAAATCCTTTTTGCAAAGTTCTGAAAAAAGTAACAGTTATTGTAGAGGCGGTAGGCAGCAGTTTCCAGCTGCCAACTGAGAAGAAGGCTTCATGACTGCCATCCCCTCAGACGCCATCCAGTAGGAGAGAAGCGCAAGTCTCTATGCCTTCTCCCAAATGAAGATTTGATGGTTAATTGTAAGTCAAATCTTTTTTGCTAAGTCTTGAAGAAAGTCACAGTTATTGTAGAGGCGCTAGGCAGCAGTTTCCAGCTGCCAACTGAGGGGAAGGCTTTATGACTGCCATCCCCTCAGACGCCATCCAGTAGAGGAGAAGCGCAAGTCTCTATGCCTTCTCCCAAATGAAGATTTGATGGTTAATTGTAAGTCAAATCCTTTTTGCAAAGTTCTGAAAAAAGTTACAATTATTGTAGAGGCGGTAGGCAGCAGTTTCCAGCTGCCAACTGAGGGGAAGGCTTCATGACTGCCATCCCCTCAGACGCCGTCCAGTAGAGGAGAAGCGCAAGTCTCTATGCCTTCTCCCAAATGAAGATTTGATGGTTAATTGTAAGTCAAATCCTTTTTGCAAAGTTCTGAAAAAAGTTACAATTATTGTAGAGGCGGTAGGCAGCAGTTTCCAGCTGCCAACTGAGGGGAAGGCTTCATGACTGCCATCCCCTCAGACGCCGTCCAGTAGAGGAGAAGCGCAAGTCTCTATGCCTTCTCCCAAATGAAGATTTGATGGTTAATTGTAAGTCAAATCCTTTTTGCAAAGTTCTGAAAAAAGTTACAGTTATTGTAGAGCGGTAGGCAGCAGTTTCCAGCTGCCAACTGAGGGGAAGGCTTTATGACTGCCATCCCCTCAGACGCCATCCAGTAGAGGAGAAGCGCAAGTCTCTATGCCTTCTCCCAAATTAAGATTTGATGGTTAATTGTAAGTCAAATCCTTTTTGCAAAGTTCTGAAAAAAGTTACAGTTATTGTAGAGGCGGTAGGCAGCAGCTTCCAGCTGCCAACTGAGGGGAAGGCTTTATGACTGCCATCCCCTCAGACGCCATCCAGTAGAGGAGAAGCGCAAGTCTCTATGCCTTCTCCCAAATGAAGATTTGATGGTTAATTGTAAGTCAAGTCCTTTTTGCAAAGTCCTGAGGAAAGTCACAGTTATTGTAGAGGAGGTATGCAGCATTGCCAGCTGCCAACTGAGGGGAAGGCTTTATCTGCCATCCCCTCAGACGCCGTTCAGTAGAGGAGAAGCGCCTCTATGCCTTCTCCCAAATGAAGATTTGATGGTTGACTGTAAGTTAAATCCTTTTTGCAAAGTTCTGAAAAAAGTTACAATTATTGTAGAGGCGGTAGGCAGCAGTTTCCAGCTGCCAACTGAGGGGAAGGCTTCATGACTGCCATCCCCTCAGACGCCGTCCAGTAGAGGAGAAGCGCAATCTCTATGCCTTCTCCCAAACAAAGATTTGATGGTTAATTGTAAGTCAAATCCTTTTTGCAAAGTTCTGAAAAAAGTAACAGTTATTGTAGAGGCGGTAGGCAGCAGTTTCCAGCTGCCAACTGAGGGGAAGGCTTTACGACTGCCATCCCCTCAGACGCCATCCAGTAGAGGAGAAGCGCAAGTCTCTATGCCTTCTCCCAAATGAAGATTTGATGGTTAATTGTAAGTCAAGTCCTTTTTGCAAAGTCCTGAGGAAAGTCACAGTTATTGTAGAGGAGGTAGGCAGCATTGCCAGCTGCCAACTGAGGGGAAGGCTTTATCTGCCATCCCCTCAGACGCCGTTCAGTAGAGGAGAAGCGCCTCTATGCCTTCTCCCAAATGAAGATTTGATGGTTGACTGTAAGTTAAATCCTTTTTGCAAAGTTCTGAAAAAAGTTACAATTATTGTAGAGGCGGTAGGCAGCAGTTTCCAGCTGCCAACTGAGGGGAAGGCTTCATGACTGCCATCCCCTCAGACGCCGTCCAGTAGAGGAGAAGCGCAATCTCTATGCCTTCTCCCAAATGAAGATTTGATGGTTGACTGTAAGTTAAATCCTTTTCGCAAAGTTCTGAAAAAAGTTACAATTATTGTAGAGGCGGTAGGCAGCAATTTCCAGCTGCCAACTGAGGGGAAGGCTTCATGACTGCCATCCCCTCAGACGCCGTCCAGTAGAGGAGAAGCGCAAGCCTCTATGCCTTCTCCCAAATGAAGATTTGATGGTTAATTGTAAGTCAAATCCTTTTTGCAAAGTCTTGAGGAAAGTCACAGTTATTGTAGAGGCGGTAGGCAGCATTGCCAGCTGCCAACTGAGGGGAAGGCTTCATGAGTGCCATCTCCTCAGACGCCGTTCAGTAGAAGAGAGGTGCAAGTCTCTATGCCTTCTCCCAGATGAAGATTTAATGGTTAATTGTAAGTCAAATCCTTTTTGCAAAGTCTTGAGGAAAGTCACAGTTATTGTAGAGGCGGTAGGCAGCAGTTTCCAGCTGCTTACTGAGGGGAAGGCTTAGTCTATCCCCTCGGATGCCGTCGCGTAAATGAAAAGAGAATTTCAAACCTTATTCCTCAAGAGAATGTGCCGTTCAGGTGTAAGTGGTCTTCTTTCATAATCTGCATTGTAGCTAATCTCTATAACCGAGGTAGAAATTGCCAATTTTTGCCGATGAGACCAGTATGAATGGCATAGAAGTCTTTGGTGGAACGCTGGAGTAGAAACTTTTTTTATTTAAATGTAGAAGAATTTACATTGCGGTATGAACATAATGTAAGATTTGAAACGAAGCATTGACAAAGTTTCCTTTTGCAATTTTTAGTATCCCAAGACAGATCCAAAAACGTGAAAATTAAACCTAGGGATGCATTTACCGCAATGCAAATTCTGCAAGGTCATTGCAGAACAAGATGTATTCCAGTTGCAACGTTCAACGCAGTGCTGATGTCAGTGTACTTTGAAATAAACGCTTTTTAGTTTTGTATGCACTTTTGAGAGTTGTGCACGTGCTCCGAGCTTTTGAAAGAAGAGCTGTTTATGCATTAGCAAGAGAAAATTGTAGAAATCAATACATTGTCACCCTTAAGAAGTATGAGAGTCCGGCGTAGCCGGACGATCATACTGGTATTCGATATTTCTCGAGAACTAAAGCTTATAGAGAGCTGAAAATTTACGTTTGTACTTCTACAGATTTGTAGTACACATCTACTTATTTGGGGACGACACAGCATCACTTTTGCAAAAGCATGAAAAATTTCGTTTTTTTTGATTTCTAACAGAGGAAAAAATATGGCAAAGGCGTACATATATGTCTTATGTGTATAATGTTTACGTGAGCAAGCTAGAATTTTTGTAGAATTCTTACGAACTGAATTATGATTTTTCTTGATTTTTCGGGTAGTTGAATCTTTTTAGTTTTTGGCTCGAAACTCGAGGTGGATCAGAGCTCTTGCTAAAGCATGAAGGCCATTTTGCAGAGCTTGCTTTGCTCTATCAATGGTACCTTGATAACTACTCAGGAATAAAAAGTGTATGACTTATTGCGGTTGAAATTCAAAACGGACATCAATTTCCGGACAACCTAATATATACATATATACATATTTATATGTATATATATACTTATTTATTTTTATCTTTATCTCATACACGTAAATGTGTGTCAAAGCCTATGTGAGTAATGAAAACATTGGTAGAGTAAGATAGACTAACCTGTCACCTTCAGCAGAACAAAACAAACAGTGAATAAGGGCCGCAGGCAGGGTCAAGCGTGTGATGCGACTGTCGCAACGGGGGTCGTAAAGGGGGCACCGGCGGTAGGGGGGGGGGGTCGTAAGAGAGGGAGGTTCAAATTTAAAAAAAGTGGAAGTAGGAAATAAGCTTCTTGGTCGCAAACATTCTATACTTTCCAAAAAACATCATTTTTCTCCCTGCAAAAAAGGTGTCGCAGACGAAGATCGAACTTGCTGGCCACAAGTACCGAAGACTCTGTGTGACAAGAATGTCAAATGTACCAATTGGCCTAGGAACTCTGGTTTCGAAGCATCACTGAAGTCTCATACACTCGACAGAAGTGCACATCTAGATCAACGATGACAATCAATAATTCGTAAATCCTTTTGTAATGCCATTTATACGGCCCTTACAATTTATATGCTCTCAAAAGAAGCCCTGCTATTATTATGCAAAATCTGGTGTTATTTTGTAAACTGTGGATTTTCTTATGATTTTATGTATGGTAGCAAAATATCAGAAAAGGGGGGGGGGTCGTATCTGGGTCGCATCTAAATTTTTTCGGAGCTATCGAAGCTTGTTGGCTGCAATTTTGCTGCAACATGAAGTCATCCTCCTACTTTGCCTCATAAAAATTGCAGGCTGTTTTATAACTTCTCTGGTAAGTTACAAAATTTTAAGCTCAAAAATCCCAGTTTTTGCTTTTTAGGATCGCATCTGAATTTGCGAGAGTCGCATCTAAATTTTTTCGAGCTCACTGCTCCTCAAGGGCTGAAACTTTTTCTATTGATAGTCTGGCAGCTATGCTACAGAACCTGTTCATTGCAGCCTCTCAGTCTTTTTCTGGCCTTAGATACGAATTTTCAAAGTACCGTGCTCATGCACGTTACATCGTTCTGGGTGGCGCTAAAGCGGTTTTTTTCGCAGGAAAAACTGTGCAAGAGGTAGGAAGTAAGCTTCTCAGTCAAAAACATCTTTTGTAGTACAAGAATGTCATTTCTTTCTGCGTGCAAAAGTTTGTGTCGCATACGGGAACTGAATTTGCTGGCCTGAAGTATGCCTGAAAATTCAAAAAAAAACTTGCAGAATCTTAAACATTATCGAAGGTGTATATGGTGCTACAGATGCTGGGCGCACCCATTGGTCTAGAAATTGCTTCCGAAACCTCACTGAAGTTCGTACGCAGGTGTTTTTATGAGATTGACATTCGTTTATGCAGCGAGAAAGGGGCAGGGGAGGTAAAGGGGGGAGGGTAGATGGGGCGGGTTGTCCGGATGGGTACCTTCAAGAAGGGGGGTGGGGGGTCGTAAATGGGGGTCCCGGATCGCATCAACACGTTTGACCCTGGCCTCAGGTGTTGAGGAAAAAAATTTGTATTTGGGCAAGGGAGGTCAAGTGATTGGCATTAGGGAATGCCACTGCTACTTTTACGGGCTGTCCAATACTACTAATTAAGCATTAAGTGAAATGCTACCCATATCTAAAGTTCGCGACTTTGATTAATCTAATGCGAAAGCTTTTAGCTTGTTTCTTTTATTTTGCGAAGCAAAATATGGCTTTCAATGTCCTAGAATCTTTCTTGAAGTTCCTACAGTTATTCTGCACTAATGAAGAGCGATCGGAAATTCGCTCGTGCTAAGTCTAAGTCAAAGCCAGCTCTACAGAACAATGCCCAAAATTTGACGAAGGCATGAAAGCTAGTGAGCTATCAACGATCAAACTGTTTGCACCTTTTTTGGGACACGTATGTCGTGGAATAGCAAGCTTTAGTAACACGTATGTCGTGGAATAACAAGCTTTAGTAAAGACAGAGTTGTGTATATTGTGCACAACTTTATGAGGTGTTATTTTTGACATAATTTGCGACGTTTCTCTTACAAATGCCTATGAATTTCATAGCAGAGAAATCAAGGTTATCTTTGTTATCTCTTTGCAATCTCGAAATTTTCCTTGCGCTAAAAATATCATCTGTTTCTCTGTCAAGTTGTGTCAAAGAAGTTTCTTTCGTTTGTCGTTTTATCGACCGCTCTATGTATTGCCTACTCTCTCAGGACATTTTTTTCAGAGAGTTTACGTCAGTTCGACCAGTATGAGAATTTTCAATTATATCTTCTTGTTACCTACCATATTGATGGTACGACCAAGCAAGACATGACTTAGTTTGCGTTTTTACACCTTGGACTTACTGGCTTTGCAGTTCTTTATTCCTTACAGGTTTTCTGTGCTGTGAACGTTGCTGAAGGCTGCGCATCTGCTACTGACCGAGGAAAAGTCTAAAAAATGCAAACCCATAACGCGATCCGTAAACCATTGAAACATTGATATTTCGTACTCGACTGTCGATAAACCTTGGCGTTGTGATTTGAGTTGTAATACAGGGAGTTTATAGGGAGGTCAAGGGAGGTCAAGTGATTGGCATTGGAGAATGCCACTGCTACTTTTACGGGCTGTCCAAAACGCCTGTGATTGGTTCCTGCCAGGTACCCACCATGACACTACCGACGCTTGAAAACACCTGTCTTATACTGGGAAAGTCATGCATAAAACGAAGCTGTCTACGGTCCCAAAGAGCAGTGCTGTTGCTCATCTGAAAGTGGGTGACAGGCCAGCAAAACATGATTATTAAACACGATAAACCGAGAAACACGAACACGGTTTGAAAAAACATGAAATTGTGAAATATTATGGAACTTCTGTTTGCAACAAAATCCATGCGAACAGATCATGTTGGCACAGAAGGAAGAATGCCGTCAAAGTTGTTTGAGGTGGTTCCGCAGCTCTTTGCCGCGCATTATCAGCCACTATAAAGTACGTTGTCCGTTCTCTAGATGGACATGTAGATGGGTGATAGGTGGATAATGTTCGTGTGTCCCAAAATCCAAATTACCCCAAACTGCCTCGTTGCTGCTTATGTACCTGCTCGTTTGATAATGGTCGATCTCATCAAGCGGTGCAGTCGCATGCTCGAAGCCGAACGTTGCCATGTAAGCCTCCTTGTTCACATATTTGCAGACGTACTCAATCGCGTCCACCGTGTTACAGTACCACAGATATGTGTACGAAAACTTTTCGATACTAAGGAAGTTTATGGCACAACCCAGCTGTTGACCACCATTACTTCAACGGTTCAATGGTTCACTTTCACTTGACGATGGTATGTCCTCCGCCATCAGGGTATCGCTTTCTGCATAGAGGATACCCATCACTTCCCGTTCGGAAGTCGCAAATCAGTGGGTACCGCAGGGCAAAGGGTGCTATACGATCTAATTTTAGAAATGCGGTGAAAAGTTTCGCAACGTTTCTAAGCAATGTCGCCGCTGTGGCAACCAAAACCACCGCCATCTCGCTTACAGATGGAGCGTAAATGCTTTGCTCATGCAGTGCAGATCCTTCTAGCATGGTTAACGACCTTGTAACTCATCTATAGGTATTTGCTATGCAGAAGTCTTGCACATGTTCACTAAGTGGTTGTGCTGATGCAGGATTTTCTGCAGCCTTAGCACGACCTGGTACCACCAATGATACCGCAACGTTGATTCGCTCGCAAACGCTCTTGCAGACTAAGTACAGCTGCAAGAGGCTGAGGCTACAAAGAAGCAGGAAGCAGGGACCCAGTTCTAGGATAGATGCGCTCCTGCATCTGAAGCGTTGGCATGGAGCTTTGTTTCAAGACGTGGTTGTAATGCCAAAGAAGTCATTTCAAAGCACAAATTGTACTTTTTGGTGTTTTGCAAGAAATGCCTGGACACCACTCGCGCAGGACATGTATGAGCGATGTTTAGTCAATTAATGTAGAGTCGGAGAGTCGACTTTGCCGTTCAGGGCACATCCAGGTGGTTCGGCTCTAAACATTTTTGCTCGAAACTTGCCACATACGACATTTATTTTTCCAATCTTAAAACATAGTTTCAGAATGTCTCAATCGATCGTCTTTGGCTGCGAAACTTTTCAGCGCATTTCTGAAATTTGATCGTACAGTACCCCCCTTTGCCCAGTGGTACCCACTGATGCTCTAGGATGAGGTAGATGAGTAACCTTTTGAAGTTTGACAGAAAGGTCTTAGCACCAATGCCTTCAAACACTGGAGTAAAGGCTATGGATTCTTGTGCGCATCGCATGGTGAAGAGCACGTTCTTCAACCACGTCGTCAAATGTCGCCAGATGTCTCACCAATCTATCGTGTGGGCCACCTGATCTGCTCATGACGTATACGTAAGCCGAAATCGCAGGGGAAACTTTTGTGGTAGAGCGCCTTCTGACTGCCATGCCATCACGGCGAAAGTCTCCAGACAGAAGCTCACGGACCTCATGGACTTACTGAGCAACAGCCACGTTTATGGAGACACTCGTTAGTGGATGTGACCGCGGAATGGCAGGAATGCAGTTTCCCGCATGCCCACATCTTAGTGTGCCTGAGGAGGAAAATTCGCTCAAGTCAGATCGACAGCATCATCTCGGAGAAGCTTCACAGTTGAAAAAAGGAAATCTTTCGATTTTGTCCGAAAAAACATGATCTATGAGCAATACGGACCATTGGAACCGAAGTCGCCTTGCGCGAAGGCAAGTGTACCAGAATGTACAGAATACCCCACGGGAACTGATCAGGGCCCGGCACGAGGTCGGCAAATGACAAGCTGGAAATCGTTTTGGGGCCAAAAAGCAAAGGGGAAATCGTTTTTGCGGGGTCCGGGGAGGAGCCCCGGAAAAAAATTGGTAGTTCATGCTCGCTACTTATCTTGACATGTTCTGTGCCTCAACAGGCGAACACTGGAGTTCGCGTCAAACCGCGCCGTCGCTAATTGCCGCACGCGCGACGTCGCCCAAGAGATGCTATTTGTAACTGCATACATGACTAGTTCTCAATGTATGTGCAACGATATGGCACCAAATTTTGTATGCGAACGGAGAGAGGCTAGTGGAAACACAGTGTGAAAAATTATGAAAAACTTATGTGAACGGAACGAGTAATTAGCATTTTTTCCGAGAATTTCGCAAAACTGGCAAATGAAGATGTGAATTCAAACAGCTCGTTTGGAATGCGCAGATGAACGATATGGTATGAAACTTGGTGAGTACATGCACACGGGCTTGCAGGGCTTAACTGAGGAGTTTCATTGAAAAATTATGTGATTGAAGGTTATGGCAAACGTTTTTCTAAAAATTTTGCGCTACCAAAGAAATGGAAAAATGGCTCGTTTGCAACGCAGAGGTAACGAAATCGCGCGGGTTTCGGTGTGTATATGCGCAATAGGACTAAGTAATAAAGTATGAAATATTATGAAAAACTTATGTGAATGAAGAGCGTGCTTAACTAATTTCCAAATTAGGTCGGCATTTGCCGACCTAATTCCCACCTGAGGTCGGCAAAACTCTCAATTCACATAATTTTTTCAAAATTTTTACATAAATCTGTTGTACACCTAAAGTTTACTACATGGTGAAATTTTGGTTCCGAAACTCCTCCTCTTGTCCTTGTTAGAGCCCAAAATCGCATCAGCAGCCTAGCTTTCTAAGATAGAAAGCGCGCCCCAGTCAATCGATACGCGCGGGAACGGCGTCTCTCATTCCTATGACTGCGTTCCTTTGATATTTTCTCATTCCTTAATCATTTTTCTTGCTTATTTTTCTTCCTGTTTTCTATTTTGATACAGCTGAGGAGTAATTTGAGGAATTTGAGCAATTTGGGCGCTTTTGAGCGCTTTTAGGCGAAGTGTGGCCTCTAATCTCGTCGCACAAGCACAAAACGTCATTTTTGGGCTCAAGGGGGTATTCGTAAAATTTATTGGGATCAAAGGGGAATTCGTTTTGGAAAACCCCGTTTGCCCACCTCGTGCCGGGCCCTGGAACTGATCTGCGACTTTCGAAAGGGAAGTGATGGCTATCCTCTATGCAGAAAGAGATACCTTGATGATGGAGGACATACCGCCGTCAAGTGAAAGTGGACCAATGTACCGTTGAAGTAGTGGTGGACAACAGCTGGTTGTGCTATAAACTTCCTTACTATCGAAAAGGTTTCTTACGCATATCTGTGGTACCGTAACACGCTGGACTCGATTGAGTACGTCTGCAGATATGTGAACAAAGGAAGTACATTTGATGAGATCGAGCATTATCAAATGAGCAGGTACATAAGCAGCAACGAGGCAGTTTGGGGGTATTTTGGATTTTAGGACATACGAACATTACCCACCTGTCACCCATCTACATGACCATCTAGAGAATGGACAACGCATCTACTTTACGGCTGATAATGCGCGGCAATGAGCTGCGAAACGCCTCAAAGAACTTTGACACTTTGCAGCATTCTTTCTCCCGTGCCAATATGATTTGTTTGCATGGATTTTGTTGCAAACAGAAGCCCATAATATTTCACAATTTCATGTTTTTTTTCTACCGTGTTCGTGTTTCTCGGTTTATCGTGCTTACCAATGCTTACCATACCAACCAACCAATGATGTTTTGCTGGCTTGTCACCCACTTTCGGATGAGCAACAGCACTGCTCTTTGGGACCGTAGACAGCTTCGTTTTATGCATGACTTTCCCAGTATAAGACAGGTGTTTTCAAGCGTCGGTAGTGTCATGGTGGGTACCTGGCAGGAACCAATCACAGGCGTTTTGGACAGCCCGTAAAAGTAGCAGTGGCATTCTCCAATGCCAATCACTTGACCTCCCTTGACCTCCCTATAAACTCCCTGTATTACAACTTAAATCACAACGCCAAGGTTTATCGACAGTCGAGTACGAAATATCAATGTTTCAATGGTTTACGGATCGCGTTATGGGTTTGCATTTTTTAGACTTTTCCTCGGTCAGTAGCAGATGCGCAGCCTTCAGCAACGTTCACAGCACAGAAAACCTGTAAGGAATAAAGAACTGCAAAGCCAGTAAGTCCAAGGTGTAAAAACGCAAACTAAGTCATGTCTTGCTTGGTCGTACCATCAATATGGTAGGTAACAAGAAGATATAATTGAAAATTCTCATACTGGTCGAACTGACGTAAACTCTCTGAAAAAAATGTCCTGAGAGAGTAGGCAATACATAGAGCGGTCGATAAAACGACAAACGAAAGAAACTTCTTTGACACAACTTGACAGAGAAACAGATGATATTTTTAGCGCAAGGAAAATTTCGAGATTGCAAAGAGATAACAAAGATAACCTTGATTTCTCTGCTATGAAATTCATAGGCATTTGTAAGAGAAACGTCGCAAATTATGTCAAAAATAACACCTCATAAAGTTGTGCACAATATACACAACTCTGTCTTTACTAAAGCTTGTTATTCCACGACATACGTGTTACTAAAGCTTGCTATTCCACGACATACGTGTCCCAAAAAAGGTGCAAACAGTTTGATCGTTGATAGCTCACTAGCTTTCATGCCTTCGTCAAATTTTGGGCATTGTTCTGTAGAGCTGGCTTTGACTTAGACTTAGCACGAGCAAATTTCCGATCGCTCTTCATTAGTGCAGAATAACTGTAGGAACTTCAAGAAAGATTCTAGGACATTGAAAGCCATATTTTGCTTCGCAAAATAAAAGAAACAAGCTAAAAGCTTTCGCATTAGATTAATCAAAGTCGCGAACTTTAGATATGGGTAGCATTTCACTTAATGCTTAATTAGTAGTATTCTCTCGTAAGTAGTATTCTCTCGTAACAATTATCTTTCCAATTCAAAATGGATCGTACCCTCGAGACGTTCAACAAACTCGAAAATGTGTAGTAAAATCAGCAAGCGTAAAAACCCTGCTAGGCAGTTTTTGAGACTTTATAGGAAATTTTGGCAGACGGCTTTTTCCACAGTGATTCTATCAGGTTTGTCCCAAAAGTACCATTTTCAGATGAATTAAGCTGTTTTTGTTTTCCTAGAAGACTCAGAGTACCATTCGATAGAGCTCCACAAATAGACCACCAAAGATACACTTAAGCCATAATCCAGATAAAATTTGGAGTCAAAACCCAAAATTTTTCAACCACCCTTGAAATCAGATCTCCTTCCAGAAAGTCTCTATGGATTTCCACCTTGATCTCTATACAGGGTGTCCCAAAAAAAATGTGCCTACTGTTTGATTGTAAATGATTCCCTTGTAATGAAGTGTTTCGAGAAGCTTTAGGTACCGTTTTGTAGAGCGACTTAAACTTAGATTTACAGCATAGAGCGAATCATTGATCGCTTTTCATTACTGTAGGATTACGGTAAGAACTTCCAGCATATGGATTTAATGTGAAATTTACCACCTAATGAAATTTTTTTCAAAAAATCTGAAAAATCGTGTATTAATATTTTCGCGCGTGCTGATTCCACCTAACAACTTTTTACGATTGTTTCCAGCTTTTCTGACGGTGTAATTACATTTCTGACAAATGCTGGGAACTGAGTTATTACGATTTACCGGGGATAACTCTGAAAAGAAGCATCACAATAGAATGAAAATTTCAAATTCGGGATCAGCGGCTCCTTTTACCGTAGTATAAAAGTTTTTGGCTTGTTCGGTTTTGTTCCCAGGCAGAATATAGCCTCCAATGGCCCTAAAATCCTTGTCTAATTTCGTACCGTAATCCTACAGTAATGAAGAGCGATAGATGATTCGCTCCATACTGCAAATCGAAGTTTAACCTCGCTCTACAAATGTCATCTAGAGCTTCTGGAAACACTCCATTACAAGGGAGTTATTCACAATCAAAGAATAGGCACATTTTTTGGGACATCCTTTATAATAGACACACAGTACTACCCAAAAATGCATTTGGTGGATTTTCTCCGGGGCTCAAAATTGAGAAACAAAAATGGTGTGAAAATGCCGAAATGCTCTTTTTGAGTTTTCTATGTCAAACCTGGTATTTCTCGATTATAAAAGCGCACAAACGTTTTGAGATTATACTAAGTAAGGCTTAGTATAAGTAGTAGTGTACAATGACCTATGTGGGAGAGGCTGGTGGGGGGGGGGGGGGGAGGAGGATACCACTTTTGAAGTATCTGTTTTCTCGCTTTTTGTGCCCGGAAAACTTCCAGTGAAGACATATTTAAGACTACTTACCAATCTCTACTGCAAAGCACGGTTCTTTGTACCCTCTAAATTGCCACGTTATATGCTATTATCATACGTAGCAGTGTTGATAGCGAGAGATTACAAAAAACAACGTGCAGAAGAGGTTGATCATGTTCACCAACGTAGATTCTGCATATGTTTCCGCCTAACGTACACCGGTGAGGACACGATAGTAAGATCTAAAGTGTAGTGTGAAAGTGCGAAAGTGAATGAAAAACTCTTTAGCTGTTCAAATTATGGGCATTTGACATCTTCCAACTAAATGACTCCCTCTCTATTGCAGTAGCCGATTATTTTCATGATGCGGACACCTTTGGTAAAATCTATACCATTGAGTTTGTTTCACACTTATGATACCTATGTCTGCCGTTTCTTCAGTTCACGAAAAATACTAGTTTCAGAGACCATTTAAAGTGAGATGTACGTAGTATGATAAATCTCATATCCAATATTCGTAGAAACGCTTCCGTCAAGATATTAGGTTGACCCGAAAATGTGTTAGCACTATTCTCAGAAATTTATAGCCTCTTACATTCCGAAGCGTTTGCTTTTCTGAAATTTTGAACTTGTCCAAAAAAAGATATCATGCGCTTTACAAAAGCATTTGAGGTACTTCTAACTCGCAAACACCTCGATGATGAAGGTTACGAATAGAATTTGTAGAGTTGCCAGAAATGTGCAAGGCCCGAACGAAGATGGCAAATAGTGCTCTGTGAAGGATTACCCCTTTGCCGCTTTCATTTTACGATTTCTCCCTTGATCGCACCAACTGCGCGGGCTATTTGATTGAATTGCGTTTTTCTCAAAAGCAGGGACTTGTTTCTTCTTTCGGACTCTGCAAAGAGAAAAGGAGAAGCTGAAAAGGAAGTCGCTTCAATGATCATTCAAGTATCAGAATTCTTGCGTTACATACAAGAACCTATGTACTGCAATCTGCAAGCTTTCAAAGTATTTACCTCGACTCTGCATAGCAAAGCTGCATTCACTAGAGGATCGGGAAGTTCACACATGAGTGCCTCTGTGCTGGCCAAGAAGTAAAGTTGTAGGATTGTAAAAAGAGAGAAATTCATTGTTAACGTGAACCCACGTAGTAGGAAAGGGCTTCACGAAGGCGGTTGTCGTAAAAGCGAAGTGGGGAAAGCAAAGTCCGAAACAGATGAGTCGACAAGTGAGGGCCAGCAAGAAATAGACCAGAAACAGGCAGACCTGTAATGAAAACAGACAAGGAACGAGTTACAAAATCGTTCAGTAAATGACAAATGTGAACTTTCCTCAGTTTCCTTTTGAAGGCTTCATAGATGTCAGCACTCAAAACTTCGCGAGCTATGCACCGTAACCATCTAGCTTCCGGCAAAAAATATGGTTGAATAACTTGTTGGCATGTTTCCTCTCAACTTTGGGTAATGCAAGTTGAAACCACCATGTCTATCGTAAGCAGGCATAAAGATCCAGTAATCGCTGGGATTCACTGAACAATCTTTTGTGACTCGTTCCTGGTCTGTTTTCATTACAGGTCTGCTTTCTGGTCTATTTCTTGTTAGCCCTCGCTTGTCGACTCATCTGTTTCGGACTTTGCTTTCCCCACTTCGCTTTTACGACAACCGCCTTCGTGAAGCCCTTTCCTACTACGTCGGTTCACAATCAGGTTTTTTTTAACCGTGTACGTGTTTCTCGGTTTATCGTGCTTCTCGGTTTATCGGCTTTAGTGTATTCGGGAGGTCTACTTCTAACAGAACCAAAAACTGACAAGGGTCCGTTTTGCAAATCCACTGCCTTTAACTTGTCTTCAAAATTCACAAATTGCTCCCTGGTATCGGCACAAAGCTCATAGCATTTTTTGTTACAGTAAAAATTTGGGAGTCACACACCTCATCCTTGGGGAAATCATGGCTCTTTCAATAGGTCCATTTAGGTCAAAAGCCACCTAAATTACGTGTGCTCGTAAAAGTGCAGTCACAGAAAGTCGAACGTACAAACTTCTGGGTGCAAATTTCTACTCCGCACATGCGACACACATACAGACATACATACAAACAAACATTCGGCTTTATATATAAGATAAGGAAAAGGGACCTGTCGTACTTTGCCCAAAAGCGCTCAAAAGAGCGTCCCTTTTCGCAACGCACCTTTTTAAAAATGAAAACAGGGTAGGATTCGTCGTCTCTTTTGATTATAGATCAGAAATTGTGATGACGACGTGAGGCAAAGTTCCATAAATTTACAATTTACAATTTATCTCAGAAAAGTGTTTCGTCGCAAAGTTTTTTAAGTGCAAGCAACGATTATGAACGATGCCTAAAAGTAATTTATACAGGTAGCTATATTCCTAGCGGTAGAAAGACTAAGGCCCCTAGTAACCCCCCCCCCATCAGTGCAACTCGACTGATGCAGGCCTACGCTGGACGTTTGACGCCTCAGTCCAACATTCAATGAGCTACTGATCCGGACGCGGATCACTTTCTAGTCATGATAATCATGTGTGTCTTGAAAAAAGGAATTACACTTGAGCCGGTTTGATCGAACAGGTAAGCGACTGGAATTGAGAGTGCGCGGCCATGGTTCAACACCGGCTAGCGTTACAGTTTTGCTGTATCGCCCGGAGTCTTTGACACGACCACTATCCCAGAATCGATGATGACCGCTTTTAAGAATCTCGCCTAGCACATGCATGGATAAAGCAAAAACACATTTTTGACGAGATTTTCATGAAAAAAATGAAATTGCAACATGACGAATTAAATCAATAAAATCTTATCTTCAGCAGCTTTTCAAAGAAAAAAGTTAGCAAACTTTACAAAAAAAGAAAAAATCTGTTTTCTTTTTTTCCACGTCAAAATCAGCTGTTCATTGATTCTCTTTTTTCGGCCTCGGTATTGTGCAGTTTTGCGCCGATTTTGTCCGCAGTGTTAGGCAAATGGATGTGTATCGTAAGTTACCGGAGCAACTTATGGGGGTCTTCTCGGCGTCCCCTCTTTTCCACTCTATTTACATTCGTCTAACATCAGTTCACGTTCAGCTCAACTGAACGTGAACTGATGTGCAATAGTTGACTGCAGCAGGTGGACGGATGGCCAACTGTCAGTTCACTTGCCATGCTTGTAGCCATAGTTGCGATAGGGGGAGCGATGGATCTTACCCCCTTCCCTCTGAGGCCAAACTCCCGATGACCCCCTTCACCTGGGCTGAGATTGGTATTGTACTCTGAGAATATGATAAAAATCGTTATAAAGTTTTGCAGGCTAAGCACCTCAAACAACAAGTACACTCATAAATTTACAAAAGAAACGGTATTTATGTTTATTTATATATCCTCGTAGCATTCATTTGGAGAGCAGAAAGTGAGGACAAAGAAGCAGTTGGTTTTTGGAGTACATAAAATCCCTCATATTTCGCGGCACAGAAGACCTAGAAAAAATTCGACGGTCTATATCGATTCTCCATGATCTCAGATTTCGAATGGTATACAGCATGTTGGGGCTTCTTTGCTTCCCGGCTCTAAAAATCATTTGCTCCGGTAACCGATAAAAGCCAATACATTGGTGGAGCTGGGTGGAGCTTCGCTAATAGTAACTATCTCCACCCCATTTTGAAAACTGGTTAGTTTTTTCGCCCAGCAACCTATATACCATTCGAAAGCTCAGGAAAAGGGGATTCGACCACCGCATTTTATCTGAAAACATGGTCATTTTCAACAGCAGATTTCTGCCAAATGAAGACCTAATCACTGCTGATTATCTATCTCGACTTTCTCGTAGCATTCATTTGGAGAGCAGAAAGTGAGGACACAAAATTAGTTAATTTTCAAAGCATATAAAATCCCTCATATCTCGCGGCTCAGAAGACCTAGGAAAAAGCCGACTGTCTTCTTCGATTCTCCATGATCTCAGCTTTCGAATGGTATACAGCATGTTAGGGCTTCTTTGCTTCCCGGCTCTAAAAATCATTTGCTCCGGTAACCCATAAAAGCTAAAACATTGTGGTAGCCCCGAAAGTTCTTGCGCACGATTTTCAAAAATTCATAACTTCTGATTTTTCCAACCGATTTGACTGCTTTTATTTTCGTATGAAAAGTAAGTCATGTTTTTTATAATGACATCTTATCTGCTTACTAATGTTCATCTGTGGCATAGATAGGAGCGATAGAAAAAATTGGTCAAAATTTGTATTTTTCGTGTAAGGTCATAAAAAATCGGGGACTTGCAAGAAAAATCGGAGCAGTCGGTATCGTAGGTTCTTTCACCAGCTTTTTCTAACAATGCAAAGTTTGTGCCGGTTGAGCGTCTCTATGAAAAGTTACGATTTCCCTGAAAAATGCCAAAACAAATCAAAATCACCCTTTTTATTGCTTGCTCGAAAATCGTAACTTTTCATAGAGACGCTCAATCGGCACAAACTTTGCACTGTTAGAAAGAACTGGTGAAAGAACCTACAATACCGACTTTTCCGATTTTTGTTGCAAGTTTCCGATTTTTTTTTATAACCCTACACGAAAAATTCAAACTTTGAATGATTTTGGTTTTGAGCTACTATCTCCTTCATCTGTGCACGTTAACGAACAGTTAAGGTACAGATGCAAAGAGCATGAGTTCTTCTCTTACGCGAAATTTTGTTCATACAAATTCCTTAGGAATTAAAGAGTTATGAATTTTTGAAAATCGCGCGCAAGAACTTTCAGTACGACCTTATATATTAGGTTGAACCGAAAGTTCTGTCGCATCATTTTCAAAAAATCATAACTTCTTTCCCTCACAGTGATTTTGCGCAATTCAACTTTTTCGAAAGCGTAAAGCATGTAGTTTCAAAAGTCTCCTGGGGACCTTCCAACATGCTCAGGTTGCAGAGATAAAAATGAAAGAACGAGATCATTCGAAATTCGGAATTTTCAGAAAATTTCGGAATTTCGCAAAAATTCTGAAAATCTAGAAACTGTGCAATAGAATCTAGAACAGCTGTCATCCTAAGTTTTCTTGTATTTTATTACTAACTGAGCCAAGTTTGTGCTGATCGAGCTCTTCTTTCAGAAGTTATGATTTTTCTCAAAAAAAAACCCCGAAAAATCAATCTTCTGAGAATTCTTAAGAAATCGATTTTTCGGTATTTTTCTCTAGAAATCATAATTTTTGAAAGAAGAGCTCGAGACCAGCACAAACTTGACTTGGTTAGTAATGAAATGAAAACTTAGGGTGACAGCTGTTCTGGACTTTATCGCACAGTTTCTAAAGTTTTTAGAATTTTTGCTTAAAAATTTTGAATTTCGGATGATCTCGTTCTTTCATTTTTATCTCTGCAACCTGAGCATGTTGGAAAGTTCCCAGGGGTCTTTTGGAAACCACATGCCTTACGCTTTCTGATAAAGTTTGAATTGCGCAAAATCATTGTGAGGGAAAGAAGTTGTGATATTTGAAAATGATGCGACAGAACTTTCGGTTCAACTAATATATATTAGGTTGGTCCGAAAGTTCGTTCGCACCATTTTCAAAAAATCATAACTTCCTTCCCTCATAATGATTTTGCGCAATTAAAATTTTATTAGAAAGCGTAATGCATGTAGTTTCCAATAGTCCCCTGGAGACTTTCCAGCATGTTCAGATTGCAGAGATAAAAATGAAAGAACGAAAACATCCGAAATTCGGAATTTTTGAGAAACAATTCCAAAAATCTAGAAACTGCGCGATAAAATCCAGAATAGCCATTATCCTAATTTTTCTTATATTTGATTACTAACTGAGTCAAGTTTGTGCTGATCGAGCTCTTCTTTCAAAAGTTATGATTTTTTGAAAAAAATTCCGAAAAATCACTTTTCTAAGAATTCCTAAGAAATTGATTTTTCGGCATTTTTTTTCAAAAAATCATAACTTTTGAAAGAAGAGCTCGATCAGCACAAACTTGACTCAATTAGTAATCAAATATAAGAAAAATTAGGATAATGGCTTTTCTGGAATTTATCGCGCAGTTTCTAGATTTTTGGAATTGTTTCTCAAAAATTCCGAATTTCGGATGTTTTCGTTCTTTCATTTTTATCTCTGCAACCTGAACATGCTGGAAAGTCTCCAGAGGACTATTGGAAACTACATGCCTTACGCTTTCTAATAAAAATCTAATTGCGCAAAATCATTGTGAGGGAAGGAAGTTATGATTTTTTGAAAATGTTGCGAACGAACTTTCGGACCAATCTAATATATTACAGTGCTGGCCAAGGCTATAGATCCACTTTGAAAACTTCCATAACTTATCTGCTTCTCAACGAATTGATCTGAAATTTGGTACAGCAGTGTGCTTAACAGGATACTACCAGTGCCAGAAAGGATCCTGCTTTCGTTCAATTATTCAGGAAAAAATCAAAAATTTTGAAAAAAAGCAGGCTTGAAGGCTGGCCAAAACTATAGATCCACCTAAATTTCTGTCCACTAAAGTAACTCTCGGCCCCCAAAGTCTTTTGTGCATATACGTAGTCAAGAGTCAAAACAGTCGCTTTAGTCCAGCTTTGTGATACCTTTATAAAAAACGCTTATCTGCTTTTTTGACTTAAAGGTACTTTCACGCGCATTTTATTCTCGAGAACGTATTTCTGTAGGTGGTTTCACAGTTTTTTCAACTATTTTGGAAGCGGTGGTGTTCCATCTGTCATATAGATGTTAAGTGAAGCGAGCACTAAAAAATCTGAGTTTTCGTATTCAAAACGCACCTGACATAGACCTAACAGCATGCCTGCGCTCAAATTTATGCCTTCAAAATTGATTTATGCTATTTTTTTAAGCTCAAAATAATGTACAAACAATATATACCTAAAAAAAGGCTGTACACTGTACTCACGTTTGTTCGCGAAGTCGCATTTTGCTTCGTTTCAAAGCACAAGTCTAGCGGTTCAATGATAATGTTAGGCAGTACCAAAATACTTATAGGCTGCTGCATGACGAAGGCGCAATAACTTTGGGCGCGAACGCGGCTTTGTTAGCCGCAGAGCGCATGAGGCGCAGGATTTACAACGGTGTAGATACGCGCGCGATGCCTTCGCGACCGCTCAACTGATATTGCTTTTGCGCCTTCGTCATGCAGTAGCCTTTACCAAAAGGTACCTTTCCTAATTTTCTGCTACTATTTAGCTGCTAAATAGTGAAAACACACTGTAATGTATGTTGCCTCGTGACTCACATGAGCCCTGTGGTCACAACCAGAAATAGCTATAAGGCTTGTTGCAAATCAGTTTTTGCAGAATGAACTTCTCAATTAGCATGCATGCTAATTGAGAAGTTCTTTTGCTTCTTTTGCTTAACTCATTGAAGTACGAGCTTTCTTTGTTGTTCTTCGAATGTCTCGACTGGCCCCACGCTAACAGTTTTCATATTTTAAATGGTACACCTTGAGTGTAAACATAAAGATAAAAGATGCTAGGGTCTACAGAAATCTGCAATCACTAGATACTGACTCCCATACATACAATCAATGTCATTACTCCAAGCTTATTGAAACACTGCAGAAAGAGTTTGGAGGCATAAACTTAAGCGCAGGCATGCTGTTAGGTCTCGTCGGGTGCGCTTTAAATACGAAAACTCAGATTTTTTTCAGTGCTCACTTCGCTTAGCATCTATATGATAAGTGGAGCCCTATCGCTTCCAAACTAGTTGGAAAAAACTGCGTGATCACCTATAAAAATACGTTTCCGAGAATAAAATGCGCGTGAAAGTACTTTGGGTCAAAAAAAGCAGATAAGCGTTTTTTATAAAGATATCACACAGCTGGACTAAAGCGACTGTTTTGACTCTTGGTTACGTATATGAACAAAAGACTTTAGAAGCCGAGAGTTACTTTAGTGGACAGAAATTCTAAGTGGATCTATAGTTTTGGTTAGCCTTCAAGCCCGCTTTTTTCAAAATTTTTGATTTTTCCTGAGTAATTGAACGAAAAAGGGATCCATTCTGGTTACTGGTAGTAGCCTGTTAAACGCACTGCTGTACCAAGTTTCAGATTAATTCGTTGAGAAGCAGATGAGTTACAGCAGTATTCAAAGTGAATTTATAGTTTTGGCCAGCACTGTATATGTATACTATCTGGCTTACCCGGCTCCGCCCGGCCCTGTCAGTGCTATGATTAAGGTCTTATCTCTACCCCTGTAGAGCGCCATTTTTTGTTACGTTAGGTACACATAAAAAGCCAAAATTATGAATTATGCTGAGACTATGAGGAGGGCTAATTGACATGCTGATTACGAATATCATACTTCTTCGGCATTTTGAGGCGATTTCGCTGAGTTATGGTATGTATACTACAGAGGGGTAAAATCTCAGTTTTGGCTGAAATCCCGTCTAAAGAGATTCGACCCTCTGACCACGTTCAAAATACTCCCGTTGGATTTTGAGATCTTTTCGCAGAGTTACGGTAGGTACCTGGCAGCGGGTAAAAATCATGAACCTGCCTGAAACCTTGGCAGAGAATTACCTAAAGTGCTGTTTTAAGAACATCGTGCTCAATTCCTACGATAAAGGCAATTCGTGTGGTATGGTATATAAGTTTCCCACGACCGTAATGCTTTCCCTTATAGGACCACTGCCGAGCGCGATACACCCTCGGCTTTTGCCTAAGCAAAAACAGGGGGAGGGAGATTTGCCGCGTGCGTTACGCGTTGGGACAGGTTATCAGGATGGCGCTGGAAACCGCCATGCAAAACAACCGTTTCCCCATCTTTTGAATATCTAGGATCTAAGTTGGCCCGAAGGCGAAAAAATGTCCATTCAAACCCTGCAACTCACCATAACTTCACTATTGCATTATAACAGCGAGCAAGCATCATATTCATAAGCAATATACTTGTGAACCGTTACAGGTAAGGTTTTGAGCAAATCTGGAAATTCGACCCACTACACCCACCGTAACCCAAGAAAATGCACTGTCCTGCGAAATCAGCATGATATTCATGTTCAGCGCTAACTGACCACCCTAGACGAAGTTTAAAGCAAACCTATGTTTTCGACCCCATGCCATATAACCACCACAACTCTATGAAAAGGTCCCAATATGCAGAGAGAGATGATATTCGTAATCAGCATGTCGAATAAGCCATATTGACCAAACTCCAGCCGAATTCATGATTTTGACTTCCTACCGTACACCTATCATAACCACACGGAAAGACGTTCTGCGGAGAAAGTGTGATATCTGTAATCAGCATGTAAAGGGCCGGGCATACTTCACGCGATTTTAGTCGCGACGCGAATTGACAACTCGCCAGAAGTATTCGGATCCAACATTAGCAAATTGCACATGCATAGTGTGTGTATAACTTACGTAAATTGATGAAATGTCCTATCTTCTGTACATTTATATGTGCTTACAATGAGTTATGGACACTTGGAATATTGCCAAATCGCCTCGCGATTGAAATCGCTTAAGTATACCCGGCCCTTAAGATAACCCTTATACACGAAGTTTGAGCAAGCTCTACGAAAAAAAATTTTGGGGCCCGGATAGCCGAATAGCGCCAATCTAATATCGAACTCGTAATCAGCATGCTCGCTTACTCCCCTGTGCCAACTCCCAGCCCCGTAAGTGGACTCTGCAGAAAAATCGATAAAAATCGATAAAATCGTTATCTATCGATGACGAAAAGTAGCCAGTGACACCCGCCGGGGCCGAAGTGTATGTGTGCGAAGTTTGGTCCGGATCGGTTCAGAAATGGAATTTTCTATTCGGAACATACGTACACACAGACAGAGAGACAGACAAACAGACAAACAGACATTCAGCTTTACATATAAGATATATATCCACCGCACGAGACATGCATATTGTTTTGAGGAAAACGCCAGGACAGTCTCCACAAACGCCGACCTCCACGCTCTTCTCAACGCCGCAGAGCACATCAAGTACCACGTCACCGCTTTGCAGAAAACGAAGTCCAGGAAGAAGGACGTGCAACGGATGAGTGATGGGACGCTCATCATTCGTGGTAAAAAGGTTCCATCACGAAACGTGGGAGGAGTCGGCTTTGTCGTTCACCCTTGTCCATCTTGTCGATTTGCACGAGATCCTATCACCTAGACTAGCCACCCTACGACTACGCCCTCCACGTCAGAAGACCATCAGCATCACCAACTGCTACTGTCCAACATCAGCAGCTGACGACTCAGAACAGTGCTTTCCACGAAGAGTGAAGGAGTTCGTCCGCAACGAAAAGTCCTTTTACAAGTATGTTGTAAGCACTTCAATGCGAAAATCGGGATGCCACTAGAGAAGGAATATAGGATAGAGAAGTTTGGATATAAGCTCCGGAACGAAAACGGCAACATCTCGTTGGGTTTCTTTCCGCCGCACGATTTTTCTTTGGAAATTCCATCTTCATGAAGAAAGAACATCGCCGGTGGACATGGGAATCTCCCAACGGAACTACTCATGCGGAGATCGACCATCACCAACCGAAGGTGGAGCTTGCTCAATGTCTTAGTAGTTCCATCCTTCTGCAGTGGCTCCGATCACCGCTTCCTTGGAGCCTAGATAATACGAGTCAGCCGAAGGCTGGAAAAGAAAGTTTGTCACAGTGCTGCGAGAAGAAAGGGTCGTCTGTGACGGCAACAGGCTGGAAGAGCTCATGTTAAGTTGTTACTGGCCCACCGAGGAGGACCCAACGTACGACTACGACCGGCTTCTGAAAGGATTGCGAGCCTACAGAAAGTTCACCTCAGTGACTACTGAGAAAACTTGGAGTGTGTTTTGAAAGCCACCAATGATTTGCTCGAAAGGAGAAGATAGTTGAGGCAGGATCCGAAAGCAACCTATCTCGAGTGACTATGGTCAACGCCAGTTGCAGAAAAGCTTTGCAGGAGGATCTCAGGAAGTACAGGCAAGCTAAGATACTGGTAGCAGCCGAAAGAAGACGAAGTCTAAAGAAGTGCCGAATGGACCTCTGTGAATATCACGTACCGCTGGCTGCACTATTGAACGAAGACGGGACTTCGACTTCTTTCCGGTACAAGATGAAATCTATCGCAAAAAACTTCTACACCAACCTCTTCCGCTCATCAACATCCGTGCCGATGCCCGTTGTTTCCACTGGAGAAGCATCACGAATTCTACCTGCTGAAGTGCGTGTCGCGATACAAAACATGAAGACTTCCACGGCTCCAGGACCGGATCATCTTTCCGTCGAACTTCTGCAAGCCAGAGGACACCGTTTACATGAGCTTCTTGCGTCGCATTCAACATCTTACCTTCAGAAGGAGAGGATTCCCGACCAGTGGAGAGCGTCAAGAACCGTCCCTCTTTTCAAGAAGGGTGAGCAGGAGGATTTCGAAACTACCGTCCAATATGCCCGCTGTGCGCTGTACAAGCTTTTCGCAATGATTATCCTCGCTCGCACATCTATGACATTGAATGAAGCCCAACCTCAAAAACAAGCTGGATTTCGCAAAGGATTCAGCTGCATGGACCACATCCACACCGTTTCGAGGGTCATAGAAGTCTGCCTGGAGTACCGACTGCCTCTCGTCCTAGCCTTTGTCGACTACGAAAAAGCCCTTGACAGCGTCGAAACCATCGCCGTCCTGTCTGCGCCTGTCGATCAAGGAGTGGACCCTGCTTACGTGAAGACGTTAGCCGACTGCTACAAAGACTGTACAACGACGATGCAGTTATTTCGTCCCCCCCTGATCATACCAATTGGGAAGGAGGTCCGACACGGTGATACAATCTTGCCGAGGCTGTTCACCGCGACCTTGCAGTGGGTGATGAAGTCACTGAATTGCGACGAGAGAGGCATACGAGTTGATGGGAGATTCTTGTCCAACCTTCGTTTTGCGGATGACATCGTTCCCTTCTCGAGCAGTATCACGAAACAGAGACGATTCTGAAGGAGTTGAACGAAGTAGGGAAGAAGATCGGATTGCGAATAAATCGGAAGAAGACTCAGTTTATGAGGAACGCTTTTTGCGAAGATGCAGAAATGGATTTGGAAGGTACCCCTACTATAGAGACGTCTTCTTACGTGTATCTCGGACGTTCGATGAACATGAAGAACGACTTGAGGGGAGAACTTAACAGGAGAAGAAGAGCAGCCTGGGTCGCCTTTGGGCCTCTGAAGGAAGCCACCACCAACTGACGGACCCGAAGCTCCGTGCCCACTTGTTCGATTCAACCGTTCTCCCGGCGTTCTGTTACGCAGCTGAGACTTGGGCCGCCACTGTATCCACGTCGAAAGCTTTACGAACCACCCACAGAGCGCTCGAGCGCACTTCTGAAGATGACCTGACACAAGCAACATCTAGTCGGACTTTACAGTACGGATATGAGAAGAATGTCCCGTCTTCGTGACCCAGCGGGATGGGCCGGTCACATAATGAGAAGAACAGACGACAGATGGACACTAAGAACATCTGAGTATTCCTCGCGAAGCCAAACGTCCCCCAGGAAGAACACCGACGAAATGGGCAGACGTGTTTGTGAAACGGATGGACCAGCTGAGAAATCAGCTGGATACGACTTTCGCTTCTAGAACTCGTGGACGCAGCCACCGAAAAGAACTAAGAAAATCGTTGTTGTTTGAAGCGAGGGACGCACGTCACGTGAGGACTGGCCATCTAAGCATTTAAGTAAGTAAGTTTGGGGAAAATCAGGCAGAACCTGAAAAACGCCCAAAACTCAGCATCCGGAGGTGCTTTGGCAGAAAGGCAGATTTGGAACCAGCGCTCAATGCTCTTCAAAGCAGATAGGATATATATGGGTCTCATCTGAAAAGGTCGACTAAACACGTTTTTCTTGTAAAGAACGAAAGAAGCAAACTGTGTTATTAGGGTGATCACTAAAAAATGGTACACCTAGAGATTAAATGTAGATTTCTCAAAAAAGAAAAATGATTAAACTTCCCAATTTGGATAGATGTTGGAATAGATTATTCTCTTTCAGAAAATGCCTATATAATGTCATTTACATAACTAATAATTTTTATAGTGGCTGAAACGCAAAGTTAGTCACTTTGACAAGTTATAAACTTTGGGCAGTATCTGCGCAGTGAAACATGTGAGACCACCCAAAGTACCACTGCTGGAGTGGGTGGTGGAATAGTCACTAAACCCACGACAGCTTGATGGCCTTAACTTTCAAAGTCAGCAGATATAGCCATTAGTATCTTCGAGAACAAAGATACGCGTTATTCAATTCTTTGCAGGTAAACGCATGTTCTATAGGTACCATGTGAAAGCGCTTTTTACGCTCTATCCATCCATTTGCGATTTGCCTCACATTTTACCTATCTTCGGAAAATACAGATTGAAACTTGATTTACTGGTTTTTGTTGCGCCAAAAAATCGCGATTTTTTAGGTATTTACCTTTTTTACCCAGAAATAGAAAGAAATTTTATATGTTTAATACAATGTTTGAAAGGGCATGAAGAGCTCTTTCGGATGGTATAACAATTGCTCTATAACTTTACGGTATGGCAGCGCAACAGTGAGCGATATTAAAAAAATCCTGTTTGAGTTCTTCAGGGCGCCACGCGTAGGGTTGTGGGAGAGGAGCGTTGACGTTTTGCCAGAATAATAGGCGAAGGTCGCTTATATAAGCGACGTTCACGTTGCAGCCTGCTTGTTGTTGATCGAAACAAAAAATCTCAAAATTTGACAAAAATCAAGCTGCCCCATTTTTTAGTGATCACCCTAATAAATAACTGAATTCTGCTGGTGGTATTTGGAAGGAAGGATCAGATATTTTTTGGGTCTACATGCGAAGTTTGAATTTTCATTCATTTACCTTCTCTAGAGAGTTGTGAACACCGTATAGTTATCTGCAGTCCCAACTAAGCAAATACTAATGTATCTGCCCCGACCCACTTACAGCGGCCCGTAGGGCCGCTAGTAGGAATATAGTAGAAATTGAATCTGATCGAATTTGCTCTAAAATCTCCTCAAGATCACAATTCGCTCACAGAATGTGCAAATTTTCGTGAACTTCGCGGAATTCCGGCATTTCCGCCAAAGTCCGTGAGATTCTTGGAAGTTCTTGACATTCTAGGATGCGCGGAATCACGGGAATCACGCAGAATACGCAACGCCATAACTTTCTTTGCAATAAATATATTCCAAACCCGGAAGCAACGTTTTGTTCAAATCGTCAAGGCAAATCTTCTCATGTAGAGCATGCCCTCGATATCCCGTTGTCAGTTTTCTCAGATTTTTTTTGCGGAGGTCATTTCGCAAGGATGTAACGCAGCGTCTGTGTAACATAAAATATTCCAGTAAACACTGTTCGATAGTACTTTTATTGTAGGTTATCGTGCAAGAGCAGCTGCAGACTATCTTCCAAAGAGATAGAAGCGTTGGTGAATTTTGGAAAAATCGCGCGTTTCCAGATTCTACTCGCCATAATTTTCTTCAGAACGAATATATTCTGAATCGGAAGGAAACTTTGTGCTCAGTGCATCAAGGCAAATCTTTTGATTTACAGCATGTCCTTGATATTCCGATTTCAATATTCTCATTTTTCTGTGGGCGTCTTTTCGCAAAAGTGTAAAGCAGCCCTTAGTAGACTCCAGCAAGGACCGTTCAATGGTACTTACTCTGTAGATTATGACGCGCTAAACAGTAGCCGCAGGCTTTCCTTTGAAAGGAAATAAAAGGGCCGGTGAATCGTGGAAAAATCTTGTCCTAAATTCTACTAGCCTTAGAATACGAAGCTTTGCTAAACAGATGTGAGTTTCGAAATCAGCAGGTCGGATAACCCTTACGAGCAAGTTTTCCGAGATGTTCGGGTTATTCCATTTTTTCTCATTTTACTCTCTGGAAGCTCGTCGATGGATTTTGGTCAAAATGTTAATGCTTTTAAATTGCAAGGAAGCTTCGCCTATAAAGGTTTTCGAACACGCTCTTTACGAAAATTGTGGTTTTTCAGGGTTACATGGCCTTTTTGGAGAGATATGGTGAGGTGACTGTAACTGCACCACGAAAGTGCGTAACTTTGCCCGCACTTCTCGCGTATCTGTCAGAAAACTTGCCTGCTTGCTTTTCTAAGCCAAAGTAACTAGGAACTGTGCTATTGAATGGTGCATGACTCAGGCTCCAGTCTGTAAAATTGGCCGAGTCACGAGCCTACGAGAACACGTCCTCATGAGTTTTGCCCAAAATGTAAAGATCGCTACTTCGTCGAAATTCCACCCTGAGTGGTTGTATGACATTCTGATTGCAAATATTAAGTTCATTTTGCCCAGGGGATCCCAATGTATTGAATATGGTGGTTGCGTTTCTTCAGCTGCATAATTGAATATCAAAGCAGTTTCGTAGCTAGAGCTCAGATCCCCTGGGCGTTAGGGTCGTTACACTTCACCGGCAACTGCTGTAAAGCTTAGCATTATGATTGTTGTACAACCTTACATTACTCGCGGCATGTTATTCGTTTGTAATATCATCGTTGGCCCGGCAAAAGGCCAAGCCAATGATGTACTCCGAAGTAGGATGTACTTTGTACTCCTCAAATGTAAAAGCGATCTAAAAAAGAGGATTTCACCCACCACTCGTCTACAAACAACTCTATTGAAGCAACGGATTGATTGAAAATAGACCTTTCCTGATGAGAAGGTGATCCAGCTGCAAAACCTTTGGTGTACAAAGCTTGTGCATTCGAATCATGTGGGAATTGAGAGTATACGAGCCCTTCGAATCAGCACTTATCAATAACCTGAAATAACCTGAACTGATGATGCATGGGGCGAAAAAAGTGTGTGAAGAAGAACAAGACACGGCCGAAAAAACACACCTCGACTTAGCCATTTCTTCTCTGACAACTTATGTTCGGCACTGACAGTAGGGTAAGCAACCCTAAGCCCAGCCTGAAAAACGATCATTCAAAAAAGAAGAGGAAAACCGTAACATAAAATTAGAGATTAATTGATACTTGAGTTACAACAGCGGTCAACGGACAACTTCATCCAAAAGCGGACCAAACACGAAGGCGATGAATATGGTAAAGGAAACAACATTAGGAGATGAAATCTAACAGTAGTATTCGGCCAAACTATTATGTCGTGAGAGTATTTTGAAAGCGTTTCTATGTTGAAATGAATTGAAATACACATGAGGCACTTGAATCAACTCAGACACTCGCACCGGCCGGCGGTCGTTCCATTATTTAGGCCTAAGGCATACCTCGCGCGATTTCGTCAAATCGTTATATCCTGCGACTTAGCGGTTTGCCAGATGCTTACAAATTAAGCGTGCGCGGATCTAAAATGCATAGACGCGTAGCTTCCATAAGCTATAGCAAGAGCTTCAAGTCTGGGCCATGCAAAGCGGGCTTACGCCAGCTATGAAGAGTTGCTGTAATACCAGATCGCGCAGCGACCGGAATCGCGCGAGGTATGCCTTAGGCCTTAGGGCGGGGGCAAATGCCGGCTCGCGACGTTCGAGTAAAAATGCCGGCCGGCGGCCGCTCCACTGTGCAAAAGCTCGAAAAGCGCACAAGATTGCGCGTACAGTAAGAAAATAATTTCAAACATTGGGCGCTTGTGTCTTTGTAGTAGGAACGCGTTGAGTCGTTGACGGTTTATTAGAAAAACACAAGAATTTCCCCTCTGCCTATCGGCGTACATGCCGAGGGTTCACTAGGAATAACTAGAGAACAACACACACAAATATATCAACGTGCGGCGGGTACGCCGCAGCTACAGAGACCATATCGACCTAGCCTATAGTGAGCGAGCAAGTTCCAATACAAGGGACTGCTCTACAACAGTTTTCTAAGCAGAAACTTTTCTTTTTTAGTTTTCCTTTGTTATTGTTGGCTTTTTTCCACTTCGGTTGCGTCACTTGCTATGCCCGAATTTGATAGTTGATGCGGCCCATTATTATGATTCCGCTCCTTCCACTCTCTTTTTCAGATTTAATCGAACTCTATGGTGTTCCTTATTTCTTCTTTCTATATTCCTGCTAATTTTGACTTAAATGGCGAACTTATTGTGAATTGAATGACGAGCTGCTCATTTTGACTTGAATGGCGAAAAAGCCGAACGTCACTGAGTTCATGCCTATTTGCCATGTCGTTAATACTATGTGTCGCATTACCTTTTTGGGTACGAACTAATGGAGTACAAATTGATTGTATACTATTTTTCAGGGGACAGCTGAAACATAAAAAAACAAACAAACTGAAACAACTTTTTGTTCTAATAGTAATATCCTTATACCTACAAATAACAGTATACCTATGATATATTGTTTACCTGAATTACATAAAACACCAATTGAATTTAAATTTATTACTGGAGCCACACATAGTAGCATCAAGCCATCATCTATTGAGTTAACAAGTATTCTTATTTTTGTCAAAATTCATTTTAGAAGATACGTGCAATCAATTAAAACTCGCAATAGAAATTTCATAAGTTATTGGTCAATAAATGATATAAATATTAGTAATAAACTTAGAAACATTAGTATAAATAATCCCAAGCTGTATTCAGCAGACTTCACTAACATGTTTACTAGTTTACCTCATAATATAATCAAAAATAATACCAAAGAAATAGTGAAATTATGTTTCAAAAACGCAAACAAGACATATATAGCCTATAATCAGTGGCGTACCGAGGGGGAGGGGGGCGCAAAAGTTTTGAGAAGCACCCCAAAAAATTTTTCGAAGTGCGTGGCTAACGCCACGCACCTTCTTTAGAAAAAAATTTTTGTCGCTCCCGCCCCACCCGAGCCGAAATCCTGGGTACGCCACTGCCTATAATGGATATAATGAAGTTTACTACAGGGATAATACTTGTAATACTAATTCACGTATACGTTATTACAAATTTGTTGATATACTATATTTAATAGATTATTTACTTGACAACAGCTTTACCAAACTGTGTAATATACTTTTCAAACAAAAAATAGGAGTTCCTCAAGGAGGTAGTTGCAGTCCTTTACTTGCCGATCTTACATTAGCATGGTATGAATACAGATTTTCAAAACAAGCAAATATAAATTTCAAAATTTTTCCCTTTAGATTTTTGATGATATACTAATCATTTATGATTCTGCTATCAATATTCATAATATTAGGTCGTCCCGAAAGTTTTGTCGGTTTTTTCAGACCACTTTAAGACCACGCACAATGAAGATCTGGTTGAGCTTTAGCATGTATTCGACGCAGCTTTTTCTTCTTATTCTTGTGATTACAATTTTGAATCACAATCCTGTATGCTTTCTTTGATAATTGCTGAAATTCTTCACCCGTCATTTTCGTCTGCTCAAAGTTCGGGTAATTTTTGAAAATTTTATTTCAAAGTTTCGGAAAGGGTTAAGTAAGGACTAAATAGAGCAGTTCCCGTACTACAAGGCAATATTTTTAGATTCCACTAATCTGCTAATTTTTGCCCCAAAAAAGTTATTTCTTTGGAGGTCTCGATTTTTAGCAAAGTCATGAAACACGCAACTGGAGCAAAAACATGAAAACTTCTAAAGTTTCTGCGAATTGCAACATGATTCTTATTGAGCGCTATTTATGCAACATTACCCAGTTTGCCTCGCTTTAAAAAAGCAGCTTTTTGGAATTTTCGGTACTTTTACGTGACAAACGTAATCAAAAACCGCGGTTTTTATTAAATAAACTAGCTGGCTTACCCGGCTCCGCCGTATCCGGACCAAACTTGGCACACATACACTTCGGGCCCCGGCGGGTGTCACAGTCCACTTTTCGTTATCGATCGATGTCGATTTTACCGATTTTTATCGATTTTTTTGCAGAGTTCACCTACAGGGCTAGGAGTTGGCACAGGGGGGGAAGTGAGCATGGGGATTCCGAATACAATATTAGTTTTCAGGATCGTCCATTACTTTTATCGATTTTATCGATTTTTTTGTAAAGTTTGACCTGCGGGGCTGGGAGTTTGCACAGGGTGGTAATCGAGCATGCAGATTACGAACACAATATTAGTTTTCAGGATCGTCCATTACTTTTATCGATTTTATCGATTTTTTGAAAATTTGAGCTAGGGGGCTGGAATTTGGCAAGGGGTGTAATCGAGCATGCTGATCACCCCCCTTGGGGGTGATCAGCATGCTCGATTACCCCCCTGTGCCAACTCCCAGCCCCCTAGCTCAAACTTTGCAAAAAATCGATAAAATCGATAATAGTAATCGATAATCCAGAAAACCAATATTGTATTCGGAATCCCCATGCTCGATTACCCCCCTGTGCGAACTCCCAGCCCCGTAGCTCAAACTTTGCAAAAAAATCGATAAAATCGATAAAAGTAATCGATAATCCTGAAAACCAATATTGTATTCGGAATCCCCATGCTCGATTACCCCCCTGTGCCAACTCCCAGCCCCGTAGCTCAAACCTTGCAAAAAAATCGATAAAATCGATAAAAGTAATCGATAATCCTGAAAACCAATATTGTATTCGGAATCCCCATGCTCGATTACCCCCCTATGCCAACTCCCAGCCCCGTAGGTGAACTCAGCAAAAAAATCGATAAAAATCGATAAAATCGATATCGATCGATGACGAAAAGTAGCCTATGACACCCGCCGGGGCCCGTAGTGTATGTGTGCCAAGTTTGGTCCGGATCGGTTCAGAAATGGAATTTTCTATTCGGAACATACGTACACACAGACAGACAGACATACAGACATACAGACAGACAAACAGACATTCAGCTTTATATATAAGATAATTATAACGGACTTGGTAAACGTGACCCACGTAATCTAAAACGGGTGAAATGTAGTCAAAGCTTTGCTCTACATAACAGTTACCAGCGTTCCTTAGAAATATCAGGATAGAAATTTTTAAAATTCAGGAAAGGTTTGGCTTACTGTTGAGCTGCTCAAAAAGCCATGGCGATAACATTGCAAAGACAGGGTAGGTCAGAGAGCAAATATAGCTGTAAGAAAGGGAATGAAAATCTAAATGAAATGGTACTTAGAATGTTTATGGACTGGTGTTCTGTGAGTTTTAGTGAGCGCTGAAAAGAACCGTCAAAACTTTCGGGACAACCTAATATCTTAGAAGAAGTATATGATCATCAACTACATCTTGAGTCAACACATATCAATAATTATCACTGTAATTACTTAGATCTACACATTAGCATAAATAATGAACATATTAGTACAAAAATGTATAACAAAACAGATGATTTTAATTTTCCTATAAACGTTTTATACATGTAAATTCCTGTACTTCGTCTAAAATTAAACGTGCTGTTATCTACACTGAATGTTTACGAATTGCCAGAACTTGCTCAAAGTTTGAGGATTTCTTGGAAAGAATCAAAAAGCTCAGAGTGATACTCATAGGTAATGGATATACTAATTCGTTCATTTTGGCAAATATTTTTAAGACGATCAATAAAAATAAATATGTGCTTCATAAATACAATCTAACAGACAGTAATAAAGCTATTCTTAACAAAATCAAAACAGTTTTTGAGTAAGCTTCTAATTTTTATTGAATGACATATTGTATATAAATTTATAAATATATAAGTGTATATTTATACACTACATCACATCACATCACATCACACACACATACACATACACACATACACACACACACACACTCACCACGCACACACACACACACTTAAAAGGATTACTTTCGTGCTCTAAAGCAAAAATCTACTTGCGTATACAATCAATAATAGAAACTTAGCTGAGTATCCATTACGAAAATATTAACTGATAACGGCCTTTGTTACCCTTTACGCCCATCCACTTCATCCCAGGATGCCATCACCGGACAAGGACCAAGAGATTCAGGTAAGTGAATTTTTACTTATTAGATAGTCCTCCTTCCTTACTGAGGAGTTCTGGGGAGGGCTATTAATAATCCCTTTACTCCGTCTAAGGGTAGGAACGAAACGGTGTTTTTTATTTTTTATTTTCATTTTTATTCTATTACCTAATAAATTAGCTCCTTGTCATTAGGGATTTGTTTTAATGTATGGTGTTTGCGTTCTTGTCTTTCTGAAGGAACTACAGTCAGGGCCCGGCATAGATCGTCTGGAAGCAGGCTGGACTTCGTTTTTGAAGCCAGCAAAGGGGATATCGTTTTTGACAAGCCGGAACCGAGCACCAAGATTAAGCGCCATTTAGTCGAATACAAGTTTTTCGGACAGGTTATCACACGATTGACATGCTCTATCGTGCATGGCGAAAAGTGCGCGCGATTTGAAAGCAAGGCTTAAATAAACAAGTTGCTTGTTTACGGCGCACAAAGCATATAACACCAAAATTGAACTTTATGTATAGAAAATTATTCGCAAAAGTATTAAGTAAAAAGATTTGAAAATTTATGTGAAGTAATACTTTTTCCAAAATTAGATCGTCTCCAGACGGCCACCAGACGATCTGAGATCGTCTGGAGCATATATTTTCGTCACTTCACATAAGTTTCGGATCTTTTTAGCATAGACGGATTCCGCGGTCAAAAATCTATCCCTGAGCATGAAGCATTTTCTTATCATTGCCTTTCCTTTGTTTTTGCCTTCATTTTTTCATATATCGCTTCGTGAAATATCGCGCTCTAATGCCAAAGTCTTGTGCATGCGTAGTATTCAGCTCTAATTTGAATTTTCACTCTTATATTACGTCTTTTCTTTCAGACTAGTAAATCTTTCTTGTTTTCATCTTCTCCAAAGTAGTTAGAAGAGACTTCGTAAAACTTCCGAAAGTCAGGGGAGACTTCGTTTTCAGAAACCCTAGAAACCGACTCGTGCCGGGCCCTGACTACAGCGAATGGTTGACTGCTCAGTTGTTCGTAAAATGGAGTATTGCTCCTAATGGATGCTCCTTCAATTCACATTTGGATTTCTGGACTATTTTTGGTTGCTGGGTATTCTAAAGTTTATCCGGACACCGTTTATCTGGTAGTTGCTACTATCCTAATAACATTTACGGTTCGGAAAGGTATTTGATATCCTACCTCATTTCTGCTAATCTGATGGTCACGACTGCTGGACCCACTACAAAAGATGTAAGTTTTTTGAACATCATATAAGAATAGCGTTGCAGTGTTTTCCAGAGACTGTTACAATCATCTATTCTAACCGACTACTGGAATGCTTATTTTTTTGCTCTGTGCATAGCATGTAAGTTTGGTGTCAGTTAAAACCTGGCAATGGTTTGATTCATTCACAGGTCAACGAATGCAGCTCGTTATTGCTTAGGTGTGCGTTTAGAAGTACAAGAACTCAAACATTCTGTAACCCACCGGCGCATTCGGAACGCTTGTTCGACGACGTGTGAACCTGCTGCTTCAAATGATCTTTCCTTGTAGATGAAAAGTTGCTACCTTTGTAGTCAAATGTATTTTTTATAAATTTTTGTGACATCCTTTTTTGTCGATGGTTTTTCGCATTGTATAGTGTCGCAAATATGTCCATGTAGATTCTACCACTCTGTGTTGAGGTTATAGTGCTGAAAGCTGGAATTTAGAGGAGAAGATACTGTGGCCCAGTGCCATTTCGCTGCGCCACTGACGCATACCGACGCGGCACCTACCATAACAAAACGACGCTCTCGTCTCTGCCCTGACAGAGTACGTTACTCAGGCAATCACTCATCCAGCCTAAAAGTTGTCAAGGTTCAAAAAAGGGCAGTTTTTGATAGATTCATAAGTTTTGAAGTTGATTCGGTTTCTACAGCACCCTTTAGCCCAGAGAACGTCAAAACCTTGGTAGCGAGATTTTGGCCGGAAGCTGCCTTTAAGTACAAATAGGCAAGTTTTCTGACAGATACGCGAAAAGCACAGGGAATTTTATGAACCGCAGCTTAGCTAAAGATCTCGCTATCATCGTACGATGATTCCCCCCATTTACCGTACCGAGGGACACCCGCTGAGTGGGCGGGCCCTACCACCCTTTTGTATCTCGGAGGTATTGACCTCACTCTCCTTACGAGCTTACCGTGAACGGTTCGCTCGCACAATCTCGTACTCACATTAATAAAATTGAACCACCAATTTTGCTCTTCTTACGCAGTTATTGCATCAGTCCGACGCCAACATCCCTCGAAGAGTCTTCCACCCGCTAGTAGCTTGATGCATCGGCCAAAGTAGCCATTTCTTCCCGCAAAAAAGGCGTCACAACTTTGCTGCCAGGAAAAGAGACTAGCTCTTTGAGCAAACTACTGTCACTCCCATTGCCGTTTAGCCCGATAACCTCAGGATAAAAGTCGCTCCCCTACGCAAGTAGACGGATCGCAGATCAGTGTAGATCAAATCACAGCTGATCAGATCTCGCATTTCCCACGCAGATCACCGATTCTAGTGCAACAAGCCAAGAAATCAAAATGGCGCTTCAATTTCACAACGCCCAATACTGCTAAGCGCAAATTCACTCAAAACTCTGGTTACTAGATACCTAGAGTACACCGAAAAAATTGTGTACACGCTAGTAGACGACAACAATCTTGAAAAATGTCGCTCGGATATTGCGTTTTTGCAGAGCGGCGTTACACAAATAGAGAAAGCGAAGGAAAAGCTTGAAAAATTATACACTGTGATACAAGACAAGTTCAAAAACTGCAAAAGCAAGTCAGAAAAAACGGACTTAGCGGCAGAGATTGAACAAATAGAGGAAGAGTCAAAAATTCTAGAGATCATAGCAGAAGCAGATGACCTGCTATACATGTTAATGGCGAGAATTGACGAATCGAAGAACACTCGCGAGAACATGGAAATAAAATTCGGCTATATCAATATCAGAGCTCAAAATTGTGATAAACTTAGTACTGTAAACCGGGAAAATGATGGAAATAGCACGGCGACTTCAGACCAAGACGAGATTTACGTTTCTGAGCAATCATGTTCGCAAAATTCATCAGAAAATCACTTAACAGATGGCGGAGAAGAGGTACATAGGACAAATTATCGATTTATAAACCCTCCGCAAGTATTTTTGCCCAAATTTTACGGTGACGCCGAGGGATTCCCAGAATCTTGGGCCTGTTGTGCAGCCGCACAAGAAGCCAGCGCTTGAAAAGAATGAAGGAATATGTTGATCTGTTGTTTATGATATGTGATATAGTTCTGTGCACTATATATAGGTATTTCTTAGTAAGTACAATTTATTCTTAGTTCCTTGTTCTTAGTAAAGAACTCTTTCTCCAATCGTCTTCCTACACACGCCATGGCAAACCCAACAACTGGCGATCAGACCCCGAACCCGAGCTCGAACCCGACCACCAACATGGACCCAACCCACCTTCTGATGCTGCAATTCATGGAGCTGCGGAAAGAAGTAAAGAAGAAACAAGGATCAGCGAGGAATACGTGATGAATGCACTCGCTACTCGTCTACCAGACTTCGATCAGGACCCGAACTCAAGCTCGGACACGGACACGATCCACCTTCTAATGAAGCAAATCATGGAACTGTGGAAGTCTTGTCGAGAACCCGTGGCTGAACTGATGAAGCAAGAATCCAACGAAGAGTACAAAGACTACTTGGAACTGCAGGATCACATACAGATAATCGACAAAGCCAAGGTACCTCAGGTCAGCGTGAATCAGATGAACGACAACCCGCAAGTCAACGCGATGCAGCGGGACGAGAAGCGGAAGCCATTCATCGGTCACAAGCCCAGAACACATCTTTGTATGAACTGCGGAGCGAAGACCCATAGGACCAGGAAGTGCGAGAAGCCGATCACTGAATGCAACTACTGCAAGAAGCGCGGACATCTAGAGAGGTACTGTCTACGTAAACTATTTGTCGATGAAGCCAAGGACGTCCATCCTGTCGTCATCTCACCGCCTAAAGAAACGAAGTCGTACTGCAATGTGAAAACCAACAACACAAGTATCGAGTTACGACTTGACTGTGGAGCTGAAGATTGCGACACATGGATCAAGACTGGCCGACACGAGCTAAAGAACCCGAAACATAATTCGACTGCTGCTAATCGGACAAGCATTACATGCCATGGACACGGCACATGTGAGCATGCGCTAAATGGCATCGCCTTGAATGGTACCACAAATGTACTTGATGGACCAGCTCTACTTGAAGTGCATTGGAACCAGAGCGACTGTGCCTTTCACAGTGATATTGGCTGTCACAATTTAAATAGCGACCGCTACGAACGATACACTTGACAAGAAGCAAACTCACCTAATAACACAGTTCACAGAAGTGTTTCAGCCCAAAACAGAAGACGACACGAGAGCAACGGCTGCCCTTGTGTTCGAAAAAGAGGATGAGAGCAAGATATTCTGCAAAACCCGTTCAAAATGCAGTCAGTTTGGAAGTGCCGAGGTACCTGTTTCTTATGATACAATGCTGGACATAATTATACGTCCACTCTAGAAATCGTCGTAATTTTTGTTCTTGTCAATGAATCTGTCTGAAACTTTGCTGTATTGTGCGCATGTCAACCTACCATAACCCCTCAAAACGGCTTCCAGTCTTGTTGAGTTTGAACGGAGAAAAACGAAAAAAATCGAAAAAGCCCTCTTTGAAAGCTGGACAAAATTATACAGCCACCTGGTTTTTCTAATCACTATCGCATTCGTTGACTCTCAAATTTTTTTGTACAATTACATCCCAAAATATGAAACATTTGCGACACTTACGGCCTGTCTTCCTACTCAAATAGAAGCAATCGCTGCATTTCTTGCTTTTAAAAGCATTAAAAGTCAATCTCCTTCAACAAACAACTGCTTTAAAGAGTTTTCAAGCTCTTGTTCTTTCCAAATGATAATCATGGAATCTACTGACCCTTCTGGATAGATGAGGTGAAAAGCGCTTTCGTAAACTCTGTGTAATCGCTGATTTTGACGGACAGACTCCAACCTCAACATAGGCTTGGAACGCTTTTAAACCACAAAACTCGATTTTCAAGCGACAGAAAATACTGTAATGTAGCCATTACGACAGCCATACAACAGTGAACTCGTGTTCATGACTGAGAAGAAATTTCGGGACTGAGCACTCTGATTCAGCCGCAGTTGACATTCACTGAATGTTGAGTGGAGCACCCTGTACAATCAAAGATAACTCAGATCACGAGATAAAACCGGAGACGCTTAAAACTTCAAAATCTTAGCTAATCTCATTCATCGGATGAAATATGACATGAAACACAGACGGAAATAAGGAGATCTAGGGTTATATCGAATCTTCCGCTCGCAGGGAATTTTTGTGGAAAGTATTCCAGGTCTAAATCGCTACCGCATCATTAGAAAAAATCTGAAAGTTGTTGCGAAAGCTGTATCCCTATGTAGACAATGTGATAAATCAAGTTCAGCACTTTGTGGACATTGCAAACTGAGTTTTGTGGTTTAAAAGCGTTCCAAGCCTATGTTGAGGTTGGAGTCTGTCCGTCAAAATCAGCGATTACGCAGAGTTTACGAAAGCGCTCTTCACCTCATCTATCCAGAACGGTCAGTAGATTCCATGATTATCATTTGGAATGAACAAGAGCTTGAAAACTCTTTAAAGCAGTTGTTTGTTGAAGGAGGTTGACTTTTAATGCTTTTAAAAGCAAGAAATGCAGCGATTGCTTCTATTTGAGTAGGAAAACAGGCCTTAAGTGTCGCAAATGTTTCATATTTTGGGATGTAATTGTACAAAAAATTTGAGAGTCAGCGAATGCGATAGTGATTAGAAAAACCAGGTGGCTGTATAATTTTGTCCAGCTTTCAAAGAGGGCTTTTTCGATTTTTTTCGTTTTTCTCCGTTCAAACTCAACAAGACTGGAAGCCGTTTTGAGGGATTATGGTAGGTTGACATGGGCACAATACAGCAAAGTTTCAGACAGATTCATTGACAAGAACAAAAATTACGACGATTTCTAGAGTGGCTGTATAATTATGTCCAGCACTGTATTACTCAATTCAGGAAGCCGAAATCCGCGATTCTGGAAAAGCCAGACAAGTTTGACTTACTCGCCATCAGCAGTTCAATGAACAGACCGAAAGAATCGTCGACAACTTCCAGTGCCTAGTATCTAAGCCGAAAAGGGAGGAGACGTTAGCCGAGGCAGTGCAAAAGTTTCCCATGCACTGTCGCGATATATCAAGATCAACTTTGGATGACTTCTCTTTCGCTGACGAGAAACATAGTGTGTGACGTAAGAAGATGAAGTATCAACTCAGTCCTCAGCGCGGAAAAGACCCACCGTTTCACTCAGAAGGGGAGGTGTTGTGCAGCCGCACAAGAAGCCAGCGCTTGAAAAGAATGAAGGAATATATTGATGTGTTGTTTATGATATAGTTCTGTGCACAATATATAGGTATTTCTTAGTAAGTACAATTTATTCTTGGTTTCTTGTCGTCAAGTAAAGAACTCGGTCTCCAATCGTCTTCCTACACACGCCATGGCAAACACAACAGGGCCTATTATGAAACTCTGGTCCACAAAAAGGATATTCAGGTTATGACAAAAATAATGCTGTTGAAAGAAAGACTCAAAGGACGGGCTCAAACAGCAATAAAGGAAATAAATTTGATCCCTGCAAATTATAACCGGATCATAGAGACCTTGAAGGAAAGATATTGCAACCCGCCTACAAATAGGTCGTAGATCGTGCAAAAACTTATCAATATGAAGTCGGCAAGCGACTCAGCTGATAATGCACTATGGTATTCGATGAGATCAGCATGTTGATGAATCAGATGACCTCCGCGCGGGTTATGAAGTCAGAAAAACTTGCGACCCCATATGGAGCGAAACCATTCTTTCCAAATTTCCTCAAGATATCGTGAGGTTAGTTCTGATTGCTACTCAGGTGCAAGATAAGCAAACAATTGGTGACCTAATGACAGCACTAAAGAAAGAGCTTGCCGCAAAAGCATATGTCGAAAACAGACTTGGTCAGCAAAACAGCATTCAGGTCACACAATCACGAATGAAAGCAATAAACCCGCGACCTCAGAACGGTGAAGGGTGCTTATTCTGCAACAGTTCCAACCACTCGTCCATGCAATGCAGGACCGTTACGGATCAAAGCAGCCGCCGAAAGATACTTAAAGAGACGGCAATAGGTGTTGGAAGTGCTGCTCCGCGAACCATCAAAGTTTTGACTGCCAGAAGCAAGACTGCGCAGCATGCGGGGAGAAACACCACATCAGCCTTTTTTGAGAAAGGATAATGCTTACGGCATTACGCATATGATCACAGAGCAAAAAGCAACTCCAATGTAAATCAAACAAGGCAAAGAAACTGACCCAAAAGGGGACAGCGAGAAAACAATACTCATCAGGGTTTTTCAAGACCGAATCCAACAAATACATAAATGTGTGCGGATGTCGAAACAACCCAAAATACTCGTCCCAGCGCCACCACAAACAGCTGAAGGGAATATTTCGAATGTAAAAAAGAGTCAATTTCAAAAAGTACTTTTCTTCTTTGACACAGGTGCACAAAAGACAGTCACTGAGGAAAAGCTCGTAAAGCAATTTGGCTTACCGAAACAGACTACCGGAATTTGTACTATGTCCGGTATCGGTAGCCATACTGAGACCTTCAAAAGTCATCTCATACCGCTCAAAGTCGGAACCGCTTTTGGCGAGGAAATCGAGATCACTGTACAAACTAAACCAGTGATTGCAAACGGATTTCCTTCTGCAAAACTCAATCAAGCAGATATAGCTCATCTTAAGGCAAATAACCTTTGTTTGGCAAACCCGAGTATACGTGGAGAACATCAAATCCCACATATTCTAGTAGGTCTAAATTATTATCACGACCTAGTTATTGACCCCAAACATGGGGAGAAAACGCCATCAGGTTTCCGCATTGCCAAAACGGTTTTCGGCCCCACTATTTACGGTCGTGGTTTTTCTGGTGATCCGAATTCAGAATCTGTCAATTACAGCATGACAGCCGTCTGCGAAAACACTGAACAGGAAGTTCTTCAATTGAGCTTGAAAGATTCGGTATAACACCTTAAGAGTATCAAAAAGACGAGGTGATCCAGAAATACCTTATTCCAAGAAAATCTCCTTCGAAAACGGGATAGTGACAGCCCCTTTTCCGCTTAAGGAAAAGGTGCGCGACCTTGAGGATAACTACACCATAGCCATTAAAAGGCAATCCTTACAATGCACATTGTCCCATAATCCAAAACAAAGTAAAGGATACTGTGAGCTTATCGAGAAGATAAAAACGAAGGCATTATCGAAACCTTTGATTCACATGATTCTCAAGCAGCTGGCATATATTACATGCCACATTCTGGAGTATAGAAAGCTCACAAAAAAGTTCCACTCCGTATAGTCTTCGACGCTTCATCTAAGAGAAAGGGAAAGCTTTGCCTCAATAATGTGATTCAAAAAGGCGAGTCGTTTGTCAATAAAATTCACGATTGCCTCAATGATGTGATTCAGAAAGGCGAGTCGTTTGTCAATAAAATTCACGACATTCTCACACATGCACGTTTTAAAAAAATTATTTTGACGTGCGATATCGAGGCCGCCTTCACACAAATTTGTTTAGTAAACGCCCACAAAGACCCATGCAGATTTTTGTGCTTGAAAAAACGTGAATCAGCCGCCCACTAGAGATAACATAGTGGAGTATAGATTCAACCGGCTGCCATTTGGAGTGACAGCCTCTCCTAGTATTTTGAATATGGCAATTTTGGCCTATCTCAACCTTCAGAATTCTGTTCTAACAAAGGAAATAGCTCAGAACTTGTATGTAAACAACATTCTACTATTGTCAGACACCGAAGATGAAGCTGTCAGCAAGTATCATGAGACAAAATCTCTTTTCGCTCAAATCGGAATGAATTTGCGAGAATACGCCTCAGACTCAGAAGAAGTGAACAGCAAAATAACAAAACAAAATCTGCTAAATCCTGGTTCACTAAAGCTGTTGGGTGACAATTATAACACGACAAATGACAGATTTAAAGTTGAAACCAAATTTTCGAAATTCGCAAAATTGACTAAAAAGGACATAGTCAGCCAAATCAACTCTGTCTTCGACCCTATAGGTCTTGCAGGACCACTTCTCGTCAAATTAAAAACATCGATGAGAGAAGTTTTTGACAGTGGAGCCGATTGGAAAACTCCACTTCCTCTTGCTATATGCAATCGATGGGCTGTTTTGTGCAGTGAGGTCAATCAGGCCATAATATCAGTCGACAGATACATGCCAGAGAGCCTCCGGACAGGAGGCACCAGATGCCTGTGGGTTTTCGAGGATGCCAACAAGGCAGCAATGGCAACTTGTGTATATCTGCAGATTATGCCTTCAGGCGATGTATCTCCGCTCATCAGTGGAAAAACACGTTTAACTCCAAAAAACTGTTATCAAACGATTCCTAGATTGGAGCTACTCGGAGTTATGATGGCCGCCAGATTGAGCAAAACCATCGGCGACGCCTCAAAAAATAGTATAAACGAAGTGTGCCTAGTCAGCGACAGTGAAATTTCTCGTTGTGTTGGATAAAATCTAACAAAAAATTACCAGTGTTTGTTGCAAATCAGCGTGATAGAATAATGAAAATCAAAGCTCATTTCGAAGCTTTGAACATAAAGGTTCAATTCTACTACGCTGCCACTAACTTCAATCCTGCCGACGCAGGTTCCAGAGGGTTGACAGCCAAAGAAATCGCTACACACGACTGGGTCATAGGTCCACAGTGGCTTAAAAATGATGCCAACCGCTGGCCAATAAGGTCAACAGACGCTCTTCCGTATGAAGAGACAGCAGAGCAAGAGATTACTATTAATGTATAAACCGTCACAGAAGCTGCAAAACATGACGATTTCCTCATCTCAGTCGCTTTTCCAAACTAGATAAAGCGCTCAGAGTGACAGCTACTGTCGGAAAAATTGCTCGAGAATGGATGGATTCCACCAATGAGCATCAAAACACTAAATCAAACTTGGTAACACAAACATGTTTGATAAAGAAGCAGAGATTACAGCAAATGACATGAATCTCGCCGAAATCTTGATACTTATGCACGAACATCAACAAGTGGATATCGCTCTTTTACAAAAGCGCTTTCACGAAAAACAGATCATCACCGATAAAAACGGCATAATACGTCACCACTCCCGTCTCCAAAACGCGGCTATACCGTTTGATACAAAATCGCCGATTCACATCCCAGAAACTTCAGAGTTCACAAGATCATTGCTTGATGAAATCCATTCCAACAATGGACACTGTGGTAAAGATCACACCTTGTGCATCATTAGACAGGGATTCTGGCTACCACGGCCTTCTCGTGCATTCCAAACTATGGTAAAGAGTTGCGTGATTTGCAAAAAGTACCAAGGGCCACCATATAGAGCCCCATAATGTCTTCATTACCAAAAGACAGAGTGGTTACATCTAAACCCTTTCAAAATGTCGGTTAGGACTTCATGGGACCTTTCACAGCAAAAAACAGTGAAAATGTATGTCTGCTTGTACACATGCCTGACAACTCGGGCAGTGCATTTGGAAGTGGTAGAAAACCTATCGGCAGGCGCCTTTCTGAACAGTTCCCTGAGATTCATATCTCGCAGAGGAACTCCAGCAATCGTACGCAGCGATTGCGGCACCAACTTCAAATTAGGAGAACTGATCATCCAAAAATGTTTGAAAAACAAGGTCAAAATGGTTCATCATTAATGTCCTATTGCGCGTCAGAAAGAATACGGTGGATACTCAACCCTCTAGCTTCTCCTTGGATGGGCGGCGCATGGGAAAGGTTGGTTGGCATAGTTAAACAGCCTTCGATAAATCAATCGAGCGGAAACGCCTCAATTTCGCGGACATGTGTACCGCAGTAGCGCGTATTGAAGCAATAATCAATACCAGGCCACTAACAAAGGTAAACGCTAGTGACATCGCACAGTTACCGCTAAGACCCATTGATTTTTTGAGAGGCAATCTGATGTATTCCATACCCACAGGTGAGATACTGGAAGATTTAGATGATTCCAGCTATGATCCTGAACTGATTCAGAAAGAAAAGCAAGTCAATGAAGCAATTCAGTCATCTGAGACCACTGCCAATAAATTTGGGAGAAATGGAACACAGAATATCTTACTTCATTGAGAGAAATGCAAAGACTTCATCATGAACAACCACGATCGATTCTGCGATCAAATCCACAAGTCGGTGAAATAGTACTGATTGAACAGGAGCTACTTTCCAGAGGATGTTGGTCACAGTAGAATCGTGGACAATGTGAAGAGCGCAGATTGATTAATAAGATCCGCCATAATCCTTCTACCAAATAAGAAGATTGTGCAGCGCCCAGTTAATAAAATCTTTTCGCTGGAAATCCGCTCCGTATCAGAGGAGCCCATTACCCAGGATGAAGAAGCACCCGCCCAACCTTTGCAAACGGTAGAGAAAAACGTAAGAAAAATGCCCGAAAGAGCATTCAAAATGAAAGCTTACGATCAAAGAGTGTGGAAATAGGCTTAATCAGTCTGCACATATCCTCAAACCCACATTCTCTGTTTTTCTAGTAGCCATATTGACATTAGTATCGCCAATCAAGGCGCAAAACTCATCATCGGCGATCAGCTGTTACGAGGGCAAGGTTCACATCACATGGCAAGGCGCGCCTTACACGCTATGCATCGATAACGATTGCAAAACGATCGATAGTACCACGCACGGCATGCGATATGCGTTGCCCATATCACCGATCAATACCAGTGCCTCAGTGCGTTTCAGCAAAGTAACAGGCGATGGCGCTCATGAATCGGTACTGATATGTGAAACACCACAATCCTGTGATCACCAGAAAATTTTGTCAAAAACCCTGCTGGGAAACCCCCATTGCTGGCCATTTGGCGCTTTCGTTACCATACCTATGATCCTCTACTTCATTACAATGCTAGATATCGTAATCATCTGTTCAATATCAAAACTAGGCAGAAAACGACGAAACACCGTTAAAGAAACACTTCCGGTACAACATCAAATATGTAAAGTGCTGAATCCCTCTTTCAGACCAGCTCTTCCCGGAATGAATGCAACAACTATTTGCTTACTAGTTAATGCATTAATTGTCAACGCACATGCTTGTCAAAAAGACTACACAAGACACGTTGCGAACCTTGTCTGTACAGATACAGACAGCTGCCACTATGAGTACAGTAATGAGTTGCTGTTCAATAAGGTGATATCAGAGATATGCATTGAAATTATGCATGAATCATGCATTCATGACAAGTGTCATATTATGCGCGCAAACGAAAACGTCGAAGAACTGCGGAAGTCCAACAAATTCCCAGGATATTCCGGCTGCATCGACATTTGCGGAGGAATACTCTGCGGATGCTTGCTTCCTCTACCAGCATGTCAGTTTTATCGACTCGCTCATAGACCAATCTCCGATCAGATATATGAAGTGATATCCTGCTCAGAATGGAAGCTTAATGTGCATATACGCATGGAATACACAAAGCTGGGAAAAACATCTAGGAGCACTCGCTTGATCCAGCCATATGTTACGGAAAAGATCAATAATTTCAACGTAACGGTCATTTCTATTCAGAAGTTATCACTACCACTACTAAACAAGCGTTTCGCTATCTCTGGAAGCGAGTCATTTATCTTACCAGACAAATTCCAAATTCCAGTGGAATGCAGCAGTGAGTTGCAAACTAAACACAACTCCTCATCATGCACTACAAGTATGCACTGCCATTGCGACAACTCCGTTCACCAATGTATGTGTCCGGCGACTCGATCGCTGCCCTCAGAAATCGCTCATCTGCGAAACTACCATTGGAAACCCCAGTTTCCACAATAACAAGATCAGGTAACGACGTGATAGCACTTTCAGATGAAAGCGAATTCACGTTGTCAATCGCGTCTTCAATATCAGCTGAATCAGCAGAAGAAATATTCCTAATGGAATGCGAAGTTCGTCTCAGCAAGCTGATTGAATGCTATAGCTGTTTACATGGCGCTACTGTCGTTGCATACTGTCAATCTTCATTTGAGAGAACAGTGACGGTCTCGTGTGAAACCCAGAATTTCAATGTCCGATGCTCTTCAAACAACGATTCTACCACTGTTAACCTAGCACCTGAACGAGCAATGATCAGTGAAAAATGTAATGTACAGTGTCATCACGGACCAGCATCCATTACTCTTCAAGGTACTCTTCATTATCACATAACGCTGATCCAGTGTCGTTCGATGAGGACTCCCACGCTGTACCTTTGCACCATCAATGGTTCGCCGATATCAGCGTGCCAGACGTCGCGCCGACCATAGAGATCATAAAACAGCATTGGAAAATCAGTTTAGCGGCTCTCACGTGGTAGCGTTTCTCACGCTTGCGACCTACCTAGCAGGCCCAATAGCTTTAGTGTACGCTGCCAATATTATGATCTACATCATCATGGGCATCATATTTTTACGGCTCCATTAATGTTCTGCTGGTCCCATTTAGTATGTAAGGAATCAGCTGATAACATAAACTGATTTCATATGCATATCTGGATAGTGTATATAACAACTAGTCATGCACGCTATCAATACGCTATCGAGCACTTAGCACCGGCCCCACCAACTATTAGGTTGTAAAGAAAGTTCCCGGGCATTTGCGAAAATTTTTTTCAAATCGCTGTAACTTCAAGCAGATTGATTCTTTTTTCAAGCTACAAACTTCATTGCAAAGAGATCGTCCACAACATATATTTCCCTTGCTGGCTTCTCAGCACCTCACTGCGGTCCACCGACATGTGCAGAAGGGAAAAATGTCGTTGCGAAAAGTGGCCTATTTGTGCAGGATTATCTCAGGCAGGATGAGAGCTGGAAAGCCCAGATGCTGTAGTTATATAGAGGTTTGCTGTTATGGAGACCATTCATGTTTTTGAAGGACCAGCTGCAAAAAAACTTTTCCCAAAAAATTTGAAAAAATCGACCATTTTTTGCCCCCAAAAATGCACCATTTTTCGAGTAAATGACTTTGAAGTGTCCTAGTTCTGCACAGAAAGGACCAAATCTTTGATTACTGGCAACATTGGTGGGGTAATGCCTTGCACATCTTTTGGACCCGTCATCCAGGCGTGGCGATCCCCGTAGAATCGACGCCAGCTGTGAAAAGAGTTGCAGACAGACGCAGGTTCGACAGCTTGTAATTCCCAAGCGCAAATCGCAAAACTCGAGTGCAGTTGCAGGTACGAAGTTTACAGGCTTTCCAATCAGATCACCCATGGCTTGGACGAAATTCTTTGAACTGCACAAAAAATGGCCGTAAAAAGAAAAACTGTGAAATTTTTGTGGTTGAAAAGATTTCCCTTCTTGATGTGCAGATCAAACACGTCTTGACATCGATAAAAGTCAGAAGGCGTATTGAAAGCTTCAGGATTCCCTCTACTAAGTAGTATAAAAACTTGGCGTCAAAGTCCGACCGAGCGCCAAAAAAATGCGTTTGAAAATGAAATTTCCAAAAGTGCCCGGGAACTTTCTTTACAACTCAATACTTCGCACATTACATAACCTCCAGTTAGCAATCCGCTATGTCAAGGGCAACAAACCTACGTCAAAAATATAAAGCAGCATACAGTCTTAGTACTGCCTATCTAGATTCCGCCCACGCTATATAGCCTAAGTACTTAGTCAGTACTTAGGCTATATAGCGTGGGCGGAATCTAGATAGGCAGTAAAAATCTGTATAAAAGCAGATGGACTATACCACATTACCAACATGTCATTCTCGCCAGATATGCAAGCCGCTATCGACGAACTCGACAGATGCAACGTCTCAACTCTGCTTCACCACCTACTGCCCGAGATGCAAGCCGCTAAGCAGGATAGACTGGCCCTTCAGCAACAAATGCAGGCCCTCGAGCAGAAAATGCAGACGATACTCGAGCAGCAAGCTGTGCTCCTAGAACGTGGTGCACCCAAGTCTAGCTGTATTTTCTCCACGGTTGCCGAAAACCGTGACAGCCACTACTCAGCGAGATGCCTCCGTTACCCGGATCCGGTATCCAAAACGTCACAAGCCACTCGACTAGGGCTGTGCCTTCAGTGGGCTTCCTTCAGGTACCACAAAGCGATCTCACAAGCACTGATGCCCTCCCGCCATCCGTCAAGCCGATGGTCGACTCCCACCCTGCCACCAGCCATGACTCCCATCCTGCCACCGCCACAGTCAAATTCAAAGCCCACCGAACCGCCGCTCAGTCCCTCAAGCCGCCCACATCACAACACAGCTGAAGACAAGAAGCATTGCCAAGTTAAATATATTTTCATCCTTGTTTTCATGTTTATTATTATTGTCGTTGTGCGGCGGAGTATCATCGTACGAGGATTCTCCCCATTTACCGTATCGAGGGACCACCCGCTGAGTGGGCGGGCCTTACCACTCTTTTGTATCTCGGAGGTATTGGCCTCACTCTCCTTACGAGCATCTCTCTGCTAGAAGACTTTGTCTCCAAGACCACAATCTTTGCAAATAGCGTGTACGAATACTTCCATGAGTGAAACAGTGACGGTCGCAGGATTTCCATCCCGGGGGGGGGGGGGGTGGCTGCAAAAAAATTTTTCGAATGAAGATGGTCAGTGCGCACTCCGAAAAATTTTTGAGGGTGCTTTTCAAAGCTTTTGCGGGTCTATGACACTTAAAATTTAGAAGAGGTGGGATCGAGGGGGGGGGAACCGCCCCCACTCCCCCCGAGAATTTTTTTACAACACTAATTTGAATATAAACCCACTGACTACGATGTGATCCACCGGTGGCCCACACGTCTTGCAAAATCATATCATTTGTAGGTCTAGTATTTTTTCCACATATCAATATTTCTTCCAAGTTTTTGCCCTTCGGGGCTTGCAGGCTCCGTCGTTTGAGTAATTTGTGACTGTTTACAAAACAACCTTACATTTCGTAAATAGCCACAAAACTCTCCCACACCGAAAGTGTTGTGCGAAATCGCGTCTTCCCACAGCGCCGCCATGCAAAATTAGGCTTCGTCGTCAATGGGTTAAAAAGGTTCTGAGAATTATTCTAACACGGAGAGGATACTTAGCCGAAAGCACCAATCCAGATGAGACATATACCATCTTAGAGCGCTTAAACGCTGATTCCAAATCTGCAGTTTCTAGCTGCGGAGCGGTTTTGTAGTGGAAGTTATGAGGGGTGTTTCCTCTGGGGTTGAGGCACCCTCCACCAGGTCTCTCCCTACCCGTGAGCACTGTAGAGGAGTACCAACTGGTGGCAACTGACCTAGTGGTAAGTGACATGCTTGATAAAGAGAGTGTTAAGGTTTTAATACCCTTCGCATGTTAAATTGAACTTCTAAATGGCTTCAAAGCCCTAAAGCATGAAACTTTTGATGATATTAATACTAATCGAAGTTAGAAGTGTCGAAAAAAACCAAAGTAATATGAGTATTACAGTCTTTACTGTAATCTTCATTCAAGTTATTAGATTGGCATAAGTAATGCAACTTTTTATATAACTTTTGTCTATTTGAACGTAGCGCATTCATTTTTTGGCAATATAAGGAACTTATGTAAGCTTCTAATGCACATATTTTTGCCGAACTTTACCATCTTATGTGAGGATTACGGTAGGTTTACGGTACTATGGGAAAAATTTCAGAATGCATCAGATTTTGCTGAAACTTGGCCTATAGGGCTTATTTGACATGCTGATCACAAAAATGAGATCTGTTTCGCATGAAAACGCCTCGTTCGTGAGATCAGAAGATGAATTTCATTTTAGCGACAAATGAATATGATATTCGTGTTTACCGCATAGGATTACCCTCTAGTGCAAAGTTATAGCGAATTCTGACTTTTCGCAGCTTAGTTATTGACAAATTGCCTTCAAAACTTGACGTATTTGACTTGTTCAAATTCTCAAAGGCGCCCCACCTTAATTTGTGTTCAAATTTCATTTCTTTTTCACTGATTCCAATGTGCCAACTTCCAGCTACATCTCCCTACAATTGCTTTTTCATATGTTTGAATCAGGTTTCGTAGGGCTTCATGTTTGCCAAAAAATCGTGAAACCTCGATTTTCAGCAGTTAAAAAAATGCTTAGATTTTTTGTACTATGTTATCAAAAATCAAACGGTTTGCGCACACTTGCAGCTTACATCACGATCTACACGATGCCACAAAATGAGATTGCTACATAAAATATTAGGTTGGCACATAAGTAATGCAACTTTTTATATAACTTCTGTCTATTTGAACGTAGCGCATTCATTTTTTGGCAATATAAGGAATATGATGTAAGCTTCTAATGCACACATTTTTGCCGAATTTTACCATCTTATGTGAGGATTACGGTAGGTTTACGGTACTATGGAAAAAATTTTAGAATGCATCAGATTTTGCTGAAAATTGGCTTATAGGGCTTATTTGGCATGCTGATCACAAAAATGAGATCCGCTTCGCATGAAAAGGCCTCTTTCGTGAGATCAAAAGATGAATTTCATTTTAGCTACAAATGAATATGATATTCGTGTTTACCGCATAGGAATACCCTACAGTGCAAAGTTATAGCGAATTTTGACTTTTCGCAGCTTAATTATTGACAAATTGCCTTCAAAACTTGACGCATTTGACTTGTTCAACTTCTCAAAAGCGCCCCACCTTGATTTGTGTTCAAATTTTATTTCTTTTTTACTGATTTGAATGTGTCCACTTCTAGCTACATGCTATCTATAATTGCTTCTTGATATGTTCAATTCAGGTTTAGTAGGGCTTCATGTTTGCTAAAAAACCGTGAAACCTCAATTTTCAGCAGTTTTCAAAAAATGCTTAGATTTTTTGTACTACATTATCAAAAATCAAACGGTTTGCGCAGACGTGCAGCTTACATCACGATCTACATGACGCCACAAAATGGGATTGCTACATAAAATAGGAAAAAAGTTACGGGAAAAGTTGCAAAACTTATGTGCCAACCTAATAGGAAAAAAGTTACGGGAAAAGTTGCAAAACTTATGTGCCAACCTAATACTTACCATTAGGTCAGTTGCCACAGCTGATACTCCTCTACAGTGCTTAGAGATGCGGGGAGACCGCCGCAGGGCGCTTAAACCCTAGAGGGGGACACCCTTCATAACTCCTCCTACAAAACCGCTCCGCAGCTAGAAACTGCAGATTTGGAATCAGCGTTTCAAGCGCAAGATGACATATGTCTCATCTGGATTGGTGCTTTCGACTAAGTATCCTCTCCTTGTAAGTATCCACAAAAATAAACACGTCACTTGCACATTTTTATGACGCATGTAAGTGATTTAGAAGTTTTGCTGCCTTTCCTCGCAAGAGTGTGGGCACCCCCGCCCACCGCTCCTTCGTTCGCTGTCACTGGAGCGAAGCCTTTGTTAAAATCCAAGGTCATCAACATCTTGCCCAAAATCCGTCGGCGAGCTACAGAGCGTGATAGGAGAAAAACCTGTTAATCCGAACTTTCGAAGATTGGTCCATAGTGGACATTTTACCTGTTGACTACAAAAATTACCTTTGCTTAACAGGAAAGCTTCATATTAGGTTGTTCCGAAAGTTTTGTCCGGTTTTTCAAACCATTATAAAACCACAAACAATGAATAACTGAAAGAGTTTGAACATGCATTCGATGCAGCTTTTCCTTTTCTTTCTTATGGGTACATTCTCACACCAAAGTCTTGTATGCTTTTTTGATAGTTGCCGAAATTCTCCATCCGTCAATTTTATCTGCTCAAAGTTAGGCTAATTTTAAATTCATTCCCAAGTTTCGGAAAGGTTTAAGAATGGAGCAGTTTTCGGACTACAAGATAATAGTTTTAGATTCTCCTAATCTGCTGTTTCTAGCTTCAAAAATTATTTCTTCGAAGATCTCGATTTTAGCAAAGTCATGAAACACACAGCTACGGCAATTAATATTAGGTTGTCCCATAAATTTTTTCATATTCGGACCTTCAATTCGATTTTTCTCAGGGACTACAGCACCTAGTAGGCTGCAAATTTTTGGCAGTAATTCTGAGCGAATAAGCTATATAATCACCTACTTGCGGGGAATACAGAAGTGATACAGGCAAAGTTTGAAAATTGAGCGCATTATTTTTTTTCTCGGTTTCTAGCCATCAGAAAAATGCAGCAAGTGCATTTATAAATGTCCGATGAGGAGAGTATATGCATGAAAAAATAGGAAATTTGCAGAGCTGTTTTGAACTGAGATATGATGATTTTCGTTTTTTCGGAAATTCGGGAAAATTTTTTATTTTGGTTTGGAGCATGTTGCGGATTGGACTTGGTGCGAACTTTTGAACGCCATCTTGTAGAGCTTACTTTGATCTGTCGAATGGTACCCTGCAATTTATCAGGAGTTCAAGAAGAACTGATTTATATCGTTGAAAAGTCAGGTATGAAAAGACTTTTGGGACAACCTAATAAAATCTTTGATGTTTCTGCGATTTGAAACATGATTCTTATTTGATACTACTTTGCAACTTAACGAAGTTCATTTGCTCTAAAAAAGCAGCTCTTTGGAATTCTCGATACTTTTACTTGGTAGACGTAATAAAGCCACATTTTTTATTAGATAAATATTCATAGACTTGGTAAACTGGCCCATGTAGTCTAAAATGGATGCAGTGTAGTTAGAGGTTTACTCTATATAACGGTTATCAGCGCTCTTTGAAAACATCAGGTTTCAAAAAAATTTTAAATTCGGGAAAGTTTGGCATTATTGCCAAACTGCTCAAAGCTCCATGGCGATAACATTGCCAAGACAGGGTCAGAGAGCAAATATAGCTGTAAGAAAGAGGATAAAAATCTGTTTTAAATGGTACCTAAGTCGTCCATGGATTGGTGTTCTGTGAATTTTAGTGAACAATGAAGTCAACGGACAAAATTTTTGGGGCAACCTAATACTTTAGGGCTTTGATGTGTAAATTTTAAAACGACATATTATCTGTAGCACTTTGAGCTTATCTTTGCCTGTGCTTGAAATGTGCGCTTCCATAGCTGGGTCATGAGGCGCGCTCAAACCACAAATGCAAACCAAAAGAGGTTTCAAGAGTATAAACAATCACGGCTAGAAAGGACAGTTAACCGACGATGCGATGATACATAAACACAACACATCTACAATGAACAAAAATGACAGCACTATCGGACAATGCTAATGGAATTTTTTATGTGTGATGAGCGCTGTGTTACATCCTTGCGAAAACAACACGATATATTACAACATGTAATATACCTCCTTATATGTTCTATCATAACCGCTCATACACCTGTAGCTTATAAACATCCTCTATATTGACATATATGAAACTAGCTGGCATACCCGGCTCCGCCGTATGTTCCGAATAGAAAATTCCATTTCTTAACCGATCCGAACCAAACTTGGCACACATCCACTTCGGGCCCCGGCGGGTGTCACAGTCCACTTTTCGTTATCGATTGATGTCGATTTTATCGATTTCTTGCAAAATTTGAGCTAAGGAGCTGGAATTTGGCAAAGGGGTGTAATCATGGTCAGCATGCTCGATTACCCCCCTGTGCCAACTCCCAGCCCCGTAGCTCAAATTTTGCAAAAAATCGATAAAATCGATATCGATCGATGACGAAAAGTAGCCTATGACACCCGCCGGGGCCCGTAGTGTATGTGTGCCAAGTTTGGTCCGGATCGGTTCAGAAATGGAATTTTCTATTCGGAACATACGTACACACAGACAGACAGACATACAAACAGACATTCAGCTTTATATATAAGAATATGCGCGCACTGAAGTCTTCATATGCAAAGGGGACTCCGCAATCTGTATCCATTTGAAAGGTTCTGCGGCGCGGTCAGTTAGCACATTGTTTATAACAGTTTATTTCAATTTGCAAAGGAGAAACTGTTGCTTTTACGGCATTATCTTATTCCTCAAACTATGCCTTTCAAAACCTCATGCCTTACAAGGGAAGGTTACTTGGTGACCGTGGCCGTTCGTGACAATATATATCAAAAAATGCGCGTTTAAATTCTGGTTTGAATAGAGTTTTCCATATCTGCGAAACGATAACCTGGATAGAGTTATGATTATTTTCTCATAAATTAATTGCGCTACTGCGAAGTTAAAATCATCAACAAGAAATTTTCTTTCCTTTTCAAATGCTGAATACGATTTGTATAGGTATAATACAATACAACTGTATGTCTTCTTAAATGCAATCCTTCAATAGCTTTAATCGGTAACCTAGAACAAATTTGGTGATTTTGACTACCCAAGTACGCAAGTTTTCTACAAAAAAGTTCATAAATTCCCCCAGAAGATCGTTTTGCAGATATCGAGCACAGATCTAGAATTAGTGTTTTGAGATGTATTTTAAAGTATACACTGCATTTTAAATGGCCACGGTCACCGAGTATCCTTTCCTTGTTAGAATTCGTTCGATTCGGAAGCGAGGTACCGTCATGGGCTTGCGACGGGCACATCCTCCAAATAGCATTTTGACGTATAAGCTGTTCAAGATAAGGAGCTGAAGTCTGTATGCATATGCAAGAGCACAGTTGTGTAGAAGTAACGGAACAGGACGTCTCCCTTTCTGACATGCAAAAATAATTTTACGAAACCTCGTTCTCTAGGAGCGGTTTTGCTAGCAAGTGTGTAACGTCCATATTCGGCCACTCTGTGTTTGAAATTGAAAATGAAATATCAAGGACATTAAAAAAACGCTTTGATGAATTGAACAGAATAATTTTTTTGGATTTACAACATACTCGTTTGAAGGAAGTTATGGCGCTGCGTAGTTTGCGTGATTCGCGTGATTCTGCATTCCCGGTTCCACGACATTCACGGAAATTTTGCACGTTCTATCGGCGGTACTGTATATCTATCAAGCAATGTCCTATTTTACGAGTATAGTTGCAGCAGTAAACATTTATAGCGCAGTGTCCTACATGGCGCATGTAGCAGATTCCCAGTGGAGAATCATCAATTAACGGAGAAGTTAGTGAAGCTTTTATTCTTGTTCCGATCCTCAATGCTTCTCGTCGTTTTTCACAGCTGTTATTTACAACTGCTGACCGATGGTCTCTGCGGACTTTCGTTGCCAGATAAAGCAAAATTATATATTCTATGAGATGTAGCATGCTCCCTCAAATATCAAACAATGTGTCTTAGACGTATGTATGCCGATATGTTCGGTAGTTGATAGCACACTTTTTACAACGTTTTTGTTGGCATTTAAGTGCTGTTCTGTAGAGGTAGTCTCGGCTCTTAGATAAATGCTATAGAAGAAATCATTACCGTAGTATTACGGTAATGACAGCCACTTGTCGTTTACAAAGCAAACCAAACCTCAAAACTATTACACTAAGCCCCAGAGTCGCTAGTTATGAATATGTGATTAGCATTTTGCCTCGATTCGTTGATAAGCTTTCTCAAGTATACCGTAACAGCTGCTGTGATTCTCAGAGATATGATCACAACATGTGAAAGTCTTTACAAACTCAAAGTCTAACAGTGGAATCGCGTCTTCAAAATCCTGCCACACAAACCGCTATGATTTTTTTCCAAAATTGAAGCGGCGACTACTTCACAATGACACTGTAAGCTAAAAGTTTTAACGTGTTCCCACACTGATGAGGATCAGTCGGTGATTTTTCCTTTTTTGTAACACTTTGGTGAAACCCCTCTACAGAATGATACCTAAAGGCCAGCAAACAGACTTGATGCGCAAAAAATATCTCAACGGAACCTGCACCATATACTTTTGAGACTTCTTGTGTATCAACCATGGTAAGGTAGATTTTCTGTCGTATGATAAAATGAGTAAACGGAATCAGTTTACACGTCTTATTAAAAATTCAAATGTTCTGCGCCGTCGCTGTTTAATTTTTTTACGTCTTTGCAGAGGGAAGCTTTCAAACTCTTAAAATCGCGGTCAGTTAAATCTGATTTGTCTGACTGTGGAAAATTCCGCCTGAAATTTTTTCTCAATTATGAACAAGCTAACTACAGGTAGCACTATAATGAGTGCCCTGTTGCTTTTAAAAATTTTGCGAGAGCTGCACTGACACTCAATTGTGGCCAACGTCATTTTTCTTCACATCAACGGAGCCTATGTTCGCAATATTTTTTGAAGCTACCATCATTCTCATAGCCATGAAATGGTGGAGGCTCCGTTAAAAATTTAGCATTCGTTTCAGACAGCCAAGAAATGTAGAGAAATATACCTTTAAATGTAAGCTACAATCAGCGATAGCAAATAATTAATTGTTTAGAAGTGGCATTTTTGTCTCACCATCGCTACCGTCTATTTTAGTAAGGGTGGCATGCTCTTAAGTGAATGCTAAATTTCATTTTTATCCTATACTCCTCCTACCTTACCCTAATCATGGATGGAATAGCTTCACTAATTAATCCATAGTTTCTTCGATGTCATAAAAAATCAAAAAGTTTATTGAAGGGAAAGATCGAGGTAACCGTCTATGCGTCATTAATACGTACCCAATTATCTACAGTCGCTGCCATTTGTGAATGCTGATGTTTATTAATTTACACTATAGATCAACAAAGAGAATAACAAAAATAATCTTCATTCTCGTAATGTTGGAGTGAGCGACATTTCTTCGAGCTCAACCGTTAATCTAATCCGTGCACTCATGCTGCCCAAAAAGAACGCAAAAACACGAGGGAAGCAATACGAGTTCTAACCCTGTGCACAGTATGTAAGCAGACTCCAGACAAAATCAAAAAGTAACTGTCATCATAGCTTGTAGATATCATATGAATAATCTTGGTTTTCCGATGTGCAAAAGCTCTTAAAATGTTTTCTTCCCCACTGGAATGCTGGTTTCAAGCTCTGTGCCCGTAGGCGGAGATTGACAGATAACTAATCGAGGGCTGGTAAAAAACAATGAATTTCCCCTCGAAGTTCTATTCAATAAAGAAGGCCAAGTTTAAGTTCTCGTTCTTTATTGGCTTTCGCTTTGCTTTGTCATACCAGTCCTAAGGCACATTCGAATATGATCAGGGAATAACAGCGAGAAGCCTAGATCTACAGTATTTTAACATTCGGGTCACCAAGAAAAACACACTGCACAAAAAGCAAACATGCAAGTAAATTTCGATATTAATGTCAAACACTTCGCGCAGTACAAGTCTTTTTGCCGAGAATGATAAGGAGGGGGTGGGGTACCAAGGCCAAATAATGCGAGCTTTCAAAGTTTTAGGCTTTTGTAGTGCTGAGCTTTTGGACTGAACCAAGAGACACCTAGCTTTTAGGTGCCAAAACTAACTTCCCAATCAAGGCATGCATCAAGGAATAGCCTTTAGTACCAAAAATGTTGCATACTACAAGCTATAGACTCCGTACTTATTCCATCACACTATACATCCAAGGTGCACAAATAGTCCACATATCATACGGCGTCATATCCTGGCCTTACCCTTTCTGGAAAGTAAAGTTTTTGGTTTTTACAACTTAACTATATCACTGCAAACACGCATTATATGACCACCCTTACAGCGTAAAACTGCGTTCTTGATCACTCACTTGCAGAGCTTTTGAATATAATATGTTCGAAAATTCTCAGAGTGCAGGAAGAACGATCTCAAACTCTTGGCTTGGAATTTTGTTTACTTGGAAAGAAAATGGGGGTTGAAAAGCCAGCTTTTGTACCAAATTCGAACTCTCAGCAGGACTTTGTGAAATACTTTGTAAGCAAAAGTGAATCAAGGTTATTAATAGACGTTTCCTACTAGAGCATTGGTAAAGATAGCGTGAAATCGAGAGCAGCACTGACGAGCGGCTTGCAAGAAGAAAAATTGAGGATTGGTGACTGCTTCCGATGTCTGGCATGATTTTTGCCTGTTGTCGTGTTACTACAATGGATTCTCTTAGTCAGAAGCTTTCTTGTAGCACTACAAATTAAGAACTCAGCTTTGCCGCTTTGACCGTGACTTTCTCCTTTGAGTTTCGGGTGCTAAAATTTTGCATTATACATATTGCATGTGAGTTGCTAAAGTGGAGTCATCTGCCAAATTCTGTTTTTGCTGTAACAGTAATGCTCATGGTAAGGAGATTTTGCAGCTTGTTACTGCGGTTGAGATTTTCTTCTACGAGGATTATCAAACACGTCAATCACGATAATATACTGATTTTGCACACTAGGTGATGAAATCAAGAAGTATCTCTACCTGGCTGTTGTCTGGGCAAAATCTGGTTCCATTCAAATAGGAGAGCTAACAAGGAAAGGATACTTAGTGACCGTGGCTTTTTGGAATGAAACGTATACCATTGAATGCATCTTGATGCGCTAATTTCAAATCTATCTTCGATACCTGCTGTGCGTTCTTTTGGAAGAAGTTACGAACATTTCTTACTACCAAAATTTGCATTGTTTTGATTATGGAATTCATCAATATCCTTGAAATGGTCATTTCCGCAATAAAAAATAGCAAATAAATAAAACAGAGGTTTACGTCAACCTCAGAAAAACTGTCTTCGATATATCAGTGTCTAAAAAGTCTGAATACTGACGTTTATGACTGCCTAAATCTCGTGAAATTCATATGGAAAAAAGTCCGTAAACTTCGTTCAGAGAGACGCACAGCAGATAATGAACACAGATTTGTAATCAGCATTTTAAGGCGCATCTAATGGTAAACATAGCACTGCAAAAGGCCACGGTCACCTAGTATCCTTCCCTTGTAAGTCTAGGTTTTCATGGTATGTGGCCTCTTGCCTTGCTTCCATGCTCCAGCTAATGCCCAAATAAATATGTCTAAAACATCAAAGAACAGCGCTATATGACTAACATCCTAGTCTCCTTCTTCAGCTTTTCTCTACTTTTTTCTTCAGCACTTTCATATGTTAACTGGCCACTTTTTCGTGTTACACATGCAGAATATGTCTAGTTTGGCTCTCAGGAGCACATGTAAACACTTAAAAGGGCACCTTCGAGCAAGCTTACTACAACTATACATGCATAACACCAGCCTCTTTCTATGAGCTTTTTCTCCTCCTTCGCTTCGCCCCTGGCGTCCCATTACTGCAAGGAAATGGAGACACCGATTGGAGATGCCCAATTTGAAAGCGATCTGCCGATACGGAACCTAATAAACGCAGCTATTCGTATTATCGAATTGGACTAGGCTTTTTGCAATGGCCTCAAAGCATTCTGAAATTTGGAAATATATACTTGACTTATCATAAACATATTATCTTCCTACGATCTGGTGAGCTCAGTGTGAGGATTTTGATAAAAATTTAAGATTTTGTCTCAAAAGAAACTCCGTGCTAGATCCAAAATAGCAAACTTTTTTCAACAAAGTAACAGTCAGATTGCTGTCCTGCCTGAAATCCACGAAATGATCCTTTAGTTATACTATTTTACTACATTTCCAATCAAGCATGTATGTGCATTTAATTTTGACAATTTTGACAAGAATCGTTCAAGTTGATGAACGATCACTTACATCTTTGCGTCAAATTCTCCTGTTTGGTCAGAGATGAGAATGCAGACTCAGATAATTCGGGCCATCTTTTTGAGAAAGGATAAAAGAGAAGACGAATTGGCTTAGCGTATGGTGACAGTGCCTCTCACCTCAGTTGAATGTGCTTTCGAGTTGCTTATAGGATTCTTGTGAGTTAGACTATGTGCTAAATGTGGTACAGTGCACTAATGTCGCACATCCTCGTTTTCTTTCTTCAATATTGAGTTTTTATAAGCGGATCAAATTATTTAGTACTTCGTCAATTTTTCACAATGATAAGTCACTTACGAGTATGCATCACATTGTGAAAGGTAATGATTAAATCCCCAACATCTGAAAATGTGAATGCAAATTTGAACCAAAGTTGATTTTTGGGCTGTGATAATAATGGGGATTGTTTTCTGCTCCCCACAACAATACGAATTCCCTTAGGCCATATTTTCATTAGCGAACGGCCTCTAGCTATTACTACTGCATTCATTAATGAGCTGTTGATTCCGTTCCATGCACATAGAGCGGCCTTTCTTGTTGGTTTCGTGAGTCTTTATCTGGAAAAAAAACTTGCTTAAGAGAAAATTTAGAAGCTAAAACGGGTTGTGTATTACTCAGGAGTAATTTTTGATCCGGTCCGTACAAGTCCGTACAAGCACAGCTGTTGAATTTCATGCCAGTTGCCCATTTACTTACTTCGAGAATTGCGTAAAGTGTTACAACTCAGCTAATTTTCAAGGAAATTCTTAGAATTTCAATGTCTTGATTCGTTCTCGAGTTTTCTTTGCGAAGTTCAGGCTGTTTTTCGTAGTCTCAAGAGGCAAATGCAAATGAATCTACTTCCCTGCAGCTTTTCTATATCTAAAACTCCCAAGTTCCCTGTTGAGAAAGAAATTTTTAGAAGGCATAACTTCTTTACTCTTTATCATATTCGGTGATAGCCTATAGGATTTCTCTGTTTGGCTCATTGTCAGTCCTATGCATGGAAGCAAAATTGCAATCTTTTTGATGTCAGAGCAAACATATTACTCGACAAAGCTCTTTCTACGTAAGCTAGTTATTCCAGTACAAGTGCACGAAGATTATATCTAGTCGTTTCCTTGAAAGGACATAGATAATTGCATGCGATTGAGGGGAGCACTAACAAGTGTTTAAAGGGAAATAGATTGGGTTCCGTAGGAATCAGTCACAAATCGTTCCTAACCTAATCCACTGCAAAGAGGCCGCATCATTGGTTTCGGGAAAGCTGAAAGCTCTTGTAATAAAGTGACCTCTTCCAGAATTTCGAGTTTCCAATAGCAAAGTATCTGTATAGTAGTTATGTATGCGTAATTTTCAACATTTGTTGTCGGGCTCACACTCAGCTGGCTCAAGACAACGTTACGGTAACCCCTATTTCACCACTCGCCTCCTGCATTGTACGAAATTTTGCGACGACTGCAGATAAAAAGTAAGAGCCTTTTTTAGTTTGGCCTGTTCTTTTTGTAAATTCAAACAGTTTCCTCAATCGTGATTGTGACTCTACCACTAGCTTGCTCTACTCTAGACGAATAGTGCCCTTATATGGTGCGACTTTATTTGAAGAACGACTGTAATTGCGACACCAATGGTGGAAGTGGTTACGGTAAATCACGGTCGCGTATTGGCGGCTCTCTTCACTGTGTCGATTCTGTCATTGTAATCACTTGAAGATTGAATAGCATTGTGTTCCTACCAAAGCGACTTACATGTTGTATCAGATCTATGCGTAAGTGATCATAAAAGATTTGCACGAGGGCATTGTTTGATGGGTTTTGTTTTTATTTCTGATGGTTGAACTTAAGGTACACAACAGAAGAAAAGAGAGGAAGTTTGTAGAAATTTGAGTTTGATGAGAAAGAATTATTTTCTCACAAGCTATCAATCCTTAGCTACACAGTTAATTTAGCGATTAAAAAAACGCTTGCTCATAAGACTTTGGAGAACCTTCGGTACAACAAAAAATCAAAATGCTTTGCAAGAATGTTGTGTTTCGCTTCGTATGAGGATAGAATAATGCAGTGGACCGTGTGAGGCTTTCTTAAACCTCATCTGATTTCTCCCAGAACGTTTGAAATTCGATCTGCATGGTAATTCCAAAAGTGGAAGGGGGGGGGGCAGTTTAGGTGGTCTTCCGAAAAAAGACGTACATATACAGACAGATAGGCTGAAATGCTGAGTTTGAGTCTGCTAAACTTTGCCATGTATTCATGCTCGAACAAATCCTGGCTCTAAACAAGACAGTCTTTACTTCACCTAATAGATTTCTATGATGTAGTTTGGAATGCAAGTTTGAGGCTATTGCTTTGATTAGTATTAAAACTATTAGTGGGCAGGCACGGAAACTGGAAGCTGAGGATTATAACTCGCACTTCAACCAAATGTCTCGCCATTCCTACGCTATGTGAACACAATAATCATCTGCACTATGTGCCGGTTCGTAACTCAACAATTCAAAGTCATTAATGGTTTTAAGATTGTCTTAATATATGAAACTGAGCGCTGAATGGTCATTCTAAACTCTATTTCGCTTCAGAATTGACAAACAATCGAATTCTCTCTCATTTCGGCGTTTACTAACGGCTCTCCAACAGTACACACATTCACGAAATAGAGCAAAGAAAGCTTTCCAAATAGCTTTCATAAACTCTTGAGGCTATGACTTTGTCTTTTTAAAGAAGAAAATCTGTACCGCTCACACAAATATATACGTTATTAACGCACCATTTCTACTCTCATGCCAGATTAGATAATAGGGAAGCCCTTGGATCTTAATTAGGGCTTAGCAGGGATGGTCAGAACAACTAGCCATACCAAACACGCGGTATAATTGGACTCATTTTGAAACTTTGATCAAAAAAAATGTGTTTATAATCTGCCAAGCGACTACCTGTAAGGAATTGTGTGAGAGCTTAAATGTGCGATTTGTCAAGCGTCCTGTGGTGTATATTCCATGAAACAGATTTCAAAAACGCTTATTTGGGTTCTTGGTGAATGTGCTTCCTTGTAACTGAAATAACCATAGTCACTGTAGATCCTTGCCATCAGGCTGCCTTTCAAGAAAATAATCCGACAAAACTTGGAAAATTTCCCATACATGAACGCTCATAACTTCTCCCAGATAGTCGCTTGGCAGTTAAAAACATATATTTGAAGTCAGCGTTTCATGATGAGTCTGATGATATACGGTTTGTTTGGAATGGCTGGGTCAAGTGACCATTACCTCGTTAGCAATTCATATAAAACTGTTTTACTACAGGGCATATGACAGTCTTGCCTTTCTGAGTACACTACTGTGGAAGTTCATGAGTAAACTAAAGTAACATAACTTCGATGGAAAATTTTGTCATATTGATTTTTCTTCAAAAAACAACCAGAATGAGTTCTTGCCTTTAGGGCCTGCTTCCTGCCGTTCGCATCGCCGTTTTGGGGCTCTTATAGTAAACATCATTCATTATGTTATATGGCTGAGTGGTTCTCCTTGTTGGGTCGTTTCCGCTGCGAACGTCTGTATGGTGTTTTAACAACATCTTTATCATGACTTTGACAAGATGCATGTAAAAATTGACTTTTCAAACAATTGAAATATAATGCTCTAGACGCATTTACAAAAATGATTATATAGCTAAACAGTCCGTAAACGCAAAAAATTTTATTTTTCTACGCTGTTTCTTGTTTCTCTCTATTGTGATCTTCCACAAACTGGTGACTAAAACGACAATTATCCAAAAAGGCAACTGAACATTCAACTGGTATAAACTGATTGCTCAGATTATTAACATTTGAACTTTCTGTCGACGTCTGTTCAGCGATTTATAAGATTCTGAAAACCCTAAGCAATCTTCTCGATGCTCTCATAAAAAAACACAGGCATTCATGAAGTTTTGCGCATCTGCAGCCAGTTACGACGTCGAAGTTATCGAATGCTCCGACTAAGATTTTCTATGGTTCGTTTTAGAGAAGAAATCACCACACAAATGTGGAAGACAGTTGTAATCATTGTTGTATTTGCATACGAAGCATATAGTTGTACAATACAATAAAAGTTTTTTTGAAGTACTTATCACTTGTCACTGCTTTCTCCAAACGACCATATCTCAATCAAGTGGTGGTAAAGTCTTTTCAAAGCTCAAGCCAAAATTGCTACAGCTTTAGCACTCAAGCTTTGCTCCGCATTTTCTGCATACTGTAAAAGTAATGGAAAATAATCCGCTTAATTAGTTTCCGTAAACTCCTGTCACTTCCAGTAGAAAGGCAAAATTTCCGAAGTGCGTGTATGAGACAGGTGTCAGACAGAAGCGCCAAAACGTAAGTCTCATGAAAAGCTATTTAGCTTAAGCTTGACCATCGTGCCCTTTACCTTCAAATAAACAAAAAAATTTCAGAGATCTATGTACATACAAGGCGAAAGGAACCTTGTCTTCTGCGTCAGTGCAAATCTCACTGTCTGGCATCGTGCATGAAATGTTTGAAAATTTGATGTTCTGATCTATAACCTTGAATTACCTCCTAGTGCATTTTTGCGTTCGCAGAAGTCTGATGAGGAATTTTGATATTTTAGCTATTCCAAAGCTTAGCATGAAGCCATGGAGAGATTTGCTAGTTTGAAAGCGTTTTTAAATATTGATTCTAATTTGTCGAGAGGGACATAGATTTTATCTAAAGCACCGTATAGAATCAGCGAGAAGGCATTTTGAGGAGTTTTATGTGAGTTCTGAGTGTGAGTAGAAACGACAAATAGTTCTAAGGAGGATGGAGAAACGCTAGATTTCAGCAAATCAATCTCAAAATCACTGACGACAACATGATTGATTTCCTGCTCGAAACTGGGGGTAGAAAGGTCAAAACAACAAGCCTATCTTCCAACTCTTGACAGCTTCTCCTTTGCAGGCAAAAATTTTATAATGAGAGATTTGATTAAGTCACTATTTGTGCATATGACGTTGGTAAAATCAAGAATCTTCAGTGGAAAGACAATATATCTAGCTATTGCAGCGTTTTTCCTTACAACTTTCTTCCTCGATAAAGCTCGGCATATCATCTTCGCTTGCAGGCGAGTGTGGCTTGGATTCGCACCGAAAAATCGACAAAAACTTGAAATGTATAGGTCTTCAGAGCCCATTCTCATCCTTATCCATTCTCGAGTGTCGTTTGAGTTGTGCTTCGATAGGGTCAGGCAATCCACTAAGCTATCTTTTCGTTAGTTAAATCATATAAATTTGTTGTTAATCTTCGTTCTTTGTATTTATGCTCTCGAAGCTGCGCTAATCTCAAGTTTCTTGCGTGTCTGAATGAGTAGCTTTTGGAAAATAGATGTTTTTCAGATTATCTTATCGTAATCTTCAAAAGCGATCGTAGCTAGATATTGATGGCGTAGGGGTGTAGAGGGACTAGGGCGGGAGGGGAGTTGATGTGGATGGAAAGGGGAAATGAGGTGTGGTGACTTTTTGGTCCAACCGAGATATACTACTTGAAAGTTGGTGACCTCCAATTCTAAAATTTTATGAGTTACTTATGAAGCTGCATTTATGATTTAGCACTCATGAACATTTAGAATGCAGTCAAAAAATCTTTCATGTTTTCGCAGCTTTACTTCGGAAAAAGGTTCCACATTTGTACATATGTGGCCAATATGTAGGATCGAGAAATCTGAGGATCCTCCTACTGCATAACAAAAATTTGCATGCAAAAAATAAGCTAGTAGTAGCGATACTTCTTGCCCTCGGCCGATCACATGCCGACTCTATTCCTATTTTTTTATGGCTTTCGCTTCTATCAAGCATAGCTAAGGACAGCACTGCCGCAGTCCTCACTTAATTTAAGGCAATTTTTATAACACTAAATTGGAAAGAATCCAATCTCTCCTTCGGAAGGATGTTTTGGAATTTAGCCCAGCAGCGCTCCTCAATAAATGCGTTTGTTTTGATGCGAACTTGAAATACGCTTGGAGCAGATAAACAGATTTGATCACTTTTTGTGAAAACATCTTTCAATCTCTGCAGAAGAATGATGAACAATTGTCGCCTTTGCCTCATTTCTTCAAAAATCGCGAAAACGAATAGATATCTGATGAACGTTCATCAATGGTATTCGGCTAAACAACTGATTTTTGAAGTTTTTAAAAATCATTGTTTGTCCATTATGGCTCCAAGATAAACAAAAAAACTGCTTTCTTCTATAAACGACAAAACTGTCATGCCCATGGACCCTCGTGGCGGTCTTTCAAGAGCGAGCATCTCAATTAGTCGGAGGCTTAGTGGAGCTCTTATCCGTGCTTTCGATCTCCAATTCTTCTTCCTCTTCTGCGAGTTTGTCAAGCAGCACCCGACCCCTCCGCTTTTTATGGACCCCTCATCCGACTCTAAAACAACTTTACTGCGTTTGCGTCTTCATCCGCTAAGTTTACTATTTTGAGTTATGATAACATGCATGCCTTTAAGAAGTCTCAAGCTTCGACATCTCCTAGTGATGACACCAAGCTCAATAAAATTTGGTCAAACCTACTCTGATACTCTCGTCTTCCCGTACGCATAATTTCGAACAACATTGTTTTCTGCAAAATTTTCTAAAATTTTCATTTTGGTTCACTTTCAAGTTCTATCCATTATCTATCAAGCTGCAGTGGTTGTTTCATCCTAAAACTTTCTCGATTTTGTTGTTTCCAAGCTAGGATATGACTTTTAATACAGAAGTCAGAAGAGTAATGACGTCTTTTTTGAATGTCATGAAAATCACAAGCAATCAAAAAATTACGGAATCCACAGCTAATCGTTGGTTTGTTTGTTTTTCTGAACGACATGCAATGTAAGCAAAAAATATTTTGGCTGTTTTTGTAGATTGCACAAAAAACCATCTTTGGTTCTGAGAATTCGATTCACGAAAAGGGACCAAAAGCAGTCGTGCCCAAATTTTTTTCGCTATGTGCGCAATCTCATTAGAGCTCATGTTTCAAGCCACCCAATGCGCCTCATCCATTGTGTATCCGGAATCAAACTCTTGCCGAGCTCACCTTTTGCTCTATGATTTCGAAATCTACAGAAGCATGTTTCAAGATTTGGTCAACTACATTTCTTTGATACCTAGCTATATCTTTGTTATCATCTTTAGAACTTATTAAGGAATTACCAATGCAAAATTTTTTTCGCAATTCTCGCTATATCCTAAAAAAACTAAAGTGAAGTGCTTGGAGTATACCTTCACCGTAATTGATTTACCGGTACTGGGCTACTGCCAAAGCCTAAAAGCTGCTGTTCTGTGCATAAATCTGTGTTGTCGCTACCGAAGACCACTAAAAGCGTTGGTTACCAAAGAAAATGAAATAGATGTAAAGAAATTAGTGCTAAAGACTGCTCGCAGTTAAAACATTACTCTTTCTCAGTCATATTTCTTTCAAACAAATTTTTATTTCAAAACTGTAACCCCGAAATACATGTCAAACACCTTACAAAAAGTTGAGTAGAAAAACTTTGCGAACTTTCTTTGTCAAACACGTCCCTGATTTTTACTTCTATTTGAAGGAGTCACCTCCTGTGTGAGTCTACGTGACTATACTTATTTCGGTTTCCAATCCAATGTAAATCATCAATTATAAGCGAGCTTGGCACTTATATGTTTCTTCTTTGTCAAACATTATGCCACAAGTCTTGGCCACCGCTTCGATGTCTGCCAAAGATGCAAAATTCTACCAAAATTCTCCCACTAATAATGTGCATTCCAAAGCAATACTTTTTATGCGCAATGAGGGATATGAGCGCAGAATCAATAATTTTATTGCTTTGTTGTGCGTATCAATATCTATAAGATAATCTCATCAACAAGTGTCCGCAATTCAGGAAATGCTGAAGCAAATCACAAATAAAATATTTGTATTTCTTACTAGAATGCTTGTTGGTAAGAAATTGCTCTAAGTCTATCCACTTCTATTTTCTTTTCGCGAACTAGCGATAAAGGCATTGCTCTCTTAGAGTGCACATATTCTGCTCACTCAAGCGTATGTATCAGTTAATGAGGAATGGGAAGTTCCGTCTCCAGCTATTTTAAGCTGCTTTATTGAACTGAGAATATGAAGTGTGGCGATAATCAGCGTTCTTGCTTTGCCTCCGTTTCTACATGAATGCCCTTGTGGTTAAACATTGAAGAGACTATTGCACATGCGAACACTTACAGAAAAACATCAGAGCTTTTCCTCTGTACTATCAAGGTAAATCATCTGTCTTTATAACCTGGAATGATAAGAATAATTTTTTCTTTTTTCTGCTAAAATTTATATTTTTTATAACTAAAGCTGTACCTAGCTGGCATCTCAAGGTTAATGTTCCGAAAGCTTGCAGTACACAAATGCATATATAGGAGGAACTCGGGCCTAGCAGACAAGTTCGTATTTTTCGTTCATTTTTTTTTCATTTTCTGGTTAAAAAATATAGCAAAGGTATGCAGGAAAAGTAAGTACACACTTTTTAGTCGTTAATAACTCCCTTCCCACGAAGTCCTCTGCTTAGCTTTAGGCACCATTTGGTAGGGTAGGCTCTAACTTAGACTTGCGGTATAGAGCAAGCCACTCAGACAATTGCCGGGGGCAGGCGGGCACCGGAAAAATAGATGGCTGATTTCTCGCACCCCGCTGGCGGATTTTTTGAAAAGCAATCAGGACTTTTCAGGACGCCGCTTGCTGAATTCTCGATTCCTCAAAGATTCAGCAATATATCTGCAAAAGATAAGCGCGAAAAAAGATTCAACAGGCGGTCTTTCAAAAACTCGCTGACCATTTTCCTGGAATCTGCGAGCGGAATGCGAAATTTCAGCAACGCGTATTTCCCGGTGCCCGCCTGCCCCCGGCGATTGTCTGAGCACCCATCGGTCTTCATTTATGTAAAATTACGGTAGGAACTTCAGGCATAAAGCGCCATTGTGAAATAGGCCGCACAGAAAAAAAAGAGTTTAAAAAATCTGGAAAGCCGTGTATGAGTGATACCATACATGCTGATTTCATTAGACGACTTTTTACAACTTTCTGATGCGTTTCATATGATGCGGTCACAATTTTGTAAAACATTAGAAAACGTTACTGCGCTTTCCCTAACATAAGTTATGGAAAAAGTCTTACGATAAGGTGCGCATTTCATATTCATAGTCAGCGAAGTCAGCCTAATGATAGAGTTTTCAGCTCGATGAGTATCCATTGGCAAAACGTGGTCATTGCTGGCTCCAAACGCTTTTCAAAGTTCCCACGTAATCCGAAATTAATGAGGCGTAGTGTATGAAGCGCTTCATACTATAAACCTATGTTGAAGTCTGCTCTACTGAACGCTGCAGAATTCAAGCAAAAGGCTACGTAGAAAGAAAGTTCCTAACGGATGAAAAGTGTTTACTTACTTTAGGGACACCCTGTATATGGAGTGCATGTGTTTTCGCCACAAAGCTTTGCCATGGGAAGCGGCACTGTTTTCCTACCCATCTAATGTATTTGTTCCCAGTTCAAAAAAATTCCGAGGCATTAGAGTTTCCAGAAAACTACATACAGAAGTCTCATGTTTTCTCAGTATTTCAATTTTTGTAATCTGACACCTTAGGAACCGCGAAAGGAGCAAAAAGTCGAACATGCGTCTATTTTTGGTTGTCTACATATCCTAGTTAGCATTTCATGAAAAGGTGCAAATGCTCAGCTCCATTTCAAGTGCATGTGAAAACTATGGACACGAGCTTTATCGCTTCCATTAGGTGTCAAACATGAAAAGGTTCTATCTGGTCACTCAACCATTTTCTTTGAGATTCTCTCCCTCTTCGGTGCATATCTCCACCAAGCAATCCTCTGCGATCAGCTTCTCAATCTCTTGAGCTGAGCCCTTTGACAATTTTTACAGAACATGCATGAATCCGTATCCTTTACATTCTTGTGTGTCCAACTTCCCGCGTATTATTTTTGCATATTTTCTGCGTATATCCGTTTCGCTTTTGCTACTTCGCTTGGACGATGAAGGTGGTAGAGTAATTCAAGCAGATAGCGGAATGAGCTGGAAAATTCTCAAAAGTGGTCGCATTGAATTATGAAACTATGCAACCGTCCTTTTTCACTTTTGAGTTGTGAGATTCTCATACTTCCAGAAATTAGGTTGACAACTTTTCCAAATCAGCTTTCTAGAACTTTTTTCGACGGTTTGAAAGCTTGCAAAGAACCTGCAGAATTTCCATAAATCTTTCATCAATCACAAAAAATACAAATACCTTTTCTTTTATTCCCGAAACACTTTCTTGGACCTATGCTGCCATATAGGAGATTGTAAATGGACAAACATGCTCTGGATTGTGAGGATAACACTTCGCCTTCCTACAATTTTCTTACTTTTTTAGAAAAAGCCGAAATTTTACAAACTATAATCTTAAATGCCTCAAAACCACTTTCTTTTGTATTAGCTTGGCTAAAAAATCATTTCGATCGTTTTAATACATTCTAAATATATACAATATATTTAGAAGCTCTCTCAGGGCATGCAATCTGCTTTTTTAGCGATAGTTGACCTCAATATTTAAGAAGCAAAAAAGAAATGTAAAAAGGGTACTCGAAATTACGCTTAGAATTTCAAGAACTTTACAGAAACTTTGTCGAAAGTCTCTCGAATTGTGGAGATGCAATAGCTTTTAGCAAAAGACCGTAAGCATGCACGAGGAAAATGCTTAGACTCAAGTTTGACCTCCTTCCATTCCTTAGTAAGAGGATGCTAGTAAATTGATACCCTCTCCGTTGTCTCGAAACACAAACGAAACAATCTATGCAAGAAAAATTACCAAACTGTGTTTTTTACGATGAAGAATATTTAGTAACCGTGACCATGCAAATTGTAGTGTATACCACAAGACGCATCTCAAAACGCTGACAAAACCTTATCTGCGAAACGATCTTTTGGGGGAAGGTGAAGGTTTTTTGGGAGAAAATCAGTGGGTAGTGGAAATTATCAGATATAGTCCAATTTACAGCTTGATGCTACGGAGCAAATTATTAGGCAGAGAACCATTGACTTCAAACCGATTGATCCAAAGTTAGCAGTCAAAGAATAAGAAAACTTGGCAAAGACGACTTTAAGTCTCCTCAATATTGTAACTTCCTCCTGAAAAATAATTCATAACTTTAGCCGAATAACCATCTGAACCAGGATTCAAATCGCATTTAGCGATATTTGTCTCATTATAATTGGCCACGGTTACCAAGCATCCTTCTCTTGTTAGCAAAAGATAAAAACTACTATTCTTTCTCCTTGCCTAGTCATGCTTGCAGGGTAATTGCAATGGCCTATAGAATCCATAAATCGCATGCACTCATGCGTTGTATCAAATAATGAGCGGACGAGCGTCACGTATGCTTCTCATGGTTTTAGCTATTTTAGGACTTTGTTTGTGAGAGTCTTTAAAAGAGAAACATAGCTATGAGCAACTAAATTCTGCAATATGAGCACCTGTGGCCAAATTGGGCAACTCCATACTAATTCAATACATAGACCTACTTAGTTTACTTTTCTTTTCCAGCTTATTGAGTTTTGATTTTTCGACAAGAATAGCGCACTTTTTTCTTTAATGAACTTTGGGTAAAAGCATGCTCTACATTATAGCCAGACATCTATGTACACAAATCATGATCCACTAAGGGTGATGCCAAAATATTGACATAGTCGCAAAGACCATGTCATTACAAGTATCACACTTTCTCGGCATCACACATAGCTGCCGTATTTTTCTGCAATCCAAAAAAATAGAGGCGTAGTGCACATTTAGATTTCTCCCACATACTACGTTATTACAGGTCATACTGTTAAATGTATAGTTTATAATCAAATCCTTGTAGTTACTCTAGGTCAATATATTAATTTCAATGAACAAGAAGAATGGTGAAACAACTTTATTTTAACCTTAGAGTGCTATTCAGGTGTTGAGGTGTTAAAGGCACCGTCCACCCAGATTTTCGACTTCTACTTTTTGTCGTTTCAGGGCCTTCTCATGTCCCTGATTCCGAATATGAAGTCGAGAATGCTCGAAAACCCCCACAGTCCCCGTTTCAGAGAACCCATAGGCAGTTTTCCGGAACGGTGATTGGCTGGGCGCGCACAAAGGGGCGGGCATGGATGGGGAGGGCGGGATGGATGGGGGAGGGCGGACATGGATGGGGGCTCGTGCATCTTCGCTATTTCGAAGCGATTTTCTCGCTTCGGAAGCGGCATTTTGCGCCGCGACTTGGGCATCGATTGGGGGCCCTACTATTATATGCTGCCAAAGCTCAACACCCTCACCTTAGGGTGGACGGTGCCTTTAAGTCCTTCCCAGCTGACGATGATAAAAGTCTCGTTAAGGTGTTCGATCCTACTTAGCTGAAGTGCAGTTCTTTCTCGGTTTTGTATAAAACATCCTAATATCTTTCAACAATTGCCACCATGGAAAGGCTCCAAAATGGTAAAAACATGGAAGACGAAAATGTGGGATGCTGTCTTTAACCACCCTATATCGTCAAAGCCAAAAATAAATATTTGAAATGCCCACATTTCATATATTTATTTTTGGCTTTGACGAAATAGAGGGGTTAAAGGCAGCATCCCACATTTCTTCCATGTTTTGTTCCATTTTGGAGCCTTTCCATGGTTTGACCACAGTTGTGAAGCCAAAATGTGCAAAACCTCTCAAAAGCTATCCTGAAGGCATATACGACTTTCAATACCTGGGTGGGCGGAGCTTGACAGGGAGGGTGTGGCTTGATAGCACTAGGTTTCTAGGCCATTTTTTCCATTTAGGGCCACGTTAGAGGGCCGAACTAGCAAATGTGCTAATCCTAAGGCCTGGCCTTCTTGCAGACTAGGTACTAACCAGGAAAGCATAGATTTTGCCTGAGCGCTGCCACTGAACCGAGCTGAAAGAGATCAAGACGTTCTGGCGCAAAGTTTTGAAAAGTTAAACTTTTGATGTCATTCGAACTTTAGCATTTCTTTCATATGTTACCAATGATGTCATTCTCTGCTAGCAGGCGCAAGTGCATTTTATTAGGCTACAAATGCATTTGGACACGCGGTATAGCACCTCCATTAGGGTGTAAGGTTACATATGTACACGACTTGCATCCGATCCATCTTGCTTTTCCTAACGGATCCTTTTCCTTTTCGTGAGCTTTTTCTAAAAAACTTCAAGATAGGCTACTGTAAGTTGGCAGCGGCTACAATTTTATAAGAGAAGGAAAGTAAAAAATACTCATTCTTTGCAAAGATTTCCTTCTTTTAGAATTTATGACATGAATTCTTTTCGTGCAAGAAGGTTACTCAGTGCAAGCAGCTGCTGTTATTTCTATTTATTGCATAAAACGTGTTCTATATTGCCATCCACAAAAATTACGTCTTGTTATTTCCAACGCTTTATAGCGATTTGAATGATTTTGCTGTCCAGCGCTTCATCAGATAGAGAAAAAAGTTTCAGTCTATAATAACGTTTCTGCATAGAAAAAACATCGAATTCTGACTGTAAGTAGTAGAAATCTGTAGTAATTTATTGAATTCATGTAGCACATATCGAAATAGGAATATGTCGATAAAAATTTCTTAACCGCTTTTCCTTTCCTTAGACGGAAAACTTGATTTCTAGGCCTTTAGGTAACAACTCAGTAAGGCGGGCGGACAGGCAAAAACACCATTCAAGAGGAAAAGGGATCCAGAATTTGCTGTGAATTTATTGATCCTGTATGATTTTGCCTCGTAATGAATATCTTCAAATATGATTTTCGTCTCGCTAGCACCGCACATAGTTCGCTCTGTATGGAACATTATTCCTCTTGAGCCGTTTGTCCCCTACATCTTTCCCTAAAAACTTCACCTCATATACGAGCTTGTTTGATTATCTATGCATCATGTCGTGCAGATATTTATGTACGGCTCCGTAAGCAAGTGAAAGTGAAGAGGTGTACTTTACTACTTCCCTAGTCGAAACATTGTTTGTAAGCGCGGACGTGGAAATGATTTGGAACGCCTCACTCTGAATTGTTTTGTACTTTTTACGGCGAAAGTAATTCTTCGAGTATTCCTTTGTAGGAACGGTTTGCTTAGCTCCATTTAAAATTACATCTGAAAATATGGGATGATTCCATCTCTTAATAAACATACTGAATGACTGCTATTTTTACCTCTAAGCAGATATGCTATAGACCAGTGGTGTACCCATTTTTTATAAGGCTGTGAAATCTCTAAAAGATTTTAAAAGTTATTTTAATTACTTGCAAGACACAAGTTACTTCCACATTTTTATAACTCATATAAGTAACTTTCAAAAATTTCGCGATCCAGGGCGCCTTCCCCCTCCCCTTCAGTACGCCACTGCTATAGTAGACTGATTTGACATCAGTAAATAAATGCGAAAAACTCTGGAAAAAAACGGTTGAATTATTTTTGGAAAATGATAAACATGTCTCACTCCAAAGGAACAAAGAATTGACTGTATGAACTGGCTTACAAGGGGAATACTTGGTCGAAGTGGCGTTGTATTATGAAATGTATACTATCTTATAGAGCTTGGAACGCTGATTCCGAATCTGCTTTTCATATCTGCAAAGTGCCTCTGTGAGGGAAGTTATGAGAATTTCTTGGAGCAAAAATTCGAACGCGCGGCTGCCATAAAATTATTGGAAGGGCAATCTATGAGTTCGAACGGGGCTATTATCACTACCAGGGCGTTTTACGCAATATAACCTTCAACCTAATAAGCTCTTGTCAGTCATTACTCCTTTCAAGCGCCGGCAAGATCTCAATGTCTGTTTTTACCTCAGCTAAATCATCGGATTTTTAACAAAAAAATTCCCAGAACTCTCCTCCCAGAAGTGCTTTGCAGATAAGAAAAGCAGATTTGCAGTCAGCGTTCCATGCTCTATAAGACAGTACACATTTCATATGGAAAACCCACTTCGACCAAGTATCCTTCCCTTGTTAGGGAATTGAAAGCAAAAATGTGATTCTCGATCACAGTCAAACTGTAACTTTAGCTTGCCTAAAAGGGAAATCAGCATCATTCAGATTCAGCATATGTACATCACAAAGAGCTCTGCTTTAGTGATAATTCGCCAAATTTGCCAGAAAGACTCTACATTTTGCATAGGAAATTGGAGTTAGCCATCGGTCTTACAAGAGTCACAAGAAAATGTCAAGTCATGGTCTCGATGCAGGTCAGAAATCGCCCGTTTTCTGTGAGCATTAGAGAGCGGCTCCTACGCAGAATTTGCAAAAGGAAAAATTTGAGCTTTATGGCATATGTGCTTGGCTTTTGCAAAAGGTCATTGAAGCACCATTATCCATTTGAGTTGCAATTTTTCTCTTGCCACAATGGCTGCAAAAACAGATTTTTTGAGCGAAAAGTCATGCACTGAATAATAGATGGTAGGCTAATAGGCTTGCAAATTCCATCTGGAGTTTCAGCAAATGTTCACTATCTTGCAATTTTTCCAAAATGTTGCTCGCATAATGCTTAAGCAAAAGTCTTTTGATTGTTCCACGATTACCACGAGTGACAAATGTCCGTGGGAACTTTGGGATCAGACAGGCTCAGGATTACATATATTTTCACAAGCTTTGCATGACCGAAAGTGCTATGCAAAGATTTTTGCCAATTTTTGCGATATATCCTATTCCTCCTTGAATAATATCATCTCACAAGAAGTTGCTTTCCTACAGTTCTTACCGAAGTGATTTGTGGTCTCTATGTACATTAAAATTTGAAATTCAAGGCGTGTTTAGCAAAGCTTCTCATGTGCAACGGAACTCCTTTTTTTCACTCCAGGAGCGTGACATGATATGCGCAGCCGTGTCGAATTTCCTTAAAGAGATTCAATAAAACATTGCTGGAGCGAATGTGCACATAGGCATAACGTCAGTGGCTCCCGTCTCAAGTAGCACACTTTTACTACTCCAGCTTCATCTCATTATAATAAAGCAAACCTCACAAAAATATTAGGTTGGACCGAAAGTTCGTTCGCACCAAATTCAAAAATTCATAACTTGTTAAATTCTCAACGAAGTCACAAAATCTAAATTTTGTATACGAACTCATACCCTTTGCATCTGTACCTGAGTTGTTCGTTAAGGTATATAAATGAAGGAGATAGAAGCTCAAAACCAAAGTCACTCAAAATTTGAATTTTTCGTGTAAGGTCCTAAAAAATTGGAAACTTGCAACAAAAATCGGAGCAGTCAGTATTGTAGGTTCTTTTACAAGCTCTTTCCGACAGTGCAAAGTCTGCGCCGACTGAACGTTTCTATGAAAATTTATGATTTTCGAGCAAGCAATACAAAAGGGCGAATTTGATTTATTTTGGCATTTTTCAGGAAAATCGTAACTTTTCATAGAAACGCTCAATCGGCGCAAGCTTTGCACTGTTGGAAAGAGCTTGTGAAAGCACCTACAATACTGACTGCTCCGATTTTTGTTGCAAGTTTCCAATTTTTTATGACCCTACACGAACAATTCAAATTTTGAGTGATTTTGGTTTTGAGCTTCTATCTCCTTCATTTGTATACATTAACGAACAGTTCAGGCACATATGCAAAGAGCATGAGTTCCTCTCTTAGGCAAAATTTTGTTCTTACAAATTCATTGAGAATTTAAAGAGTTATGAATTTTTGAAATTGGTGCGAACGAACTTTCGGTCCAACCTAGTACAAGTCATTGGTTATGGTTATCAGAAAGCACCCTACACCATATGTGCTTACTCAATTTATTCTTTGATCTTTTCAAACAGCAAGGAACTCTTCCTGCATTACGATGCGGCCTATTAGTGCATCATCATCATTTTTGAGAATTATTGTTCCTAAATTGATAAATTGCACATTCACTACCCAGTGCAACACAAATCTTTTTTTCGTTTAGTTGGGACTCTTAAGACAATTGCCCAAGTCTCGCGGCAGAACATAGAATCGAAAGCGAGAAAATCGTTCCAGAATGTAAAAGCTCCGCCCATCAACGTGGTTGTCTAAAGATATCAAGATTAAACCTGGAATTTAATTTACCCAGGGCATAAGTCCTTTTATATTATGATTATCAATTTTGCGACATTTCTAGCTACTTCAGCACCCCGTTTCGCACTCGTAGTCTCAAAACCATGTAGATGTAGATGGGTGCAAACAGCGTGGCCGCTTTCACCCCCCGGAACAGTTTTCTTGGAAATCAGAGACTTGGACGATTGCTCAATTAAGGGCTCCGCTTTTATATATTACGAAAACATCACCCGTGGGTGGACGGTGACTGCATAAAATGTTGTATCTACCTTAACGGCAGTGGCCTTCGAAAATTGCAACGAGCTTTCCATACCTACATGGCCTTCTGGATGCGCTGAGTTCCAGCGCTGTGCTTGAAAAGTCTAAATTGCTTTTTACGGTATTTTCCTACAGTAAAGATACTAAAGGGCGGATTCCCGCTATAAAAGTGACCGGCTGCAGGAGACTGGGAGACTGTAACTCCACCCATCTTGGCGGTAAAGGCTGGTCGGCTCAGGCAGCTAATTGCTATCTCCAGGGTAGGAAAACGCCGTAAAGCACATTTTTGACATCTCAAGGGCAGCACTGGACTCAGCGCATCCAGAAGGCGATGTAAGTGCGGAAAGCTCGCATTCGCAAATTTTTCTAACCACTGCCTTTAAGACAACTTTGATTTTGTTTCTCGCATTTCTTTCTTCATGAAATTCTAGCGTTTTCTGTCATTAAATTCGTTTAGATGTAAACATTACCTTTTGAATAGAAGAAGGATATGTATGAGAGGCTAGAGAAGGTTACATAGTGAAGAATATCGGTTGATGCACAAGCTAAGACCGACGCAAATACCGAAAAATTTTCCTCATAGTCTGCAGTAGCTAGCCAAAGTCGACTGCAGTAGAAACACTTTCCCTTTTCTTAATTTCATTTCCATGTGGTTTGCTTTATTCACTGACAGTAACGTAGATGAACTGGATTTCGATTTTCGATGTATTAGTTTAAACCGAAAGTTCGTTCGCACAATCTTCTAAAAATCGCAATTCCTTTCTGTTGAAACGGTTTCGCTCATCTTGATTTCCATCAGAAATAAAGCACGTGCTTTTCCATAATTTGCGGTTTTCTGCGAAGCCCAGATTGCAGAGAGAAAAATGGAAGAAAAGATCATCCGAAGTCTGACGATTTTACAGGCCCTTTTAAGATTCTAGAAACTGCGCGATAGAATCCAAACTAGTCACTTTTCTAGATTTTTTCTTTCCTTTTTCTAATTGAACAAATTGTGTATTTTCGAGGAACTCTTGAAAAGTTATGATTCTTTAGAAAAATGGCGAGTCAGTTCTTCCGTTTTCCTGTTTTTGGCATTTTTTTCGAAAATGATGACTTTCTGAGGAATACTTCGGTCAGCACAAACTTTCCTCAGCTGGAAACAAGTCAGAATACTTCGAACAGTGACTGCTTTGGATTTTGTATTTTCACACACTTTCCAGATTTAACAGGTGTGCTTGGAATCGCCGGATGATCTGCTTCTTCTTTTTATTCCGGAAAGCCTCCAGGCAAACATTAAAAAGTACATGCTTCAGATTTTCTAAAGACTTGAGTTGAGCAAAATTGTTATGGTAGGAAGGAGTTGCTGTTTTATAGAAATGGTACGAGCGATCCTTCGGCTCAATCTGATATTTTTAGCTGAATCAACTTTAAGCATAGAAAAGTGAAGATATAAACTAACGATTTATTTTTTCTACAAAACGAAAAAGCCCAAAGGTTGTACTGTGCAAATATATCCACTAAATTGGTAATGCTTTATATTGAAGATCCAATATTGTTTCACCTAATCTTTCCCTAACTTCCGAATCCTCATTTGGTTACTTTTCTGCTTTAGAGTACCCTGCTGGGATAAGTTTACCTAAACATAAAGTCCAAGTGGAGAGTCCATGGAAGAATCGATGAACAAGTGGAATCAAAAGTGGGATGTTTACCTAGTTGTAAGTCGTACGGCAGCTACATGTTTGAAACTTAAGTTTGCTTAAAATCGTTGATGGAAAAATTTTAGTGTACAAAATGGCATTGTATTGTATTTGTATTCTCCATAGCAAAAAAAAACACCCGAGCCATGTCGCAATCACAAATCCACTGCTAATTTGAGATGTCTTGACAGTGAGCTGTTTAATCCGTTGAAGCCCTTTTCGTGCTGCAGAAATTTCTCATTGTTATGCTCTTGTCCGGAATTTATATGTTGTGATTGTTTATATAACTTTTTTTACACGCAAGAGTCATTGACTTCTTATACCCAGATACCCAAACTCCAAGCACAGGCTACTCAAATTACTCTCCATCCACTTTTAATTTATTGGAAGCTGCAAAATCTTCAATTATATGGCGATGTCTTAGTTGGCCTTCACGCAACTTTTTGTCTAATCCTGGATACACTTGCTACTATATTTGCTGCTTTGTAGCAATTAGTTGTCTAATCTTCATGATAAGGCTGTTGGCTAGACACATTTTAGATGTTAATGCCCCTCCTGATCACTTTATTGAGGTTCGAAAAAATTGCTGTTTTCCAGGGATTATCAAGCAACAAATCGAACCCGAAAAAATGTTCGAAGGAACCCGAAACACAATCTACAAAATAATTCTCAACTATAGCATAAGTCGCGATTAATCGACTTATGCTATAGTTGAGAGTTATCACCAGGAACAATTCTTGGAGTGAATCGGATTTCTGCCCCAAAGATTCCTGAAGACCTTTCACTTGATCCTGCGTGTAGCAAAACATGCAACGCATCCATAAATGCATTTGCTGTGTTTTATTCACGAATAGAAACAAGGAAGAGATAAAGGAAATTGGAAACCGCCTCTAGCAGTCCTAAACATAAGATCCTCCCATCTACGCAGTTGCGTACCGTAAACCTTCATGACTCTAACCATAAAATCTTGGCTCAACTGCTCTAGTATCTGGTGAGAAAAAAATCTTGCTGAGAAAATAAACTCGAAAAAGCGACATTCCTTTTTCTTCATTCTGATAAATTTGTCTAAAGAACTATCGCAAATCGCAGTGCACTGAGATGAAACGCATGTCTTTAGCTGCTTCTTGATAAGCTGATTCCGAATATACCTTCCATGTCTGCTAAGCGGTTTTTTTTGGGGGGGAGGGGAGGGGGGAATATGAGCGTTTGGAAGATTGAGATTTACAGACATTTGGTGCCACATCTTCAAGAATCAGCTTTTAAAAATACTTATTTATGTTTTCGGTAGTATCATTCCATGAAGTCAATACACTCGACACCATGCCAACCATGTGCTCTCAAGTTGGATCTCATGGTATATAGTAGTATAAGTCATAGAACCTTAAAGGCAGTGTCTCGGCAGATTCGCGCCCTGAATGATATTGTTATGATGTTATGGGGTTTCTTCATCCCACTGATCTCCAGGCGCAGTCCGGCTGGTTGATGTTCCTCCTGGGCCGAGGAAATAGCCCTTGGACAGGCGCGCGCAAATCCAATCCGCGCGAGCTCGAACGATCTCGCTTACCGTGTTCGGTGCGGGACCCCACGACTACCTTCGCGCATTGTGCATGCTATCCAAAGCAAAAATTACAGGCAGGGTTGTGCCAGGGCCTTCCAACTTTCCAAAATTCTTCCGAGCTATTTTTTGGAAATTGGGTTATCGCCCGAAAAAGGTCTTTTCACCCGTTTCGAAGCTCAAATTCGGGGTCTACGGGTCGAAAAGGCCCAGAACGTGCAAAAAGATGGAAATGTAAAATCTGCCGGGACACTGCCTTTAATGATTTCACATTTTTTACTGTTGATAGATCTTCTAGAAATTCGCTTAGAGAATATGGAAGGTGATTCTCAGCTCATCAGGTCGCATTGATGACATTTGTTTCATTCCAGTCCACCGTTGCGACGTGAGATCGTTCCTTTGTAAAATTCCTTTAGTTTGAGCGCAAATTCAGGCATTTCCTATATTCGTTCGATGCGTAAACATGTGCATGCACGCGAAAATTTTTTGAGGTATCGCAATAAAACCACTGCGTGCGCAGATGTGCCTTCCAAGAAAGCATACTTGGGATAGCCATTTGAGATAACTAATGTTGATTCAAAACCTATACTTAATCTTAGGAAACATTCAAAAATGGTCTACAAGGCCCTAAAATCCATTTTCAAAGCGTTTCGAACCCCGCCCCCACTCCATTTCCCGCCCACCCATCGATTTCCCACCAGTGCCAAAGCGCACAGTTGCACAGTCATAACCATAGAGCTCCATACCGAATCTGCGTGTGTAACATTGGCTCTGCTTCACATTCCAAAAGTTGAAGACTTTAGAAAAACTTTCGTTTTCGAGATTTTTGCTCTCTCCAAGCACCTTTTTTTTTCAAGATGGGATTAAAAACCACCTAAGCAACCTTTGAATTGAGGTTTTTCCGGCAAGATGCCCTAAAGATTTTGGTTTCCTTGGTTATACAAAACCTTAGAAGAGTTTTCTGTCAAGTTTTAGGTAAAAGGACCGGACTATTCTGCAGCAGAGTCATGAATCAAAAAAGCTACTAAACGTTACTTTTTTAGTTGTTTCTATTGCATTTGAAATCTGCATAATGCTTCTCAACTCTCGAGAATTTTGTTGACTGTGGTCATTCTTTGCTCACTTTTGAACAAAAGCAAGAATTTTTAATCTGAGTTAATAGGTGGTTTTGAAACTTACAAAACGGGGAAGAAGATTGCAATGATTATTTGCGCGAGCGGGAAAGGAGCCATTCAACTTTCGCATCAGTGGATATGAATACTTGAATATAAAAAATATTTTGTGCTTTAAAATGTAAATACCATGATTTTACATATACCCACTTTTTATGGAGCTTCCATATTTCCGCAGCGAACGCTCAACCACTTTCCGTATCTCATTGTAGCTGAAAGTATTGGCAAATCCTTCTAAATTTGTCTGCAAATTCAAATAACTTCTAGATGAGATTAGCCAAAGATGATATAACAACAACATTGCGATCTTCCAATTTTATCCTTCTAGAAACAATCAACCATTTAGTCAGCAACACTACCTTGGGTTTATGAGCTCTCTATTGGGACAAAAAAGGCTTGCACATTTGCCCCTGTGAACAGTAACATCGTAGTTTCCACTGATTTTGTTACGTAGTACCTCTTCCTACAAGTGAAATGTAGTCACGAGTTGTTCCATATGCATTAAATACTGAGTTTTTTAGTTAATTTTGCGGAAAAATAAATTGAGTCTCAAAATGCTTCCGGATTCAATGGCCAGCGATTGTTTAACTGTTCTTACGTAATTCTGCGAATAACTCTAGGTGAAAACGAGTTTCACGTAGAGAAGAGTGTTTAGAGGAATAAGTGTGGATTTCACTCACAAGTCTTTTTCGATCTGGCAATTGAGGTATAAAATACGCGTATTTATAGATTTTGTCTCATTTTTATATGATCTTATCTCATCACTTTCCATCATTGCTACTTCATAATGTCAAAAAAGGTACATAAACTTTCATTTTCAATTCGATATTTCGAAAGTTTGTTTAATCCGCACCAAACGTATAAAAGGTTCGAGTTTTCTGGCCCTCATCACTTTTAAGTTTCAGGCCCCAAGGAAGGCAATAGAGCAAAATGAAGACAGAGCAGCACTTAATTTGGACCATGAGACGCTGAAGAAAGAGGACATCATTTGTTTGGACTTTTTGCTCTTTGATACACTCTGTTATTCGCTCAAGTTGCATGCATGTGTGTCTCACAAGGCTAGCAAAGCTGAAGGTATATATGGTGTTCTTAATGTGCTGACCGCTGACGACATTTGCGCATGAAAAAATGTAGAAAATATAAAACTTACAATTAGAAATGTGCGCTCTGGCCATTTGCACGCGCATGTGGCATTACAGCTTGGCATTCCTTCACGCGCAATTGTTGTCGACAATTGCAACACCGCAAACACGGTATATTCAATTTACTAGCCTTAACGTACGATAAGCGCAGCAGTCCAAGCTTTCAAAATTGAGATTTTATGCAGCCCATTCTGTTTGTTTAAAAAAAAATCTACTCGAATGTTGCATATACATAGTTTGCTGCTGTATATGCATAAATTGCATTCATTTTTTGATATGGGAAAGCGCCAGGTATTTAAGTGCCTTATAAACTTTGGTGGGCTAAAATATGAAAACCATTTTGGCTGCCACTTATAGCTCTGCATTTCCGAATATCTTAGAACCGCTGGTCAAGCGCTTCTGCTCGAGTCAAATTGGACTGCATGCAAGAAATTGCTAAAGTTCACTGAAATACTAGAAGCAGTTTTTTACTAGGATCACAGTTCACCTTATGATGTCCCATAGAATGGCGTAACTAATTGTATGCGATTGAGAGGAACGCTAATGAGCTTTGAGCAGATTATGTTGAAGCTTGAGGTATTCAGGAGAAATCAGCATTCTTTTAGTCTGCGCTATCATAATTAGTTTTATTTTCTGCGCTGGATTCTTCTGAGAAGTTGAAAGTACGCATTTGATACAGCTGACTGGTCATTTTATGAAGATGCTGAAAGACAGAACCCCAGCCAATTCAACGTATAATTTGCCTTCACTAAGAAAAAGAATAGCATTAATGCAGTCCGATAGTAAGATTCTTTTCTCACACTAAGTTATGTTCAACAAAGGTCACTGTTTTACAGGCGAGGAGATTAGGTTATCTTTGGTCATAAGCCGAAAATTCGAGTTTTTTAGCTTAGAACTACAACCTAAAATTTTGCAGTGTTAGCGATAATAGTCTCTTGTCAGTTTAATGGTCACAAGCCAGACTTAGAAAAAGAGACAGCTGCAAAGTGACTATATCAAAAACTTTTTCACAGATGCACGTAAGAAGTTTTAGTTTTCAAAGATCATTTGCGCATGTCTCTTAATTGCCGGTGACCAATACTTCTTCCCATGATTACCATGGGTAACGAAATTGCGTGAGAATTTCGGAGCAGAACGGCTTATGTAGTTGCGAGCTCAAAAATTTCTTGCTTGCAACTACTATATCACAAAAAGCTCATTCTTCTTTATCTGTTTGCGTTAAATCTTAGGTGTGTGTTTTTACCGCTCAGCCAAACACACCATTATTAAAGGCTATCGAACTGAATATAGACCACCTTATGAGCTGCTAATTTGAAGACTTTACCTAAACTGATTTCAATATCAAATTGACTGAAGACCAGTGGAGAAAAGGAAGCAGTGTCGTGCACAATTTATTTAGGTTGTGCAATAACTTTTAGCATTTTTCAATTAATTTTTTGTTCATTGTTTTATTCGGGATTCGGTATTCTGCGTAAATCTTTTGAAAACTCTCACCGTGCCCTATTACATTCTTTGTTTCAGTATACTAAATCTGTGGATTGAGGTGGCGTAAGATTTTCGTTCGAGGAGGATTCTTATGAAACAAATTCGAGATTTGCTTGAGTAGAGATAGGGCCAAGTTTATGGAGTCCGCTCAGCACTTTTAAATCTTTAGAGTTCGATTTGCAAGCTCAAATGGTCTCCTTTTAACGTCTCTTTATTGTCGACGTTGGACATCTGAAGGCTTTGATAAGAGAGAGTAGTCAGAGGACTAGAGGGGATTGGCAGAAATATGGCCTGTAGTCACAAATTATTGTGTTTATGGTTTACATACCGAATCAGAGTTGAGCACATATCTCAAGCGCGTAAGGCCTAAGACATACCTCGCCCGATTTCGTCAAATCGTTACAACCACGCAACTCGGCAATTTGCCAGATATTTATCAACCGTGCGCGGGTCCTATATGCATAGGCGCGTAGCTTGCGTAAGTTATATAAAAAGCTTTAAGTCTGGCCCATGCAAAGCGCGTTGACGACTAGTTATGAAGTCGCTGCAGTGCCAAATCGCGCAGCGACTGGAATCGCGTGAGGTATGCCTTAAGCCTAAGACGGCGTCGGCGTCGTCGCGAGGAAGTCTTGCTCCGCCAACTTTGTAAAATATTAGCATTAGACAACTTGTGAAAAGAATAAAGCAAGCATAGATAGTGATGGTAGCTAGGTAAACGATTAACCCGGCTCTTCTCTCTGTTGTCACTTTTGTTGGATAAATTTTATCATTGAAAACGGAAAAGCTTGGGAATAAATATATGTCGATTTTGACTTTCGGCCCATTGATTTTTTGTTTCGGAAGCAAAAAAGTCCTTATTGAAATTTCAGGAAATGATGCAACTTACAGAACAGATTGAGATCAGTTAGAAGCATAGAATACTCTGCAATCAATGAGCAAATTACAAAAACTCTCTGCAATCAATGAGCAAATTACAAAAACTAAGACAAAAAAGCGAACGAACTCAACTACAATTTGATAGCTTTCTCCTTCGTTGTGGTGTTCAACTTTGGTGTTCGGTTGAGAAAAAAATGCGCATTACGTCAAGAACATGAAAAATTCCTAATATATACATGCTTGTCAGGTGATCGTTGATCCCGAAAAATAGGGTTCACGAATACAATTCACAGAAGTCAGAATATCGAGCTGTGGGTTTGGTCAATGTTTCTCTTTTTCGTTCAACTCTGAAATCGAGAAAAGTTTTTTGTTTTAGTTCAAATCTCTTAGGTCAGCGCTGTTCGCTTAATGCAACTTGATCCTAGTCTCTCAACAGAATAAATGTGTTTAGTTCTCTTTGCAAGAGTAGACAAACATTCATCTGAACCATATGTATTTACCGTAAGGATGTAGACTGATATATATTGTCTTAAATTAAAAGGCAAAATTCGATAAACATGACTGCTGCTCTCCACATTTTTAATATGTTCTGGACCACTATCTCATGTTGGGAATCCAACCACTGCTAGGTCCCGAAGGTCCCACTTGGGGAAGCCTGGCTCTAGTTGCACTGACAATGAGTTGGTGACTATTCATGAGATAGAATAGGACTGGGGTTTTATTGCGCGAAAGCCAAGAATAAAATTTAAGGTGACAATTATGCGTGGTTTTCATGAAATGATTTGAATTAAAGCTTGCTACTAGACAGCTAAAAAACCTGCGTGGACGTCAGCGTATAATAGGCCCTTCTGCTTGTACGTCACTAGGCTGAACCTCCATTATAATGGCTGGAAGTCATGCATTTTTTAGTGTTCTCAAGTGCAGTTGAGCTCATTGCAGACTTCCGATATTTGGTGGTAAAACTAATTTCGTGGTTGACTAAACTTGTTAGTTTCTTGCTTCGAGTGTTTCTATATTTTATAACTAGAGAAAATGCAAGTGAAATATAATCCAAAACTAAACTATTCTTTTTGCACTGTCAGGACTAAGTTTTGCAAAAGTATGTAAAGCACAACATGTTCCATTACACTCAACCATGTTTTTGAAATGCTAAGTTGCTAACAATGCTGTGAGTTTTGAGACGTTATTGATGGGCAAATACTAATTATTACATCCCTTGATCAATATAGCTTCTGCTCTCTAGCAATTTTTCACGTCTATACACATCAGTAGACGTAGTTTTTCATCTTCCCTAATTGTGTCTTTTATGTTATCCATTAGAAATCCAGTACTAGGAAGTGGTGTTATGCCGCTGTCCCTAGCGATGTCAGAGCTTCGCTTTCGTTTCGCTATTTCTTGTAATCATTGTTAAAAAATGACTTTTATATTTGTCCATCCACTTCCATCTTGTGACATTGCTTGATTCGCTATTCTTAGCTCTACTCGTACAATTATTTGCGCTTGTATCATCAAGCGCCATACGAATATAAGACCGGCTCAGCCAGCGGTCAAGCTTGATATTGTTTTCTTGGTCCAATAATAATGTAGCTTATTGTTGGTTGAAAAATGTGAAATTTTCTGTTTTGCTTTTCGGTAAAAATTCATGATATCTCTTTGGCTTTGTCGCGTGCTGCACGCGGGTAGAGGCTCACAAATTTGCCCAGCACGTAAAGGCTATTGCATGACGAAGGCGCAGAAGGATTATTAGTTGAGCGGGCGCGAACGCGACGCGCGCGTATCTTCACCTTCGTGAATCTTGCGAGTCATGCGCTCCGCGGCTAATAAAGCCGCGTTCGCGTCCAAACATACTGCGCCTTCGTCATGCAGCAGCTTATATCTTTATAGTGACCGCTTCTCCCAGGTAAAGATTTGCTGTATAATATAGCTAGTTTCAGACTTTAAGATCAGGTTTAAAATCTTTAGAAGCATTCAAATATTATTCTGTATTATTTTGAATATTTTGGCGCAAATAATTTTGGCGCACCCTTGTTATAGAGTATCCATGACTTTATCTCAAGATGGCCACCTTAACCATTTCTGTCGTGAAAACTAACTATTACAATATTATAACAACACAACTGTCGTCGTTTCGAGGTATCTTGCATGAGCAGTAGCTTGCGCATGTGCCACAGAACTCTCAAATAACAAATCAAACCAATGTAAATGATTATTTAATGATTATTTATGTAAGAAACTCACTGTAGGGAAGGAACACTATATGTATGAGTTCATCTGTTATTTCCATTTCATGGGATCAGAGCATTTTTCGATAAATCTGTCGACTTCCAAAATTAGATAACTGATGAAGTGAGTCAAGCTCTTAGATGTTGGTATATCTCTCAACAGAAGTCAATTTAAATCACAGCAATTTTGGTTGAGAAGTTGGCTCCGAAAATTGTTCACATCCACTGTTTCTCTTCAACCACGTCCCTTTTTTCCGCCTATCAAGCTCCCTTGCTAACACTTTACATCTTTCTTGTACACTATACCCACCTGTCAGCTCACTCATGCGTAGAGTTCAGTCATCGCTAGAATAACTGAGTGGCATGTACTCCAGCCATCATCGCTGTTCTAATAAACTTGGAGTCTTGCCTGCTTTTTGTCGTAAACAATGGGCTTCACTGGGGCGGAAGCTGTTCTCTTTGATTCGTGCCGAAAGTCGCTTTTCTTGCGTAGTATACTTTTTTCCAACATCCGATTCAAGAAAACTAAAATGCAAACTTGTGCTGAGTATTTGCAGAACCCGCTATATAATGTTGCGAAATTTTGCAGCAATTCAAAAACCTATATGTTTCTATAACTTTGAGTTACTAGCCACATATTTTTTGTACATACTTCTAAGTAGAGCAATAAGATTTCAGATTTCGCCTCCTACTGAGTGCTTGAGGTCTCTAAATTCACTTTGTTTATGGGAGGTCCCTTGAAACAATTATCATCCTGTCCATTTCATCTTCTCAAATATTCTTTGCTTTCAAAAGACCCTTTCATACAACACATAGCATATTTGGGAACTAATTTCGATTTTGATTAACGTGATCGTTATCTTAACACGGTCCAAGTAAAACTTACTTCACTAGACAGTCTTGCTACATTTGATATTTAAGAAAAACGCTCTCTTGTTTGTCACTTTCGAGAAGTGTTGACCATAGACTGTATGATGCTACTATGTCAAGCTTATAAATGAAAATCTTGCACATGCAGTAGCTTCAAGAAAGGGTATCTTTCGCATAATCGCAAATTTACTGCACTAACAAGTGAAGGATACCAACATTAGTCGGCATCTGAAGATGGCATGTACATAATTAGACGCGCCTTCAAACGCTGATCTCAAATCTGTATTCCTTTTTTGAGGAACAGCTCTCCGAAAGGGGTTATGAGCGTTTGAATGTCCAAATTTGCCAATCATTGAGTGGCAAAATTAACGAAAAGCTCTTAAACATTACCTATGCGATCTCCCCAGGAAAAATCTTTCCTTGCAAACAATATAGTCGATACAAAACTGATTTCTCACTTTCCGGTGTTTTTGTACAGCTTTTCGCCAATTTTAGACCAACTAAACTCTGAAAGATTTGGATTTTCAAACGTTCACAACTTTTTTCGGAAACGTATTCCGTAAAAAAGGAAAGTAGACATGGAATTAGCATTTAATGATGCGTCTACTGATATATATCTCATCTTTAATCGCCAACTAATGTTAGTATCCCTCTCTACAAGCTTCCTTCAATGGACTACTCATTTACTTAGCTGTTAAAGTTGCCAAACATATGAATGAATTTGACGACTGCCCATAGCTCAACTTTCATAAAACAGAGAATACAGCCCAGAAAATGCCTAAAAAAGATTTTCTTCCATCTATATCCCACTACCATACTTTGACAAATTGAACTCGATGCAATATGAACAACTACGAACAGAGATTTAAGTTGATATAATAAAAGACCACCTTACCCGTAAGTTTTGGGAGTTAAGTCAACTAGCTTGCTGAAACCTTCTGCGCGCTAGAACTATATTTCTAAAAAACATTTTTCTGCAGACGAGGTGAATCACAGTTTTTATTAGGTTATAAAGAAAGTTCCCGGGCACTTTTGGATGTTTCATTTTCAAACGCACTTTTTCGAAGCTCGGTCGGACATTGACACTAAGTTTTTTATACTATTCAGTAGAGGGAACTTAAAGTTTTTTATCTTCTAGGTTACAAGAATGGATTTTTCGATCCGTGAAAGGATTCAAACCTATAGTTGCGACGGCTCCATCTCCATCTGTCACATTCAGGCAAGTGGTGATGAAAAATGAGCCTTAGTCAGACTCTTTCCGTAAGCTCATTCATTGTGTTGTTTTTAGCCAATCACAACCACGCATTCCTTCAAAGACTTAGAAAAAGAATCTGTGGCTACATTTCATTGTGTTTCCAACTAAAGAATCTGCATTGATCATAATCCGCACTCATTTCATACAAATTGCACAGTCGTAAGCTGAAGACTAGAGAGGTTTTGCTGGTACATTTGCAGAAATTAAACAGTACTTTTGATTTAACATCTTCCAAGATATATTCGTATTTTTCCTTGAATGCAACACGATCTTTATTTCACTTCACAATCATCTGTTTTGCAAAGAAAAAGGGTTTTAAGCCTAAAATCGGCTTCTATTAAGTTTTGCATTAACAAATGAGCTCTTGGTAAAGGGTACATAACCGGCTTGCGCTGTTTTTCATAATGTCCTCGTTCTCATAGTAGGTTTGCCTATCAAACTTTACAAAAATCAATTTGCAAAAATTTTGATATTCACACCAAAATTTGGTGAATGCGAGTAATGCCGAAATGTTTAATATTTTCAATATAAAGAGGCTATGCTCCATAATGCCCGCAGGCATTGAGCGGCAAGAATTCTCATCAAATCTGGAGAGGAACTAATAAATTGGTTCTATAATTCAACTCATTTCATGCATATTGAAACTTGCATACTCTTCTAGCCACCTCTATTACACTAGAGCTGCTAAGTCATATTTGTCATTTATTACAGATAGGATCCAGGAGTATGTACGCACTAATTCGAAAAAACTTACTCTCATTAAAAATGGAAAATTATGAATAGGCTCTCCATAGTCATTGTGCAGAGCGTCATAAGAAGCCTTTAGCGGAATTTTTATGTTGTAGTAACTTCGCCTCAAAATGAGTGACTATACTTCATAGCATTTGTTGATTAGCATTATTGCTTTTTGACAGATTCATCTATACAGAAAAAATCGGAAACTGTGAAACTACTAGAAGTGCGACCACCACCGAGAGGAAATATCTCAATTAGGGCGCAGTAGCAATTTTTTCGAGTAAGGGCCCGTAATGTTAGCTACGCCCTTGGAACATCTGAGATACTTTTCCCTCTTATTCCCCCTCAATCACTTTCACTCGTGAAGATGTACATTAATTTCATCTTTTAGAGGTTCAGTTTACCAAAAATTTCATCGTGAGAGCACCTACCGTACCACGGTCCCTTGCCCATCTTTGACATCATTCAACAGTGACGTATAGAAAGCAATCTGCTGCGATGACAAACTCCATAACTCACAACTATTCAAATCCTTAACTGCAAGGTTTTTTCTGCAATTTTACGCTATGCATACATCAGGACAAAATGATGTGCATGTCTGCCATAGCTCGTCAAATGCAATGCATTCCACATCAAAAGAATGACCACAATCTAATGCGAGATTGCTTCATGCAAGGAAATTTCGGTATTGCAATGCTGCACAGCTTGAGTAGCTTTCGATGTTTCTGTTGATATCTTCCATTTAGAGTTTTTTAGACTACTGGCGAATCTTATGCATTTGAAAACGATTCCCTTTATCTTTTATAATCTTGCAAACATCTAAGCCGGCTTTCTTACAACGATCAATAAGTCTACTGTTCCGTTTTTCTTTTTTTATACCACTGGCGGGCATAAGGGAAGGGGGGGGGGGACAAAGGTAGACCACGCCCTCAAAAATTGCAAGTATCCTGCACAAGCGCACGGAATCATGCATGTTCTTAATTTTCTTGTAAATAAGGTTATTTTTAGCGAGTATCAAAAAACGTAATAAAGTTTTATTCGGTGTCGTGGTTTGGTAAAATAAACTATCTAAGCTATGGCAATCCCAACTTTCTTATGATAGAAATGTAAGTTTGATAAAGACTCTAAAATTAGTCTACGAAAAAAGGGGTACAAGTTCAAAATCTTTATCGCAAGGGAAATTTCACAAACTTAAAAAAATTACTGGAAGTAAAAAGCCTATTCAAAAAGTATACATTCGGAGAGAAGTTGTGTGATGAAATTCCCCAATAGAGTAAATTATTGACATAGACGTATATCTACCCGTGGACAAACATCGCTATTATTGAACCAGTATTATCATTAGTATTGATCTTTACAAAGTTTGCAAGTCTCCCTTCACCAATTTTTCATGACTGATATCAAGATATCGAGCAATTGAGTAGCAGCGGTGCAAAGGTGTGTGGGGAAGTGAGTCAGGCGAAGAATTGCTCTCATTCCTTTGGAAGTTGAAATTTCTGCGATTGCAAAATTCCATTAAAAACCAGCAGAAATGAATTTCCTTCTTTCGTGAACTTATCTACAACGATCAAATATGTTCCATTATTTAGTAGAAATCGAGAGCTTCAAAGAATTAACAAGAAGCTGCCTTAGAGCTCCGTGATGCTGAATGAGTCCATTCCTGAATTTATTTCTGGATTTCATTGACATCTCATTAAGTTTCTCTCCATTCCCTATTCATGAGCGAAATTGCTCACTTTTTACGAAATTTCACTTCTAACTTCACTTGTGGAATAAGAAAAGCTTAACTTCGCTGTTGTTGTAGGGCCATACCCACCTGTCAGCTCGCTCATGCATAGAGGTCAGTCACCGCCGAGATAACTGAGTGGCATGTCACTCCGGCCATCATCGTTCGCCTCATAAATCTCGGCTCTTGCTTTCCGCTTTTTGCCACAAACAATAGGCTTTCGGTGGAGCGGAACCCTAAACTCCACGCTGTTTTCTTTGGTTTGCGCTAGCACGTCATCATCGTCTTCGTTACATACTTTTCTTCGTAGTTTTTATGCGCATTAGGTGACGATTTACGCGGGATGCAGGTGAATACGTGCAATTTCACTTTTGCCTCTTGAAGTCAATTTTAGACTGCCACTTATGCTACTAACTTCTCTAATCTCTACTACACCTCCTAATTGTTTATTTGGAATTCTTATCGTTTTTTTTCTCGCTTTGACGGGTCCGACTGTAGGAACCAAATTATTTAGCCAACAAAAATCTGAAAAAAGCAATGAGTCTTTTGATGAGTGTTCTTCTATTATATTAAGTTGGTCCAAAAGTTCGTTCACCGTTTTCAAAAATGCGTAACTTCTGGTTTTTTCAACCGATTTGCATGTTTTCACCTTCTTCCAAAAAAGCATTGTCTTCATAGCGGTATTAGAGGCGTTCTATCGAGCATACATTGCATATAAGCGATATAAAAAATCACTTAAACTTTGAAGGTTCTGTTTAGGGTTATAAAAAACTGAAACTTGCAGTAACAGTAGGAGCTCAGTAGGTTCCATCGCCAGCTCTTTCTAACGGTGCAAAGTTTGTGCTGATTGAGGGTCTCTATGAAAAGTTACGATTTTCGGGTAAACAATACAAAAGAGCAAATTTGATTTATTTTGGCATTTTTAAGGAAAATCAGACTTCTCGTAAAGACGCTCAATCAGCGCAAACTTTGCGCAGTTAGAAAGAGCTGGTAGAAGAACTTATAATGCCGACTGCTCTGATTTTTACAGCAAGTTTCAGATTTTTCATGACCCTACATAGGAAAATCAAAATTGGATTAATTTTTTTTTCTACCGCTTATGACTATGCAATGTATCTTATATATAAAGCTGAATGTCTGTTTGTATGTATGTATGTCTGTATGTATGTGTGTACGTATGTTCCGAATAGAAAATTCCATTTCTGAACCGATCGGGACCAAACTTGGCACACATACACTTCGGGCCCCGGCGGGTGTCATAGGCTACTTTTCGTATCGATCGATATCGATTTTATCGATCTTTATCGATTTTTTTGCCGAGTCCACCTACGGGACTGGAATTTGGCACAGGGGGGTAATCGAGCATGCTGATTACGAATACAATTTTAGTTTTTAGAATCATCCGCTACTTTTATCGATTTTATCGATTTTTTTGCAAAGTTTGACCTACGGGGCTGGAAGTTGGCACAGGGGGGTAATCGAGCATGCTGATTACGAATACAATTTTAGTTTTTAGAATTATCCGCTACTTTTATCGATTTTATCGATTTTTTTGCAAAGTTTGAGCTACGGGGCTGGGAGTTGGCACAGGGGGGTAATCGAGCATGCTGAATACGAATGTAGTAAGCTGTTTGTGAGAATATCCAGTATTTGTTTTTTAGAACCTTGGACTAGAAGGGTGTATATTGGTACTTGGTAATGCTGATTAAACGAGGTTACCTTTATTTCTTATCCTCAATCCTGCATCAAAATATTTTTTTCTCTTAATTAGGACTGGATTTCGGTAAGGGTTAGGCGACTGCGGTTATTGCAAAACATCCTCCCTAAAATAATTCGAGCGCTAATGCTACGCTCAAACGTATTAAAAGCACACTGGTCATTTTTATAAAATCACAGCTTCGTTTTTTCGGCGAGGTCTAAATTATTCTGAAAAAAAAATTTTGCTTATGAAACACTCTTTTCGATTTCAGGTTCTAATAGACCTAGACAAATTGTTGAATTTTTGCATGCACACATTGTATATGTGGGTAAACATACAAAAATATTTTGAGAAAAAAAACCGTTCTTCTAGGGGTTTTTTAAATTTGTTGAGAGGAAATCATGATGGCGTCTTCGAATGAGAAGGAAAAAAAATATGTAAGTAGCACCGCTGGATTGGCCATCAAAAGTTAGTATATACGTGTTTTTGACGCAAGGTCCCAGGATGTCTGTGAGACGAGATACAAACATTTTTGAATTTTCTGTAAAAATTCCGGTTTCACCGAGTGTTGATATATCCGTACGCTTTCAGCCAGTGAACCGCGGGTTCCGCCTCGACTGAGGTGGCCGAATGGCTCACCTCGACGGAGGTGTTGAGCTAGTGGTTCAATTTTTGTTACAACCTCGGTTGTCCGACAGAGGCAACCGATGGTTGTCCTCACAACCGATGGTTGTCCTCCGAGTGGAGGCAGCCGAATGGTTGTACCTCCGAGTGGAGGCAGCCGAATGGTTGTACCTCCGAGTGGAGACAACCGAATGGTTGTACCTCCGAGTGGAGACAACCGAATGGTTGTACCTCCGAGTGGAGACAACCGAATGGTTGTACCTCCGAGTGGAGACAACCGAATGGTTGTACCTCCGAGTGGAGACAACCGAATGGTTGTACCTCCGAGTGGAGACAACCGAATGGTTGTACCTCCGAGTGGAGACAACCGAATGGTTGTACCTCCGAGTGGAGACAACCGAATGGTTGTACCTCCGAGTGGAGACAACCGAATGGTTGTACCTCCGAGTGGAGACAACCGAATGGTTGTACCTCCGAGTGGAGGCAGCCGAATGGTTGTACCTCCGAGTGGAGGCAGCCGAATGGTTGTACCTCCGAGTGGAGACAACCGAATGGTTGTACCTCCGAGTGGAGGCAGCCGAATGGTTGTCCGATGGTTGACAGGGGCAACCGATGGCTGTCCTCGATAGAGACAACCGATGGCTGTTCTCCTCCGAGTGGAGACAACCGAATGGTTGTACCTCCGAGTGGAGACAACCGAATGGTTGTACCTCCGAGTGGAGACAACCGAATGGTTGTACCTCCGAGTGGAGGCAGCCGAATGGTTGTACCTCCGAGTGGAGACAACCGAATGGTTGTACCTCCGAGTGGAGACAACCGAATGGTTGTACCTCCGAGTGGAGACAACCGAATGGTTGCACCTCCGAGTGGAGACAACCGAATGGTTGTACCTCCGAGTGGAGACAACCGAATGGTTGTACCTCCGAGTGGAGGCAGCCGAATGGTTGTACCTCCGAGTGGAGGCAGCCGAATGGTTGTACCTCCGAGTGGAGACAACCGAATGGTTGTACCTCCGAGTGGAGACAACCGAATGGTTGTACCTCCGAGTGGAGACAACCGAATGGTTGTACCTCCGAGTGGAGACAACCGAATGGTTGTACCTCCGAGTGGAGGCAGCCGAATGGTTGTACCTCCGAGTGGAGACAACCGAATGGTTGTACCTCCGAGTGGAGGCAGCCGAATGGTTGTACCTCCGAGTGGAGACAACCGAATGGTTGTACCTCCGAGTGGAGACAACCGAATGGTTGTACCTCCGAGTGGAGACAACCGAATGGTTGTACCTCCGAGTGGAGACAACCGAATGGTTGTACCTCCGAGTGGAGACAACCGAATGGTTGTACCTCCGAGTGGAGACAACCGAATGGTTGTACCTCCGAGTGGAGACAACCGAATGGTTGTACCTCCGAGTGGAGACAACCGAATGGTTGTACCTCCGAGTGGAGACAACCGAATGGTTGTACCTCCGAGTGGAGACAACCGAATGGTTGTACCTCCGAGTGGAGACAACCGAATGGTTGTACCTCCGAGTGGAGACAACCGAATGGTTGTACCTCCGAGTGGAGGCAGCCGAATGGTTGTACCTCCGAGTGGAGGCAGCCGAATGGTTGTACCTCCGAGTGGAGGCAGCCGAATGGTTGTACCTCCGAGTGGAGGCAGCCGAATGGTTGTACCTCCGAGTGGAGACAACCGAATGGTTGTACCTCCGAGTGGAGGCAGCCGAATGGTTGTCCGATGGTTGACAGAGGCAACCGATGGCTGTCCTCGATAGAGACAACCGATGGCTGTTCTCCTCCGAGTGGAGACAACCGAATGGTTGTACCTCCGAGTGGAGACAACCGAATGGTTGTACCTCCGAGTGGAGACAACCGAATGGTTGTACCTCCGAGTGGAGGCAGCCGAATGGTTGTACCTCCGAGTGGAGACAACCGAATGGTTGTACCTCCGAGTGGAGACAACCGAATGGTTGCACCTCCGAGTGGAGACAACCGAATGGTTGTACCTCCGAGTGGAGACAACCGAATGGTTGTACCTCCGAGTGGAGGCAGCCGAATGGTTGTACCTCCGAGTGGAGGCAGCCGAATGGTTGTACCTCCGAGTGGAGGCAGCCGAATGGTTGTACCTCCGAGTGGAGGCAGCCGAATGGTTGTACCTCCGAGTGGAGGCAGCCGAATGGTTGTACCTCCGAGTGGAGGCAGCCGAATGGTTGTACCTCCGAGTGGAGACAACCGAATGGTTGTACCTCCGAGTGGAGGCAGTCGAATGGTTGTCCGATGGTTGACAGAGGCAACCGATGGCTGTCCTCGATAGAGACAACCGATGGCTGTTCTCCTCCGAGTGGAGACAACCGAATGGTTGTACCTCCGAGTGGAGACAACCGAATGGTTGTACCTCCGAGTGGAGACAACCGAATGGTTGTACCTCCGAGTGGAGACAACCGATGACTGTTCTCAACAGAGGCAACCGATGGTTGTCCTCGACAGAGGCATCCGATGGTTGTCCGCCGAGTGAGGCATCCGATGGTTGTCCTCCAAGTGAGGCATCTGGTAGATGTCCTCCAAGTTAGGCATCCGATGGTTGTCCTCCAAGTGAGGCATCTGGTAGATGTCCTCCGATTGAGGCATCCGATGGTTGTCCTCCAAGTGAGGCATCTGGTAGATGTCCTCCAAGTTAGGCATCGATGGTTGTCCTCCAAGTGAGGCATCTGGTAGATGTCCTCCGATTGAGGCATCCGATGGTTGTCCTCTAAGTGAGGCATCTGGTAGATGTCCTCCGAGTGAGGCAACCGTCCGGCACGAGGCAACCACCGGAAATGACCGGTGCAGCGACGCCTCGCCTTATATACCCCTCCAAGGGGGCGGGGCAAGGGGCGGTCCAAAGTGGGCGGTCCAATTCGTGTGGTTAAGCATAGGCTTTCCATACAAAAACTATCCGCCCCTTCCGAGTTGGTGTGACCAATCACAGCCGGCCCCGCCCCTTTTCGAGGGGTATATAAGGCGGCCGATCTCGCCATTGTCGGTCACTCACCTCTGCTAGCCGGCGGCCACTGAACCACCGAGAGCTCTGAGTACCAAGCGAGGACCAAAGATCCAAGGACCTGAGGACCTGATAAAGGACCTAGGATCTGAGGACCAAGCGACAAAGCCGAAAGGCTCTTTCTCCCTCGAGAACCGAGAAGCCAACGGCTCCACTCGAGTACCGAGAAGCCAACAGGCTCCACCTCGAGCACCGAGAAGCCAACAGGCTCCACCTCGAGCATCGAGAAGCCAACAGGCTCCACCTCGAGTACCGAGAAGCCGAGGCTCCCATATCTCGGGTACCGAGGAGCTTACAGGATGCCGCCGAAGAAGCGTGCATCCATCGGAAGAGTTGATCCCAAGGCCAAAAAGGCCAGGGATCAACGAGAGGCTGAGACCTCGGAGCAGCGCCAGGAACGGCTAGAGGGCAATCGTGCCCGAATAGCCGAGGCGAGAGCAACGCAAACGCCTGAAGAGCGTGAAGCAAGTCTCTCGCAAACTCGCCTGCGGCTTGCTGCTCTGAGAGCCTCAGAATCACAAGAAAGCCGTGATTCTCGACTCGCGGATAAACGGTTGAGAACCGCTGAAGCCAGATCCGAAGAGACGGCCGAACAGCGCGAATCTCGACTCGACAATATGCGGTCGAGAAACGCTGAGGCCAGATCTCAGGAGACGGCCGAACAGCGCGAGTCTCGACTCGACGATATGCGGTCGAGAAACGCCGAAGCCAGATCTCAGGAGATGGCTGAAGAGCGCACATCTCGACTCGACGACGACCGAGCGAGACACGCCGAAGCCAGGTCTCAGGAGACGGCTGAAGAGCGCCAATCTCGACTCGAAGACATGCGGTCGAGAAACGCTGAAGCCAGATCTCAGGAGACGGCTGAACAGCGCCAATCTCGACTCGAAGACATGCGGTCGAGAAACGCTGAAGCCAGATCTCAGGAGACGGCTGAACAGCGCCAATCTCGACTCGAAGACATGCGGTCGAGAAACGCTGAAGCCAGATCTCAGGAGACGGCTGAACAGCGCGAGTCTCGCCTCGAGAGCAGTCGAATGAGGACTGAGGCCTCACGAAGAGCGGAAACTGGTGCAGCGCACTCAGTACGGCTCGAACGTGATCGTGCTCGACAAGTCCACGCTCGACAGACATCCAGGCGAGTAGATCTTCACTTGGCGGCACTCAACTACGATGCCCAGGTAGACTACTCGACCGATCCGAAGGTACTAATCGGAAGGATGGATGTCGTATGTGGCAAATGTCAAGCCAAGAAGTTCAGAGCCGAACCTCCTGGCATGTGCTGCTCCAGCGGCAAGGTCGATCTTCCGCCTCTAAGTGAGCCGCCTGAGCCGCTTCGCTCATACATGTCCGGCACCAGTGCTGTGTCCAGGCATTTCTTGCAGAACATCAGGAAGTACAATGCGTGCTTCCAGATGACGTCGTTTGGCACTACAGTTGCCACGCCAGACGTTGAAGAACAGGGCTTCATGCCAACGTTTAAGGTGCAGGGACAGGTCTATCATAGAGTTGGATCCCTGCTTCCTAATGGCAATGATAGCCCCAAGTTCTTGCAGCTGTACTTCGTCTGCGACGAGCAGCTGCAAGCGGATCAACGTTGCGGCATCATCGGTGGCACAAGGCCGGACGTCGTGCTAGAGCTGCAAAGAATGCTGCATCAGCACAACGAGCTGGTGAAGGATTTCAAGACCAACCTGGATCGAATGCCTACAGACGAGTATAAGGTCGTTATCCGTGCTGACAGAAGGCCTGCTGGTCAGCATGAACGACGCTTCAACGCTCCGTCTGTAAGCGAGATGGCGGTGGTCTTGGTTGGCGAAGACGACAGCGACGGGCGTGACATTATCATCGAGAAACGTTCCGAAACGTTGCAGCGCATCTCTGAAACCCATAGGTCGTACGATGCCCTGCAATACCCACTCATGTTCTGGGATGGGGTAGACGGGTATCACTTCGAACTATGGCAGAGAAATCCTAGCACTGGTGCCCCTACCAATAAGAGGGTATCGGCTATGGATTTTTATGCGCATCGCATGATGATAAGGTCCACGTCCTTCAACCACGTCGTGAAATGTCGCCAACTATTTCACCAGTTCATCGTGGACATGTATGCCAAGATTGAGAGTGAACGGCTCCTCTTCATTCGACGCAATCAGCGAAAGCTGCGTGCAGACGACTACATCCACCTGCGGGATGCCGTGGCCGGAGATGGAAATGTCACTGACCTCGGGCAAATGGTCATACTACCATCCTCCTTCACGGGCGGCCCACGCCACATGCACGAGTACACTCAGGACGCAATGGCCTACGTTAGAGCGTACGGGCGTCCTGATCTGTTCATCACGTTCACGTGCAACCCGGCGTGGACCGAAATTGCGGAAGAGCTCTTCCCTGGTGAAGCGCCTTCTGACCGCCACGACATCACGGCGAGAGTCTTCAAACAGAAGCTCACGAAGCTTATAGACGTGCTAACGAAGAGCCACGTCTACGGAGACACTCGCTGCTGGATGTACACCGTGGAATGGCAGAAACGCGGTCTTCCGCATGCCCACATCTTAGTGTGGCTGAAGGAGAAAATACGCCCAGATCAGATCGACAGCATCATCTCGGCGGAGCTTCCCAGTCGAGAAGAGGATCCTCTTCTATTCGATGTTGTCCTCAAAAACATGATCCATGGGCCATGCGGACCACTAAATCCGAGGTCGCCTTGCATGAAGGACGGCAAATGCACCAAAAGGTACCCTCGGCAGCTGATCCGCGAAACCCAAACGGGAACTGATGGCTATCCTCTATACAGAAGGCGAAAGCCTGATGATGGAGGACACACCGCCGTCATTCAAATGAAGGTGGACCATCAGACCGTAGACGTCGTGGTGGACAACAGCTGGGTTGTGCCATACACTCCCTTGCTCTCGAAAATGTTTCGAGCACATATTAATGTGGAGTACTGTAATTCGGTGAAGTCGATTAAGTACATCTGCAAATATGTGAACAAGGGAAGTGACATGGCAACGTTCGGCCTCGAGCATGCCACTGCACCGTTTGATGAGATCGAACGATATCAAACGGGCAGGTACATAAGCAGCAACGAGGCAGTTTGGCGTATCCTGGGTTTCAGGATACAGAACATTACCCACCTGTCACCCATCTACATGTCCATCTAGAGAATGGACAACGCGTCTATTTCACGGCTGATAATGCGCGGGAAAGAGCTGCGCAGCCACCTCAAACAACTTTGACGGCATTCTTCCTTCTGTGCCAACATGATCCGTTCGCACGGACTTTGTTGTACTCAGAAGTTCCAAGATATTATACTTGGAACAAGTCAACAAAGAAATGGGCCAGAAGGAAGCAAGGAGCCGAAGTTCCCGGACAACCTGGCATACGTGCTGCGGATGTGTTAGCGCGTGTATACACTGTACACCCTAACCAAGCCGAATGCTTCTACCTCAGATTGTTGCTTCACACAATCCGAGGACCGACGTCATTCGCAGCATTGAGGACCATCGATGGAGAGGAATGTGAGACCTACAGAGAAGCATGCCAAAGACTTGGCTTGCTTGAAGATGATCAGCAATGGGACAGAACTCTCGCAGAAGCAGCTACGACAAGTTTCGCTGCTCGACTGCGAAGTCTCTTCGGCATCATCTTGACAGTCTGTCAACCGTCAAATCCTCGAGCACTCTGGGAGAAGTACAAAGAGGCTCTGAGTGAAGATGTACTCAGGGAATGTCGCAGAGGGTTACCCTCTGCAGACATCGGTTACTCTCCCGAGATATTCAACCGAGCGTTGATACTGCTTGAGGATACGTGCGTGTCGATGAACGGTCAAACTCTCAGAGACCTAGGTTTGACGCCGCCAATACGCGGAGATGACCAGGCACTCGAGAGCGATGTTCTCCGAGAGAGGTCCTATGATGCCGATCAGCTGACTACATATGTAGAGTCTAACAGACCTCTTCTTACGGAGGATCAAGAGTTGGTCTACCGTGCTGTTCTGGACACGATTTCCAGTGGCAGAGGTGGGCTACTCTTTCTCGACGCTCCGGGTGGAACAGGGAAAACGTTCCTCATCAATCTCCTACTTGCCGAGATTCGCAGACAAGGAGGAATCGCAGTAGCAGTGGCATCCTCGGGGATTGCCTCAACACTGCTAGAAGGAGGCCGAACTGCTCATTCAGCCTTCAAGCTTCCTCTGGATATTGCTCATGTAGAGCACCCAGTGTGTGGGATAAGCAAAGGCACAGGGAAAGCCAAGGTGCTACAAGAAACCAAACTCATAGTTTGGGACGAATGCACCATGGCGCATAAGAAGTGCCTGGAAGCCCTTGACAACACACTGCGAGACATCCGAGAAAGCGACACGCTAATGGGTGGGGCCGTCGTGCTACTGGCAGGCGACTTTCGTCAGACTCTGCCAGTAATTCCGCGATCGACTCCAGCAGATGAGCTGAACGCTTGCCTTAAAGCTTCTCCTCTCTGGAGACATGTTCGATCGCTGAATCTCACGACGAACATGCGAGTCCACCTCCTTGGCGATGAGACTGCCCGAAACTTTGCGCAACAGCTGTTGCTTCTTGGCGAAGGCAGAATTCCGGTTGAACCAAGTTCTGGCTGGATTACCTTCCCTCCAGACTTCTGCAATATGGTTCAATCGGTGGGAGAACTGATCGAAAAGGTCTTCCCAAACATTGCCACCAACTTCAGCAATGGGGACTGGATTTGCGAGCGAGCAATTCTGGCACCCAAAAATGAGCAAGTGGATTCTATCAATGCTCAGATTTTAAACAGCCTACCTGGACCGGTATCAACGTACACGTCCTTTGATACCATGGTTCAGCGTGAACAGGCTGTTTACTTCCCCACTGAGTTCTTGAATTCACTCCAGACCAATGGGATACCACCTCACAGACTTGATCTGAAGGTTGGTTTGCCAATCATGCTCCTTCGTAACATCAACCCACCGAGGATGTGCAATGGTACAAGGCTTTGCATCAGGGATCTCATGCCAAACGTCATAGTAGCGACCATATTGGCGGGGAAGTTCAAAGGCGAAGTGGTTCATGTTCCACGAATCCCTTTCGTCCCCTCCGATATGCCCTTTGAGTTCAGGCGAGTGCAGTTTCCGGTCAGGCCTGCACTTGCTATGACGATCAACAAAGCGCAAGGACAGTCTCTACGAACAGTAGGAGTAGACCTGGAAACTCCCTGTTTTTCGCATGGTCAACTGTACGTGGCGTGTTCGAGGGTCGGGAGTCCGGCGAACCTGTACATATATGCGCCCGAAGGGAGCACGGCTAACGTAGTGTATCCCAGGGCGCTAACATAATTGCATGCTGTAGCATAGTGCAGTATTTATTTGTTGCATGCCATTTCTATTGGAAAAATCCAAAAAAATTGGAAAACATAAAATCCAAAAAAATTGGAAAATACAAAATCCAAAAAAATGGCAAAACGAAAACCCAAAAAAAAAACGGAGGCCAGCGGCGGTCAGGGCAGGTGGGTGGGACAAACGAGAAGTTGAACAGATCCAATCGAGCTCCCTCCCTTACTGATGAGTTCCGGGGAAAGCCTAGGACCTGTTTAGCCAAACCGTCTAAGGATAGGAACGAAACGGTACATCCTCTTCTTGAGGAACGAAACGAAAGGACCATCGGCATCGGCTGCCTCTGTTGAGGACAACCATCGGTACAACCATCGGTCGCCTCTGTTGAGGACAGCCATCGGTAGCCTCACTTGGAGGACAGCCATCGGTTGTCTCTATCGAGGACAACCATCGGTTGTCTCTAATGAGGACAGCCATCGGTTGTCTCTGTTGAGAACAGCCATCGGTAGCCTCACTTGGAGGACAGCCATCGGTTGTCATTGTTGAGAACAGCCATCGGTTGTCTCTATCGAGGACAGCCATCGGTTGTCTCTATCGAGGACAGCCATCGGTTGTCTTTGTTGAGAACAACCATCGGTAGTCTCTGTTGAGAACAGCCATCGGTTGTCTCTAATGAGGACAGCCATCGGTTGTCTCTGTTGAGAACAGCCATCGGTAGCCTCACTTGGAGGACAGCCATCGGTTGTCTTTGTTGAGAACAGCCATCGGTTGTCTCTATCGAGGACAGCCATCGGTTGTCTCTATCGAGGACAGCCATCGGTTGTCTTTGTTGAGAACAACCATCGGTAGTCTCTGTTGAGAACAGCCATCGGTTGTCTCTGTTGAGATCAGCCATCGGCTGTCTCTAATGAGGACAGCCATCGGTTGTCTCTGTTGAGAACAGCCATCGGTTGTCCCTATCGAGGACAGCCATCGGTTGTCCCTATCGAGGACAGCCATCGGTTGTCTCTGTTGAGAACAGCCATCGGTAGCCTCACTTGGAGGACAGCCATCGGTTGTCTTTGTTGAGAACAGCCATCGGTTGTCTCTATCGAGGACAGCCATCGGTTGTCCCTATCGAGGACAGCCATCGGTTGTCTCTATCGAGAACAGCCATCGGTTGTCTCTATCGAGAACAGCCATCGGTTGTCTCTATCGAAGACAGCCATCGGTTGTCTCTGTTGAGAACAGCCATCGGTTGCCTCACTTGGAAGACAATCATCGGTTGCCTCTGCCGAGGACAACCATCGGTTGTCTCTATCGAGGACAACCATCGTACCAACCATCGGTTGCCTCTGTTGAGGACAACCATCGGTACAACCATCGGCTGCCTCTGTTGAGGACAATCATCGGTACAACCATCGGTTGCCTCTGTTGAGGACAACCATCGGTAGAACCATCGGTTGCCTCTGTTGAGGACAATCATCGGTTGCCTCTGTTGAGGACAACCATCGGTTGCCTCTGTTGAGGACAACCATCGGTACAACCATCGGCTGCCTCTGTTGAGGACAACCATCGGTTGCCTCTGTTGAGGACAACCATCGTACCAACCATCGGTTGCCTCTGTTGAGGACAACCATGGGTTGCCTCTGTTGAGGACACAACCATCGGTTGCCTCTGTTGAGGACAACCATCGGTTGCCTCTGTTGAGGACAACCATCGTACCAACCATCGGTTGCCTCTGTTGAGGACAACCATCGGTACAACCATCGGCTGCCTCTGTTGAGGACAACCATCGGTTGCCTCTGTTGAGGACAACCATCGTACCAACCATCGGTTGCCTCTGTTGAGGATAACCATCGGTTGCCTCTGTTGAGGACAACCATGGTTGCCTCTGTTGAGGACAACCATCGGTTGCCTCTGTTGAGGACAACCATCGGTTGCCTCTGTTGAGGACAACCACAATTAAAGAGCCAAAGTTGTTTTCTCTTCTTGAGGAATATAACTTCGTTTTTTTTACCGAAGTGTATGTGATGCCGGGCGGAGCCGGGTATGCCAGCTAGTGCTCAATAAAATGCCGTTAAGACACCATGAAGTCAATTTTGCTCTTTCAGATGAAGATGAAAACACGCAAGTTGAAAAAACCAGAAGTTATGAATTTTTGGAAATGGTGTGAATGAACTTTCGGGCCAACCTAATAGGAATAGATATCTGCAAAAGTATTAAGTCTCCAGGAATCTTTTTCTACAAAACATATGCAGTATAGCTCTGGTACTGTCTCGCAAGAATTCTGCGCGAATCTACATGTGAGATGTTTTCTCAGCTTAAGCGACCACAACTTGAGTCCTACCTCAAAAATTAGTAACAGGGAACCGAGTAATATCTTAGTTTGGATCATACTCTTAACTTGTTAACATAAATACGTTAAAATTTTGTTCCGAAATCATGAGACTAGCGCGAATTTGAAACGCAGTGAAAGGAACCGCACATTGAAATGGGTGACTCATAGCTCCGCTCGGACATTTGCATCATCGATGGTACGGTAGCCAGGGCTCGGCACGAGGTGGCATACAAGCAAGCTGGGTATCGTTTTTGGGATGAAAAGCAAGGGGGGTTTCGTTTTTGTGACAAGACACACGCAAAATTGGCGATTTGGCGACGTTTTTTTTTAGTCGACGTTTCGTTTTTTGGAGGATTTTTAGGGAAAATGGTGGGGGGTCAAAGGGGACTTCGTAAAAATACCCAAAAGTCAAGGGGGACTTCGTTTTTCGCATTTTCGTCTAGCCACCTCGTGCCGATCCCTGACGGTAGCGTCTTCCGTAAAAAGTGGGATAGTATTACGGTATTTAGGCGTGTTTCAATTTCTTGAAAGAGCAGTATAGACGTTCATCACTGTTTCACTTATGCATCTTACTTTGAAAAATACATATTCCTGAAACGATCATCGTATTTCAAAGAGGAAAATACGGTAGTCTGACATATGCTCTCGACAAATGTCTTCACATTTCAACTTTTTACTTTTGAGAGTTCTGTCACCATAGGTTTCCCGCTGACGTACTTTTTTCAAATTTTCAAGTAACTTAGATAAGATGACTGTTGGGCATTTGCCAGAAAAAATGCAAGATAAGTCTGTTATCAAATAGCCAGTGCATCTATGATGACAGAAATATATTTTTAAGATTCGTATCTTTCATGAGATGTATTCAAACTTTCCATATCACCCCTCATCATGTCTCAGAAAATCTCCTCGTTTGTTTTTGAAATTTCATAGTAATCTTATGCATGAAAGCCGAATGAGCCACTATGTAGTTAGTTTAGAGAACAAAATCGAAGGAAAGCTATCCATTTTTTCGTTCTTACTCTATTTTACCAGTAGTTCATGAGGACAGGAATATACAGGACTTGCCATACTCCACTCAAGAGGCTCAGCTCAAAAATTTCCTGAATTTTTTCTTCTCATGAAAATGCAAAGTAAGAAGTAGAACCCATAAGTGATCACTTTAACATTCAAAAGTGAAAAACCCCCTTCTAAGCTGCCGAAAGAAAAGAAATGGCAGAAAAACTTCCAACAATGGGTCTAGGCTAGTGGAAGTGATATAATAACGCCTTGTCTGACTAAGTTAGTTCTATTCAAGACACCACATAGCTTTCTAATGGCTATTTTATGGTTTTCTGCCATATAAAAGAGGTCGATCATGGAATGTCATAAAGCAAGGCATAGCACATCAATTTTTCATCTCCTCAATGGGTTGAATGAAAAAGAGTCAAATGGGTCTTGGACGAATTATTAGAAAAAGCACTGAGAGCGAGGCTGAACATCGTTACAGCAATGGAGAAAGAGGAGACATCTAGAAAACGGCATGGCAGTGATTTATGTGACCAAAAATCTCCCCATTTGTCTTGAAATATTACAGTAATCTTATGCACGAACATGGAAAGAGGCACTAGCTCTTATAGAAAGCGAAATCGAGAGGAAGAAGTTATGGTGTTATTGCTTCTTACTCCATTTTAGCTTTTTGGTGAACTTGGGAATAGGAATTGTGTGCAAAACTCATTATACTTCACTCCTCAATTCACAAATTTTCTTGATTTGTTGTCGCCCTCAAAAAGCCCTTCAAATTTCAAGCCTGCAACGCACGATTTCTGCTATGGTCCAGTTTCGCAATTTTTCAAAATGTATTAACGGCTCCCTGAGGGAGTCCAAGTAACAGATGTGACAAATCCAATAGCACAAGAATTTCAGGGGTTAGCAGCGCTCAACGGTGCAGGATAAACTTTCAGACATTTCGCAATAAATGCGGTTGGCCAGGTTTCGAATGCAGCCATGGGCTGACTTGGTGCTTCAAAATCAAGAGTTTTTTGTTTTGAGGGAAATAATCTTCAAAAATGCAAATGATCAATCAAAGGGCTAGAAACGCGACGTATACTGTTGAATTTGCTCTATTTTTTCATTAGTTAATCTCTGCTGAAGTCCGTAACAACACACGCAAAAATTGCTAGATTCAGGCGAAGTAACGGCAGGCGATTAGAAGCTCCATCATTTTTTGAAAACCGTTTGGAATAACCTTATTATATGACAATGTCCCCACTGTGCAATATAACATTCAGTATTGCGCAGAAAGGTGCCATCAAGTAAACAGCAACTGTTCCGATCCCGTAATGGAACAATATCGCCGTCGCAGGGCAACTGCCTAATCACATAGAACTTCGCAACAGCTAAACAAATTACACCGAGCATTACACACGCTTGCTAAGGAATCCATATACTCCTTTCGAGTCTTGGTTTACACGTAAAATTTGCGAATTTGCGAATCTAAATGCCTAAGAAATTCGATATTCTAAAGGCAAGGATCTGTTTTGCAAGAAGTTGCTCAGTTCTTATGATTTTGTGGTATCCTTTCGTATTTTTTGCTGCTGTTGGCCGTCCCCATCTTCTTCCAGTTTATGTTCATGCAGCATTAATTATTTCTTTCTCATTGCTGCCGGCAAGCCCCCTACGCAACTTGTTTACCTAATCTACCCAGTGTCATTTGTCACGTAGATACCATAATGCTGATTTATTCCCAGACACCTTTTCCAGCAGTCTAATCAAAAGCTTATCGTAAACATGCTCATGCGAAGAATTTTCAATTCTATTATGAGCCGCATGCATTATATTACCTACGTTACCTTGATAATCTTTCAAGGACTTGAAAAGTGATCCATTTATCATGAAGAGAAGAGCAGCGTTCGACGCTGCAAGTGATGAGCATCTATAGCAAAAATTCTTGATAACTAAAATCCACATTGGAGAGATATCTCAAGATATCGAGTATTCATTAATTGGTATCTCTGTAAATGAAGTCATTCTGCACATTATATGACTGCTCAAAGAATTTTGCCTATGAGAAAATCCTTAATTTAAGCTTTGTTTCAATTTTTGCTGTATTTGGAAGATAGGCATTTAGCTCATCTATTGACACTGATGACCGAAATTTTCACATTGATAAATAGAATTCTTGGATAAGCACAAAATCTCTTAGAGAATAGCTAAAGCGTCAGCGATGTTCACCCATCTGTTATCCTTTTAAAGAAATCTTTGAAAACATAGGAATGATTTTTTCAGCCAAGAATGCACTTCTACGATATACGAATTTTCGATGTTGGTAAGTGTAGTCGAAACTGAGCAACTCTCATTTAGTGACAGTAAATTTCAAAAAGCGAAGCAAAACATAAGCACATACATAGAATTAATTCAGGCCATAATCATTCGGCAATCAGCTTAAAATTGAAAATTTGTAAGGCAAATTACCCATGTACTCTTGTGTCCTATTTTCTATCTCTTCTACACCCATTAACCACTTTTTCGCCTCATCAATCTAGCTGAGAACAATAAAGCGCTCATAAACTGCGAAATAATAGCCATGAGAGGAAATATGGCACATTAATTGGTGTAGAATAATTTCACCTACCGTAACACCAACATTCTTCATTTCTGCTCACATCTGTTTTTTTCTATGTGTGATTCGATTTTGATACTTTTTTGGTTATTTGTCGAATTTGCGTCAGCGTTTCTACTCTGAGCTCTGAAGGGGGAGCTGAAATCATGTCAACATTATAAGCATGACAAGAAGAGCAGGAAAATATGTGCGTTCTCGATTATCTCAGCTCCTCTGGTTACGATCATTAATTTTGTCTTTTCGTTAGCAAAGAAAGGCTCAAGCTGAGTTTCTTGGTATAACTTCTATTTTTGAAAGTGCTCTGAAATTCCTGCCTTTTGATGAAACATCTGTAAGTGGGGAGGGATATGAGGAAGTACATATGTAGTAAATTTGAGCTAAACTGTGAGAAAACAATCTTGTTGGTTGTTAAACTGAAATCATTGCTAGCTTTTTTCTTCAGACTCATGCTTCGCATCTGGTTCGAGAGCAGTTTTTCCTAAATGGTTATCTTGCTTTGCTGGATTTTTGGCCTAGAATTCTAGCAAAAACCTCGTTCTCGGTGCCATGCTCTTAATGCTCTCTTCTCTCCATCTCGAGCCCTCCCTCCCATTGAGGACTCATCTTTGAAGCTTCTATTCACAAGCTTTCTTTTCCTATTGTTTTCGAGACCGTGAATTGCTCTTATCTTCACCTCCCGTGTTCAAATACGTGATTTGGTGGGTTTTAAAGTCCTTTCAGAAATTCATTGTACAAATGGACTTACACCATCTTCTTGTGCTCTGTTGTTACGGTGGCCAACCATTCATTGACTTTCATCTTGCACCAGCTCATTCTTCTACGCAACAGATAGATCCGACCGATTGGCAAGCTAGTGATACCGCAGGTAAGCAAAAATCCACAACTAGGAGATGCGACCAGAGGGAAAACAAATTCAAATCTTGGGTTATGGGACCATTGAAAACCAAGAAAGTAAGTGGTTCTTAAAAATAACCGGCTAATCTGTGAAATGAGCTCATGTAATGGAACTGAGAAAGGTGTCACAACTGCGCGAAATTTATCCAAAGTTTGGCGTTGATGAAAAAACAGTTTTTCAAAATCGAAGAAAATAAAACGTCGAAGGTAATAAGGTGGTTTGAATTATTAAACTAAATGGATTTACCGAAAAGACAGTACCCGATATAGCTTTTGAGGTAAAATTTTGATTGTGTCAAAAAACCTCTTTAACTGTAATTTTCTTTCAATCTTTCCAGAATCTAGGCAAACCTTGCCTCATCATAATCTACTAAAGTGGCTGTAGTTTGGGGAATCTCTCTCCCAAAAAAAAGCTTAGTTCCTTCTTCCAGAAATTTGAGTGAAATGGGATCTTGTGTTAGTACACGCTGTTGCCGATCGTAACGGTACTGTTACCCTCATTGATTTTATCTCTGAAAGAAAATTCGGCTGTAGAACAGCTACACTCTCTTTTCAGTTCTGGCTAAAAGGATTACTCTAATTTTTTTTCTTCTGCGCCTTATTTCAAAAATCATATGTCTTTATGTAATCAAACTGCCTGCTCTCAAGTGTCTTATTGCTAAATGATCACCGAAATACATACATATTATAATAATAAGGTCCCAGATGTACTGCAAATTCTTAATGGAATGTAAAGAGTGTTTTATGAGTTGTACAAACCCTTAAAAAGGTTCGAAACATTGTTTCCGAGGACCGGAAATCCGTGAAAACGCAGACAGCAGCAATTATTAGGTTGGTGCAAAAGCAATGCGCGTTTTGCGAGTTCTCACTTTGACGTGCTATAACTTTTTAAGAGACCCATATTTTTCAGTGCGGCAAAGCTCATCAGAGGTATCAAACCTCTCTCTATACAGCGCACATTAATTTATGTTATTATCGCAAATCGGTGGGAAAATATGGATTGATAAGCAAAAAAATTTTTTTTTCGGAAACCTCGTATTTAACTGATCATAACTTCCTTCAAGATCTGTCGGTATAAATGAGAAGTTGACTGTCTTGTAGCCGCAAGCCAGTAGTACAAAAAAGTACAAAAGGGCTCAAATAAAGAATGTTTGCGAAAAGGAAAAAAATGATATTCACAATTGTCCGCTTTTTTCGACATTTTTTCGTAGCTCTCAAAATCCCAAAATATGGAGATTTTTCTATTTTCTGTGTCCTGAACAGCTTCCACAGTTCTGCAAAAACTGTCAACAGGAGGCCCACCCTTACGCTTACAGAAATGAGCAAAACTTTGGCGATTGCTTTCTTCAAAGGAATTCTATGGGCCAAAGAATGGCCAAAACTATCACTCATGTTGAGGCGCCGAGATCTCAATCTAAGTAATTTCTAGGAAAACAGTAAAGAGTGCATAACCTAGAAAATTTCCACTACATATAATAGTTAAATTTTCAAAAGAATGCCTTTACTCGCGCTTGAATTCTGGCCCAAAAAGCAAGTGCAATGAAATTCTGTTTTTGAGTGCGGTTGTATGAAGCTCTATAAATCCTTAACGAATAAGGCTAGAAGCTTCTTTAAACCACCCTTGAATAAAGCATGAAAAAAGCTTCTTAATAATATGCTGGGTAAGTTTCATAGGAGAAACTTCGATGGAGATAAGCTACTTGAAACAAGGGCTAGCAAAACGCGCATTACTTTTGCACCAACCTAATATATGTGTAGCTCAGCCAGTTGCTAGCAAGAGGTGTTGGACCTAGCAAATAGTCGAACAGATGAAAAGCCAAAGCACTTTCCTTGCTATTTTACGTAGACTCGTATGGCGGTGAACTGGTTTAAATGGAGACAGCCGGCAATATTCCCCCTTTTGACTGTCTTACCCTTTCGATCACAAACGCAGGTCCCGAGGTAACGATTGAATATTTCAAAAATTGATGTGATCAAGTTTCTGAGGGAGGCAGTGTCCTACAGAAGCAATGTAGAACAGTACTGAAAGTGAACGACTTGGTAATAAATTCGGAGACCCACTTGCAAGACTTTTTCTTTCAACTTATCAGTACCACAGTTGGCTCTGACTACTGGATTGAATAAAAACCCCATCTTCCATGCAAAACGTATTTTGAACAAAGCAGTTCTTTTTTCAGTATCACTGCTCGACAATTCATCAATATCAACAATTCCTCATCTTCACGAAGTTTTGCGGCTAGGAGTTTCACTCTCCGTTTGCGATCTGTTCAACGTCACATTTTCCACAACCGCTGATCAAGCACTTTTCGACCGATATCAGGCGAAATTGGCATGCCGGTCAGTGATAAGTTTTTCAGAAGTATAATAAAATCGACACCCTTTTTTCAATTCTTGACTCATTTATGGTCAAGTCAGCTGGCAGTCCTTTGAGGTTTCGTTAGTATTCCGTCCATCGATCTATACCATTGAATTTCCATTCCATCTCGAGGGTTTTGAATTCCCATCTTTTGCTTTTTTTTCTATCAAGGTAGAAAACAGCACAATCATTGACATCCACCTCCAAACATAACTCACTCAAACCTGCTGATGTAGTTTTATCAACTTAATGTTTTTGAGAAGATTCACATCATTCATCTCCTCATATGAGCGCAACACCTTCGCAAAAGATCATCTGATCAACACTTCCTTGGATTTTTTTTGGTTTTTGTAAACTATACATTTTCGAAATACCTTGGGATTTTCAACGATCCTCATACAGCCTGAAAGCAATTTTATATCTCTCTGAATTTCATTTCCTTTAAAAAATGCATGAAATGTGAAAATAGAGAGAATGAGCAATCCAGAACACATATTTTATCAGATTGTTAGTAGAGCTAGCGTGCGCGATCATAAAAACACCATTTTCTAGAATCTTAACGCCTTTTTACGAAAGCATTGCTTTAAGCTAATAGGAGGCATTTCAATGGCACAAATCGAACCAGAGTCAGATAACGTACATATATTCAGTTCTATGGGTTGATATAGAAAAATTACTTATGAATTACCTTTTCGTGTTTTAAGAGTGGATTCAATAGTCTTACGAATTAATGGCCTTTCGGGATACTTGGAAGAAAGCTGATTACTGATACACAAACTAGAGTTTGAGATTATCAATTCCCCTACAAAGCTGAGCTATTAACTAGAAGTGAAATCTTCAGAGCGCTTGAAAATAGCAAAATTTGAAAAAAAACTGCAACCGTACAACTTTCCTCTCAATTAATTCACAAAATATTTCGATGAAGACTTCGAAAAAAGCGATGTCATGCGTGGATCGCAGCAAAAAGCTCATATTGCTGGTCAAATAATAGAGACTTCGTGTTAACAATAGCTGCCTCGTGGTTTTTCGAGCTGCCACATCGATTTGCGGCGTATAAGCTGCTGGAATCCCGACAGCGTGTCGCTTGAGCTCCATTGGCACCAGCAGATGTTTGTGTGTGCATGTGTGTGTGAAGCCGAAAATCTTCTCGATCCTCACTTCAACTCCGACCGCCGTTACCACTAATTCATTCGCTTTTCCCATCAATGTTGACATTAGGCGACATCGGCCCGGGACTGACTACGACGGTGTCGTATTACGCGTTTTCTAGCCAGTAAATGCTGATTCTCCGTCAGAATCTGGAGTGTTTTTGCGTTTTCGCAATGCCATTCCCGTAGAAGTGCGGTGGTGGCTGTACGCTTTACGTTACACAGCTCTTCACACTATCGAGAAGCAAGTTGTTCGAGGCGGGGATTAGTGCAACATTAGATAACGGCCAGCTGACAGCTCACCTGTTCGGCTGCCGAACGGATGAACGCCGTAGTCCAACACCTCCTCAGTTCTTCTCGATTAGTACTTCCAGCAGCCAACCGCAGAATTTGCCTTGGAAAAGTTTCTGCGGGGAAAACCTAATGTGGTCTCTAGTCGTTATTTTGATAAGTTTGGATATTTACATATAGTCATGTTATTACTTTTCCTCAGAACAAAGTCTGACTGGAACCTCCCATTCATGTAAGCAGAAGAATACTTTGAGCTGCAAAGAAATCATAATGATCTGCATGATACTGCTTTTCGAAAATTTGGCACGTGAAAGATTTGTGAAAGTTTTTATGTTGGTAAAAGTAGCATTTTGACTTAGAGAAAAAAGAATTTTACTAGTATAATCTCTCAATTAGAAACTTCGAAGTATAAAAAAAATAATAGTGAACCTTCTCTTTTGCGTGCAGAACTTTGCTTCTTTCTCTAACAATAAGAAATGACTTGCATTTCTTAGGTTGAGTGATTGTCCATCTAAGTGAAGCACACAAACTTCTTTTGATAAAACTTGAATCCCCGAAAGAGGCTATCAAATTTTGAGAGGTTAATTCGAAACATGTTAAAATTTTGCAAAACTCCATTGTTATTATCTAATTAACTTCTCCTTTTTCTAGGGAATGACTTAAGCTTTAGTCGAGTGGTCATTTATTAGTCGGAACGATTTCAATTTCGAATTTTTGACACGACCATTTATGACAAGAAATTGCTAGAATAAATACCAACAATTATTGCTTGAATGATATTTAACAAGCTAGGAAAGGTAGGGCAGATAGGACTTAATTTCTAGAGTTTGGCCTATATGAAAACCACACTCTTACAACTAGATGTTTTTCATTTTGGATGCGCCATCTATCACCATTTTCTTCCCTTTTGACCCATTGAGTTTGGACAAGCATATATTGCCGACGAAGTGCCCTGCGGCAAAGGCAGATCAATACCTCACCCGTGCTAGAAAAATGTACTTTGATGGCCAAAAGTATATCCTTTTTCGCTGCCAACCTCCTCTCCCTCCTTCATTCTGTGCTATAAAGCACCTGATCATTTTCGTAATTTTTTCTACACGAACAACTGTCCAGAACAATTACACTTTTGCCCAATAAAAATGTCGTGTTTCAGATGTCCTTTGGGATTCAGTGGTGAATCTTGTGAACTTCCCTCTCCACTACCTCTGTCGTTAAGCCGGCCTCAAGAACAAGAATCTCAAATGGTGATCATATTTGCTGCAGTTCTATTGGCTCTCTTCATTCTTGTGTTTATGGTAAGTGCTCAACGCTTTTCTCGTATTTTATAAAGGGCAGTATATAAACAAAAGCGACATTTGTAGAGTAAACCTTAGCGGTTGGAAATTCTTTTAATACCAGAAATTCTGTCGAATTTATTTACGCATTCCAAAAAGGTTCGAGTCCTAGGATGTATAATCATCTAGAATAATAAAATGAGTGGAAAGATTTTGGCGTAGATTTTCGGAAAATTCTGTGTTTAGCAGTTGAGAAATGATACATTAAGTCAAAAAAGGGCAATCCATCTCTTAGAAGATAAGTTGAAGCTTTTCTGAAGCAATTCATGAACTTAAAGGGAATTTTACGCATGGTTTGCCCTCTCTTAGAAGCTAGGTAATGCCCTGCTTTCATTTCGGAAAATCGATTTTTTAGCAAAAATTAGAACTGGGATATTTTCTTGAAGAAACTAAAGTTAGTGAATGAGCGCCTACTGTACATCTGCCACCTCAATTTTTCGCTCTCAATTCTAGAAGGAATTAAGTTAATATCTAAAGCTGTGAGTTGTTGAAGACTACATAATACCAGTCATCTATGGAATTCTCAGGAAATTAGAATATAACTGATACTACATCTCTTAACACAAGTTAGTTTTCGTGAATGAAAGGTGGAAAAAAGTCTTTGAATGTGAGAAAGCAGACTTGAGAATCTGTATTTATAAAATTTGGCTTTCAAAAAAATTACTCAGAAAGTATTGTAATCGGTCTTTGTGGCTAAGGTTATCAGTATGTGGTTTTCGTTTTGGCAAGCAAGACCTTATCTTTGTAAAGGTCTACGCCGAAGACTGAAAACTGCTTTGAGCTATAAATAGACCTTGGCAGTCCAAAAAAGGAACTAGCGCCGTTACGAGGCTATAATTATGAATCAAGCGGCTCATTGTTTGTTTATGGAATGACGGGCGATAACGTGCTGTGCTGATAACCCCTGCTAGGATCGAAATTGTGGAATGAGATGACGTGATGTCGTCTTCACAAATCGTGCCAATGGATTGTGTTTCTTCAGTAAAAGTACTAGTATAGCTCTAGTGCGCTTCTCATTTGAGCGCGGGCATCATTCCACAGCTTGTTTCTCATTGATTTTTCCTCATTTTTGCCTCAGGCGCGCGGTCTCGCTCATTTTATCGGGCGCTTTGTAGTGCCGTACTAGTGCTTTGGCACTTCAGCCTCACTTTACCTTTTATATACGGAAGAATCCGAAAACTCTAGAAAAATTCAAAATTTGTGAACTATGTTCTCCAGTGCCTCCCACTTCTTTTCTTTGCTCGCATCCCACGCTCGCGATCAGTTCACAGTAATGTTTGTACAGATTCTCTAAGCTACCGTAATGCTTTGCGCAGACCATCGGCTTACAGCCGTTTTCCGGCTATGTTTACATGGGATTATTTGTTGACACTACTACCTCCTCTCGCACTCATCGCTTCTCTCCGAGCTTTTCACTGTCAGTGCACTCGAATTAATTGCTTTGCTTTTTCTTGCACTGACATCTGCTGGTTAGTGCATCTACAAAACAGCGTTCTTGCAATTTCTCAATATCAGTTTCAAAAATTTTACTCAAAAGAGATCAACCAAAAGCTGAGTAAAGTGCGAAAATTCTTTTGAGTTTTTTTTTTGAAAAAATTATAATAATTTTAGTACACTTGATTATTTCGAATTTTTCGAAAAAAAAAGACTCACCACACCGCATATCCAAAAGAGTAAGAGATATGATTGAATTAGTACCAGCTTTTATAAAAATTTCTCCAATCCAAGAGCTGGGGAAAAAATGATTCCTTGAAATGGATCGGCATTTTGACACTTTGAAAAAGAAAAAAGTCGGAATGAATTTCGGAAACCTTTTATTCAGCATGTTATTGAATCTTTTTGTTGATACAGTTGTTCTCATAAAACTTTTCGGTTTTCCTCTTGCAGCACCGCAAAGCCTACTCTTTCTGAATTTCGCTCTGCATCACCTGACGTTACTAGTAATTAACGCTAACCTGAGTCTCAACGTATTATAATATGAGCATCGCTGACATGCACTGATCACTAATCGCGTGACTTATCTTGACTTTACTACTCGAAAGATGAGCGGAAGTAAGAGGTTTAGCGAGGAAGACCAAGCAAAGTAGAATTAGGTGCATGCAAAATGCCCTGTAATATGCAAAGTGTTCTGCCGCTATCGGCCATATGCCGTAGCTTTCGACTAAATTAGCGTTGTTTTCATAGGTCTAAATAACGCCAAATTCAATTTACTTTACGGTTTATTCGCTTGAAAAATCGCTAGCGATGTGCAGTTTTTATTTTAGCGTTTCATTGCGCAAATGTAAGAGCTGGTGATTTGCAGCGATACGTTCGCAATTTTGCGCATTCTATCACATTGACGCATATCTCCTTCATAATGGTCTGGTGATTGTAGAATTTTCATGCTACATCTGTATAGGATGTATGTTACTTGAAGCACTATTTACTCAGCAGCAAGCACACAAATCACGTCAAAGAAACAAACTTTTTCTTACGAGTATTTCGTAATAGCAGCTTCAGTTATTCACAACCGCTCATTTTGTCCCCATTCCGAATTTTGCTACCTCAGTGTTTGCACATGCTCAGTTCACGAGCCCTAACGAACCTTCTCGGGTTGATTTTATTTCAAAGAACGGCAAGGTTGCAAAGATTTTCTACTTCACTCGAAAAATTTTCATGTAGGTCTCTTATGTCACATTTTGAGTTTTTTAATAAGGGTGACTTTCATTGCATAGATCGCGTGAAGCATGAAAATGCATCTGCAGTATTCCATGGTTGCTTTTACTTAGTTTTCTTCGATAATTTCATATTTCTGTGTCAGATTTTGTCTTGGTGTTGTAAATGTATTGTGCAAGGCTCCACAGAATTTTGATGAGGTTACCTTTTTTTACGAATTTTGTGCTCCAAGCAAATTCTAACACTTTTGAAAAGAGAAAATATGTCTAAGATGGAAGAAAAGTTGTTGCGTCTGTTATAGATGCAATTTGTAACTAAAGAGATACTTCAGCCAGCGAACCTTCTAGAACTATTCAAATTGAACGCTATGAGCAAGCACGTGCAAGGTTGCATGTGCTTGCTCATGAATTCATAATCAGACTCATTTCGAAAGCTGCTTGGCTTTTGCCTTGAGAAAAAGTGCTGCTTATGAATTTAAATAAAGTTTCGTGTTCCAGTTACATGTTTGAGTTTAGTCCTTATCGTTATGATTTGTGTTTTCAGATGGTCCGTGGTTGTTTCTGTGATTGTTTTGGACCTCTTGGTCGAACGAGATCATCAAGCGTGAACGATAAGCCGCTGGATCCTGAAGACGTAAACAAGTGTTTACAAAGATATCGGGCTTACGAAGCACAGCAAGAAATGAGGGTGAGATTTTCTGTAATATTCGAAAACTATGAAAACTGCTAAACCTTTCATGGAACCCACAAAGTTTCAAAAAATTTGTTTTCTTCTCAAGTCATGATCAATAATTTATTTGTCGCTGAACTCACGTAAGCAAAGTTGACATATAAGAAATTTCCACATTTTTGTCACTTGCATTTGCAGGCACATGAACAACAACGTCCTCTGATTGCCACTATCAGTGACTCATGTCCAGCCCCGTACAATACAACGGTGTTACCGTCGGCACCTCCAATCCCGGTAAGTTGACCGTACTCGGTATACTTATCATAAGCTACAGATCTATGTATCGCAGCAGAATCATTTTGATCTTTAGCAACTTTTCAATTGGCAATATTTTCTAAAAGCTAGTAATCGTTAAATTATAAGAGTTTAAATGTAGCCAAAAAATTTTTGAGATTGTCGCTTTTTGCTGCTTATGATTTTTGAGAAGAAGCTATACTTGACATTTCAGTAAACTTGGATCCTGCTGTATTTTTGTATGGAAAGACTCACTTTCACAATGTGCATCAGAAAGTGTGCATTAGCATTTCTAGAATGTTTTATGGATTGGTACTTCTCGTAGTAGTCCATGTTGTTGGCCGTTTTTTGTTTCGGCTTTGTGCTTTCGAAAAATCAAAAGTTTCTGTTTTTGGTCACTTTTGTTGATTTACCACTTGAATTTGAATCAATTGTCCGTTCTTCCCCATAAAAGGTGTTGTATGAGCCATTCGATTCGTAAACTAAAATCTTCATGTACATACTCTGTTACAGCTAGCGTTGCAAGTAATAGGTTCGCAAACCGCTGTTTTAATGAAAAGAACAAAAACTCTTGTCTTCCCTGATCAACCTTTTTGGGTTTTTTCTCCCATGTAGAAAAAAAATACTTTTTTGGGAAAGGTGAGATAGACGAAATAACAAAAACCTCAAATAGTCATTGAGTTGTGCAATTAACATAACCTTCATTAATGCCTCCATTTCCAGAATCCAAGCTATCGCCCACCATCACCGCCACCATCGTACAGTTCAATCGCTGGCAGCACCGACCGTATACCAACGTCGCAGTCACAGCTCTAGTCTTGACGATATTCCTATGGACATAATTAGAGGGCATTTTTATAGCTCTTTAGATAATCTGCAGCCATCCCAGTATTCTCAATGTGCCTAAAAACGAAAGAGAACAGTGATATTAATTTCTATCACCATCCCGATGACAGCAACAGTATAAAGCCTAAGGTCAATATACTGGTACGCGCTAGTCGTCATGTTATTGTTTGCTTAACCAAAAATGAGTATTACTATTCGTAGCATTGCTTCGCAAAAATGTAGGCCTATGTCGCATTTTTACCGCACCAAATATCTAAATTTGAAAGCTTTTCCAAACTAAGCCTGTGCAATCCAAATATCAGCAGATACTTGTGCCATTTACATGAAGTATCTCAGTTTTCCCAACCAGTTCGCATTTTCGCTCATATCTTTCATGCATCCTCTCAATGCTGAGTTAATCTAGTCATGTGTACATAAAATATTGTATTGCAATTTGCCATTTCCTTTTGAATTAGTCGTTTTCTTGTTACAGTTGCTTGTTTTCTGTGTCTGTGAAGGGATGTTTTACCTCATGTTCACGATTTGACTTTGTAAGCTTAGTGAGTCATTTGCTGCCATGCATCAGACTTTTTCTTTGTCAAGATGTTGTAAATAAAATATTGCTCTTTATATCGGCATTCGCATAGTTTGCCCCTGCGTTCGAAAAGAAAACGAAAGAAATTCTTCAGAAATCCTTTTAGATAATATTTTCTTGATGAAGAACAAATACATCGCAAGTTTTAAAAAATTTGTGATCCCAAAAATGTTACTTAAGCAATGCCTCCTACAGGGAGCGAAACGAGGATGATAAAAGTCAGACTGGAACTTTTGAACGGTATCTTATTCTCATTCATATACACAAGTACACCTTCCCTTTGATGCGAGCATCTGTGTGATCGGAGTAGGACTAAACCATCATTCAAAAATCCAAGAACTGGACAAAAGCGGGAAAGAATTGCAGCAACTTTGTTACTAGAATATAGCCTTGGGATTTGCATACCTACTTTGCTGTAGCAAATCTTGAATATTCTACAAAAGATGTTCGAGCTTAAAGCCAGCGTCCAGGTAAATCTGGGCATATGGGGGTCTCACGTGGATGGCGATTTTGAGGCCCTAACTAAACCGCTGCCCTGCGGCAGCTCAGGTAGTGCTCTAATGGCTGAGATATTCGCCTCGAAGCTGGACCTCGCGATCATAATTCGCATGGATTCATGGCGCAAAGATAGGGTCCTCGCGCGAAACTGCCATGAATCCACGCGAACACGATCCTGGGGTCCACTTTGGAGGCGTATATCTCAGCCGTTAGTGAGTCACCTGCGCTGCCGCAGTGCCTTAGCTAGGGCCCAAAATTACTTTCTCCGTAAAATCCCCATAGCTCCAGATTTGCCTGGACGCAACCTTTAATTTGGTTTGTTTCGGCTTTGTGGCTCTTGGATAAGGCACTCAAGATGTAAAACGCGGCTGTTGAAATTTTGGTAACGCTTCTTATCCATTATCTGAAAGCGATGTGAAGTCTAATACCTAGCATGGATTGATAGAGAGAATTACTTTGTTGTCAGTATAAACGCTAACCTCTTTTACTTTTGAAACGAAGTTGCTGATTACGAAAAATATAGCATTTCATATAGCAAGCTTCTTGGGTTGACCTTACGGTTTGTGTAAGTAGAAGAGGGCACTGAAATTTTGCTGAGACTTCGATAGTGGTTAATCAGCATGCTGTGTACGACAGTCACTCCTTCAGTCCTAGTGAGCTGAGTGGCACACGATCAGCGGACATGATCTCCCTTTTTTCATCTCAGTAAGACCCCTCTAAAATACCGCTGATCTACCGTAAGCATGAAATAGAGGCCGTGTCGAGCATAATATTATTTTCGTCATCTGCATTTTAAATGCCTGCGGACCAAGCTTCAGTGAATATCGAAATTTTTGAGAATTGCGCTAACTATTGAATAATCCCTACCTTCAAACATGACTAATTAGTTTTATAGATGAGCTTGCTAACCCTTTCTGCACTTAGTATATAAAGCACTACTCCTTACCGGTAAACAGTAGAATTTACCATTCAAATAACCTTCAAATAAAATTAGAAGTCAGCCAAAATCTTGCTTAGCTCATTTTTCCCTTTCAGCGGTTCTGCATTCAGCAAGTATTACTCAGAGTGAAGAAGACGAATCAGGCTCAAATCGCTCTTGTAAAAACTACTTGTAAAAACTACGAGACTAAGGCTATCGAAGGATTTAACACATTCATAGAAACGTTTTTACTTCAAAAACAATTAGACTTCATATCGCTCTCAGATAACGGATAAAGAAGTGCTGCCAAAATTTTAACAACCGTGTTTTCCACCTTGAGTGCTTTATCCAAGGATTGCCACAAAGCCAAAACAAGTCGAGGTGAGCTCAAACATCTTTTATAGAATATTAAAGGCTTGCTACCGCGAATTACATGAAACATGGATGAAGAAGCTTCTTCGAAGGTTAAGTTAGTGTGATGAGGCACAACCTTTCAAAAGACCAGGCTGCCTGAGATTTTTTAGCCTTGGCCTTGTGTCTGAAATTCTTGAAAGCAGTGGATCGACAAAATATAATCTAATCAGATTTTGATACTGTTAGGTAGTAGACCCCCCAAATACACTGAAGCCCCAGTCCCACCTTTCAATTTGAGGCCTGGATTCATACTGATTCCCATGTTCCGGGACTGTTCCCGCACAGTTTTGCTGGAATTGTTCCGGAACCGTGCTGTATGAGCTGCAGCCGCCCCGCACGCGTTTTGAACGGCGGAAGCTGGAGAATTTTGACCGTTTCCAACGGTTTTTTCCAGACTGCTCTTATTTGGCTATATTCCTCTACCCCGCTTTCCCTTTTGATCAAAAGACTTCGAAGTCGGAGCCTGGGAAGAATGAGCGCTTTGCTGCTCTGCGTATCCGACATCTTGCGCTTGTCCGTTCTCGCTTCGTTTTCTTCTTGCTCAGATCTATTCCATTTATTTCAGGAAGCCGTTGCGTAGTTTCCGCAGGCATTGTCTTGGTAAAACATGCGAACATTCTGAAATTGCAAAAATGGGAACTTTGCTCTTGTTTTCAGAGGTATTTCGTTTTTGGGCATTCTCAGCCCTTTTCCTTTTTCCATATCGTTGCTTCTCCGTTCTCTCTTCTACCTGCTTCTCGTAGTGATGAGAAAAGCTGCGAACTTGAAGAGGGTTAAAGAAAGAGCGCTGTTGTCTTTCATGTGCATGTTCCGGATAAGTAGAGAAGAACAATGTCCGCTTAAACAAAACATGAACCCGCTTCAAGTTCACAGCTTTCATCATCATAAGGAGAAGCGGGGTAGACGAAGGTTAAAATGAGGGGAATCCGGAAGAAAAACCTTTGGAAACGGTCAAAATTCTCCAACTCCCGCCGTTCAAAACGCGTGTGGGGCGGTTGGAGCGCATGTAGCACAGTTCCTCAGACAGCGGATAGGACCCCTCCGCCGGAGAAATGGCAGGGCCGCGGGGTTTCCCCAGCGGTGGGTCTGCCACTCGTCCGCCGGAGCCCTCCCATTTCTGCTCCGGAGATCTCCCATTTCTGCTACGGAGACCTCCCATTTTCTGCTCCGGATACCTCCCATTTTCTGCTCCGGAGACCTCCCATTTTCTGCTCCGGAGCCCTGCCATTTTCTGCTCCGCAAGTCTGCCGCGGCATACTGTAATTAGCCCTAATTAAGCTCCAAACCCCAATTTTGTCTCTAAACCCCACCCAAATTAGCCGAATACGACCCCCCCCCCCCCCCGGGTAAGAGTTCAGCGCGACCCTCAACCCCGTTCTTTACCCCCTCCCTCTCACCCCTAGCGTTTATGGATAGAAGATAGAAGAATGAAGAAACAAGACATTTATTTCAAATTAACTACAAACAATCTCCTGCAAATTGCAAAAAAAACTTAGCGGCTACAAAACGGACAACACCGACAACAGTTGCCGGCAATCTATGGCCGTAACAACAGACACAAGACATAACATAAGACTTAGTAGTAGTATTGCTAATAAGAAGAACTTTATGCAGAAAAGAAGACCCAAACCGGTGAACACGAGATAGCAAAAGCACATATCGACAATTTTGATTGCGGGTTTGCCATCATTTCAAATGCAAACTTAGAGTAGTTTTTTTGCGAAAAAGATGGAACACAAACTTTTTGCATGATTTAGCATTAGATCCCACACGTGTGAGTATATTTGAAAACAACTCTATTTAGAGAGAAAGTCGAACATCTTTCGAAGAAAAATAACGATTACTTGTCTCGTCCCATCTCTATCAAAACTTCTGCTGTGAAGTAGACCAAACGCGGAGAACAGTTTAAGAGTAGAATTTCCGAGAAATCTGAGATCCGATTCTTTGAACTCAGCCATACTCATGCCAACCTAAACACCAACAAATGGATACAAGGACAGAGTGTGGAGATTAAACATGCCTTATTCATTTCCGGATTAAACTTCGGTAAGCGATGTCGGGGACATGGCACAAGCTTGAAGAGTTGTGGTAAAGAGTATAGAAAATTAAATACCTGAAGTACACAAAACTCGCACAATCCGCAATAGAATCACAGTCTATCATAACTTATAATAACGGGCTAAGGGCTGTTTACGTTTTTTTGTGTGTGTGTGTGTCTGTCTGTCTGTCCGTTACGAAATTCGTAGGGAGAGTTCCAGCCAACCTCTTGAGCCCAAATTTTGCATAGTACATCCTAGCAGCAGGAAAGTCTATTTTGCAAAAGCACAAGCGGATCCGATAAGTGGATCCCCTAGAAATTGCGCGTGAAACGGGTCCACTTAACTTCTGACCAGCAAAATTGGGTCCGTATATAATTTTTTTGCAAAGTCGTGCATATATTTGACAAGCTAATGTACAAGCCATGGACTTTAGCCCAGAAAATTCAACTGAAGTTAAATACTTTACGAAGATGGCGCCAAAAAGAATCAGTTGCGTAAATGTTCAACTTCCCAAGATTTTACGTGATCACTTGAGAAGGTTTTTGCACAGAGATGTAGCCCACGATGATTATTGCCATTATAGCGACTACCAAGCCACAAATAGTCCACAAACCTATTCAAATTTGCATTTACTCTTTTGAGAAAAGTTTCATCCCCTTGAGAATACCGGTCTCACACAAGAAAGCTTTAGGAATGAGTAGCTGTTTACAACTTATTCGTGATAGCCTGCATAACGCGGTGAGTTTCAATGTCACTATTATGCGGGAATGAGTAAGGCATACGGAAAGTAGGGCCAGTGCGAGCCTCTGCGAAGCAGAGGTGGCGCACTGGTGAGAACAATAACGAGCGATGGCCGTAAAGTACAGTCGAGTAGATTTAGCGGTAAATATAGTGTGCTTGCACAGAAGGTGAAATGCGGTGAAATTTGCGCGTGAACAAGTAGCCACGTCAGTACCGCGGTATCTTGCGCGCGCAATTGGCCGACGTCACAGTCGAAACTATTTCTTCACGCGCCGATTTCACCGCATTTCACCTTTTGTGCAAGCACACTATATTTACCGCTAAATCTACTCGACTGTACCTGTGGATTAAGGAACAGTATCATGGTCTTGCTAAAATGACCAAGAATTGATACGACGGCTAGAGTCATCCCTGCCCAATAACAAAATCTACCACAAACAAAAACTCGTGCTGGATACTAAAACTAGGGTTTAGTGAGATGCAGAAAGGGAAATCTGGCATCACTTATTATTGTATTGATAGAGAGCCAATGTACACGTTAAAAAGGGTATCAGAAAGTAGAGTGACAGCAAATGGTCCCAATACTGTTCTTCTACACGCGTAACCTGAATGTGAGATTGATTTGATAATACGACCGATACCGATAGTCTATACGTTTACCATGAATCTTGGAAGATACGTAGCAGATTAGGTAATGAATGACGCCGACTCTGAGCGCACATACACACTTGAACAGGACACGTGCTCAAATCTACACCTGGCTGCGCAAAGCGCGCCCCATGACCCGGCGCCAAATTAGCCAGCGCGCATGGTTTACGATGCCGGAGCACGCTAGGTACAGACTTGATCTTTAGGTTTCAGTGAAAATTAAGAGCTCCTCTACAATGCCTTTTTCAAACATTAGTCAAATGAAACGTTTTATCAGGATGGACTGAGGCATCAATACTTCTTTGGTTTCTAACGAAAAGAACTGGATAGAAGTTCTAAGATAGCTTTCAACAAATCAATCAACAAAGAAGTTCTGAGCTGGTCTCGTTAGAAGCCAACTTAGAACTCCTATCCACTAGTCTTCAATTGGACTTGCATCAAACGCTGGATAGAAGTTATGAGAAAGTACATATCGTGTGACTGGCACTATACGACACGTTTATGGGCAAAGACTCGGTCGTAAGGACAGAAATCAACAATACCTACAATACAGCTTTAGCCGCCTATGTCAGACAACTTTCATGAATACTCTCTCCAGCTTCTTAATGAAGAAACTGTGGTAAATGCAGAAGGTGCACTTTTTTAAAAACGTAAACGAAGAGAAATCTTAGAAGAGACCCCTACTTCGCAAGTGTGAGCCTTCAATTACCATGAGAAAGCGCTGAGCATATACGGAATATCACCTTACGTTAGATTTGAGGTGTTAATATGTGGAAGACCTCCAGGGAAGACAAGTGACAGCATTCATATAACCTATTTACGCGTAGAATAGAAGTCCACTATGTCTAGCGTGCCCCAACAGCGAAGATCCTGCGCGCCGGAGAAATTCGCACTGGGGCATGGGGCGCGCTTTGCGCAGCCATGTGTAGATTTAAGTACGTGTCTTGAACAGGCAATCCGCCGTGGAGCTCAAGCATGAACAAGTGCGAAACAAAAAAAAATAGACTCACTCGGATTATATATTTTTGTTTCGAAAATCCAGAATTAATCACAAAAATCACTCCATCAATAGTCAATGATGTCTCAGCAAGTCGAAAAGAGCCAAGCACTAGAGTGACTAAATGCATCCGCACGAAAAATTGAAACCTAAACCTGAAAACGAGGAACTTACAACAACATAAAAGCCAACGCGACAAAGAGCAACGCGGAAAAGAAAAAAACGGGAAGAAACGCGGAGAAACAGCAAAATCAAAAAAACAACGACTAAAATATGAAGAAAGAGCGTAAACAGAGGACTCATCACCGTGGAGCTAGACGTTTGCTTGCTACGCGCCAAATCGATACGCAGCCTGCTCCGGAGCCCTCCCATTTGTGCTCCGGGGCCCTCCATTTCTGCTCCGGAGACCTCCCATTTCTGCTCCGGAGCCCTCCCATTTTCTGCTCCGGATACCTCCCATTTTCTGCTCCGGATACCTCCCATTTTCTGCTCCGGAGACCTCCCACTTGTGCTCCGGACCCCTCCGATTTTCTGCGGCGCGGCTATTCCAAATCTGGCGGACTCGCGCCGGGCAAATTTCTCCGGCGCGGCTCTGCCAAATCTGGCGTACCTCCGGAGCAGAAATGGCGTACCTTTGCAGCAGGGCCGGAGAAGCGTCCCATTTGCCTGCCAGTGATGTCACCGCGACCTACAAGAAGGGACCGCCCATTTGCCCCGCTCTCATTGGTCAACTGGGTCCGGCGCGACTCTGGCAGTTCGACTGTCCGGCGGGGGGGGGGTCCGGTCGATTGTCTGAGTCTGGAACACTCCCAGCACAGTGCGGGAACTGTGCGGGAACTATTCCGAAACATGAGAATCAGTATGAACCCAGCCTAAGCCCTGAAGTCGTAATTCAATGATGCCCACACAATGCAAGTGGGCGGGGCTGGTGAAAAATTTGAAGCACGATTTCAGGACCTACGCCTCAAATTGGAAGGTGGGACTGGGGCTATAGTGTATTTGGAGGATTTACTATCTAACAGTATTGCAATGATAAGGGTCCATTTTGCTAATCCACTGTCTTCAAAATTCAGAAATAGCTTCATGGTTTCCATCACTTTACAAGTTATCTCAGAAAATTGTTACGTAGCAAGGTTTCTAAGTGCAAGCAACGATTATGAACGATGCATAAAAGTAATTTATGTAGGTAGCTATCCTTTCAGCGGTAGAAGGACTAAGTTACCTTGAAATCCAAGCCGACGCTGATTTTGGTCGGAACATTGTCATGATAGACATGAATGAACGTAGTTGTTCTAGCATCAAGCATTTTTCCAAAACTAACGCTCCATTAAGAAAAGTCGCGCCCTGAAAGAAGCGTTCTGACGCTTTCGGCGTTTTTTCTGCTCTTTTGGATGAAGCATGGCATATTTCTGAGGAAGCCCTAAGTACTCAATGAGTATCACTTCTGTATTAAGCATGTCAAATAACTGCTTTGGAGAAAGTTTTGGCAAATTCGGAGGTTCCTAAATTGTGTCTCAAGGAAAGTGGTCATTTTCACACATCTCAACACAAAGCATTACTTTTTTTGGCCCACAAGGCAACACTCCCTTCAAGTAACCGCCAAGCTATGGAAGTGGGAGCCAGTCAAATTCTCTCTTGTTTAATTTTCGCTTTCAGTGCTTGTGTTACTGCTGTCATAAGTCAGAATAAGAATTTAAAATTAAGAGAGTTTACCAAATACTTGTAACTTTGTCGCCTTTCTTGTGATTTGTCGCCAATCTATGTAGTAGCGCAATTTAGCACACTAAGGAACCAATATTTGCCATTACCGAATTGGGAAAACGGGTATATCTTGTTCTAAAAGAAACGATTTCTGGTAAAGTTTTTTCTGTGAAGAAAAGAATGTTTAGCGGTTTTAGCGATGTGAAAAACGTAGTGTACGAATGCTTTGAAGGTGAGTTTATGGGATGTGGCGCAACCCCGATGAGGTCTGGCAGGCAGATCTAATTGGAGTTATGCCCCATCAACTTAAATAAATAGTTCAATAGCCCAAACCTCTTAATTCCCGCAGGTCTAATTTGAGTCTCATTTTTCTCCTTTATTTGTAACAGTTGCTAAAATCATAACCACTGCAAGCGAAATACGAACACGATTTTGAATTCCTGACTTTAATTTACTTTCGTACTTTGGAGGTTACCTGAAGTGGGATTTCTCGTGTGGGCAAAAAGGGAGTATTTAATGTACTGAGTGCAAATACACACAATGGTCGGCCGCCTCCTTTTGGCGTGGGGGTGACACTGGGTGTAGAACTGCGATGCACAGCCGAGTGTATACTCTGGCAGGGCCTCCTAAGCTGTGAAGGAGTTCGACGTTTTTGGTTTTGACCGGATGTACAGTATACACAAGGCTGTGCATCGCAGTTCGACACCCAGTGCGCTAAAGCAAGACGGGCCAGATCCACCACCGTCTGGTTTTCTGGTCGGTAGGCAGTTCTCCCCGCTCCAATCCCGGGGTTAGCGATAGCCCCGTGGAAGTCAAGAGTAGGGCTAGTAAGTCTGCTCTTGTAGGGGAAAAATTCCATTACTCTACCAGTTTGAAAATTAGAAAGAAACCCTGTACATCGGATCCCACCTACGGCGCCGGGTGGTAGTAAGAACGATGTCAGGGTCTTCAGGGCGCCTTTTGTATTGGACAAAAACGACACGTCTGCCCGGACGACACGCCATGGAGACTGCCTCATGCTCTGCACCTATAACGCCAGGACAGTCTCCACAAACTCCGATCACCACTATCTTCTCGACGCTACGGAGCACATCAAGTACCACATCATCGCTTTGCGGGAAACGAAGAGCAGGAAGAAGGACGTGCGATAGATGAGTTATGGGACGCTCATCATTTGTGGTGAGAAAGTTCCCTCAAAATGTTGAAAGTGTTGGCTTTGTCGTCCACCCATCTATCGTCCATCTTGTCGATTCTGAGATCCTAACACCTTGACTAGCCATCCTACGACTACGACCTCCACGTCAGAAGACCATCAGCATCATCATCTGCTACTCAACAACATCAGCAGGTAACGATTTAGAACCAGATGCTTTCTGCGAAGACCTGGAGGAGGTTGTCCGCAACGAGAATTCCTTCTACAAATTCGTTGTGGGCGACTTCAACGCGAAAATCGGGATGCCACTAGAGAAGGAATATAGGACCGGGGGGGGGGGGTTGGATATGGGCTCCGGAACGAAAACGGCAACAGTCTCGTTGAGCTTCTCTCCGCCGCACGACTTTTCCATGGAAATTCCATCTTTGCGGAGAAAGAACACGCCGGTGGATATGGGAATCGTCCAACGGAACGACTCACGAGGAGATCGCGGGCTTTGAAAGGATTGCGAGCCTGTGGAGAGTGCGCATCAGTGACTTCTGAGAAGAACTTGGAACGCATTTCGAAAACCATCAAGGAATTGCTCGAAAGAAGAAGACTTCTGAGGCATAATTTGAGTGCAACCTATTTCGAGCGATTGAAAACCAATGCCAGTTGCAGAAAGCTTTGCAGTAGGATCTCAGGAAGTACAAGCAAGCCACGATACTGGAAGCAGCCGAAGAAAGACGAAGTCTCAAGAAGTGTCGAAGGGACCTCTGTGAGTATCACGTACCGCTGGCTGCACCATTGAACAAGACGTCCGACTTCTTCCCGATATAAGATGGAATCGATCACGAAGAACTTCTACACCAACCTCTTCCACTCATCAACACCCGTGCCGATGCCCGTTCCCCGCTGGAGAAGTACCACCACGAATTCTACCTGCTGAAGTGCCCACGGCGATTCAGACCGTGAAGACATCCACAGCTCCAGGACCAGACCATCTTTCCGTCGAGTTTCTGCGAGCCGGAAGACAACGTCTACACGAGATTCTCGCCTCGCACCTGACATCTTACCTTCAGAAGGAAAGGATTCCCGACCGTGGAATGGAGAACGTCAAGAACCGTCCATCTCTTCAAGAAGGGTGGATCTTCAAATACCGTCCAATATGCCTGGAGTGTACCGTGCAAGCTTTTCACGAAAATTATCCTCCCTCGCATATCTATGACATTGAATGAAGCCCAACTTCAAAAACAGGCTGGATTTCGCAAAGGATTCAGCTGCATGGACCACATCCACACCGTTTCGAGGGTCATAGAAGTCTGCCGGGAGTACCGACTGCCTCTCGTCCTAACCTTTGTCGACTACGAGAAAGCCTTTGACAGCGTCGAAACCAACGCCATCCTGTCTGCGCTAGTTGATCAAGGAGTGGACTCAGCTTATGTGAAGACCCGACTGCTATAAGGACTGTATAACGACGATATAGCCTCTTCCATCGTCCCCTGACCATCCCAGTTGGGAAGGTGTCCGACAAAGCGACATTATTTCACTGAAGCTGTTCACCGCGGCCTTGCAGTGGGTGATGAAGTCACTGGACTGGGAAGAGAGAGGCATACGAGTTGATGGGAGATCCCTATCCAACCTTCGGTTTGCGGATGACATCGTCCTCTTCTCGAGCAGTATCACTGAAGCAGAGACGATGCTGAAGGATTTGAACGAAGTAGGGAAGAAGATAGGACTGCGATTAAATCGGAAGAAGACTCAGTTTATGAAGAACGCTTTTTGTGAAGATGCAGAAATGGAATTGGTAGGCACCTCTATCATGAAGACGAATGCCTACGTGTACCTCGGACGTTCGATGAACATGGAGAACGACTTGTGGAGAGAACTTAACAGGAGAACAAAAGCAGCTTGGGCCGCTTTCGGGCCTCTGAGGGAAGCCACTGACCAACCGACGGACCCGGAGCTTTGCCCATCTGTTCGACTCAAGCGTTCTCCCAGCGCTCTGTTAGGCAGCTGAGACTTGGCCCGACACTGTAGCCGCGTCGAAAGTTCTACGGACCACCCATAGAGCGCTTGAGCGCAGTCTTTTGAAGATGAGCCGACAAAAACAATACCTTATCGGACTTCGCGGTACGGATTTGATGGCAGTGGATCGGCAGAATGGACCCCTGTCAGATTTTGGTACTGTTAGGTAGTAGGCCTCCCAAGTACATCGTAGCCCTAACCCCAACCTCCGAACCAAGCGCTAAGTTCTGTTAAGGAGCTTCAAAACTCCGTCAGCCCCATCCACTTCCATTGAATAGGCGTTATTGGTGGCAGTTTGAAGCTTCTTTTCGAGATTTAGTGCATGATTTGAGGGGTGAGGTTGGGGCTACGGTGTACTTGGGAGGCCTACTACCTAACAGCACCAAAATCTGACAGGGGATCCATTCTGCCGATCCACTGCCTTTAAGAAGAATGTCCCGTCTTCGTGACCCAGCGGAATTCGTTGCGAAAGCGAAACATCGATGGGCCGGTCAATAATGAGAAGAACAGACGACAGATGGACATTAAGAACATCGGAGTGGATTCCTCGCGAAGCGAAACGTCCCCGAGGAAGACCTCCAACAGATGGGCAGACGTTCGTGGAACGGATGGACCAGCTGAGAAATCAGCTGGATACGATTTTCGCCCTTGGAACCCGTGGACGCAGCCACCGACGACAGCCAAGAAGATCGAGGATGTCCGAAGCGAGGAACAGGAAACAATGGAAACTTCTGTACTGGTGCTCGCACGATACGTGCCATCTAAGTATCCAAGTAAGTATTGAGTGCAAAAAAGATTAGCTAACTACCTTCAAAACAAAGTTAATTATGTTTGAGAATGACTATCCGTTTGGATGGACCAATATTTGGAAACCTCAGAACTCGCTACAGCTTATTCCATAGGGGTTACATGCTAATTACGAGCATTTTATTGATTTTGCTTGATAATGCCTCATGTTATGCCATTGCGACTATCGTTCTTTCTCACTTGCTGCATTTCTGGCGTGCTTCATGTAGCTAATATGTTGGCAAAATGCAACACTTAGGCGCTGACGCTGAAAGGCAAAATGTTTGCCAACCTGTTAGCCATACGCGCCAGGTCAGAGGAGCAGAGCAAGAGTGCAATTCTGGAATGAATGATAAGCGGACATTTCTTTTCAGATTCTCGAGGTCCCTTATCATAACATCATCAAGAATGATAGATTTTAGGGTGTAATCCATTTATTTTGATCCATGGTCAGTATGGCGTCGTGTGATATTTCGACAGCAATTATTGCTCTATTGATGTTATCCCTATGCGTCGATATGAGATCAGAGGAGCAGGATGAGTATGGATACGACCAAGATCAAAAGGAAGGTGACGACGGACCGCCGGATGATGCGCATAACACAAACGTTTCCAAAGAGAACATCATCAAGCGTATGTCTTACGTTCCAGCGGTTGTACATAAATCTGCACTCGCGTTTGACTTTGTATCATTAAGCGCTGGTTAAATGGAAAATTCCCGGCAACGTTGAACTCATACAAGATTACGAATTCTCATATCACCCTCATGTCGACATCCAGATTAGAGATGCCGAATGTTACTGTAAGATCTTACTATGAGAAAATCTGGAAAAGTTATGAATGTTATACAGTTGTTTTCAGCGTCATTCACCAGGTCAACTTTCACCATATATTTGGGTGCACTTGATTACCATAACTGCTGGCTCTCGGAAGTACACGTCAAGAGTGATGAGTTTGACTACGATATATACACATCTACTCGCAATTACAAGGTCATTTGTGTACAGTAAATTCCAGAACCGAAGTTCACAGATAGCACGATTTCTAATACTCTGTATAATCGGAATTGCTCCAATACAGCCGACAGCTCCTGTTCAGCACCGCAATCGGCAGTAATGAAGTAAAACTACCTATCATACATTGCAACTGTTTATCGGTCGTGCTGCGGTGGGTAGGGAAAAAGAACTCAAGCTGAAGATTTCCAATAATCCCCAAAACTTTGTGAAAACGTAGCAGTCTTGAATGTCATCATAGCTGAAGCAACATACCATTCGATAAGTGTCCTTGTTCTGGTTCTTTTTAGGAAAAGAAACAGAACGCTACGAAGATTTTCAAAGACATGACCCTTCCCCCAAAAATGACCAGAACTAACAGTAGCAACTACACAACTTCGAATGTACGAGGCGATAAATTTTCGTCACGTTTCTGTTGACAGCATGAAGGTGCGCAAATATGAGGTAGCTGGAGAAGAAAGACGCAGGGACAGTGATCAGTCAACGTAAATGTACCCTTTGATTCAACGAGATTGGCGGTTGGAGCGACCGTTCGTGCCCGCGAATTCTGCGCCTCTCGCGGGCGTTTTCCCTAATCATTCTCTAGCCTTAACCACGCCTCGAAGTTAGCATTCCAGCCGCCAGTCCTGTTGAATCAAAGGTAAAGCCGTGTCAGTTGGCGACAGTTATATTGCGACCACTGCTCAAGCAGTTCGGCACACGATTTCGGACTTCCTTCTTCTTTCTAACAGATTTTCTCCTGCCATATGCTAGTTTCTCAACATTAAAAGCCATTCACCAGAAAACTAGTATGATTTCGTTTCTAAATAGCTAAGACTTGCAGACGCGGAGATGTGCACGTTGTGACAGCTGACATGACTATCACGTTGTGGCAGGACCCCACAACCCATTTTATTCTTTCACAATACAACCTACGGGATAATGAACAGGAGAGAATAGCGATGCCAAGCTCCGCTCCTATCACCAATCAGGGGCGGTACGTTGAATCTCCCGTTCGGGTAGGTGTTCCCGAGCAGGTCGTAATCCAGTCAGATGCAAGCGCCACGCCCATGATGCGCGAACGTGACCGCCTGACCGTGCAAGAGCCCGGTCAGGCCGGTCAGAATCGGGTAGGTCTGCAACCTAGTCATCTGCCTGATCTCTCTTGACCATAAGTTGTTTGAAATATCGCGTTTCTATGATTAGCTGGACAAAAACGTTAGTAAATCGAACAGCTCATTCTAATAAGCAAGTAAGATCTGTAAATTGTCTTTATGCAAAAGATTTATCCAATGTGTGATTTTATATGATTTGATTGTGGGGTTTAAGAGGATTTTCCCAGCCCGAGATCTGAATCTCTTGTAAAATTCAAAAAAATTAAATTAAACCTCAAATCAGACAAGTCTCTTGCATGAAACAATGCTCGAATCTTGTTCGCTGATTAGTGAATGAACCGTTCGATCTACTAACGTTTCGGCCACCCACTTATAGAGACCGTTCGCACAATCTATAGTCAAGCGAGACGGGCTGGTAACCAGGCATTGCAGCAGCCGGTTCTGTCCAGGCTCTTGACGATCAGGCGCCCACTCATACATACCGCCCCAGAACAAAAATGCAACTTATAAACTCCACATGCATATTCACACTTTCATAACCATACTCTCAGATGATTGCCGGGGCAGGCGACCATGCGATTTTTGGGCAAGCGGGCCCGGAAAAGTTCGCTGATTTCTTGCGCTCCGCTTGCAGAAATTTGGAAGAATGTTGGCCAATTTTTAGTGATGCTTGAAGAACAGTTGCGGCCCACGCCCCAAAATTCTGCTGACCGCCTATCCCGGCAATTATCTGAGCTTTTGAAGCAACATGTCAGCATATGTGTTTACTGGACACAACCCCTACACGCGTTTAACGAAATCGCATGAGGGCACAACCCCGTTACCAGAATTTGGGAGTGGAAGAAATTTTAATCTTTTCCGTAATTTTCGTACGCTTGCAAAATCACAATTTCTGCAACCTCTTTTGACCACACACATCCAAATTCATGCACTTATAGCCAGCGTTATGCATCTTCACTTACAGTGCACGCTCAAAAGGTTAACCACATAGGCTAATTGTTTTCATTCTTTCAATATCTTTCCGCAAAGTTTGGGATGAAAACAAGAAATTCAAGTAATTCGATGCATGCAGATGCTCCTCTTTGTCATTGTTATACAGTTTTTCAGGGCTCGCTAATCGGTAAGGGCAACAATATTATGAATTTCGTCTCTGTTGATCACTGTTTCCAGGAAGTGAGTTGTAGAATGTTGAACAAAGCATCGGATTGATTCTAGAGTGTCTTAAAAAAGTCCACCTTTTCGTTGTCAGATTGTACGCTTAAGTAATTGCAAAGATTGGATAGATATCACAGTGTGGATGTTGTTTGTCCCAGGACGAAATGTACTTAATCATTGTCAGCTCATGTATCTCAGCGAATGTAGGATGCCGTAAAGACCTAGACGATGAATGCAATAACTTACCCTTTGATTCATAGGAGTGGTGGGAGAAGGCGACCGCCCCCGGAGAAACGCAGACTGCGTCCAAACAGTCTAATCAGTCCCTAGGCTTGATTTACGATCAAAACCTCGCCTCCCACGCGCCACTTCCGGTGAATCAAACGGTAATCCCTTTTTCATCTTTGTACAACAAAAAGTCTCCAGTGAAGATTTGCGGTTGCGAAATTTCTAGCAATTTCTATGTACAAAGCTGAACGTCTGTCTATTATGCCTTATCGATGTTCGTATGAAATAATAATCATCACCTTTACCAATTTTTTCGATTCGTTAGGGTTGTTACCGGGAGGAGGGAGGAGAGCAGGGAAATGTTGTGCGAAAACGAGGCGGAGTTATTCTCCCATATAGGTATGTCGGCAAGGTCAAGGTGGAGTGTGGCGTGCCATACCTGGGGGTCGTACTGAGGGGTTGGGGAAGGGGGGATTGTCAAATAAGCCCTGTGGGCCAAGCCTCGGCGAGTTCGGGGTTACCAAATATTGAACTCTCCAAATGAGATAATCATTTCAAACATTTTACCTTTGTTTCAAAGGTGAGTTGACTATTTCTGCACTCAATACAAGGAACTACTACTTCTTTGCTCACACAAGGGATCTCACTGCGAATGACAACCAAACTATGAATGATGAGCAAGCCAAAATTATTTCAGATTAGAGAGGACCAGTCAGGCTCAAATCACTTTTATGTAGATATGAGGCTTATCTTTTGAATATATTTATCCCTGTCGCCTTCTTTTGCAATTTACATTGTAGCGCAGACTTAGGCGTTACCGTAATTCAATATTTTCGCAGCATTTTCCAATTGCATAGGTAAGGGTAATATCTTATATTTCACACTAAATTTTTTCCTAAAAGAAACAATTTAGATGATGTCCCTATTGCGTAAAGAAGAAGGTTGCAAAAGCAACGATGTAAAAATGCAGTTATTTGAAGCGTGGCTGCCACAGCTTTTTAGGGGTTGTGCCATACCTCATTTACTTACCTACATAGAGAATTTTGAGAAACAAATTATGAACAGTTCGATAGCAAAAATCTCGTAGTTTTTGTAGAAGTGATTGGAACTTTATTCGTTCTCTTTCGTTTAAGCAATAGTTGCTGGAAGTACAACCACTATAAGCGAAAATGGGACAAACGAGATCTTGGCTAACTCAATTCCATACTTCTCAGACACTTTTTCCGACGGCCCGCGCGCCTTGAGCGTGCGAGCGCTCATGCCTCCCGCCGCCCGTGGAATGAAGGTACGCGGCTCGCTCGCTGAAGGCGCGCCGCTCGCCCGCTCCTTCGAAAGCGTTGTAGGACCCTATTGTGATACAGATAGCAATCCTTTGATAAACTTCATATTTTGTCATTGAAATACAACCTCATACCCTCAGATTTATTGCCAAACATGTGTGCAGGTATGATTATGGCAGATTTATTATCCAAAGACTTACAGAAAGACATAATACAGAATCAAAAGCAGAACACAACAGGCAACAACTATAAAATCATCAATACCTTTTACGCTAAGCCCCTACCGAATACACGTAAAGCATAACAGCCATGCTGATACTGAGAAAGCACTGATAGACACCGGTAAGAATGACTTGATTAAGCAAAAAAACCCCGGAATCCTGTCAGAATCATGACACTGAGGCAGTGAACACGGAGATCTTGATGAAAGTTTGAAGCAAGGTACCATTATATTACGAAAGATGAAACACTAAAGAGAAGACACTGAACAATACTTGTAAAGAAAACACAAAAAGAAAAAATCAGATTGAATCAGGATGAATTGAATTGAATCAATCCTAAATCAGGTTGAGCAAGTCAAAGCATATATGACATCCCAGAATGTGCAGCCGGACTGTCATGCGATTAGCAATATGCCATAGCGAGTGGATGTCCGATCCTAACATGCAATTCAAACTGCCGTAAGTGACTTTAGCGCGTAATACGATATCTAATCTGATAAACTCCTAGAAAGAATTTGTATGTTTTTATCAAAAACAATGTACTCGTACTTACGTAATAGATCGCTTCGTTAAACTCCTGGCGATGCATCTTCGATAAAATTAAACGGGCTGCCCTGTCAATGTGCAAGATTCCGTTCTCAACGCATTCATGAAGTGATCTAAGCAACGGAAGAGGCTGAACTCCTCGTAGGGGAGTTTCAACGTGAAACTCGCGTCTTTCGTATACGTTACCTGAAAAACAAAGTCTAGGAAACATAACAGAAAGGAAAAAAAGCAAAAGCTATGAACCTTGTGGAGCTTCTAATTCCATCTGGATATCTGAGGGTGCCGCTTCGTCTTCGACAATATTTTCCACAAAAGGATTCTCTCTACTGAAAACGAAACTACTAGAGCTAATAAAACCAGATAACAAACATACCCAGTGAGACATGGTGGAAAAACAGGTCTAGGCTTCGCATACGTTTGTGTTCCCCCAGATTTACGCTTGAGACTGACCGCGGCCCGATACATCTTTCAAAATATTGTAATATCAGGAAAAAACATAGCAAACAACTCTGGTGATGGCACCAAAAAACCACTCTGCACGAAAACGTCTTCCTGCATACTAGTTACGGTAACGGTAGGGGCCGAAATCACAAATTGGCAAATGTATCTTTTCCCGTGCTTTGCTTAGGCAAAAGCCGCAGCAGGGTGTGTAGCGCACGGCGGTGGTCGTGTGTGCAAAGCTTCAGATCGTCCGAATCGCAGTACACCCGTTTCAAGCAGAACTACGTTTTACATCCGCTATCGTGTAGCTACCGTAATCCGAGAAAATGACGCTACGGTTCAAAACCAATGTGATATTCAGCATCAGCGGGCCGAATAACCCCTCTGGGCCAAGTTTCGGGCAAATCTATGATGTTGGCCCCCTACCGTATACCAACCGTAACCGTGCATGGAGGCGTTTTCCTGCGGTGAAAAGGTGATATTCGTGATCAGCGCCTCAGATAACTCCTCTAGGCCAAGTTTGAGCGAAATCCATGACAAAAAAATTTTGGGGCCCGGATAGCCGAATAGCGGACGCAATACGGACGCTAAGATGCTACGGAATAGGGAGCACATGGATGACAATGGCTGTACACATGTGAACCAGAAAAAATACAGGAGAATGGAGACGATTAGCCGGCGAAACGGACAAGCAACCAACGATGCGATAAAAAATGCAACCTCCTACGGCTAACAACGAATTCAAAATGATGCTTACGCGTCTTGTTAAGTTACATGTTCGTTGTTCTTACATATTTGTTGATGGCGCGCCGCTCGCCCGGTCACTCAAGATGGCGCGCCGCCCGTCGAAGGCAAGGCGCGCCGCTCGCACGACAGGCTTCGATGGCGCGCCGCCCGTCGGAAACGAGGCCACGCCCACAAATCTAGGCGCGCCGCTCGCACGGTAGGCTCATGAAAGCGCGCGGGCCGTCGGAAAAAGTGTCTGAGTTTGATGGTGGTTATTCAAAGTAGGATTGTTGAGTGGACAAATAGGAAGTAGTGTTTTGTGGTGAGTACAAAAAGAGGTAGCCAATTCGCATTTAAAATAAACCAGTGCGTCACCTCTGCTTCGCAGAGGCTCGCACTGGCTCTGCTCTCTAGGCCCTACTCATTCTCGTATAATGATGGCATTGGAACTCACCGAGCAATGCCGACTATCACAAACAAAATGTAAACAACTACTCATTCCGAAAGCTTTTTTTATGGAAAATCGTTGATTTCGCGTGGATGAGACTTTTTGCAGGAAAACAAATGCAAATTTTTTTTATAGATTCTTGATTTTCTCATGGCCTTTACAGTTATAATAAAAACAGCAGTCACCGTGAGCTACGTGAGCTACAACTTCGTGCAAAATTTTTGTCAAATGGTCTGGTAAAACCTTGGCAAATTGATCATTTACTCAGCCAATACTTTTTGGTGCCGTTTTTGTAAAGTAATGGACTTTTAATCACTTTTTCGAGCCTAAGTTCATGGCTTGCACATTTACGTGGCACAAACAACCACGACTCTGAAAAAAGTGGAATTACGGATTCAATTTTGCGGCCCAAATGCAAAGTGGATCCGTTTGACACGCAGATTCTGAGGGATCCACTCAACGAATTTGCTCGTGCTTTTGCATGTTGGACTTTCATGCGGGTAGCATGCGCTGTGCAAAATTTGAGCCCAGGAGGTTGGCTGGAACACGCTCCACGAATTTCGTAACAGACACACTCTCAGACACACACACACAAAGTCACGTAAACATTCTTAGCCCGTTATTATAAGTAATGATAGTTAATCATGTTTTAAAATGGCCACTTCACTTGGGTGGCCCATTTATTGGGAAATCCCAGATTTAGCTAAAACTTAGCCCACAAGAATTATTTGACATGATAATCACAAATATGTTATTAATTATGCTTGGTAAAGCCTTTATGTCATGCCTACAGCAGGCATACGAAAATGGGGTGGGAGTATCGAGGCAGAAAGGGGAAGGGGTCGTATCCGGCGGTTGTGTGCCACATCCTTGCTCGACCCTGGTCTGCAAGGGCCGAGCGAAGGAAGCCGGGTATTCCAACATGCCAGCAATAAATCTCTAATCAAAACATTTAGGGTTATATCGACTGTGTTCCAAGAGCTGACGTAGTCTTTATACGCTTTGAAAGTTCACCGGCTGATCCTTGGGCGATTGATCAGATTAATGTCGATATTCACTTTCAGTTGGGCGTCGGACCTGAAAATGCGTAAGAAATCAATTACCACACTTATGTACTTCAAACAAAATTAATATTTCTAGATATCGATGGCACTTTGAGCATTCTGTTCTTCTTCCATGTACTACATGGTTGAAAGATGCAGCTATGTATCAGATAGGTCCACGAGTTGGTCTTTTCGTCAAGCACCCATACCACTATATGCCGAAAGTGAATGAAAGGATTCGTGATTGGGTTTGAAATGGAGTCAGCAATTGAATTCAAATTTCTAAAGTGCAATACATTAATCTATAATGAAATAAACGATGAAATAACCAATGTTTGAAAATATCATTTGTTTTCAAGATTTCGACATGCTACTACTGCTAAGCCAAGGCGTTATTTCAGTAAGTCCCCGAAACTAAAGCCAGAATTTCTCTTAGACTCAATCTATGGGAGATGATCCGGCAGGTTGATCACGAATACATAGTGTTTCGCATAGTGAGGCCTATTCGTGGAGTTACAATGGATGGTAGGGGTTTCAGGAATCTTTCAAAATTTCGGCCCAGGGGGGGGGGGGGAGAAGAACAAAATGAGAGTATCACGTTTAGCGACTTTTCGAGTTATGATAGGACGGTAGAATGTTAAAATCTCACATTTGTCGGAAACTTTTCGCAATGAGGTTCTTTAACATGCTGATCACAAATATCGTGCTCATTTCTTATAATGAGGACTTTTGGGGATTCTCGGATTCTAAATTGGCTCGCACAATACAATTTCTAGTGCTAGTGAAAAAGACCATCTGGAGCAGAACTTCTAGGAAAATCTGGAAAGTTGTGTAGCAGGGTTTCATGCTTATCATATTGCAAAATTCTTGCAAGATTTTGAAGCTTGTAAATAATGTGAATATATGTTTAAGAAGCACTGGAAAACAACTGTTAGGCTAATTGGCATAACTTACGAAAAAAGCAGCACCGTAAAGTGCGATTTCTGAAGCTAGCAACTCATATTAGCCAATTATTGGCTTGTTAATCCCTTCCGAAATAAACCTCTATATATATATATATAAAACTCAAAAATTGTCTTTTTGGAGAGTATGTGAGTTATAGAAACGCGCGCCGCTCAACCGATTGGGCTGAAACTTTGCATTCAGATGTTTTCGACCCCGGGGACGGTTTTAGGATACTTTTTACTAAAATTTGCAAACTCCTTTTATCGAATTATCGATTTTTAGCACTTTGCAATGATAGTGAGCTCATACCATTTACTATCAAACCAGCTCTACAGAAATATATGAACATGACCAGCATGTCTCATTTTGATGTTATGTCCATGAGCACTATATTTTATGCAGCGATCGAGTTTAGTGCGCAAGTGATCATTACCGCAGTGTACCGTAGTGCGTGTTTTGTGCAAAGGAATGCTCCACTTACAGTTAAGATCAATACTTCCTTTGTCAGATTCATGAACAATAGTAGGGTCGAGACTCATGAGAAGGGCAAGAATTTGCTGCACTGACAGAAAATCTGAGAATGTTTGAGCGGTTGTTTTATACGATGTAAACATCTACTTACTTAGTCATAGTGAGAAGGAAATATCACCAGAATTAGAAGTCCTGTTGTATCCGAAATCAGCTTCAAGCAGCGTGATGAGCAGAGCGAGTAACCGCTTAGCAGCAAAGCAGCAAAGAATTAAGTTCATTATTGTCAGAGTCATTATGGTACTCATCTCTTCTTTGCATGTCAAACCACAATACAACTTGCTCTGCACAAATTTCAAAGTCGTTCCAGACTACGATTGCGCACATACACTTCGGGGCGGGACAGATGTCGTAGGCTCTTTTCGGTGTCGATCGATATCGATTTTATTGTTGTTTTTTTTTTGAACTACGGAACTGGGAGTTTGTACAGGGGTGAGGGGTAAGTGAACATGCTGATCATGAGTACAAGATTAGTTTTTCGAATCATTTTTCACGTTTATCGACTTTATCGATTTTTTGCAAAGTTTGGGCCATGGGGTTGGGAGGGCACTAAGAGCTCGAGGGCATGCTGATTACGAAAACATAATGAATGGTGGGGACAGGGCCGGCAAATGTGCAAAAAATTGGAAACGGCAATCATCACAATGTTTGACAGGGCCGTGCGGAGCCGGGTATGCCAGCTAGTAATCCATAATGGTTCAAACTTCAATCGCCTACTTACTGCAGTAATGAAAAGCGATTGGTAATATCAGTGATGGTGTATGCTAGGAATCCCTAACGAAATCATACAGAAATGAAACCCGATCGGTGACTACATTCCGCAAAGTTCGAGTTGCACTCACCTCTACAGAATGGTACTTAAAGCTTGGCAAAAAGCTTTGTGAGAAGAGAAATAGTAACAATCAAAAAGTGTCTACATACTTTTGAGACATTAAACGCCGTAACTGCAAAACGACGCGTTTTCGCGCCAACAAGTGTAATTCTAATGTATCTCCGGAACCTGTGAGAGTAAATTTTGTGATTACGACCCCTTACCGTACACCTTTACCTAAAAACGCTTCTTTAACGGATTTTTCTTCCATTACTTCTATATGGGTGTTGGGTATTGGCAACCACCAAAAAGTCGACGCTAAGACTGCTTCGATACCAGCGGGAAAAAGAACAATGGACAATTAGTGGTTGGATTTGTCCAAAAAAGTAAAAATCTTCAACTTGGATGATATGATTATCCTATTATCATTACTTATAATAACGGGCTAGGGATGTTTACGTGACTTTGTGTGTGTGTGTGTGTCTGAGAGTGTGTCTGTTACGAAATTCGTAGAGCGTGTTCCAGCCAACCTCCTGGGCTCAAATTTTGCACAGCGCATGCTACCCGCATGAAACTCCAACATGCAAAAGAACGAGCAGATTCGATGAGTGGATCCCTCAGAAACTGCGTGTCAAACGGATCCACTTTGCGTTTGGGCCGCAAAATTGGGTCCGTAATTCCACTTTTTTCAGAGTCGTGGATGTTTGTGCCAAGTAAATGTGCAAGCCATGAACTTAGGCTCAAAAAAGTGGTCAAAAGTCCATTACTTTACAAGAACGGCGCCAAAAAGTATTGGTTGCGTAAATGGTCAATTTGCCAAGGTTTTACCAGACCATTTGACGAAAATTTTGCACAAAGTTGTAGCTCACGGTGACTGCTCACGGTGCTGTTCTTATTGCAACTGTAAAGGCCATGAGAAAATCAAGAACCTATAAAAATTTGCATTTTTTTCCTGCAAAAAGTCTCATCCACGCGAAATCACCGATTTCCCATACAAAAGCTTTCGGAATGAGTAGTTGTTTACATTTTGTTCGTGATAGTCGGCATTGCTCGGTGAGTTCCAATGCCATCATTATACGAGAATGAGTAGGGCCTAGATAGCAGAGCCTCTGCGAAGCAGAGGTGACGCACTGGTATGTAATAACGCGCTAAGGCCGTCTCTTTTTTTTGTGTGTCTGTCTGTGTGTCTGTGTGAAAATTTGTCTGTCACGAAATTCATAGAGGAAGCTGCAGCTAAGCTATCGGGCTGCAATTTTGCATAACATACCGTGCCAGCGTGTAGGCCCACCATGCGCAAGGACGAGCCGGTTCGATGAACGGGTCCCTCAAAATTTACGCGTCAAACGGGTCCACGCGCCTTTTGGCACGCAAAACTGGGTCGCTAATTCGACTTTTTGCAAAGCTGTGATTTGCCTGACAAGTAACTCTGCGCGCCATGAATTCTAGCCCAAAAAATGCTCAAAAAGTTTGCTTTTTTGCGAAAACAGCGCCAGAAAGTGATGAACGCGTAGATAGTCGATTTGGCACGGTTTTATTTGAAAAAACTGAAAAGATTTTTGCACTATAATGTAGCCCAAGGTGACTATTATCCTTATGACGATTACCAAACTAAAATAAATTCAGTGTAATCCGTTCAAATTCGCATTTGTTTCCATGCAACAAAGTTTTTTTTTCACAAAATTACCGATCTTACATGGAGATGCTTCATGAATGAACAGTTGTTTACGAGTCATTTGTGATGCTCATCATCGCGTGGTGAGTTTCAAAGCCATTCTCATGCGAACATAAGAAAGGCATACGGATAGGGAGCCAGTGCGAACCTCCGCGAAGCGGAGGTGACGCACTGGTTTACAATAATGGGCTAACAAGGGAATGGTCAGAAATCGAAGTGGCCATTCCAGACATGCTGCATACCGTTAGATGCAGCATGAAGCGCGACTCTAAACCTGTCTTCCTTACCTGCTTATCGCTTTTCTGGACGAAGCTATAAGCCATTAAATACCATTATTTTGCTAAGAAATCATGTGTGAAATTGAAAATTTAGCCGTACAGAGCCATGTTCGCCTCAATGCTGGGCCAATACATGCCGCTAGCTTACTCAACATTTTTGAAGCCAGAAGCTGAGCTAAAAGCGCAACAATGTGGTCAATTTCGCTGTTTTTATGTATGATTTTTTCACAATGAAACCGCTTGTAACTTCGTCTACAGATGCGGGAAGCAGATAAGGAAGACAGATTCGAAGTCAGCGTTTTATACTGCATCGAATGATACACAGCTTCTCTGGTTTGGCCACTCCGACTTCTGATGTGTGTGTGTGTGTGTGTGTGTGTGTGTGTGTATGTGTATGTGTATGTGTATGTGTATGTGTATGTGTATGTGTATGTGTATGTGTATGTGTATGTGTATGTGTGTGGATTTGTAGAGAGTGTTCCAGCTAACGTCCTGGGCCAAATTTTGCATGCTAGCAGCATGAAAGCCCACTCTGCAAAAGCGCGGGCGGATTCATTGAGTGAATCCCAAACTGCGCTTAAATAGATTCACTTGGTTTCTGACCAGCAAAATTGGGTCTGTAACACGACTTTTTGTAGAGTCTTGGATGTGCTTGACAAGTAAACGCGCAAGCCACAGATCTAGGCCCAAAAAAGTGATCAAAAGTCTTGAATTTTCAATTCAGTTCAAACTTTTAAAATTCTTTCTTCGAACCCTTCATGGATTGAACTTGCTGCAAAAGCAATAATGCTTTTGTAGAGCTAGATTTGCTCTATCGAACGGTATCCCATACCTCTTTCGGGAATTTGTCTTGTCACGATTCCATGACAAGGAAATAAAATGCGACATTATTTTCTTTCCAACCTAGTACTTGTAAGCAGGTCTCTTACTCAGTCGACAGCTACAAGTGAGATTCCCTCAAATTGTAGAGGTATCTGAAATTCTAAGCTTAACTGCAATATTTCTGTTCTTCTTCTTTTGAAGTAAGCAGAGCACAATTTCACGAGCAACTCATTATCTCATTCATTGCGTTCTGTAGCCGTTTATGATCAGCAATCTTGTCGCGACCTTTTACTTAAAAATGCTCTATCCATGCTACTATGCGCAGCTGTATTTGAGCTTCAAGCTTGGTAACTGAATGACTGTGACAAACTTTGTTGAATGCTTTTGTAAGTAAATAGTAGATAGTGTAGAGTTAATGTACGTAGCTTACACGTTCACGGTGCTAGAATCGATGTTTTCAGGAAAAGCACATATTAGGCTGTAATTCCACAGTCATGTTTGAAGATCTTGCAATATACGACACCTAAACTTGAACAGAATTTGCTTCGCTGAAAGCGATGAGTTTATTATTTCCGTTCACGTTTTTCCCCAGATTTCAAGCACGAGAAGACAAGAGCAAATGCATGTATGTATGTTACTATGATACATAAATGCTGGGTGGTGACCAACTGCTCAGATACTCGCCGGGGAGGCGGCCATGCGAATTTTGAGCAAGCGGGCGCCGGATAGTTCGCTGATTTCATGCGGTCCGCTTGCAGAAAATTGAAAGAATGTTGGCCAATTTTTAGAGGAATGCTCGGAAAAATGTCGTGGTTTTTCTATGGATTAGTTGCGGCACAGTGGCCGCATTCTCGCGGACTTACCGCGAGAATATGCAGAAATATTGAGGGGCGCACGGTCCTTTGTGAAGGACCGCATAACCCGTAGGTAGTACCTTCCGCTGAAAGAAGGTACCTCAAACTTGAGTAATTAAACCATCGATGACACCTCTCCCACATAGAGTCTCATCTTTACTCGGCGTATCCCCGAAACTGCGCTAAAAGAGTCCTAGCGCTTGCTAAAACCTTAGCCAGCGCTCGCTGAAAGAAATTATCTGCCGAGCGCTTGCAGAAAATGCTGTATTCCGCTCGCAGAATATGCGACCGTAAAGGAAGTGCCGCCCGCTGAAGGTTCTGCCACGCCTCAAAATTCCGCTGACCGCCTGCAGAAAAGCGCGAGCATACCTTCGATAGTCTAGAGACAGGGCGCCAAAAGTGAAGATTGTTTGAACATCTGACGTCCTAAATAGTGAAGGTTGTTAAAAAAGATCAGAGAAGAGAAAATGACGTAGAACAGATATAAAAAGCAAAAGAAACTGCTGTAAACCGGATAAAAGCGCTGCAATAAGGTTTGAAGCCCTTCACCTGGCGGCTTTTCAGAGTGCAAGTTTTCGTTCCAGTACCAGCAATTCGCAGCACGAGGTCTTGATTTTTGATGCGTCCTTTGAATTTTCACCCCCTCATTGACGTTCCTGTTTCCTGGGACGTTGTCTGGATTGTTGCGCTTATCAATCTGAGCAACAATCGCCCAAGCTGGAAAAAAATCGCTGCGAAAGCACTGAAATAGAGCAAAGCAAAGAAAAACGCACTTTTCACGGTTTTTGCAGAAAATTTCACCACAATGGAAGAGATAGGGGCTGGGTGGTTGTCTGCATAATGAACAGAAGCAAGATCTATAGAATGCACGAAAAAACCGCATGAAATGAGTTAAACTGGAAAAAAACAAGAGATTTTTGAAAACAAGGTTTTTGCCGGATTTCTTGACCAAATTAAAAAATGTGGTTTTGGGACGTTGTCAGCGTAAAAATAGAGAAAGAGCTTCAAAATGATATATAGCTTTTTGAAATTCGGTTCGAAACAGCGAAGAAAAGGGTACCAGAGCCAAATGCCCCGCGCCCCGCGTATGGGGTAGCGAGGTAGCGCGCAGCGCGCGGAAACGCAGACGAGCAGCGGAGACAGACCAGAGCCGACGGGGCATTTGGCTCTGGTAGTAGATCTCCGCGGGGTCTCAACGAAACCCTGCAAAATTATATATCATTCTGATCGTCATAACACGACGAGGAGAACTGACAACGTCCCAAACTTTGAAAATCACTCACTAACGAGATAAACTGGCGTTTTCGTGCGCGACTCTCTGCGCAAATTTAAGCGCAGTTTCTCGTTTTTATTTGACTCTAACAGCTTTCCTAAACTTCTGAAACTCTATTCTGGTCAAATAAGAGGTTAACTGAGGAATTCTGTCCTGAATTCTGGCGAAAATTTCACAGAAACCTTCTTTTCAACGTGAAAAAGCCCATGAAAACGCAAATTCTATGTATCGCTGAGATAAGCTAAAGATATTATTCCTTATATTTGCTTCATTAACATTCGTTCCGATGTAGTCAGAATAATAACATCCGCGGCTTCGCCCCGAATGACTTCTGTTTTTTTCCAGGAGAAGGTTGTGTTTCCTCATAGCCCTCAAAGTGAAGGTTACCAGAGTACGTGGCTCTATGTATCGAGGGTATGAGCGCGAGTTTGCGGACCGCCTGCCCCCGGCGATTATCTGAGTGCTCAGGGGTACCCGGTAACGGTTTCTGACTTATCGATAAATCTCACAGTGGTCGGTATAATGGCAAGCGAGCAGACTACTCAGATGATCGCCGGGGGCAGGCGGTCCGCAAACTCGCGCTTTTCTGCAAGCGGTCAGCAGAATTTTGGGGCGTGGACAAACCCTCAGCGAGCGGTACTTCCTTTACTGTCTAATGTTCTGCCAACGGGTAGCAGCATAGAACTTTCAGCAGTTACTCGGACTCTTTTTACGCAGTTTCGAGCTTACATCGTCGAGCACAGGTAAGACTCTGTGTGGCAGAGGTGTCACCATTGGTTTAATTACTCAAGTTTGAGGTACTTTCTCTCAGCGGAAAGTACCTGAGGGCTGTGCGGTCTTTCACAAATGACCGTGCGGCCTCCAACAATTTTGCGTGTTCTCGCGGAAAGTCCGCGAGAATGCGGCCACTGCACCGCACTAATTTTTACAAAAACCGCGACTGTTCTCCAAGCGTTCGTCTAAAAATTGGCCAAAATTATTTCAAATTTCTGCAAGCGGGCCGCAAGAAAACAGCGAACTATTTTTCTGGTGCCCCCCGCCCAGAAATCGCATGGCCGCCTGCCCCCCGGCGATTATCTGAGAAAAATACATTTGGGTCACTATTTTATAGAAGTGAGGGCACTACAAAACGACTATTATTTCACCTAGACCTTTGATTCATCTAGAGTTTGAAGCCGAAATGTGTGCGCATTTGACTACGCCGAATATCAGATCATTGCCCGGGGAATTTCTACGAGCTTCCACTCAGATAATCGCCAGGGGCAGGCGGCCATGCGAATGTTGAGCAAGCGGACACCGGAAAAATGTTCGCTGGTTTCTTGCGGTCCGCTTGCAGAAATTTGGAATAATTTTGGCCAATTTTTAGACGAATGCTTGGAGAACAACCGCGGTTTTTGTAAAAATTAGTTGCGGTGCCGTGGCCGCATTCTCGAGGACTCTCCGCGAGATCACGCAAAATTGTTGGAGGCCGCACGGTCATTTGTGAAAGACCGCACAGCCCTCAGGTACTTTCCGCTGAGAGAAAGTACCTCAAACTTAAATAATTAAACCAATGGTGACACCTCTGCCACACAGAGTCTTGCCTGTGCTCGACGATGTAAGCTCGAAACTGCGTAAAAAGAGTCCGAGCAACTGCTGAAAGTTCGGTCAGCGTTTGCTGAAAGCGATTATTTGACGAGCGCCTGCAGAAAGTTCTATGCTGCTACCCGTTGGCAGAACATTAGACAGTAAAGGAAGTACCGCTCGCTGAGGGTTTGGCCACGCCTCAAAATTCTGCTGACCGCTTGCAGAAAAGCGCGAGTTTGCGGACCGCCTGCCCCCGGCGATTATCTGAGTAGTCTGCTCGCTTGCCATTATACCGATCACTGTGAGATTTATCGATAAGTCAGAAACCGTTACCGGGTACCCCTGAGCACTCAGATAATCGCCGGGGGCAGGCGGTCCGCAAACTCGCGCTTTTCTGCAGGCGGTCAGCGGAATTTTGAGGCGTGGCAGAACCTTCAGCGGGCGGCACTTCCTTTACGGTCGCATATTCTGCCAGCGCAATACAGCATTTTCTGCAAGCGCTCGGCAGATAATTTCTTTCAGCGAGCACTGGCTAAGGTTTTAGCAAGCGCTAGGACTCTTTTAGCGCAGTTTCGGGGATACGCCGAGTAAAGATGAGACTCTATGTGGGAGAGGTGTCATCGATGGTTTAATTACTCAAGTTTGAGGTACCTTCTTTCAGCGGGAGGTACTACCTACGGGTTATGCGGTCCTTCACAAAGGACCGTGCGCCCCTCAATATTTCTGCATATTCTCGCGGTAAGTCCGCGAGAATGCGGCCACTGTGCCGCAACTAATCCATAGGAAAACCACGACATTTTTCCGAGCATTCCTCTAAAAATTGGCCAACATTTTTTCAATTTTCTGCAAGCGGACCGCATGAAGTCAGCGAACTATCCGGCGCCCGCTTGCTCAAAATTCGCATGGCCGCCTCCCCGGCGAGTATCTGAGCAGTTGGTCACCACCCAGCATTTATGTATCATAGTAACATACATACATGCATTTGCTCTTGTCTTCTCGTGCTTGAAATCTGGAGAAAAACGTGAACGGAAATAACAAACTCATCGCTTTCAGCGAAGCATATTCTGTTCTAGTTTAGGTGTCGTATACTGCAAGATCTTCAAACATGACTGTGGAATTACAGCCTAATATGTGCTTTTCCCGAAAACATCGATTCTAGCACGTGAACGTGTAAGCTACGTACATTAACTCTACACTATCTACTATTTACTTACAAAAGCATTCAACAAAGTTTGTCACAGTAAATCAGTCACCAAGCTTGAAGCTCAAATACAGCTGCGCATAGTAGCATGGATAGAGCATTTTTGAGTAAAAGGTCGCGACAAGATTGCTGATCATAAACGGCTACAGAACGCAATGAATGAGATAATGAGTTGCTCGTGAAATTGTGCTCTGCTTACTTCAAAAGAAGAAGAACAGAAATATTGCAGTTAAGCTTAGAATTTCAGATACCTCTACAATTTAAGGGAATCTCTTGTAGCTGTCGAGTGAGTAAGAGACTCGAATTCCTGGTTACAAGTACTAGGTTGGAAAGAAAATAACGTCGCATTTTATTTCCTTGTCATGAATCGGACAAGACAAATTCCCGAAAGAGGTATGGGATACCGTTCGATAGAGCAAATCTAGCTCTACAAAAGCATTATTGCTTTTGCAGCAAGTTCAATCCATGAAGGGTTCGAAGAAAGAATTTTAAAAATTTAAACTGAATTGAAAATTCAAAATATATCTATCTCCTTTCAACGAATTTCTATATAGGGACCTCCAACTTGACGAACATACCCCCATCAAACACTTGTATGCACAATTGCAGTAATTTTCTTATGGCCATTGGAAAATCGAAATTTGCATGTTTCTGCCAAAGTGATGCTGGGCTGCGCGTAAGTACTTTTATAATACAGTACAACCGCGGATTTTCAGCCTCCTAATGAGTTAGTTCTCGAGAAATATCAAATTTAGCGTTCTTTCTTCTTTTCTTATAAAATTCGATATTTCTCTAGAATTAACTCTTGTAGAAGGCTGAAAATTCCCGATTGCGATTCTCAAGCTAAGTGGTATAGAATTACTTGCGGAAATAGCCCAGCATCATTTCGGCAGAAATATAAAAATTTGTAATTTTTTATATCTAGCCAAGGAAAAATTCCAGCAACTAGCATATAAATAACTAATGAGGGATGTATGTCCGTGGGCTGAGCAAGTTGGAGGTCCGTAGGAATTTTTCGAACGGAGATACGATTTTTTTTCGATTTTTCGGTCATTCCAAACTTTTTAGATTCCGTTTTCGAACTCCATATAGACTGAACTTTGTGAAAAAGCAGTAGAATCATTTTGTAGAGCTTGCTTTGCTCTGTCGAAATGTATACCGTGCGCGTTTCGGGGATTTGTGTTGCAAATCCATGACAAGGAAATACAAAGCGACATTTCTTTTTTTCAGCTCAAAGGCAGTGTCCAGGCTAAACTTAACCCCCTCCGATTAGTGTCGATCCTGAAAGTAGGCCCCAGAAAAGGGGCATCTTTGGTCCGGTTTTCTAACGTTGTCTTTGAGTGGAGATAAGGGGCCTGAAACTCCCTGGCTGGGCGGAGTCTGATATCAGACTGGGACTGCTCACTACCTTGTCAATACGTGCCTCCCGACACGTATTGACAAGGTAATGAGCAGAAGCTGCACACTGCATACTGCAATGCAACTGCACCCATGCAGTTGCAGCTCCTTCCCGCTGGCCTGCCGACGGGGACGAGCAATTCGAAATTCGTCCGGCCCTTAAGACTGGGTCCCCAAAAATTGGGTTTTTTGTGAATTTTAGAGAGTTTGAAGTTCGGAACTGTAATCAGGGCCACGAAAAGGCCCCAGAATGACAAAAACATGGGGGGCCAAATTCTGGGTGGACGCTACCTTTAATAGGCTTCTGTTTGTCGAGCACTGTAAAGTAGTTGCAGACAAGGCTACAGTAGCAACTTACATCTTATAAAGCTGAATGTCTGTTTGTATGTATGTCTGTATTCGAATAGAAATTTTTATTTCTGAACCGATCCGGACCAAACTTGGCACACATACACTTCGGGCCCCGGCGGGTGTCATAGGCTACTTTTTGTCACCGATCGATATCGATTTTATCGATTTTTATCGATTTCTTTGCAGAGTTCACCTACGGGGCTGGGAGTTGACACAGGGGGGGGGGGGGGTAATCGAGCATGGGGATTCCGAATACAATATTAGTTTTTGGGATTATCGATTATTTTTATCGATTTTTTTGCGAAGCTTGAGCTAGGGGCTGGGAGTTTGCACAGGGGGTAATCAAGCATGGGGATTCCGAGTACAATATTAGTTTTCGGGATTATCGATTACTTTTATCAATTTTATCGATTTTTTGCAAAGTTTGAGCTACGGGGGTGGGAGTTTGCACAGGGAGGTAATCAAGCATGCTGATTACGAGTTCGATATTAGTTTGGCGCTATTCGGCTAACCGGGCCCCAAGATTTTTTTGTCGTAGAGCTTGCTCAGATTCGTGTATAAGGGTTATCTTACATGCTGATTACAGATATCACACTTTCGTCGCAGAAAATCTCCCCATGTGGTTACGATAGGTGTACGGTAGGAAGTCAAAATCATGAATTCGGCTGGAATTCGGCCCAGAGAACTTATTCGACATGCTGATTACGAATTTCATACTCTCTCTCTGCATACTGGAACTTCATAGAGTTAGGATGGTTATATACGGTGTAGGGTCGAAAACATAGATTTGCTTCAAACTTCGTCTAGGGTGGTCATTTAGCGCGCTGAACATTAATATCATGTTGATTTCGTAGGATGGTGCATTTTCTTGGGTTACGGTGGGTATAGATGGGTCGAAGTTCCAGATTTGCTCAAAACCTTACCTGTAACGGTTCACAAGTATACTGCTTATGAATATGAAACTTGCTCGCTGTCATAACGCATTAGGGAAGTTATGGTGAGTTGCAGGATTTGAATGGACAGGGCCAATTTAGATCCCAGATATTCATGAAATGGGGAAATGGTCGTTTTGCATGGCGATCTCCAGCGCCATCCTGATAACCTGTCTCAACGTGTAACGCACGTGGCAAATCTCCCTCTCCCTGATTTGCTTAAGGGCCGGGCATACTTCACGCGATTTCAGTCGCGACGCGATTTGGCAATTTGCCAGAAGTCTTCAGATCCAACAATAGCAAATTGCGCATGCATAGTGTGTATAAGTTACTTAGACTGATAAAACGCCCCATCTTTAGTACACTTAAAATTTGCTTACAATAAGTTATGGGCACTTGGAACATTGCCAAATCGCGTCGCGACTGAAATCGCGTGAAGTATGCCCGGCCCTTTAGGCAAAAGCCGCCGAAGGGTGTATCGCACGCGGCAGTGGTCCTATAAGGAAAGCATTACGGTCGTGGGAAACTTTTATACCACACGAATTGCCTTTATCGCGGGGATTGAGCACTATATTCTTTGAACAGCACTTTAGGTATAGTAGCCCTTACCCCACTAGTCGGTCGGTGGACGAATTCAAATTTGAATTGGAGCAGGCCTGTCACGGCAGAGCGCGGCAGGAGACAACGCTCAGCAATTACAAAAACTCAATATGGGTCAAAAACGTTGTAACAATACAAAAACTGCTAAGCAATGCCGAAGAAATACGCAAGTGAATGCGTGAATTTGAACGGAGAGCTAAGGTGCCGTGCTCTGCCGCGACCTGCCTGCTCCAGTTCGAATTCGAATTCGTCCACCGACCGACTAGTGGGGTGAGGACGACTATAATTCCCTGCCAACGTTTCAGGCAGGTTTATGATTTTTACCCGCTGCCACGTGATGACTATGATATTGTCATCAGCGGCTCAAATAACCCCCATATACCGGGGAACAACATCCGTCACAAAAACATTTTGGGGCCCGGATAGCCGAATAACGCCATCAGTTTTTAGAATTATCCTTACTTTTATCGATTTTATTATTTTTTTGTGCAAAGTTTGAGCTACGGGGCTGAGGGGTTGGTGAGGAAGGTAGGTGAGCATACCGAATACTCACGCACCGGGAATAGGTAATGTAGAAGTGGGCACAGGTAAAGGTGTACAGGGATAGAAATGGAACCTTTATCGTTTTTGACAGGGCCAGGCGGAGCCGGGTAAGCTAGTATTATATAGAGAACTATCATGCAACTATGTAAGCAATCTTATATATAAAGCTGAATGTCTGTTTGTATGTATGTATGTCTGTCTGTATGTCTGTCTGTGTGTACCCTCGATATCATCCCATATGTCTTCCCTCAACATGACGTGGATTACGTGGCTTGATGAGGCGCCGCCTCGCCTCGGGCTTGCGCCACGTTGCGTGCGCATTTTCGGCGTGATGTGGCAACAAGAAGAACGTGGAAAAGCCTGCGCCACGTTGTGTTGAGCGCCACGTCGCGCCAAATGATGCGCTCGCAACGTGGCGCGAGCCCGAGGCGAGGCGGCGCCTCATCAAGCCACGTAATCCACGTCATGTTGAGGGAAGACATATGGGATGATATTGAGGTTACGTATGTTCCGAATAGAAAATTCCATTTCTGAACCGATCCGGACCAAACTTGGCACACATACACTTCGGGCCCCGGCGGGTGTCATAGGCTACTTTTCGTCACCGATCGATATCGATTTTATCGATTTTTATCGAATTTTTTGCTGAGTTCACCTACGGGGTTGGGAGTTGGCACAGAGGGGTAATCGAGCATGGGGATTCCGAATACAATATTGGTTTTCGGGATTATCGATTACTTTTATCGATTTTATCGATTTTTTTGCAAAGTTTGAGCTAGGGGGCTGGGAGTTGGCACAGGGGGGTAATCGAGCATGCTGATCATCCCCAAGGGGGGTGATCAGCATGCTCGATTACACCCCTGTGCCAAATTCCAGCCCCCTAGCTCAAATTTTCAAAAAATCGATAAAATCGATAAAAGTAATGGACGATCTTGAAAACTAATATTGTATTCGTAATCTGCATGCTCGATTACCCCTGTGCAAACTCCCAGCCCCGCAGGTCAAACTTTACAAAAAAATCGATAAAATCGATAAAAGTAATGGACGATCCTGAAAACTAATATTGTGTTCGTAATCAGCATGCTCGATTACCCCCTGTGCAAAATCCCAGCCTCGCATGTCAAAATTTACAAAAAATCGATAAAATCAATAAAAGTAATCGATAATTCTGAAAACTAATATTGTATTCGGAATCCCCATGCTCACTTCCCCCCTGTGCCAACTCCTAGCCCTGTAGGTGAACTCTGCAAAAAAATCGATAAAAATCGGTAAAATCGACATCGATCGATAACGAAAAGTGGACTGTGACACCCGCCGGGGCCCGAAGTGTATGTGTGCCAAGTTTGGTCCGGATACGGCGGAGCCGGGTAAGCCAGCTAGTTAGCTATATAAAAAACTCTTAAAAGTTTTAAATACAAAAAACATCATGATTTGGTGTAATATTGGGTACGATCAGATGTCAAGCAACCAAGAATGCAAATCTATGGCTACTTGTGACCTGGGGTTATCATTTTTTACTCATAGAAGCAGAGGAATTCGGTCTCATCATTGTGCACACGTATTTGGACAATGCGAACTGACCCGAATTTTGTCTGCGACTAGATTTTCTGATATTAGATGTGGTTTTCAAATGTGTTACCAAAGACTAGGCTAAACGTGTAAAGACACTTCTCCACATTTCAGTGCTCATAAAGGCAGTGTTTCGGCAAGTTTTCGCTCTTCGCTTTTATGGAGCCTTTTCGCTCTGTTTAACCCATACCTGGGCTTTGCAGCGCGTGAACATGGCAGAAAAGAGTATTTTTGATGCTTTCCATGTCCTCATTGGCTGAAAACAAGGGGAAAGGGGGTCCGGAAAGCTTCCGGATTGAATTCTCGGCTTTCCAGAAGCGCTTTTCCGTTCAGACTCCACTGATGGACTAGTTAGGGGGGGGGGGGGAGGTCTGCCATCGCAATGCTGTAAAATCCCGGTACCCATCATTTTGACAGGACACGGATGCGGTGCAGGAGGAACCAAAGGCCTGCCGCCGTAGCCGTAGGAGATAATTAGGAACGCGAGCGCTGTGGAGAAGATTGGCGAGGATCCAAGAAAACTTGGCAAGGGCTCTATCAGAATGAAACCCTTATAACTCTTCTTGGAATTAACTTTCAAGGATACGAAGGAGAGATTTGGAATCAGTATTGAAATGCGCATTTTTCAGTAATACGCCTAGCGAGTAGATGAAACTCTGTCTTGCTACTCGAGTTCTATTTTTACCAAAAACTGAGCCTTCAATTCACCATTAAAAACTTAAGAATTTCAAGTTCAGTGTTGTGTGAGAGATTTTGAGTGAGGTTCTTAGTGAAGTTTCTGGATTCGAAGTTGAAAGTAGGGAGTTCCAATAGGAAATAATGTTAGCTAATTGTAAGTTGCATATGATGAAATTTTGCTATTGTGTACAGCCTCGAAAGGATTACCACAGTTTCAATGGCAAATCCTTTAATACTCTAGTGTCAAAATTTAGAGTTAGCAAACTGCATATTGCATTTTGACACAAGCCTCCGGATGTGTTTTAATGACCTTTTGATTGCTTTGGTTCATTGACACAAAAGGGCAAACTACTTCTTACAAGGCAAACTATTGCTTGTCTCAAAGAAAAAGAATGAATTTGAGAATTCCGATCTTCAACAGTTTGAAACTTCAAAATTCACAAAACAAAAAGTTTCTATAAGAAAGCTAAATTTTCATACCACTACAACTCCTAATTTTAACTTACTTTTAGGCCCAGCGAATGCGCCTTCCAATTTGCATTACAAATCTGTTCTCTAAATTTTTTAAAGTCATTTCCAAGCAAAGTTATGAAGATTGCTCCCAAAGGATGCCCTTGCCAAGTTTTCTTGGATCCTCGCCAATACCTTTTCCACAGCGCTCGCGCTCCTAATCATCTCCTGCGGATACAGGCGGCAGCCCTTTGGTTCCTCCTGCACCACCCCCACAGGACACTGCCTATAATATAGACATACTTCATGAGAAAAGAGATGTTCACAGCTGAATTCACATTGCTCACAAAAGCTTCGAGAGGCTGCGTATAATCACACTAACACTTCCAGTAATTGTTGTGTCAACTGTTTTTATCGTTGTTGTTTGTCACTTGCGGGAAACTTGGTCCAAAGTGCTCGAACCAAACAGAGCCTTTCAAAATGATACAAATCTCGCTCTCCTTTACAGCCAAACAAATTCCTCATTACTTGATCTAAATACTCGACCACAGAATCTTCGCCAGAACAGTGGCCAATAGGATTGTACTATTGACCGCGGCATATCTTTCATACTGTAGAGCCAGACCTCCGCAACTACATAACATGCCGCCAAAACAACGCATGACACGCTGTAATAAACAAAAGTGCCTCTGGAAGACTTTGTTTTTGGTCCATCTTCACGAGATTTATGCTGTCACAGTAGAGTCGTGATTCTTTGTATTGCCAGTTACTTATTCGATTGCCTTAGACTTATAAGTCTTGTATCTAAAGGCATTGGTAGTCATCTAATGGTATTCCAACTCATTCCTTCCACTCTGTTCGATTAACAGTGCATGAATCATTGTACATACGTCATTTTTCTAATCCTTTAAAGGCGAATTGATAATGTCTGTCACTCATCTTTGGGTTTCTTCATGAAACCACTTGATCCCTTTATTTTCTCGCGATATGCTTGTGATGAACGAAGCTTACATTTTGAGGTAGACTCCATGTCAGGGAAGAAAAAGGGAGCGAAAAAGGTATGTTCAAATATGTTTCACATACTGCTTTGTTTTTATGTTTACAACATTTTTGGCTTATTTGACTGTTATCGAAGTCAGCTTATATATGTACTGGCCGCTTTTGAATGGGGAGTTTGCTCTCAGCCTTTGATGCTCATCGAGTGAATATTACTTCTGTCACTCAGAGAAAATCCTCTGGAAATTCTTTGAACGCCATCTGGTGTCGTTACTGTTCACGTAATCTATCTGATTGATCTTGTCTACTGGGAAAGTAGCTGAAGGATTTGTGTATAACACGAAATGTGACTTGTATGAGGGATCAGGCTCAAAATGCTGTTTCAAGTAAGCATTTGCGCGAAACAATGCGTGAAGTCTATTGCCAAGCGAACTATATCTCGGATGGTTAACTATCTCAAAAGCACTTTCTTGTCGGTTGTCCTCAATCCTTCTGTCAAACAATCTCGCTTTCTAGATTGTAATCGGTACATTTTCCTTTTTCGAGATGCCGTCGATGTGCCGCCATATTTATCTTAATGCGTGAAGTCTGCCGATGATGCACTTTAGCGTGCCTTGCCGCGTCACTTTTGCGTACGTTGCATGTACGATAGAATACGGGAATATTGGTACACTATAACTACTGAGTTTGGCAGCATCTTTACAGTGGCAGCATAGCTACCCGGTTGGACGGGGAGTATCTGTATGCAGTTAAGCTCATGCTAGCGGCGAACGCTTTCCAGGAGCGGGGAAGGGGGGGGGGGGGGGAAGAGGCGAGAATATTCAGCTCAATAGATTAGGCGCCGTTTCTACGGATGCTGGTCCTCACGGTATGTAATAGCATAGATAGGCGCCAGATTACACGATCGTCTTGCAAGATGCAGCGCAGTCACTGGCATTTGGTATCATGTTGAAGGCAAACTAAGTCGGCTTGTGCGAAAACGTTATAACAAAATTTTTTCGCCAAGGCCTTTTTATCATTCTCTCATATTGCCGAGCTTTTTCATCATCTTTCCAAAACTACAGCTGTTGCGAATATCGCACACGCCACTCCGATTTCCGTCCAACGTGACGCCAATGACATCAGTTTACTGATTGCGCCGCATTCTACTGAAGCAGGGGTGTAGGGCGTTAGGCGACAAACCCAATTTTTTGGACCCCAAGGAACTCCCCGTGCAAAACCTCTCCTCCGCCAAAAACAGGGGGGGGGGGTCGGGGTCGATACATTACCCGACGCCAATGAAAAAATGGTGCATAGTTTTGAGTTACGGGATTTACGTTGCTTGCGTTTTGCACGTTTTGTCGCCTAACGCTTGCCCTCTCTGAAGCAGGCAATCGGTCAGTCTGGCGTCTGCCATAGTAGTAATATCATACGAAAGGATCAGCAGTCCTCGAGGAGGCTCCTAATGATAAATTTTCCCTGCTCCTTCCCTGGTCTTCCCACCCCCTCCCCTCTCCTCTACCCCTTTGCTTTTGGTCAGCGCAAATATATCAGAGCAGGTAATGCTCACGACCACTGGTTATGCTGAAGGACTTTCAATTCCTTATCGCCAGAGTGTGAGATTTGAGTGTTATGTATGTTTTGAATGTACCTAGATACCTTGACTTAGGAGGCGTTTGGTCATCGCTTTTGCAGTTTGACGACCAAGACTTTTAGAGACTAGTTTCTCAGAATCTGTGTACTTTGTTGATTAAACTTTCTGCTCCATTTTTTCACATCGAAGTTCCAGGAAGTAAGTGAAGAGCGTACTCCTTCTAAGGAGCAAGATGCTGTTGCACGATATGTCCGCTTCAACTGTCCTACAAACACCACCATGTTTGAAGGCAATGAAGTCGATTATTTCACTGGTGAGACTTCTCTATAGACTTGCTGCGCCAGTTTTGTCCTTTCTGTTTTCACCATATAATTTTTTCTGTTTAGGCTCGAAAGCAGTAGACACGCTCATGGAGTCGAAATATGGTGCTAAGGCTAAGAATGAGGCTACAACTTTGTTCCCGAATAGGTGGAGTAAAATTTTTCCACTAAATATTGTTGATGACTTTGTTGTTTTCAAGAGAAGCTGCTGTAAAATACATGCGTGATTTAATGGAGTTCGAAATGTTTTTCCGTGCTCGTAAATTAGTACCGAAAAAGAAGGAGGACAAGGAGAAAAAGGAGGACAAAGACAAAAAGGAGAAAGGTGCTTATGTCAGGTCTTACGGCCTTTCCTAAATTTCATCTGTTTTGTTTGAGACGCTGGTAAATCGCCGAAGGCTGAAAAAAGAGAAAAGAAGAAGAAGGAAGATGAAACAGTTACCGAAACAGAGGCGGAAGATAAGAAAGATGAGAAGAAAGTTGAAAAGAAGGTGGGTTTTCGAAGTTCTTCGTAGCAGGTCACTTCGGAAGATTTTGCTCACCAAGTCTGAGTTTACGCCTAATTTCGCAACAGAAAAACAACTGAATTAAATCCAAGTTACTGAGGCAGTACAACTTTCTTTTTGTAGTTTCCATGTTCGTGACCACCATCGTCGGAGAGAATTCAATCAATACAGATACACATTAGATGAAGCAAAGTTCAGGCATTGCTCAAGAATTTCTTCAGGATCTATGTACATCCCAATCGAGTTTTGACCATGAATCGCTGCGAAATTTCTAATTTTTGTTGATTTGTGTAAAAAAAATTGTACAGATGAAAAAACCTTGCGAGTTTTATTCGTGTCGAGTGATTTACCGACTATCGTCAGACCATGCACAGACCATGCATGTTTTTTCCAGCTGTTCTGTCGCGTTTTGGCCCAACATTTGAGAAATATAAAATTTTAATATCAAATGAAGTGCTTTTGTAACTGGTAACAAATGTGTTCGTACTCATGTAAAACACACACAACCTCATCTTTCACAGGCAAAATAAATTTTCACTCATTCTAGTGGTTAGAAGTGCTCAAAAACAAAACCTAAAAGCTGTTGTAGTGATCTGACACTTTCGAGTCGTTTTGCTGCGGTGCTCAGACAATATCGAGATTTTTCAAGCTTTTACTTATTATTTCGTTATTTTCAGGAGGAAGAAGAGAAGAAGAAAAAGAAAAGGATTAAATTAGAAGTGCACGATGTTCAGGTACAGATTTATATAATAGCAATCCCCGACCACTTTATAACTCATTGCACTAGGTCTTTAACGATGATAAAGACGTATACGTTTGGATTTTCGACCCGACACCGCTTTACAAAAAAGTGATAGGCTTGTTGATGGGTAAGTCTATTTTTTAATTTTATCAGTTAATTCTGTTTGTTTCATGGATTTTAATTTCCATGATCACCTACACTTTTGCAGATTCCTTTTAAGTAAATGTGGGCAACAAATTTGTAGGTTCCATCTCAAGCAACATTGCTTTGACTAAAAAATAGGGAACGAACTTTGTCATTTTCTGTTCCTTTCCTGTGAAATATGGAACCTGTTTTTGAGGTGCAACAAACTTCGTTGTGAATATCTATTTCGCATTTGGGGTTTTTGCAACTTTGGGGAAATGTCGCCAGCGGACACCGACAGTAGCTTTACGTCACGAATTTACGAACTAACCCTTTTTCTGTAACCTGCGGATCACTGAAGATAAAGTGTGCTGATGCGAAAAATTTTCTTACAAACGAGACACATATCCTTTACGGAAGGGTACAAATTTGCAGCACTATTGCCTTTTTTCAGTGATTGGTACTATTGTTGGCTGCCTCTTCCCTCTTTGGCCCATGTGGCTGCGACAAGGCGTTTATTATCTCTCATTAGCTGGCATAGGAGTCTTTGGTCTCATTGTTACGGTTGCCATCTGTGAGTTCACTAAGCGTCTTTAACGGGTCACTCAACGATCACGTTGCAGTACGTTCTATCTTATTTGGAATTATATGGTTAGTTACGTTGGGCGAACACAACCTTTGGATCCTACCCAACTTGACAGAGGTGAGCACTTCTCTTTCCTTGGATTTGTGCTTCAGTTTGCTCTTTCTGGCCGTGACCTTTTTGAAAAGCGAAAAGTTACAATTCAAAAAGCTGAATGTTTGTTTACTTGTTTGTGTGTGTGTTTACGCATGGTGCATCCCTCAGAATTGTTCCCATACGAATCATCAACGTGGCTGTCCTTCGATCGTTTTGACATGTCAACTTTGAATAAGCGCCTTAAGTCTGCTGGAGTTAACGTGTTAAAACAATCGAAAGGCAGCCATGCTGATGATTCATATAGGAACAGTTCTGGGGGATGCACACTATGTTCCGAACAGAAAATTTACTTGGTCCTATCCGGACCAAACTTTGCGCACATATCTACATCTCGTGTGGGGCGAGTGTCATAGACTACTTTTCTTCATCAATCGATATCGATTTCATCGTTTATCGATTTTTGCTACGTTCGATCTACGGTGCTGGAAGTTGGCACAAGGGGCAAGCGAGCATGCTGATTACAATACAATATTAGTTTTCAAAATTACCCCTTACTTTTATCAATTTCATCGATTTTGTGCATAGTTCGACCTCGGGGCTGGTATTTGGCGCAGTGTGTCTACGTGAGCGTTGATTACTAATACAACGGGAATAGGGATTTGGCATGTAAAAGTGGGCACAGGAAAAGCTTGTACGTGGATAAGGATGGGGCCTTTATCATAGTAACTTGACAGAGCCGGGTGGAGTCGGGTGAGCCAGCTAGTGTAATGTATAAGGCGCTCCAAGTTAATGTACCAATTCTGTTCTTACAATTAACTGTTAATCCTTAGACTGTTCGATCTTGCGGCCATAATCTTGCCTAATCAAAGTTGCGCTGCTAAGTGCCTGTGGCTATGGCGACATTCCGCCGAAATTAACGTTTTTAAAGGAGACTTTTCAACTATAAAAAAACTGGTTCTAGGATAGGTAGGTGCCAGAGTAAGCGAATATTTTGTTCAAGTTGGGGTCCCGCGCAGAACTGGCGTTACCAATCATTGTGGCACAACGCCAAGTTGGCATTATGCCACAATGATTAGTGATGCCAGTTCTGCGCGGGACCCCAACTTGAACAAAATATTCGCTTACTCTGGCACCTACCATAGTGGTTCGAATAATGACTGGCTTTGTGATCCAGTTATAAATAAGAACTGCCGGTAGGCCCTGGTCTGCGGACAAATGGTCCTCTTGCAACATGGTGTGGCGTATGTGCGTGCAAAGAACCATTAGCCCACGGAGGTGGAGTTTGTGGGTGTGATTATTTTGTTCCTAGAGAGGGAGAAATCGCAAAAGCGGTGCCCACATTCACAAGCAAAGTCTACAATGCGTTCGTTTTTTTTTTTTTGATATCGCGCATTCATTGGTTTGCTTAAACCTCTTGAGGAGCAGTCGATCTTTGGCAAGGATGATCCCATAATTCCAGGATTGTGGTTTCTTTGAGTCATTCCAACCATGGTACACCTATGAATACTGCCCTCGAGATAAGAGTAAGGGTAAGGACAAAGAGAAGAAAAAGAAGAAGAAGAAGGATAAGGATAGCGGTGAGTAAAAACTTTGCATTAAGGCTCACAATAAGTTGTACATGGTGATGCACATGAAGTGTGACAGGCTGCGCAATATTCATTTTTGGTCTATTTCATGTCATGTGCTGACGATAGTCGTCTTCTTCATAATTTTTTATCCCTATGGCTACTGGCTACACCTTGATTGGAGTTGATTTACCACAAAAATTTGTTAGCCTAGTTGCTATGAAAACCGCAAACGCAAGTTTTTGAGATTCCGCAGAAACCATCGGAAGTAAGCTTTGAAAGGCTTTTTCTTGGGTCAAAGCAAATATTATGAACGCTGTCTGGGATTTTTAGCAGGAATAGATACCAATCCACAGCAAAAAAAAAATAAATGCAGATGTTTGAAATTCAACGGACATCAGGAAAATGTTTGCTCTTCTAACTCACCCATTAGCCCCATGGTTTTCAAAATCCATGTCTCTCAATTTGCTAAAAAGAGACCTGATGAGGACTTGGGACCAAAAATCATATTACGCGCACATAAAGGAATTTTGGAAACGAAGAGGAGGATATCTTGAAAGTTTTTATCAGATCATATATTTTCTTGTCTATCAGAAGAGGACAAAAGCTTGCAGTTATAGACAACCCTGTATGTAATGTGTTTCAAAACTGGATGTTTTTAGATGAGGAGAACGACGATGCCGCTAAACAAGATAAAGGCAAGGAAAATGAAGAGGCTGACGCAAATGAAAATACTAATCACGCTAGTCATAGTGAATCCGAGGTTTCTGCAAGCGAGGTACGATCTTCGTCATTTATCAGCTATCATGAAGGTTGTTCTTAAGAACGGCTCTTCTGTGCCCGCTTCTCCAGAAGGCGAAGTGAAAAAAAGACGTCCACGGCGGGCGGACGCTGACTACGTCATTGTAAAGAAGTAGCTCTATTGGCTGAGTATCATGATGATTTCTTTCATGCATAACTTCATTATTCACTTTCTTTTTTTGCCTATGTGTAATACTCATTCGGCTGTCTATCTCGATCTAATACTATCACGGTACAATTCATTAATAACCTGCTTATGCTAATAGTATGGAAGCTCTGGTCGCTGAGTGTGATCATCACTTTTTGAAGGTTTCTCCATTCTTGTCGTTACGTGAAGTTGTTGCATTCGTCTGTTGGTACTAAGTACGGTGTTGGTATCATTTCATCATTTCTTACTTGTTTGTATCAGTTGTTTCGGTTTTAGAAATCTATGGGAAGGGAAACAAAGCTCTTCTTTCGTTGAATCTGTTTTCGCTATATACTTCGTCATTGTGCTTTTCTGATTCTACGGTGGCTGGTGATGATTGCTTTGGTCAGAACATGAATGGGTCATGCCCTACACGGAGTCCGTTACTATTGAGGAGAGCACTTACCATTTGGGCTAGTGTAGAACTTTCCGAATCATTGTCAATGTGCCCTTTGATTCAGCGGGAGTGGCGGCTGGAAGGCGACCGTTTGCACCGACCGCGACGCAGTCTGTGCCTCTCTCGCAAGCGTCTCTTGTCATTCCCTAGCCCTGATCAGCTTCGACGCCCAGCATTCCAGCCGCCAATCCCTTGAATCAAAGTGTATAGGCTATTACCTCACGCACAGACTGGACGCTTTTGCGCCCAACTGAGATACTTCGTGCCTTAACACACTGACGACAATGCGATCCACCGGTGGGTCGTAAGATTCATGAAGCGTATCATTGCCAGTTTACGACGGAATTCTACGGGGTTCTGGCACATGATTGGGGGCACTTAGGTGAAGCTCCAGCCAGAGTGGTCCGGGCTCGGGATACTGTAATGTAATGTTACGGTGGGTATACGGTTGACATGTCCAAGGCACAAGCTTTCAGCTCAACGCAAAATGATGCTGTTTCTGTAGAGTCAAGTTTACATGTAAGAGCAATACGGGGTGGCCAAGAGGCTGACGCTAGCCCACCAACAAATTATCGATTTTATTGATTTTTTGCCATTTCCATCCTAGGAAGCTCGAACTTTGCATATCTAGGTTTTGTAGCATGCTAATTACAAAAATGGTAATCTCAAGCTTTGATACCACCTTCTTACATCAGTTTCTTGATTTCTATGAAAATCCTACCGTACTGCCGTAGTCCCATGTGGGAAAGTAGTGAACAAAGCGGACACTATAATCGTGATCAGCACGTGAAATAACCCCAAAACACAATTTTGCATAAAAATCTATGATGTTGAGTTCATACAGAGTGACTACCGTAACCCTTACCGTATACTTCCAAACTTACTTAGATACTTAGATGGCCCGTCCTCACGTGACGTGCGGGCCCCAGTACAGAAGTCGCCAGTTTTCCCTGTCCCTCGCTTCAGACATCCACGATCTTCTTGGCCGTCGTCGGTGGCTGCGTCCACGAGTTCCAGGGGCGAAAGTCGTATCCAGCTGATAGCTGGTCCATCCGTTCCACGAACGTCTGCCCATCTCGTTGGTGGTCTTCCTCGAGGACGTTTGGCTTCGCGAGGAATCCACTCCGATGTTCTTAGTGTCCATCTGTCGTCTGTTCTTCTCATTATGTGACCGACCCATCGGTGTTTGGCTTTCGCGACGTATTCCGCTGGGTCACGAAGACGGGACATTCTTCTCATATCCGTGCTGCGAAGTCCGACTAGATCTTGCTTGCGTCGGGTCGTCTTCAGAAGACTGCGCTCGAGCGCTCTGTGGGTGGTCCGTAAAGCTTTCGACGTGGCTACAGTGTCTCAGCTGCGTAACAGAGCGCCGGGAGAACGGTTGAGTCGAACAGGTGGGCACGAAGCTCCGGGTCCGTCAGTTGGTCGTTGGCTTCCTTCAGAGGCCCGAAGGCGGCCCAGGCTGCTCTTCTTCTGTTAAGTTCTTCCTTCAAGTCGTTCTCCATGTTCATCGAACGTCCGAGATACACGTAGGAAGACGTCTCCATAATCGGGGTGCCTTCCAATTCCATTTCTGCATCTTCGCAAAGGGCGTTCTTCATGAACTGAGTCTTCTTCCGATTTATTCGCAGTCCGATCTTCTTCCCTACTTCGTTTAGTTCCTTCAGCATCGTCTCTGCTTCGGTGATACTGCTCGAGAAGAGAACGATGTCGTCCGCAAAACGAAGGTTGGACAGGAATCTCCCATCAACTCGTATGCCTTTCTCGTCCCAGTCCAGTGACTTCATCACCCACTGCAAGGCCGCGGTGAACAGCTTCGGCGAGATTGTGTCGCCTTGTCGGACCCCCTTTCCGATTGGTATGGTCAGGGGGCGATGGAAGAGGCTATATCGTCGTTATACAGTCCTTATAGCAGTCGGGTCTTCACATAAGCTGAGTCCACTCCTTGATCAACTAGCGCAGACAGGATGGCGTTGGTTTCGACGCTGTCGAAGGCTTTCTCATAGTCGACGAAGGTCAGGACGACAGACAGTCGGTACTCCCGGCAGACTTCTATGACCCTCGAAACGGTGTGGATGTGGTCCATGCAGCTGAATCCTTTGCGAAATCAGCTTGTTCTTGGGGTTGGGCTTCATCCAGTGTCCTTGATTTGCGAGCGAGGATAATCTTCGTGAAAAGCTTGTACAGCACACTCAGCAAGCATATTGGACGGTAGTTCCGAAGATCCTCCCGTTCACCCTTCTTTAAGAGAAGGACGGTTCTTAACGTTTTCCACTGGTCGGGAATCTTCTCCTTCTGAAGGTAAGATGTCAAATGCGACGCTAGAATCTCGTGTAGACGGTGTCCTCCGGCTCGCAGAAGTTCGACGGAAAGATGATCTGGTCTTGGAGCCGTGGACGTCTTAATGGTCTGTATCGCGATACGCACTTCAGCAGGTAGAATTCGTGGTGGTACTTCTCCAGTGGGAACAACTGGCATCTGCACGGGTGTTGATGAGCGGCCATCTTGTATCGGGAAGAAGTCGGAGTCCCGTCTTCGTGCAAATAGTGCAGCCAGCGGCACGTGATATTCGCAGAGGTCCCTTCGGCACTTCTTGAGACTTCGTCATCTTTCGGCTGCTTCCAGTATCTTGTATACTGTAGTAAGTATACTTCCAGAGCTGAAATAAATGATGTTTTGATAATCAGCGCGTTCGATAACCCTTCCGGAGAAATCCGGAGACATGTTTTGAACTTCTTCCAAAAAGACTACCATTTTGGACAATACGACCCACGGGTGGGTCGTAAGTTTGGCAGAGCAAAAAAGGCTCTTTTCCGAAATGGCAGTAATCGAAAAATCGGCCTTGTCATCAATGTGTTAAAGAGACAGCAGACGCAAAGGAATAAAGGAGCGCTCAATCAGTAAGACGCAGACATCCGCAGAAAAAAACCTCTTTGCGTGTGATGAATCGCCCATATGTCCTCTACCTGCATTACTGATTTTGACTTGTGTACACCGCCTATTCTAGCTGCACATGCTTTAGAAATAAGCATTACGAACATTATCGTGTATGCCTCTTGAGTAGGCGGAATTCTAGTAAGGCAAAGCGTTGTCTCTATCAGGATTAGCAACTGCTTCGTTTCAGAATCTTAGCAGATCGCCTTGTAGCAATTTATAGCATGAAGTTTATAACCTTTTCTACTCCACTTTCATTAGGTTGGTGTGAATTTTGCACATCATAGCAAACGCCCTCTTACACGTACAAATCCGAACTTCGAGGGGCATCCACTTCTAAATTTTTTCAGAGGTTTTGCTTTTGGCTCCAAATGTTTACGCAACTACAATTCTTAATCTATTCATAATCTGGTAGAAAGACCTTCCAGGACAATGGAAATATCGGCTCTCATCCAAATTCCCAGACCCGAACTATTTAAAGTAATTTGCAACACTCTTGAGGAAGATGTAGCTTCAAAGAATGGACTGTGTCGTTGATTGCCCTTTCAACTATAATAGCTCACTTGGAAGTTTGAGCATAGAGAATGCAATTTTGAAGTGTTTACACGTCTACGTCATACCGGCATATAGCGTGTCCTAAAAGTCATCGTCACGATTTTATGTGTGAACCTTACACACTTTTTCATTGTTGACTTTCTTCCCACAAAGTTCTTTGTTTATCTTCAACACCATTCGGTAGAGCAGGCTACAGCGTCGATTTATAGTATGGAGTGAATCAACCACCGCTCTTCGTTACTGTTGTATATATTAAGGTAGGAACTTCCAGCATAGAGCCGCATTGTGAAATAGGCCTTATATAGAGGTTTAAAAAATCTGGAAAGTGTGTAGCAGGCGGTTTTCAGACATTAGACAACTTTTTCGAGGATTACGCATTCCAAATGGTGCAATTACATTTTTGGACATTCAACAAATTGGTCGCAGTTTACCTGGAATCTTAAGAAGAACTCTTATGGCAGATTGAAATTTCATATTCATATTTAGCTTCCCAGATCAGAATGATGAAGTCCAGCTTGCTGAGTTAATGTGGAGCAATATGTAGCCATTAATGGCTTCAAACCCTCTTCAAATTTTCTAGCTTAACCCTAAGTAACGAGGAGCGATGTTTATTTATTTATTTATTTGATACGTAAGAGGCGTGCCACTTCTAAAACAATCAAGAAAGCACCTAAAACATGGTCGGTAACGAAGAGACGACAAAACAGCAAGAAAATAATTCATAGCATCAGTTCAAGTTCAGCCCGAATATTTAATGGAGGAGTAAGGGACTGAGTTTGTGTAGACCATGTATGTATCTTATCAGTGTAGAGGATCAATGAAGTCTGTCCCATGCGTTCTGCTTGCAGCAAAAGCGCTTTTTATTTTCAACATGAGCAACTGTAAGTGGAAGCGGGTATATCAAGACGAATTGACAAAAGACCAACATTTCTGAGGTTAACAGAAGACGATGTAGAAGATATTGCACAAGCTATTCCCAAAGAACGGAAGGGATGAGCCAGACCCAAACTGGACGGAGTAGATATGTTGGAAACGCCGACTGAGAATTCTTAAAGGCATCGTCTACCCAAAGTTAGGGTTGATGAGATTATTATGGCATACTAGCGTGGCCCCCCACATTAGGCAACTCCCCAAGTTGCGTAGCAAGAGATTGCTTCCAGAGCAAAAATCCTCGGAAGGGACTTAATCCGGTGCTGGTCACTCCGCCCAGCTGATCACCCCGCCCACTTTGCAGGTTTGTAAATGGCACTCGGCAATGTCAGCGCCGCAGCCCCGCGACTTGCATTGCAACCGTCCCCACTTGTTCTCCAAAACGAGGGCTCTTGGGGGTTCCGTGGATTCTCGACTCCATATTTGCAATCAGGGCCTTCAAGGCCTAGAAGCGACAAAAACATGGAAGTGAGGATTTGGGTGGACGGTGCCTTTAAGCTAAACATATTAGTGCAGCCCATTGGCGTATCGAGGATTTGAAATTTACTTACATGATTAGTAAAAATGTGCTAGTGATTTGTTTACACCTGTAAATAATAAAAATATTAGGTTAGTCCGAAAGTTCTGTCCCACCAATTTCAAAAAATTATAACTTCCTTCTAACTGATGTTTTTGCATTTCTAAAACTTGTTGAAAAGAGCAACTCATGCGCTTTCTAGACACATCTTGGCTGCTATCTACTATGCTATAAAATCCACAACAGCCATTATCCTAGACTTTCTGAACCCCTCTTTCTTGCTGATTAAAATGTGCGTTGATACAGTTGTTATTTTGAAAATTATGATTTTTTGAAGAAAATGTCAAAAAATCAATTTTCTCAAGAAACTGATTTTTTGGCATTTTTTCTTGAAAATCGTAACTTTTCTGGGAAGAGCTCCATCAGTGCAAATTTTGCTCAAATAGAAAGAGGGGGTCAGAAAACCTAGGTTAATGACTGTTTTGGATTTTATGGCACAGTTTCAGATTTTTTAACGGGCTTGCTTAAAAATTCCGAACTTGAAGTGATTTCCTTTTCCCAATTTTATCTCTGCATTTAGAGCTTATTATATAGCAAGATGTTTCTAGAAAGCGCATGAGTTGCTCTTTTCAACGAGGTTTTAGTCATGCAAAAACATCTTGTTAGAAGGAAGTTATGATTTTTTGAAAATGGTGGGACAAAACTTTTGGACCAACCTAATAATTGTTTAAACTTTTGAAAATTCAATTTAACCTTGTGGCTGGCACCACGCCCCCTTTTTCTGTAATTTCAGGGTTAGGGGCCCGCCAAAATTTTGGGAAGCATACCAAAATCTTTCGGAGTGGCTGGCTAACGCCAAGCACCTTCATCAGAAAAAATTTTTTGGTCCCTTCCCCTCCCCCCCCCCCCCTCCCCCGAACAGAAATCCTGGGTACGCACTGGTACAGCCACCTTATATATAAAGCTGAATGTCTGTTTGTATGTCCGTCTGTATGTATGTATTTATGTAGCTATGTCTGTACGTACATATATGTGTGGAGTATATACGTTTGTATAATATGGACCCCTGCCAGCTTCCCATAGGTACCTCCGCGTCGCATACGCAACGCGGGCCCGACTTGAAGCTTCTTATCTCACTTATGAACACGAAAGCATTTCTACTTGAAAAAGGAGTTGAATGAAAAGTGGAAACTTCTACACGAAACTTAAGAAAATCCATAGCATCAAGAGAATGTGCATAACTTCCTCTAGCGCCCAGATTCTAGTCATTTCATTGATGTAGTATAATACCATAAGTGATGGGTGATAGAGGGACCAGGAGAAGTCGAGGAACACTTCAAAACGTTTTTCTTCTGTGGCCACAAAGACTAGAAGATCGAGAGCAGAAGGTTAGAAGCAAAGCCCTAACGGCGCATCAAAAAAGCCTAGAAACATCTTCAATAGAAATCAATCGGATATACAGGCTTATCCTGTAATAGCAGCCATTAGAAGAGACATCCCCATATACTGCATCCAAATCTTCACTATCGAGAAAAAAAAACAGATTTTCGATTGAAAGCGCTCAAGACTGTCAAGTCTCTTGAAAACTCATCCACGGCAGTTGTCGTGAGATCTTTACACCTAAAATGGAGAAATTACAGCACAGAACAAAGTCACTTAAGAGAGAAAAGCAAAAAAGTCAGTAGAGCTGAGACGATAAGCGCACTAAAGGCATGCGCTGCGCGCGCGTCGCGGAGGTACCTGTGGGAAGCTGGCCGGGGTCCACACTATATATGTGTAATTATGTGTTTATGTGTGTATGTGTGCATGTATACAACATGCGCACATGCTTGGACTAGCTTTGTCAGACATGTATGAGTAGTGTCTTTCAAGTTTACTAACTGAGAAAAGTTGCTGTAGACCATCGAAAAGCCTTGAACATTCCCTAGCTCTCAATGCTAAGGGATAGGGCAGCGATCAACTGGTTTGCTTCAACGTTCCTTTCGTTCACCAACAATCGTGCTTATCTTTCTTTAAGTATTTGGTGAGTAAAGAGGGCAACGAAATTAATCTTATTCTGCATTCTTTATGAAACCATTGTAACTAACACTTTGTAATCCAAGTAAGAGTAAGTAAATTTAGGTTATAAATGGTACTTGGCATTCATTATATTATTACATCAAAGTCCTAACTAACAGTAACTTCCAAATTAGCTGCACTCATCAAAAGGTTATGATTAAAGGCAGCGGCCCGGCAAAAAGATGGGTGCCGGGTTTTTGTGGCGATGTAAAGTAGACCCCTACCTAATCGACTGTTGAAGTTCGCAGCGAAAGAGGGGGTCTACCAAGCCTGGAATTCGCTTCGAAATTGGCCTGAATCTTACGGTAGGCCCGGACGCCGCTCATACGGCACTATCGATTTGCAAGGCCAGAGTGCGGATAGCGCGGGTAGGGGAACGAAAGCCACCAGCTTCGGTCGCCCGCGCGGACTGCTGGTCCTGGAACGACATGCAACAACGTTGCGAAAGGACCAGTTAGCCGCAAAGGCGGCTCAAACTGGCGGCTTTGGTTCCCCTACGCGGATTGCGCTCATAATCATGAGCGTAGGGTCCCGCAACGATTCTGCTCTCTACTTTACGTGCATCTCGCACTCGCGCGAGCCTACCGTAAGATTCGGGCACTTGGGGCGATTTGTAGACTTCGTAGACCCCCTTTCGCGCTGCAGACTCTGTCGTCGCTTAGTTAGGGAGTTTGCTATCAAATTATTACCCAGAGCCAGGTACCCCCAGTCTGGTGGGTCGCTGCCTTTGAGAGATGGGGCCACTTACGATTTATTTTTTTATAGAGATCCCAGCTCTGAAAGCAGCTATGTATGCTCACCTTAAACTAATCTAATAAGATAAACCTATATACTGTGGAAAGGGAAGGAAGCTAATACTTCATGCTAGTGATCCATTCCCGCCCAATTTGAAAACCAATATTGATCTACATTAGGCGGATTAAAAGCAATAAATAGGGATGAGAAGTGATAGATTTGCTTTTTATCATGTGCGACGCCCCTTCTACGTGGCCGCTGCCCTAAACACAATCCTAGCTCCCGAGAATACAGATCGCAGCTATCAACTGCGTTGATGTCTCTGGACAGTGCGATCGACTCCATATACAGCAGGACAAATTGGAGAAAGAAACGTTGCATGTTTAGGACGAACGGAATGATGGTAAGTAGCCTCAGAGTTGTGTTACCAAGTATGTGTCGAGAATTCAAGTGATTATCCCTCCTTCCCATTTGGAGTAACAAAATTCCAACTTCTTCAAAAGCTATCCAGTCAGCTCGAGTACACCAAGCCATTATTTGGTAGTTAAAGCAATTTGCTTGCGTGCGATATACTATACGTAAAAAAGGCCGCTTATTATGTAACGTGACTGTAAGTTTGGCAACTTTAAGTGCATGTTTACTAGTTATTTCTGTTTAGTTTTTTGTGGCTCAACTCCACTACGAACACATCGTGCTCGCCGTTTTTCAACGAAAAATTGTGACGCATAACCAGAAACTTCCCAAAGGTATGTACACAATGTACAACTTGATGAGAGTTGTATTTTCAGTGAAACCCATACACCGATTACAGACAATCTCGAAGCTGTGTGATTTGAAAAAGAATTAGCTGAGAATAAATAAACTAAATCTATTCGCAGTGAAATTTCGATATACCGTCGTTTGGGCTTCATTTGACTTGAGAAAAGCATACATTTGCCTTAAGTCACGCAATCGTAGCATCGTGCTGAAATTTCTCATATTCGAAAGTAGCTGATTAGCATATTACGAAGAACTTTTGACATGCTTTTATTCGTGAATATTGGCTTTTATGCACACGTAAAAGCAACCCCCGTTCAGAAGCCGTGTGTCGCTCGTTTTTCTCCCGGCTCCAATCGTCGTTGCAGAGCATGCTACAACAATTCGTTATAGTCGTCCTCATCTCACTAAACATCCGGTGGACAAGTTCGAATTTGAACTGGAGCAGGCCCGCTGCGGTAGAGCGCTGCACACTAAACCCTCAAGTCAAGCGCGCTTGTTTCCTTTGATTTCTTCGTTCTTTGTAGGCTATTTTCTATGTTTTTGATGGTCTACAATCAGAAATGACGGTTTTAGGCCCGTATGCACGTACATCCCCGCTGGGAAGGGAAGGGATCTGAGAGGGGATGCATCATATCCCGCTACTTTAGGTATCTTTCTTCTTCCTCCTCTATCTTGCTTATGAAGGTTCTCCTATCCTTGCGCCTGCACATAATGGATGCCAGGTTACTGCCATACAAGATTGGTTTTTTGCGATCTTGTGTGACCCCCTGGGGATCCCCAGGTGATCATCACCCCTCATTTTCAGAGTCATTTATCTTCCTGAGAAGTCAGTGGAAACGCTGCAAAATGGTACTGAGAATATACTGCAACACAGCTAAACATATTTATAGTGGAAAAAAAATTGAAATTGATATCAAAATCTTCGATGAACCACTGCTCGCGAGCCAGGTATCACCGAAAAATTTAAAATTTTTAGGTTCCGTTGCTCCTGTCGAAAACATGCATAGCAGTGCCGTGGTATATCCTCAGTACAATTTTGCAGCGTCTTCATTGACTTTTCAGGAAGATAAATCACTTTGAAAATGAGAGGGGATCCCCAGGGGATCACACAAAATGGCAAAAAGCCAATCTTGTATGGCAGTAACCTGGCATCCATTATGCGCAGGCGTAAGGGTATGAGAACCTTCATAGGCAGAATAGAGAAGGAAGAATAAAGATGGAAAGATGTCTAGAGTAGCGAGATATGATGCATCCCCTCTCAGATCCCCTTCCCTTCCCAACGGGGATGTACGTACGTGCATACGAGCCTTAGTATCGTTGAAAACTTTTACTTACGCTTTATGCTGTGTGCTCGTTCTTCATTGTTCGAGTGAGCGATTGAGTTCTGGGATGTTTGCTTCATAATTCGTCCAATAAGTAACGGTGCTGGATGTTGCTTTAGTGACTTTTATGTTGCAAATCCGTATGACCGTTTGTATAAGCCAAATTATTTCAATAGGACGAGAACAGTGGTGAAACATTGCTGGAGATCAACAAAACCACCATTTCTGATCACGACCATTTTTGACTCGCTGGAGACAGCAAACCGATTAAGAAATGGAGAAAAACGTTTGTGAGCTCGAATTGAGGGCGCCACTCTACTGCAGCCGGCCCCAGTTGATCGAATGTGCTCACCATATGTCCTATGGGGTGAGGACGACTACACAAACGGATTGGTCATGCTGCTGAATGACGATAAGACCCCAGATGCAAAATGATCTGCAAGAGTCTGTCTTTGACGCGTGAAAGCTTTTGATATAGCTGCCGGACTTAGCGTGGTGGGTGAGAGCTTTGCTGCTTTTTTGCACAGAAGAATTTTCTTAGTTTGAGCTGTTTTTAACAAAATCATTTGCAAGCTATTACAAGTATTCAATTCTTGGAAGTGGCCTTTCTATATGACATCTATATCATTTTGTAGAGCATGAACACTGATTTCAAATCTTCCTTATCTAAGCAACAACTCTTTTGAAGAAGGTTCGAGTGTTTGAAAGTCTTTGTCGAACCTTAGATAGCCTGAAATTAGCGAAAAGTTATACAAAAACACCTGTACGAGTTTTCACAAGCTGTTTCTTTCTTGTAGTCAATATACTTAATTGCCTACTTTCAGCTACTTTTGTGCAGCTCTCTAATTTCACGCTACCTATAGCGTGACAAATCTAGAAGTTCACACTCTCTCTTTTCGGAAAGTGTGGCAGGAAAGGAACGTCGCTTGAAGGCCCCTTTAGAGTCATATAGAAGGGGCACTTCGACCAAAAAACCTGATTTACGGCTACCAAGTGACAAGAACAAGGAACACGAAAGTATTGAAATATACTGCTTTTCAAATTGGGTGGTGAGAGGTGTTCGAAGAAGAGTAGTTCGTTGCGCAGGAAATGTAGAAAAAAGAAAATCGATATTACAATTTTCAAAAGTAAAAGCACTTACAGTTCTTTCTACGGTAAACATCGCAAATATGGTTAACTCATTTTTCACGCGCTTTTATTTTTGATACACCCATAGGCATTCAAGGTTTTCGGGCGGAAATTTTTGATTTAATTTCTATACATCAAGCATCTGTCTGGCTACTCATTGAAAGGTTTTCACGCAACTGGCACGTGAGCCTTTGGATTTCAACAGCCATTGTCGAACAACATCGGGCACCATCGTCCTGATAAAATAAATTTTAGCTCTAATGCATCGTACTTCACTATTCCGGTTGCATTTTTTTCAAATCACTCTTTGAAAATCTTCTTGTTGCCATCTTGATTGAGCTCAACGAAAGGATATCCACATTATTGGACTTACAGTATGAAGCTATCAGTAAATATAGTTGCTTGAAAAAAATTTCGCTTTTCACGAGCATCACATTTCACAGAACAGCGATTTTCAGAAGACCTTAGTCGCATTCGATACAACTTTTCCTCCTTTACCAGATAGTTATGATTTGCAATGTAGCCGCTGAGCTCTCTATAAAGTACCAAAAATTACGACCTACTATGGTTTTTGCCATGATTAAGTTTCGCTATTTTTCAAATTTCCCTACCAACCCCCAAGAAGCTTAAAGGCAGTGTCTCACCAAAGTTGAGGTCGCGCGGATCTTCACATATTCTATTATAGGGACCTCTAAATGGCCATTGCAACAAGTCCCACTCAGTTTGACCCCCTCCACGCTGAGAAAAATTTGCCCAAAGTGGTACGCGGAGAGCCAGTTGGTACGCGCGGACGTCTCCTTCGGTCTCCCCCCTTACGCGTTTGAACATGTCCCTCCACTTGGCATCCACCTCCCCTCTGTTGCTGCCACTGTGGCTGAGGCTGAACATGGAAGGTACAACTCGTCCACGTTGCTTCTGCAGGGCCTCCAGAAAACGGGGTTTTTGGGAACTTCGTGCGATTTTTAGCCCATACAGTGCTAGACAGGGCCCGACAGGCTTGCAAAATGCAAAAAACTCGGCAACTAAATTTTGGTGAGACACTGCCTTTAAGTGACGACTGAATAGACCAAACCCTGTAGGATTTCTTCGTTCCACAGCTCTCCAAAATTCTTTGATAAAATTCTATTTGATAGTTCACTTTCCATGATTTGGCACCTCAAACCTCGTAGAACATCAATCGGCGAGCAACTCAGTTGTCATTCAATGAAGTTCATTCTCCTCTATCTAGAGCATTTTTTGCTCTCGATTGTGAAGTGCTCGGTAAATCCATCATGATGTTTTCAAATGCACTCCAGGCTGCACCCTGAAGATTCGAGATTGGATATGTCATTTTCATAAACGCATACTCTTTGTACATTTAGTGCACATCATGGTAATTTTTAAAATCCTCAGATTGCATTGGTGTTGATGTATTTGTGTCTGAAATAGTTCTGTCAAAATCCTTGGTTTTAATGAAAATTTTTTGAAGACTTATGACGAAAAATGCGAATTGGGAGCCATTTATTCTGTATCGTATAAGGTTTGCTCTATCCATCTGTTACTTGTATCGATTTTTAGGGATTGGCATAAAAACTTAGAAGAAACTTGACGTTAGCAAAAACTATATGTCTTGAGTTTTGGTATTTTTCTAAGTTCATCGTTGGTTCGATTGCAATGGGAATATAACCATCTGTAAAAGGATAAAAAGATGTTTCGAAGGCCTCCAAGACTTTCCGAGAATCTTCGAGATGCGGGAAGTAGCTCTCGTTAGAAAAAAACAAAATTTTCCACGACCTATATCAGATTGGAGCAAAAGTTCTTGCGTAATTCAACGAAATTCAATAACTTTTCAAATAAACCTAAGTTCATGATTTGGCATCCATTAAAAATGGTAGAAAGACTGCGCTATATGCTAAATGTTCAACAAAACATTGTATAAGTGAGCCGACGAGAACGGATTTTGCAAAATGGCTTTCGATTCTTGCGTTGAGTTTGGTGCTAGAAAATCAGGACAGCTAGCCAGCCAAAGAGAATCTGTAAAAATTACTTACTTAGCGAAAGATACATTACTGTGGCAATCTTCAATGTCTTATGTGACGCAAAAACAAAAAATGAAGAACGCTACACTCTACAAGAAAACCTCAAGAAGTGACCACTTTTTTCAGCGAAATGTTTTGACACTCCAAAAAACGTCGCAGTGCTTCAAATCACCACTATGTCTAATCTCTGGTTTCAACCGTTTTGTGCAAAATTACAGCATTGAGGGGAGTTGTCTCTTAAAATGACCGTTTTCACACATTTTCTGTTTTGGCATTCCCATATGAAATTGAAGCATGCCAAAGGAACCTATGGACGTTTGCTATGCATGAAATTTTTGCACATCGGGCTTGCTAGCTTTTAGCACCAGTCTCAAAATCACGAGGTTTGAAACACCTTATTTGAAAGCTTCGTTCTCGATGGCTATCTTATATGAGGTCACGTTTGAACATGTGAAATGAAGCGCAAACCTTATACCATTTCCAGGATGCCGAGCTTTGAGGTTAGGTTTACTAATTGAAAAGTTCTCAAATTGCATTTGAGTTACGCAATATTTTTCGCGCCAACCTAATACCCACATCAGCTGGCTAACAATAGCCCGTGTAGGTCAGCAGAAAGTTTCATTTTCTGACCAGAAGTACTCACAAGTAATGATAACCGTTTCTTCCCTTGCTACTGCGTGAAATGTAGAGTGACTATTTCGTCATTTAGCAGATGAAACGAACGTCAGTTAGCCCTCAATTTTTAATCTAATATTTATTCACATATCTCACTCCTTGATTCCGCATGTCTGATCATGTTATTCAATAATATCCTGAGATGGAAACTTAAATTTGAAGTGAAGTTGGGCAAGCTACAGAGCAAGGCACGCTCAGCCCTTCGTCGTTGGTTGCTATATTCTGTGTTGTCACAATGTTCTTGACTGGAATTGACTTTTTAAAGGAACGTTCGTACTGCACTGTTCTTTCGCTCTCTTTCGCTTCAGTTAAGTTCATAGAAATGATGCGGGTCTGAATTTATAAAAACACTAAAGCAAGATTTCTGCATATTTTACCTATCAAAAAGTGAATTCCAAGAAAAAAATCCATTTGCTTCGCTTCTTCACACGTACATGAAACCAATTATATAAGAAAGTTAACAGCAAGCAACTACGTAAAAAACAGGGAACTATGCACGAATTTGAAATGTTGGCTGAGGATGCCGTCGTCCGCAAGCATGTCCTAGTTTAAATCAAATTTGCATCAGGCAACTTATTAAATGAAAAAGACTCTTGACGACTGTAGACTGTAGACGTTTGCGTATGCATCGTTCACATCACGCTATTTTTGTGAAAACTCCAAACAAACGATGCGTCTACAAATGTGCCGCAGACCCTAGTAAGCCGCCACTAATCTAATTCATGTTGCGTTGCCAATTAGACCTAGGGTTAAGAAGGTATATCGGTAACACCATGTTTTTCAGAAATGAAACTACTCATCTTGGTATTCGCCATCCTAGCCATTGTTGGTGGTGGGTTTGAACTATGTAAAACGTGCGCTTGTATTTGATTTTTATTTTTATAAGATCTCGAAATTTTGAGTTGTGGAGATGTACATTGAATTTTAATGCATTTAGTACTCAAGCAGTTTCGACAGTCAGGGGAAGTAAGCAGGTCCAATGTATTTTCAGCGTAACTTATTGCACTAGAGACAAATTGTTCGTTACAAATTTGTACTTACTTTCGACTTATTAGCTTTTGTGATCAGACAGTCCCCGGGGTGGGCGCTCGCCGAATAGTGCGCCTTTTCAGAATCTCGCACTCCGCAGAGTTTGAGGAAATGTCATGTTTTTGCAGTGCCACTTTTGACCTCTTACCATTTTGCTGGTAGATTGCTGCTTGTTGCCAAAAAAGATAGAATTCGATTTGCAGCCTTGTAAAAACTCGTGGTCGGTTTTTCATGATTCCGCGAGCGAAGTGGGAAAAATCATTTATTTGTCTCTTCGATGCCAGCTTATCGTCAGCGATTATGTAGGGAAATGCTCGCACTGACCTTTTCCATGTTTTTCTCTTTCCGTAATGGCATCATGCAAGTTCACTGGGTAGTGTGACCATCAATCATAAATTGTTAACCTGCTCAATCGATATCAAACTGTATTGTCGAAACCTTCCTAAGTGTTGGAATGTAGTGATAGAAACAAGCTTGCAGAATCAAGACTCTCTTCATGGTTTGATAGATTATCGCAGTAAAATCAGTTAACATAGTAGTTTAATTCGATCCAAGGATTGGAAAAAATGCAAACGGTGAAGAATGCGAAAATCTGTGCTCCACGAAGCGGCGTGTATGAGGAGCTTTGCGTTTTTCACAACGTTATTTACAGCTGCGGAAGAAGAAATCAAATGCGATGCAAATAAGAAGTGTCCTCCCAAGTACGTCTGTTCTTCCGATGGAACCTGTTTATGTGAGTAGCGAGTCTTTTTTTGATTTACAAGTAAGTATCGCACAATCAACTAACTTCTAGATCGCTGTCCAACATACGTGCCAGAAAGAGTTCCTACAGGATGTAGGCTGAAAAATTTCACGGACAGAAGAGGATGCGAACGTGTAAAAATAGTTTGCGATAAAAAACAGAACTGATGAATAAAAAGCTTTTGTGTCAGTGGCATTTGCAACAGTGTTTGTGCGAACTTTTAGCAGTTAGCTGATAAAGTGTAGTGCTTCATCAAGCAAGCGTTTAGCTTTCCAAGCGTATGGTTCAAGATATCTCATTTTTTGCATGCGTTCAACACTTTTGAGTTTTCGAGAAAAACTGCTGCACAAGTCCACATGTTTTGCGACCCAGCGACATTAATAAGCACGTGGTTGGTTTTTCGTAAATGTTGTTCTTATCAGGGCTCGGCACAGGTGGCTTACCGGGCAAGCTGGATATCGTTTTGGAGGTAAAAAGCAGAGGGGATATCGTTTTTGCGGAAGAGCACCGCTGTCTTTCGATCTGCTGCCGGCACGCTGCCGGCATGCCGGCAGCACGGTCTCTCAAGCAAACAAACGGCTTGTTTACAGTGAAATGAAAATGAAATGACACCAAAATGGGTGTGTAGATGGGCAATGGGGGGATAGTACTATGTGCAAAAAATTATGAAAAAGTTTTATGTGAATTAAAGTCGCGGCAAACTTTTTTCGGAGTTAGGTGGCTTTACAGCCACCTGGACAGCCACCTGAGGTGGCTGTAAAAAGATGATAAAGTCATATAATTTCCTTCCTTTACATAATTTTCTCACATGTTTAACATAGCCTTGTTCTACATCACAATCCCCACAACTGAGTTTTTGAATCTCCCAGAACCCCCTCTTCCTCGCCTAGTTACAGCCCTTCAAATATTTTGTATGGCGGCGGCAAGTCTGCTCCAACCGCGCAAGGGTGCGCGTCGGACACAGCATGCCGCCAATTTGGAGAAAACGAACATCTTTGGCTTTTTTCATCTGTTCGAAGTTGTTTTATGTTTTGCTCCATTACTTTTCGTTGTTCGATTTGATCCTTTCACGATCGCGTCATGGGTGATGTCGTACTTTCCTGCCGAAGTCCACAGGGACTTCGTTTTTAAATAAATGAAAAAGCCACCTCATGCCGAGCCCTGGTTCTTATGCGTTTTTCCTTGCATGCGATTAGGCGATTTGAACCAGGCAATCTGTTACTGCAAATAGTCTTTCCCTCGTATGGAACGAGGAAAAATATAATACAAGCCTACATGGTTTGTCAATCTTCACTGTTATATGTTTAAGTTGACTCTCAGAAGATTACAAGCCGTCTGAAAGCCAACTCATCCTTTGCATGCGCATCACATATCATGTAAGGTCGTAAGGACCGTTTTGCTTGTAAGACGAAGAGTTGCGGTGATACATTCTATTGATGCCAAATAATTGAAGAAACGGCAATGTTTTTTATAAGGATGCCGCGTAAACAGATCGTGACCAGGCTGATGAGAAGAGCGCTTACAATAAGGCTTGAGTAATCTCTTGTTGTCGCAAGGTTGGGACGTGCTCAAATTGAGTTTACGGCATATCAACGCAGTGCTATCAGTCTTGCCATCGACTACGATGCGAATCTCTTCCTAGACATGATGAACCTACGCATTCTAAAAAAATGCATTCTGGTTTTGGGTGAACAGGTAGATTACTGCTTTTTGAGCAAGAGTTCCATGGATCGAGAGTGCGGCACGGTTTTTGCATCTTGATAGCTGTACCAGTGTGAACCGCATATGAAGGAATAAAACAGTGATAATATTTTATCTTCAGTCAATTTAAAATGAGGACTAGTAAAAAATAAAAAGAATCATTGCTACCTCAAGCATTCGTCAAAAATTTCAAAGGCTTTCTCCTCCGAAAGGGAAGACACGGCACAATCACAAATTTTCCCACCTATGTAAAACGTCTTAAACGTCTTCTTTCTTTCGATATTAAAGCAGTGAAACTGTAAAATCACAGATATGACTGTCGGCATTATGTGGGAAAATGTAATTTGTGAAAAGCGATATATCACAAGCGCAGATGACGCACGTTCATTTCCCAGCATTCGTTCAATCATAGGATTATTAGGGCTCGTCCTTCCATCTTCGTTAGTTTCTGAGCAAAAACAAATTTCAATTAAAGCGGTCACAAACTTTATGCTCTTTTCGTAGGTCACTGTGCGCTGGTGCAGGTTACAACACATATTTCGCCAAGTGGAATGACGCAAAGCGGACGTCATCACATGCGGCGGAAACCGTCGCGCAGCGTTGTGTGCCGTCCTGTGCCAGCACTGTGTCATCACACGTAAAGGTTTAGATCTAGTCTTACGAGACAACTATAACTTTTTGAGACAATTCGGAAGCAGAATTCAGGACCTATTTCCTGCATACAGCAGCTCTTCAAAATCTGGTTTAAACTATCATTTACATTATGTTAGACACTTCCGCCGTACTCGTTTCATTGTAAATGGCGGGTAGGGCGCAGCTTATTAAAGGCACCGTCCACCCAAAATGGAGGTTGACGAGATTATGATGGCATACTGTTGTGGGAGCAAACCCCCAAGCCTCGCCGCAAAAGACTGCTCCTGGAGCGAGAAATCCGCTCCGGAAGTAGCAAAGAGGAATTCGAGATTTTGGGTGGACGGTGCCTTTAAGCCTGAGAAATGATCAGAACGCTCGAGAGAGAGGTGCAGAGTCCGAAGTTCCACCCACACCCGCCACTCGCAATGATACATAGGGTACATCGTACATTTCCAGCGCTTTTTCTATTTATCTTACTCATCACTGCACTTCTCAGACATTTCTTACAATAGCTGGCAGTCACGCATACGACAACTGCCTTCTAATCATGATATCCAGCCTTAAAAAAAGCATTCTGCATTTTGAGCCTGAATTACCAGTTCATCAAATCAGTGAGCAGTGGAAAGGTAAAGAGTTTTTACAAACATTCTATCTTCAGGATGAAACTGCTTGTCGTTGTCTGCGCCCTGCTGGCTTGCAACGGTAACAGAATGATGTGTGTTAGAATCGATTAGAACAAATGGATTGCTGGTTGTTACAGTGGGCGAAAAAATTAGTTGCGACGAGAAAACGCCATGTCCTGCAGGAAATGTTTGCATTGATCAGATCTGTACTCGCTGTAAGTGGGACTTACGTAAGATTTTCGAAGCTTGAGGTGCAATGCGATTTCTGGCAGTCTATAAATTGAGCGTCAAAAGTTTGGGAGCTTACTTTCCAGCACTGTAATTTTAAAAGCTACAAAAAATTTTGGTTTCAATTTTTTGCCGCTTGATGCTGCCTTCCTCCACAAAGTATACTTTCTCGAGCTCCAAATTATTGTCTTTTGTCGTAAGAACCGAATCATCAAGCTTGCAAAATCACAGTTTCTAATGTTTACCATTTATTCAACCGGAAATACTTGGGAATATTTCGCAACATTCTTACCCACAATGTAGAGAAGGCTTTTGCGCTACCACACCGTAGTAAAGGCTTATCAATTGAGGTGTCGGGTGCACCAGCCTCTTCACTCATCGAGACTCCGCCTTTCCCACGCTCGCCCTGGGGACTTGCTCAGAAGCATATACCGCGGTAGAGACGCAGATTCTAGAGCGGGAATGGAGATGATGGTGCACACGACACTTCACTTGATAAGCCCTGTAGTCGTATTTGTCAGGAAGCTATTTTTCGTAAACGGATAATAAAGATGTGCGAATGCTATCAGCGTGCCGATGGTCATCTGTCTTTGAAAAAAAATTAGAAGCGCAGTAGACATTGAATCTAAGGCTACATCCTTTCTATATGCTTCCGTATAAGCATGTATATAAATTCTTTAATGTAACAGTTCCAATATTTCCTTGTCGTTGGATTTCCTTTCCCCTTCATGCAATTTTCAAAGTATGCGACGTACTTGAGTTCAAATCTTCAGTATTTTATTCCTAAACTAGCTGGCATACCCGGCTCCGCCCGGCATCACATACACTTCGGTAAAAAAAACGAAGTTATATTCCTCAAGAAGAGAAAACAACTTTGGCTCTTTAATTGTGGTTGTCCTCAACAGAGGCAACCGATGGTTGTCCTCAACAGAGGCAACCGATGGTTGTCCTCAACAGAGGCAACCATGGTTGTCCTCAACAGAGGCAACCGATGGTTATCCTCAACAGAGGCAACCGATGGTTGGTACGATGGTTGTCCTCAACAGAGGCAACCGATGGTTGTCCTCAACAGAGGCAGCCGATGGTTGTACCGATGGTTGTCCTCAACAGAGGCAACCGATGGTTGGTACGATGGTTGTCCTCAACAGAGGCAACCGATGGTTGTCCTCAACAGAGGCAACCGATGGTTGTGTCCTCAACAGAGGCAACCCATGGTTGTCCTCAACAGAGGCAACCGATGGTTGGTACGATGGTTGTCCTCAACAGAGGCAACCGATGGTTGTCCTCAACAGAGGCAGCCGATGGTTGTACCGATGGTTGTCCTCAACAGAGGCAACCGATGGTTGTCCTCAACAGAGGCAACCGATGATTGTCCTCAACAGAGGCAACCGATGGTTCTACCGATGGTTGTCCTCAACAGAGGCAACCGATGGTTGTACCGATGATTGTCCTCAACAGAGGCAGCCGATGGTTGTACCGATGGTTGTCCTCAACAGAGGCAACCGATGGTTGGTACGATGGTTGTCCTCGATAGAGACAACCGATGGTTGTCCTCGGCAGAGGCAACCGATGATTGTCTTCCAAGTGAGGCAACCGATGGCTGTTCTCAACAGAGACAACCGATGGCTGTCTTCGATAGAGACAACCGATGGCTGTTCTCGATAGAGACAACCGATGGCTGTTCTCGATAGAGACAACCGATGGCTGTCCTCGATAGGGACAACCGATGGCTGTCCTCGATAGAGACAACCGATGGCTGTTCTCAACAAAGACAACCGATGGCTGTCCTCCAAGTGAGGCTACCGATGGCTGTTCTCAACAGAGACAACCGATGGCTGTCCTCGATAGGGACAACCGATGGCTGTCCTCGATAGGGACAACCGATGGCTGTTCTCAACAGAGACAACCGATGGCTGTCCTCATTAGAGACAGCCGATGGCTGATCTCAACAGAGACAACCGATGGCTGTTCTCAACAGAGACTACCGATGGTTGTTCTCAACAAAGACAACCGATGGCTGTCCTCGATAGAGACAACCGATGGCTGTCCTCGATAGAGACAACCGATGGCTGTTCTCAACAAAGACAACCGATGGCTGTCCTCCAAGTGAGGCTACCGATGGCTGTTCTCAACAGAGACAACCGATGGCTGTCCTCATTAGAGACAACCGATGGCTGTTCTCAACAGAGACTACCGATGGTTGTTCTCAACAAAGACAACCGATGGCTGTCCTCGATAGAGACAACCGATGGCTGTCCTCGATAGAGACAACCGATGGCTGTTCTCAACAATGACAACCGATGGCTGTCCTCCAAGTGAGGCTACCGATGGCTGTTCTCAACAGAGACAACCGATGGCTGTCCTCATTAGAGACAACCGATGGTTGTCCTCGATAGAGACAACCGATGGCTGTCCTCCAAGTGAGGCTACCGATGGCTGTCCTCAACAGAGGCGACCGATGGTTGTACCGATGGTTGTCCTCAACAGAGGCAGCCGATGCCGATGGTCCTTTCGTTTCGTTCCTCAAGAAGAGGATGTACCGTTTCGTTCCTATCCTTAGACGGTTTGGCTAAACAGGTCCTAGGCTTTCCCCGGAACTCATCAGTAAGGGAGGGAGCTCGATTGGATCTGTTCAACTTCTCGTTTGTCCCACCCACCTGCCCTGACCGCCGCTGGCCTCCGTTTTTTTTTTGGGTTTTCGTTTTGCCATTTTTTTGGATTTTGTATTTTCCAATTTTTTTGGATTTTATGTTTTCCAATTTTTTTGGATTTTTCCAATAGAAATGGCATGCAACAAATAAATACTGCACTATGCTACAGCATGCAATTATGTTAGCGCCCTGGGATACACTACGTTAGCCGTGCTCCCTTCGGGCGCATATATGTACAGGTTCGCCGGACTCCCGACCCTCAAACACGCCACGTACAGTTGACCATGCGAAAAACAGGGAGTTTCCAGGTCTACTCCTACTGTTCGTAGAGACTGTCCTTGCGCTTTGTTGATCGTCATAGCAAGTGCAGGCCTGACCGGAAACTGCACTCGCCTGAACTCAAAGGGCATATCGGAGGGGACGAAAGGGATTCGTGGAACATGAACCACTTCGCCTTTGAACTTCCCCGCCAATATGGTCGCTACTATGACGTTTGGCATGAGATCCCTGATGCAAAGCCTTGTACCATTGCACATCCTCGGTGGGTTGATGTTACGAAGGAGCATGATTGGCAAACCAACCTTCAGATCAAGTCTGTGAGGTGGTATCCCATTGGTCTGGAGTGAATTCAAGAACTCAGTGGGGAAGTAAACAGCCTGTTCACGCTGAACCATGGTATCAAAGGACGTGTACGTTGATACCGGTCCAGGTAGGCTGTTTAAAATCTGAGCATTGATAGAATCCACTTGCTCATTTTTGGGTGCCAGAATTGCTCGCTCGCAAATCCAGTCCCCATTGCTGAAGTTGGTGGCAATGTTTGGGAAGACCTTTTCGATCAGTTCTCCCACCGATTGAACCATATTGCAGAAGTCTGGAGGGAAGGTAATCCAGCCAGAACTTGGTTCAACCGGAATTCTGCCTTCGCCAAGAAGCAACAGCTGTTGCGCAAAGTTTCGGGCAGTCTCATCGCCAAGGAGGTGGACTCGCATGTTCGTCGTGAGATTCAGCGATCGAACATGTCTCCAGAGAGGAGAAGCTTTAAGGCAAGCGTTCAGCTCATCTGCTGGAGTCGATCGCGGAATTACTGGCAGAGTCTGACGAAAGTCGCCTGCCAGTAGCACGACGGCCCCACCCATTAGCGTGTCGCTTTCTCGGATGTCTCGCAGTGTGTTGTCAAGGGCTTCCAGGCACTTCTTATGCGCCATGGTGCATTCGTCCCAAACTATGAGTTTGGTTTCTTGTAGCACCTTGGCTTTCCCTGTGCCTTTGCTTATCCCACACACTGGGTGCTCTACATGAGCAATATCCAGAGGAAGCTTGAAGGCTGAATGAGCAGTTCGGCCTCCTTCTAGCAGTGTTGAGGCAATCCCCGAGGATGCCACTGCTACTGCGATTCCTCCTTGTCTGCGAATCTCGGCAAGTAGGAGATTGATGAGGAACGTTTTCCCTGTTCCACCCGGAGCGTCGAGAAAGAGTAGCCCACCTCTGCCACTGGAAATCGTGTCCAGAACAGCACGGTAGACCAACTCTTGATCCTCCGTAAGAAGAGGTCTGTTAGACTCTACATATGTAGTCAGCTGATCGGCATCATAGGACCTCTCTCGGAGAACATCGCTCTCGAGTGCCTGGTCATCTCCGCGTATTGGCGGCGTCAAACCTAGGTCTCTGAGAGTTTGACCGTTCATCGACACGCACGTATCCTCAAGCAGTATCAACGCTCGGTTGAATATCTCGGGAGAGTAACCGATGTCTGCAGAGGGTAACCCTCTGCGACATTCCCTGAGTACATCTTCACTCAGAGCCTCTTTGTACTTCTCCCAGAGTGCTCGAGGATTTGACGGTTGACAGACTGTCAAGATGATGCCGAAGAGACTTCGCAGTTGAGCAGCGAAACTTGTCGTAGCTGCTTCTGCGAGAGTTCTGTCCCATTGCTGATCATCTTCAAGCAAGCCAAGTCTTTGGCATGCTTCTCTGTAGGTCTCACATTCCTCTCCATCGATGGTCCTCAATGCTGCGAATGACGTCGGTCCTCGGATTGTGTGAAGCAACAATCTGAGGTAGAAGCATTCGGCTTGGTTAGGGTGTACAGTGTATACACGCGCTAACACATCCGCAGCACGTATGCCAGGTTGTCCGGGAACTTCGGCTCCTTGCTTCCTTCTGGCCCATTTCTTTGTTGACTTGTTCCAAGTATAATATCTTGGAACTTCTGAGTACAACAAAGTCCGTGCGAACGGATCATGTTGGCACAGAAGGAAGAATGCCGTCAAAGTTGTTTGAGGTGGCTGCGCAGCTCTTTCCCGCGCATTATCAGCCGTGAAATAGACGCGTTGTCCATTCTCTAGATGGACATGTAGATGGGTGACAGGTGGGTAATGTTCTGTATCCTGAAACCCAGGATACGCCAAACTGCCTCGTTGCTGCTTATGTACCTGCCCGTTTGATATCGTTCGATCTCATCAAACGGTGCAGTGGCATGCTCGAGGCCGAACGTTGCCATGTCACTTCCCTTGTTCACATATTTGCAGATGTACTTAATCGACTTCACCGAATTACAGTACTCCACATTAATATGTGCTCGAAACATTTTCGAGAGCAAGGGAGTGTATGGCACAACCCAGCTGTTGTCCACCACGACGTCTACGGTCTGATGGTCCACCTTCATTTGAATGACGGCGGTGTGTCCTCCATCATCAGGCTTTCGCCTTCTGTATAGAGGATAGCCATCAGTTCCCGTTTGGGTTTCGCGGATCAGCTGCCGAGGGTACCTTTTGGTGCATTTGCCGTCCTTCATGCAAGGCGACCTCGGATTTAGTGGTCCGCATGGCCCATGGATCATGTTTTTGAGGACAACATCGAATAGAAGAGGATCCTCTTCTCGACTGGGAAGCTCCGCCGAGATGATGCTGTCGATCTGATCTGGGCGTATTTTCTCCTTCAGCCACACTAAGATGTGGGCATGCGGAAGACCGCGTTTCTGCCATTCCACGGTGTACATCCAGCAGCGAGTGTCTCCGTAGACGTGGCTCTTCGTTAGCACGTCTATAAGCTTCGTGAGCTTCTGTTTGAAGACTCTCGCCGTGATGTCGTGGCGGTCAGAAGGCGCTTCACCAGGGAAGAGCTCTTCCGCAATTTCGGTCCACGCCGGGTTGCACGTGAACGTGATGAACAGATCAGGACGCCCGTACGCTCTAACGTAGGCCATTGCGTCCTGAGTGTACTCGTGCATGTGGCGTGGGCCGCCCGTGAAGGAGGATGGTAGTATGACCATTTGCCCGAGGTCAGTGACATTTCCATCTCCGGCCACGGCATCCCGCAGGTGGATGTAGTCGTCTGCACGCAGCTTTCGCTGATTGCGTCGAATGAAGAGGAGCCGTTCACTCTCAATCTTGGCATACATGTCCACGATGAACTGGTGAAATAGTTGGCGACATTTCACGACGTGGTTGAAGGACGTGGACCTTATCATCATGCGATGCGCATAAAAATCCATAGCCGATACCCTCTTATTGGTAGGGGCACCAGTGCTAGGATTTCTCTGCCATAGTTCGAAGTGATACCCGTCTACCCCATCCCAGAACATGAGTGGGTATTGCAGGGCATCGTACGACCTATGGGTTTCAGAGATGCGCTGCAACGTTTCGGAACGTTTCTCGATGATAATGTCACGCCCGTCGCTGTCGTCTTCGCCAACCAAGACCACCGCCATCTCGCTTACAGACGGAGCGTTGAAGCGTCGTTCATGCTGACCAGCAGGCCTTCTGTCAGCACGGATAACGACCTTATACTCGTCTGTAGGCATTCGATCCAGGTTGGTCTTGAAATCCTTCACCAGCTCGTTGTGCTGATGCAGCATTCTTTGCAGCTCTAGCACGACGTCCGGCCTTGTGCCACCGATGATGCCGCAACGTTGATCCGCTTGCAGCTGCTCGTCGCAGACGAAGTACAGCTGCAAGAACTTGGGGCTATCATTGCCATTAGGAAGCAGGGATCCAACTCTATGATAGACCTGTCCCTGCACCTTAAACGTTGGCATGAAGCCCTGTTCTTCAACGTCTGGCGTGGCAACTGTAGTGCCAAACGACGTCATCTGGAAGCACGCATTGTACTTCCTGATGTTCTGCAAGAAATGCCTGGACACAGCACTGGTGCCGGACATGTATGAGCGAAGCGGCTCAGGCGGCTCACTTAGAGGCGGAAGATCGACCTTGCCGCTGGAGCAGCACATGCCAGGAGGTTCGGCTCTGAACTTCTTGGCTTGACATTTGCCACATACGACATCCATCCTTCCGATTAGTACCTTCGGATCGGTCGAGTAGTCTACCTGGGCATCGTAGTTGAGTGCCGCCAAGTGAAGATCTACTCGCCTGGATGTCTGTCGAGCGTGGACTTGTCGAGCACGATCACGTTCGAGCCGTACTGAGTGCGCTGCACCAGTTTCCGCTCTTCGTGAGGCCTCAGTCCTCATTCGACTGCTCTCGAGGCGAGACTCGCGCTGTTCAGCCGTCTCCTGAGATCTGGCTTCAGCGTTTCTCGACCGCATGTCTTCGAGTCGAGATTGGCGCTGTTCAGCCGTCTCCTGAGATCTGGCTTCAGCGTTTCTCGACCGCATGTCTTCGAGTCGAGATTGGCGCTGTTCAGCCGTCTCCTGAGATCTGGCTTCAGCGTTTCTCGACCGCATGTCTTCGAGTCGAGATTGGCGCTCTTCAGCCGTCTCCTGAGACCTGGCTTCGGCGTGTCTCGCTCGGTCGTCGTCGAGTCGAGATGTGCGCTCTTCAGCCATCTCCTGAGATCTGGCTTCGGCGTTTCTCGACCGCATATCGTCGAGTCGAGACTCGCGCTGTTCGGCCGTCTCCTGAGATCTGGCCTCAGCGTTTCTCGACCGCATATTGTCGAGTCGAGATTCGCGCTGTTCGGCCGTCTCTTCGGATCTGGCTTCAGCGGTTCTCAACCGTTTATCCGCGAGTCGAGAATCACGGCTTTCTTGTGATTCTGAGGCTCTCAGAGCAGCAAGCCGCAGGCGAGTTTGCGAGAGACTTGCTTCACGCTCTTCAGGCGTTTGCGTTGCTCTCGCCTCGGCTATTCGGGCACGATTGCCCTCTAGCCGTTCCTGGCGCTGCTCCGAGGTCTCAGCCTCTCGTTGATCCCTGGCCTTTTTGGCCTTGGGATCAACTCTTCCGATGGATGCACGCTTCTTCGGCGGCATCCTGTAAGCTCCTCGGTACCCGAGATATGGGAGCCTCGGCTTCTCGGTACTCGAGGTGGAGCCTGTTGGCTTCTCGATGCTCGAGGTGGAGCCTGTTGGCTTCTCGGTGCTCGAGGTGGAGCCTGTTGGCTTCTCGGTACTCGAGTGGAGCCGTTGGCTTCTCGGTTCTCGAGGGAGAAAGAGCCTTTCGGCTTTGTCGCTTGGTCCTCAGATCCTAGGTCCTTTATCAGGTCCTCAGGTCCTTGGATCTTTGGTCCTCGCTTGGTACTCAGAGCTCTCGGTGGTTCAGTGGCCGCCGGCTAGCAGAGGTGAGTGACCGACAATGGCGAGATCGGCCGCCTTATATACCCCTCGAAAAGGGGCGGGGCCGGCTGTGATTGGTCACACCAACTCGGAAGGGGCGGATAGTTTTTGTATGGAAAGCCTATGCTTAACCACACGAATTGGACCGCCCACTTTGGACCGCCCCTTGCCCCGCCCCCTTGGAGGGGTATATAAGGCGAGGCGTCGCTGCACCGGTCATTTCCGGTGGTTGCCTCGTGCCGGACGGTTGCCTCACTCGGAGGACATCTACCAGATGCCTCACTTAGAGGACAACCATCGGATGCCTCAATCGGAGGACATCTACCAGATGCCTCACTTGGAGGACAACCATCGATGCCTAACTTGGAGGACATCTACCAGATGCCTCACTTGGAGGACAACCATCGGATGCCTCAATCGGAGGACATCTACCAGATGCCTCACTTGGAGGACAACCATCGGATGCCTAACTTGGAGGACATCTACCAGATGCCTCACTTGGAGGACAACCATCGGATGCCTCACTCGGCGGACAACCATCGGATGCCTCTGTCGAGGACAACCATCGGTTGCCTCTGTTGAGAACAGTCATCGGTTGTCTCCACTCGGAGGTACAACCATTCGGTTGTCTCCACTCGGAGGTACAACCATTCGGTTGTCTCCACTCGGAGGTACAACCATTCGGTTGTCTCCACTCGGAGGAGAACAGCCATCGGTTGTCTCTATCGAGGACAGCCATCGGTTGCCTCTGTCAACCATCGGACAACCATTCGACTGCCTCCACTCGGAGGTACAACCATTCGGTTGTCTCCACTCGGAGGTACAACCATTCGGCTGCCTCCACTCGGAGGTACAACCATTCGGCTGCCTCCACTCGGAGGTACAACCATTCGGCTGCCTCCACTCGGAGGTACAACCATTCGGCTGCCTCCACTCGGAGGTACAACCATTCGGCTGCCTCCACTCGGAGGTACAACCATTCGGCTGCCTCCACTCGGAGGTACAACCATTCGGTTGTCTCCACTCGGAGGTACAACCATTCGGTTGTCTCCACTCGGAGGTGCAACCATTCGGTTGTCTCCACTCGGAGGTACAACCATTCGGTTGTCTCCACTCGGAGGTACAACCATTCGGTTGTCTCCACTCGGAGGTACAACCATTCGGCTGCCTCCACTCGGAGGTACAACCATTCGGTTGTCTCCACTCGGAGGTACAACCATTCGGTTGTCTCCACTCGGAGGTACAACCATTCGGTTGTCTCCACTCGGAGGAGAACAGCCATCGGTTGTCTCTATCGAGGACAGCCATCGGTTGCCTCTGTCAACCATCGGACAACCATTCGGCTGCCTCCACTCGGAGGTACAACCATTCGGTTGTCTCCACTCGGAGGTACAACCATTCGGTTGTCTCCACTCGGAGGTACAACCATTCGGCTGCCTCCACTCGGAGGTACAACCATTCGGCTGCCTCCACTCGGAGGTACAACCATTCGGCTGCCTCCACTCGGAGGTACAACCATTCGGTTGTCTCCACTCGGAGGTACAACCATTCGGTTGTCTCCACTCGGAGGTACAACCATTCGGTTGTCTCCACTCGGAGGTACAACCATTCGGTTGTCTCCACTCGGAGGTACAACCATTCGGTTGTCTCCACTCGGAGGTACAACCATTCGGTTGTCTCCACTCGGAGGTACAACCATTCGGTTGTCTCCACTCGGAGGTACAACCATTCGGTTGTCTCCACTCGGAGGTACAACCATTCGGTTGTCTCCACTCGGAGGTACAACCATTCGGTTGTCTCCACTCGGAGGTACAACCATTCGGTTGTCTCCACTCGGAGGTACAACCATTCGGTTGTCTCCACTCGGAGGTACAACCATTCGGTTGTCTCCACTCGGAGGTACAACCATTCGGTTGTCTCCACTCGGAGGTACAACCATTCGGCTGCCTCCACTCGGAGGTACAACCATTCGGTTGTCTCCACTCGGAGGTACAACCATTCGGTTGTCTCCACTCGGAGGTACAACCATTCGGTTGTCTCCACTCGGAGGTACAACCATTCGGTTGTCTCCACTCGGAGGTACAACCATTCGGCTGCCTCCACTCGGAGGTACAACCATTCGGCTGCCTCCACTCGGAGGTACAACCATTCGGTTGTCTCCACTCGGAGGTACAACCATTCGGTTGTCTCCACTCGGAGGTGCAACCATTCGGTTGTCTCCACTCGGAGGTACAACCATTCGGTTGTCTCCACTCGGAGGTACAACCATTCGGTTGTCTCCACTCGGAGGTACAACCATTCGGTTGTCTCCACTCGGAGGTACAACCATTCGGCTGCCTCCACTCGGAGGTACAACCATTCGGTTGTCTCCACTCGGAGGTACAACCATTCGGTTGTCTCCACTCGGAGGTACAACCATTCGGTTGTCTCCACTCGGAGGAGAACAGCCAGCGGTTGTCTCTATCGAGGACAGCCATCGGTTGCCCCTGTCAACCATCGGACAACCATTCGGCTGCCTCCACTCGGAGGTACAACCATTCGGTTGTCTCCACTCGGAGGTACAACCATTCGGCTGCCTCCACTCGGAGGTACAACCATTCGGTTGTCTCCACTCGGAGGTACAACCATTCGGTTGTCTCCACTCGGAGGTACAACCATTCGGCTGCCTCCACTCGGAGGTACAACCATTCGGTTGTCTCCACTCGGAGGTACAACCATTCGGTTGTCTCCACTCGGAGGTACAACCATTCGGTTGTCTCCACTCGGAGGTACAACCATTCGGTTGTCTCCACTCGGAGGTACAACCATTCGGTTGTCTCCACTCGGAGGTACAACCATTCGGTTGTCTCCACTCGGAGGTACAACCATTCGGTTGTCTCCACTCGGAGGTACAACCATTCGGTTGTCTCCACTCGGAGGTACAACCATTCGGTTGTCTCCACTCGGAGGTACAACCATTCGGCTGCCTCCACTCGGAGGTACAACCATTCGGCTGCCTCCACTCGGAGGTACAACCATTCGGCTGCCTCCACTCGGAGGTACAACCATTCGGTTGTCTCCACTCGGAGGTACAACCATTCGGTTGTCTCCACTCGGAGGTACAACCATTCGGCTGCCTCCACTCGGAGGTACAACCATTCGGCTGCCTCCACTCGGAGGACAACCATCGGTTGTGAGGACAACCATCGGTTGCCTCTGTCGGACAACCGAGGTTGTAACAAAAATTGAACCACTGGCTCAACACCTCCGTCGAGGTGAGCCATTCGGCCACCTCAGTCGAGGCGGAACCCGCGGTTCACTGGCTGAAAGCGTACGGATATATCAACACTCGGTGAAACCGGAATTTTTACAGAAAATTCAAAAATGTTTGTATCTCGTCTCACAGACATCCTGGGACCTTGCGTCAAAAACACGTATATACTAACTTTTGATGGCCAATCCAGCGGTGCTACTTACATATTTTTTTTCCTTCTCATTCGAAGACGCCATCATGATTTCCTCTCAACAAATTTAAAAAACCCCTAGAAGAACGGTTTTTTTTCTCAAAATATTTTTGTATGTTTACCCACATATACAATGTGTGCATGCAAAAATTCAACAATTTGTCTAGGTCTATTAGAACCTGAAATCGAAAAGAGTGTTTCATAAGCAAAATTTTTTTTTCAGAATAATTTAGACCTCGCCGAAAAAACGAAGCTGTGATTTTATAAAAATGACCAGTGTGCTTTTAATACGTTTGAGCGTAGCATTAGCGCTCGAATTATTTTAGGGAGGATGTTTTGCAATAACCGCAGTCGCCTAACCCTTACCGAAATCCAGTCCTAATTAAGAGAAAAAAATATTTTGATGCAGGATTGAGGATAAGAAATAAAGGTAACCTCGTTTAATCAGCATTACCAAGTACCAATATACACCCTTCTAGTCCAAGGTTCTAAAAAACAAATACTGGATATTCTCACAAACAGCTTACTACATTCGTATTCAGCATGCTCGATTACCCCCCTGTGCCAACTCCCAGCCCCGTAGCTCAAACTTTGCAAAAAAATCGATAAAATCGATAAAAGTAGCGGATAATTCTAAAAACTAAAATTGTATTCGTAATCAGCATGCTCGATTACCCCCCTGTGCCAACTTCCAGCCCCGTAGGTCAAACTTTGCAAAAAAATCGATAAAATCGATAAAAGTAGCGGATGATTCTAAAAACTAAAATTGTATTCGTAATCAGCATGCTCGATTACCCCCCTGTGCCAAATTCCAGTCCCGTAGGTGGACTCGGCAAAAAAATCGATAAAGATCGATAAAATCGATATCGATCGATACGAAAAGTAGCCTATGACACCCGCCGGGGCCCGAAGTGTATGTGTGCCAAGTTTGGTCCCGATCGGTTCAGAAATGGAATTTTCTATTCGGAACATACGTACACACATACATACAGACATACATACATACAAACAGACATTCAGCTTTATATATAAGATATTGCTAAAAATTTTTCTCATAGTAGTTGTAAAAAGCTTGCCCTATCATGTTGCACATATCGTATGTAAAAAAAGCATTCAACGCGAAGGCGTGAGACGAAGACGAACCTTATCACGACTACCTGCATGCCATGACAGCTGCATTCATCAAGGTTTTGAATGCGTGCCTTGAACCCAAAAGACGCAATTTCGAAAATAAGACTTGCATTGTAATTGTGACTGCTTGATCTAAGTGCGCACCAATTTTTGTTTTTTGGTACTTCCCTTCTTATTGTTATCGCGAAAATACTAGTCTTCCGGAATTTTAACGCACTTTGTATTTCCATATCGAAACAAAGTGCAGTTACAAAAACATTTGAGTAGGAATCTTATCTGAAGAACAGTTTTTCTTTCTAATGATGAGCAAGTCAGAATGCAGTAGCAATTCAGAATAAGAGATTCTATAGCTGTGTAAGCTATATGGTAATGCTGTGCCATATGAATTCAGCGAGCGCTGCCAAAGTGCTAAGTGTTGCTGTTTCTAAAGAGCCACACTTTGCTTGCTTAGCCACCGCCTTTAATCATAAACATTTGAATTCGTCCCACTTCAATTTTCAATACAGCAGTATCCTTGCTGAAGAATTCATTTTTTTTTCGCGAATTCGTAATGTTTCTGGTACATTTGATTCATGTATGTTGAGCGTATTTGTATTCAATACAGTACCAGCTGTATATCCCTGTTTTTTTTACAGTCGGGTTTTGCGTTAACGAAATCTCACCCTATATCAAGACATTCTGATGTAAGATTGTCCTTATGTAGGAATTATACGGTTATTTTAAGATCGATGCCCCATGTATGTACCAGCTAGACCTCGTCCAGGATGCAGAGTGAAGGTGACCACCGACAAAATGGGTTGCAATCATCCGAGTATCATTTGCGATAAACAAAATGTGAAGTAAAAGTGAAGTGCTGTGACGGTGATGTAATAAAGATTACAAAATTAGTCGAATTATCGTCGATGGATTTGTAGCTCAATATGCATATATTGCGTACCATGTGATGATGACTTTCAATATTTGAAACTATTAATTTTCAATAATTTCTCCTTGTTTCCCTGTCTCTTTTATCCGACTGCATATGTATTAAGTGGTAGTACACTTCATATTTTGCTGAGCTAGAAGAGGTCTCATTTGAAAATGACGAGTGAGGGAGCAGTCGGTTGCTGCGCATAGTGTGGAGGTTCAGACATCAGATTACAGATGAATGTTGGGTATGGTACTTCTACAGTACTTTCTTCTTGATAAATAAATCACGCAATATTGCTTTCTAATTTCCGGAAAGTTTGGCGTTTACTCTCGGCGTGAAAGAAGATCTCAGGATAAGCAGGAACCTTAACGATTTCCTTCAGCGAATAAGCTTTCCTCAACGTTACAAGGAAGAACATGGAATATAAGAAAACACCTATTTTGCGGTAATTCGAAACTTAAGCAAGCCCATCACGCCCTCTCTCACAAAATCGAATTTTGCTAGATCCAAAAAAGAATTGAAGGAACATTAAGTTGAAAACTCAGCTTCTCAGCGGATTGCATCAATTTCTCAGTTGGACGAGGCGCGCAATCTTGGGATTACGTAGAATGTGTGTGTTGCAAATGTACATAAACCAGTGATTTCTGATCATAAAACAGGAAGATCTTAGCATTTTACAAAGCTGGGTTTTACTTGGGACTAGTGAATCAAAATCGATTAAGGAGGTCTTTACAGCTTGGATCACTCATCAAGTCAATTGTGGATTTCGAAAACACAGTGAGGATAAGAAATTGACATATAGAAGTGGGACAGGGGGCGGGCTAATGCAGGGCTCAGCAGAGGTGGCGCTTCACACGCTGGATGCCATTTTATGAAAGAAAAGCAAAAGGAAGCTCGTAAAGTTCTTAGGAGTGATTCCCGAAAAATTCAACGAAATAGTATTAACAAGCACAAACGTAACTCTTAGTGAGCCCTAATGATGAGTTCTGACGTCATTTTACCAGTTAAAGCTAGATTGACACGTTACAAACACGATAAGTGCTTAAATCCGTGTGAACATGATTTCAGCGTATTAGAACACAATCCTTATGACAAAAAATAAGTAAATAGTTCGTCTACAACAGATAAACAATATTGAGCACCAAATTTGATGTGTACCTCCGCGACGACGACAAAAAGCAAAGTATGTAAAATTGCGAAAATCATGTGAACATCAGAAAAATTATAAGCATTTTTTCAATTTAGGTTGCTCCCTAGGTTGCTCCCGTGCAACCTCGGAGCACCCTGAGGTTGCGCGGAACCCAACAAACATGATTTTCGCCCTTCCTCACATAATTTTTCAAAATTTTCTACATTAGTCTATCCTGCAGTTCAGCCTTTACCTATGAGCACTTAACCGTTGATTCAAATGGCTTGACTTCGGGAAGGCGGGCTTTGTGAGTTAATTATCCGCTCGCGCCCGCGACGCATCTGCGCCTCTCTCGCGCGAGTGTTCTCTCATCATTACTTAGCCTTAATTAGGTCACGAAGCCCCGCCTTCTAGCCAAAACAGTTGAATCAAATGGTACCTTGTCCCAAATTTCGTTTCCCCTGCTTTGCTATGGCCATTGACGACATTCAAAACCGCCTTTTTTTCACGTGCTATTTACACCTACAATTTTTCTTGTCTTTTCTTACCTTCATTCACTCACCGTTCGTTGCAGTACATTAACCGTACTTCTACAAACACCACAAAGGATATTTCGTACTATTCTGCAATATCAAGGTGGACTTTGTTTCCAAAATTTCCAAATGTCACCTCGTGCTAGTACTCGTTAATGTTGTGAAAGAGTGAAAAGAAATGGCGAATCCATCGTGATATGCCGGGTATCCCAGCTTTGAATGATTAAAGACAGACAAATGTGTCATTCAAAGTATTCACTTTTTCTTCATATAACATCCAGTAGTAGACTGTAACGGAAAATTCGGAATTTCTCAAACTAATATGCGAGGATCGATGTATCAAACATTTATTTCGGAGAATGAAAGGTTGCAATAGCAGATAGCAGCCCCTCCATTGACTTCTGTGACTTGAACTTCTGAAGCGGTTCATTGATTTTTGTCTCGACTGTTTTCTTGATTTTCGCCGGCACCTGGAAAACTTACAGCTTATATAGTAGGTTGAAATTTTTCCAACTTTCCATAACTCTTTTCCTCTTTGAGTATGACACCATGCTTTTGTTGATAAAGTTGTGTATTACGTTGTGCACGAATATAATTTGTTTGCAAGAATGTGCAATCGCTGATGGAGCTACGATAAGTGCAAAGAGCAAATTACAAGCGAGCAAAAATATAAATTGTCATAGGTTGGATAAAGTTGGGGGAGGGGGGGGGGTAATCGACTTGAAGTTCACAAAAATGGTTCATTTCGCGCGGTAGGCTTTACATAATTATGGAAAATCCATAGCATGATTTTTCCACCTAGACAGCAAGTGTGCACGACATTCTGTTCAGCAGATCAATTTCCGACTTTGCAAAATTCAGCAAAATCTACAGTTCCAACTCCTTGACGGCACTTCAAAACATGACGCAATTGACTTCCATGCTTTCTGAGGGTTCTAGATCTCTATTTGTCTTCACCTTACAACTGTCTTTTCAGCTGTACTTAGTTATCATCCTTAGCTACACTTTGCTTACAAATTTGTCTTGATTTGTTTAATTTCAATACAATGCTTCAATTTGCTGCAAAACATCTACAACTTCAAATTTGAGTGTTCGCAGCCTTCTCTTTGTCATTGAGAATAAACAGTTTGTGCAATTCCTCAGCTCATTTCGTTCTACTCAAATTGGAAGAGCCTTACTCAAAGAGAGAGAAGTCATGGACAGTTACAAGAACTTAGCTTCTAACTTAAAGGCATTTTATAAATTTCACAAAGAAAGCTCTATGTCAATGCAGTTTGGTTTTCGAGAAATTTACAACAGTCAGAAATAGTTGAAAATAGCCTACCTCCTCCAGAAGCGTACGAACGACGCTGATCTGTGATTTGCTAAAATCACCTTTGTATAGTTTTTCGGCTTTCGCCTTCCACTCCGCCACCTAAAAACGGAATAAGCTGTGCCAAAAAGCATTGTTTAGAAAAGCGAAACCTTGTTTTTTATTTCCTTAGAGACAACGTCTTTGATAGACTTCATAGTTTCTGAGTGTAGATTTCTCAGCAACAGATCCTTTTTTCGGAGGTCTAGAAACTTGTCAGTCAGTGCTTTCTAAAATTTACAATTTTCGCCAAGATAAATCGAAAAATCAATTCAGAAACCTTATCGGTAATGTTAAGGGATGCGATGAATGCTTCGCCAGCCTCTTTTCCTTGAGATTTCTTCAAGCCGTCATTGTACGCTTTTGCCAACTGGAATATAAAGTTCCTGTTAGTCTCTTTGAGTCACTTCGTTATGCGATTGTTTTTGAATTGTATCCTTTTTCTTCTCACCTTTTTTCGTCAACTTGTATATGACTTATGTAAATTTTGTTTTTATTTATGTAATTTTTGTTGCATTTTTGTGCCTAAGTTTGGTTGCACGTGTAATTTACTTGGCATAAATTTACTCGTATCATTCCAATCCCATTATGGAAATATGAGCTAGTATTGAATAAATTATTTGACAAAGTTATTTGAGAAGTGTTCTTATTATGTGCAGCCGTTCAAATCATACTCCTCTGAAATTAGGATGATTGAATTGAATACCCACGAAAATTAGGTCGTACAACTATGCTAGTTTATTACTAAGAGTTGCAATTTTTGTGTTTCTGTTGATCAGCACATTGCTCAGCATATTATTTTTACCTAACTCGATATACTCTGCCCAGATTTAGCGTAGTAGAGAAAGTGGAGTGACTGACTGGATTGACTCAATAGTCTCAAATGTCGGATCGGCTCTAATGTTTACCATACCCAGTGAGCACAGCTTGACAAAATGAGGATGCTCAACAGCCTCAAGCTCAATAGAACTTAATGTTTCGATATGTACCTGATCGATCTGACTGCTGGACAGAGATGTGCCGTTGAAAACTCGTTGAAAGGCTGCGGGGTCCAGAGCAAATGCTGATGTGGCTATGCAGGCGATTGCCGCATATCTAAGCGAGAAAACTACAGACTAAACTACAGATATTATTAACTACAGATATTACTCTTAAAGTTCTCATGTGGACAATATTGACCTTATCTTGAAATCACAGCCTACTCGGACGGTTAATGTACCGTTTTAAGGGGAACAGAATTGCAATGCACGAAGAAAGCATGCTTTGCAGTTATATCGACCGGAATATCGATATTCTATTCAGTAGTCTAAGGGTTCGCTTTTTCCGCCTTTGAATGGAGTTACTCATTTTTCAAGCTGCAGAATACCGAGCCTAACAAGCAATCATTTCCCCTTCACACAGTTGGATGTCGAATACAGTAAGAGGTCATCGATTTTGTGAGAATTCATTTCTGAGGAAAAATTATCATTATAAAGAAAATATCTATTGATAAGAAAATATAATAAAAGATTTTATATCTAAAATCTCCAGGATTTCGAATGCGCTGAGGAATAAGGTGCTCTGTTGATACAACTGAGAAAGAATTTGGAGTTACGAAACTCATAGGAAGTTAGTGGATTCTGGTAATCATCTGCGAGATACAAAATTTGTTTACTGGAAGTTCTGATCAAATGTTTCAAACCTGTTAGCAGTGATAACAGTACCCCGCAGGTAAATGCTAGGAGTGTGATTTGTAGTACATACAGGAATAGACCGATGGTACAAAAAACTTTTGAGTCACTTCAGCCGAGAATTCTACTGAGAAGGAGCTCACAAGATTACGTCTAAAAGGCTCATAGACGAATTACCAACTAACTAAGCCGCATCTACGTTTTTTTTTCTCTGCAAAACTGAGCCTACCTCAACACAACAGCTGGTTGCATGACTGCCTACGCAAATTGAGCAGTGTCAAACAATTTGGACCGCTTATATATTTCACACCATAGGTATCATTTGCGCGATCAAGCGCAGATTATCCCAATACTGTGGTTGTTCCAAAGATCGAACTGTGCGCAATTTACTCGGCCTTGATTTTCGTTGATGTCCAATCATAAAAGGGAAAACTGAGCATTGATACTTTTGTTCAAAATGAGACCATTATCTCATATATTATGAGATATTCATGTTACATGCTTCTCTTGATGACATCAAAAAATAGCCCTCGTTTTCCTCCTCATCGTATGGTATGCGAAAACATACGTTAATGTAGAAAGAGAAGTACACGGTGCTGGTCTTCGAAAGATTTTCGACAAGCCAAATATGCTTTCTGTTCAAAACTAATGACTAAATCGCCTATTTCTGTGAAAGATCTTTCTTATTCATTTTCCATGTCATCGTTCCTGAACACAAAGCCTCATTTGAAAAGTTTAACGATTTGCCTTGGAAACTCAGAAAATTCTCAGATATCTGCACTTATCGGAAATGAAACGTATTAAAGTAGGCTAAAGCAAAAACAAAATTCTGGTAGCTAGACTGGCCTCGTAGGAGAAAGACAGGGGCAGCAGGACTCAGCATAGGTGGCTCATAAGCAAAATGGATATCGTTTTTGAGACAAAAAGTGAAGGATATATCGTTTTTGTGACCAAAAATACACAGAAATTGCGACGTCTTTAGTCGACGTTTCGTTTATTGAGGGTTTTTATGCTTATGGTTTAGGGTCAAAAGGTACTTGAAATCTTGAATTCAAAAGAGACTTCGTTTATTCCATTTTTGGAAAGCCACATCGTGCCGAGCTCTGAGGGACAGTGATGATTTGGTATGCGATGCAAGATTTTATGTAGTGCTCAAAACACTAATATCATTCAAATCTTCCATATCCGCGAAACTTTACACAGAATGAATCGCGTGGCTTTTTGTAAACAAATGTAGTTGGGGAAACACCTAAATTGCGAGCTATATAGGGATGTGCAAACACGAGTTGGGAAGCACAGTTCTGATTGTAGCTTGATGGATCAAAAACACTCTCGCAATTTCAAACACGTCGTTTCTTTTCTACTATTTTTTTCTAAATACGAGTACAGGAAGGATCGTAAAAGAAACTTTCTCTCATGAAAGTTTGGTACTAAGCATAACCCGAAACCAGTATGCGCAAAAACATTTATAGGTTTTGTCTTCTCCTTCTCTTCCTTTCAAGGCTACATTGTCACTTCGTTTTCCTCCATAAGTTCACTGAAAATCAACTAATCTAGCTTCAACACAGCGCATCAAATCTTAGACCTCCACTTCGGCTATTACCCTTCTTTATTTAGCTTCTTCATAGTATTATGTGCTCTAGAGAAGCGTATATACAACATTAGACTTATGCAAAGTTCTTGGGTGAATCTAACAAATTCAATAATTTATCTAATCATAAACCCAAAATCGAGGAAGGTTTACACTATGAGGAAGTTGTTCAAACGCAAGATTTCATTGGCTAGCCTTGGCGAACCAATCTTTCTACAGTACGCTGATTTTCACGTTTTACATTTGGTCTTAGGCTGCATTCATACTGATCCGGAAGTTCGGGAACCGTTCCAGCACAGCGCTCAGTTTTTGATATTTTCATTTCCAAAGAAAAACCCCTAATATGCATTTTCCTCGCAGAAGCACAACGCGCAAGACCTGAAATTTGACAAACTTTTAAAGGCAGTGTCCCGGCAGATTCGGGTCCTGAGGGATATACGGGTGGTGGGGTTCCTGGTCACCCCATCGACCTCCAGGCGCACTCCGACTGGGTGATGTTCCCCCTGGGCCGAGAAAATGGCTCTTGAACCTGCGCGCGCAACCCCAACTGGCTCGCGCCTGGACGGCCTTCCCTGCCTGTTCGGCGCGGGACCCCACGAGCGCTCTCCCCCATGATGCATGCTATCCAAAGCAAGAATTACAGGCGGCAGGATCTTCGTCTGAGGACCTCCCCCAACTTTCCATTAAAAACCTCGTCCAAGCTGGTTTTCTGGAATGAGGAAAACTCCCCAAAGTCGGCCTTTTCAGCCCGTTCAAAGCTCAAATTCGGATTCTAGGTGGCGAAAAGGCCTAAAACATGCAAAAAGGTGGAGGTGCAAAATCTGCCGGGACACTGCCTTTAAGGTGATCGCTAAAAAATGGGGCACCTAGAGAATAAATGTAGATTTCTCAAAAAAGAAAAGCGATTAAACTTCCCAATTTTGATAGATGTTAGAACAAATTATTTTCTTTCAGAAAATACCTATATAAGGTCATTTACATACCTAATAATTTTTATAGTGGCTGAATTGCAAAGTTAGTCACTTTGACAAATTATAAACTTCGGGCAGTATCTGCGCAGTGAGACATGCGAAACCATCCAAGGTACTACTGCTGCAATGCGTGAAGGTACAGTCACCAGACCCATGGTGGGTTGCTGGCCTCAACTTTCAAAGCCAGAAGATATGGCCATTAGCATCGTTGAGAACAAAGATACGTGCTATTCAATTCTTTGCAGTTAAACGCATTTTATAGGTACCATCTGAAAGAGCTTTTTGCGCTCTATCCATCCATATGCAGCTTACCTCAAATTTTGTCTATCTTCGGAAAATACAGATTGAAACTTGATTTATTGGTTTTTGTTGCGCCAAATAATCGCGATTTTTCAGGTGTTTCGCTTTTTTTATAGAGATAGGAAAAAAATCTGTATGTTCAATAGACAGTTTGAAAGAGCATGAAGAGCTCTTTCGAATGGTGTATCAATTGCTCTATAAGTTTACGGTATGGCAACGCAAGAATGAGCGATGTTCAAAAAACCCTGTTTGAGTTCTTCAGGGCGCCACGCATAGGTTTGTGGGAGAGGAGTGATGCTTTGCCAGAATAATATGCGAAGGTCGCTTATATAAGCGACGTTTACGTTGCAGCCTGCTTGTTGCTGAACGAAACAAAAAATTTCAAAATCTAATAAAAATCAAGCTGCCCCATTTTTTAGCGATCACCCTAATACTTATAAAATGCTGTTGGACATATTTTGAATACCAAACTGTTTATTTTTTGACAAACTAAGAAAGGCCTTTTCCTTTACCCGAATGCGAGGAAATCCCCGTAATCATGGAAGGCTAAAGTTTGCTACGGTAATTTTACAGACTACTGCTAGCAAACAATTTTTCGTATATTTCTTGAGCTAACTAGCGGTCTAAAGTGTAGTAAGCATCTATAGCTCCCCCTCCCCTCCCCCACCACATCCTCTTCTGCAATTTGAGGGCATTTTACTCATTATATTACACAAGAATGCCCAAAACCAAAAAAAAGAACACAAAGCACTGGTTAAATCACATTGTCCCTTGCTGGATGAATGAGGTCGCTCTCCATCTTTGAAAAGTGAGTGGAGCTCCTCCAAGATCTTTTTCTCTTACCTGAATGCAAGGAATGCAAGAAATCACCACGGACCGCTTGATTAACTTAACCCTAAGGACAACCGTCAGCGGTCCTGTGCGAGCGAAGAAGGGGGACCTCTAAGCACTAGCAAAAGTGCTCACTTGTCTTCGAAATCCTCAAACTGCCATCCAAGCAAAAATAACTTTCCAAAACACTTAGAAAGATTGATATGCAAAAACACTCATGTCAAAATCAGTAAAAAAATGGAAAAAATCAGTCAAAAACATCAATTTTTTCCAAAAATAAGAAGGTTACTTTTTCCTGAAAATTTGGCTTGATCCACACCGAGCAATAGAGCTGGCAGAATCAATCACTTATTTACGTGTGCAGGTTTGGCACTGGTCACTTTGTGGAACTATGCTGGCGTTTCTTTTGTCTTTATTGAGTTTCCTTTCGCCGAGGCCAACACATATGTTTTCCCAACCTTACTGCGGCTAACTTCCTGCTGTGCACTTTTGAATAACTATAGACTCTTATGACCTTGTGATAACATTGTTTTGTCGGTCATTTCATTTGTATAATAATATAAGGAGAAGCTAATTCAGCGTGTTGGCGCAAGTCCCGTTTAAGGGTTCCTTTCGCATAAATTCCCATTGCGTCATTGGCTGCGGTTTTCTGCACATTCTTAGTTGTGTTTCAGAAAAATTCTTAAAGTTTGCGGTTGTTTCTGTTGTTTCATCCTTAATCTCCTGCGTTTGCCATGCTTATGGTAACTCAACAAAATTGTTGTCATTATAACAATCTAACTAATAACTTTCTGGAGTTTCGTGTCTCGTTATCCATCCTAAATTTTCTTTTCATTTTTTGCCCTAAGGCTGAGGTCTGACTGGTCTCATGCGTTCTTTGAACTTTCTTTTCGATGTTCTTTACTTTCGCACCTTGAGTGTATGTATAAGATAAAACAAATAAAAAATTGATTAGCTAAAACTACAAACGCATAGCTCCAGCTTTCTTCCTTAGGTCAAGTGTAATATTATAGATTATCCTTGTGAACAACAGAGTCTCTATCACTGCACACTGTAGTGATGGTAATGAGGAAGCATTTGTAAATAAATTGCTATTTCTTTTAACAAATTGCTTCAAAGAAAGGTATAAAAAATATTAGGTTGGCTAAAAAGTAAGTTCGTTTTAGCATACAAATTGTCATAAAAAAATTTCTTGTTGTTTTCAATCTATAATTTTTTGTGGGAAAGTAGTTCGAAGCTTCCTCTATCACATATCAAATAAACAGGATTTTCTATCATTAGTAAAGACAGTTATGCCTCAACATGGCGAAATTTCCAGAAGCTCAATTCTTTGACTTCTTGAGCTTCGTTTTCATGCTGTAATGGATGTAAAGAACAGCAGTTTGGTGTTTGAATACAGAGGAGTTATCCCTATTTAGTGAACAACAAAAAGAGTTGTGATCTGCCATTTTGAAAATCTTTCACTAAAAAAACCAAATTTCGTCATATTTGCGCATTATGACAAAATTGCAATTTTTCACTTCTTCGCGGATTTTTTCCTGGGAAGATAAGTTTTACTCGAACAGAATATATGATCCAATACCCAGTGAAGTGCTCTTTTCAGAGATACCAAACATTGGACAAAATTTTGTACACAGCATTTGTAAGAGCTGAAAAACCGACCGAACTTATTTATTAGCCAACCTAATATATAATGCCTCGACTTATAGGGATTATTTAGCTTGGCTATGGTCCATGCAGCAGCTGTGCAATTCATTCGCCCAAAAGGCCAATTTCAAACTCCGTAGTCAAGTATATAGCTTGGAAGGAGCCTGATATTAGAAAGTTCAAGTAGAATACCTTGCTCATGACTACATAAATCGTATGAGTTCCTGCTCGTTCATTGATTTAATTAAGATCTTTGATCATTATCTAAACAAGATGAAGTTCAGGCATTCAGACTCGCCTGAACACCCCCTTGTGTCTACCGCAAAACTTATAAATCAAGCATGGCATGCAGCGGCTAATAACTCTCTAATATTTAGCACTTCTCAAGAGTCCATGCTGGCGAATTACCAAAACCTCGTGTCGTGTCAGATAACAACTAGCGAAAAAATGTTCGTGCTATATGGTAATATATCTCCTAAAATGTGGGTGATCATCAAATTTTTGACACCACCTATGTATAATTGTTGAGCAGCATCCAATGCATGCAGATTGAATACAAGTTTGATTAAAGCTTATTGTATCTATTGAAGCTTTTTGTTGGAGAATAACATTTGAAATTGCAATTTTTTCACTTCCATAATCTGAGCTTGCACAAGCTAGAATAAGTGACTAATATGAAGCCGTATGCAGCTCTGATTAGGCTTCTGCGCAGACACAATGCACAAGTAGTTTTTTTTTTTTGAAATATTGCGTTTCTATAGGGTTTTGATGCAATTCTTTGATAGCTTCTTAGGATTTCTACTTGTTAATATCAAAAAGGGGACCATCACATATTGGTTTTCCACATCTTGATTGAGTAGTAGTAATGTACTAGTAAATGTTGGAAAAAGTGTAAGAACCCTTCTTGCGTGTGGCAATAATCGCGTATCAAAAGATAATTCAAATTTATGCACTTTAGACCCACATGCAATGATTCTTCCAGTAGAAATATATACAGATATGACGTATCCTTCGTTCAGTTAATAGCGAAATAAAAGGAACATTCAATCACGGAAATTACTTGTCTTATCCGCTCATAGATCTACATATCAACGAATCCGTAGTTGGCTTCTCTCAGGATTATCAATCTTTATTCGAAACCAATTTTTGAACAGCTTATCGTTATTCCATAGAAATCTCTTTACATGATCATATCTCCAAAAACTAGCCTTGACAGGGTGAAGAAAATTTAATAAAGGACTAGCTGACTTACCCGCTCCGCCGTATGTTCCGAATAGAAAATTCCATTTCTTAACCGATCCGGACTAAACTTGGCACACATACACTTCGGGCCCCGGCGGGTGTCACAGTCCACTTTTCGTTATCGATCGATGTCGATTTTATCGATTTTTTTCAAAATTTGAGCTAGGGGGCTGAAATTTGGCAGAGGGGTTTAATCGAGCATGCTGATCACCCCCACGGGGGTGATCAGCATGCTCGATTAAACCCCTGTGCCAACTCCCAGCCCCGTAGCTCAAATTTTCAAATAATCGATAAAATCGATATCGATCGATGACGAAAAGTAGCCTATGACACCCGCCGGGGCCCGAAGTGTATGTGTGCCAAGTTTAGTCCGGATCGGTTAAGAAATGGAATTTTCTATTCGGAACATACGTACAGACAGACAGACAGACAGACATACAGACAGACAGACAAACAGACATTCAGCTTTATATAGAAGGATAAAGGACTCGGCGTCTTCAATACCCTCTGAGGGCATGCGCCGAACGCACACACTAACTTCATAGTCGAAGAGGCAATTGTATGCGTGCGGACCTATTACAGTGACTTGCGGGGGTCAGCCGTTAACCAAGTCAGTGCTTTTATCCTCCCAGATTACTCTGATACCAATTTACCGGCCCCGGAGGGTAGAGGGCTTGGTTGGCCCAGGGACGGGAATCGAACCTTTGTCCGATCTGGTCATAGCGGCGCCTCATACCACTACGCCACTCGTCGAAGAAAATTTACTTGGCTTTTTGAAAAAGTTTTGGGGTTGCTTGCTACTGCACCATATTTTTCAATTAGAGTTCCCCGATAGGTCACTAATCTAATGTACCAAGGTCAATTTGAAATTGCTTAAAGTTAGAAAATCTTTTGAACCATTCACGAATAAAACAAGACATCTACCCAGATCTAAATCTCATAAGCTATTTGAAGAAAACTTGCTACTCATTCGCAAGAGTGGAGGGCGTGAGGACCTTAGTCCCCCACTCTAATTACTGAAAACAATCTAAAGTTGCGAATACTCCAATACATTGGTCCAATAAATACGAAGTACATCTGTTGCAGGACAGTCCGCATAACTTCGTGTTCTCTAGTACATCGATTAGGTAAGAGATATCGCTGCCAAGGTGGCGGCACTGCACTTTTGTTGATGGCAAGTATAATTGATGTCTTAACAAGCTGGCTAAGGTTATTTTGTCTGCGCGTAATTTCCTTTAGTCTAGAGCCATCAAATTTGTTCTATTCAGCATTTTATGTCTAGTATTACCGTTTAAACGACCATGTTACTATGTTCCAGCATTTTCACACTGACTGCATAGATAAAAATGGAAAAAGAGGACCATATAAACTTTTATTATTTTTAGTTAGGTCGCCAAAAACCTGCACCGCTGCGGAAAAATCTGAAAACGTAAGTGCACAGGTTTTTTGACCTACTCTTTGCATCAGAGAAAAAATTGTGCTGTTTGGACGTCTCTTTGAAAAGTTACGAATTTCGACTTTACTACAGAAAATGCCAAACTTAATTAATTTGTCACTTTTTTCAAAAATTATAACTTTTTACAGACACATCCAAACAGCACAAACTTTTCACAGTTTTAAAGAGTAGTTCGAAAAAAATTATGAACTTACGTTTTCAGATTTTTCCGCAGCGGTACAGGTTTTTGGAGACCTAACTTAAAATAACAAAAATTTATATGGTCTTCTTTTTCCATTTTTATCTCTGCAGTCAGTGTGTTTTAGGAGCTAAAAGGAAAGTATTGAAGCGAAAAACTTTCGAAAGACTCTTTCGAATGTGGTTACAAGCATGCAAATCCGTTGAGACAGCGCAAAGTTACAAATTTTCAAAGATGAAACAGCAGAACTTTCGGGACAACCTAATATATTTGCGGTTTAAACGCAGACAAGCTATGCTCAAAATTTGTCTAAAAAGGCACCGAACTTCATGAGTTCACCGAAATTCGCGCCGCATCACCATATCTTGGTTCGGAGCGGACGAATTCGAAAATTCCTTGGCACCGTTCGACTCAACTTTGCGAGACGCATCTTCTGATAAATAAAAGTGAAATAAATTGAATTTACAAAAGTGCCCGTTTGGGTGCAGTAGGTGCTGATATTTCATAGATTTCCGCTTATGACAGATGCTCAGTATGCAATAATCAAGCCAACTGATCAACCTACACTAGACAAAAATCCGGAAAAATTCATGAACCTGACCGTCTATCTAGCGTGCGCCCACCGTATTCAAGTGAAAGCTTCCAAGCGCCCTCGACCATTTGAATCGACCCTTGGATTGGGAACATGTCCATTTTGGATCAAGGTACGACGATGGAACCGAATTTCGAGCTCGTGGATTTCGGTGACTTTTTTGAAGAATCGTGAGCATGAATCATCATTGTTGTACATATTCCCTACCCACCTTACGATCTTTCTTTTGCTTCATACCCAAAAAGCAACCCACGTAACTTTTGGTCAAACATGCTGCCTTAGTCTGATGTAGCTCTTTGCCCATTGAATGCACTCTCTTGATCCATTGCCGTGACACATTTAAAAACTTAGATTTTATGTTATTATATAATATAAATTGATTCAGGCAGTTAAAACTTGTAGCAAATGCGTTCAATGCTTCTGACTGAACAAAACGATTCTGAATTGTAAGATACATGTATCTTTCCGATGTTTGGAGTATTACAGGATATTCGATTATCCTCTACCCATAAGTAAATTATCAATTCATGACTAGGGCATATAAGACGAGTCTTTTGAATGTACTATAAAAATTAGGACAATCGTATGCGGATGTTGCCCTATTATAAAGCGATTGCGGTAATGCCTTGCTAATAACCATACGTGGTTGTTTTTTTAGCAGATAACAAGAACAGTATGCTATATTTGATCTGCCCATGTGATGATATCAAGCCTCTCTGCAGCTGCAACATCCTACAATTCAGCCAGCCTTTCTTTCTTCATTTTCGAAATTCCGTTCGCCAGTTCAAGCTTTTTTTCGGTGGACTGAGAGAAATAGCGCTTCATTGTCAGCCATAAGTGGACTGATTGTGGGAACCAATGATATAAATTAACATGACAAACATTATTCTCTAGCTAGTTTATGGGCAATGCTTTAGATTCGATGCTTTTTCATTTCTTTCCTACATTCAATATTATCGATTGCAGATTATAAGCACTATTCATTTTTTTCTTTTATCACTGCGACACTGGTTGTTACTTGTTTCTGATAGCTTGATATCACGAAAGATACATATATTTTAGCTATCAATACTGCATACTGATCACAATAAGAGCTGCGACAATATTTTGAAATTTTCTCCACGCTTATTCTCTAGACTGTTCTTCACCGTCATTAACATACAATGCCCTCCTATCTGTCTCACAATTTGGCTTCCATTCTCCTTCTCTCTCTTGGCGCAGGGGATAAACCTGGACATTCCCTACTCCAAAAAATTGTCCCTAGATCTTTTTGTATTTTTTGTTTTCTACCTATTAGGTTTCATCAGAAGTCAAGTACATCGCAATCCTTTCAAAAACATCTAATAGCAGGAAAAAAACCTAAAAATAGAGGTTTCAACATTCATGCAGATCAGTGCTTTGCTACTTGCATCCAATCCTGTTATCAAAATTCTTTATCCCACTTTGTCCTACTAAGCTTTTCATATTCGTTTTACTCCAGCGTTCCAGCTTTGCGTGACACGATGGTTCTTTCCCTTGGCAGGTTTTAACATTTTCATGCAATTTCTGCCCAACCTGCTATTTGAATCGAACCTGAAATGATTTGCTGTTATACCACTCCTTCTGCAGACATCTTTCTCACTTTCTATAGAAATGTCTGCTTTACTGCTGAAAACTGCTGCATTCGATAAAGTGATCTCATACCAAAGTTTGCAGACTATGTTCAAGATTTCAAATCAGTTGTGAACAGATATCGGCTTTTTATCCATAAGCAGCGGAATTGCTTCGATACTTCTTCAAATTTTTGAAAAATTCCCATAAATTTTCATAATTCAACAGCTTTCGACTTTTTATGTGATCGCGTGTCATGCCTTAGCAGCAACATTATAAGTACTCGTATAACTCAAAGAATTTTTACCTTATGCCAAGACTGACGCAAAAATCAAGACTTACCCAAGATTGTTCTAGGCCTGTTTGGTATTATGATTTTATTTGACTAAATTGCACTAAAAAGCGAACAAATTTGGTTGCACTGCCCTGCTGTGTCATCTCCATTGGTTTAGAAGTGAAGTTCCTGATACAATCGTAAACGTTTCTCTTTACGTCATAGAATGACAAAGCCTACATAGTTACCTTAGTTGAGATTCTTTGTAAAGAAAAATAGCGTCCACGTGACCTAAAAGTTGATAACGCTACTATCGTTTTCTTAACTCAAAAAAGTTTTTCTTCCTCTTTGCAAAGTTCAAAGTCTGCTCAGGACCAAGCCGATTCTGCTTTATGTTTGTGCTCGTCTTTGATTGAACATGAATTTGCTTAACCACGTAGTCGCCGTCACATTCAGTTATGCAAATGGGAGTACGATGAGCGAGATGCTGGCACTTCATAAATTAGCGCAACTCTTAGGTTTGTGCGTACATGGTCTCGACAAGGTGACATATCTCACCAAAGCAAATCTGTGTACGTTATCATGCGATTTACCCCCTCAATGCTTGAGCTTCTTGTTCAGACTCCGAGTTCTATATCATAGTTCACATCTTAGTGCTTCACCAAACTCTAGGTTGTAAGGGTTAGTTCCATCGGTATGTGAAGGAGATATTTTTAGAGTATGTCGTTACTAACATCTTGAAATTCACAGTTAGCTTATTGCTAAAGTTGACTGCACGGAATCGACCGGGCTGAACGCCCGCGAGCGTGTCGTTTGCGGGCTAACATTGGCATTCGGGCGCATGAGTCACCATAGCGCCCGTGCCCGGCTGCCGCGTCGCAAGCACGCTCGCGTGCATTCAACCTATAGCGACTCGTGCAATTTCGTGCAGTCGACTTTAACAATAATCAAATAGGATGGAAAAGATTTTTCTGTGAAAAAAAAAACATTCGTTTCCAGTGATCTACTTCATTACAATATCAAGAGCCTCAATACTTATATTGGCATGCTGCACATAAAATAAACTTTCGTTCCTTGAAAGTATCCCACCCTTTATTGGTAAAGCTTAAGACATCCGTCCATATGCATAGTACGTGCGACCCAGTGAAAGAGAAACTACAGATGAAAAGAAAGAAGAGAAATAAATGGAGTTGATAGTGCTTTTGATCTCCGTGTATTATTATCTTCCCTTATCTATACATCTCCACTGAATATTCCTTTTGGGCCACAAAGAACAGGCTGCAGCAAATCGTATCCTGCAAAATCAAGACATAATTTTTTGTGCCGTGCGTTTGCAGAAGTGCCCTTACCTCTGCAAGTTATGGAATTTCCTAATCCAGTTATATTTTCATTTCTTGCCATTTTGCCGTGTGCTAATCTTCGCTATTACCATGCTTACTGCAGTCAAATACAATTACATGCCCTTTGTCAGGAGTTATTACTTATTTCGCAACGCAACTAGCAGCTTTAGTGAAAAACCATAGTCTAGCCAAACCAATGCTTCGTTGAACGGTGCTTTTCAAGGCATAGAAAGTTTACTATTTACATGCTTAACACGTTGACGACAGTGCCGCGCAATGGTGCACGGCAGGCAGTCTGTCCCTGTGGACGACGCCGCGCAATGGTGCGCGGCGGCCTTAATTTCAATACTATCTCCAATCCTCTCAGTTTTTGTTCATATAACCAACATAGGCTCAGATGTATCTCATGTATTAGCCCCGCCCCTTTTTGGCAAACTCCGCCCACTTCTATACCCCTCACAGAGACCCTTTTTGTTCATAAAAAGCATGGATGAGGCCGTAGATGAACGCAAAGACCTCAAGTAACTTTTATACGGGCTCCGCCCACCGTTAGGCAAACTCCGCCCCCTGATTGGCAAGCTCCGCCCACTTTTCAAAAATGCCGGAATTTGCACGAATTTATTGATTTTGAGCGATTTCCAGCATTTTTGAAAAGTGGGCGGGGTTTGCCAAAAGTGGGCGGAGCTTCCCCAACCACTTGCATTTTTGTATCTCACGCATAGATGCATGCATACATATATGCAGCCGGCTGTGAAAATGCCCGGAAACGGTTCGTCCACAGGGACAGACCTTCAGAAAATGGCTCGTCGTCAACGTGTTAAATGACTTTACTGGATATAGACCTGTGACAATATAAGCCAATCTTCACCGCATTTTTGATACTGTTTTTGTCTCAAAATCCTATCGCCTTGACTCTCTCATTTTCGTAGTGACTCGATTGAAATTGAGAATGCTATCGATCATTATTTTTGATAAGCTGTATGAAACACTATGCCAAAAAGCAAGCGTTAGAGTTATAACATAACATCATGCACATATGCTTCATGAAAAAAAAACTCTCTATTCTTGTTCAAGTGGATTTCCAAAAATATGCTTTCATATTGCACGAGATTTCTCGGACTTCTAACATGATAAACCACAATCTATATTTCACAGCCTCAAGACGCAGCTAAGGGCTCTTATGGCCTTAATTGTACTACAATAGTGCTCTGCCTTCCTAGCATTCTCAGCGTCGACACACGGCTTTAAGAAACCCGCAAACAAATTTTCTTGCATGGCTTCATGTACTTATTATCGCGGTTATGCCAATCTGATTGTGACATCGCCTGCTTAGTTCATAATCGTGCATTTCCCATCTACAACAGATTAAGAGACTATTCGTCATTAACTATATCATTTACTCTCTCTTTCCGAACTCTTGGTGCCAAACTTTACAAAGAAATAGACATTTAGCATGTGTTAATTTAGCCAAGAAACACTTTTTGCCTACTTTGTACTATACGTATGACGTTGTTTAGAAGCAAACAATGTCTGCCAGAAACTTAGACGTTCTAATTTCAAGAGGTATGAAACAAACACTAATGTCAGTTTCTGACACGGGCGTCTGCCTACAAATCAAGACTTGCTCAAATTGAGAACATGATCTGATTCACGTTGTATACAGGTCATTTTGTTCAGATATGTAAACTGAAAAAATTATTATACGTTAGCATACATCGCGCGATGTCATAACATAACGCAATCTGGCGATCTGTCATATGCCTTGTGATCCAGCGTACCTTAACTCTACAAGGAAAGGCTTTCCGGCGCTTAAAAAGAGTAATGACTGCCATGAGTTTATAAGATTGAAAGTATGTATTGCATAAAACGCCCTGATAGTGAGTGTGGTCCCATTTAAACTCACAGACTGCAGTTCTGAACGATTTTATTGTAGCTGCGCTTTCAAATTTCCACATGAAAAAACTTTCATAACTCTACTCCCAGAAATGCTTTGCAGATAAGGAAAGCAGAATCGGAATCAGCGCTTCATTCTCTAAAAGAATATATACATTTCATATCGGAACGCCACTTCGACTAAGTATCCTTAACTTGTAAGTGCGAAGTGCGCACAGCCTTCGTAAACTGAAATATTCTTATCATATTCTGTACATATGGCTTATTATGAGCCAAACATTTGAAGCCTTACCAAATCAAGCAGCAAGCAATCGCGAGCATGCCGACAGCCTTGTATGCATCTCTATGATTTTCGGATTTTAGTTCTGCTACTCTACTTTTATAATCTGCAAAAAGTATCAGCCAAAAACTTGAATGCATATTCGATGCTTTCTCAGGAGTTACAGAAAAACCTGATATGCAGAAAGTATCTCCTTCTTTTGAGTATGTGTAATTTTTAATTCGCTGTCGGTTCAGGTGCTTTTCAGAGCTATAGTAAACTTATATTTGAGCGAGTATCGGCACAAATAAGTGTAAAAAGATTACTGGTAACTAATAGAACCAGCCAACTAGTGGAACGTGCTGCATCAGAGAAATGGCATAAAAAGCAAACTTCGAGAGTAAAATTGTAAAATTAGTCAACAAGTCTTCCTAGGTTTGGCCGTAATGTTACACACCTATTTCTTATTCTTTACAGACTTCTGGGCTTTCAAGAGAGAAATTCTCACAATTCTCACATCAAACGTCAACCTAAGTGCGTTGGCAACAATGCCTTCATAGTTTTATGGTGCAGCAGGCAGTTATGTCAACACATAAGCATAGCCGAACATGAAAGGCGTGAAAGCATTGTTCCGTTAGGCCATTTCGCTACGTTTCGTGCTAGTTGGGGGCATCGCCCTTCTCATATCTGCTAGTTTTCATGTGACCAGAAACCACATTGACCTCCTTTAATCTAGAAATTTTGGAAACTTTGGGAACTGGCACTACTTTTTTTTATAGTAGACACTTATGCTAGATTGGAGCGAAAGTTTGGGCGTAATTCAAATTCGCTATTTGTTCTACGAAATAGAAGGGTTTTGCTTCATAATGTTTTCTGAAGCATAACTTTCCATAAGCTAACCACCAGCACCAAAATTCGAAAATAATGTTTCAAATTTTGCGAACCCGACTTTGGTGCCACAAAACTGCGAAGAGCCCCTAACTACCTTCAAAAGTTGTAAAAGTTTCTTACTTAGAGGTAGTCCAACAACGGTATTGGGGCAGAATTCGACCTCGTATGGGATTGCAAAGGCAAAAAATTCGTAAAAATGTTTTTTAAAGGAATCTCCCATTGCTGCCTTTTTTGGCAGAAACACGGCTCAAAATTTTTACAGTGTTCTAGGCAAGCGCTAGGCTAGCTGGCCTGTGTTCATGTGAAAGATTTGCGAGGACAAGAAAAGTCTTCCTGCAAAATGGACATTTTCGAGGTTTCTTGTTTTTGCATTTCTAAGCGCGATCAAAACCTTCGACAGTAACGTACGGAGCAATGCTATGTAAAAAACGTTTGCACATTTTTTTCTTGAAAATTTTCTCGAAGCTAGCACTATAGCGTTTTCTACGACCAAATTCAAGATAGCAAATTCAAAACACTATTTTGAAAGTTCGTTCCCAGTGGCTAGCTCATGGATTTGAACAGCTTTCAATGACGCAAACTTCCATCATCTTTAAAACTGGGAGATATTGGCCTGAGCGTTTGAAAAAGCCACGGACTTCGTTTGTACGCAAGAGCTTTCGCGTCAACTAACATGATTGACTTTACGAACAGAAGAACAGATGCGTGCAAAAATGCATAATTTTTGATGATAACGCAGATTTAAAGAATACTTTGCAACATAAGCTTGCGACTGCTACCTTTATTTCTTGTTTCTTAAAACTAAAAAGCTCAATAAAGCCTATAATGGATGAAATAAAAGGTCAACTTTTGCTATTATTGGAGACTGATAAATTCATTCTTTGATCAACGTTGAAGTAATTTAGAGTGGAATCATGATGTTTTTGAGCACTATTAATAGATTATATAAGTTACAAGGTAAGAGAAGAAGAAATTATGTTTTTATGGGTGCCTTACAAGATATAGTAGGTTGGTGTAAAGTTCTGTCGTTTCATTTTCAAAAATTTGTAACTTCGCGAGATTTCAATGGATTTGCTTGCTTGTAATTTTGTTGGAAGACTAGGTCTTCCACTTTCAACCATTGTTTCGCGGAGCTTCTGTTTCACACTGAGTGCAGAGATAAAAATGGAAAACTAAGACAATGTAAACTTTGACCATTTTAAGTAGGTCACCAAATACCTGGAATGCTGCAGAAAAATCTGAAATCGTCAGTACATATGTTTTTTGGCCTAATCTTTGCAAGTGTGAAGAGTTTGTGCTGTTTGGACGTTTCTCTGAGAAGTTATGATTTGCGCGAAAATTGACAAATTAATTAATCTTGGCGTTTTCCACAGTAAACTCGATATTCATAACTTCCATGAAGACGTCCAAACAGCACAAACAATTGCGAAGAGTAGGCCAAAAAACACATGTACTGACGATTTCAGATTTTTCTGCAGCATTCCAGATTTTGGGTGACCTAACTCAAAATGGTCAAAGTTTACATGGTCTTAGTTTCCCATTTTTATCTCTGCAGTGTGAAACAGAAGCTCCACAAAACAACGGCTGAAAGCGAAAGACTTTTCCCTTCTAACAAAATTACAAGCAAGCAAATCCGCTGAAATCTCGCGAAGTTACAAATTTTTGAAAATAAAACGACAGAACTTTTGCACCCACCTAATATGTACATGCATTCGCTACCAATACTTCTTTATTTCCTTCTCTCATGGACTACGAAGTATGAGAAGACAAAGTTGTCATTGATGTAAACAGAGAACGGATTAAAAGAATTAGCATTTACGAAAAGGTTTACCAAAATTATCCTTTCCAAAAAATTTTGAAGACTTTTTCAAGTTTCATTAGTAAACGTTTCATTCACTTTAACAAGCCATTTATCCCTGCGAAACTGGCGACTAAGTCGCAATACGGTACTTTAAGACTTTTGCACAAAAAACGCCATTTTGGGAATTTGCACAATTTGCCCTTCGGTTTTGCAGCACAAAGAAAAGCAGGAAATTGTACTCCTGACATTTCAACTAAAGTGAGAATTGTTGATGTAATTACCCTAAAATGCTGGGAATTGCACGAGTACAATTGGGAGTAAAAACTTCTTGGAATCTAGTGCCGTTATTGTTACATATTTTTGGTGATTCAAAGTGATTTTTATATTTATTGAATTATACAAATTATGATTATCATTATTTCTACCAAACTATCTTTGTACAAATTTTTTTGCAAGGAGTTACTATTTTTGAAGTGATTGACCTACAGACGAAAACGAACTTTCTAATTGAATTTTCTACTGATTTTTGAATCATTCATTAATCTGAGTCCCTACAGTTTAGGTGCACAATTTTTATCCGCTGATTATGAGAGACAGAGCGTGAGGGAGGGGAGCGAGAGGTGAAACGCCACGGATTTAGTATGTTTTCTGCTACATATAAATCTGAAAATGATGTTTTTTTGACGATTTCCAATTTTTCAGCATTTGCAGGCCAGCATTCCGTTGTGACCTTCATCGGCTATGTGCAATATTTATCTATGTTTTCACTCACATTCGTTTTCAACGTGAATTAGGTTTTTTCCAAAACTGAAGAACAAAACTCTTGTTCATCTTTTGCAACGATATGTGTAATTTCTGCTATTTTTTGAGAGTCCACTGGGAAATTTCGTGTAAATATTGCCACACATTTCCTAAAAATTACTCATTTTTCAACGGGACGGGAAAAGACGAAAGCTGTTTAAACTGTTTTCCGCTCAATTTCTTATCACTAAAGTTGTCAGTACACCAATTCATTGGTGGCATTGACGATATATTCGGTACTTATGCGATATTATAGGACTCAATATACATTAGCCAATAAGCAAATAAAACTTACTAATTGCTCTCCAAGCGTGCAATTTACTCATTTCATACGGCGACGAATATTTGAGTGCCAAATCATCCCTTGCGACGATTCTGGGCTTCTAACCGGCATTTTTTTCTCAGAATTGCTGACCCACATCTTGTGGGTTAAGGTAGATTTTTCTAGTTTTTTATTAGGTTGTTACATAAGTCTTGTTACACTTAACTTCAAACGGCGACAAGTCGTGCACTTCACAGTCTTTACAGGGCTCCAAGGTACCATTCGATAGAGCAAAGCAAGCTTTACAATAAGGTCTGCAGAAGTTCGCACCAGCTCCCACCCACCGTAAGGTTGCATCCAAAATCTGAGTAGTACTGAAGACTCAAAAATCGCGAAGGATTCATGTCTTTGTTCAGAAAAATCCTACGAATCTCCAATTTGCTCATAAAAATTGCCCACTATATCAAACACTCATACGTACTGTTGCTGCAATTCCTTATCTAGAAATCGAGAAAAGGAAAATTTTTTAGTTTTTGCAAAAACGAAGTTATGCTGTTTCTATTCATGTAGCTGTATACTACAAGCCCTTACAAGTGTAACCGTAAATTTCCATCTTTCCAGAAGCCCTGGTTTTCGAAAAATACCAGATTTAGCTTTTCCCACGGGTGTTCAATGCTAAATTAGGTAATTTCCGAAAACTGGGGCTTCTAGAGAGCTGAAAATTTACGGTTATACTGCTAAGGGCTTGTAGTATAAGCTGCATGAATAGAAACAGCACAGCTTCGTTTTTGCAAAAACTAAAATTTTTTCCTTTTCTTGATTTCTAGATAAGGAAAAAATACAGCAACGGTACATATGAGTGCTTGATATAGTGGGCAATTTTTGTGGGTAACTTGGAGATTCGTAGGATTTTTCTGAACAAAGGTGAATTTTTCGCGATTTTCGAGTCTTCAGTACTACTCAGATTTTGGATGCAACCTTACGGTGGGTCGGAGCTGGTGCGAACTTCTGCAGACCTTATTGTAGAGCTTGCTTTGCTCTATCGAATGGTACCTTGAAACCCTGCAAAGACTATGAGGTGTATGACTTATCGCCGTTAGAACTTAAGTGTAACAAGACTTATGTAACAACCTAATACTATTTTTTGCTTTCATGAAAAGCCGTTTTGATTTTGGTACGAAATTAGTACGACCATATAAGCGGCCTACTTTGACACTGCAAATGGAGTTCTTCTCTTACAATTAGTTGGAACTTCTCATTTTTTTCTTCGATGCACTTAGGGTATAGCAAAGGAATTGAGAGTATAATAAATGAATATGGCATAGAAAGGAATGATTGAATGAATGGGCATCTAAAGGATGAAATAAAAAAAATATGAATGAATAATTATAGGACAACTGAAGCTAAAATATCGTCAACTTCCCACAGTTTTGCTAAATTGGATACTACGTTTCACAAGAAACTGTTCGGGTTATAATGGAAAGCACTTTTTTTTTAAATATTTTCAAAACTCTTTGAACTTTTCTCTTCCGCTGTTTTGGATTTCCTTGATTATGTTCACTCCTTAACATGCCATTTGCACCTACGCATATAGTTTATATCACTTTTTTAACCTTATCTAAGTAAATGTAAAAGGGTACTTCCGCCGTCATCATGCTGTTCGTTCGATGTGGTATCGCAAGAGTGATGAACTGCACTTCTGGTAATGACGGGATTATAACTAATGCGCCATCCTCATCAGTTCGATACCCCAAGTAGAAATTTCGTATTAATTTTTAATATTAACCAGTGTACCAGTAAAGGATCTAGACGGCATCTGCTCGCTTCGGGACCGCCACGCGGTTTCCCGCTATTTGCACATTTTCGAATTGCGCTTACGATTTTTTATATTTTAGATTAGATAGATATCATATTATTTTATTATTGATTTTTTACATTGATTTCTCGTTCTCTTCAGAACTGAGTGCATTTGCTCCCCACTTAATCAGGTTATTAATAAGTTACGGCTAGTAAGTGGACAGATCAGTTATAGCTAGGATCAAATCGAGAAGTTGTGATACTTCTTCGATTCTTAGACATCTTTGCAGCAGGTTTGGTACCGTCTCCACAGATAATAATGTTTTTGGCTCACTGTCGAGTGTGTTTACACCGGAATTTGTATTCTCGGGTTAACCCCATATGTACCTTAATTGTTCCTGGTTTCAAGAATTTTCGTACTTTTGGACTAAATGACAGCAGAGTTCGAGGGCTATCTTACTCCCGCTATAGCAAGCAAATCACTCACGTCTAGAAAATTATTTCTAAAGCAAATGTCTACTCTACACATTAGTTCCACTAAAACCTGGTGGTATTTCATCTGGACCTGAAGCTTAACATTCTTCTCCTGCTGAGTTTTGCTCTTATTCTCAATTTTGACTGGATTCTGGTGGGGTCTGAATGTAAGGTATTCATTTCTATGTAATTTATCAACAGCTAGGGTAACAATGTATAGTCAATATGAGGCCGTCATAGCTTTTTTGTAATTGTTGTAATTTGATGTATAATTATTCCAGCTTACAAAAGCCTTTGATGGGGCGTGGTGGAAGGTAGATGTAGTAGAAGCAAAGAAGTGGAACTCTCTTATGAGCAAACAGCGATACAATCACTTAGAAATTGTGTACTAGCTGATAGGGAGTGAGCTGAGTGCACAGGGAGCTTATCCTGTCAAAACACTATGATAAAGGTCTCATCCCTATCCCCGTACAAGCTTTCATTGTGCCCACTTCTACATGCCAATTCACTAATTCCCGCTGTTTCAGTAATCAGCATACTCACTCACTCGCTGTACACTCTCAGCCCAGTAGCTTTAAATTTGCAAAAAAAATCGAAAAAATCGATACCGATCGATAAAGAAAAAGCCTACGACACCCGCTCCGCCCCGAAGTGTATGTGTGGTGAGTTTGGTTTGGATCGGTTCAGAAATGGAATTTTCTGTTCGGAAAATACATACAAACGGATATACATACATGTAAACAACAGACATTCAGCTTTACATATAGATTAACTAATGAAGTGTTCTGCGAGGTCACTGACAGTCAAGAGTGAAACGAATTGCACCCCCCCCCCCCCTCCCTTGAGTTTCGCAACCAATACGGAAGCGCTGTAAAGTTCAGACGAACTCTAGAGGTACATCTCGCATTAGTGGCATCAAGATATTATCGTGCTCATTAGTATAGTTCAGTACGTTTGATTTATGCTAGGCTCTATATGCTCCATCCCTTTTTAATTCTCATAATCTTTTTCATTCTCATAATATTGACGATTGGACCTTCTTGTAGTAAGGCTACAGCTGGATTTTTCTCCAAACCTAGTGATAATTAATCTTTTTCAATCTATAAGCATGCCATATTTTCATTTTATAACTATTTATCATGTTTGTCACTGATAAATACATCTGCGGCGCATTATATGTATTATCAACATCTTTCTGTTAACCAAAACGGAGGATACGGTTTGAGTTAATTCACTATGACCGGAAGAATTCTGTGATTGTGTTATGCACAACGGCATCACATCGAGAATTCGTAATGACTTTCTACAAAATCATTAGCTCTAAAAATTTCTCTGCCTGTCCATGCATGATTCATTTTTTTGCAGAATTTGGAAATGATACAAAGACAAAGACTCTAAAATTAAGCTCAGCCAGGTAGCCGTTTAACCATTTTTAGCTGAGATCTTTGAGACTCATCCGCCAATTTTCCGACATATTCGCATAATAATCGTAAGCAAAGCCCTTGAAATTTTTTTTCGATTGGAGATTAATGCGTTCCGCACCGTATCATACCCTTTTTTGGTTTTTGTGGAAGATTTCGTTTTTCTATAATGATTTTGAACTTTTAGATAACCTATGACAGGTTGTCTTTTGAGCATCAAAAGTATAATGGTCGGTAGATTTCGGTTCGAAAAGCTGCTCCAAGGGGCCTTCGCATTTTTACTACAAGTAGATGACTTTTTACTAGATGAGGTCATGTCTGCACTATACTGGAGGTCCAAAAAATATGCACTGTGTTTCACATCTCTTGCTCTGATGTCTTTTAACGCTCTCATTGTAACAAACTGTAGAGTTGACATTTACTTGGATTTACAGTAAATCTGTAGCCCTTCATTAGCGTGAGTTACGGTAAAAATCTTCAGCATACAGATTTGTGAAATAAGCAGTTTGGTTGAGAAAATTTAAAACAACAGAAAATTGTGTGGGTGGGTGCTGACTGAGTGCTGATTTCATTAGGCAACTTTTTTTGCATTTTATACTTGTCTAACGGTGTAAGCACATTTTTGAGAAACATCCGAAAATAGCTGTTTTGGTATACCTGGCATTATCAATGTGAAACTTTGAGGTAAAGTGCAAATTTCATGCTTCAAAACCCTTTTTTAGGTTCTTACTGCAATCCTACAGTAAATTGAAAGAGATTGATGGTTCGTTCCATACTGTAGTTCTAAGTTGAGGGCAGCTCTGCGGAATGGTATCTGAATTTTGGGAACATTCAGTTACTGCCCTTTACAAAGCCAGCTTCCAAAAAATACTGTGTTCTGTTAAAGATCTAGGATCAGGGAAACGAAATTCAATGTCTCGGAGACCAGCTCTTGTTGAAGGCTAAAAACTCACAGTTGTACTTCTAAAAGCTTATAGCCTACAATCACTATCTGGACAGCTCAGCAGTGGTTTAACAAATGCACCAAAGTTCTCGATTTTTAATTTTAGTAGAGGAAAAAATACAGTGATTGTATATATGAAAGTCACATGCGAAATGTATTAGGTTGTCCCGAAAGTTTTGTCCGTTTTTTCAACCTGTCATAAAAATACGTGGAACAAAGATAGGGAAACGCTCTAAACACTACCCGACGCATCTTTTCCTTCTCTTTCTAACTGTCATGCCTCCATGCCGAATAATCTTTTGTTCACTGAGATAACGCCGAAATTTCGAAGTCATGGTTTTTACTATGTCCAAGTTTGGCAATTTTTCACAATCTTTATTTTTGACTTTCGGAAAAGCTTCGGGAACAGTTAGATAAAGCAAACAAAGGGTCATATAATGCAATTTTGCGGCATCTATAGCCAGCCTTGAAAAATTTTTTAGAATTATTTTTCTGATGCTATCAAATTCCACCTTTGGTGATGCCAAAAGCCAGAGATCACGAAACGGCGCACAGCTAAGGTGTTATTCTATGCAGCTTTTTCTCCTCTTTTCAGTGAGTGTATTTCCTCTCCAATTTGCGGGGTCTTTGGCGATAAAATTTTCATAATTCTCGAATTTGACCCCACCCCAGCGTGTACACGTAAAATGCAAAATCTGATATTTCGAAGCGTAAACGCTCATTTGCTTCGTAAAAATAGTGAATAATCGTAATCGCTTTTTGAAAGCTTCAAAATCCGATGATATATTAGCGTTGAGGCGTTTCTGTATTTTAGAACTTCGCAAAAGTGAAGGCTTTTGAAAAAATTATCTTTAAGAATATTGAAAAGCCAGCTAGATATGTTAAATAATTGCATTGCATTGCCCTTTGCTTACTCTATCTGAGGGCTATCAAAGGTCTTCCAAAAGTTGAAAATGAAGATTGTGAGAAATTGTCAAACTTGAACATAGTAAAAACCATGGGTTCGAAATTTCGGCGTTTATCTCAGTGAGCAAAAGAGTAATCGGCATATGGGCTTGACAGTTAGAAAGAGGAGGAAAAGATGCGTCGGGTAGCGCTTAGAGCGCTTCCCTATCTTTGTTTCACTTATTTTTATGATAGGTTGAAAAAACGGACAAAACTTTCGGGACAACCTAATATATGCTTGGGCGACCAGAATATTCATAGAATTTTGCGATGTTATAATTTTTTTCAAATGTACGGACATTTAGATTCTTTTAGTTTCTCTCTTCAAACTTCGCATATATCAAAGTTGCTGCAGATATTTAGGAACTTTCTTGTAGAGCTTGTTTTGCTCTATCGAACCGTTTGCCATATCTCTTAGATTTTAGAAGACATATGACTTTTGGTGCAAGTTTATGGACCTACCTAATAATAGATTTATTTTTCATAAAGAATGAGTAGACATGCAACGTTCATGTTCTAGCCCTTCACATCAAAACAGGACAAATTATTGAAATGAAAACTGTTAGAAATTTCTTGAAAAATTTGTTTTCATAGCCGCGTGGATCTCAAAATGGACAATTGATAAAAAACATGCACATTGTTCAACACCTCGCAATATTTCATGCTCTGACGCGCGACAACAGCCATGAAAAATCGCATTTATGATTTTTGACGAAGAGAAACCAGTTGCGAGGAAAATCATGCAGTAGTCATTTTCCAGCACTACCAAGTACAATTTTACATACTGATTTACTATCTCTCAAATACGCATCAGTACAGCAAAATAGAATTTTATAGCCAATCCGGCTGATTTTTTTTTCAACAATCGATTTCCAAACGGCTATGGTTGATTATCCGATTAAAGCGATGCCAGCATGGCACCCGACAAAATCTCACTAGTTTTGAATGAGCACGGCAATGTTTCGAACTAGAAAAATTAACAAAGCAGAACCAGGGGGTTTTTGCATGAGAAAATACTGTTGACCTCTCTCCCTGTGCTCTGCAAAACATACAATGCATTATTCATGAAGATTGGCTTCCTCTGCACATTCGTAACCCTCTATTGTAGACTTTTTAGACATGATTGGGTTTTTTAAAGGAACAAGAATTATGTTATCTACGTAGACAACGCCTACGTTGTTCATTGTTTATGTGTTTTTCTACTTTTGGTTGGGGAAGTGGGGAGATTTTCCAACTTGGAGCTCTTCCTTATTTTCAATTTTTCTTTTCTCTTAAAACCTTACATTATTTGTCAAAGCTATGAGAAAATACTGAGAATTTTCAATTGCCTTTTCATTCACTAAAGTCAGCAGCTCAAGATTATCTTTCAATCTTTGAAACGAAATTTTAGCACGAATATTCACTTTTTAAATGTGTTCACAATCTTGTCTGGCGTTTGGAAAAGTTGTCTTTGTGAAACTCTCATGATTTGAAAATGCTTAAGACTCAACTTGTTGCAAAACAAACACCGGTTTTGCTCTTGCGTCTAAGGTCCGCTCATGCTTCAAGCAATTCCAGTCGCCAAGCGATTTGTTGACATTCCAGTTGCTCGTAACTCATTGTAAGCGCATTCTAAATGTACTGTAGGGACTCTCTGGTCTACGAAAGTTATATCCATTATGTGTTTGCTGACTGATTGTGCAGTGTTGATTTGAAGGCCTGTGGCAAATTGCCAAATCGCGTGGCGACTGAAATCGCGCGAAGTTTGCCAGGTGCCTAATAGAATGAGATACTTTGCAGTTGTTTTAGTTCGTAAATTGTTGCATTTGTTTTGATTTTCGGCTTGCAAAACGTTTTGCAGTTGGACAAGGCAATCTTTATACATAAAAAAACACATTTGAGTGAGCGAATGTGATTGGTGTTTTGCGAAGAGATATCCATCAACCTTCAAAAATCGCAATTTCTCATTTTTCCTCGAATTTAACAGAGATGCACAAATGCAAAATTTGCATCGACGATGTTTTTGAATTTGCCTGCATACTCGCTTTTCAAGGACCTACCTACAAATCAGTTCTTCTTTTACCATTTTTTCAATTACGCTGAGAAAGAGGATAGAAAAAATCAATGCGTCTTGAAGAGCTAAATTCGATGCATTCTTGCTTACTGTAAGAGCTGTGAAAAAGAATAGAAAAGTTAAGAGTCCTAGAATGTATCCTGTCCTCTGCTATAATAGTCAGGCAAATTTATGCTGTAGCCAATTTGGCTATGAAAGCCATTAAATAGTTTCGATATGGTTTTCTATTCAATCAATTAGACTGATTTCGTTGTCATCTGACAGTTCATGAAAGCAACTAATGAGTCACCCACTGTCAGGGTCGAAATATTCAAAATTAAAAACGTACATGTTCGCAACGATTTGTCACAAACTTACTTACTCTGGCTGGATGCAAATTTTCCACGAGGAATATTATATACTACCTATAACAGCAACTTCCTTTCTCAATCTATCGTTTATAAAAGAGTTCCGACCATTCGCGCAAAAATCAGGAAATACATGAATAATGCCTTTATGTTCTCTTCCTCACTTTCGACTTACTATGCCATAAATTGAGTTATCAAATGAGTCCTCAGGTTTGAAAATTTTCTATAGTGTAACATTTTTGATGATTCAGAGTGCTGCGCAGAAATCCGTGTTGTTCATCTCTATAGTAGTATCACGACTAAATTCATATGCTGTCAAGTTGAGGAATTCAATATGAGTACAAAAGCCCAAGCTATAACTCCTCTTCACCTACAAAGCGGGAAAAACAGCTCATTTCTGTACTTATTCCACCTTTTATCAATCGTGACTCCTCGTCGTGGCTTCCATCTGCTTTTTGTCGATTTTAGTCAAAATTTCATTTACATGGTCTTTTTAGAAATCGCTCAACTAGTCTGGGAAATCTCTAAGGTTCTCCACCTTACTGAAAGAAAAAGACAGCGCATAGAGGTGCGATGAAAAGGCGAATACTTGAAGTTTTTCCGAATGTTTTGCAGTTTTGTAGCTTCATACATGTTTGCACTACTCTTGCTTTCGATACCGTCGTCACAAAGAATACACATGAATCATTTTGCTTTGACACCTCGTCTTTATGCCTTTTCTCGACTTCTTCTTTAGCAATATAACAAACACTTTCGTATTAAGGGCGGATTGTCGTAGAATGCCTAGGAAAGCGGACGTTTAGAACTGTGGAGTGGCAAGATTCTATACATAACTAATCATCTGCATGCCGATCCATCCTTCATAATAACAATAGCCATTCTCTTCTATGCATAGTTTTGCGTGTTTCTGATATTCTGAGCAAACTACAAAGCGAAGTGGAAACGGACAAGCTGAACAAATCGAAAGCTAATTGATCAGTTGCAAAAGCTTCGTTTTGGCCTTCGCAGACTAGCAATAGTCAGAGCTGCGCATTTCATAACGAATGAAAATGCTTTGTTGTCCTCCGTACGTGTCCACTAAAAGCGAAAAATTGCCCCTGCGTATCATTCAGCCGCCGAGAAAATGCCAACTATGAAGATTTTCCATAGTAACCATGAGTCGTTAGGAGCATATTGGTACAAATGTGCCTTTGGTTACTCTTTCACTTTGTTTTGGTTATATCACGTAAAACCCGGAAGAAAGCATATTATTTGCATATTTCTTCTGCTCTATACTTTCACCTCATTCCTTATGTAATCGACCTTGATATGTAGCTGTTTTTCCTCTCACTTAATAATTTTGTTTGTTGCCTCGGTCTCATTTTTCACATTTTCCTCTGCATAAAGTTGTCTCGTTCTTTACCTTTTTTTTCTCGCGATAAGTTACACTTTTGCCTCCTAGGGTTCAAGATACCGAAAAGAAGAACAGTCTTAAAACTCAAATTTTCTCCTTTTTTGACCAAAACAAGCTCTGCGAAGGGAGTGTATCAAATAAATACAATGAAATTGTTCCACATAATGTTGAAAGCCAAAAAATAAAGACATCCAATCGTCCGCAAAAATAAAGAAATACCATGTCTTTTAAAAATCCTGAGAGCATGGATGAATCCATGGACTTATCGGAGAAAAATAAACGCTATAAAATTATGAGATAACCTTAAGTAGCTTTACTTGAAAATCGATGCGTATTTAGTGTCCTCAAGTTTAGAATGTTTGGGCACATCACAAGAATGAATTACAGTAAGCATTGCAAATTTGTTGCCATGAATTTCCAGAGACCATTTTTTGAAGCTCTTTTCCTCCATCAAGCACAGCTACACAGTAATTATAATGAGTACAGGGTGCGGCAAAAGTCTGGGAGCCTAGTACTTTTTCGTACAAAACGAGAAGGGAAGTACCTAGAAACGAAAAATTTGGCGCACACATAATTCGAACCATTGCAGATATAGCCCAGTTCTTGGATTGCAAAACAGCCTCTTTTGGCTTCCACGCAGCCTTACAAAATCTTAGCAAGTCCACTTGTCATGGCACGCAGGTAGTCGTAATGGAATTCGCCCCACGCTTTCACAGTAACTGCTTCTTTTACGTTGGCAAATGCGCAGCATAATAGAGCAGACTTTTGTCTACAACAAACTCTAAGGAGAATTTTTTGCATTGCTTAGGAATAAAAATATTGGATTTTCAATTAGAAGCATATGCACGTCGCATACCGGAATTTTGGCTACAATTGCGCGAATAAAAACTCAAAAATATCGTTAAAAAAGTATAAAAAGTGTTCCCATGGCCGAATTTCAATAAATTCTAATTTAGAAGACGTATGCAAAAAATACAGCCTTGGTTCTAGTGCTTGTTGAGCATTCTATAGCTTTTGAATTTGTTCTGAAGACGGATTTCCACTGGCACTTAGGTAACATTCGCGAACTTTTATTTTCCGTTCATGCAAGAATAGCTCCTGGCAAAAGCAAAATTAGGATACGATAGCGCAAAGCCTCTTCTATGTTGTATGCATCGAAGTTTTGTAAAATATTAACACCATCTCTAGTTACAGCAAAAATTGTAAATACCAAAAATTCTGGTTTTTTCGCTTTGCAAAAGTACTAGTTTGGTAATTTCCATTCATACAATAACATATGGCAGTCATTTCCAGCCAAATAAAGTGTATTCTGTAGAGGATGACCGCAGCATCATGTGGTATAAAACTGAAATCAAAACCATCAGTATCTTTGTAATTGCAGTAATGCAAAATTAGGCTCCCAGACTTTTGCCGCACCCTGTACTGTAGAATGATAGAATTTTTGCACTCTATAAAACTAAAATGTGCGGGTCTATTACAGTGACTTGCGGGGGCCAGCCGTCCAATTTACCGGCCCCGGAGGGTAGAGGGCTTGGTTTGTCCAGGGGCGGGGATTGAACCTGTGTCCGACCTGGTCATAGCGGCGCCTCATACACTAAGCCACTCGCCCCCTTTGTTCTGCTTATTTACTGTAATTTTTCATTGTTTACTCAGGCTCTCTAAACTATATGTTATACATCAAAAAATAACAGAACTTCAAATGGAAGTGATTTAGGTCTATGAGCGCTTGACCTGTTCCAATGGAGAATGGGAAAGTACAGTATTTTCATAGCCAGATGGATTTGGCTGCTTGCCTGTTGTGTGTCTTTCTATTGCCTAGTACAGTATGTATCAAGACATGACAACTCGGAAGGACTCACGCGAGTGGTGAGTTCGTACCTTGCCTTTTTCTCTGCTCATGTTCTGTAGTCCAACGAATTCGATGGCGTAGTTTTTTAATTGTGCTTAGCTTCTAAAATAGTAAACTTGAGTTCAGTTCTGAAAATAAAACATGATCTGATAAGTTACTACTATGAGTGTTATGAGAGCTTTGCTGCACTGCTTTCACTTCAGTGTGCACAGATTCAAAAGTAGCAAAAAAGTATCAGCTTGCTTTACATTGTTTTTATTTTTGTCGCCTTTTGTAATGAAGTGAGGATAATGACAGGATAACCTTCAAAACAGCTATCCTTGCTCTGCATGTCGATTGTTTTCTTCTGGAAAAAGCTAGAGTTTTCCAGATTTGGCTTAGCAAAGTAAGTTTCAAAAGACACTAGCATTTTCGGAGATTGCATCTTCCGCTTCATAGACGGAAGCATGATTGAAGATTTCTCATCCAGATTTATAATGAGGATGAGAAAGAGCTGTTTGTGTAACTACAGTTGTAGCGGTGGAATCCGGCCAAAACTGCTGGAACTGCGGGATTTACGGGATTTGGGGGATTTAGTTAATATAACTTCTTCTGGAACAACTTTTTTTGGAATTATGTACGTAGCAAGAAGATTTGGTTTCAGCTTGAAAAGACGAATCTTTTAGTATACATTACGCCCCAAGTCCATGGTGTGATACGGTAGAAATACGATACTACTTTGTTATTTTTGAGAATTGTTCATATAAGCAAATATACATGTTGCTAATCTCATAACACATGCCAATACAATACAATGCACCATGGAAAATGGGCATAATGTATACTAAAAGATTAGTCTCATTAAGCTGAACCAAATCTTCTTGCATATTCCAAATGAAGCTGTTTTTATAAAAATCTATAATTAAATCCCGCAAATCCCGCAATTTTGGCGGATTCCACTTCCACCGATATAACTGTATGGTGCATAAAATAAAATAAACCCTTTGTCAAAAGAGAGCCTACAAAGAAGCATAAAAAGCACTTTTATCATACGTGTAGCTGTTTTGCGTTCAGTAGACTGGGAATTCTTTACGCTGATTTTTCGAGGGAGCTAGAATGATTGGCCAGAGCTTGTATCTAAACACTAGAGCTACTCAGGCAAAGCTTAAGTACTACAAAATATTTGGGAGAGACACTGAAAATGACCGAAAAAACTTTCTCCAGAAAGCGTGACGAGCCAAACAATGCTTTAAGCCGGCATTGTTTATATAGCAAAAGTTCGTACCAAGGTCTTTTTGTCGAAGAACACCTTTTCGTTTCTCACATTATTTTTCTGCTTCCTCGAAAATAGTTTATCTTCATGTTTGTTGTATATATATGATGCACCGGATAAGAGGAGATAATGAATTTCTTCTCTAACAAAAATATGATACCATCAGCAGGGAAGTTTGCTCTACAAAATTACTCAAAAAAATCACTTGAATTCACTAGTTGATCGTAAAGGCTATCATTCTAAGCAAACTACAACAGCGGAAAATGGGAAGGATTTATTCCATTACCGGTTTCCCCAGTTTGATTTATTCAAACCGAACTCGACCATCTGACTCCTTTTCGCATCGTAAAACGATTAGGGTTGTAATTCAAAAAGGTTATATGTTTATATTTTGAAGTTCCTCAAAAATGTTTGATGCAGAAACATAGAATTGATTTCTCGAAAATTCTACATTTTTCTGTTCAAGGAAAGAGCTTTGCCACCTTGGCTTCCGTATGGTAGCAACGACGTCAGGAATAAGACCGTAGAAGAAGGTAGCAACAAAAAGCTTACCATACGTGCATCCCATTTTTTCTTCCAGATTATGAGTTCAACCCCTCTCAACACAATCGGTCGGCATTCTTCGCTACCGAGGTGCTTACGAGTTGTCCTATCAATCTTAAGAAACGGATGAAATGCAACGCCGACGCAAAAGGTAAATCAGAAGCGGCTCATATCAAATTATAGAACAGCAGACTTATGGATTTAGCACCACCAAAGTTGATTCTTTCATGGAATGTTGGAGCCACACAAGAGAATTTGGGCGGATGTCCAGATTGGAACTGCGAATTGACTCATGACATGAAGAAGCTCAAGGAAGCTGATGCGGTATGATTTTGAATGAGAGTTGAAAATTATTCAGCAAGGGTGGGGCTGCACAAAGTCCTAGCATGTGGCATTTTGCTAGTACCTTGAAACCAGGCCTCCAATATTTGTATGAGCCTCCCAAATATCCTAGTTTCTCAGCCTCCCAAAATTGTCAAAATTTTAGTCTTCTGGCACAGTAATGCGATAGGCATGCTAATTGATGCGGCATACTCAAAATTCGGTTTGAAAGACAAAGACACTTTTTACAGTAATTCTAGGTTCTATTTTATGAAGGAGTCGATATTAATCGCACATCCAACCAGTACTTCATATATTTTAGTCAGGTAATTCCAATATCCAGCTATCATTCTGCTGCGTATTTAATATTGAAGAATTGTAGGAATCGCCAAAAAATAGCAGAGCCAATATTCCTTATGATAGCTTTTATAACATGTCGCTGGGATTCCGACACGATTCACCAACATCATCGCCTTACGGTTACACAGTCAAGTTATCAGCACGATCTCGGCTTAGCAAAGAAGTAAGTCTCTATTTAGAGTATTCTCTCGGTCTTTGAGTCGAACGTGTGCGGTGCTGGCACTCCGCTGAAACTGCCGGCACAGCAGCAGAAGCTTCGGACACAGTCTAAGAAATTCCATTGAGGTAGTCGACATGACGCGGGTCAACAAAAAAAGCAAAGGAGCCGCTTGGTTTGTTTCACACTGCTATACGAACAGCAAGCGAGAGAAGTACGTCGAGCAGTTGCAGGTAGGACGTAGTGTTAGCCAGTGGCGTACCCAGGATTTCCGCTCCGGGGGGGGGGGGGCGATAAAAAATTTTTTTCGAATGAAGGTGCGTGGCGTTAGCCACGCACTCCGAAAAATTTTTAGGGGTGCTTCTCAAAATTTTTGCGGCGAAAAAAATTTTTTTACAAGGCTAATTCGAATTTTTAAAAACTTTTAAAAATTATTTTAATTATTTACAAGTATAAACCAGTCATTTGCACATTTTTATAACCCTTATAAGTAACTTTCAAAAGTTTCGGCGACCCATTCTCGGGGGGGGGGGGGGAGGCGCCTTCCCCCCCCTCGGTACGCCACTGGTGTTAGCTGTTTCGACAATCTGTTTGCTTCCGAATGGGGGCATTTTGAGCAGCTATGTATGCCTGCAATCCTAGAGCAGTAATGTAGCCGTTGATCTAATGCACAGATAGTTTTACGATGGTAAAATGTCATGAACTCCCTTACTAACCCGCCATCCACCCGTCCGTACCATCTGCTGTAGTACTCTGGCAAAGATTTAAGCCGGTCCTATGTGAAAGCAAACTTCCCACTTTTACTTGTTCTTATTCTCACGCGGTCCTCTTCATTTATTGCACCCCCTCCCCTTCCCTGTCAACCAGTGGCGTACCCAGGATTTCGGCTCGGGGGGGGGGGGGGCGACAAAAAATTTTTTCTAAAGAAGGTGCGTGGCGTTAGCCACGCACTCCGAAAAAGTTTTTGGGGTGCTTCTCAAAACTTTTGCGGGTCCCCGACCCCACAATTTTAGAAAAAGGGGGCGTGGCGTCAGCCACGTTCCCGAAAAAAAATTTTTTATAAAGCTAAATTGAATTTTTAAAAAATTTTGAAAATTATTTTAATTATTTACAAGTAAAGACAAGTCCTTTGCATATTTTTATAGCACATTTAAGTAACTTTCAAAAATTTCGCGACCCATTCTTGGGGGGGGGGGGCGCACCCCTCCCCCCTCGGTACGCCACTGCTATCAACACCCAATACTTCTTGTAACAACAAAGACTTACCCTACATATCGCATTGCCTCGGATGATACTTCCCATTGACACCAGTAAAAAAGCTTTACCGCCCTTTTTACATCATCATGGGACAGATGCTTTGATAATGTTTGTATAGCTCTCCTTTTGCGACGATTTGAGTCAGTAAATCAATAATTCGGTAGAAGGATCCAGCGAATCACCACGAAAAGTACGCTATAACATCCGCGTGTCTACGTAAATTTTACCCCTATCCGTTGGCGCGCAAAGAAGCCTATCAGTAGTATATTCATACAAATTCACACTAAGTTCTACATTCTAGTAAATTTTTCGCTTTATATATTACCAGTGCTTCACCTCTGCTTCGCAGAGGCTCGCCTGGCTCCTCTATCTATAAGCATTCCTCTTGCTCGTATGATGTCACTCTGAAACTCACTATGCGATGCTGACCATCATGAACGAATTGTAAACAACTACTCATTTTATGAGCTTTTCCATGTAGGAGCGGTAAATTGGGAAGAGAAAGTTTTTGCGTAGAAGATCAAAAGAGAATGTCGGCCAGTTACTGAAGTTATTATTGCCGATTAGTTTTTACAAAAGATAGTTACTTTTGTCCCCTAAATTTCTGAGCAGAAATCTGCGCAAAAAAATTAGATGAAACCTTGACAAATTGATGATCTACGCAAACACTCCTTTTTGGCGCTGATTTTGCGTAAAAATAGATATTTTGCTCACTTTCTGGACTTAAGCCTACGGTCTGCACATTTACTTGTTAAGCAAATCCACAACTTCGCAAAAAGTAAAATCATCTCCCACATTGGTCGGTCAAAAGTCGCGTGGACCCGTTTGACGCCCAGTTTCTGAAGGTTCCAATTATCGGACTGGCGTGTGCTTTTGCAATATTTATCTACATGCTGGTAGGGTGCCATGACCAGAATTTCAGCTCAAGTCCTTGACTACAACACGCTCTATGAATTCCGTGACAGATAGATATACACACACAGACAGACAAACAGACAGACGCTTAGTGCTTTATTGTTAAGTAATTATGCTTGCTGTGCCGAGATTTTGCGGCAGAGCTTGCTTGTAAATAAATAGGCAGACAGTATGCCGGCGTCCTGCGCGCAAGTAGCCGGTATTAAGACTTGTCTATTTGTTAGTGCGGGATTTTACCGTGCAATCTCCGTAAGCACACTATATCGAGCGGAAAATCCATCAAAGTGTATATAGAGACTGAAGCTTGTTTTGTTATAGATGTGCAACTTTGACCATTTTGAATGAAGTTACAGACAAACCCTCTTCCAAACCCTCTCTTTGACCTCACCTTTCATTTACTTCTTACGTTCTTTATTTTGCAGAAACATTTTCCTGTTGATATCTATGGCGGCTGTAGTCAGCTAAAGTGCGCAAGAGGAGGAAAATGTGAAAATGCTTTAGACGATGAGTAAGTTCAGCAATAATGGAAAAACTTACTTCGTAGGCTCTTCTTAGGTATCACTTCTATATCGCTTTTGAGAATTCAATCTGCAAAGACTATGTCACTGAAAAACTATGGAATCAGGGTTATCGACGTGATGTTGTTCCTATAGTGCTCAAGGTAGGACTCCTCTAACCGTTACAGAAAATACTCATTAGTGCTTTTGTAGAGATCGCTGGTCGAGAAAATTGTGCCTCCGCATTCATTTATTGCTGCCGACGATTTTAACACAACAAAAGATCTTGCTAATTATTTACGTTATCTTATGCAAAACAAAAGTGCCTATACGTGAGTTCTTTACTCTTTTCATGGATACTTCAAGCTCTTATCCGCAAATACTTAGAAGAGTGCAACTTATATTCCTTGGCTGCAAATATAATGAAGACCATATGTTTGTCGATTTTTAGTATTCATAAGTAAAGAATTTTTCAAGTGGAATTTTAGAGAATATTTCAATTGGCGGCGGGATTATAAAGTAGTATTTCTTGACGGCAATGCCCATGACTCGCTGGAACGACCATGGGGTTTCTGTCAGGTACGCTAAAAACTCCTTTCCACATAACGTGCAAGTGAAATTCAGATCTGCCGATTAATATGGGAGAATCCTCGGCCACATTATTCAATACCAAGTAAGGCTTATATTTGCATTCCACACTCTAGTAGATTCACATAAGAAAGTGTAGATAAATCCAAATCTTGCAGCATACAAGTTGCTTGATGATTACTGTTGTAGAGTGTTAGATTCGGAGTTCATCCGCCTTTCAATCGCTTCTGAAGTAATTTGAAAGCGAAAACATCTAAAACAAAGTGAAGTTTTGGAAGCTATCCCAAATTTCGAGAGATGTTATTCATGGGTTTGAGTAATGAAGTAGAAAAAAAATTCCCATCTTACAAGGGAACGATACTTAATGTCCGGGGCCTTTCGAAATAAAATGCATACCATTACACTTGTCTTCAAACGCTAATTTCGAATCTGACTTCCGTTTCTGCTGAACGTTTCTTTGGAAGAAGTTATGAAGGATTTTCGCGCCGAATTTGCCCTCCAGAGATAGATAGGAACACAAATATGTAGCGTACGTGTATTTCCTATATTTATACCAAGAGGTGCCTATAAAAATAAAAACGATCGAAAAATGAATGCATGTTAACATGTTACCATGTTGGTGTTCCTATCGTATGTGCCTCGCGCGGCCAAATTTGACGCGAAAATCCTTGAAACGGAAACCAGATTCGGAATCAGCGTTCGAAGACGAGTGTATTATTATACATTTCATCTCAAAAGGCCACGGACACTAAGTATCGTTCCCTTGTTAGAGGACAGAAGGTCTGGGGGTTGATTTGAGTTACAACATTGCTAGATTAATCTAAGTTTGTCTCACTAAGTATCCCAATGTTTCCAAAAAGCTAGAGTTTTTTATCTTTTGCTGAAATTTTCCTTGAGAAACAGCCGACTAGAATACCTACAAATTAGCTGAATGCGAACGCTAAAAAGTGAAAAATAAATTTAGATTTCAAAAAATACTGGGACTGGTCGTGCGAGAAAGATGGAGAACTAGTCGATAGAATTCTGGAAAACGAAATAGGAAGTTCAGGTGAAAGATGTATCTTTGTTTCTTTTCACTTTACTTCGAACCAATGAGGACTAAAACTAGTGAACCAGTAATTAAAGGCGCTAGATTGCATCCGCGCTTCGGGACCGCACCGCGGTTTCCCGCTATTTGCAGATTTTTAAATTGTGTTTACGTTTCTTTGTACAGAGTGTCCCAAAAAGATGTGCACATTGTTTGATCGTTAATTACTCCCTTTCTTTCATGTCTTTTGCCAAGCTTGAAATACCATTCTGTAGAGCGAGGTCCAACTTAGATTTACAGTATGGAGCGAATCACTAATCCCTCTTCATTGCTGTAGGATTACGGTAGGAACTTTCAGCAAACAGCATCACTGCTGTGGAATAGGTTTTTTGACGAAATAATTTCAAAAAATCTGAAAATTTGTGTGGCAAGGTTTTCAAGCGTGCTGAATTCACTAAATGAGTTTTCATGAGTTTTTCGAGCTTTGATGGCGTATTTATATTTCTGACAAACATTGGAAAAACAGTTGTTACCCTAAATCTGAAATAACTAATGAAAGAAGCACTATACTGCAGTGCAAATTTCATATATAGAGTCAACCACTTCGACTAGTCCAGTAATAGGATTTTTGGTTTGTTTGTTCTTTCTGAGGCAAAAACTGGCAAAAAACCGCTTTTAATGGCTTACAATCATCCTCAAAGTTTCTACCGTAGTCTTACAGTAATGAAGAGCAATTGACCATTCGCTCTACACTGCAAATCTAAGTTGAATCTAGGTCTACGGGAAGGCGCCTCAAGCTCGGCAAAAGACATGAAAACAGGAGAGTTATTAACGATCAAACAGTGTGCACATCTTTTTTGGGACACCATGTATATTAGATTAAAACAGAATGAAAAGCTTAGCCTTGATTGATGAAGCATACATGCGTCTCATAAGTGATCAAAAACCTTTATTTCTTTTTTTGATCAAAGCTTGTGAGCCCAGAATTTATATATGTATATGGTGCCAAAAGCACTTGAATTGTAAGGAATATAAGTGAAAAATAATTGAGATGGGACTATTTCAGCTATATCGCCTTCATTCTTTTATTAAAAGCCTTCAATAGTTTTTCAATATCTCTAAAGAGCTTCACATTGAAATATGCAAGAAATTGTTCAGGTAAACATCTGGTCTTATCCGCGGGTAAATCAACAGCACAAAGCTCAAGCAAATAAAGAAGTTCAAATAAAGTTTTATATTACTCCACTACTCCTCAGGATATCTGTGATGATTTTTACTGTGATAATTACATTCCATGCGTCCTTCGTTTTGCTGACTTATATCTCTTACTTGATAAAACTGTTTAAAGTGGGGAGTGTCCACATCTGATAAAACATGCGATTTCACCGCTGATTTGAGTAGTAAAAAATGAAGCGTCATGAGTTTGGCCTAGTATTCAAGTGGGAAAAACAGTTCAGTGAACTGAACGCTGCTCCATTGATCTGAAAAATTTGTCGAGCACAGATCTGTGAGCAATCTATAGGAATGATAGGTTGTTGCAATTCTTCCTGGCTACACAAAATCTTACATTTTCACAATTACTGTAAGACTTGCGGTGCAAGATGGCCGAATTTTTGCTTAGTGTCCAAAACTTCGTTTAAAAACTCGTTTGAAAAAGTTTGCGTGAAGCTTGAAAAATCTCGTGTCCTACTGAGACAAAGTTCAAATTTTTGTTTTTACAGTTCATGACTTACTCATAAATGTCCCGTTTGACAGTCATACACAAATTTCTTTTTTGTGGGAAGAAATTTGATGTTTTTTTGGGGGTGGAAACAGCAAAAATGAGTCAAAATCCAAGAATGTCGTGTTTTTCGGGTTTTGGTTGTAATTTTCATTCTGTGATTCGAGAATACACAACTAGGCTTTTGGTGTGCTATGTGGAGATGCACATATGCATCGATGACGGTGGATTTCTCCGGAAAGTATGCTAGTTTATATATACACTTTTTAGCCATGGAATGATTATTGCAAGTATCTTCAAATCGCTCACTGTAGAGTTATGTGTCAGCTGATAATAAGTAAACAACTTTTGAAGAATGCCCGATTTTCCGGGTAACTGAAAATTTACTCTGATCACACTGTGAACGTATGCCATCTTGTAAAGCTTGCTTCAACAAATAGTAACCCAAGCAATAATAATGAAATCTAAAAACCGGGATTTTATTGAAGTTGGGCACAACTTCAATAACTATACCTCTGTAATTGTGCAGGGACTGATTGTGAGCTCTGCCTTAACATTCACCACTTGCTGTTGTGGCGTTCAGGCTTTGGTGCAAAGCACAGGTTTTCGAAAAAAAAGGTTGAAGTGAAAATAATACAATACGTGGAATACTGCTGAGTGCACATTTGCAACGAAAAACCACTAAAGTTTCGATTCCTGGAGTTACGCTGGGTAGTGTATTTAAACTCTTGATAAAGCACTGAATCCATAGGGATGCGGCTAAGCATGCAAGAATTCATTGGACACACTCACCTCTGCTTTCAAGTATACCATGTTAAGCGAGAAAAAAGCATCTGATTTGTCCTGCAGCGAGGCATCTAACATGTGTTATGAACACAATAACCTCAGGTAGGTGCTCATTGTCTCTTTACAGATTTTACTATAGACTTGAGCGATATGCTTTCTGCATGGATGAAATACTCAGCTTCAAAGGTAGGGAAGCCTCAAAGGTTTTTTAGCTTAGAAAAATCTCCGTTCTTGCGTACACGAAGGTTGAGGGAACGATCTTGATCATAGGGACAAATTGGACATAACAGCAGCGAGTATGGATGCTGCTGAATGTGGGTTAAATTTTGCCAGAAACGCGCTGAAATAAAGTTTGAAGAGTCAACTGATAGGTGTGATATCAAATGTAGGACGCAATAGTTGTGGAAACTCTTATTATTCCAGACCTAAATAAATGGCTTGCACTAAGGAGCCTAAAGTGTTCTTCTTTACTTTCATAGTACGACATAAAGGAACGAGGTCGAGTTATTGTGGGAATCTCTGCTCGTACCAAAATACCGTATGCGGTCTCATAGACTTGCAACTCAAAACTGAGCTGCTCTTAACTTTTTTGGTGAGCTGAACTGTCAATGTAAGTAAACCAAAGATACTCATCTTTGTACAAACTCGAGTAGCGCTGATTTGGGATTTTGAGCCGGCAACAGATAAAATTTCAAAGTCTTTCAACAAATATACACAGGAGGAAGATGTTCATGCGTAATTCTGAGGGTTATTTCATTGCTCAATTATAATAGCCGCAATATTGTGAGTTATAAGAAGGAATGGTGACATTTTTTGGTTCAAAACGAAATTTGTAATTGACTTTAACGGAAAAATAACCCATGAAAAGCTTTTTCTTGATTTTCGTCCATGTTTCACTTCTGGGACTAGGTTCTCTGGTCGCACTGAGTTTGTAGTAGAGTGCGGAGTTGGACCAAGGAAGTTTCTCCATTACCGAACATTTTCCTTCTGTTTCTCGTGTGTGACTACTCTCGACTCATCTCCTTTCTGTAAAGCGGTGGCAGGGTCAAGAAGAGCGGTGATCTGTTTGGAAATGCGCAAAAATGTATTTCTTTTTCTTTATTCTGCTATAAATCTTTTACCCATCTTTGTGCTCTGTTCACTGCAAAGTGATGTACATTAGCCATCAGCTCAATAAATATGATTTTCAGTATTTTATCGAGAGTACTCCGGCATTTTGAAGCATCCTTCCGCAATATATATCTTAATATAAGTAAACAGAGGAATCTGCTTAGTTCTTAGTGGCGGACGCTCGAAGCTCCAAGCATCGAGTTCATATCAGTCAACAGCATTGATATTTTTTTCAGAAAGACGTGAAAACGGGATCAAGGTTGTAAGCAGTGTGTTCACGCAGACTATGTCATTTGCAAAAAAGGCATTCACATTCCCCTTTTTAACAGGTAGTAAGTGTTTCGGTTTCCAAATGAATCTCGAATGAATTGGCGAATTTGAACCTATGCAAATATAGAGTGTCTCAAAAAATTGTATCGAACGTTTGATCTTTAGTGACTCTTTTGTTTGTACAGTTTTCGCTAATTGATAACTTCAGCTTAGATTTACAATGTGCGGCAAAACATTTGTCTTTTTTGCTGTAGATTACTGTAAGACTATAACAAACGTTCTGCGCCGAAATGTCTCAAGGAACTTAAAACTTTGCTGACTAAATAGGGTCGCTTATTTTGTTCACAGCACGGCAATCTGTCATAATTTTTAGTTCATATGCAAGTTAACATTGCAGAAACTTCATTTCCGATAGTTATCAATAATGTGTTCGTACCAGCAAACTGTCTTTCCTCCATGTGTTGGAATCATTGGATCCAAAACTTTACTAGACAAACTTCAATTGATTTATACATTTTTTTTTCGAGATGGCAGCCAAATGGCAGAAACCTAATTATGCTAGAATTTTTTACCGTATTACAGTGATAAGCATAGGGGTTCTGCCTCCTTTAAAATGACCAAGCCAGCCCCTCAAGACGGCACTTGAATTCTCGAAAGCTTAAAGGCAGCGTCCAGGCAAGATCCATCCACTCAGATTAGCACATAGTTGTAAAGAGGGGTCCATGAATATCCGATCTGCGTTTGTCCAATCCTTTGACGTGCCTCTGAAAGAAGATACGGGCCTGTGATACGTATCACAAGCCTCCCCTTCGTATCACAAACTACCCCTGAGAACGAGTGCTAACGCAGGTGTGCGGTTGCATTCGTCCGCTCCTTGAAGAGAGGGTCCCCAAGAACCGGGTTTCATGGGAGTTTTGAACAATTTCGACTTTACAACTGTAATCAGGGCCAAGGAAAGGCCTCAGAATGGCAGAAACATGAGAGGCGAAATTTTGCCCGGACGCTGCCTTTAAGACAAAGAATTTTTTAGCCATTCGTTCGATACATTTTTGGACCCCCTCTATATCATATGCAATTTTAGTGAGCAGAAGACATTGATTTTGATGTATTTGCTTGTCAAATCACACTGAGAGAATTTAGATAAAGCGCAAGCATCTCAGGACATCGCAAAAAGGAGAAACGAACGGCATTACCCATATTGCCGTTCCGCTTCTGGATACACAATGGATCTCTACAGATATGTCTCATGGACTTTCATCTACTTGTTGCTCTTCATTTTGTGATAAAGATTTTTATCATGGCATGGTATGGCATATGTGGTATACATGGTTAAGATTTTGTTTCAAATCGTTGTAGATTAGGCAAAAGACAGATTATTTGCTTGAATACAATTCTGAGAATGGTCGAAGAAGACGAATGCTATATCAATTGATATAAACAACTGGCCGGAGCTTCCACAGAACGTTTCGGAAAATAAGGGTCACCTGTGGAATTTCGTAAACGTGCTGCGGGAGTTCCGAAGAATGCGAACCGCAATAGCAAAAGAGAACACCTAGAGATTTGAATCTTACTCTACTGACTGTGAGACTCACCTACTATCCTCTGCACTATGGCTGACATACTCGACAATACACTCTAGTTGTTGGCGAGGCAACATCATACAAGACAACACATTCAAAACCCCGCGGAAGTACTGGCATGTCAAAGTGCTGCGGAGCCGCTGGTATTTTTCGGAATTCCGCAGCGCTTTGTAGAAAGTCCTTTGAAAGTTCCCGTTTTCGACCAGTCTAACGTGAGAATCTTGCGGAAGTTCCTATCTTCAACGTTTCCATCATTGCAATAATAAGCAAAATCCTGCGGAATCGCTGCAAACTTTGCTTGTCCTGCAGAAGTCCCGGTGAACTGTCTGAGGAAGACAGGAAGCAATTCATTTGTGAATAAAGTCAATTTCAGAGTGTGTTATTTCTTACATATGAGGTCTCTTCCTCAACAAATGCCTCTAAATCCTTCTATTTAAACGAATTCATGCATTTCGAACCTCGCAAACCTGTCTAAATACTGTCGATCGTATTTTAGCTTGTTCACGGGGTGCTCTCCTTGCGAAAGCCAGGCTTGTGACATGGTTTTCATTCGTTCTTTGCCAAGTCAGTAGTCATTTTCCCTGCTCTTTGTTCGCATTTAAAGCGATTTTCGATTAAGCTTATGCCTGTCACTGCAGTGGTAGTTCGATCCATTAACCTTAAATCCATCTTTTTTTCATTAAAATGTACCATGAAAGTCGAAGCGAGGGAAGGGGTCAGAAAACGGCCTCGCGGAAACTTGTGGGCAGTTTTTAGAAGTTGCGAGCGGATTGCAAAGGGTCAGCGCAAACATTTTGCGGTGCCTGTTTACCTCTCTATGGTCTAAAAGTGGGATTTGTCGATTTCCAAGTTATAGACCGTTGTTGGCCACTAATTTTATAAGACAAATGAGCGCTATACCCCTCCGAATTTTTGAGTTTTGATTTTTGCATCTGCAGCTTGGGACCTGTTCAACAACAATAATAATCTTATCCAGGGTAAAGCGGGGGGTGCGGCACACGACCGTCGGATACGACCCCCCCCCCCCCTTAGGCCGGACCTCGGCACGACCCCCCTCCCCATTCCCTACCCCCCCCCCTTCCCACCCGAACTCCCAACTTTGAGAGCTCTTGAGCATCACATAGCTTCACACATACAAAATTTTCTCTTTCATTTTTATTATAAAAATAGCAATAAATGTGGAACAGCAAAGTGTAAGTATGACTTAAGGAAACAGTTGAAAAAGTATGCTTGATGGGCTCTAGTAAACGTAACCACATTTTCGGTTCTGAATGGATCTGGAAAACAACATCGATAAACTGAAATGACCAAAATATGGAGATGAAGGTACCTGCAATCTGCAATAACTTTCTGCTTCAACGAGTTTTGTCCCTCGTCATGACATTTTTCGTAACCACTTGTACAACTTGTACTTCATTCAGATGATCGCGAGAGGCAAAGAAGCGCAAAAACTCCACGAACAATAAGGCAAGATTCCAAGGTTCCTCCAATGCTTCAAAGCTCTCAGTCTATAAACTTGATATGAATGATAACATAGAAAATGGTGTCCTACTTACAACTTTTGCTATGTCATTTTCGTAAAGATCTCTTCTATCAAAAATTCATCTATCACGGTGGATTTTCTTCTCGTGAACCATCTGGTCTCATCTGAAAGCGTAGTGGAAAAGCAAGGGTTTTATCTACAAACTTTAATCGTGTGTTAAAAAAATACTTACTTCGTGAAGGCAAGGCATTAGACCTCTTTGTTGTAGGAAGTAAAGCACCATTAGATCGAACATGACTAGTCAGACCACCTTGTCGCTTTTCAACGGGATGTATGCCAGAAATCTATAATTGCTCTGATGTCATTAGATACTTGAAAGCGTGGTCGTGCAAGAGCTGCCTATGGCCGGACGAGTCCAAATCTGAGCAAACTAGCCCTTTACTTCGCTTAGAATAACTAAACTGATAGCAAATCAACAAAAGCGGGCCAGGGCGCTTATTTGGAAAAATTTTGGTAAAAACTACGGCAACAAGGCCATCGATTTGTTTATTTTTTTACCTCGCTCTTAGAAACGAGCAAATCTCGGGCCTCGCTCTTTAGAAACGAGCAAATCTCGGGCCTCGCTCTTTAGAAACGAGCAAATCTCGGGCCAACAGATCCACTGTTAACACTACGGAATGCAGATACAATAAAGGAGAGCATTTGCGACAAAGTTCTTGACTTGAATAAATAGATATATGGTAGAAGATAGAGACTAGAGACGAATGCTAAGCATTGGAATTTCAACGCTATCAGTTGTCGAAAGCAACCAAATGGTAAATTGTTTCATGTCCACTAACTTAGAGGCACCGTCCACCCAAAATGGAGGTTGGCGAGATTATGATGGCATACTAGTGTGGGCCCCCATACTAGACAAACCCCCAATTTTCGCCGCAAAAGACTGCTTCTGGAGCGAGAAATCCGCTCCGAAAGTAGCAAAGTGGGCGGGGCGACCCCCGGTTGCCCCGCCCACTTGCATGCTTTATCTCGCCTGGCTTGTTGCAGAGGGTTCTCGAAACAGGGATTTTTGGGGGTTTCGCGAATTTTCGACTCCATATTCGGAATCAGGGCTTTCAGAAGGCCTGAAGGCGACAAAAACATTGAATTCGAGTTGGGTGGACCGCCGGGTGCGCCCCGCCCACTTTGTTACTTCCGGAGCGGATTTCTCGCTTCAGAAGCAGTCTTTTGCGGCGAAGCTTGGAAGTTTGTCTAGTATGAGGGCCCACAGTAGTATGCCATCATAATCTCGCCAACCTTCATTTTGGGTGGACGGTGCCTTTAATGACATGGCTCCGCCAATTTGTAAAATGACATACTTGACAAAATGATGTTCTATCTAGCTAGATCATGAGAAAAGTTGAGTGAGCCCGCTGGCATCAAAGCTGTTATATGCGTACACGGCAGTGATCAAAATCGTAGTGATCGTACAAAACTAACAACGTTCAAACAGGAGAAACTCTTGTAAGAATTAGTAGCAAAGAAAACATAGAGATGAAAAAGTGACCTCGAAGTAGACGTCCCATCCGGATCAGTGATACGTACTGCAGAATCCGAGCACATGAACTCCCTTCGATTCCACTCAATTTGACGGGTTCTTGACCTTGAGGTTTCATCCTACAAGAAAATTTTTGAGAGGAAATTTTCAACTATAGGTACAGTAAATGAGAAGAAAAGCTCAGAAATATCGTGTTAAACAATAAAAGTGATCATTTCAAACGACAGAAATGGCTATATTACCTTGACAATACAGCCTAGAACAGTTGCCTTTGCGTGGAAATCTCGCCAGCTGATGGAGTAACCTGCCTCGACCAACTTGGCTTCCACTGCACCTACCATGAGCAAATTACCTATCATGAGCAAATTTAAAAAGTATACAATGTCAATGTGCACACAAGCAAACAACTCACCAGACGTTGCCACATTCTATTCGTTCCCACGATATATATGGTATCCAAAATACGTTCGATTGGAAACCATTCACCATCGCTTTAAGTTCACGCACAAGGTTCATACAGCTTTTTGGGATGGGATAGATCCCATTGTTCTGGCCTGAAGTTTGCATGATTTTGGCAGGAAATCTTCATAACACTGCCAGCAGATACATCATGCTAGGATCAGCACCTCCGCCCCCCCCCCCTTCCTCCACCCAAGATTAAAAATTATGGAAAGTCTTACCCGCTTTTCACATCAATGAGAGCAGTGGTTTTCTTGCTTCTCTTTCCCTTGCGTGGCGGCATCTTGGGAACGCTCAAGCCAAGGACTGAAATGATGCATCTGTTCGAAGAAAATCAAACGAGCTTCGAGACGATCGTTTGTCGATGGTCACATTGACATTCATCAAAAAGGGAAAATCGAAGGCAATAAAAGAAACAGTGCTGATTCAATGATTTTCATTAAGTAACGGCTTGGCAACAAACAACCAACTTGGGGGCGAATATTAACTATCAGATGGAAAAAGGTTTAGCAATCACTTATGGCGAAGTAGGCACAAAAAAGAAAAGGAGACATCAGAAGAGCACGTTTGATCATATCAAATCATCAAATCAATCAGACATCAGAAGTCTGATCGTTTGTTTGACAAATCCACCGAAAAACAAGGAGAAAATCCAAGAATACGATGTAAATCAAAACCGAAATCGTGAAGAACATCAAAAACAAAAACATGATTCATGCATAACAAATAGGGCTGAAGTTTTCTGAAAGAACAATGAGAGAAACAAGTGATGAAAAAGAACAAAAAGGCGAGAACATCACAGCTCATAACGAGAGTGGGATTCAAAGGCGCGTATCTCGCGCCTCTGTGTGTTTTGACAATCTTTCGAGCGCTACCGTAACCCAATATTTTTTGGCCACACTTCCCAGCATATGTTTCGCAAAAACCATATGTATTTCCTTCTAAAGAAAAAGGTTCGAGGGGAAACAGCTACTACGGAGAGAGGAAGGATGAATCTATAGGATGATATGAAAAAGGCAGCTGTTTGAACGATTTGAAGGTGAGTTAATGGCCTGCGGCACCCCCCCCCCCTCAAAACCTGCGGCTGCCGCAGGTTTTGAGGGGGGTGCCGCAGGCCATTAACTATATCAAAAAAACATTTTTGGCGGACAATATTTATATGAATCAGTAGCCTAAACCTCATAGATTCCATAGGGATGTTTTGAGCCTGATTCGTCTTCTTAGCTCTGAGTAATATTTGGTGAAAGCACAGCGATCAAAAGCTAAAAGCGATTTTGGTTGGCTTCTAATTCAATAGTTTGGAGGTCTTCTGAAGCGGGATTCCTGAGGTGGACAAAGAAGGAGTAGTGCTTTGTATTGAGTGCAAGAAGAGGTAGCTTACTCACCGTTAAGATGAAGTTAATCATGTTTTAAATTACTGCTTTATACAAGGTTGTCTACTGCTCGGAGACCTCAGAGTTCGCTGAAACTTGGCGCATAGGGGTTACTCGACACGCGGATTACGACAATTATGCTTGATTAGAGGTACGGTAGGTTACGGTAGGCATGCGGTATCTGCAAGTTTGTGTCGTTGAACTTGAATTTTGCAGGATTTCAACAGCGTGGCACATCTAAGAACTTAGCTGCAGTCATTTCCCCTTGGAAACCGCTTTTGACCTTGGGTCGATACGACCCCCCCCTACCTACCCCCCCCCCCCCTTACGACCCCCACCTGCGGTGCCGCACCCCCCGCTTTACCCTGATCTTATCTCCACCTTTATGAATCAAGAAGAAAAAGACTGCCAGATAAGGGATAAAAAGCTGCATTGATTGACTCCCTGGTTCTTTTGTCGCTTGATGTTCTATAACGTTTAGATTAACCAAATATGCAAATTAGTGGCATCAGAAAGATTTTTCCTCTGAAACTTCGAAAAGCCAGCTTCAAATGCTAAAAAATGCATCGTAGTGGACTTTGCTTGCTATATACAACTGTTATCAAAGCCTTTCCGAATGTCTGAAGATTTTCGGCCTCGTTCACTAGTCAAAGCGCTTTCCTATCACTTCAAATCATTCAAGTATAGTATAAAGACGAAGCGGATCTTCGAATCGACTTAATAAACAAGAACGTGTCAGAACAGCAGAGAACAGATTAGTTCGCCTACTTGTATAAAACAGGTGATAGCTTTCAAGCTGGTTTATCATGACTCTTCTTCATTCTTTACTTTGCCTCCAGGTTTTCTCGGTGCCTACAGTTTTGCAAATGTACAGTAACAATTGATTGCTCCAACTGCATCGTAACACATTTTCCCTATTGCAGGACAAAAATAAGGGAGTTTAAAACAGCTCGAAATAAACGAATTCTAATTATTTGTCTCATCATTTATATCTGTTTATTCTTCCTCATTTGTTTGCAAACGCAGCAAGACGGCGAGAACAAAGCTGCAGTAAGTTCTATGCATAACTACCCCAGCACGTGTAGAAACTGCTACATTATTACAGTGAGAGGCTAACTCCGAATACTTACCATAGCGAAATTGATTAAATATGGAATTAAAGCAAATTTTAATTTATCAATGGTAGAGTGTTATGATTTGACAATTTTATCAAAATGCAGCCTCATAAATCACAAGATATAAAATTAGCTACAACAAAGATTAAGATTTTTGCAATAAACTGCACGTTCATCGGTGTCGAATACGGGAAAAGCACAGATTCAGGTCCCACGCATTCCATAAAAAATTGAGTAACTATTCGAGTTTTTACTTCAAATAGAGCGCAAAAATTTTATTTCAAATTGGCAGCTTTTGTAGGAAGTGTCCAGTCCAAAGATTGAAAAAGTGTGAGTATTAGATTTTGGCCATACTTTACTCGTCTTACTCGTGTTACCCGTGTTACCGGTGTTACTCGTGTTACTCGTGTTACTCACCAGTCAATGATATTGCGTTTCAAAATGAGACTATATCGTGATCATTTCATTATACAACAGCAATAAAAGCGGTAACACTAGTAAAACCATCAACACGAATAACGCGAATAGCACGGGTAAACCTAGTAATACTGGTAACACGAGTAACACGAGTAACACTGGTAACACCGGTAACACGGGTAAGACAGATAAAGGGCCGGGCATACTTCACGCGATTTCAGTCGCGACGCGTTTTGGCAATTCGCCAGAAGTTTTCAGATCGAGCACTAGCATTCCGCACATGCATAGTGTGCATAATTTACATGGAGATAAAATATCCTATATTCCGTACGTTTAAAATGTGCTTACAGGGAGTTATGGACTTACTATATTCTGGAATCGCGTGAAGTATGCCCGGCTCCAAAGTATGGCCAAAGCCTTGAACATAGTTCGAGTAGAACGACTGGTACCAAATTTTCCTTGCTGGCCTTGAAATTTGCAGGTAAGGCTTTGGCCATACTTCGCCCGTGTTGCCGGTGTTGAAAGTGTTGCCGGTGTCGAAAGTGTTGAAAGTGTTGAAAGTGTTGAAAGTGTTGAAAGTGTTGCCGGTGTTGAAAGTGTTGAACGGAGATCATCAGTCTAGCAGTTTCATTCTTTCTCGAACGATCTCACCGGCTGGTGAATACGTTGGAAATGGAATTGGGGAATGAGAAATGAAACTGAAATGAGATAGGGAATGTTTTCGCATGCAAAAGATCCTCAAACAAACTTTTTGAAAAGTGGACGGCTTGTCTGGAATAGGAAAACGCTGCAAACCTCACTTAGGTCCTTTACTCACTAATCGCAAGCGCGGCAGGATTCGAACTAAAACACACATTACTGCTCAGACTTCAGCTTTTTCAAATATTGGAGATTGCCTATTCCAGACAAGCCGTCCACTCTTCAAAAAGTTTGTTTGAGGGTCTTTTGCATGCGAGAACATTCCCCATCTCATTTCAGTTTCATTTCTCATTCCCCAATTCCATTTCCAACGTATTCACCAGCCGTTGAGATCGTTCGAGAAAGAATGAAACTGCTAGACTGATGACCTCCGTTCAACACTTTCAACACCGGCAACACTTTCAACACTGGCAACACTTTCAACACTGGCAACACTTTCAACACTTTCAACACTTTCAACACCGGCAACACGGGCAAAGTATGGCCAAAGCCTAATGAACACTTTGAAGCACTTCAGCTCATTCGAAGTGGAGATTGCCATTTAGAATTTGTTTGCACCGAAACACGCGAATATCAACTTTTTTATGAATTCATTTTAAATCACATGATAAAAACGATTATTTTTTTTTGAAATTTACAAGCTAATTTGAATGTTTTTGCAATGAATGAAAAACTTATGACAAATCTAGCAAACGGAAATAGTGCAATGACTACAAGCCGTGTCGATTTTTCTCAACATTTTTTAACATGTAAAACTGTAAAAGGTAGCTTGGAACCATGTATGTTTTCAGAGATTCTGCTGGAAATGAGTCATATGAATAAAATAATTGGAATATGATTTCATTTTTATACTAGAAATGAGCGCCAAACTTTGACGTTGCAGAATCTTGTGCTGAACTTTTAGGGAGACACAACTGACAAGAGCGATTCCGAGTTTCTATTTAACATCACGCCAACACTCTCATTTTATGGTGAAGACGTATTGAATCTTATGAACATTTCTTTGGCTGAAAGAATGAAGTGCAAACACAAGAAAGGTAACGGGAAAAATCTTGGTTTTCCAATGCATTTACTACCGTAAGTGAATATTTGCTGAAAATTAGCATTGCTGTTAAATATGAGATTTAAAATGCGATAGCCGGCTTAATCCGCAACACCTTTATAAGTGTGATGATAGGGCTTTGTCAGTTGCTCTGGAAGTTTCGGGCTAGAAGAGATTGCTAAAATTAGAGATGACTTAAGGTCATAAATTTGTCTATTATTTTTTCGCTTTTCCTGAGCTAGTTTCATCTTCTTCTGTTAATTTAAGCAGTAAACTGTTAAGTGTATGATGGTTCTAACACGTCAGTACCTTATTTTCGAAACGATTAGACATAAACATGCAGTAATTAAAATTAATACTACTCCACCATGTGCACTAGTCTCGTCGGTTTTTAGGACAAAAACGAAAAATTGTGTTTTTGCAAAGTGACGTTGATGGAAGTTTGGCTGCATGCCCGGATTGGAACTGCGAACTCAGTAGAAGTTCATCTGCTTTGGAAACCGCCGATGCAGTATGTTGCATTTTCTTGAGTTATAGCAAAAGAAATGGTGGGTCACGATGGCAATGGTGCGGTCTCTTGCTACAGTAAACAAAGATTACTCAAGCGCAAACATCCTGACGAGCAAACGGAACAACACATTCCTTTGCCGCATTCGTAGATCCAGACATCTTTGTGACTGCTTATGAAAAGTTTCATGGGCAAGTGTCTTTCTTGAGTACTAGCTTATTCCAACATTTAGGTTAATGAAAAATCGCTTATAAGTTCTCTTGAACATGGCCAACCGATTGTAGGTAATAAGAAGTTCTTTGGTATACACCAAGCTGGTACCACAACGGGTATAACTGTTTATTAGATAGTAGCGGAGCAGCCGCTGACTATCAACAGTGAATAATGCGGAACAGCCGCTGACGATAGTGGTATTAATCGAACCAACACCAGAACTGAGTATTCAGGCCCTTTCATGCCACTATTTTGGGCGTAGATAACCTGAATGCTCACTTCTGGCAAATAACAGTATCATACAGAATCAAGGATTGCCTACATGAAAGTAGGCGCCGCCAAGTAGACTATCAAGCACAGTGGAGGGGTGACCTGGCGCTTAAGTGGTCAGTGAACAGTCATGTCTGTCAACGACAAGCTAGTGGATACTGAATATAGCATACAATATGACTCTACAATGGTAAAGGTCGTAGATTCGCAAATAATCTACGACAGTGGGGCGCGCGACGGAAGGCGCGAAAGCAAGAAGATACAAATTACACTATTACTGAAGCGTTAACAAATTCAAATTACATCATCACAATTAGTTAAATTACATATATCACATGACTTCTACAACAGGTTTGTGTCCTCGTCTAAGAATCGTACGGTGGTCGGTCATCATGCCGTGGTCGGCCTTCGGGGCCAGGCGCGACGCTGAAGCGAGACATCTCGGTTGAGCATCAGTAATCATCTTCACGAATTGTCCTTGAGCCCTTGGTTTTCGGCGTTTGCGATCGAATTGTTGTCCACGAGATGCGCTGTTACGTTGGCAGCTTTCGTGTTTCGTAGATGACTTCTCAGGTTGTGCGAACATATTCATCGGATACGGACGACTGAGCTTCTTTGCTCGGCGTTTGGAAGTTTTGCGCTCAGCTTGTTCGACGCTTCTAACTGGCTTCTGCTTCATTGAGTTTCCTTTACTCACTGGATGATTGTAGGAGACCATGGTGATTGCGGTGTTCTGCGAATGCTCCTCCATCTTGATTCCATATATCGGACTGCTTCCGGAGATTGCATGACCGAAAACAGTAGGAGTGAGAATAAGTCCTGACGGAAGAATTTTACATGGTCGATCCCTCAAGATGAATTGATCGATCAGATCTTGACCAATGAGAATGTCCGGTGTGAACCGTCGCGTCTTCAGATCCGGTTGTGCTACTCGAATCTTTCTTTTTCGAATCAACCTTCTATTCTCTTCGCTTAGCCAAGCTGTACTCATCGCGGAAGTGAATGTTGACTTTGTGTGTATCTTCACGGCTTTGATAGCGACTCCAGCAGACGTTGTTCTAAGTGTGAGCGGGACTTCACTGGATGTGAAATGTGCGGTAGATCCTCCGAAGCCGCCAATCTTGAAAATGGTGTTTTGCAGCACTGGTGAGCCAAGAGCTTGGGTCTTCTTTGCATTGATGAAGCTCTTTTGTGCACCTCCATCAAAGAAAACAGTTACGGGCTTATAGCTGGTCGATGTGTAGTCGTATGCGAGTGCAGTCGCCGTCATCAGTACGTGCTGCATTCCTCTTTCTCGCTTCGCGCTCTTGTTGTGGAGAATTTCAGAATTTTGCGCAAATTCAGGGTTTCTCGGGAGATCTTGATCGCGAGCAGATCGTTGCTGCGATCGCCTGGTTGGGGTGCCTCTAGATGCCGGATAGCTACCCATGCATACGGCAGTGTGGTGGTTTTCGTGGCACTTGTAGCAGAACTGTGAGCTTGTGCAATCACTAATCCTGTGATCGGTTTGAAGACATCTGAAGCACAGCCTTTGTTTCCTGGCTTCATCACGTCGCTCTGCTGCTGTTTGGAATGTTGTGCATCTCGTCGCATCATGTTGGTAACTTCCGCAGATGCATTGAGCACTCGAATCTCTCGAAGATCTATTTCCTTGACCGTAGTTCGAATTGTATGCGATTGAGTCTTCTTCATAGTTCAGCCTTTCATCAGCATCTTGATCGGAATTAGAGCGTGCCATAATTTTGCAGTCCTCGAATGCTTGGAATGTGTCCATTGAAAGGGCGATTGTTTCCTTGAGAGCTACCGCACTTTCCAGGATTTCTAGTATTTCCTCGGTAGAAAACGGTTTGTCTTCGTTTTGCTCTTTGCTGAACACCTTTTCGCTCAGTGATGTTGGGAATTTTGAGAGTATCAATCGTCTCCACATTCGCCCGTTGTCCAAGGTGACTCCCGCACACTCAATGTGAGTGAGCTTTTCAGTCACATCGGTTAACATTTTTCGGCAGCTACTTGCGTCTTCCTTTGCTCGCGGAAGTTTTTCGAGTTCTGTGATGAGAATATCGGCTATACATCCAGATTTGTTGTATCTTTTGTCGAGAAGTTTCACAGCTTTGTCGTAATTTTTCCCTATCACAGGGATATTGCCAAGCATGGAAGCAGCTGATCCTTTCAGTGCTTGCCTCAGAAATAGGAACTTATCCGTGTTGCTGAGCTGTGAGTTGCTATGGATGAGCGAGTCGAAAATTGTCCAAAATGTTGGATAGTCTTTGTAGTTTCCATTAAACGTTGGAACTTCAAGCACTGGTAATCGGACTTTGTTCTCGTTGTGTTGTCTTGTTGATAGACAACTATCCGTGTCGGTGTCCTGCACTGATGTTCGCATCGAGGACGATGCTATTGCATGAATTAGGCTCGACTGTTTTTCCAATTCCCTCATCCGGTATTTTAGCCTATTTGACCAGTTAATAGCTTCCATCTGCACTGTGTTTGCTTCAGTAGAAAGAAATACATCAAGATCAGTCATAACCTTTCTCTTTCTGATTGGTCTTTTCTTGATCCGAGAAAGTTCATAGCATTCTGGATCTGTGCTTCCAGGTATTCCAAAAAGCCTTTGAGAGAAATTTCTGCCTCCTCAATTTCTGCCATTTTATCCACAATGAAGGCGTTGCATTCCGTTGCCGTTGTTGGGAAGTTGAAGGCTTGATCTATTTCCCTGATTTTGCTCTGGAGGCTGCCAACTGAAGAGCAAGCCACTGTGATGCGTGTTTTGAATCCAGCTAGCTCAGCCATTGTTTGTCTGGTGCGCATGGACTTGATGCGTACAGAAGGCTGATAGGAGTTTGTTTTTGCTAAGCTATAGATTGACCTGATAGCTAGCAGCAAGCTCTTGCTTTGATTGATCAACCGTCAAGGAGCTTAAGAGGGTCGTCTGCTAACTGTGGATTGACCGAGCAGCTAGTTAGACCTCTTTACTAAGCTGTGGATTGGACCTAACAGCTTAGTAATGTGGCTCTTGTACGTGAAAGTGGATGAACCAGCAATCACAGAGTTTTTTTGGCTATAGGAAGCCAAAAAAAATTCGAGGAGTTCTTTTACTAACTGTGGATGAACCAGTCAGCTAGTTAGAACCCTCTGCTAAGCTATGGATAGGACCTGATAGCTTTAGCGAGTTGACTCTTTATGTGAAAGTGGATGGACCAGCAATCACAGAGTCTTTTTTGGCTGTTGAAAGCCAAAAAAAGTTCGAGGAGTTCTTTTACTAACTGTGGATGAACCAGTCAGCTAGTTAGAACACCTCTCTAAGCTATGGATAGGACCTGATAGCTTAGTGAGTTGACTCTTGTATGTGAAAGTGGATGGACCAGCAATCACAGAGTCTTTTTTGGCTGTTGGAAGCCAAAAAAAGTTCGAGGAGTTCTTTTACTAACTGTGGATGAACCAGTCAGCTAGTTAGAAAACCTCTGCTAAGCTATGGGATAGCTTAGCAAGACTCGTATTAGTAAAAGTGGATGAACCAACAATTACTAGAGTCGAATATTGGCTAATTAGTAGCCTAGAGTGCGAGGAGTCTGTTGCTAACTGTGGATGAACCAGTCAGTTAGCTAGAAACCTCTACTAAGCTGTGGATAGGACCTGACAGCTTAGTAAGACTCTTGGTCGCGAAAGTGGATGAACCAGCAATCACGAGAGTCGAATAATCGGCTGTTAGTAGCCTGCCACGCGGGACTTTTATCGAATTTCGGTGAGCAGCACCGAAGAGACGATCCGTTGGCCGATGCACCAATTTGGTATACACCAAGCTGGTACCACAACGGGTATAACTGTTTATTAGATAGTAGCGGAGCAGCCGCTGACTATCAACAGTGAATAATGCGGAACAGCCGCTGACGATAGTGGTATTAATCGAACCAACACCAGAACTGAGTATTCAGGCCCTTTTATGCCACTATTTTGGGCGTGGATAACCTGAATGCTCACTTCTGGCAAATAACAGTATCATACAGAATCAAGGATTGCCTACATGAAAGTAGGCGCCGCCAAGTAGACTATCAAGCACAGTGGAGGGGTGACCTGGCGGCTTAAGTGGTCAGTGAACAGTCATGTCTGTCAACGACAAGCTAGTGGATACTGAATATAGCATACAATATGACTCTACAATGGTAAAGGTCGTAGATTCGCAAATAATCTACGACAAGTTCTTACGCTCTACCTGCAGTTCAATTTTCATATTCATTGCTGTGAATTAATTGACAGCAAAATCTTCATGCCGCACTTAGCGTTCAACTCTTGTGATTCAGAGATCTCCTGAAATCTTGCTCTGCCTTTAGAGAATGTTGTGTTCTTTTACGAAGAACGCAGGAGTAGAGGAACAGAAACGGCCACCATCGATATTGTGGCGTTGCTGTAGTGGGTAGCTCTCCCAATTTTTTTTCAGGAGGGAGGGGGGGGGGGGGAGGATTTTTTGAGTTTGAAAAGCTCATCGGGCATGTTCTTGTGAGGGTTTCAAGACACTTTCAATTTTGACGCGCCGATCAAAGAAGTTCTATCACATGGCCTATGTAAATTTTATATCAAAGGAAGTGTTACTTGCTTTAAATTTAAAAAATATGTCACATGCTACTTCGTAAATCGTGCAAACCACTTTGAAAGCATCGCAGCCTACACCCTTGGTCCCCCGCTGTCTGTTACAGCACATAAGAAGCCGATGGTAATCTGCGGAGGTGAAGTGAGGCCTCGGACAGAGTTCACGCGATTTGATCGTCGCGATTCAATCGCCGCGATTTCCATTCATTTTCATTTTACATTCAAAAATTTCGGGCTGGAAAAGCATCACAACCGAAATGCAAGCTGGTCGGCATGCAATGAACTCGTAACAGTTGTCTGGTCGCGATTGAATCGTGACGATCAAATCGCGTGAACTCTACCCGAGGCCTAACGGGGGTACTCTTTTCCCTGCTCACAGTTCAGTATGTAAAGAGTAATAAACATGTCATCTATTCTAAGAGAGCCTTTATATCGGGTTAGTTCCAGCTTTTTCAGCCGGCCAGAGTGAGTCAAAATCTTCGGAATGCGTGCAGCGGCCCACAACAGAGGCAGCGTCCCCTCAAAAGGATGGTTATCGGGATTTTACAGTGTTCCAAGGATAGACCCTCCGGATAGTCTATCAGTGATATTTAGGCAAAAAGGCTTCTAGAAAGCCCAAAATCCGCTCCGGAAGTCTTCCGAACCGCGCTCATTTCCAGGCCCGCCCACTTCTTACATGTGATTTAGAGCGAACGCGGACACGGGGAGCTTTGTAAAGAGCTCATTTTTCCCATTTTCAGGCGCTGAAGTTCAAATATTTCTTCAGCATTACGAGAAGACCCGAAGAGGTGAAAAACAGGGAAGCGAAATCTTGCGGGGACACTGCCTATCTTCGCTCTACAATTTTTTTGTCTCCTTCTTTGCATGTGAAGCAGCCTGTGGTCATCTTATATATAAAGCTGAATGTCTGTTTGTCTGTCTGTCTGTATGTCTGTATGTCTGTCTGTCTGTCTGTCTGTACGTATGTTCCGAATAGAAAATTCCATTTCTGAACCGATCCGGACCAAACTTGGCACACATACACTACGGGCCCCGGCGGGTGTCATAGGCTACTTTTCGTCATCGATCGATATCGATTTTATCGATTTTTATCGATTTTTTTGCTGAGTTCACCTACGGGGCTGGGAGTTGGCACAGGGGGGTAATCGAGCATGCAGATTACGAATACAATATTAGTTTTCAAGATCGTCCATTACTTTTATCGATTTTATCGATTTTTTGAAAATTTGAGCTAGGGGGCTGGAATTTGGCACAGGGGTGTAATCGAGCATGCTGATCATCCCCCTTGGGATGATCAGCATGCTCGATTACCCCCCTGTGCAAACTCCCAGCCCCGCAGGTCAAACTTTACAAAAAAAATCGATAAAATCGATAAAAGTAATGGACGATCCTGAAAACTAATATTGTGTTCGTAATCAGCATGCTCGATTACCCCCCTGTGCAAAATCCCAGCCTCGCATGTCAAAATTAACAAAAAATCGATAAAATCAATAAAAGTAATCGATAATTCTAAAAAGTAATATTGTATTCGGAATCCCCATGCTCACTTCCCCCCCCCCTGTGCCAACTCCTAGCCCTGTAGGTGAACTCTGCAAAAAAATCGATAAAAATCGGTAAAATCGACATCGATCGATAACGAAAAGTGGACTGTGACACCCGCCGGGGCCCGAAGTGTATGTGTGCCAAGTTTGGTCCGGATACGGCGGAGCCGGGTAAGCCAGCTAGTATTAAATAAAACTGGTAGGGTTCTCTTCTTGTCTTCGCCAATTTTGGTATTGCTAGACCGTCCTTGCATTGTTCGCATCATCTTACAACCTCTTTAATTTTCGACTTCTGAGTGTGCGTTTCGTTTTTCTCAAGATTGCCGTGTTTGCATTCTCAGACATGCAATCTGGTTTTCATTGGTATCCGGTGGTGTTTCATAATTCTATCCGATCTTTCTGATGTTGCATCAAGTAAAGCTGGTCATCACATTTTTCTTTTACAAGTTCAGGTTTCTATGTTTGCGAATGAGTTTCATTGCTAGAACCGATCACTGTGTTACTGCATAAATTCGCGTCAAAAGCATGCAACTCTGCAAAATCACATTATCGCATGTATAAAGGAGGGAAAATAAAACCTGAGCGTACCCTTATGATCATAATTAAGTTTTATTTTTCATTGTTCAAGCATATTTGCAAAGGTGGATGCGCTATACATAGTAGTGCATAATCATAACAAAAAAGAAGGAGCAAAAATCTGCAAGGATTACAATTAAGCGTGACCAAGAAAATAAAGAATAAGCTTGTTTGGCAAGACAATATTAGGTTGTCCGGAAATTAATGCCCGTTTTGTATTTCAAGCGCAGTAAGTCACACACTTCTCATTTCTAAATAGGCTGCAAAGTACCTTTCGTTAGAGCAAAGCAAGCTCTACAACATGGCCATCTTGCTTTTGCAACAGCTCTCATCCACCTCGAGTTTCGAGCCAAAAACTAAAAAGGCTCAGCAGCCCGAAAAATCGAAAAAAATCGTAACTCAGACAGTCTCAGTCTTTTTCTTTGCCGTATAGGTTTGTTATGGTAGTACCTTTATTGCCTTACGTTTCGGCTACACGCCGTCTTCAGAGGCCTGAAAGGAGTCAGTCACATTGATGTTCGCTCTTGGCCGCCAAACACCTCCTCTCACTCGCGTAGCCAGACCTGCTTTCTCTACACTGGACGAATCGAATACGCGAGTGAGAGGAGGTGTTTGGCGGCCAAGAGCAAACATCAATGTGACTGACTCCTTTCAGGCCTCTGAAGACGGCGTGTAGCCGAAACGTAAGGCAATAAAGGTACTACCATAACAAACCTGTACGGCAAAGAAAAAGACTGAGACTGTCTGTAGCATGCCCAGGTTTCAAGATAGAAGGACTTATAACATAATCGTAACTCAGTTCATAAAAATCCTACAAAAATTCTTACTTGTTCACGTAAACTCTGTCCGCATGAAACATCTATATAGGCCTTTGCCGTATTTTTTCCTCTGTTAGAAATCAAGAAAAAGGAAATTTTCGTGCATTTGCCAAAGTGGTCTGTGCGTCCCCACATAAGTACTTGTATACTACAAGTCTGTAGAAGTACAAACGTAAATTCTCAGCTCTCTACAAGCTTCAGTTTTCGAGAAATTTGAATTTTAACTTGGACCACCTAATTAGGGAAACCTATATTCGGTATTACTCGAGAACTAAAGCTTGTAGGGGGCTGAAAATTTAAGTCTGTACTTCTAGAGGCTTGTGGTATACAAGTACCTATGTGGAGACGGCACAGCATCACTTTGGCAAATGCCCGAAAATTTCTCTTTTTTTTGATTTCTAACAGAGAAAAAAATACGGCAAGGCGTATATAGGTGTTTTATGTGGACGCTGTTTACGTGAGCAAGTAAGAAAATTTGTAGGATTTTTATGAACTGAGTTACGATTTTTTTCGATTTTTCGGGTGCTAAGTCTTTGTAGTTTTTGGCTCGAAACTAAAGGTGGATGAGAGCTGTTGCAAATCAAGATTGCCATCTTGTAGAGCTTGCTTTGCTCTATCGAAAGGTACTTTGCAGCCTATTTAGAAATGAGAAGTGTATGACTTATTGCGGTTGAAATTCAGAACGGGCATTAATTTCCGGACAACCTAGTAGAATAGTCCATGTACTTGTCCCTAAAACCAATATATCACGCTATAGTACAACCACATTCCAATAAGTATCATCGCAAATATCCACAACAGAAGAATTGAAAAAGTTTGTGTTTTTAAAAATTAAATTTTGAAAATTAAAATTGTGAATTAAACCGAAGCGCCTCAATTTGGAGACATGGGTGAAGTTTTGTACACAGCGGGCCAGAGAATAACCTACTGCACTTGACCTACTGCACTTCGGTTGCAAAAGGGGCAGACCGTGCAGAAGTGGCCACCGGCTGCAAAAGCTTTGGTCGGCGCGGTATCAAGCTCTTCGAAATCAGGGTACTAGTAAAATGTTTAAAAACGAAATAAAAGAACTATTTTCAGATTATTGTTTCTACGTATACCAAGATAAAACTACGACCAAACCAATATCTTGTTTTCTACAGTCAGGTTAGTCGAGCCTTCTTTCTAGCCGCTGATGACGTTTGAGGCATTATAATAAAGTAGCAGACCATTGGTTTTCTACGAAGTATCCTTGCGAGGCTATTTCATTGATGGTTGAAAAAATGTAATGTTGGATGAATTCTTGAATTTCTCACGTTTCTCTAGCCTTTTTCTTTCAAACACTGTTTTGCAAAGGGATGCAGTTTTTCTTGGAAGCTTGCTAGGTTATTTGAAAGGTGATTTTATTGTCGCAAATCACTGTTGAAAAGTTCCCTTTGAGATAAGAGACTAAAACTTGAAATTCATTGAAATTCATTCTTTTCCTGTCATTACTCTATCTTAAGCAATAGTCGAATTTGTTAATACAAATGCTTCATAGTTGTAAATTGATAAAAATGCTTACCAAGGCTAGATTTTTGATAGATCTTCAATTGAGAAATTCGACGCATTGGTTGCTGGGGCTTTTGCTGCATATTAAGCTAAAACGATTGCAAAATTCTCTTTCGGTGCAACTAGAGCGGGCTTAGTACAATGTGCAAGAATGACAAACCCCACATTCTTTAGAAACGTAAAGGACAGGATTCCAACAAGGCAATTTTTTGCTTTCCCTAAAACGCAAAAAATGGGTAATTTCATGTTTTTGTACAATATCTTCTAACAACAAAATTTAAACTTCACTTTATTGCTCAACTAATTATTGGCTACACAATGAGCAGAGTTCAAGCCATCCCAAACTTTTGAGATTGAGCTATGCTTTTTCAAACTAGGAGATATTCAGTGGGTTTGTTTAGCATTCGGACTAGAAATTTTTCTCGTAGTCGATTACCTAAATTATCACTGCCAAATTTGTGATGTTTTTTGGACCAGTTCTCAAATTCTTTGAAAAGATGGTATAAACTTTTGATGTAATATTTGGAGTACAATTGCTTGATCCTTCTTATAGTTATGTTTCAAAGAAAATTCTTCCAAAAAACGCTTTATAAACCACGATGTTTTAACCTAGCACTTTTTGTCCAAATTTGGTTCTTTCTTGAAATTTTTGTTTCGTACCTTTGAAGAAGCAATGATAGCTAGTAGATAATGCTTTTACAATGTAATACTGCTTTTACAATGTATCACTGCAATACTGCGTATGGTTCATTTTTGAAATCGTGACGACGAGTTGACTGCGGTTTTTCCGTACACAAAGGGATAAAACACCCACACAAACAGGCAACACCTCAACGCTGCTAAGTTACTTCCAGTACCTGAATACCATCATATATAAGCAGAAAAGCTATTTGAGTAGAGATAGAAACCAAGAAGTGGAAGTGCGTGCATGTTGCGCGCGGTCGCGCCATCGTCACGATTTTTCAAGCCCTATACGAATCGTTTCATGATGAGCGGAAAAATCAAAGAAATTTATTATACAATCATCTAAGCTTAATCCGCTGAAAAGAGCCATCAGACATCATCGCTTGGAAATTCGCATGTTTTCGTACTCTTGTTCTTGTACTTCTACATGAGGGACACCATAAGCCCAATGGTTAAGGAATCTCCAAGTTCAAATCCGTTTGGCGGTGAGAAAAACTGGTGTAATATGACTATTGGATTTCGACAGGACTCTCCCGTATCTTCTCCTTACGGATACACTGTGAGATTAGCAGAGAGATCAAAACCGCGACATTTAAAACAGGCCAGTTGTTTTTATTGGCACCAAAAGGAGATAATTGTTTTGCAACTTGCATATGAAAACGCTAAATGTTATTCACGTTTTAACAAGGAGACTCGGAGAGCAGAGACAAACAATTCTTTCTAGAGGGTTAATGGCTGTTTTATTTTTTGCGCGCAGTACGGTTAATAGCAAGTTCAGCAACTTAGTGACAGTGTTCCTGTAAACAGTAATAAATGACGCAGCATTGAACAGCGATTTTGTGGGAGGGAGCGTTGCATCAGACAAATCCTTCGGAGGTTCACAGGCGATGAGTCACTTACAGAATGCTCAAGGCTACATTCAACGACAAATAAAACATTTCGTATAGTGCTTCTTGTTTTCAACGTACCTATGCCTATTGTTCAGTTAATTGCAAATAGTATAATAGAAGGAAGAACATGCAGGATTCTCAGGTACCGGTTTTTCTGCGAAACGCCTAAGGCAGCGCCCGGACAAGGTGGGGTTTCGGGATTTCGGTGCCATGCGAAAGTGGCCCCTCGGTCACAGAAAGTACGAATACGAGGTTATAACGTTCGAAAGGAAAAAACGGTCAGAAAGTGAGAACTTACGCCTTGGGGCGGCTCCTCCGAGCCTGTTTGAATTCTTGCTATGCAGAGTACGCATGCCGCCATAATCAAAATCGTAGAGCGCCCCAGCGACTCTGCATCTCAGCTTTGGAGGGCACCGTCGAATTTCAAATTGCAAGGCTGTGGAAAACGCATGCTCTCGCCATTTTCGCGCCTTCTTAGGGAGCTCCCAGACCGCACCGAAACCGCGCCGGTTGTCGCTTTTGCAGCCAGTAGCTGCTTTCGCGCCGGTTGCCGCTATAGCAGCTGAAGCGCATTGTGTCAGATTTTGTCCTTGGAGCGTTATGAAAGCCTTTTGGCACTAAACACAAGGATTCTAGATTCTTTTGCCACCACTCTTCTCCCAGGTCGTCTTTCCGTAATTAATTCATTGGAGGTTCTACGATGCTGGAATAGTCGACTTATCGTCGAATATTCAATCTACCTCCCGTGTAGAGTCGTTTCTTTGGGCAAAAAGGTGATGAACGGCGTTTTGTCTTTCATTCGTTTCAAGGATATTCTTTTACGGTAGTTGATCGATTTCGTAGAACAAGGTTTCTTTGAATTTGTCTTTTAGTTTTGAAGCTATGCTACTTATATTAAGGACGTCGGGTTGCAGACTTTCCCTGAATGTAAGTGTGAACTTGTTAACTTCATGCAGCATTGTTTTTCGTACTCTTTCGTTAACTTTACCATTAAAATCAGGGGAAGCCCGCAACCCGCCTCCACACAAATCTAGGAGCTAATAAATCTTTGCGGAACGCTTTTTTTTGCACAGCTTTCGTTTTGATGATATTGCTCTGCTGTGCAGGCACGGTTTCTCGATGTCTTTACCGATTTGAGGTTGGTCTGCTGATTGGACGATATCATCGCAAAACGCTGTTTTTAGCACTTCTAATTTTGAAGCTACTCTACTATACTGCTTGAGTACAGTTAACGATATAAGTTTAACTACTCAAGGTTAGCTATTTTGCTATGCTGAAGTAAAGATATATACCTTGAGTGGAGAAGGAGAAGGCACCAAATGACTTTGCTTTGAAATAGAGCTAGTCAGCGCAGTGAAGTATTAAAAGCAAAACAGTACAGAGAATTTGAGTTCTGCAGCTAGACCGCTGCTACGGCACGATAGAACAGCTTCAAAAACAAAGAAAGTACTTTCGCACTCGCTCATCCAGCATAGTAAACCAGTTTCAAAACGAGACAGACGTCGAGAAGGCTTTGCCTTGCAATCCAGCAATAGCTCTACAGCGGGATTTAGACTAAAAGAGTTTCATTCGACAATGAATCGATATTTTCAGCATCGTAGACGACCGAAAAAAAGGAATCCAGATCAAATGAACCATATCTGCAATGAATTACTACAGCAAAGAAGAGAACTTTGGAAGCAAAAGAGTGATGACGAAAAAATCGAAAAGCCTAGCATCTAGTGCCAATAGGCTACGCTCCAAGAACAAAATCTGACACAGTGCGCTTCAGCTGCAATAGCGGCAACCTGCGCGAAAGCAGCTACCGGCTGCAAAAGCAATAACCGGCGCGGTCCCGGCGCGGCCTTGAGGCTCCCTTATGTGGATTCTTGGATTCATTGCGGATAACTCCCAGTAAGTGGATTTTCATTGCGGACAACTCCCAGTAAGTGGATCTTCTAAATTCGAGTTTTTGCTTGGACACTGCCTTGAACGCATTGACGATCATGCAAAATTTTGGTTGTCTGCTCTTTGGGACCGGGGCCTTTCATAGGCCAGTCAACGTCTTTCAAATTAGATGGTACATACTGCCATCTACAACTTACCTACATACCTCTGAAAGGCTAGTCAAATTGGTTTACGTACAGTACAAAGGAAAGACCCTAGAGTTAGTTCCTCTCAAGATGTTCGTCATTTTAACGAAATACAAGCCTTGTATCGTCGAATCATTGGTAACTTAATATGCATAGTGCACACTATACACACTAACTGACGAACTGCGAAACTAGAACCTGCTCATTTCCAGTGATTTCTCCTTGTTTCCTTGTTTCTTTTGTTTTAGTCGGCTATATGTAAGTTAGTAGAACACATTCCCACATTTTGTTAGGCTAGAAAATGTTTTACTGGGATATTACTAGTATGGGCGCCGTCGCTGATAGGGCTTAGTGTGCAATCTCACATATTAAGTTACAAATGACTCGAGGTTATGTCAAGCGGTCGTCGTGTTAATAGACTGTTTGAACTCGCGCCTACCTCACACTTCTGCCGCACATATCTCGCACTAAAATCGCGTTGTTTATCCTGACATTTATTGCAAGGATAAGCAAACGACATTTGCAATCAACAACCAAAACATGAAAGTGCTGTGAAAACATGAAAGAATGCGGGCAATCAATTGTAAAAGTTTTGAAGTCCGTTTTGAATCTACTCTCACTAAATAAATAACATACCGACTTAAAAGCTTCTCTTTTTATAAGTAAATGAATTTTTAATCTACGTGGTCAACTGAACATTTCAAAAAAAGATGATCTATCTATCTTTCTGCACAGTATTTCTCAAAATATACTCAGAATTGAAATGCGATCCGCTGATAAGGGTGCGTGGACAGCAAGCAATGTCTTTCTCACTTAGCACATTTTCAATGGCAACGTCTAAAAATACTTTCCTTACCAGCCTGAATACAGTGGAAGTTTTTTCACAACACTTTCACTTTGATTACTTCCTACAAATGTCATTTATGTGCTGACATTTGCAATTGATGCCAGTAGAGACAAGGCGATTGTTCGAGGTGAAGATAGTAGAGATATGTGTGATTTATGCGCAACATGAGGTAGTGTGAGGTAGGTAAGTGTGAGGCACAAGTTGCATATTACCTCCCAAGAGCGCGCCAAGGAGAAAGCGGTGAGTTTTAGGATGATCCTGACACTTACATACTTACTTACATTAGGTAATCGGCCCGTCTTCACTCGAAGTGCAAGGGGCCCCAGCTCAGAAGTTGCCAGTGATACCTGTCTCTTGCTTCAAACATCCACAATCTTCTTAATTGTTGTTGGTGGCTGCGTTCACGACTTCCAGGGACGAAAATCGTTTCCAGCTGATTTCTCCGCTGGTCTATCTGTTCCACAAACACGTCTGCCCATCTCGTTGGTGTCTTCTTTGGGAACGTTTGCTTCGCGAGAGAACCACTCATATGTTCTTAGTGTCCACCTGTCGTCTATTCTTCTCATGGTGTGACCGGCCCATCGGTGTTTCGCTTTCGCAACGTATTCCGCTGGGTCACGAAGACCGAACATTCTTCTCATATCCGTACTTCAAAGTCCGACTAGGTGTTACTTTTATCAGGATCGTCTTCACAAGAATGCGCTCAATCGCTCTGTCGGTGGTTTGCAGAGCTTTCGACATGGCTACAGCATCCCCAAATCTCAGCTGCGTAACACAGCGCCGGGAGGACGGTTGAGTTGAACAGGAGGCATGAAGCTTCAAGTCCGTCAGATGTCGGTAACTTCCTTCAAAGGCTCGAAGGCGGCCCAGACTGCTTTTCTTCTCATGTTAAGTTTTCCAAGCAGTTCTCTTTGTTCGTCGGACGTCCAAGATACACGTAAGAGGAGTCTCCATAACAGGAGCCTTTATTTCCGCATCTTCGCGAAGGGCGTTCTTCATAAACTGAGTCCTCCGATTTACTCTCAATTTCTTCTTCCCTACTTCGTTTAGTTCCTTCAGCACCGTCTCTGCTTCAGTGACACTGCTCGGAAAGAGAAAGATGTTGTCTGCAAAATGAAGGACTTTTTTTGGCGAGATGTGTTACCTTATCGAACCCCTTAAAAGTTAGGAGAAGGTGATGTAGTAGCTGCACCGTGTACTCCCGGCAGATTTCTATGACTATTAAAACCGTCCGGATGTGGTTCATGCAGCTGGATCCTTTGTAAAAATTCCTTGAAGCTAAGCTTCATCCAGTAAACATGCGAGCAAGAATGATCTTTGTGAGAAGCTTGTACGATACACTCAGCAGGCATATTGAACGGTAGTTCCGAAGATCCTGCCGTTCGCCCTTTTTGAAGAAGGACGGCTGTTGAAGTTCTTCACTAATCGGAAACTCTTTCCTTCCAAAAGTAAGATGTTAAATGCGCTCGTGTGGACGTTGTCCTCTGGCTAGCAAAAGTTGCCATAAAGATGATATCTGGTCTGGAGTCGTGGACGACTTTGTGACGTTTGGATCGCTTTGCGCACCTCAGCGGGTGAAATCCGCGGTGATGCTCCTCCACCGGGAACAACGGGCACCGGCATCGGTGTTGATAAGCGAAAGAGATTGCTATAGAAGTTCTTCGCGATACAGTCTGCCCCAATCCTAAAGGCCAAAACCGGCCTGGCGGGAGTCCGCGTCAAGAGAGTTTCGCGCCACATACAGTCTGCTTCAATCGGGATCAGGCCTAACCGTCGGCGTAAATTTGGGCGCTCGCAGCGCTAGCGGTCTGCGATGCATGTGCGCGCTGTCGGAGAGAGCAAAAAGATTGAAGAGAGGGCAGAGAAGCAGGCCATGGACGCGACCGCGAAACCCTAGCGGCGCGGTCTCCCGCCATGCCAATTTTGGCCTGGTTGGGATTGGGGCAGACTGTATGCGGCTAGCTTGTCTGCCCTCTCCTCATTCTCTTCGCTCTCTGCGACAGCGCGCGTATGCAGCGCAAACCCCTAGCGTTGCAGGCGCGCAAATGCAACCAACGGTTCGGCCTGATCCCGATTGGGGCAGACTGTAGAATCCATCTTATATTGGGAAAAGTCGGGGTCCCATATTCTCAACAGCGCAGCCAGCGGTACGTCATATTCATAAGCTCCCTTCGACACTTCTTTAAATTTCGTCTTCCTTCGCTGCTTCCAATATCTTGGCTTGCGCTTGTACTTCCTGAAATTCTGTTTCATCCTGTTTCTTTATCTCCTTCTAGCTGTAGAGTGATAAAAGCTTTCCTTACAGCAGTAGAATGGCTCACTGTTGACTTCCGCGGGGCGATCGCTAACCCCAGGTATAAAGCGAGACCGCCTAGCGATCGAGAAGCCAGTCGGCGGGGAATCTGGCTTGATCCACTCTTAGCTGTGCATCCGGCCGAAACTAAAGATATCCAACTCTATTTCAGCTTGAGAGGTTTACCAGAATATACACTTAACTGCTCATTGCCGTTCGAGCCCAGCCCACCCCCACGCCATGATGAGGCGGCGGATATAGGGGGGAGGGTCCTGATACGCCGCTACAGAAAACGATAGCGCATTCTCATCTCCGAACTCCATTAATTGAAGTGATCGCAGACGAGGAACACGAGAACGACATTCGCAAGCACTCAGTGCTTTTCTGTTTATAATTGGCACCAGACATATTATGGAAGCGACAGAACGGCATAGCTTACGAGCAGAATTCTTGCACGCAAAATACCATAGAGTTCTTGATATTAAGCAAAACAGTACAAATTACGCAGCTACATATCTCATAAATACCGAATTTTTGCATGTTAATTTGAAAATAACAGTAAAGAGTTCTGGTAGAATACTACCCTATTTTCGGGTGTATAAGCCGCACCCTTTTCGCTCTAAAGGCGAACACGCCAAAAGACTGACTGTCATCATGAAGCGCGTTAAGTGAGAGCAGTATGCGATAAGGCGACCGCTTTGCGAGACACATGCGTAGTTGCATATTATAAAAAATGGCAAAGAGCAGAGACGTCACAAGTGTAAATGCAGCAGAGTATTAATACTTAGCAAACATATAGGTACTGAATGTCGAGCAGATTGAGAAGAAAACAAAAGGAGCTGCATGGTTTGTATCAAACTGTGGAGCATCAAGTGGTAGAGAATCATACGTAGATCAACTGAAAGTAGGTTATTTTCTAGCATCCATTGCATACCTAATAAGCCAAAGTGTAGACGCTGTTTCCCGTTGACATATACGGCCAATGCGGAAATCTCAGATGTGAGCATAATGACCCTTGCGAAAACGTCTTGGACACTGAGTAAGTGATAAACTCTGAATGCTGAAATGTCAACGATAAAGAGGATGGCTTTACATTCAGTTGCACACTTAGACCGCAGCCTATCAAAGTGGTACATGACTTGGTTGTTGTAGCACGATTGATGCAGTTTTTCCCAAGTTTCAGTTCGTTGTTTCCGCGAAAGTATGATAATTAGCGATGCAATAAAACCAATGAAAGTGATATGTCAACCTAAAGCCTCAATTGCATCGGTAGCTCGTAAGAACAACTCATAAAAGACAAAAGAAAAGGAGTTTTTTTTTTGCGAAAAAGTTCCTTGGCAGACAAAATTTCCCTTTGAAATTGATTTAGTAGCAGGAAACTTCTTTTATCACGTGGCCAATCCAATAACACGCAAAAAAAAACTATATGGAAAATTTTAAATTTGCGAGCATAAAATTGCATAAGTCAAATTGAACTTTTGACCATTCTCCAGCAAGCCAAAAAATCTCAAGATTCTTTACTTTCCTACTAGAATCGAGTGGTCCAGCAACAAGTAGTTTTTGACAGAATTCGCCGTACAGAACGAGGGCCACTTTTACGATAGCTTCCTTCATAAGAAATTTTTAAGTCTTATAGTAATCATTACGATTGGCCTTGTTTGAACCTTGATATATTCTGCCCCAACAAGTACAGGAAGAGGTGACATTTCTGGATCTCCTCAGCATCGGTGCTTTGATACATTTTTCAGATTTAGTTCTTGACGAGTGAGCTTAGGTTGCAACACAAAATTGAATTCGCACCTCATTCTGGAACATTCACGCCAAATGCAGTCAATATCATCGGCTGATAAGTGCCTAAGTGTCAAAGCGCTGATTTTTCTGCTTAGCCATTTATCTCTTGTAAATTAGAGAAGATAAGTTCATTTTGATCACGAGTCTTACTGAAATTTTATCACTTAGCCGCACGATCGTGCTTGAGCTATTTTTCTCCACATTGCTTTTTCACATTTGCTCACCTATTTTTTTGTATATCATCATTTCTTTATTTTTGAAATCTCCACACATTTGCTAACGTACATCTGCTGGCTGCTGTTCATTAGCTATGTGCTCGGCGCTTTCCTTTTAATCTGAGAAAGGGATTCTCCGGCGTCACGGATAGTAGAAAAGCTTACATTTGCACTAAACAAAGTGGTGTATGTACAATTGTTTTTGTTTATTCTCAGTAATTCTCTAATACCAAAAAATTGATAACTCTGAACATTTACGTCAAAGCTCCTCTAGCAAGCAATTTGCAAAACGCCGCTTCACGTGGAACTCAAAGAGATATTCTTACGTAGCGCAGGGTCGGTGTGCGCTATCATTAATGGGCTTGGTGACGCGTAAGTTTACGCCGACCAAGGCATGGTTGTGAGCAGTACATATTTCAGTCGGACAGATCTTACTAGCCACACACTTGGGAGAAATTCCACGGATCCAGAATTCAAAGTGGCCAATTCTAATAAACCTTACACTATCGGCTGCAACGTAGAACGCTGACTATGAAACTGTCTTCCGTTTCTGCTGAAACATTGTACAAAAAATCGTGCATGCGAAGTACATATTTGCCATACATAGTCTTGACTTAATGTTAGGTCACATGCAGCTGAGTTGCTTTATTTAGCCCATACCTAGCGGTGAGCCAAAAGGAATAATGCGCCTTAGCTTGCACTGTGCATGTTCAACGTTTGTAGAGGCGTTCAGCAATACTGAAAACACGTTTGAAGTCAATGGTCATTACTGCATTCTATTTGTGCAGCTTATTTAAGGCCACTTCGTCAAGAGAACTATCTCTTTGATAAAGCAACACCGAAAACTGCATTAATACACTCACCATGCTTCGGAAAAAAAGAAAAAACCAGAGAACGACCAAACATGGTACTAGCTATTCTCGAACTCACAGAGGTAAATCCGATGTGAAATTCTAGAAAACACAAGTCAAAACGCTCTAAATTGAAAGACATAAGATATCCAATAGACCCGGTTGCTGAAAAAAGCGTGCTGAATAAAGACAATTTAGAATACAAGCTAGGAGCAACAGCGTCCGGGCAAAATCTCGAACAAATCTTTTTTGCTTATGGGCTTCTTGTTCCCACTGCTTCCGAAAATGTACCTTGCAGAGCACGATATTGTCGAAAAAGGACTATTGCAGAGGCAGTTGAATCTGAACATGAACCCTTGCCGCCGAGGTTAGGACGCAGTGTTGTGGTGAGACCCTCCGTCTTGAATTGTGCGCGACCTATTACTCTAGCTATCGATTGAATGGGTGGGCAGGTCTCGCCGGGGCGGTCCGGTTTCTCCTTCTGGAGCGGTTTTCTCGCTTCAGAAGTAAAGTGGTGCAATGTTTTAGGGCAAGAGCTTTATCGGGGCAGGAGCCCCTGTACGCGAAAAGTTCATTTCTGCCCGGACGCTGTCTTTAGAACACATCGAGGCTCGGATGAAACGCTAGTAACCATCCTTGATATATTCAACACGTCCTTCCTTATCATTAGAGTTGAAACACCTACTTGCGATAGAATGGTTATGCCCCCATCAAAGGTTATATGCCTTCCACTATTCTGGCCCCTGCGGATTGCTATTGATCAATAGCAGAGGAATCTAAATGGTGCTGCATATGAATAGGTTGATGTAATCTGATCCTTAAGGTTCTCTCATGTGCTGTTTCCAATTTTTCGAAAAAGTTACTATTCAGCAATTCATTTTGATTTAATTAAGTTTTAAAGGACAACTTCCAAGCATTCGCACAAAGTGTCTAGACGGAATACAAAGCCAGAACTCAAAGTTTGATTGTAAAGTCGGATCAACTGTACACAGTAAGCTACATAAGGACCAAATATGATTTTTTGTCTTGCTCACGACACATTAGGCATTCAGATACGTAGTCACTGCAATTTCCACTGACTAGACGAGAAACTTAATTGGATCGAAGTTTGATAATACTAACTTTCTAATCAATGCTAAACTTGATATAACCTCGAGTCATTTGTAACTTTATATGTGAGACTGCACACTAAGCCCTATTAGCGACGGCACCCTTACTGGTAACTTTCCGGTAAAACATCTTCTAGCCTGACAAAGTGTGGGAATGTGTTCTATTGACTAACATATAATCAACAAAAATAAAAGAGGCAAGAAAACAATGAGAAATCACTGGAAATGTCACGTTCTACTTTGCAGTTCGTCAGTTAGCGTGCATAGTGTACATTACGCATATTAAGTTACCAATGACTTGACGATATTTAGAAAATCAGCGCTTGTAGAAATCTAAAATTTATAACTATGCTTCCGATTTCCGTAGTTTTTAGTAAAACCTTATAGTCTTTTATCTACTTGACTGGAGCTTGTCAGTTCTGACTTTTTTATGTTTAGCCATGGAAGGGAAACAATTTGTTAAGTAAGTGTCTGATGTGAAGAGCAAAGTCTCTGGCAATTCGGATGGAATCCACTTTTTCACAAACAAAATATTGAATTTTGGTTGAGCTTTACATCAGGAGAACATTTGAGAAATAGTTAAAGCCTATCTTATTTAAAACTATTTGAGCAATCCAAACAGGAACTTTTCTCAGTTTATCTTGTCATCTAAGTGCCTGATTTGAAAAATGCTCATTCACTTATTCTCAGTGGATCGTAAGAAAAAAATGCGTAGAATTTTTTTGCAGGTTTCTCAGACATGATAACTGTTTAACACTGAATCAAACATGTGTATGAAAAAATCGAAACTGAGGAGTGCAGGAATGAGAAAAGAGAATTATACTCTGCCTATCTTTTGGTGTTTCGCATTTTTTGAAGCAATGAAGGCCTCAAACTGCTTCTAGTTCTGGAATCTCTCATGTTTTGAACTAATAATCTGTGAATGTTCGATACATAGCAGTGGTATTGCGGCACCCACATCAGTTGATATGGAGTTTTTATGGAGCATGCTGCATTTGTGTATACCACTATTATCCTCATAGATAATTATGCTAGCAATAAGCACTAATGCATCAGTCTGTGTGGTGCTTAGCTGGTTATCTTCCGCCTACAAAAACACCTGAACAGTGTCGGACTTATCGGTTTACATTAAAAACGGCCAGTGCTTCAAGTAGAGCGTCATGTTTGCAGTTATCACTTCTATCTTGCGTTTGAGAATTCGATTTGTAAAGATTATGTTACGGAGAAGTTATGGAAGCATGGATATCAACATGAAATCGTTCCTATTGTGCTGAAAGTAGGTTCTGATAATATGGTTTTTCGAAATTGAGTGCACTGTCCAGATTTAGAGGTCTCTACTAGACTCAATAGTGCCACCAAATTCATTCATTGCTGTCGATGATTTTGATACTGTTACGGAGCTTGCAGCTTACCTCAGTTATCTCATGAAGAACAAAACAGCATACATGTATGTATCACTGACATCAATGTACAACGTTGAATTTGATGATAATTTAGACAATATTTCCAATGGAAGTTGAGTTATCGCGTTGTATTCCTTGACGGAGCAAATCATAATGCATTAGAGCGACCTTGGGGATTTTGTCAGGTAAGCACACAGTGTAGTTGGACACCTCAACTATATACTTTTAGCTCTAAACTATATATTTTAGCTGTGCCGACTTCTCTGGGAAGAACCACGAGAAAAATTTGTTATTGAAGGTGCTGTTATTTTTAGTGAATAAATTCAGCCTGCTTCATCTCACAAAATGCTTGCGATAAGGCTTGCAATCTCAACACGCTGAAATGGTACCATATGTGTGTCCTAATGATGTTTGATTTAGATTTTTCAAATTATTGGGACAATTCGTGTGACAATAATTATCTGAGAGCCTTCAAAAGTGTGAAAGGGAAGCTAGGAATTACAAAAAAAGTGCCCTGAGGTGCGCACATTTTGCTCTCTCTTTTGAGCAAAACTATTAAGGAGGAAAAATAGCAACGTTTTGTGCTTTATTGAGCTAAACAATCTATCTTCTTCCTTAAATGCAAATCGGTCGTACCACAAAAGCGGCAGTTCATGCTTTGTGTTTATTATCTGAGAGAATTGCTTCGCTTTTCTACCGTTAAAAAATTAAATCAAAGACATTCAAAAAATGAGATTTCTACTACTTTTTCCCTTTTGATCGCCATGTCCTATGTAAGCTTAGGGCAGCGACGAAAGAAACTTTTTCATCATAATGGACAATACAGTGATCAGATTCTTGTAATTTTTAGTGATCGAGTTCCGAACGAGTAAGACGCAAATATAAACAAGTGTGAGGACGATGTTTCCGATACATTTGCTTTTTGTTGACTGCTGTGCACTCATTTTTACCAATTAGATAACGCAATAAACTCTTACAATTTACTGCTTCTGAACTTTTTATTTCGTATAAACAATCTTCATAGACTCATCGATGAACAAGTCGCATTGAACTTGGCTTTACACAGGGCGTTGCAAAAAACGAGTTCAATAACTTTTTTGTCATGAAATTTTTTGACAGGCTTCAGCTTTCATTTTGTAGTGCTGGCTTCAGCTTAGGTTTTTGTTAGGAGAAAAATCACCTGTCTCTTTTCATTACTGTAGGATTATGGGAGAAACTTGCATCTTACGGTGTCATTGTGGATTAGCTTTGTTCCGAATAAGTCCAAAAAATCTGAAAAGCTGTATGCCAGAGTATTCATCATCGCTGATTCCATTACAGCTCTTTACCAGCTTTTGTTAAAACAGCTGCTGCGGTCTACTTGGCATAACATATGAACGAAGCATCGCGGAGAAGCGCGAAGTTCACATTCGGTGTCAACTTCTTACGCCCAATCTCAATTTTTCACAATGTTTGATTTGCATTGGTAAGGTCTGACTGGCCGAAAACCCTCTTCAGAATTTCTAATACAATGTTATAACGAAGAGAGATAAATGATTTGCTTCATATTGTGAATCTGAGTTGGCGCGAATTCTACAAAACGGCACCCAAAGCTTCTGCACAAGTCTCATAATTAGATAGTTATACAATCAATCATTAGGCACATTTTGGGGACTTCGTGTACAACAGAACTGTCTGCAGTGCAATGTAATTAGGTCCAATCACGATTCCGGTGAACTTCTTAGCTGGCATCGTCCAATTAGGGTCGACCTTCGAAAAATGATAAGAAAATCCCTTTTCATTTCACCGCATATTTCGTAGGAATTGAGCAAGGTGGTAAGGAGGTAGGTATAAATCTTCAGAGGAGGAGGTTAGAGAATGCATGAGGATAATGAAAATACTAATTCCAAACCGTAAACGGACATCGTATACAATCGCATACGATACGTGTGCATGACCCTCAGTTGTGTGATATACATCTGGCAAAGAGGGCTACTGCATAGTTTCGAGGTTGCTTGGTCTTATGAGACTCAGACATGTGAAGGCACCTCAAAGTCGGGTACGTACAGCACGCATAATGTTAGCATGGGGCGCCCTTTATGTGCGGCGTCTAATGTAAGCGGTCTGAAACTGAAATTCAGCAACCCACTAAGACCCGTATGCAAGTACATCCCTGCTGTGGAGGGGAGGGAAACTCAGCGAACGCGTCATACTTTGCCACTCTAGATATCTGTATCATTCCTTTTCTGTCGATGTTACAAAGTTTTTTATAGCCTGATATTTGAAATGGATGGCAGAACATTACCAAACTAAGATTTCTCCATCGTGTGATCTCTGGGATTCCCTGAGGGATCACCCCTTATTTTCAAAGTCAGTTTCCAGGAAGTCGACGAAAACATCGCAAAGTTGTACTCTGAGGATCTACTATAATGCCACTCTCAGGATGTGGAATTCCGCGAAAGTCCGCGACATCTTGGATTTGCGCGACATTTCGGGAAATCCGCGACAATCCAGGAATCTCGAGGAATCCACGTGAATTACGCAAACTAAGCAGCGCCATAACTTCCTTCGGAATGAATATATTCTGAATCCGAAAGCAGCTGTGTTCAGCTGTTCAAGGCGAATCTTCTGATGTACGGTATGTCCTCGATATTCAGTTTCCAATTTTGCGGAGGTCCTTTCGCAAGGACATAGCGCAGCATCTGCCTAGCGTAGAAGGTAACATAAGTATCATTCGATAGTACTATTTTTGCAGATTAATATGCGCTAGAAAATAGCAGCAGGCTTCTTTCCAAAAAAGATAGAAGCGTTGGTAAATTCTGAAAAAATCGCGCGTTTCCAAATTCTCTCGCCGTAACTTCCTCTGGAGTGAATATTTTTCAAATCAGGAAAGAGCGTCGTGGCCAGCTCATCAAGGCGAGTCTTTTGATGCATAGCATGTCCTCGATATTTCGACTTTGATATTCTTGAAACTTTCTGCGGACGTCTCTTCGTAAAGGTGTAAAGCAGCGCGTATCGTCCCTAGTATACTCCTGCAAAAATCTTACGATAACAGTTCTTCTGTAGATTACGAAATGCCAAGAATTAGCCGCACACTTCTTTCCAAAGGAAATAGAAGTGCTGGTGAATTTTAGAAAAATCATGTCGTTCTAATTTTTCTCACCATAACCCTAAATTATCTTGCTAAGCAGATGTAATTTTCGTAATCAGCAGGTCGGATAACCTCTATGAGCAAGTTTTCAGAGATGTTCGGGTTATTTTATTTTTCTAGTTCTACGTTCTAAAGCTCGCCGATTTTGGTCAAAAGGTTGAATGATCTTGAATTGCAAGGAAACTTCGCTTATAGAGGTTTTCATACACGCTCTTTACAAGAATCGTGATCTTTGAGCATTACAGGGTCTTTTTGAAGAGATACGGCGAGGTGACTGTAAATGAATCACGAAAATGCGTAATTTTGCCCGCACTTCTCGCGTATCTGTCAAAAAACTTGCTTGCTTGCTTGTCCAAATCAAAGTTACTAAGGACTGTGCCATCGAATGGTGCATGACTCAGGCTCCAGTCTGTAAAATTCGCCGAGTTACGAGCCTACGAAAACACGTCCTCATGAATTTTGCCCAAAATGTAAAGATCGCAGATTTCGTCGAAATTCCACCGTGAGTGCTTGTATGACGCTCGCATTGCGGATATTATGTTCGCTTCATCCAATGACCGCCACTATATTGAATAAGGTGCTTGCGTGCTTCAGCTTTGATGTTCAATTATGCAGCTGAAGCACTGCTTCGGCTGCTCAATTGAATATCAAAGCTATTTCGTGGCTAGAGCTCAAATTACCAAATCTAACGCAACAAGTCCGAAAAGATTTGATCATCCCTGTTTACAAGCGCTCATGGTGAAATTTCTACGAAATCAGCGATTTTTACATTTTGGGCAAAATTCATGAGGACGTGTTTTCGTAGGCTCGTAACTCGGCGAATTTTACAGACTGGAGCCTGAGTCATGCACCATTCGATGGCACAGTCCTTAGTAACTTTGATTTGGACAAGCAAGCAAGCAAGTTTTTTGACAGATACGCGAGAAGTGCGGGCAAAATTACGCATTTTCGTGATTCATTTACAGTCACCTCGCCGTATCTCTTCAAAAAGACCCTGTAATGCTCAAAGATCACAATTCTTGTAAAGAGCGTGTATGAAAACCTCTATAAGCGAAGTTTCCTTGCAATTCAAGATCATTCAACCTTTTGACCAAAATCGGCGAGCTTTAGAACGTAGAACTAGAAAAATAAAATAACCCGAACATCTCTGAAAACTTGCTCATAGAGGTTATCCGACCTGCTGATTACGAAAATTACATCTGCTTAGCAAGATAATTTAGGGTTATGGTGAGAAAAATTAGAACGACATGATTTTTCTAAAATTCACCAGCACTTCTATTTCCTTTGGAAAGAAGTGTGCGGCTAATTCTTGGCATTTCGTAATCTACAGAAGAAGTGTTATCGTAAGATTTTTGCAGGAGTATACTAGGGACGATACGCGCTGCTTTACACCTTTACGAAGAGACGTCCGCAGAAAGTTTCAAGAATATCAAAGTCGAAATATCGAGGACATGCTATGCATCAAAAGACTCGCCTTGATGAGCTGGCCACGACGCTCTTTCCTGATTTGAAAAATATTCACTCCAGAGGAAGTTACGGCGAGAGAATTTGGAAACGCGCGATTTTTTCAGAATTTACCAACGCTTCTATCTTTTTTGCAAGGAAGCCTGCGGCTATTCTCTAGCGCATAATAATCTGCAAAAATAGTACTATCGAATGGTACTTACTGTTGCCTTTTATGCTAGGCAGATGCTGCGCTATGTCCTTGCGAAAGGACCTCCGCAAAATTGGAAACTGAATATCGAGGACATACGTACATCAGAAGATTCGCCTTGAACAGCTGAACACAGCTGCTTTAGAATATATTCATTCCGAAGGAGGTTATGGCGCTGCGTAGTTTGTGTGATTCGCTTGGATCCCGCGAGTTCCTGGAATTCCGCGACATTCACGGAAAGCACATTTTGTGAGTGGCATTGTACTGAATGTTGTATAGTCTTGAAGGCTTCAAATCTAATAATTGTCTTTAAAAACCTATTATTTTATTACTATTTTTTATTTTATTTTTTAGAGCGTATCTAGAATAAAAAGTGTTGTTTTTTCTTCTAGAATCCTTTTTTGAAGGTTTCAAAACTGAAACGTGCAGTTCAATCTATAAAAGAAGTTGCAATTGATTCCGATTGATGCGACCAATGATCCAAGAAGTTTTCGGTTTTCAAACATGGTAAGCTATTGTCACGTTGTCCCACGAGTTCCGTCCGTTTCGAATTTCGACCGCACTAAGTCATATACTTCTCATTTCTAAATAGGTAGGTTGCAAGGTACTTTCGATAGAGCAATGCAAGATCTACAGGATGATTATCTTGCTTTTGCCCTAGCTCTGATCCATCTCGAATAACCGAAAACTGAAAGATTCAACTGCCCGAAAAATTGAGAAAAATCATAACCCTGCTTAAAAAACCTACTAAAATGCTAATTTGCTCGCGTAAAAACTATTCATTTCAGACATTTATATGCACCGTTGCCGTATTTTTTTCTTGGTCAGAAATCAAGAAAACCAATTTTCATGCTTTTGCCAAAGTGAGCGGTGCTGTCCCTACAAAGACAGACGTATGCTACCATCCTGTAGAAGTATAAATGATGCAAATTTTCAGCTCTCTACAAGCACTTGTTTTCGATAAATATGATTTTTAGAGTAGGGCACCCGACTAAGGCAAGCGGTATTCTATACTTCTCGAGAACCAACGCTTGTAGGCAGCTATTTATATTTGTACTTCTACTAGCTAGTAGTACACAACTATCTATGTAGAGACAGCACCGCTCACTTTGGCAAAAGCATGAAAATCTTGGTTTTTTGATTTCTGACCGAGGAAAAAATCGGCAATGGCGTATCTAGATGTCTAAGGCCTCAGGCAGAGTTCACGCGATTTGATCGTCGCGATTCAATCGCTACAAGACAGGTGCTACGAGTTCATTGCATGCCAATCTTCTTGTATCTCGGTTGTGATAGTTAGTCACGAATGGTCGTGTTGGAAAACTATCACAACCGAATTACAAGAAGATCGGCATGCAATGAGCTCATAACACTTGTCTTTGACGATTGAATCGCAACGATCAAATCGCGTGCACTCTGTCCGAGGTCTAAGATGAATAGTGTTTAAGCGTGCAATTTAGAAATCTTGAAGGGTTTTCTAAGAAGAGCTTGCTTTGCTCTATCGAACGGTATCTTATAATCTATCTAGAAACAAGAAGATCATGATTTATTGCGGTTGGAACTCAAAACGGACGGAACTTATGGGACAACTTGATAGATACTGCCTACATGTGAAAATTCACTAAAAATGGCGATGAGAAAAATATTTGATGCACCACTGTGAGATAATCAGGTCTCTTTTCCCTGGATCATGTCAAAAGACATAAGCGGCATTTATTGTGTGCTTCTTCATGATAAAAAAAATCATGATATCTAACCATTTTTCTCAAAGTACCTATGAGATAGTCCGCTTCTTGACTGGATTTATTTAGACGTTGCGAGACATCTGTTGCGGCATCATCACGATCATCAAAGTAATGCTAATGTATTGCTACTGTAAACATGAGCGCAATCCTCGCTATGCATTAAGAGAGTGATGGTATTGCAATTTGAAAATGAATTACTCTAAGGCATAGTTCACGCATGCCTCTGGTTCATAACAATAACTTCCTTTGTGTTCTTTCATATCAACAGTCAATACGTTCTCCAAACAGATTTTGATAATCAAACCACGCAAGTGCTCGTTGAACGGTGACATGTCTTTTACGGCTAAAGTTCGATTTTCTTGCAACTGAAGTGTGACTTATGGTAGATCTACATACCCGTGTACCCGCGTTCTTCCCGACAATCTCATTCTTGAGTTATAAGATAAGTTTCCTTATGCTCAACAAACAGCTTATACAATCGTCAAGGAGAATGGCATTTATTGCCATGAAATCAATTCTCTATAATGGGCACCTGTCCATCCAAGTAAAAATGCAATGTGTTTCCTATCATTCCTCTAATACTGCGTTTTCAAGAATTATTTTTTCTTACAGCATGACTATCCGAAAACACCTCAAACGGCAACTACTACGGAGAGTCATCAAATTAGAACTATTTCATTCAATAATCCGAGTAAACCTCATGCATATTACAAAGGATCATTAACTTTTTTTATTTTACATTCGTCACGCTCTCATGCGACTCATCCAGCATCTTCATTGCCAAGCGTGGGGTGTGACCCTGTTTATAACGGCATGTAGGTCACTTCGCAAAAATTTTGCGATCCTTCTCCCCCCTTCACCTTCGGTCCACTTTTGATGAGGATATTGTCAGTGGTCACAGTAGCTAGGTACAGTGGTCTTTTTCCGTTGAGTAAACTTCAAATAGAAAGGATTAAGAATTGTATTTTCGAGTTCTCCTACGAAATTAACAAGTTTTCCTAGGTGCTGACGAGCAATGGCATGCTCCAAAAACGCACGTATGTTACAAGTGTAAGTGTAAGTGACAAATGAGCTGTTTGTACCGGTAACTGTACAGTGCGTATTGATTTCAAAGGAAGTTGCTTTGAATCCAGTGAGTTTAGCATGAATGTGAAAATGACACGAAATTACGAAGTGTAGAATTTCATTTTTTGGAACTTCGAAGTTCATTGTTACTTTTCCACCAACCCACAATGGAAGTATTGGGTTGTTGAGAAATTAATATCCGTTCCTCAAGCGATCGCGGTAGGGTAAATATGATATAAATATATTAAAAATCTGACCATGAAATTATCCACAAATGTACGTATCTAAAATGTCTCATGTGGGAACGTATGAATGTTTGATGTGGGAAGCATATGTATGACTACGTCGCAGGCTTGAAGGATCTTTTGAACATAGATCTGATAGTTTGAGTTTTTTTCAGGTTTTGCTTTCGAATTTCACGTGAATCGCTTTGCGACTGTGCAATGCCATTTTGTACTTTGCTTTTCTACAATCGAATTGTGGTGTCCACATTCTTATGCCTACCATGCCGCGATCGCGTAAACAACGGTCATTGATTTTCGAACAACTTATTACAAGAAGTCGCAGTAGCTTTTTGACATGAGTTGTATCGCCAAATGCAGCGTGAAACGCTAATTTGGAAATATCTTCTACAGCTCAGAACGAATTTAGGTGGAGAGTATCGATCATTTGCGGTAATTTTTGGGCTAAGATGTTGGCTCGAACCAAATCTCTGAAACAATTCAATAATCAGTGATGTCCTAGTACCTCTGATGATGTCATTCTGTAATGCGCAACCAGATGCAGCACATTCAGTGGCATTGATACTCGCCTCGGCTCATCCATCTATCATTTATTCCCTGACTAAGAGACGCGAGCAAGCTCTGCATTAACAAGTTTATGAATGAGTTTTCATCGCGTTCTTGCTGATAAACTATCAGGAATTCGTGGAGGAACATGCTTAGGCTCGTTAGACACGAACACGTCCCTTTACGAATTCGTAGTGCTAAGTGACCAAAACGAGTTAGAACTCATTCATGAACTTGTTACACAGATGTCGCAAAGCGTACTCGCGTCTCTTAGTCCGAATGATAGTTTGAGATAATTTCTTTCGAACAAAGGTGACCGTAGAGAATTAGCGGTCTACACTAAAGATGCTTTTCCCTCCAAATGTAGAATTCGCGCAAGATCTACGAGCTAGTCCCAGTTAAGCTTTAAATCGTTAAAAGAGCAGCAATTGCATTTCGAGAGTTTTTAAGAAACAGCATTTCATTGTATAGTAGTATCAAAGCAAAAATTCGGTTAAGGTAGTTTTGCATCCACTTCAATGCTCAAATATTCTGCTTCATAAGCACTGCTGTAATAAATGTTTCTACAGAATCGTAAGGCAGCTAATTCGTCCGAGATTTTCGCATAGCAGGTTCAACCGCTTTTCGTATCCAATTGGATCGAAGAATAGCTTGCTAGTTTCATAGAAAAAGAAGCATTTCTGGACTATACATTGAGACCTTTTGAATGACTGCGTCTATTTATCGCCTTCTTGTTAGTAAATTTTGATAAGATAAAAACTTTTTCCTGTGCCTTGTGAGTATACTACAAGCAAAACTAAACACGGTATCATCTACATTCCTGACTACTTTGCTTTGAGATTGTATGTCTTGTATGATTTGAGTAAGCTTTGAAAATAATTTTGTGGAAACGCTAATCACATTTTTCCCACAGCACTCAGTCGATGTCGTTGCAGGTATGCTTCAATGCCCTTGAGCTGATATCACCATCTCTATGCTTTTTCATCTTTTGTTTTTCTACATTGCTCGGCAGGTGTCTATGGCACCTGCAGTCAATTCTCTAGACACAAAGGAGCTGTCTGAAAAGGCATGTTTTTATTGGTAGAGAAACCATTTGTCAGCACATAAGTATAGTGGCAAGTGTCTAGAGATTTGTAGGTAAAGGCAATGGTAATGCAAGAGCTGCGGCTGCACAAAGCACAACCTGTTCTAGAAGGCACGCAGGACATCGCACGAATCCGGGATAAAATAGGAGAAAGCATACAAACAAGCACGCCCAATGGTTGTGATAATCCCTTTTGGTTTCCGCGTACAATTTTTTCATTTGTTCAGGAGTTTGTGTCTTGAATAATTCGACCGAAATTTTCAACTGCTTTACGTATCCTATTGATCCTCGCGCTCAATCTGTAACCGCAAAGTTCACAATGAGGTAAGCAGTGATACGATAAGAGGTGTGACTACACGCAGAATTAGAGATAACTAGCTGGCTTTCCCGGTCCAGCCCGGGTCACCGTTTTTAGGAGGATGGCCAAACCACACTTTTCTTTCCTCCCTCTTTTCTTTGGTTCGGCCATACCCTTTTTGCAGTCTCTATACTGCACTGAAGGCCCCTCCCCCTTACCCTCCTGCCTAAGCTTACCTCAGTGACTGATTGGAGTAACTTTGAAAATGAACTTTGCTGCATTGTCTACATCAATATGTGCATAGGGTTTGATAGTGGCTGATAAGCTTCATTTTCATTGCAAAGTGCCAAAAATCAATAAATCAATAGAAGGATCCAGCGAATCGATTCGAAAAGTAGTCTAAAACCATCTACGTAGTTGAAAACATATGTATGCAAAGTTTCAGCTCGGTTCACGCGCGAAAAAGTCTATAAAGACATACGGTCACGAATTGCGCAAACTCTGACTTTTATATACATACATATAGATTCGCAAACCGATGGTAGTTGCATAATTTCAATGAGTATGTCACTAATCAGAAATTTCAAAAAATCTCCAAAAAGACATTTGCAGTACTCACGTCATAATTAACTTTGACATTTGCCTGAGACTCTCAGAACTGAGAATGGTTTTTGCAATAAAAACACTAAGTTTACACTTTTTGCTAAAATAAAATAGGATACAGCTTTTGGCCCCATTTGCCCGTCACTAGGCTTCTTCAGCGGGCAGATATTATTACGTATATAAAACTCCAAGTGAAGAAGAAATTGAAACGGTGGATAAAATAAGTCGAGTCAGAAAATTACATTTCATAACACCTAAATAATGATGAAGACAATTGAGACCCTTACAGCCTGATTACTGTGCGTCGTGAGTAAAGTTTCCTCAATGCGAACAAAGACTGAGTCATCTGATTGGCATGCTTTCAACGAAGCAAAGAAAGAAATGATACGACACGATGTGGCACATAAGAGAAACTACCGCGATTGCTGAACAGAGCAATGACTCTACAAATTATCTCATGTTCACTTTACCTCGTGCAACATTCTGCGTAGCGCATTCTTACCAACTTCAAAACAAACGTGAAGAGAAATGTCTTCTGTTATATTTTGCAATGTTTGGTAGTTCTCCAGTTCCATTCATTTTCGTGCTTTTTCAATTTATGGCACATCCGAATAAATGCGAAAGATAGGTACGCGGTATGAGTAAACGAAAGAACGCAAGCAATCTCACAGCATCCATAAGCCGAAACGACATAACTTTCGTTGCACTCTCATATAATTTAGGATGCTGCTTATTAGTGGCCCCTCGATTCTGAAAAACTTCGTGCCAAGGGGAGAGAGAGGGGGGAGGGGAAGAATTTTTCCAAAAAGGGGACGTGGTGCCAGCCAAGCCTCCCGAAAATCTTAGGATGCTTTCCAGCTTTTCGGTGGACCTGTTGTCCTTGCACATATTTACAACGTAGGTGAGTTTCTCCTTGCCCTCCCTTTCGGTCTGCCGGTACATTTGCTCTTGCTACGGCAATAACAATTTTCCTACCCCACATCTGAGTGAAAGGGTTAGAAAATGCAGGCTTGAACTTTGGCTCTGCATGCCCTCGATCCCAAATGAATGTTCACAAGAAAGAACATATGAGGGTTGCTAAACGCAACCTGTAATCTCGTAATCAAATCAGAATAACAAATTCGTCGTCAGCAAGTGCAACAACTACGGGATTGCCAATGAGACACAAAATCATCCAAAACGGCAACTTGAGAAAGTTCCTCGTACTCTTTTAACCTATTTTCCTGGAGTTCATATTGCTGTCGTTTTCAATACTTATTAGCTGACAAAGCCGGCTTCTCCCTGCCCTGTCAATAGAATATCCGTAATCAGCATGCTCAAGTAGTCCCTGTGCCAAATTCCAACCCCGTAGGTGAAACTTTGCAAAAAATCGATAGCATCAATACGATCAGTCGCGAAAAATAGCCAACGACACCCGCCCCGCCCCGAAGTGTATGTTTGCAAAGTTTGGTCCGCATTGGTCCAAAACTAAAAACTTGTACTCGGAATATGCGTGCACACAAACATACAGAAGACAGACATTCAGCTCAGGCGCAGATTTGGGGTCAAATTGTACTTCGTTTTAAGGGTAAAAGCAAAGGAGGTATCGTAGGACCTCAAACATGCATAAACATGACCTCCAGATATGCTAACCATTGAGTTGGTACATGGATGACACACTCGAACGTGTTCTTCCTTATCTAGCTAAATTCAAAATGATGCTCAAAAAACAACTTGTTTACAGCGCACAAGCAATCACATGTCCCAAATCTGACCCACATGTATATAGTATTACTCCGAACTATTTCATGTAGAAAGCTTCAAAAAATATCTGTCTACGACATTCCCGTTCTCGAATTTGCTGGTTTTCAGACCAACATCAAACCAATTGGGCATAAATACTGGAGACAAGTTTTAGACCTTTTTTACTTGAACAGTTGGAACGTCCAAAAATCTATCATATGGTGAAGAGGAATCAAATTATGCCTCTCTTCTGTTTTTTAGCCAAAAATAGTGTGGATGAACGCAGTGGTAGATATGGCGCTCCAATATCACACCTGCCAAGTCTCTTTTTGAACTGGCAACAACTGTTTTTTGTTTTCGTTGCTGATGTTTCAACTAGCTTTTGTTTTCTCTCTAGTTCTACGCCGATAAGGACTTCGTAAAGATTGGCAAAGTCATAAGGAACTTCTTTTTTGAAAATCCTTCAAAACAACGCATGCCTGGCCCTAATTCATAGATAACTAATGGTAGTGCATGCTTTTAAACCACTCTTTTTGACATTGTAATTTCGCACCTTTTAAATTCGAATTTAGTTGAACACCGCTATGATGGGACTAATTAAGTCATACTTTAAAAAAAGTGTTTGCACCACAGTGCACATCTATTTGAATCCATTCTGAATTCAATTCAACAAATGCTAATTCAGCCTGAGGCGAAACTTGGGACCCATAAGCATAACTGTGACGCTGTTTGAAGTTATCGGATGGCATGGAGAGCTCAGAAAGCTAGGCAGAGCAACTCTCGAGCAAAATGAGATTGCACGCATTCGCAGTCTTCGAATAGAAGTGATCCATAGCGCCAAAAGCTGGTTCAATAAGGGATCGACAGCGAAGAAGCTTTTAGAGCACAACGTGAAGGTAAGTAATATTCTCGGAAGTGCGTAAAGACTAATAAGTTTAGGTGGACATCTTAGTAGACAGCAAGCCCGTTTCCTATTTCAAATATTTTCTTGGGCCTCCGGAGCTGGATCTTGCCTATTACGATGATCCCTTGTGGAATAGATGTGATCCGCAATTAGAATGCTGTCTTATGCCACACTATGTCAACTTCACTGAGATAGGTCAATGTTCGAATAGACTGAAAACCTGGTCTGAAACTTGTTTTTAAAGTACTAAAACACCAAAAACCACGAGGTTTTAGGCTGGAGCAAATACATATTGTATCCGGCTGGTTTTTACGCGAATTATTGTATAGGACCCAAGGATATGTTTTGCCCCCACGAAGATCCGGCTGTGGAAGGTCTGCTGAGGTATGACTGCTAACCAACTACAACACATTTTTTTCTCTTTAACTTAAATGCTTTTTGCTCTCTGTACCATTACTCAGGTCTATTTTGATCAAACAACCTACTCATTAGTTCAATGTATACCTAATGATATTAATTTGATTAACTCTGAGGGCTACTGATGTTTCAAAGCCGCGGCTGAAAGTGTAAATTGAGAATTGCACGACTTATGGTATAGGAAAGGGATTTTAACTTAATTTTATAATGTAGTTCAGAAACAACAATATTTTTGAAGCAACACAATTCTTCTCGAAATCCGAAGTTTATTTGGTGTCATGCACATCAAGCGTTCTGGACTTTATCGAGAGAGGCATAGACAACATAAGCAAGCAAAATAGTTTTGCATGATGTTGCATAGTCTTGATTGGCAGTCTACCTCATCTGATACTACATCCCATTTGCATCTAGCACAATGAGTATGGCTGCCATGTTGAATTCCAAGCATACGCTGCGTACGTCACTTACGCCGGTACGCCACGCACTCTGGCCCAACTCTAAGTTTTCGCAGTTTGATTGCAGCAGTGTAGAAAAGCTGCACGACTTTTCCAAAGCCATTTGTTAACTTCTTTCTCGCTTTGTATTTCGCTCCACATTTTTTTTACGTTAGCGCAAAAAGCCAAGAAGCGGGGTAGCATAGCCTCTTTTCTTAATACAGTCAGAAAAGAAAAGTTAGAAATTATACCGTGTGAGCGAATTTAGTTGTGTTCATCCGAGAGACTTTGGACGTGTCACTGAACGTAAGAGCTTTTTGTGCGTCGTGCAATCCGTGATCACCGAGTATACATATATCGAAAATAGGAAACCTCTAATACAGTGCTGGACATAATTATCAGGTTGTCTCATAAGTTCCGTCCGTTTTGGATTTCAATCGCAATAAATTATGAACTTCATGTTCCTAGATAGGTTTCAAGGTACCGTTCGATAGAGCAAATCAAGCTCTACAAGAAGGCTGTCTCGCTTTTGCATCAGCTCTGATCCATCTCGAGTTTCAAGGCGAAAACTAAAAAGATTCAACTGCCCGAAAAATCGAGAAAAAATCATAACTTAGTTTAAAAAAATCCTACAAAAATTCTAACTTGCTCGCGTAAACACTATTAACTTAAGACATTTATATACGCTGTTGCCGTATTTTTTCCATAGTCAGAAATCAAGAAAACGAAGATTTTCATGTTTTTATTAGAGCGATGCTGTGCTGTCCCTACTTAGATAGTTGTACACTACGAGTTTGTAGAAGTACAAATATAGATTTTCAGCTCTCTATAGGCACTAGTTTTCGAGAAATATGGATTTTAGCATTAGGTACCCAATTAAGGCAAGATGTATTCGATATTTCTCGAGAACTAAAGCTTGTAGAGAGCTGAAAATTTATGTTTGCACTTTTACAGGCTAGTAGTATACAACTATCTATGCAGGGACATCACAGCACCACTTTGGCAAAAGCATGAAAATCTTCGTTTTCTTGATTTCTGACTATGGAAAAAATACAGCAACAGCGTATATAAATGTCTTGAGTTAATAGTGTTTACGCGAGCAAGTTAGAATTTTTCGTAGGATTTTTTTAAACTAAGTTATGATTTTTTCTCGATTTTTCGGGCAGTTGAATCTTTTTAGTTTTCGCCTTGAAACTCGAGATGGATCAGAGCTGATGCAAAAGCGAGATAGCCATCTTGTAGAGCTTGATTTGCTCTATCGAACAATACCTTGGAACCTATCTAGGATCAAGAAGTTCGTGATTTATTGCGGTTGAAAATTAAAACGGACGGAACTTATGAAACAACCTGATATAAAGCCACTCTTGGTGCAAAAGTTTTGTCAATTTCTTCAATCCATTGGCAAGCACGCTAGAATGAAGATAAACGAACACTTCAAGAAGTATCCGATGCAGAATTTCTTCCTCTTTCCAGCTGCTGAACTCACGTTGTGTTTCGTTGAGAAAATGACGAGATATTTGCCAGAAATTACAATCACTCGTTTTTACCATGTCTAACTTTCACTAATCTTCAAAATTTTTGTATGAGATTTTCGGTGGAACCCTAATAACCACCAGATAGGGCAAACATTTTGCCAACACAATTTCTTCCTTTTTTAGCTGCTTCTTTAGGATTTTGCTAAGTAATTTTCTGAAAGTCTTGTGTTTTGGAAAAATTGCATAACCTTTCATTGTACCAAACACTGCAAAACCTACAAAATACTGAGGTTTCAACACACGATTGTTACTACCGCTACCATTACAAAGTAAATGAGCGATTTTCGTTTCGAATTATGAAGATTTTGAAACATAGGTTACGTCAGTGCGCACTCACGAAATTGAGAAATACTGCGATTTTTCCCACAAATTTCGTAGAAATTCTAAAAGACAAGGCGTAGGGCTACAAAAAATTGCTTCTGTTGGCAAAAGGTTTGCCCTATCTGGTGGTTATTAGGGCTCCTCCGAAAATCTCATACAAAAATTTTGAAAATTAGTGAAAGTTGGACATGGTAAAAACGAGTGGTTGTAATTTCCAGCAAATATCTCGCACTGTGTTTACAATATAATCTAAACTACTTTAGCAGCAAAAAGTCCTATGACGGCGTTCGGAAGCTATAATTGGTCTTCATTTTAGCGCTTGAGAGTTTCTAGATATTTACATTACAAAAAATTTAATGCTTCATGTAATTTGGGAGTTGCGTGTCTGAGCCCTGCTATTACTCTATGATTCAAGTCTCTTAGAAGTAGCTACTCGAAATGATCTGTGAATCCGCACAATATGCCTGATTTCCATCACAAATCTTCTCTCCCTGCTGCTCATCCGTCTTACCATCTCACCCACTGTATGACATAACTAATGCATGAACAAGCTGTTCGTTTCTTAGAGAAACTGAAGAGGATCTCTATGAAATGGCGAGAAAGGCAGACTGCGCATAACGAAAGATGAAGTAGTAACAAGAAAATCAGCAAGTGACAACATCAAAATCGATGAGACAGGAGCGGAATTGATTACAAGCGCGTCATTTCCATTCTAAAGGCATAATTCTATAGAGTTGGTACAAGATCAACCATAGAGTTACGGTTTTTCCCTATGAAAAAGCTTGTCGAAATCACGAATTTAGCTAAAGCGTTATGGATATTGCATATGGAAGAGATTTACATGAATCTTTGAAAAATTCCCATAGGGTTCCTTCATACTACGCCGGAGGACGCGGCGTGCTGCTGCGTGCTGCGGCGCACGCAGCAGGACGCAGCAGCCTGCCGCAGCACGTCCTGTCCTGCGGCGTGCGCCGCTGCAGTCGCAGTGAAGATATAAGCTCGTTTGCTGAAGCAACTTTCTGAGAACACGGTGCAGCAAATATAGAAGTACATCCATAATCGGCGAAGCTGTGTTGCCGTAAGCTATATTCTCACTGCGACTGCAGCGGCGCACGCCGCAGCACGCCGCTTCCTGCGGCGTAGTATGAAGGAACTCATGAACTACAAAAAAATTAAACGCTCTACTACTTCAAATCGTGAAAGCTGGCGTATTTTTTTTTCAAATAGACTTCCCCCTTGCATTTTTGTTTCAGCGGCATCGTCAGCCAGAGTCACCAAATTAGTCTCTGTCAATCTAGAAAAAAGACATCTGATAACTTAGCAAGTTTTCTGATTATTTGAAGAGCTGTGTCGATCTTGCAAGGAAGGCAATGTCAAAGTCCGTGGAGAGGGAGGCACGCATATACATATGTATAAATCGTTGTTTATTTTCCAGCACATTCTCTTTGATTTTGAAGAAACTACTGATCGCAGAAGCCATTCAATAATGACGAGTTTCACATTCTTTGTTTCTACGAATCACACCTTTGATACATATACATGTAGTTTGGTGACTTCACTCCGAGCGATGAAAGCAAGAACATTTAGACTTCGAGAAAAATTTTCGACGTGGAACGGATGATGATCTCACAACCACAACAGAGTGGGAATGAGCTGGATAGAGTAAACTAATTTGGTGGACTACTGCAATAGCACTGAAAAAGATGCGTTTTCATACTTTTTTCGCGCGCTGAGGAAGTAAGTTATGAGAATTTTTCAAAAACAGCGAGAATGTCAGTCACACAAAAGGTTCGTGATCACCTGAGCTTGAGATGAAAGGTTGATGGAGATCAATAGAAACCAGTAGCGGCGTTCGAATATTTTCTAAAATCTACACAAGAGGCTTCACTTGGTAAGGCCAGAATGCGGGCGTACGCGACTTACGCAGCGTACGCACTTGTGCATAAGGATGTGGGGCAGCGTACGCCGCATACTGTTCCGATTGTAAGGATGAATTGGAGTGGATTTCGTTATGTGTGAGTGCCAATTAGAAAACGTCGCGCGACAGGCTGTCAGTAACTTCATGAGAAGAACTTGGCCACATTAATCGCAGCATACAGTTTCTCATCCTTCGTTGGGGTTTTCAGACTATTCCCTCATCAGTTTTGATTACTTATTCAATTACTTATTCAAAGTTCTGCCTCAAGACTAGTAAAATTAGCTCTTTGGAAGACAAAAAGGTCACACACTGGAGAAAAAGGACTAACAATTCAGAAGAAGCATCAGTAATCTAGATGTGTGAATATGGACAAGTTTCCTGCACTACTGCTCCCCGTGCGCGGTTACTGTAAATCCGCGTTGCGATGATTTTCAGTTGCTACCCGCACGTAACGAGCATCCCCCCCCCTTGTCGGCGTTCTCATCGTTTCATAAACAAAATGATGTTGAATAAGTAGAGTTTCACTGAGTATCTGAAGAGAATTCGCAGAAGCCAAATGATCCGTCGTTTCTGTTGTTTCTTCTTTGCTCTTCTGAGCCTCCACTTTTTGGCGCTACCTGGCTATAATTGACTGCAAAGAGTTGCCCAGGATGAACGCGTGCAAGTGTGCCTCTTGCGGGCTAACATTGGCATTCTTGCGCATGAGTTATCAAGCCCGTATTCGGCAGCCGCGTTGCAGGCACGCTGTCCTGCGTTCAGCCTATAGCGATATGGGCGACTTCGTGCAGTCGACCTTACCCCCCCCCATTACCTCGCAAAACAAAGTCCTTTTTTCTTGAAATTCTTGAAGTGAATTTATTTCGCGGTTTTTTGTGTCGATACATCTTGTTTTTGCCGAAAGTAAAGACGTTGTCGCCAAGCTCAACACGATTGTGGTGGAACCTGCACTAAAAAGTGAGATGCGTTCTTCTTAACGTTGCCTCTGATGAAATGCTACTATCAGGTCGGTCCAAAAGTTCGTGCGTTTTTCTAATATACACTCAAACTACTCGGAATAATGCTGGACAAACGTTTGTAGCAGCATTCTATGCAAATGTTGTCTTCTTTCTAGCAATTTTGGTCCCGTTCCAAGTTCTTTGATGACCTGTCAAATAATCATCGGAATTTCTTATTCAGGGCTTTCAAGCCCAGTTCTGGCTAGTTCGTTTCAAAATTTGGAGAGCTCTGATAACAGCTGAATGGGGTAAACAAAGTACAACACAATGGACTTACAAAGGGAGGATACTTGGTCAAGTGAAGTTTCATCATGAAATGTATACTGTTCTATAGAGCTTAGGAAGCTAATTCCGAATCTGCTTTCCATACTGAAAAGCGCTTCTGCGAGGGAAATTATGGGAACTTCTTTCTAGGAGCAAAAATTCGAACGCTCGGCTACCATAAAATTATTCGAAGTGCAGTCTATGAGCTCGAATGGAGCTATGATCACTACCAGGCAGTGGCGTACCGAGGGGGGCCCCCCCCCCCCCGAGAATGGGTCGCGAAATTTTTGAAAGTTACTTAAATGTGTTATAAAAATGTGCAGAGGACTTGTATTTACTTGTAAATAATTAAAATAATTTTTAAAAATTTTTAAAAAATTCAAATTAGCCTTGTAAAAAAAATTTTTCCGGGGAAGTGGCTGCCGCCACGCCCCGTTTTTCTGGAATTTTGAGGTCAGAAGCTCGGAAAAATCTTGGGAAACGTCCCAAAAAATTTTTTCGGAGTGCGTGGCTGACGCCACGCACCTTCTTTAAAATTTTTTTTTGTCGCGCCCCCCCCCCCTCGAGCCGAAATCCTGGGTACGCCACTGCTACCAGGGCGCTTTATGCAATACTACCTTCAATCTAATAAGCTCTTGTCGGTCATTACTCCTTCCAAGCGCCGGAAAGATCTCAACACTTGTTTACCTTGGCCAAACAATCGAATTTAACAAAAAACATTTCCAGAACTCCCCCCCCCCCAGAAGAGCTTTGCAGATAAGGAAAGCAGATTTGGAATCAGGGTTCCATGCTCTATAAGACAGTATACGTTTTATCTGGAAACCCCACTTCGACCAAGTATCGTTCCCTTGTTAGAAACCGGAAAGAGGAAACACTTACCATAAAGAAGAGGAAAACTGCATCTAATGACGCACATTTGTTTGTCTTTTCTTGTGCTGTGAGTTTGAGATGCCCACGTATGAAGTTTCGTAACATCGAAAAAACAATTTCAACAATTTTGAAAAACCAGCTATAGGTGCCATGAAGGCATTGTTTGCACTTTCCTACTTTATCCAACTGTGCTTAAAGCTTCCATAAAACTCTAAAAAAGAAGTCGTTGGAATAGCTGAGCGCAGGATAGGTTAAAATTACGGTTAAAAAATCTCAGCGATCATCAAGCGACCATTGAAGCGTATGGGATGAAAAGGGTGAAAAGCATAAAACGGGGCGAAAATTTGAATGAAATGAGTTTCGGCTTGAGAATTTTCTTTCTCTGACTATAACTAATTTATTTTCTTAATGCTCGTTACACAACGGGTGTCCCAAAAGTACGTATACACTGTTTGATCGTTAATATCTCTCTTTCCAAAAAGTCTTTTGCTTTGTTTCAGGCACCATTTTGTAGAGCTGGCTTCAACTTAGATTTGCAGTATAGAACGAATCACGCATTTCTCTTCGTTAAAACTTTTAAGCTAGGCTAATTAGAATGCTAATTCTAAATGTAAAGTTCCCAACTTATTATGATGCTTCATTGAAGAGTTATGCTAGGTAAGAAATAGCGGCCATTTTTTCAATGTTCTTAAAAAGTGCGGTTACACCGTTTGAAAAGCTTCGCAATCTTGTAAATAGTTGAGTATTGAACTCAGCGTCCATAAAAACCCTATTATACAAGTTTTCACATTTTTTTTTGGAAAATTTTGAAATGGCAGCTTTTTCCACATTGACCATATGTTTCAAGTTCCTACCGCAATCCTACAGTAATGAAGAGCGGTCGGCGATTCTGTCCATACTGTAACTCTAAGTTGAAGCTAGCTCTACAAGATGGTACCTGAAGCAAGGCAAAAAACTTCTTGGGAAAAGAGATATTAACGATCAAACAGTGTATACGTACTTTTGGGACACCCGTATATGCTCAGCATACGACAACTGCGAATTACAGTATGCTGCTTATTTGCAACTATCGTTCATATACCAGTGCTACAGGCCGTAATGGTCTTTCAATCATTTCTGTCAAAATTTTAGGAGCAAAGTGTACTTTGAATTCTTGATCTTCTGTAAAGATAGAACTTCTTGTATCCTAGGTTCTTCTCATCGCATCTTGCATGTGTGTGGCTTTGTGTCCAGTTGATCCACAGCTCAAAGCAATCCCGTGAAAATAAATCTTGGGTTTCGGACTTCAGTAACAAAACTACACACTACTATTCGTACTGGGCGCGCAAACCCAAAAAAACTGAAATTAGAAAACTGAAAACTTTAGATTGAAAGAACGAATCCTCGTGCGAAAAGTGCTGCGAAAGTGAGTGCTGCGGGCAAGGCGGGAATGGGTATGGGGAGGGGGGGGGGGGGGGAGAGGGGGAATAACGCGCCGCCGACCATGGAACACTTGTGCGTTTCAGTCCGTCCATCAAAGATGCCGGGAAGTTTGAGCAGTTCTCGGAGGTTGCGCTTTCCGGCATTAGCTCCCAGGTGCACCACAGGCATCCCACCGCAAAAGTCCTATCGCACAGACTTAAAAATGCATCCGCTCAAATGCGTTCGCCTATCATCCACATCTTCAACCCACTTTTCAAACTAAGTTTTGCAAATCGCGGGCAGTAGTAAAGGATATACAAAATGCGTGAAAACCTTGCATAATCAATGCACACGTGTTCATGCGCGTAGTGTGCAAAGTTTTCACGCAACCTTCGCATGTGCATATCTGACCGACATGAAAAGAAGAAAAGGTGTTTATTCTAAAGGAACCGCAAGCTACGGCTATGCTTATCTGGTTTTAGCAATATTATTCACTGAATTTTGCCTTCTATAAATATCGCTTTGTACGGATCAGACACCGTGATTGAGTTTGAGAGGGGGGGGGTGTTGAAAATGCTCGCTGATACGTGCACTCATGACATTGTTTACAAAAGGGATGTTAGGCGCACAGGTCAATCTGCCGACTGCAATTTTTTGAAAAATGGAGATTTTTGTATTTAAAAACGTTCCGAAATTCCAAACCTATAAGGACCATCAACAAAAAGCTCCCACAAAAAAGCTGTCGAGACCCCTGGCAAAATCAAAGTTTTCAAAGTTCTCAATCAAGGTCATAATCAGGGTCAATCGTGCGGTGTGGCACTACACACTTGGAGTAGTAATGGGGAGTCAAAACGGGAAGGAGTCGTAATCGAGTAATAACAGTGATAATAGTATGTTATTCGTGAATAGTTTGCCGGATAACCCCATTATGCAAAATACAAGCACATGACTTGACTCGTCGTTGTATACCTACCGCAGCATGAGAGGCCCTACCAAGCATAACGAATAATCCTACTATGATAGCGCGCTAAGACAGTCTGTTTTTTTCGTGTGTCTGTGTGTCTGTGTAAAAGTCTGTCACGAAATTCATAGAGGAAGCTGTAGCTAAGCTATCGGGCTACAATTTGGCATAACATACCGTTCCAGCGTGTAGGCCCAACATGCGCAAGGACGAGCCGGTTCGATAAGCGGGTCTCTCAAACTTTGCGCGTCAAACGGTCCACGCGCCTTTTGGCACGCAAAATTGGGTCGCTAAATCGACTTTTTGCAAAGATATGATTTGCCTGACAAGTAACTCTGCGCGCCATGAATTCTAGCCCAAAAAATGCTTAAAAAGTTTGCTTTTTGCGAAAACATCGCCAAAAAGTGATGAACGCGTAGATAGTCAGTTTGGCAAGGTTTTATTTGAAGAAACTGAAAAGATTTTTGCACTGAAATGTAGCCTAAGGTGACTATTATCTTTACGACGATTATCAAACTAAATTTCAGTTATCCGTTCAAACTCGCATTTGTTTCCTTGCAACAAAGTTTTTTTTTCTCAAAATTACCGATCTTACATGTAGATGCTTCATGAATGAACAGTTGTTTACGATTTATTTGTGATGCTCAGCATCGCATGGTAAGTTTCAAAGCCACTCTCATGCGAACATGAGAAAGGCATACGGATAGGGAGCCAGTGCGAACCTCCGCAAAGCGGAGGTGACGCACTGGTATATTCATAATTAGCCTGTCAAATAACCTGCAGACGAAGTTTGGGCGAATTCTGAAATATCCAGATAAGTGAATCACCTGAGTGAGACGGTCATATTTGAACATGAATAACTTTGTTACAAAAGTGAATTAGTTACTCTTTCAAAAGACCTCCAAACTGTGAAATTGACATTAAGCCAACCAAAGTTTCGTTATTTCCTGTTTTCGCTTTTGAAGGTTGTGCTTTCACTAACTATATTTAGCACAGTTCGTATGCAATCGGAACTGCCAAGTGAGAACCACCCATGCGTTCCACGAAAACTGGCACCACTCAATATACTCTACTCTATTGGACCAAATCACTACATGAAGCTCCGACTGGATGATGTTCGTGCCCTGTCTTGCTCTTGTGACTGATTGAGATCCAACACAGCATATCAAATTTATGACAAAAATAAAGTTGATTGGTAATACTGATAGTGAGTCATGCTAAAAGATGAAAGTCATGGTAAAGTCCAATGACGACAGTATACTAATCTAATTTTTATCACTCGCAACGCTTCAGCTTTCGCTTGTTATTGAGTGCAAAGAGGAGAATCTTATAACACCTTTATACCTCTTGATAAAGCTGCAAATGTTGCTAAGAATTGTGCATGAGGGTCAGCCAGGAAGAGACATCTATTTGTTTGTGGCGCTGAATCGCGGCAGTCATACTATAGGGAGTTGAGATTGGATGTTACCTGCACGTTAGATGATCAACTTACTAAAATGGCTTCCATAAGCCAGAATACGCATCACCGTAGCGGCAGATCCTGTAATTAGGCCAGTACACAGCATCGGGGAAAGATTTTTTGTCGGCGTTGAAAATTCTGAAACGGCAAAGCGGCAGGTTTGGGCGGTGTCCCTAGCGAATTCTGGAAGGAAGGCTGATAAGCTGGAGTAATACTAACACAGCTTCTGTATTAGAGAATAAATGCCAAGAATTTGCCAGGCGATCTATCGATCTGAAATACGACGGTATAAACAGAGGCGATGTGGTTAACTGTTCGACGTACTGGCCTTAAGATCGTCGGCCACGCACGGGAGATCCCCGAAAGATTTTTAGAAACACGATTGCACAGCATCATGAAGCTGACCTCCAGTCAGTGCTGTTTGTGAAGGGCTGCAATACGACAGAAGCCATCCATGCTGCCGTGAAAAGAAATGCAAGCCGCATGCAGCGTTCCTCGATTTATAGAAGGCGTTTGATAAGGTGCCGCTTGCATCATATGGTAGTCGCTACGAAATCACATGCCAGAAGAATAGGTGCATTGAATAAACATGGTATACAAGATTCTACTAGTCACGTAGAAGCACAGCAGCTCAATCAGAAGACTTCTCATAAACCCTGGCCTTCTTCAAGCGCCCTTCAGCTTAATTACGGTTGCGGACACAATGAGAAATTTCATACCTTGACCTCCTTGCCCTATGTATGCAGATGCAGGGAGGAATTGGAGGCGGAGCATGAAAGTGGAAAACCAACATTGAAAGCACAGTCTGAAGATCAGTGCATCAAAGATAGAGTACCTGAAGCTGGGAGCAAACACCTGGGACTATCCAGCTCGGGACCATTTTAACTGAGAACACGTAACCTTCAAGTATTTGGAAAGTCGCATCTCCGAAGACATTATGCTACAAGACGAAATCATCTTCTGAATAAACGCCGGTTTGTCGAAATGAAGAACTTGGGGTTATCATGTGCGATAGAATGCCGGATAAAATGAAAATCTATTGTGTCGCTCAGTGATCCGTCCGACTATTCTGTATGGCAGCGAATGTTGGCCGTGTACGCGAATCACTGAGTCAGTTCAATGGAGACACGTACTAAGATGGACAAAGGCGATACCACGGTGGACCATGTCACCACGATGAAAAGTAGCCCCTTTCGTCAAGAAGATACAAGAGAAGCAGCTTTGATGGTAGGGCATGTGAGAAGAAGAGAGGATGATCACGTTTCTAGATCGGCAATATCTGTAGATTCTCCAAAAAGAGACGAAACGGAACAGCAAAGCTAAGTTGGGTGGATAACGCTGAAGCAGACTCGAAAGATTTCGAAGTAGGTAAACATCAAGCTGAAGAGCGCGCAGAATGGAGAAGAGTAATACAGTAGGCGAAACGACTGTTACGGCTTTTCATTGTTACGGTTCATGGTGTATATGACGCACGACTAAAAGTTTTTTCGTTCTTTGCCATGGAACCCTGGAACATAAAAAGTGATATGGAAAGAGTAGTTGATTTTGAACAAGGGAATATTGCAATCATAGTATTTTCTCAAGGCTTGAGTTGCTGATTGCAATGGCATCTGCTTCATTGTCAGAGTTTTGGAAGGTCCAACGGCAGTCATAGGAAAGAGAAAGCGGGCGGGGTTGGGAGGGGGGAGCGGGGGGGGGGGGGAGGAGGGGGGGGGGGTTAGAATATCTAGATATAATAACGGGCTAAGGTTGTGTACGTTTTTTGTGTGTATGTGTGTATGTCTGTGTGTCTGTCTGTAACGAAATTCGTAGAGCGAGTTCCAGCCAACGTCCTGAGCCCAAATTTTGCACATCGCATGCGACCAACATAGGAGCCTACCGTACAAAAGCACGAGTGGTTTTGTTGGATGGATCCCTCAAAAACTGCGCGTCAAACGGAACCACTTGGGTTCTGGCCAGCAAAATTGGTTCCGTATCACCACTTAAAAAGTAGACAAAAGTTCACTACTTTAGAAGTACGACGCCAAAAAGAAATGGTTGCGTAAATGATTAATTTGACATGGTTTTACCTGAGCATTCGAGAAAAATTTTGCACAGAGATGTAGCTCACGTTGCCTACTGTCCTTATGGTAGCTACCAAGCCAGAAAGACTCCAAAAACTATTCAAATTTGTATTTGTTCTTCTGCGAAAAGTTTCTTCCACGCGAAATCACCGATCTCACATGAAAAAAACATTTTAAATGGGTAGTTGTTTACATTTTACTCGCGATAATCGGCACTGCGCGGTGAGTTTTAATGCCACCTTTAGTCAAGAATGAGTAAGGCATATGAAGTAAGACCAGTGCGAGCCTCTGCGAAGCAGAGGTGACGCATTGGTAGTTTAGATATTGAAGCAAAGAATTTGAAAGTTCATCATGATAGTTGTTTTCTCATCTTTTGATTTGCAGAGAGATATCCTCTTAAGAGGCTTTCGCAAAATTTCGTAAGAAATTTCTCTACGGATTTTGGTAAACATCGACAGTAAAGCTTCGCTGTTCATTTTTTACGCACCTGAACTAGTACTTCCGAGATCGTTGAGAAACGCAAAGCCGTTTCCAACTTCCGCCTGGGCCTTCTTAAAACCATTGCGCATTATCTTTGCAGCTTTTGCTATTGCTTCGAGGTTGATAGAAGGAAGAAAGATGTATGGATTGGAGTTGCAAAAAAGATTGGTATTGGAAATATTTCCTAATCATGAGTACGAAAATACGCACTTACTTTTCCTCCTTATTCATGTTCACACCCGTTTTGTCGAGTTAGCTTGAGGTGGCTCACCTTCAATGAATTAGTTCATTTATTCCGTTCTGCAAGTTGGCTGATTCAAAGGTGAGCACTTTATTATTCTGGTCGTTACTGTTCCTCCAGATATATCAGTAAAACTCTAAAAAAATATTTCAATAAATAAGCAGAACCCAGTTTAAAAACCAGTAGAGAATAAATTACAAGATAGAAACCGCTTAAGTATAATGCAGTACGTTTCATTAGGGCACGTAAACGAAGATTTCTTATCGTTTAGGGTTTTCATAACTGCAGCATTATACAGAGTGTCCCAAAAATATGTGTACACTGTTTAAACGTTAACATCTCTCTTCCCAAGAAGTCTTTTGCCTTGCTTCAGGTACCGTTTTGTAGAGCTGGCTTCAACTTAGATTTGCGTTATAGAACGAATCACCCATCTCTCTTCATTACTGTAGGATTACGGTAGAAGCTTCAAAGAGGGTATTAAACAATGAAAGACCATATTTTACCTCAGAAGAGAAACAAAACAGCCTGAAAACTTTTACGCTAGGCTAATTAGAGTTGCTGATTATAACTGTAAAGTTCCCAACTTATTATGATGCTTTATTGAAGAGTTATGCCAGGTAAGAGGTAGCGACCATTTTTTCAATGTTCCTAAAAAGTGCGGTTATAGCGTTTAGAAAGCTTCGCAATCTTGTGAATAGTTGAGTACTGAACTCAGCGTCCATAAATACCCTATTATATAAGTTTTCACATTTTTTTGAAAAATTTTGAAATAGCAGCTTTTTCCACATTAACACCATATGTTTCAAGTTCCTACCGAAATCCTACAGTAATGAAGAACGGTCGGCAATTCTCTACATACTGTAACTCTAAGTTGAAGCTAGCTCTACAAGATGGTACTTGAAGCAAGGCAAAAAACTTCTTGGGAAGAGAGATATTGACGATCAAACAGTGTATACATACTTTCGGGACACCCTGTATAGTGTTTCGTCTGGTCAAGCGCTTAGAAAAAAATGTACAGTATCCATAAACTGCAGAAAGCACAAACATAGTAGAGATTTGAGTAAAATGCAATATGTACAGACAGTTTTGCTGAATTCAGACCTAGACCTGAAGAAGCATTCATATCGGAATGATTGACATGGTGATATTAGTGCAAATCAAAACAAGTTCTTATCGGCACATACTTGAGATTATGCGAGGCATGCCAAGTGATTAAATTAGTCTGGATGCTTGTTCTCTGGTTTGAAAGGACGAGGTTTCAACAAAAAATAGATTTAGGGAGGTTGGAAACATCTTTTTTTTTTAAAATTCCCAAGAGAAATTTTTCCATCTCACATTTAGTTCTAGGTGAAATGTGAGATGAGGAAAATGCCGAGGGGAATCATTCTCGCGTTGTTTCTTGCAAACTGGAGAGTGTAGCTATCACATAATTTTGGTCATTTCTGAGACTAAAAACATGGGCTATATACAGGCTCTCTTAAAGAATATATCGAACGTTTGGGGGTTAGTAACTCTACCGTTATCAATTAATAACACTCCTGTTATGAAATCTCTCGAGAAGCTCTAGGTAACATATTTTAGAGCTGGCTTCGAGTTAGGTTTAGTAGGTTCTACGATAATCCTACAGTAGTAAAAGGTGACCAGTGATGCTCCATACTGGAACTGTAGGACTACGGTAGGAACCCGGCATATTGCGTCACTGTGATAAAGCTGCTGTTTTGAATAATTTCGAAAGAAAAACTTGTGTAATAGGATATTCATGGATGGGTTTGTGGCATAACTCTGTATAAGGCTGTGAACGTTTCTAAAAAGTGTGACCGCATTTTTTAGAAACGTTGAAAAATTGAAAAAATTGAAAAAACTGCTGCTATTGCTTATTCAGAACTTTTAACGAAGCACTGTGATAAAATGCAAATTTCGCATGTAGAATCATCAACTTTGACTAGTTTAGTTGAAAGTTTTTTCTGTGAGGCAAATTATGGCGCTACATGACTCAAAACCCTCTTCAAAATTCCCACCGTAGTTCTACAGTAATGAAGAGCGATCAATGATTTGTTTTTTATCGTTAATCCAAGTTGAATTTAGCTTTACAAAGTGTAGCTCGTCGAAAGACTTCACAACAAGCGAGTTATTAACGAACTTGATACATCCTTTTGGGACAGCCTGTACATATAAGAAGTAGTCAACAGTATTTGCAGGTTTAATACTTGAGTTGTTGGCTCGAAGTAAATTTCAGGATTGTGCTTCCTTTTTCTTTTACTTTTCTGGCTCGTCAAACGAGCGGAAGCTCAGATTGATTTTCTGCACATCAAGTCCAACGGATAATCACATTTGCGAGGGGATCTCGACGAGCACTTTCATGGGAACGCGAGAGAATCTTTCACAATGTTTCACTTTACTTCTCGACAATGTTGTGACGCTGCCGTTTGAGTTGGCATGAAATCATTACTAACGGGAAAATGATTAGAAGATTGCGTCTTTCACAAATGCAGCAATAAGACGTCAATTCTCTCCATAGAATATACTCTTGCCAAAAGGAATTTGCAAGCCAGTCTTCTGTTGTCTAGCTCCTGCTGTTGTTTATCTGTCTGCCGCTCAACCCTAATGCCAAAGATCGGTGCCTTTCATGTGGTTTTTATAATTTTGAACTTTGTGAGCTTAAATTGTATTTGCCGCTTTCCTCAGTATACTTGCCTATAACTAGGTATGCCCTTTTCGAGCGGGAGGGGAGGGGGGGGGGGGGAAGGTTAGATGCAGTTTTGTTTTATGGTGTTTACCGGCTGAAGCAGGTTTTTGATACTCGATAACAACACAACAATTGTTTTTTGTTTGCGATTTCATCTAGTTTGATTTTCCTATAACCTAAGAAAATTATTGCATGTTTAATTTCTGGTACACGCTATATGTTTCAAAACTACAAAATCTACAATACAAAAATTCAACCGGATCTTGAGCATCAAATTTTTTTCATTTGAAGTTCTGAGAATTTGGGCATGCCAGGCTTGATGAAAACTTTATTTGAAAAAAAAATCAGATTGCAAATCATAAATCACAATATCGTTGCAAATAAGACAATTGTTTGTTTCGTAGACATTTCTACAATTTTCGCGTGGTATCTTCGACTCAGTCTTCAACTACATTTGCTTCCAAGATGGTCCTTCCCCGATGCTTTCTTATCCCATTATTCTGTACTTTTCCACTATCCGGACCCAACTAACAATATCTCATGAAATACTTTGTTTGGTCTAGAAAATATTTTTTACAGAATCTGTGGGACTATTTCCTGTCGCGCGTCAAGACAAATTAACACGTATCGGTAGTGGGCAGATAAAATTATTGGTGAGATACGAGACCACTGAAGATGGCTCGCTGACCAGCTCTTTTTTATGAGAGCAAACAAGACGTTTATTAGAAAGGACTGAACTGAACTGAAGATGATTTGGACCCCTCTTTTCAAAATATTGTCAAAAGCCAAAGACAAATAATTTGAACTTGTTTCAATGAAGAAGTTCTTCCTCTTCTGAGCAAGCACATTACCAAAATCCCCAGAATTTTAAAACCTTTTTTTTGCCTTGTATAACTTTAGCTAATCATCGAATTTTCGTTTCAAAAATTGTGAAAATTTGATTGAAAAGAAGCATGCCTTACTAGTAAGAATCTTTTTTAAATTTTTCGAATTTAGCCTTTCGGAGTATTTTTACAATGAGTTTTCCGAGAACCTAAATTTTCGTAAAACTGCTTAAATCAAAATGTATTACACTTTATATTAGGTTGAACCGAAAGTTCTGTCGCACCATTTTCAAAAAATCATAACTTCTTTCCCTCACGGTGATTTTGCGCAGTTCAAATTTTATCAAAAAGCGCAAAGCATGCAGTTTCCAAAAGTTTTCTGATAACCTTCTAATATGCTCAGGTTGCAGAGATAAAAATGAAAGAACGAGATCATTCGAAATTCGGAATTTTTAAGCAAGAATCCTAAAAATTCAGAAACAGTGCGATAATATCCAGTAAAGCCGTTATCCTAATTTTTCTTACATTTGATTAATATCTGAGTCAAGTTTGTGCTGATCGAGCTCTTCTTTCAAAAGTTATGATTTTTTGAAAAAAATTCCGAAAAATCACTTTCCTAAGAATTCTTAAGAAATGGACTTTTTGGCATTTTTTTTTCAAAAATTCATAACTTCTGAAAGAAGACCTCGATCAGCACAAACTTGAATCAGATAGTAATCAAATGTAAGAAAAATTAGGATAATGGCTTTTCTGGATTTTACCGCACACTTTCTGAATTTTTAGAATTCTTGCTTGAAAATTCCTAATTTCGGATGATCTCGTTCTCTCATTTTTATCTCTGCAACCTGAGCATGTTGGAAGGTTATCAGAAAACTTTTGGAAACTACATGTTTTGCGCTTTGTGATAAAATTTGAACTGCGCAAAATCACCGTGAGGGAAAGAAGTTATGATTTTTTGAAAATGGTGCGAAAGAACTTTCGGTTCAACCTAATAAAATCTTTGAAACTCGGAAGCTTCAAGTCGTTTAAAATCAAACCTTTGTTTTCCAATATGATTATGCGTTGATCGCTTCAAAACATCATGATTCAAAATATTTGGAGGCAATATCCGCAACTACAGAGTTTGAACAGCATGCACTTTGAGTTGAACAAAAGTGAAAAGATTTTTTGTTGGAATCTATAGCTGTTAAAGAGGAGAAAAATGTGTTGAATATCGTTTAGAGCACTTGTTTTTCGATATTCTATCTGATTTGAACACATGTCTAAAAAGAGATGAAAAGTCCTCATTGATTTTGACTCACCCTAGTAATTTTCATGCGTTTCAAAATGGAGAGCACCTTACTTTTTGACTGCATTCAAAATACCAGTTGGTACCACATATGACGCCAATGTGTTGAGCTTTGATCACTTCCTTGCTGTCAGCGTAAATGATACCTTCGCTAATTCTTTGTTTAGAGCAGGTTTTTGATGAGCCACAATCTTTTATTCAAACATCCAAGAACACTCGACCTCTTCCGACTTTTTTTAAATCTTGCAACACATGAACTTATGAGGAGCAAATGAGCAAGAGACAAGTCTAGTTCAGGTGTCGTTATCATGACATCATCTTCAACGATTAGATAGCGAAACCACATTCAAGATAACAATAAAATAAGTTTGTTTACCTTATTATGCTCACCTGCTTTGTGCAATGCTGTTCAGATTCAGATGCTTTATATGATTTTGCCATATTCGGTTCCGGAATTTGGATTAGTGCAATCTCACCAGCTGTCTTTCCCGGTAGTCTTTTTTTATTATTCATAGTGACATCCTCAAACAAGAGATCGGCTGAATTATGAAGTCTTAAACTTTTGAGATGACTACTGGTTGCTCACCTGTCTGTATATTTCTTTACTTTCTGCAAAAAAAAACGACAAATGTCAATCATTCATCTTCGAAAGATGAGCATTTGCGGAAATTTTGCAATGACGAAAACTACCCTTTTTCTTGCCGGGATGCGAGCATCATCCTTGCAGAAGGCAGGTTACGTTTCATAGCTATTGGAATATGGATTCATGGTACCTAAGCGATTCGTTCTTGATCCCACGGTAACGATCTCGTCATGGTGTCATTAGTACTATTTGCGCTTGCTCACAAAATTTCCACAGACTAACACATCTCCGCTCTTTCCCTTCTCTCAGATTCAGCCGTTATATCTGTGGGAAACGTTGAGGTAATATAAAGTCAATTTCTGAAACATTTTGAGCTTTTACATTTTGAGCAAAAACTGGTGGAATTTGATATGATTTGCTAATTCGAACAACGCAGATTTATCGGAATGCGCAAGAGGGTCGCATGTTTCGCGAGAATTGTCTATGTCTACATAGAACCTGTAAATTCACCATCATTATTTCAATTAGTGAGCTCAGAGTGGTAGCGCATACTATAAAATTTTCGATTTTTTGTATTCTCTCATCTGTTGTAACTTATGATTCTTATGTCTTCGCGATACATTGGAGCCTGTAAGTCAGCAGGCAAAATATGAGCAACTCGTAAAAATAACATGATATTTTGTGAAGAAAACTTTTATGACAAACGGATCTGTTTTATTTTTACGTCAGCTTTAGAGCTTTCCTGTAGTCAGTGCTTATATAGCAGCTCACAACACTTACTTGCATATAGTTTTCTCCGTTTTACTGCTCAATTCATTCACAGAGGAAAATCACATGCTTTGCTGAGCAATTGTGATGGCATTTTGCACATGAATGATAAATGATGTAGGAGGTCAGTGGATAGCATCTTCTTTCTGCTTCGCGAATGCCGAACAGCAGGTATACTACATATGAGCTGTATCGTAAAGCATACGAAACTCAAATTTTCCCTATTGAAACATTTTGTTAACTCCACATAGTTTTTCACTCTCAAGGCAAATTATATCCAGAAAATCACCAAAGGACGAACTTCATGGTCCTCTAAGCACGATAATTTCAATCTTTGAGCATTCTAGGTTGGCCGCTGTTGAACAGCATGACACAAATCTCCAGCATCTCATTTCTAATTTATCTTATTTCGACCTTTTGGCTTTCGACTATGGCAGCTTATTCTTTGCTACAAAATTTGTTTGGGATCGAACTTTTACTGTAAGCTATGGAGCTTTGTTTTATTCTGTTACAATGTTATTAAATTTACTCAAACAAGTTTACAAGAACATAACTATGTATAAGTTGTATGTATGATATTTGATACTACAAACGCTTTAGCATGTTGTGCACTTGAGAAAGGATACTATGCATCACGCTGTACATGGCTATCTTTACCAAACCGCAGAAAACAAAACGAACTCAGCTTTTCGTAGCTCTCAACTTACTATAGGTCAAATATCAGTCTTGCTGGGCTTAGATTAACTGCGCTTTTCACATTCTGTTCAAACGTTGCTAATTCGCACAAAATAATGTTTCGGGGACTCTTTTGTCTTTCGTATGCTTCAGGACCTCTCCGAGCTTCACACCTCCTGAATCTACCTCGTTGTGCATGATTCCACTTATGCCTTATGCTTGGTATGATTTATCTCATCATGATTGGGCTTATGATGCTTGGAGAAATAGATTTCTTTACTAATCTGTTAGCTGAGGCTGCGAGACTATAGTTTTCAGGCTTGAAATTTTCAACAACTTTTCCATCGCGGAACTTGCAAATCTCTTTCACCAGTGAATTTTGTGAGCAAATTTTTCATTTTATTTTCTTAGCCGAGATTTACGTTATTTTCCAAATTTCCGTGATCATTTGTAAAGGCGAACTGCTACCCTAATTTCACGCGCATAAAACGCGGTGGATTTTCTTCTAAAATTGAACACCACAGACACGCCGAGAAGAGCTTCGCGTCCGAAAAACTGTTTACAGTGCAGCATATGTATTGCCTGGAGTTATCGCGCAAAATAAGTCTCGTTTTCCGAAGCACAACGAGCTGGCTGAGCGGCATGCTCAAGAAACCGAGAAAGGTGCGTCTTATACGCGTGAAAATTGGGTACATGTTTTGAAATTGTATAAGATTTCACCTAAATTGTGCTGCAAATTTAAGCGAGCCAGGTGCACGGGAATCGCAAATAATTGTTCATTTTTGTTCAAACTACAATGTATCGTCTATGGTTCCATGAAGTACATTTGTTTATGTTCACTTTGATCCCTTTTCAAATTACACTCTCTTTACCTTAGTTTAGAAATTGTCACATTCAGCTCAAACCATGCAATTCTTTCTGCGCTAGATTAGGACAATATTTACTTCTGACGCTGATTTATAAATCCTACTCGTAAGAATATCGGAGAAAAGACCCTGGCTAAGAGGTATGTTTGGTTGCGCGAATATCCGGCAAGGCAATTGTATGAAGCATAATATCAAAACGACTTTTCTTCAAAAATCTTATAGAGTCTAAAGAAACCCAGAATTGAGTCTAGGGATGGCCTCTAGAAATTAAAAAATTGTGCAAATCTTTCCGTTGTCGTCATCAATTATAAACATGATTTTTGAAACTAAATTTGACCACTTGAGGTATGAAACAAACCCAAAACATCGGTCTACGTTTTATTTTTATCTTGTCTAAGGATACCCAGTAAGCTCATGGCGACAGCTTGATACCTCTTAATGCATCAAATTGTGCTGTAGTTTTCAAGGTTTAAAATTCATGAATGCAATTTTTGAAGGCCGAAGAGCAGAAAAGATTCATTTCACTTGCTTTACTTTCGAAATAGCAGGTGATGGTAGGTTTCGAAAGTCGAAAAGATCAAACGTTCAAGCAACGGAAACAGAGAAGACTCTTTTTTTGCACTAACCTCTCGCATCTCCATGACGGAGGGATGTCAGGTTCTTGAAGGCATCAAAAAAGTTTGCTAGAAAAATATAGTTGGCGAAGTTCTCACATTATTGTCAAAAGTGAGCAGGACTCACACTGATACTGAGCGGCCCAGTAAAGCTAACTTCTAACTTACTAATTGAGGCACACTTCTTTTTCATCCGAGCTTTTGAAGTTTTTGCTGAAAGTCTGCTCATCTCTTCTTTTTCAGCTCACATAAACCCTGATTTGCATGTTAAGCTGAAGAAGGGGGAAAGATGTAGAAGTATGGAAATCATTTATGCTTATACTGATTTGTGACTCTAAGCCAGAGGTGCGATGGGGAGAGGCCTTTGGCCAGTGGTAGCCGGGCCCACCGAAAGTGAAGGTGGTAGTGTCGGGCACTCACCTCCCAAAAACGTCGACGGGGGGGGGGGGGGGAGGAAGGAGGGAGGTGCGGGAGGGGGGGGGGTAGAACGGACGAACAGAATCCTTCTAGGTCGAACTGTGACCCAACGGCCCTCTTTAGGGCCACAGATACGATGAATATAAAAAATATTCATAAATCTTATATACAGTGACCGCCAAAAAGTTGCGGACAAGCCTCCCTCCCAATTTCATCGCTCTATTTCAGAAGGAAGACAAGGATAAAAAATGTAGTAAATGCATGAGGTGATAGAGCTCTTCAAGATCTACAATCTACACTTCGCGTTTTTCGAAAAACATGTATTCTAAAAATTTTAAAAAACTTTTTCTAAAAAAAGCCCGAAAATGGCCGCGTCACAATGTCGAGGACAATAATTCTTCGAACGCAAAAATTTTCTTTTGAGTCCCATTCTGAAGTGGAAACACAAGTAATCCAAACGGGTAAGCATACTACTATACAGAGCTCGTCAAGAACTACACACTGGTTATGGTTGCTTCCCAGAAAACACAAGCTTGAATTTTATTTTGCTTCTTTTCAAAAAAAACAACTTCTAATTCCCTGCTTCAAGCCAAATTTCTTCACATGGAAAACCATGCAAGACATGCAAACAAAGCTATTCCGATAAAATGGATGCCCTTTGCCATATTCTATGCATCGGACTGTGCTGGTGAGTTTCTTTGCTGAAAATGGCTTCTGACAGTGCGTGTACATAGCCCCGCCTGCACCACACCACTGACTTGTACCTATTTGCAGGCTTGTAACTCGGCTTGTAGTCAATGTGTGAGCCTGCAATTAGGCTCATTCGAAAGAACGAGACTTCCTCTACACGATGGTATGCAAAATAGATGGGTATAAGAAACAGTGGAGATTTGGCGGATGGGGTGGAAAAACGCGGCCTCAGTGATAGGGTGAGGATATTAAGCTAAAGTCGAATAGAGCTTCTTTTGCTACCAGTTCAATCCTGGAAGCTTAAAACTGTCAATGTTCTTGTAATAGATCCATTTTGAAGCTCTAGAACTGTTTTGGTGTTGATAAGAGCCTTCACTCCAACCACCACTGAGGCCGCGTTTTTCCACCCCATCCGCCAAATCTCCACTGTTTCTTATACCCATCTATTTTGCATACCATCGTGTAGAGGAAGTCTCGTTCTTTCGAATGAGCCTAATTGCAGGCTCACACATTGACTACAAGCCGAGTTACAAGCCTGCAAAACGGTACAAGTCAGTGGTGAGGTGCAGGTGGGGTCATGTACACGCACTGTCAGAAGCCATTTTCAGCAAAGAAACTCACCAGCACAAGTCCGATGCATAGAAGATGGCAAAGAGCATCCATTCTATCCGAATAGCTTTGTTTGAATGTCTTGCATGGTTTTCCATGTGAAGAAATTTGGCTTGAAGCAGGGAATTAGAAGTTGTTTTTTGAAAAGAAGCAAAATAAAATTCAAGCTTGTGTTTTCTGGGAAGCAACCATAACCAGTGTGTAGTTCTTGACGAGCTCTGTATAGTAGTATGCTTACCCGTTTGGATTACTTGTGTTTCCACTTCAGAATGGGACTCAAAAGAAAATTTTTGCGTTCGAAGAATTATTGTCCTCGACATTGTGACGCGGCCATTTTCGGGCTTTTTTTAGAAAAAGTTTTTTAAAATTTTTAGAATACATGTTTTTCGAAAAACGCGAAGTGTAGATTGTAGATCTTGAAGAGCTCTATCACCTCATGCATTTACTACATTTTTTATCCTTGTCTTCCTTCTGAAATAGAGCGATGAAATTGGGAGGGAGGCTTGTCCGCAACTTTTTGGCGGTCACTGTATAAAGCTGGTCTGTTTGTCTGTCTGTCTGTCTGTATGTCTGTCTGTATGTATGTCTGTACGTATGTTCCGAATAGAAAATTCCATTTCTGAACCGATCCGGACCAAACTTGGCACACATACACTACGGGCCCCGGCGGGTGTCATAGGCTACTTTTCGTCATCGATCGATATCGATTTTATCGATTTTTATCGATTTTTTTTGCTGAGTTCACCTACGGGGCTGGGAGTTGGCACAGGGGGGTAATCGAGCATGGGGATTCCGAATACAATATTGGTTTTCAGGATTATCGATTACTTTTATCGATTTTATTGATTTTTTGCAAAGTTTGAGCTAGGGGGCTGGGAGTTGGCACAGGGGGGGGGGTAATCGAGCATGCTGATCATCCCCAAGGGGGGTGACAGCATGCTCGATTACACCCCTGTGCAAAATCCCAGCCTCGCATGTCAAAATTTACAAAAAATCGATAAAATCAATAAAAGTAATCGATAATCCTGAAAACCAATATTGTATTCGGAATCCCCATGCTCGATTACCCCCCTGTGCCAACTCCCAGCCCCGTAGGTGAACTCTGCAAAAAAATCGATAAAAATCGGTAAAATCGACATCGATCGATAACGAAAAGTGGACTGTGACACCCGCCGGGGCCCGAAGTGTATGTGTGCCAAGTTTGGTCCGGATACGGCGGAGCCGGGTAAGCCAGCTACTTTTATTTATAAAAATTAAAATAGACGTGTTTAGTAAATGGCGTATTTGGAAGTAAAAGTTTGTTGGACTGTACGGATTTTATTAAGTAAATTTTGTCATAACATACTGCGAAGGAAGTAGGTCGATCTAGGCAGTAACGGCCGAGAACCAGAATTTTGAATATTTAAATAGTGAAAAATTATGCGAAATTTCCACTGTTATAAATCTGTTGTTTGAAGATGTCAGCAGTTGCGACTTCAAAGGTTTTAAAGAGTAAGATTTGCCTTATCAGGATATATCTTAGCCGTTCCGATCCATCGAAACACCTCCGAGATCCAGAGTCTTGAAAAAGCAGGTAAAAAAGCGCTTTTTGAATTTCAACAGCTCATAACTTCTTCAGAACTGAATGAATCATGTTGCGACTTCATAGATCAGATTCTTCTCATCAAGAGATTTCAGATGATATATGATATGTGGGGGTTTAGAGCCTCCTACGAATTATGCCCGTGGGGGAGCCTTTTCATACCAAAGTCTCCCCCTTCCAATACATTAGCGTGGGCTAGGGGGAGACTTTGGTATGAAAGGGCTCCCCCACGGGCATAATTCGTAGGAGGCTCTAAGCCCTTACATATCATATATCATCTGAAAGCTCTTGATGAGAAGAATTATCCTATAAAGTCGCAACATGATTCATCCAGTTCTGAAGAAGTTATGAGCTGTTGAAATTCAAAAAACGCTTTTTTACCTGCTTTTTCAAAACTCTGGATCTCGGAGGTTTTTCAATGGATCGGAACGGCTAAGATATATCCTGATAAGGCAAACCTTACTCTATAAAATCTATGAAGTCGCAACATCACACACTTTCACATTCAAGATTTATATGAGTTTGCCAACTGTCAAAAAATACGCAAAAATGGCGTAAATTTTTTATAATTCTTGTTTTCAACGACTATCTCTCAAATCCACTCGATTTTTTCACTAGCTGAAAGAGCACCATTTACTCTTTGAAACCCATGAAGTCGCAACTGCTGACATCTTCAAACAACATATTTATAACAGTGGAAATTTCGCGTGATTTTTCACTATTTAAATATTCAAAATTCTGGTTCTCGGCCGTTACTGCCTAGATCGACCTACTTCCTTCGCAGTATGTTATGACAGAATTTACTTAATAAAATCCGTACAGTTCCGCTAAGTTTTACTTCCAAATACACCATTTACTGAGCACGTTTATGTTAAATATAGATGCTGCCGTATACATATATATATGCTTTCAATAATCTTTTGCGTCTGTTTTGTTTATTTTCTTTCTTTATCGTCCAGCGAAAAATTTTTTTTTCCAAAAGTGAAGGTGGTCACCATGTACCAGCTCAAAAGTGAAGGTAGGAGGAGAATCGGCTTACTATCGCACCTCTGCTCTAAGCAGTAATATGTGCGTCATGCTTCAGATACCTTTTGCTGAGATGATAAAAAGAGCAAGAGAAATATATTGAGAAATTACATAGCATACCTTATAAATGTGAAATTTCAGAAACTCTTGTATGTAGATAAAATTAATACAAGCAACTCCTCATGTGGAAAAAGTTAAGTGCTAAACATTTCATTATCAGATGCTGTTCCTTTCCACTTCCTATTTCCATTGCTTCTTATTGTTAGATGGTTTTTTTATTTCAGCTATGAGCTCCACAGTTGAACAAATACTCCTCATATGGAAATGTACAGCAGTTTCCTTCGCTCAGGTTGTGCTGCCATAAGATTTGGGTCATTTCAAACCACCTTTTCATAATTTGACCTCAGCAATGCTGGAAACCATCTCTAACATCTATATTATGTATATTTCATTGCATTGAAGAAGTTCCATGCATTGAGGAAAAATTATAGGTCAGGTTATGCGCTTATTTTAAGCGAAATGGACCATTACTACGATGCTTTAGCAAGAAGTCTACGACTGACTCTAACTCTTCGCGCTGTTCTTGTAAAAACAAATAGGAGACGAGATTCTGCAAATGATTTGTACTTGTTTGGCTCTAGAAGCAAAAATAAAAACTCTGAGTATTTAATGCTATTAATCACATCGTTTGCTGTAATAATTTCAGCACTGCAACAATTTGGATACGGCTATTGTTAATGAAAGCCGGAACCGTTATGAAGTTACGCTTCCTTTGCAATAATTTTTCTTTAACTGAAAGTATCATTTATTTTTAAAGGGAAATTGACTTTTAAATATAGCATATATGACGCTTTTGAAGTGCAATTAAATTGCTCTTCTATGCTTGATAGTAACACCTTCACAAAATTCAGAAAAAACGCAAATACATAATATTTGTTGTTTGATAACTTTCTACTTCTCTGAAAAAAGTAAGCAAGGTGCACATAATCCCTTTCATCTCAAACTTCATAAACATACTCTTTTGAAGGTTAGACCGGTCAAAGACCTCCTGTTCAAGACAGAAATTTTTTCAAGCCTTCAAAGTCGCTTCCATTATTTTGAGTGAAACTGTAAATAACTTCGTCGAAAATAAATGTTAGGTTTTTCATCTCTGTAGCGAGGCTTTTGAGATTGATGATTAACTGATACTCGACGACCATGACGGCTTACAAGCCGCTCACAATCCATGAAGCTTTCGTAGAGGATCTGGAAGTCTTATGAGTATCGATTCGTTTCTAGTCCATGCTAGAGTTATTTTTCGAAATTGCTATTCTCAGAAACTTGCTCGTTCCCTCATAAAGCGTGAAAATCCATCACATCGAATGAAGTCACATGTTTGCTGCCTTCACCTTTTTTCGCCCTATATCGAATCACGCAATATCATAGCAGAAATCCCAGAGAAGATTGACTTATTGAAGAAATTCATATTGTGTCTTGCTCTTCCAGTTTTTATGAGCAACATTTGCAGTTTTTTTTTGTTACTAACTAGGTAATTGCTGTTTTATTAAGTCAAGTCTGAACTATAATCGAATTTACGCTTAGGTGAATGAACTTCACTCTGAAGTGGAATATTATCTTTCACTTGAGTTTTATAGAGTTTCAACTATGTGCTATCCATCTCTAAACAATATGTGCATTTTCTGGAAGAATTCGAGCACGTTAGAGAGAAATTGACTGCTGGCTGCCTCTCGCTGCCAGTCAGCATTGGCTCAATCCAACGCCCAATGTTTTGTCTTCGTTTCCTTTGTTCTGCAAGTTCGTCAGCTCTGCTCTCGTTCGTGTCACCACATTGTCAGCCATGAATGAGTAATCAAAGGTCTGCTCTAAAAGGAAGCTAGCGGAATTGTCCATTGTAACTACTTATGGGTTTTCGGCAGAAGCGAGCCATATTATTTTTTTCGCAACATTCAGAAAATTTTCAAAAAATTTTGTTCGAATCGTGCTCTTTTTTATCCAAGAATATATGGGAAGTGAAAGGTTCCGAAAATCTAGTTTCACGTTTGCTTATGCTTTCCTCTTGGATTTCCCCATTGTCAGTTAAAAGTACTAGGAACATCTCGCTGAAGGACTTTATTTTCAGCTCAAATTTTCCAAAACAAAAGCGGGTTCCCTCCCCACCCCCTCTAAATCTAATTCCCATTTTCTGCCTAGTAAAATTTAAACTTCTGGTTATGAAGTTCTTCGGATGCTCCTCCGCTTGATTATACCCCTCATTCAGAAACCCCCTGTAATTTTCGGGAAATTGCACCTTTGAAAAGTTCATTGCTTTAAAATAAACGAAACTGCCAAACCCAGCACACTTCTCTGAATCATAACTAATTTGGCCTCTCTGGCAAGACTTTGTTTTCTTTTATGGCTTTGATTTTATTTTGTAATTTTGGCGATTTGTTATTTTTCTTATCAACTCAATGAACCTTGAAGAGGAGAAAGTAAACAAAAACAATGCATATCTATAAGCTCCATGGTAGAGTGTTATTTGTTTTTTTTTTGTTCATGTGCGTCACAGAGAATGCTGAGAGCAAAAAGTCCACCATGTTATTCTCGAACTAGCTGTGAAATAGAATGAAGTTAGTTGGCTTCCGACCAAAAACTGCGTTCAAAAATCATTGCGAACTTTTTGCGTTTCTGCCTCCTCATTTTCCTCTTCCTGGTTACAGCTAGAAAATCCATGGAAAAAGCTATGTGCTCGTGGACGCACGTATGGCTTTACTAACTAGGTAAACACTCGAGGACTATAGGTCATACCAAGGCGGTGACTTCAAACGCTCTAACATTACACACACAGATGTTTGAGAGGCCGAGAAGAATTTATTTGTTGGGGTTAATTATTTTCTTTGCTTTTTGAGGTTCGATAGTTCGCATTATATTTCTAAAAGAAGTTTTAGTCCACATAAATAATGTAAAAGTAATCTCCTCCGACTTTGCAGAAAATGATTTTCTTACCTACTTGGCATCGGATTTACTTTGTTAATGAAATTTCTCACATTACGAAGCCCAAATACCCACTTGATCTTTTCAGGTTGAAGTAAGAACATGTCGGATAGCAACCTCCAAGACGTAATTCTTACAGCAGCAATCGTTAATGGAACTGATACCAGGTGCGAAAACTTTTTCATATTCACTGCAATTTCGCGCTAACCATTTTACACCGTGAAAAAAGTAGAAGCAAATGAATGTTCCTGGCTGCAGTTTCGTAGTTCTTTCACGGCGTAGCATACTTGCAATCATCATTCATTTACTTCCGTTCACCGGCTGTTAGCTGGCGACTGGCAATACAACAGCATGTCAAAGACTAAAAATCATATTTGAGATACATATCAGATAGATTAAAAAAATGCTTTATCGTTATGTACATCCTGAGCATTATGCATGAGGTACTCGTTTTATGAAAATGATATCAAAAGCAAATTTAACTGAGTGCATAACCTCAAAAAAAAGCGATATGATTTTTCTGAGTTACTCTCAGGGCTCGACACGAGGTGGTTTCCGAAAATGCAAAAAACGAAGTCCCTTTGACACTAAACCATAAACTTAAAAAACGGTAAAAAAACGAAGTGTCGACTCAGGAAAACGTAACTTATGTTGTGATTTTTTGACTTCAAAATGGTGTCTCCTTTGCCTTTTGTCTCAAAACCGACATCCAGCTGGCTCGCCACCTGTGCCGAGGCCTGGTTACTCCGAGTTCAACAGGGCAGCTCCTATAAAGGTGTTGTAATTTTGAATTACATACCCGTCGTTTCTGCGAATAATGTATAATTTATGGCTGAAATATGAATGTGACCATTATCTTAGCTCCGGTCACCCTGCAAAAAAGTAAAATTATGCGACTTCATAAGCTTTATACTGTAATTAAACCATCAAATTTCATTTAATGGAGTATTAAAGTTGTTTTTTGTTATAATATCGTGATAGATTATTGTTACGGGCTCAAGCTAGGAGATCTCTTACAAACTGGTATCGAAAAAAATTACTTGCAATTGGTAGCATGGAACAGAGATGTGACGAAGATAATCATTTCTTGAAAGACAGAGAAATTTTCATGAGCTGCAGTGTCATATTATTTTTTTGAACTTAAAAACAATGTATCAAACGCGCACTTTATTCAAAACAATACCTAAAAAAGCATAGTTTCGCGTAACGATCTAATTTGATTTTGGAAGTCACACTTATTTTCTTCTTTCCCGGGAAGAAATTTATGCTGAAAAGTTTTTTTTTGCATCACGAGAAAATGCCGCGCTGGAGTGCCTCATGAATCTCCGCGCTGTGAACGCATAAAGTGTGGTGCTCATGACTTCCTCATAATGCTTTCCAAATCTCATATTCTGCACATGCTGGCCTGGCACGCAATCAATCCTACAGGCCTATAATTTTCTCAGCAAGAGCATTAGGAAAATGTTGGTGGAAGGGAGTTAGCTGGATATAGTGAATTATCGGTTACTTGTTTGATTTTCAATTATACTGTCAACGTCCCATGGTAAAAATAAAAAAGTATATATGTCAGTAAATGATTGTTGTGCCGAAACCAGGTTTCTTGGTGGATGTTTATTCGATCGACGTTTCGACGGGCTCGTCTTTTTCAAGGCTGGCTGCTATCCTCCGATGAGGTCTAGACTAGTACTTGTGGAGGAGGATCTTGGCGGCGTACTGGTCAGATCCAAAAACCTATAATCTACGTTCAAACCTCTTGAAAAAGACGAGCCCGTCGAAACGTCGGTCGAATAAACATCCACCAAGAAACCTGGTTTCGGCACAACAATCATTTACTGACATATATCAAAATGCCCAGGTTCAAAGATAAGAGAGCTTTTGATCTACTAAAAAAGTATATAATTTTTTACAATGCCCCCCCCCCTTCCCCCTACTTCTTTACCCATCTCAGGTCATTTGAAAGCCAAAATCAATTTCGCATTATGAATCTGCACAATTTTTTGCATGATATGAACCGAACTCGAAAACATTACCGATTATGGGAAATTGAAACGAAGCTCGCTTGCGGAAATTTATATGCTAGGCAATGTGATTTTTTTTGTAAAAGCCACTTGCTTTTAGCTCTTTTGTCATGCACCCGCGTTTTTCAAGAGCAAATAACTCTCTTCGCAACTTTATGCGTTGGTTTCTATGTTGATTCACAGAAAAACAAACAAACGCGAGCTCCCCGCAGCTCTGCGTCATTTCTAAGCATCATGCTTCGCTTGTACATTTCATTCCAGGCTGGCAGAGGATGAACTCAGCAGTCCCATCACAATGTTTCAATTTATTCTCTTTAACTGCTGTGTTGCCATATTCGGCTATTACGTTTGGTTGATATTCCCACGTCCGAAGACAAATGACAACTTGCGGTTAGAGCAACAAGCACGAAGTAAGTAGAATTTTGAATTTTGTTGTTCCGCCAGATGTAAAATTGTGTTTTCGATCTGATGTGAAGTTGAAAAAGCCAGTCAACCGTGAACTTTGCCATAAATAAAACTAATTCACAGAAAAAGCTCTACTCGGCTACATAAAGAAGCAAATACGAAATCACATTTGCTCCTGACTTTTCGATAAACTCTTCATCCTTAAATAGGCTTCTAGCGCTATTTTGATCTATAACAAGGGCATATAAAAATTCCCAGGTACAGAGCTGATTTTTCTGTCCATTGTAATGGCAATTTGGACCTAATATAAAATTTTTGAGAAAGAGCAGAAAATTCAAAAATCCTAAGAATAGCATTGATTTTGCAGCGCCCTTCCTTAAGTGGATGCGATGCCCAAAAATTCTTATCTTGCTCTTCCATAGGTCATCAAAATTTGAAAAAACATCAAACCCGATAACCGGGAAAATTTTTGAGAATGTTCTGCCACTATTTTCTATATTCAAAGCATGCATGTTTCAAATTTGTTGGCAGGAAGAGGCTATACTGGTATGTTGCTAATCAGTGGCGATCCCAGGATTTCGGACCGGGGGGAGGGGGGCGTGACAAAAAAATTTTTTAAAGAAGGTGCGCGGCGTCAGCTACGCACTCCAAAAATTTTTTGGGATGCTTCTCAAAATTTTTGCGGGTTTAATTATTCAAATAAACAAGTCGTTTGCACATTTTTATACCCCCCTCGTACCGCCACTGCTGCTAATGTATATAGAATGCTTTACTTTACATAAGATTGAGCAGTAGTCGGCTTTGTCCGATGAAAAAACACTTTTCTGTCTCTCAGTCTTTCCTCTCAAACTAGTTTAGCAATATTCAATATCAGTCAAAACGGAAGATCGCAATTTTCTATTCTAATATCGATATGGCGAATATGAATTTTGAGTGTACATCATGCACTTCGTCTTGGTTTAAAAGAGTCTTGGAGCCGCGATATAGCCAACGAATGTTAAAATTTCATTTATGTGATGCTAGAGGGTGTCCTAGACCACTTGTTTTCATTCGTTCAAAAACATTCACTGTTTGTCTGAAAGAAGAAAATGAAGAGTGAGCGAAAAATCATTGAGTAGTGCAGTCCTAATAATGACATTAATGCGCAATTTCCAATGTCTACCTTGGTTTGTGTGCGACGTTTCAGAGTAAACATAGAATAATTTTTTTCATGTAGTATGACTTTTCAAGACAGCATTGAAGAACGGTTGGGTTTGCAATTTTAAAACGTTGTTTGGCACCTTCTAAATTAGATCGAGTTCTGCATGAGAGGCAGTTAAAAGAGCACAAAAAAATGTATTAAGTCTACTTATTCGGATTCTTCACTGCTAGCCAACTTCAGATTATCTTTTCCTTTATTTTACTGAAAAAGGCATATTGTTGTAGAGCCCGACTTCTAGTGTTTTGCGTGATCCTCACTTTCGTGCCAAATTTTTTGGAGACGAATATTTTACTGTGGTGCTAATGAAATCGAAACATGAGCTGGTATGATTTAAAGGTGCTGAACAGTTTTTCACGATAACAATCTGAGAACAGACAATTGAGACTTTTGATGAACCACCCATTCCAACTCGTATATCGAACTTTTTTCTTGATGTTTTATTTGATTCTGAATCTTCAGCAATTTCTGGAAAGAAAATTCTCACTGTCGCGTCAGTGGCGTACCCAGGATTTCGGCTCGGGGGGGGGGGGACAAAAATTTTTTTCTAAGGAAGGTGCGTGGCGTTAGCCACGCACTCCAAAAAAATTTTTGGGGTGCTTCTCAAAACTTTTGCGGGTCCCCGACCCCCGAAAAAAATTTTTTTATAAAGCTAAATTGAATTTTTAAAAAATTTTAAAAATTATTTTAATTACTTACAGTATAAATAAGTCTTTTGCACATTTTTATAACCCATATAAGTAACTTTCAAAAATTTCGCGACCCATTCTCGGGGGGGGGGGGGAGGGGCGCCCCCCCCCTCGGTACGCCACTGGTCGCGTTGCTCTAGCTTTTCAGAATTGTTGCTCATAATCGATCTGTGTTTTCAGGCAAAATCCGGTGAGAGGGAATCAGAAAGAAGCTGTAAGAACTTGCAACCTGCCTATAAAAGATCTTGCATATATCTATGATCACGTACATAAAGCTTTAACAATTTTTTGAATAAATCTATCTACTGGTTCTCTTAGTCAGTCTGAAAGAGGATGACTGTCATGGTAGTATCAAGTTGGTGCGAAAATGATGTATCTATATTTTGCATAATTCCACTTTGAAATTTCAGAGCTAGAACTGTATACTTCTAGTTACAGTAAGAACTTTGAAAAGAGTACATCCCCTAACGAGCAATCAAAAGTGGCTGGAAAACAAGGGAAAAAATTGAAACACCATATTCGTCGTTCACAGCCTTTTTCGATGATATGGCCGAAGAACTGTCAGTACAAAAAAGACTGTCCGTGTCAGGATTGCGAAAATCAACTGAGGTAAACTGCATATGGGTGGATAGAGCGTAAAAAGCTCTATCAGATGGTACCTAGAAGACATCCGTTCACCTGCAAAGAATTAAATAACGCGTATCTTTGTTCTCAAAGCTACTAATGGCCATATCTCCTGACTTCGAAAGTTGAGGCATGGGTTTGGTGACTGTCCCACCATCCAGTCCAGCAGTGGTCCTTTGGGTGGTCTCACATGTTTCACTGCGCAATTACTGCTCAAAGTTCATGATTTATCGAAGTGACTAACTTTGCATTTCAGCAAGTATAGAAATCATTAATTATGTAAATGACCTTATATAGGTATTACCTGAAAGAGAATAACATATTCTAACATCTATCAAAATTGGAATTCTAATCACTTCCCTTTCTTGAAAAACCTCCAGTTATTTCGTAAGTGACCCTTTTACCGTTCACCCTAATACTTTTGTATGAGTGTATCCATTATAGGGAAAATTTCCTGGTCCAAAAGCTGCCGAGAAAATTATGTAGCAATATAGTATAAAGCTGTCTCTAACCACGGCTCTCGAGGTTGTTTCGCGCACTTTACCCGTTGGGCGCTAGGGAAATCTCAAGCGACAAAGTCTTCTCGATTTTGATCGTCACTACTCTCCAAAGTGGCGATCAGAGGTGGCGACTGAATCGAGTCACTCACTCATTGTTCGTCCGCGTGCATACTCACACGACTTATCAAATGCAGAGTCGGGTGCCCAGCATCTCCACTCCCGCGAGACTGCCTTGCCTGGACTCTGCAAATTTTTCGCGAACATGCTCTCTTATCACTCCCACCGCGGGCGTGAGAAAGACGGAGCTTCAATCGCTAATTAAGCATGCGAAAATTACAAGAGAGCATGTTCGCAAAAGAGGCGCAGAGCCCAGGCGAGGCGGCAGGCGGCCAAGCGGGAGCGGAGATGCTGATGCGCCTGACTATGCAATGGATTAGCCTTGTTGTTGACCCGAGGGGATTTATGTTCAGAGCCGAATGCCCCTCAGCTCTGCCATTTTTCTTCTGCTCGTCTGCGCCTACACCTATCGCACGCTACCTCGCTATCCCCCGCGCTCCACAAGGCATTTAATACACTTTTCTTCGTTGTTTCAAATGCATTATGGCTCAACTTTCTGATTTGCACGAGAACTTTAGCAAAAACCCTGGCTCTGCAGTTAAAAAGCCCTGTACCTCTGACACGATCTCATGTAAGTACACAATACGGCGCACATTACGATGCAACCAAACTAATATGAGGGTCATTGAATACTGCTTTTCGCCTTAATTTTCTAGAATCATGTTAGCGGTGCGAAACCTTTCTGCTTTTGACACCTGAGCGAAGATGATAAGGTTCATGAAGGTTCATCTGTAGTCCACAAACATCGACTATGTTTTCAAGCGAATTTGTTTGCATGCTCTGAGCCTCGATCAATGTATTGGGATAATCGAGTTGGTTATTGCCTCTGTCTAGAATGTTAAGAGAAGCAAAGCAATGTAGATTGAAGAATTCATAGAAAGCTTAAATCAAGTGGAATTACCATCGTCGGTGACCATCGAAATGCGAGTTACGCATCATCAAATCAAAGTTACGCACCTTTCAGCGATCATTGACACCGCCTAGACAGACCAAATTGGTGAAAGGATGATATGGCAAGGTACCCCGCAAGACTTGCTTCATCCCAAGTATGGCAAGGATGGAAACGGCTGGAAGGCGAAGCTTCGTGACCTAATTAAAGCTAGACAATGATCAGAGCATGTTCGCGAGGAAGGCGCAGACAGCGTCGCAGCGCGTGCAGTCGCCTCCTAGATCACGAAGTCCCGCCTTCCAGCAGCCGATCTGGTTGAAGCAAAGGGTTGGATAACTCGAACCACACAAGAAGCTACGCGACGCGCAGCTGAACTTCGCGTTAACTCTAGGTTTGGTGCGCGTTCCAGGCGCCCGCGAATCTCAAAAAACCCTGAGTTTTGTTAGAGAAAGGGAGATAGTGTGCAGATGAAAAGGTGCAGCTAAAAAGTCCCCCCGGGGTCTATTCTGCTTGTAGTTTCAGCAAACATGGTAGGGTATCGCGGTGCACCGTTAAACAAAAAATTTTGAGATTTTGTGAAATTTTGGCAGTGAGCATACCTTCGATACATAGAGCCATGTACTCTGGTAACCTTCACTTTGAGCGTCATGATAGAGCACAACCTTCACCTGGGGAGAAGTAGAGAAGTCATCCGGGGCGAAGCCCCGGAAATTGTGACATAACTAATGACATAACCGTATAGGGATGAATTGAAATGAGGCAAATATAGCAGTGACATTCAAAAGAAGCTCAAAAAAAACGAAGGGTTGCGTTTTTATGGCCTTTTTTGTTGAGAAGAAGGTTTTTATAGGAAAATTCAATCAAAGTCTAGGGCAAAATTTCTCAATTAACCTTTCTTTGAACTGCGGTTGAATGTTGGAAGTTCATTATAGCCGCTAGAGTTCAATAAAAACGAAAAACTGCGCTCAAATCTTGCGCAAAGAGTCGCCATATGAATGCTGGTCTATCTCGTTATGGAGTGATTTTCAAGACCCGCGACGTTGTCAGTGCTCCTGGCCGTCTCATGAGGATCACAACGATATATAATGTTGCAGGGTTTCGTTGAGACCCTGCGAAGATCCACGACCAGAGCCAAATGCCCCGTCGGCTCTGGTCTGTCTCCGCTGTTCGTCTGCGTCTCCGCGCGCTGCGCGCTACCTCGCTACCTCAAATGCGGGGCGCGGGGCATTTGGCTCTGGTACCCTTTTCTTCGTTGTTCGGAGCCCAATTTCGATAATCTATATATCATATTAAAGCTGCTGATCTCTATTTTCACGCTGACAACGTCGCGATACTTTTTTTAAGGATTTAAACGAGAAATCCTCGAAAAACGGCGTTTTCGAAAACCTCCTGTTTTTTCTTCAGTTTAATTTTTTTCACTCAATTTTTTTGTGTATTCGATAGGTCTTGTTTCTGTCTATGATGTCGACAACGTCGCCGAGCTTACTTCTTTGCTTATGCCGGTTTTTTTGTGAAAAATACAAAAAAGTGCGTTTTCCTTTACCTTGTTCTCTTTCTGTGCTTTTGCAACGAATTTTTTCCAGCTTGGACGATACTTGCTCAGGATGATGAGCGGAAGAATCCAGACAACGTCGCAGCGTACGAAACGACTATGCGGGGTGAAAATTTAAAGGACGCATCAAAAATCAGATTGGCGTTGATGTGCAACACAACTTTACAGACATGTTTAACATGTTCAATTCAGTTGTTGACAAGTTCTTCTTCTTTCGGTCTCACAACTAACGCCACAGCTAGACAGCGCTTTTTTTGACTGGAAAAGGACTTTGTTGTTGTTGCCACCCAATTTAACCGGCAATCCTGGAGACGAAACTCTGCGCAGGAAACCACCAAGTTAAGGTTTCAGATTTGTTGATGTGCTAACCACTGCTTTATATGAATTTTCTAAGTTTTCTAATTTAATTTGTATCTCTAAATTTTCGTCTATTTTTCTGAAACAACCTTCACTTTTTATGGGGGACAGGAACTCAAACAACTATCACTTTCTAGCCTCTGTCTCTTGACTATCGAAGGTATGGCCGTGAGGGTTGACGTGTCGATCACCGATACGACCTTTTTTTTCCATTCCCCCAGATAGCGAGGTGGTAGAAATACGGTAACTGGGCGGAAATCACGAAATTTGTTGAGCTGTGTGGATGGAATTATGATATGCGTCTACAGTTTGCGCCAATACACGCGAATTATAAGGGGAGTTGAAACCGCCGCACAATCACTACGAATGAGGACTGATCTGCTAGAAAAACTTCACCGAAGCGGAGAATCCATCGTCGTAAGGAAAGTGAAGACAGCGGAAATAAAGGGGCTCGACAGAGAGATAAGATTTTATAAATCAATGCTGATGCTCAGATGTTTATCTACTACGTGCAATGCCGCATGACAGAATTTGAGGGAGAATGGAAAACCTAGAGCATAAGAAAAAAGGCACCGCCACCGTAAGGCGTAAAAACAACAACAGGCAAACTTTAGAAGGAAATGATGAGAATAACAATGCCAATAACAACTTGTTTTGTGGTTTTTAATATGAAAAAGAATTTGATAAATACTAATTAGGAACGCAAGAAATTCAATTCCTTTTTGTTCATTTTCTACACTATCCGGTTTCGGGGCTAAGAACTATACCGGTAGTGCGGCTTCCTTGGTGCCCCTCGTCAGTAGTTCCCAAGGGAGCTTCAAAATTATCAAATGAAAATCTAAGATAAGATCTAAAACAGAAAATGGCGTATAAAGAACTTGAGTAAAGAAGGTGCAAGTCATTAACATGTACGTATACGACAAAATAAATGGCAAGTGTCATCCGAGGAAATAGCGACCTTTTTTTCAAACTGGAGTACTCCCGCCGTGACCTCAGAGCGCGCTAGCGTGAGCCCAAGTGTCATGTAGGTCATGTAAAAGAGGCAAATGTATGATACTAGGAACTCCGTACTTACGCATTATGAATGGTCTATCGAATAGTATATGATAAAGTTTACTAATAAAAATACGATATTCCCATCCATTAGTTTTTAAAGTCTTAGCTAGTTCTATTACTCTTTCCTTAAAATGTGCATAATTAGAGCAATTTCTATACATTCTAAGAATTTCTGAAGTGCAAGTATTGTACAATATATACCTGGGAATATTAGACTCCCAATGTGGATATCTAAATACTTTGAAATTATAGTCATCTGTCTTATTATACATATTAAACTCAATTTTATTATTGGAAATTTTAAGGGTAAGGTCTAGAAAATTTGTTTTTGTCAAGCTAAGGTTAGTTTTCTCTAATTGTAAAGAAGGATGATAGATTTCTCTTATAGTTCTTTCGAAATGCAATAAATCTCCAACAAAATCAATGTCAATGACGAAAACTGCTAGACGTTACATTCAAAGGAACGAGCAATGAGATTCCCAAAATCTTCCACGTCGACCAATGAAGAAGGTGAACATGACGATAAGAAGAGGATTTGTAGAGAAGAAATCGATAGCACGCTACTAACTGCTGCAAGTGAGCGTTCGATGATGGAGGTCATGACATCGAGACCGAGATTGCCACAGAAAACAGGTGCAGTGATGTATTTAAACGTCTCTATGCGAAGCAACATCTTCGATGCAAGGAGAAGAACGATTACAAAAGAAACAGCAATGCTTCGAATTTTGTGATGATAATGGTTTTACAGAGAAAGCGTGACATCCATCTTTTACAGCTCTTATCTTATCTTATCTCTTATCTTTCTATTACTCTAACACTTTTTTCTATCCCTTTGCTTTCATCCTCATGCCCGGCCGGAGAGTGTTGATATACGGCACCCTCTTTTTGTGCATCTGCCTCCTGTTGCTTGAGTAGCGTAAAGGTCATGGCACGATCTTCTGTTCCTAATTCTTCCGATGGCCAGAGTGTGCCGCCATTGTCGGCACACTATCACAGCAGGTCATGCACAACACCATCTTAACAACCCAACTTCAAACTCACCGAAGTACCGTACGGGTCATGTTATAAGCATGACCTGCTGTGATAGTCTGTTATGTTACTATACCATGCCTAGTATTGTGAGCATTCTACCACTGCGCTAACCCGTCGTCTGACTTATAGAGCGTATTAGCTACGTGTTGTGTATAGCACACTCCAAGAGGGCTATTTCGCCTCAGGCCACAGTAAGCCAAGGGCACCGATCTACGGGAGACGGTCCTTCTGAACCCACCGTCTACTACAGCCACCCCGCAAGTAGGACGCGGGCGCCTGCGCTGCGGCCATTGTGGACGAGCCTTCTTCAGAACGCTTTATTTTCAAAAGTCTTCAGCGCACCTCGAGATTTCACTTCCCAGCCCTCAGATCTGAATGCAGTAGTAATCCCCACCTTATCCAGACCCATTTCGTAATGCTGCTATTCGCCCCATTTTGCTATTCTACGGTCTTACTTTATCCTAATCGTATCAATCAGGTTTTAGAAACTTGTTTTGAATTTCTTGAATAATGATATGAATGGTTTCTCATTCATTTTGATTACTTTTACTGCCACAACTTGTTTGTGCGCATCCTTTCTGCTTCATGCATTATTACATGTTTGAACGTTGTGAACTGCATGATGCGTCCAGAGGAAAGCATATGCGACTTGACCAACAATTTAAAGTACAACAGATGTTTTCCTTGAACTCTGCACGATACTCAATGATTTGTAGTTTTGCTCTAAACGACTTTCGCTGAATACCAAGGCATTTGTTTGGTAGCATCTAGTTTTTTGCGCAAACGCTGCTCCTTTCTCGCTAATTTTTGGGGTTATGCATGGAATTTTGAATGGCCAGCTTGTGGATCAAATTTCTGAGCTAGATTCTAAAACTTCTCAGCTCTCTACAGTCACGAACAGTGATATCCACTACCTTCCTTGCTTAGAACTAGATTCAAAACTGATAAGTATTTGTATGGTTTACACGAATATAATTATGCAGCCGCTATAATGGGCTCAGAACCAAAGTGTTGGCGACAAACTGTATTAGCAAGAATCTTGGGTCTCGAGTTATCAGCAATAATCAAATCAAAAAGTGTGTTTTCCCTGCAGGCTTCGTTTAGTTCATATACACAAACGAATGTCACGATACACGATGCAGCAAGGATTGCACACATGGTGCAAAAAGAGTTACCAGCATTCACCTTCTCAACCAAAAATAGAGTACTTCAGTATTCGAAGCAAACACATCCCACAGATTTGATTGGAAGCACGTCAGTTCAGTAAATAGCAGCGATTTTGTTAGGTAAGGCAGCAGAATAGCAGCATCCGGTTGAATCATGCTTCTACGACATATCTATCAAGGGTCCGAGGGAGGGAGGTCATTACTACGGAACTCGTCCCTTCGTTTTCACCATGTCTAAATTTCGTTAACTTTCAAAATTTCAAATTAAGACTTTCGGGGAAGCATTGATAGCCAGCAGATGGGGCAAACCTTTTGCCAGCCGAAGCAGTTTTTTGTTTTTTTCCTAGCTAGTCATTCAGAATTAAATTTACTTTTTAACATATTGACGACCAAGGCGTTTCACGGACCAGTCAACATTTTTTTAGATAAAATCACGCACAATTCCATTTACAGTACACCTACAGTAACGCTGGGATGCTAACAAAAACAATAGAGGCTGTGTTTTGATACAGTGCAAATGAAAACTCCCGAAGTGGGTTTAACACAAGATATAATAGTAGCCATTTCAACGACACACATGGTGTGTCAAGCCTTGACACACCATGTGTGTCGTGTTAAAGCAACCTCAAGTCTTGAATCTCCAAATTTTGGAGCAAGAATCGCTCATTTACTTTGTAAGGATATTGATAGTAATGAATAACCTGTTGAAACGCCAGTGAAGACTTGGTAGCATTTCATGCAGTAACGGGTTATGTAATTTTTCTAAAGTTTTTCCAAAACTATAAACTTTTTGAAAATCATTCAGCATAGATCTGAGTAGCTGGAAAAAGGAAAAAATTCTTTCCACGGCCAATTCGCCCTATCTGCTGGTTATTGAAGCTTCCCTAAAAGTCTCATATGAAAATTTTACGTATTAACGAAATTCGGACATGGGAAAATGAGGGGTTGTAATTTCCAACAATAATCTCAGCGCTCGTCAAACTTTTGCATCGAAAACATAGCTGCTGGAAATAGGAAGAATTTCTGCATGGTGCTGCTCAGAGCACCTTTAATATAAGGATTTACGGGCCATTTTGAAAAACCGACAAACTATCGGACCGACCTAATATATAGTCCAAGCAACCTTCTTCTCCAAAACTGTGAACTGAAGGCGTGCTCAACTTTTTTCGTTGTGTCTTGGGAAAGGGGAAGTCATAAATTTTTTCCTCGTCACATAAGTTTTTTTTACGTTTTTTACGTAAATTCCTACATCCCAAATACTGAAATTGGTTTCAAACCGCCACGAACCCCTCCTCCCCGCTTCGGCCCCTTGAATATTCTGAATGGCGGCGGCAACGCTGCTACAGCCGCTGTGCTGCGCGCTGGATGCATCCTGTTGCAAAATCCTGAGAATTATCGCATTTGTTTGATGCCGCTGTGGTTTTTTTCATTTTGCTCTGTTCCGTTTCTTTTCATGTGTTTTCTTTGCAGATATCTCATGGAAAATGTTGTACTAGGTTCTCAAGAAAATAATGTCGTTTTTATTTGCTTACTTCAACAAAGCAACCATACTCAACCTAACACAAGATAAGGGATACTGTTCGATAGAGCAAAGTAAGCTCTACGAGATGACGTCCATGATTTTGCGCCAAGCTCGATCCAAGGAAAGTTCGAACTCAAAATCTAATTCCAAGTGCTCAAAAAATCCAAAAAAATCAGATCTTCGTCCAAATAGTTTCTACGGACCTCCCACTCGCTCACGTCAATACTTTCAATATCCGATATCTATATGTGCGATTGCTGCATTTTTTCCTTGACTAGAAATTGAGAAAACGAAAATTTCCCTGATTTTCCTAAAGCAATGGTGAGCCGTTCTTACATATGTGGTTCTATACTACAAGCCTGCGTAAGCATAACTGTAGGTTTTCAGTCTATTTCGAGCGGTACTTTTCGAGAAATGCCGATTTTAGCACTGAAACGGAAAAGAAAAAAATCCGAATTCGATATTTTTCGAATACTACTGCCTGGAATGGGCTGAAAACCTACAGTTATACTTACCGAGGCTGGTAGTATAGAACTACATATGCAAAAACTGCTCAGCATGACTTTGAGAAAAACAAGAAAATTTTCGTTTTCTCAGTTTTTAGTTAAGGAAAAAATGCAGCAACTGCACATATGGATATCAGATATCGAAAGTATTGACGTGAGCGAGTGAGAGGTCCGCAAAAATTATCTGGACGAAGATCTGATTTTTTTCGATTTTTTGGGCATTTGGAAATCTTTATTGAGTTCAAACTCTCCGTGGATCAAGCTTAGCGCAAAATTATGAATGCCATCTTGTAGAGCTTGCTTTGCTCTATCGAACAGTTCCCCTTACCCTTTGATGGGGTGAGTCTGTTTGCTTTGCTGGAGCAAGCAAATAAAAACCGACATTATTTTCTTGACAACCTAATACTTTCAGTGTGAAGTCGAAGAAAACTTGTTTTTTTTTTTGCAATTTTGGGAAGCCACCTCGTGCCGAGCTCTGGCAATGAATTTCTGGGTGTGCAAACGCACGCCCAACAGTTCATTACATGCAATGAACGCCACTTGTTCATTTCACTTATAGATGCGGTAAGAGTTAGCGGCGTCATCCTTCGTCTTACGATTTATTCTCAGTACTTCATTCCCTCATTGCGTGGATTGCTCTGAAAGATTCAATTTTACTCTTTTCGTTCGTCCCCTATTGAACAACCACAAACACATTAGGAGGTTTTTGCTCTACATTGTTATTGTCGTCAGATTTAAGCTTGACTGTTATACGACGTAGGATTTGCTTGTGTAAACTAGAGCAAAAACCAGTGCCTACCAAGCAAAAAATTATATTGTCTAGGAATATAATTCTTCGCTGCCCTCACACATTGACGAAGCTTCGGGCATTACCTTATCTTTCATTTGTTTTTAGTCTATGATCGGTTTTCAGGTTCTTATAGAGGCGAATCGCAAAGTTTCCCTTGTTATAAGGATGAAGTTATCGAGCCTCCAGATTATAGCATTGGTTTCCGTTATCCCTAGCTAATGAGCCGAGTTGGCATGATTTCCCCTTCATGCAATCTGGCGCTGATGATAGCTATCTTGTGTTCACTAGAAGCAAATACTGTCGAATTTTGTGTTGGATATGGAAGCGCCAAGTGAACATTTGTACACTCTGTAGACCCTACTCTTACGAGTATCAAAGCACTTGTGCGCTGATTTGTTCGATTAGCAAATACGACCTTGTTGTTATTGTTGTTTTGTTAGAGTCATTTTCGTAATGTTGTCTCAGGGTTGAGCCAGACTTCGCGGCGAAGCGGCGTACGCGGCGTACGCAGCGTACGCTTGGTATATTTCATCATAGGAGCATACGAGGCGTACGCTGCGTACGTCGCGTACGCCGCGCAGTCTGGACCAACCCTCACTGTGCATAGTCGTTCGTGCATTGTATGCCTTTTGCCGATTTCTGATACTCTTATCCGCTGCGTAGGATGCAGTACAGACCTGAATTTTGCCACTTTTTGGTTGTGCTGTAAAGGATTGCTATACAAGTTGTTCAACATTGAAAAAAGTACCAGATGTTTTTTATACAAGCGGTTAAAGGGTCTCTCGGAACATTTAAAAGTATATATTCATCAACCGCATTCGATAGTATTGTAAAAAGGCATGTAGATGATTTTATGATGTGTCTCTCTCACATATGGTTGTTACATTTGGTATATGTAGTGTATTCGAGAGCTTTCAGCTGAATTTTGATTCTTAAATTCATTGGTTGTCAATAAAGCAGTCACCTTTGCTAGTTATACTATTTGGGAATGCAGCTGGGGATAATCGATTCTTCTAAGGCCGGTATTTCCAAATAGAAGATGACATCGCAGTGGAGGTAGAAAAGAATTGGGTGGGGGAGTATGTATAGGTATTGGTAATGAATCACTCTGCGTAGAGAGAAGAGGCACCATGCTTCTTGACATGCCTGAACAAGTATGGTAAGCAACGAGTACTTTGGTGGCAGAATGTTGCTTTGCCGGTGTTCCGCAGCCTAATGTCTACTAGTGGGCACTTCGCGCCAAGCAACGGAAGTTCCAGTCGGAGCGTTTTGCGACGAGGCGTGGGACGGCTCGCAAAACAACTCTTTTCAAATGCAAAACAACAAAGTTATACCATTTTTAAGTCAAGTGCAGCTGGACGAAACTAGCAAGTTAATATGCTTCAAATCCTCTGTAGGCAACTGCACTAACCCCTGAAACAAATTTCATATGACGAGAGTTCCAAAGTGACCTCTCCTACTTCAAGAATTCATGTTCGCAAAAGTTGACTTGGAAAAGCAGTGCCTAAGGGCCAAAACATGGGATTCATTACCAGGAGACGCTCATAAAGATATCTTCTGTATAATCGCATGTCAGCAATTCTTTGCCAAGTGGTAGGGATAGATTAGATGGGAGCTTCAAAGGCTTCCGGGTGAATACCAAGTTATCCGTTTGCATACAATGAACAAGAAAGGAAGATTTCATAGCGCAAGACAAAGAATCGATAAAAGACAAAAAATTTCAGTTGGAATGAACAATTGCCGCCAAGGACTCAAATTTGAGGGAAGTTCTCTCAGAAAAACGTTCCTCAAATTGAAGTCCTCGAAAAAAATTGTTGAAAATCAACACAATCAGATATGTTAACAGATCTGTAACAAAAAAAAAACAAAAAAAAGATAAACATTTCTGACTGTTAGCTCAAATATTACTACAGGAATAACATCTGGGATTTTTTTTTGGTAGTAATCAGCTCTGTTTTTGAATGGTCGTATTTTTGATTTTTCGCCCCCACGTTCTCTCTTTTCCATGCATTTATATGGGGAACGTCACCGAATTATAGCCCCGATCAACAGAAGTTTGGACTGGTTACAACTTTGGAAGTGAAGCACAAGCGCATTTTTAGGCTTGCCTCTTCGCCTGGCACTAGCCATAGTGTGCTTATCATAATTTAGTACAGTTCTGTGTGTTTTTTATTTGAAATTCGAATATGTTTGATGAAGGTTCTAGAGTCTTTCGAGAGCTCGGATAGAGCTCACAGACTTATTCGTATTGTTTCTTTCAACAAAGCACATTTCCATGAGGTTGACCTCGCTTGGCAGTAAGTGGATTAATGTCACAGATGTTCGCAGACCTGCTATTTTTGTGATATGAGTAGTAAATTATTTGCTTTTCAGATCTGAGATCTCATTTATCAACTCTCCTGCTTTATATTTCCACTTTATCTTTGGAAACTTCCACGTGCTGTTATGTAAGATTTTCCTGTTTGTTTTTTCTGTTGTCCTAGCCGCTCGTGTTTTTGTGCACATATTGTATTTGCGAAAAAATTCATATGGGTGCAAAGAAAGATTTAGATTAACAGCTCGCTGTTTCTGGACGTCCACTACTTCCTCATTTTCAAACATTTGTTAGAGCTTCGAAATGGCTTACAAAAAAGCTAAGTCTTCGAAACGCGCGCAGGTGCACTCAGGTCAAAAAATAAGAAAAGAGGTGCCCTTTTCAAAAGTAGTCGCCGACTGCAGTGGCTCAGGGGGGGGGGGGGAGGAATGAATCAGAGACGGCAAAGGATGAATAAGCAAGTGGGGCTGACCAGACTTTACACTATGCGCGGTTTCTAGAGGAAACCTAGTAACCATCTGGTCATCTTCAGATCTTTGGAATTTGACGTGGAGGAAAATGAAATTGGGAAACAAAAAAACGAGTCTTTGGGTTCTGAATGTGCGTTCATACCTTATCAACTTAGCACCTGAATGATTGGTAAATCATTACTTAGTGTTTGTGAAACGAGTGTATGCAAGTTTGGAGCTTGTTCATGTGAAGGGTTTCTACCGTGCAATCGCCAGATTTGACACGTCCGCAGCCATGTTTTACAGAGTCATTTACTTGTTATCTCCTTTAAAGCAAGCATGGTTCATCGCGCCAGATGGGTTGGTCATCTTCAGAGCCAGGCACTTCACAACTAATTCTTGGACTGTCGCAGGTTCCTAGCCACCAAAAGGTTGTTTTAAACTTAACATTCAATAGAAGCAAAAGGACGCCAGTCAATTCGGCACTTCCCTTGCAACATCTATTCAATAGCACCTGGATTGCAAAAGCCACCTAAGACGCATCGCACACATGTTTGTCGCGCGAAATTGGAAGCAAGAAATTTTTTACCCCCCCCCCCCCTTCCTCCGAGACTCTTTGCCATTGTTGTACTAAACGATTGATTCAATCCACAAAAAATGCTTGGATCGGTGCTAAGCGCCGAGCGTTCTAGAATTGGAAGTTTGTTTGACAACATCGAGACTTGTCTCTTAGTTGAAACCGCGAATGTAGCCGAGTATTAGGTGAATGCAGCGGAAGACTTCGAGGATTATTATTGCCCCAGTGCATTGTTCGAAAAGGAAAGTGGGGTCCGTCATGCTTTAGCAAAAGGATCAGCTTGCTCGCTTACAGGTTTATCTCTTGCAATGAAGACAAAGGGTTTGAGTTTCAACTTTATGCACTTAGGGCCGCATGCACTAACATGGCCGCGGGGAGGGGATCGCAGCTTGAAAGAAAGCTTTATATTTCGAAACTCCAGATGCTTGGATTTCACGTTGTGTACCTATGCGTAAGTAATCCTACTATCCTTCACTATGAACATGTTGAACAGGAGCGAGAAGCTGTACAAACCGCATTTTCCAGCTTTTCTATGATCCCTGATGATCCCCGGCGCTTTTCTTTAAAGTCATTTTTCTTTCTCCGAAGTTAACGAAAAACTTCCAAAGTTGTGCAGGTTATCTAACCCAACGGTGCTAAGCATGTTGCTGATAAGAACAAATGATTTTTTGGAGTCATGAAATTTTCGATGATCCACAGGTCGAAATTTGGGGTATACCGAAAAGTCAATTTTTCAAAAATTCATTTGTTCTCATCAGCAACATGCTTAGCACTGTTGTGTTAGATGTTTAGTACAACTTTGGAAGGTTTTCGTTAACTTCGGAGAAAATAAAAAGGCTTTGAAGAATAGATGTTCGTCCCCCAGGGATCATCAGGGGATCCTACAAAAAGCTGGGAAATGCGGCTTGTACAGCTTCTCGCTTCTGCTCAATATGTTCATAGTGAAGGATGGTGGGAGTACTTACGGATAGGTAGACAGCGTGAAATCCAGATATCCGGAGCTTCAGGATATGAAGCCTTCTTCTGAAGCTGCGATCCCCTCCCCAGCGAAAATGTTAGTGCATGCGGCCCTTAGACATCTACATCAAACGATGGTGGAGTCAGCGGATCTTTTTCCACCACAAGCTTTGTCATGATAATCTCAAAAGACTCCTCGTGATCAAGCAGGACCCACCGTTCAAGCAAAGGGGATCGAAAAATAACTTAAACTAATTATATTACATATTACTGGAACTGAACCTTAACGAGCTCCACGCCGGCCACACGCTGGAAAAATATAAGGTAAATTCTACAAGTTCACGCGATAGAATGACTAACCTTCCCGCGTAATTATCAATCGGAGTAGACTAAGCTTGAAAGAAGCTTAGATTTGTCTCGTAACGAAAAAACTGAATACGATTTCACAAATCCACGCTACAGAATGCTTTGAAACGTTTAACAACGAACAATACGCTGAGCGAGATATATTTACTCCATTAAATAAAAATTCTACCACAAGATTGCGATCAATGGCAGTGAAGTGAAACTGGAGCTACTTGGATTTCAAGATAAGAATAAATAACTATAGCAGGGAATCCAGAGGGAGTATAGCGAAGAATACTGAGCACAAATTGAGATTGAGAGATCGTGATCAATTTTTGTTCCTGTAAACTGGTAGCGTCTCCCTCTCACAACAAAAGTGCTACACTTTGACTTCATCGCTTTCAAAAGCTCTGGCATCAAAACCGCGATGGAGGATAAGTACGATAGAAAATTAGAAAACAAAATGTTCGTCTTGGAATCAATTCATACTAACGAAGCGATGCGAAGCTATCACAATCGCAGATACGCGATCCTTATGCAAATCAAGTGAAAGTTTGTTCAATTTGAAGCGCCAAACCTATAGGCAAACCTGCTCACTCCTTCAGAATGCAAGATAACGCAACTGGCTCTCGCCTTCTTTGAATGGCATCACGATCACTTACGATTTTTTCATTTGCAGCAACTGTGCCGTATGCAACCACGGTTGCTTTCACACGCAACCGAACTGCTAGTAACTCATTATGATTGGGACCCATATGATTCCATGTTATGTCAAAAACCCTAAAAACAGCCCTTCGTATTCTCTCGTTAGTCTTCCTAAAAACTTTTATTTCTCGACAAATTTCGCTTCACATCACTCTCGCTTCACCATTATGCTCAAGAAAATGTCTAAACAAATTTTTCACAATATGTCTTCTTTCGCATATGGATAGCAATAAATTTTTTGTATCATGCCGCTAACTAAGAAGACACAGAGGTAAGAGCATTACCGAAAAAGCGATAAATGCAAATTCTATGTGTGTGAGTGCATTGTATGAGCGAAGAAAAATGGCAAACTTTAAAGGGAAAAATGTTTTTGGATTCATGGCTGAATGCACACATCGGAATGGACGCTGATATATGTATGGAAAGTCGTTCTTCCGTCTCTAAAATTGTATGGAAAAAAGCACCGAAAAAAATGCATGCAAGACGAGTTGGAGAAAGAAGGAATTATCAGAAAAAGGCAACCTCAGCGACAACTACGCACAAGTAGCTTAGTGCAAAAAACGAGATGTTTAGTTGCAGTGTACTAGAAATTGTCCGTTGAGTATTAGAGAAGCAGGAAAAAGAAAGTGGCTGGAAGAAGCGGAATTAAAGAACATGGAATGAGCTATGAAAAAATGGTTAAATGTTCGTGCGAGACGCGATCAAAACTTTAGCTGAATTTTTACTCCAGTAGGTACCACGCAAAAAAACATATTCTCATCCGTTCTGTGGTCGAGAAGAGTAGAGTGAATACTCCCAAATACGAGTTTATCTGTCTACTCTACTATCGACTATAGAAAGAATCAAAGAATCGCGCACTTTTAATCAAGGAAACATCTTTATCAAACGTGATATAAATGCCGTGCCTCCACGACTTCTCTACACAAGTAACTGTTCCTATAACGCATTGCAAATTTTTCTCAAATTTTAACAAATGAGCAAAATCCCTCTTATACTCCAAACCTACGTGTAAAGTGTTGCCATTTCTTTTGCACCTTTTGCATGGTGCGATAATCTTTTCACAGTAAGAACTTACCTACAGAGGTGACGCATGCTCGCACTCCACTTTCTCCGCCCCTCAAGCCACTACAAGAATGTGCGATTTCTTTAACAGCTGTCCCATTGTAATTGCAAAAATGTAACAGAATCCATTTTACAACTCCATTCCCTTCAACGGAACACCTTTCCTGTCACACCCTAAGTCACAGACAATATTACTTCTTCAGCCATTGTTCGGCTGTCTTACAGTATTTTTCGCGTGAAATATATTGTGTGTGGTGTAAGTGCAGAACGCAAAACGCGGCGTGCTATGGCGTACTGCCGCGTGCTTCCTGCGGCTAGTATGAAGAAGCCTTTACAAGGTCGTGGTGGCCCTGAAAATGACTTCTCGTAACGAAAAATGAACACGAGTGGAAAACTTACATTTATTGAAGTTCCACATAAGGGAGCGAGATTTTTCTTCGGGATGTGTGTTCCATTTTATTATGCTCTAGTGAGTTTTTTTTCGTGGAGGATGTACACAATTATCACACAGATAATTCTGTTCTCCAAGTATTTTTCTTCGTTTTGCAGCTGTAGATTGGCGATCTCCTCTTTAGCGTAACTATGTACATCAAACAGGTGCGGATAAATTCCTAGGTGCTTGATACACTCCAAACAGACTCCACTGTGGCAGAATATCATTTTCGAAATCCGCCAGCGTCAATAGACTTCTTAAGATTTGCTACACTGCTTTCGCCGGCAATATTTTTGCTTGGATCCAGCATTTGCAGGTAAACATCAAGCTATGGTCACATTAGAAATCAAAAATATGCATTACCTTTTAAAGGTGCAAAAGGTTATCTAGGTTAAAGGCTAGTAAGCAAATGCAATGGCGACAATTGAATACGAATGAAAAATATGCAATAGCCTATCGAGTGCCGTTGTCGGTTACTGTCAGCTTCATTCGCGCGAAAGGCAAGCAAGGCGAGACAGCGATCTGGAAATAAGAATAGCTATTTATACCACAATCGGATGATTTATCAAACTGTTTGTTGGAGTAAATGGATCTCAAAAGAAAGGTAAGACGAAAACACTCCTTCAGCCATCGTTCGGCATGATGCGCGCTATATTTGGAAAAAAAGGCGTGAAGTATGTAGCAAGCATTCTGCACTTACACCGAGCACAATATATTTCACTGTAAAATACTGTAAAACAGCCGAACGATGGCTGAACAAGTAATATTGTGAGTTACAGTAACGCAAGTAACGGAAATCTTTTCACTTTCCCAAATCCTCTTCAAATATGTGCTTCCGCCTTTTTTCCAAAGGTTGCAAAAGCTCGTCGACACATCTGAAGTTCTCCAAGTGATATATGATGGCTATATCAACATTCGCTAAGAAAATGACAAGACTCTCTCAAATAACATCTCCCTTTTCACAACACAAATCCTTGTCAACAGATTCCTCCTAATAGAGGAAACTTTTAACACACCAGCCTTCCATCAAGCGCAACCTCCATATATCAAGAATTTCCAGCCAAAAGTATTGTAGTTTCTGACATACTTCATTTACAATAGTATCCAATGTCCCCACCATCAAAGTGTTCCCGCTGAGTGTCGAACTTTCTGTCCTACCTTTTAGATTTTTTCAATGTGCTCAGCAAATCATTTCTATACCCAGATTACCTACTAAAAGTGTTGGGAGTCACATCCGTTTTCCCTATGCAAATTTTCAAACCTACAAGGATCAGAATCGTCCTTGGAAAGAACTAAAGGTTTTTAACACAGCAATGCAACTCCCCCCCCCCCACCCTTTTTATCAATAGTGTGTATTTTTTTCAAACCCCTGAACTTCTCTTTCGGAACTATCGCGATGGCTGTCACGTTGCAAAGAGTTCCAAATAGTGACACTTTCTTCCACTCTTGGCATTTTTAACAGCATAGGGGAAACTCCTACAAACCCAGACGTGTCCTCGCGACCGTACCCTCTTAACAGTAGTGAAGGCACTGGAAGCATTCTTTGTTCTTACGCGATTTAAAATGAAAAGCAAGATATTAAACTCTTATCCGTAAGCAGCTAATCAAAACCAAACGAGGTCGTTCAAAACAGCTGCATATTGCAATATTGGTAATACACCGCCAAAGCTGCTTTTGTACATTAAGCGAGTGAGAAGAAGTGTTTGGCGGCCAGTAGCGGACTTCATTGTGCTAATTCCTTTCAGGCCCTCGAAGACAGCGTGCGGCCGAAACGTAAGGCGATGAAGATACTACCATAAAAAACCTGTATAGCAAAGAAAGATTACTGAACTTATGTAAAACATGCTGAGGTTCCAAGAAAGGACAAAAGAAAAAATAATTTTACACCCCATTAGCAATGATGGGAATCTCTTTCTATCCCCTTAAAATATCTTGAGAAATAACACGAAACTTTCTATCTATCCTCCCCTCTCATCCTATGGTGGAAACATCTTATCCGCCACGAGCTTTCCTAATATAAATAGCACAAATTAAAAGGAAAATTTCTGAACATGATGATGTATAATAATTCCATACGAGATACGATGCACCGGTGGATTGTATGGACTCCTTCATACTACGCCGCAGGACGCGGCGTGCTGCGGCTTGCGCCGCTGAAGTCGCAGTAAAAATATACGCTCACGGCAGCACAGCTTCACCGGTTTTGGATGTACATCTTGCTGCACCTTCGTGTTCTCCGAGTTCCTTCACAGCGAGCAAGCTTATATTCTCACTGCGATTGCAACGGCGCACGCCGTAGGACGCGGCGTGCTGCCGCTTTCCGAAGATCTGCTTTTCGCAATTCATGAAACGTCACCGATTATTATGAAACATCATTGATTACATGTCTGTAGACAATCGAAATCTAGCAAAAAAACAAACCCACCGGTGGGTATTAACCTTGACGCTTCAAGATAAATAATCTCTGGTACCAAATGACACAAATTGAAAAAATGGCTTAGTTGTGAGTTTTTTATCCTTGCTGAGCAGGATTTTCTTCTCAACCCACTACTTGTAAAAAATGGCGCGTAATTCACATCTATGGACTTTCTCACAAATGTAGTTGTTATAAACACTTGAGACCCTGGGTTGTGCCGCTTTCTCCGAAACCTTTGAGTTTATCGATCACAAATAACGCGAATAACTCACATCTTATTTTATCGCGAAATTGCTTCATTTTTATCCCTCTTTGGACAGTGCACCATCTCCTTCTAGATCTGACAACTTCTTTTACAACTACTGTTAATAGTTAAGTTATAAGTTGTAAAATAAGTTATGATATCTGAGGGAGACAGTGATTATCCTATGACTATCACCTCTCCCTCTTTTGAAAATTTTGTATCAGGACGCGATTATGAGACCCTTAAGATTTCACTGTGTGAATTTCTTTCAAAATAGATAAGTTACCTACAGAAAGTAACGCGAAACTCCTTGTACGCACAGCAGTTCCTCCGTTAGAAGTAGCGCTGACCTCTTATATGCGAAGCACCCAAAGCACGGATTTTTATTCTGTCAAGGATTGATTCAAAACTCTTCCTATTTCTAAAATTCTCATTTTGAAAAGGCGATATGTACCCCAAGCAGAATTCCGTACACTGGTCAATAGGTTTTCTTCATACGAAGCCGCAGGATGCGGCGTGCTGCGGCGCACCGCAAGACGCAGCAGCCTCCGCAGCACGCCGCATCCTGCGCCGGTTATGGATGTATATCTATACTGCTGTTTGTTGCGCGTTCGTGTTCTCCAAGAGTGTTTTTTGACAGAGAGCGAGCTTAGATCTTCACTACGACGCAGCGGCGTGGCAGCGTGCTGCGGCAGACTGCTGCGTCCTACGGCGTAGTCTGAAAGAATCCTTAGGCACTGTCTACACTATTTCAGTCAAAGTCCACGGCGAGTTCTCGCCAATCAACTTTTAAATCAATCTACGAGACATACTATGTTGTTCCGAAAGTTCTGTCCGATTTGCAGATTTTCTCTTTGAAAATGTTATAACTCTCTTCAGAGTCAACATTTTTGCACAAATTAAATTCTTTGGATTAAGCGATGTTACATCTATCACAAGCACGGTATGCCATGTAAAGAACGCAAGCGAGAAGAGAAAATTTGGAGAATTTTGTAGATTCCTGCGAAACCATCCACTTTGACGTGCAAATGCTACTATATAAGGATACGCGGACATATTTGGCTACCACCATTAAGCATATATTTCAGAGAATCTTTCATGGCTAAATTCGAGCTATCTCTGCAGCACGGAATTTTTACGAGCAAGTCAAAAGAATCCATTAATTGAGCCCTCTTCCGCGCGCAAATAGGTCGACCTTCAAATATTTGATTTTTTCTTGCTGTCGTCAACGAAGAAAGCTATTGGCCGATGGTGTCCGCTCGCACTCGCTTTATTCTATCGCATTATTGAGTGTACCACCATTCGCTATACGTAGATTGTTTTTACTGTTTGAATAAATGAGTTTGTCTCCCACATCTAAGAAAAATTGAAAAAGTCAGACGTTCGCTTTGTTGGAGGTAAAGCATGCGTATTAGCTTATTGCGCCTAATCCATTGTAAAATATCACACATTCAATTTTACAAGTACTGCGAGAATTTTCTTACAAAAACTTCTTCTTGATCTTGACTGCATTTTGGTAGTTTGGCTTCGGAGCCTGCAACTTTGCCACAGAGAAGATTTTTTGTCAAGCTTCATTAAGCACTAGAAAGAGCAAGAAAATTGCTTTTAGACGATGCTCATATTTTTGCAGCAAGTATAAAACTCCAAGAAATTAGCGGCGTTAAGACAAGGCAATTGGAAATCGGACAGAACTTTCGGAGCAACATAGTACCACAGTACCCCTTTACATGAACCCTTTATTTGAGACAGCGCATGCCCAGAACAACGCAGCAGATCACTAAAACAAAAGCGAGAACTAAGCCGAGAACCCATCACTGTCAAATACCCCAGACGGAGGTTCTCCCTAACTTGGTTTACAAGGGAAGCGTTTATAGTCGAAATGGCTTTTTCAGATGTGACCCATACTGCTTTTGAGAGTATTGCACAATAATTCCAAATCGCCCAAACCATGAGTTGAGCACGATGACCCTTTGGATACGTAGCGGCCGACCTCATCTGCTCCAGAACCTATCGTGCAAGTATGCTGTCATTTTAGTGGTTGTGGTCTGCTCAACTGCGAAAGATCTCTTATTAATCAGCAAGATGTCGCGTGTCTCCGAAAATCCCTGCAAGCCTTCATAGTTTCTGTCAAAGTGTGGCTTTCTGCATCTTGATGCTGCGAAACTCCCAGCGCTTTCTGACAATCCCCTAACCGGAGCTCTAGAATATTCAACTCCTCAGCAATTTTTCTGAAGCTTTTCTTCGAATTGCGACATATCTTTTCTCTGGTTATCTTGATATGTTTGGAAGAAATTGCAGTCTTTGGTTTCTAACTTCTTCCGTCTTGTGTCCTATCTAACAAAAGCATGGGTAGCTATGGAATCAAAACAACCTGATGAATCTACATGCAAGAAAAACCAGGTGAAAAGGCAGAAATATGTGATTCACTGCAAAGTTAGGCTTCTAGAATTTTCCAAGCACATTCAATTGCATATCGTTTGCATAGAGACCTCGACCATAAAACGTCAGCACGTGAATCCCAGCGGCAACAATGTCGAAGCACGACTCTACTTTCAGCAAAGAACCAGACAGAAGGCAGAAGTGAGAAGCTATGAATAGTGCTCATCCTGCACTCACCTGTGACTGATATCGTTTTTCGGAGGTTGAGTTTGACGAATTCCGATAGATTCTCAACTAAGAAATGTTTTGCCGACCTAATGATAAAAGCATTTTGCATCAGCCGTATCAATATGTGGCGGAACTGCAGGTATCAGGGAGGCAAGGTTTATTGCGCGCGAGCAGTTGACTGTTGCACGCTGAGGGTTTAGCCAGACTTCGCGGGGAAGCGGCGTACGCAGCGTACGCTCGGTATATTTCATCATAGGAGCACACGCGGCGTACGCTGCGTACGTCGCGTACGCCGCGCAGTCTGGCCCAACCCTGATCTGCAACTCAAAAAGATGATTACAAAAAACGTAAAGCCGACACGCAAGCAGAACAACTAATGCAAGGATTCAATTGTTCAACCGATATTTGAGAAAAGCATCAGGTATGCAAGAAGACACAGTTAGTAATTTTTCGGTAACTGAGCTGACTTACCCATCATTATTCTGCATGGATTTTGCACTTTTTTGTTGAAACAATAGTGCAAAAGTTGTAGAATTTGCAAGCGAGTTCGCATTCCATAAGCGGCAAAGACTAAAATAATGTTACAGGTTACATCGTGTCCCAAATAATTTCCTTCAAATACTTTCTTTGATATAACAGAAGTTAATATCATCATAAAGGTAACGATTATCATTTCTAGAAATGTTATCCTTGATATCCTGGAATATCTGCAAGCAGACCAAACTGCACGAGTTTTTGGGGATGAGACATATGGGAAACTTCAGTCAGATGCTTGCGTAGAACTTCACGTCAAGCTCCCATTGTAGGCTCTACAATTGCAACGACAACGAAGAATTATGATTACCTCGTTACAAAAGGGATCAGTCGAAGATTGCTGTCCCTCATGTAAATGACCGCAAGCCGTTAATGGGACAACAGTGAGAACAGACGCCGCACTTTCCTTTCACGTTAATAACGCATGAGAGCAGACAGAAACTGAATAAAGTTGACTTGAGTTACCGTAATGTTCAAAACATATTGACTTAGACCTGTTAAGGCAGCGGCGAAGCTTCGAGCTAAGCTTAGCCGGAGTACCTGATGCTGATCCTGACAATTCACGTGAGAGAACGCAAGAACGGCGAAAGCCAGTACCTTATGAGGCCTTTCATTTTGTATTTGGACGAGTGGAACAGTTCCCGCCAAGTATGAGGACGAGAGTCGTACAGGGGTTCTTATCGTATGATCTTGCGGCATGCCGCAGCCGGTGGGAGGAGAATTGAGCAGAAAAAGCTTGCCACTATTAAATTTAGTCACACAGTAAGCGGAGCGGTCAGGAAGTAGATCGGCGCGAATTTTTCGCAGAGCGACGCCGCAACGCACTTCAACTAATACAACAGCAGCATCCCAGGTGCAGTGTCACTTATGGCATCGGGTCATGTATTTGCCTCCTCCCCTAATTCCATGTTTTTTCCGCCGGAATCTCTGATAGTGGGGGGGGGGGTACTATGGGTCCCAGCTCATCCAAGCCCCTTACTGTTTATACACCAAATTCGGAGTATCATCGTTATGCGCGCTGCTAACGAGGCATTTGATCACTACTAATTGTTGAGAAATTTGGATGATCAAAGGTAGCGCGCAGCAAGGTATGTTTCTGCATATCAGTCTTCAGCAATTTGTGGGGCGAGGGGAGTACGCAGCTTATGTGTACGATCGGCTCCAAAATTCGTGTGGTGGCGGGTTGCAAACTTTCCCTAATTCTGAGGATAAACTTGTTAAGTTATAGCATTATTTCTCCCCATTATAGCATTGTTTGTCGCAGTCTCGCTAAGCAAAAACCGCCACGTTAAGCTGACATAACTCCATCTTTACATGAAAAAAGCCTTTGTTACGTGCAATTACGATAGTTCCTTGGATTTCTTTCCCAAAACGACGTTCAGCTTGACATAAGCTACTCTCGTGCCGGGCCCAATAATGTGAGTTTTCTATATCCGCACACACGTCAGCAGCTCTTCCTTCCTCTTGTCACCAAACATGTACATAAAATCTACACCAAAATACCATAGAATACTGTACCTAAAATGCTGTGTCTACCTGAAATATCAGAAAAGATATCCGTCAGGCAGAAAACAATCCTTCTTGGCTCCTATAATCCTCGCACAGACATCTTAGCAAATTTCACTGTTGAGACAGACGATGTGAAAGTGGTTTTTATTTGCAGTTATACTCTACGAAAAATTGAGTATAACAAAGCTCCAAATTGGAATCAATACCTTCTTCAAGTTTTCGCTGTCTGTTGGAAGACATCTGCTTTTCTTTTTTTCTCAAGAGTCAAGATGTTGTCTTTTCACAATACTGTGTATTTTCGCCGGTAAAGAGTAAGAACAGTCTATCGTTTCTTACTTCTCCATGTTCTGCGTTTACTATTCCGGTACGGAGCGGAGTTCCGTTAGCAGCGCTCTTGTTTCATGAGGCATATAAGGATCACAGCGAAGGAACAGTCTGTGCAAATCTTCTCAGCTAACTTTTTGAAACTCCATTTCAAGGAGCATGTCGTAGCACAAGTCTTCAGCAAACTTTATTCTTTGCAAAAAAACATTCCACATATTACTTACAAGGGAATGGTCGGAAGTCGAAGTGGCCAAACCAAACAAGCTGTAGATCATTCGATGCAGTATAAAACGCTGAATTAAAATCTGTCTTCCTTATCTGCTTATCGCTTCTGTAGACGAAGCTACAAGCGGTTTTACTGTGAAAAAATCATACATAAAAACAGCGTAATTGGGCACATTGTTGCACTTTTGGCTCAGCTTCTGGATTTAAAAATCTGAATTAAGCTAGCTGCATGTTTTGGCCCAGCATCAAGGCGAACGCGGCTCTGTACGGCTAAATTTTTAATTTCACGCATAATTTCTTAGCAAAACAACGGTCTTTGATGGCTTAAAGCTTCGTTTAAAAAAAGCGATAAGCAGGTAAGGAAGACAGATCTAGAGTCAGCGCTTCATGCTGCATCTAATGGTATGCAGCTTGTCTGGATTAGCCACTTCGATTTCTGGCCATTCCCTTGTTAATTTGAAATAAACTAAAATCAGGTCGTTCCATAAGTTCGTAGCATTTTCATCCAACAAAATGACGGGATTTTACTAAAATTCGGCGGGTTATGTAAAGGCTGTATCATGCCCGATCGGTCATGGCGGTGCAAGCGATGAGGTAGGCGCACGCAGCGCAATGGCAAAGTAGCGCGGAATAGGCATAGGCCATAATGTTGTTCGCAAATATGCAAATTACCGATTGTGTTCTATGTCGTTGAGCTACATAGTTTTAAGTGTCCTTTATCCTGCATGTCTGGGCATCCTTCCTGGTCCGTACTTCCATGCCCGCGTATCTTACTAATGCGAGTTGAACTTAAAGTTTCTTCCTAAGGATCCCTTTTATGGATAGAATGGTGAATGTCATGATTGCTCGTTATGCAGATTTCCAATATACTTCAATGTTTTGCCTTACTGATATTTTGTTAATAACTATCGAATCTAGGCGCTTCATCTAAGATTGCTGTTTTCAGACGCTTCACGTAATCATTTTATACAATTCTTCTCAAAACAGGTTGGAATATTGTTCAAACCGCTTTCTCATAGCTGATCCTGAGTTTTTTCACATGTTTGCAATGGCTCTGTGCAAAGCAAGAAGAATTTATTGGCTTTTTCGCTTACGTTATGACGCGAAAAATTTAAGCCAGTCTCCGTGCGGTATTTGTAGTTTATTTTTGCTTTGGACCCTGAAATGCACCAATTGGCCTCGACTGTGCATCAGCTTTCGCGCTCGGGTTCACATTTCTATGCGCGCAGCCTCATCACTGGCACCGATGGTGGTTGGTATTGGTACAGCCTATATGCGCCCTTGATGCGCATAACCACGTCATTGCTGTCAGATTTTCAACTCCGTTCTTCCGAAACTCAGCGGGTCTGATCCCAAGAAAGTTATCTAACCTCTTTGACCAGCGCTTAAAGGCAGTGGCTCGGCAAGTCCTCGACCTGAGGTTTTTTCGCTTACCTGGGGTATTTCGAAGCGCTGATTCCGAAAATACACATTGCAGAGCGCGAAAACGGCGAAAACTAGCATTTTCCGAGGCTTTCATTTTGAATTTGGACGAGTCTAACGCTTCACATTATGGTTAGAGACGTAGAGTCGTTGCGGGAAAATCATGGTTACAGCATTGCGGCATGTCGCCTCTGACGGTCGGAGGGGAATCTCAAGCTCGTCCCAGTGCGTGTAAGAATGGCTTGCGCGCACTGGTTTAGGGGCACTTTTCTAGGCGGGGGCAGCTTGCTGTGCGTTCGGACCTGCTCTGTTCTCATGTTTGGGATGCAGGCAACCTTCCGTATCAGAATTTTGGTATGTTTGGTTTTGCCGAGCCAATGCCTTTAAGATCGTCTTTAGAATTGAAACAAACGTCATGTGATTTGCAAGACAGCCGCACTGACGATCATATAGTGGGGCGAAGTAAGGTGTACAGTGGACATTAATACCTCCCAGTAAAGTCTTGCAGAACACTTTGACGCTTTCCCTTATAGAGCCATATTTTGTCATGCAGAATTTCACTCAACGAGCATCATATAAGGCCTCTTCTGCAATAGGTATTCTTCTGGAAGGCGCAACTGGATTCTGTAACGGTTGACTACATTGTTCTTTTCCAGCAATTCTCAGTGCGAAACTTCCTGCCCGTCTATGAAAAGTTTTGATGAAGACATTCTATGCCACGCTTTTTCTAATGGAGCAGTTCAATTTCCTTTTGTCTGATATCAACGAACAAACGCCGTTTTCCATAATCGGCAAGAAATCTAAAGGAGTTTGCTTCCACCAGAAAGCTTGAGCAGCTGTCATGCTCTTTTTGACCTTTGAGAATCCTTTCCTCGCAAGCTGAAAAACAGAGGCGAACCGTATTTGTATCGAGATAATCAAGTCTATTATAAATGATATGATCAACTCTTCTCAGTGAACGCATCTTCCACAAAACAGCAGCCTCTGTTTGGATAGCTCGACCTGAAGTACTTCCAATTCGAATTTTAACGCGCTTTTTGTTTCATTGGGCTCATCAGGCCTATAAACCATTATTTCGATGAAATCAGGTTCTTTTGTGGTTTCTTTGATTATTTATTAGATTGAAACACATCAATATAGTTTTCCAAACATCTTTCATCGAAAAGATTGTTACAAAGAAGGGAACATAATACAGAAAGTTTGGTATACCTTTTGCCCTTTCTTTGAAGTTTCTTCTTACATATGCTTACATTTTAATAGAAGTAAGTTCGTTTAGAAGTATCGGGCCTTGAGAGACAAAAGATCCAGTTTCAGGATTTTTTCATCAAAAAATTCAGCACCAAAATTTTCGTATTTTGTCTTTGATACCTTTATAAGCGTGCAAAATTTTTGAAAGCGAATGCAATGAAGGTCAGAGGGTTGTGCTACAAGTATGAGTTAAATAAGGCTTTCAAAATTTTCAAAATGAAAAATCTTAACACAAACTTGTGCCGCGATTGTCGGCTGCAATTTAGCATGCGAAAAATTTTTGTTCGCAAGCTAGTGAAGAATTTTTGTTGTATAAAGGTAAACTAGGAACTATTCGTAGTAAAAAAAACCGACAGCTGTTTCCGTTTCCGGCGTTGAAAGAGGTAGACACCCTTCCGCCTCTTCAAGGAAGCTGGGAAATGTTCACTCCCAAAATTTTTGGAATGTCTTGGTGTAAAAAGCACTTTCTATGTTCATTCAGTGATTTCGAGGTTCAGAGGAGTTAGGATTTGCAGTTGAAGTACTTGAGAAACAGAAATTTTTCAAGCATCTTGTATAAAAAACATGGATAACTGGTCAAAGCGAAAGAAAATATTACTAAAAGGGTGTCCCAAAAGTAAACCGTATTTCTACAAAAATCAAATTGTACTTGTTTTCTTGGCAGACTTGGGGCACCATCCGATAGAGCGAACAAGCTCTACAAAATGACCACCAAAGAACCGTCGAAGTCGCAATCGAGGTAAATTTGGATCCAAAATCAAAAATTTCAGCTACCTTAAAAATCGGATCTGCTTCCAGAAAATTCCTATGACTTCCAACTTGGTCCTTATACAGTAGACAAGTAGTACCGAAAAATGTTTTTGGTTGTTGTTTTCCGGAGCTCAAATTTGAGAAACAAAGATGGTCCCAAAATGCCAAAATGCCACTTTTTTCGGGTTCTTGTAAAACTTGGTATATCTCCCTTATAAGAGCACATACAGCGGTAAAGTTTGCAGATTATACTTAGAAAGGTTTGTAGTATACAATGACATATGTGGGAGGAGTTGGGGCGGAGTTTGCCTTTTCAGACTACCTCTTTTTTCTCGCTTTCTAAGTTTGAAGAAAAAAAGCATATACTGTATAATGATCAAGTTTGAGTTCCGTACGATTATTCTTCGCAAAAATCCAATTTTCAGGTAATATTTTTTTTCGATTTTAGCTCCAAACTTTACTTGGATTACGATATGGACGGATCTTTTGCGGTTATTTTGTAAAGCTTGCTCCGCTCCATCGAATGGTACCCCAAGATTGCCAGGAAAACCAAAACAGTATGATTTACTTACAAGGAAACGATACTCAATGTCCGTAACCTTTTGAGACGAGATGCACACCGTTACACTCGTCTTCGAACGCTGATTCCGAATCTTACTTCCGTTTCTGCTAATCGTTTCTCTGAAAGAAGTTATAGCGAATTTTGAGCCAAGTTTGGCCGCCCAAAGGAATTGTGGTCATTGGAACGGCCTCTACTGCGGCCACGTTCTGGTCTAGTAAATAGTGCGATAGCCTCATAAGTCAACGCAGGTGTATGTTCAAATCCTTTTGTGTTTTTACCTTTGCACTGCCTTACTTGTTCAAGAAAATTCACTCGACTTATAATCACTGGATACATTGCAGCGCAAACACCAATCATTCATTCCAAATTTTCTTCGGAAGAGTAAGGGCGTTCACTCAGCTTGAGGATGCGAAAGAAGGTTAACTGAGGCAAGGCAAAACTGAGGAATACAAAGGGACTCGAACCTACACCTGCATCGACTCATGAGGCTACGTACTAACCACTAGACCACAGCGTAACGCTGTCGCTTGCGCTCCGACCATATATCACTAGGCAGCCAAACTCCGCGCGATCCATCATAACATCTTTGAAGCGATTAGCAGAAACGGAAGTCAGATTCGGAATCAGCGTTCGAAGACGAGTGTAATGGTATACATGTCATCTGAAAAAGCCACGGACACCGAGTATCGTTCCCTTGTTAGAATACTTTTTACTTTTGGGACAACCTAATAGGTTGTAAAGAAAGTTTCCGGGCACTTTTGGATTCATTTTCTGACGCCTTTTCTTGGCGCTCGGTCGGACTTTGACACAAAGTTTTTATACTTTTTTGTAGAGGAAAGCGCAAACTTTTCAGAATCGCTTCCGATTTCTATGAATATCAAACCATTTTTGATCTGCACATCAAAAAAGAAAATCTTTCCGACCATGAAAATTTCACAATTTTCCTTCCTCCTGCCATTTTTCTGTGCAGTGCAAAGAATTTGGTCTAGATCATAGGTGATCTAAATGGGGAGTCTTTAATTTCTGACCCACAGCTGCGTTAGCGTTTCGCGATTTGCACTCAAAAATTACGAGCTGACAAACTTGCTCTGACCACAGCTCTTTTCGCATGTGACGTCGTTTCTGCGAAAATCGCCTGGCCTGGGTGATGTCCAAAAAATGTGCAAATATTACTCCATTAATGTTTTCAGCAATCAAAGATATGGTCGGTTCTCTGCAGAACTAGAAGACTTCAAAGTCACTTACTCGAAAATTGATACATTTTTGGGGCAAAAAATGGTCGATTTTTCAATCTCTCTAGGAATTTTTTGCAAGTGGTCCTTCAAAAACATGAACGGTCTCCGTAACAGCCTCAGAAAGCCTCTATATAACTACAGTATCTGGGCTCTCCGGGTAGCTCTGAGAATGGTCAATCTGCTTGGAGTTCAGCGATTTGAAAAAAAATTATGCAAGTGCTGTGAACTTCCTTATGACTTAATATAAGGATCCATCTTCCGTTCCTTCTACACGAACATCATTACTTATCGACGACGCACATCTTCACTAGTTTGTTTCATTATACGCTAGATGAAGCTATCTCTTCTTTCTATCTCACGAAAAATAGTGTTATGAAAGCTTTCCATTTATCGAACTCTTGATAATTTTCACATTTTTCACATTAAAATGGTTCAGAATATACTAGATCGGTGCAAAAATTTTGTCAGTTTTTTCAATCCATCGGCAAACACGCTAGAATGAAGATAAACAATCATATCAAAATGTATCCGATGCAGAATTTCTTCCTCTTTCCAGCGGCTAAACTCTCATTGTGATTCGATGAGAGAATGATGAGATATTCGCTGGAAATTGTAACCATTGGTTTTTACCAATGTCCATATTTCACTAATTTTCAAAATTTTTGTATGAGACTTTCGGAGGAGCCCTAATAACCATCAGATAGGGCAAACCTTTTGCCAACTTATGCAATTTTTTCTTCTTTTCAGCTGCTTTTTCAGATTTTTGCTAAATAATTCAAAAGCCTTGTGTTTTGGAAAATCGCATAACCTGTTATTGCACCAAACATGCAAAACCTGCAGAATACTGAGGTTTCAATACTCGATTATTACTACCGCTATCATTACAAAGTAAATGAGCGAAGTTCGCTCCAAATTATGAAGATTTGAAACATAGGTTACGTCAGTGCGCACTCCTAAAATTGAGAAATACTGCGGTTTTACCCCACAAATTTCGCCTGTCTCAGCAAAAAAAACAAGTGTTAGAAGGAGGAGAAAAAGTTGCATCGAATGATGACTGAAGTGTTTAACACTTTATGTTCTACGGGGTTAAAATAGGCTGAATGTAAAATTTTTGGTTACTTCAAAAAATGAATAGTAGAAATTCTGAAAGACAAGGCGTCGACCTACAAAGAATTGCTTCTATTGGCAAAAGATTTGCCCTATGTGCTGGTTATTAGGGTTCCTTCGAAAGTCTCATACAAAAATTGAAAATTAGTGAAAGTTGAACATGGTAAAAACGAATGGTTGCAATTTCCAGCGAATATCTCATCAATCTCTCATCGAAACGCAATGAGAGTTTAAACACTGAAAAGAGGAACAAATTCTGCATCGGATACACTTTAAAATGTTTGTTTATCTTTGTTTTAGCGTGTTTGCCGTTGGATTGAAAAAACTGACAAAACTTTTGCACCGACCTAATATGTAAAGCAGAGTTCGAGCCAAAAAAGCAAGAGCGAATTCAATGAACTGAATCATACCGCAGGAATGATGTTCTTCGAACAAAGTGCATTTTCTCCGGTCATTTGTGTTGTAAATGTTATATGCATTAACATCCTCACCGGAAAAAAGGAACGCAACAAGAAAGCTTTATATCCTGAAGCTCCAAATCTGGATGTTACACTGTCTATCCATGCTCAATTGTTTCCAGTATCGTTCACTTTAAACATATTGAATAGTACATTGTTGCCAGGTGGCATCTTTTAGTTATTTGTAAGATCCCACGATGATCTTCGGGAGCCGATCGCCTTTTCTTTTACGTCTTCACTTCTGAAGTCAGTGAAAACATCTCAGTGTTGTACTATTTACCTACATAACTCAACAGTTCTCAACATGCTTCTGATAAGGGCAAAGGTTGCTGGAATATTGAGATTTCCGACAAATCGAAATTTCCGACGAATTTTACTTATGGTTCATCGAATTCGTTACTTCAGTACATCATTCGCTCTCAACAAAAACATTTAGCACGTTGGGTTTGGTAGTCATGACTTTGAAGGAAAGACAGTCGGCCGCTGGGCATCGGCGCAATACATACAAGAAGCTGGAAAATGCGGCCTATACAAATTATATATGCAACTAGCGGCCCTACGGGCCGCTGTAAGTGGGTCGGGGCAGATACATTAGTATTTGCTTAGTTGGGACTGCATCTAACTATAAACGGTGTTTACATCTCCTCTCTAGAAACTAAATAAGTGCAAAATCAAACTTCGCAGGTAGACACAAAAAATATCTAATCCTTCCTCTCAAATACCACCTCTCACCAGATTCCTGTTATATAATACAGCTTGATTCTTTTTTTTTGCTTAGTTAAAATCAACATAATGGCTTTCCTGAAAGACTCACCAATGCAGATGCATGCTGGGTCTTCGTTACGGGAGCAAGGGCAAAATAAAGGGCTCAAAGATGGTTGGCCGCTAAAAATTAAACAATAGCGGAAAAGTCCCAGGGTTTAAAAGCAAAAGCTGAGGTGGTTGGAGGTCCTGGACAATGTGGCGAAAATTCTTTCGAAATTGAGGTTTTCACCGTTTTTCATGGAAATTGTGGGGAAAAACAATATTTTTCAATCCAAAAATTGCTCAGTCACAAAGAAAGCCTGCCGCAGCTCAACCAGCGAGACCACAGTTCCATACTGGGTCTTCACTACGGGAGCAAAGGCATTTTCTGTGGCGAAAATTCTGTCGAAATTGAGGTTTTCACCGTTTTTCATGGAAATTGTGGGGAAAACAATATTTTTCAATCCAAAAATTGCTCAGTCACAAAGAGAGCCTGCCGCGGCTCAACCAGCGAGACCACAATTCCATTCTGGGTCTTCACTCCGGGAGCAAAGGCATTATCTGTGGCGAAAATTCTGTCGAAATTGAGGTTTTCACGGTTTTTCATGGAAATTGTGCTGGAAAACAATATTTTTCAATCCAAAAATTGCTCAGTCACAAAGAAAGCCTGCCGCAGCTCAACCAGCGAGACCACAGTTCCATTCTGGGTCTTCACTACGGGAGCAAAGGCATTTTCTGTGGCGAAACTTCTGTCGAAATTGAGGTTTTCACCGTTTTTCTTGGAAATTGTGGGGATCCGTCTGTACACCCCTGTAAAAAGAGGAAATAGGCGCAGAGGACGCCGAGCCGCGAGGAACACGCCTTTCCCTCGCACGGCCCGCCCCATTGAACTACCCTAAGTTCACGCGTATAAGGCGCGGGGGATTTTTTTTTCAAAATCGACTAGCCCAGACACGCCAAAGGACTTTACAACCAAAGGACCCTATAGCGTGCTGTCTATTGCTTGAGAGAATCGTGCGATGTAAGGATTTCTTTCCGGAATAAAGTGGAGCGGCTGAGAGGCTCGCTTGAAATTTTAAAAAAGTGCGCCTTACACGCGTGAAATTAGGGTAATTCTCCTCAGCCCTTGACGTGTTTTCACGTGGCAAACACAATGAACGCATAATGTTCAACAAGGATTGCATCAGAAGCACTCTTCCACTCTTCTCACAAAATTGTCTCAAAAATGGGGTTCTTGAGGAATTCACGCATTTTGAGTGCCTTATTTGGAATCAGCGCTATGAAGAGGCCTGGATATGGCAAGTAAATGAAAGTGGAGATTTTGCCTGGCGCGGCGAAGACGTTTTAGGCATGCAGCCCTAAATTATTGCTTTGCGATGCTGAGGATTTCGAGATGTCATATGTCGAGAGTGTTGGAAGGATTGCATATATATCCTTCACTAAATATCAGATAAAACTGCCTTCTTCTCTTTTCTGCTAAGTTCGACGACTTCGCCGAAATACGAATGTGCTAGAAGTGATGTTTCCTAATCAGTGAGTGGCTGATCCGGGGCCGTCAGTCACCGTAATTGGGTCACTCTGTCCACCTCTAAGCTAGCTGCGGTGATCGCGCGCAGACGTTTCGATCTCAATCATCATCTCATGTTGCTTCCGTGCTTGCTAGCACTTCTCGGATTCGTTTCAGCACAGCAAAGCGCAAGGGGTTAGTTATTTTGTGCTTTATTGAAAATCAGGTGACTAGGGATAGTCCGGGTCTACCATGTTTCATATCGCGCCGTTACCTGGTATTTTTCCTCAAACGTTGTGACTTAACGTGTGTTTGGTTTCCGCCGCTCCAAATTTTGAAAGAAAATCAGCATACTTTACTACCAAGTCTCTCTCTGTCGCTGCAATGCTTATTTCAAATTTTGTTGCCTGTTTATTTTCACTTTTCTTCTAGGATTGTCGTTGTTGCTTCAAAATTTCTAGACTCGCTAATCCATGGAAATGCAGCAAACACTTTACTGTTCGAATTCTGAAGAAAGAATTGTAGTGAAAGCTTGCTGGCGAAAGATTTGCCAAGTCCATAAGACTTTGAGGAAAAATTTCCAGTGTTTATTATCTTAAATTCACCGGGGACGGTTCAACTTTGCGCGATTGCACGAACATAAAAACAACAGAGTGAAGTATATTATTTGCTTTTGAAGACCCAATAGATTACTTTATGCAAAATAATGCTACTATTCCCTCTTTTAAAAAAAATTGCATGACCCAATGTTCTCGCAAGGAAGGATAGACTTACTTAGAATTCTAATAATCTCGAAAATTTATAGCCTTGATGTTTTTGGTATGTTTTGGGCTACCATTCAATTGCGCAAAGCTTCGTGGTTCCCACAAACATGATCTATTGGGTCAGAGTTCGATAAAGACATTTAGCCATGGAAAAAATAAGATGGCCCATGAATCCATGAGTCTCCCACTTTTCACGCATATAAAAAGCACACCAAACCTTTCAGTCCAAAATCAAAGAGTGATTGACATAAAATGACAAATCTCGCTCCTAGCAATTTTTGGCTCCTCCCTCATATGAAATATAGCGTTTTTTCAGTCACGGACTCGGTTTTCTTGATAAAATGCTTAAGTCAAGCCGAAGACAATTGTTGTTGCCTGAGAAGACAGATAATTCAACCTGTTCGCCATCACTCCATCACTTTCTCTCGATCCGTATCTCGAAAGTGAACGATTATTGCTTCGTTGTAGATCCGCATTGTTTCTAAGTGATAGCACTTCTGGATTTCAATCACTGATGGAAATATGGGATTGGGTTTTGGAACATGCATTTAGATTCACTCACACGAAAGTCAAATTCTGTGGCAAATATAAATGAGCCAGGATCACAGATGCAAACTACAAAAGTTCTAGAGCTATATCACGAATTAAAATTTGCCGTTTAATGGTAGAGACCAAAATATTTTCTTATTCTAGCAAAGGTAACGGCTAGTAGTTTCCAAGTTTCCTCCCTTCTTAACCCGACATTGTTAGTATGTTGTGAGTAGATTAGTAAGCCGATCGAGGATAGTATTTGATAATAAGTGGCGGCCTAACGTTTCGAGCTATTCGTCTTCTTCAGAGGCCTAAAGTGGTAGGAGATTTATGATTTCATGTCTACCCCACCACAAACCTCCTCCATCGCCGGCTAGCCTCGATGTTGTCCCAGGATGCTACAAACAAAAATTCCATAATGAAAGACGAACTAACCTCCTCCACCGTCGGCGTGCAGATGTTGAAAGCAGCCATTTTTCACTTACTGATAAATACTAACCTGGATCTGCTTATTAATCTACTCACGAAAGGTAACAACATTTTTTTTTCAAAAAAAAAAAGATTTTGTTATGAACATCTCCTTTAGAAGGCATTTTACCAGAGACTTCATCATTTCCCTTCACTGAACGGTTTTTCCACAAATTGAGTATACACTGTTATCTATCCTCATAACTTGTCAAATGCTTTCTTTTTAGTTCTTGAAGGCAGGGTGGAGTAGCTAAAAGCATAGTTCTTGCAACCTGTAGTTTGATAAATCTCGATTCTCGGATTGCTTTTTGATTTTCGATCTTGTGACACCCATCAAACTCCTTTTCTTAATATTTGCAAATCATGAGTGCAAAAAAGTTTCCCCATCAGGAGGTGTGATTCAATTTGTATAAACCTTCAGGCCAAATTTTATGCTGCTTTTTCTCTATACTCTTTTTACATGGAAACGGAAGCTGAAGAAATGCATTCTTGGGCCTTTCGCGTTACAAGCTTCTCGAAGTTCACGTTTTTAGAGTTGCGGCCATGTTTTCAACGTTATGCGAATATACGACTAGTGAATGTGAAACCATACCACAGCGAATGGAGAATGAAGAGTGAAGACAATTGCTTGTCTTTCTGCAGTGATACCGCGGTAAGGTTGAGTCGTACCTTGTCGAATTCATCGATACTACTTAGTCAGGTAGAAAATCTGTGAGAAAATAACCTTTCAAATTCGCTTGAGAAAGTAACACTCTGCAGATTCATAGAATGCATTTCTTTTAGTCTCGTTGTCGTTCAATCGTCTACGATTCGGTGCAACACATCTGCCACTTTTTCCTGGACGAAGGTGCCGATGTCACCGTCCCTGCTGCAAAGATGATCTACTTACGGGTAGTCAGCACGGATTGTTTGAGTAAGATGTTTATGCCGATTTTTTGATTCATCGACACATTTCTTCTAATACTCTCAATGAAGACGGATATGCTTTTCTGTAATGTTTCATATGCGTTCATCTGCGCTAATAGTCACATCTCCGACTGAGATCTTCAATTGAGACTACAACCTTGCGAAAACAAAGACAAATTGCTGTTTAGTGCTTTTCAATTGACTGGTTTCATTCGAATGGTTTCTCTAGGAAAGTTTAGCATGAGTTGAACTCAACTTCTTGTAAAAATGGCGCAGATAATGTCAAAAGCAGATGTTAAAAGGGGTTGCCAGCATTTTATCTTCTCTTTTTTTGGTGCATTTACTTTTGTAGAAGCTTTCTTCACAATAGCTTTCAGCTAATTTTGTATGCTTTGGAGTGTAAGAACCTTAGATGTTACAATCAATATTTAAAAAATATGGCTCTCCGATTTTTTCAACCATTCTCATTTTAGCTCGTTCACAACAGTCTAATGAAGTGAACAGCGTCCATTCACAAGAGGATCTCGCCGCTCCTTCTGCGGTTGCATTTTCATCTATGGAAGACGAACATGACCTACAATCCATGCAGTTTACGATTCCGCCAACTTCATTAGTGAAAGAAGAAATGGTACGGTTTGTTTTCATCTGAAAAGGTGCAAGTAGGTGTTCAAAGTTTGTGGGTAATGGGTGGCAGTATCAAAAAACTGCAATAGATCTAAAGCATGGCTATAAAAGGGAAGTTGAAATTTTTTATTTCGTCGGTTCCCGACAAAATTAATTTTTACTGGAAAAAAGCTCCCGCTGTAATACATGCACACTATGTAGTAGTAGGATTTGAATGTGCGTAGTAACAAGTCTATTTAATCAGCAGGAAATGTAGCGATAATGAAGCAATGATTATCTCACCTGTAAAAATTGATTTTCGAAGTTTCTCTTTTTTTTCTTCCTTAGCTCATTTTCATCTTCTTACTTTTGAGAGGAGACGGAAGAATGGTGAATTTGCAGAATACTGAATTACCGGCAACGACAGAAATGACTACTGAGGCTGTCACTCTGCCGTCAACTACAGTCGTACCAGTATCTGAGATGCCAAGCAGTCATTTGGGTAAGTATTTTCGATATTTATGGTTTGATAACCAAAAAACAAAAAGTTTTTTGAATCGTTTTCATGCGTAAATGTCTCTATCTCTGGGATTGTATGAAGAAAAAGTGGGAGCGTTGTATTATATGCAGTTCGAAAATTTATTTCTTGAAGCAATATAAGTCTAATATTCATAGCTTTCAACGAAAGGGTTTTTCGATATTCGAATTATCTACGTGGAATATAGCAAGGCTAAAATGATGCGGTTATAAAATTAGTATGCAAGAATATAAAGTAGATTGATAATCTAAACCATCTTATTCAAAATTATTTTAGTGGAAATGTGGAGACCGGTGAAACCAAAACTAGAGGAATACGCCAACAAACCGCTGAAGGAGGAATTCATGGAAAAATCGCTGGAAAAAGAGTATCTAGAAAATCCGCTGAAGGAGGAAAACATGGATGCAAACGTATTGAGAGATATCAACGCTCCGATATCAATGGATAGGAGGTAGTTGAATTCTTTCGGCTATTTGCATTATTTCGGGAAAAAATCATCACACCTTCAGATGGCAGTCATCAATGGAACAGCTTACTAAGAACACTGATGATCTTATGTTCAAGAGCGGTGGAGACGTCCTCACGGTAAGCAAAGAATGAGCTATAAATAATTGTTACCACGCTTGCAATTTATTTCAATGGGCTAGCAAAGTCGGTGGGGAGGGAAGAGTTTTTTAATTGTATGCATGAGTTACGAAATTTTGGAGGTGACTTTGATTTTTCAGTACCTCTATTGGCACGAGTTTCCAGAAATGACTTTTTGTTCTCAAAAATTATACTTCCTTCTCCTGTTCACCGCTGAATCTCTGCAGTGCTGCTGCCGCTTGAATAAGTGACTCTGAAGGGGAATAAAAAAAGTAGATCCGTTTCCTAATGGTATTTATTAACGAGACCAGCAAAATTCCCCAAGTCAGTTCCAAAACTTGACAGCAATAATAATCTGGACTAGCATTTGAGGATAATTTTACATCAAGCAGAAGCATCGTTAATTTTAGAGCACCGAAGCGATGTCATCGTCAGAGACTGCATATTCTTCAATAAGGGGAAAAGAAAATATGAGCTTGTCGAAGCGGCTGCAACAGAAGCTGGGTAAGAACTCATTATCGTTGTCATTATGTTAACTTATAATAATTATTAGAACAAATCCAGTTCTTTATCCTTCATTTACAGAACAACTGAAAGAGAAACATCCGGACAGATACGTTGATTTTCTAGCCGGTAAAAGTAGGAACTCATTCCCCATCACAAAGGACGAGACAACCACAACGTCCGAAGCTGAAGTCCTAGAAGCAAATGTCATGAATACAGCATCATTTATTACGCCGACGAAGCCCAAAAGTCCGAGAGCGGTAGGAAAACTTTCGGCGATAACTTTTTACACTAATCCGAAGCTAATCACGAGTGTTCCAGCAATTCTTTGCGAAGAGAATCAACTTTTCCGACGACTATCCCTTTGTGAGGAAGCAGAAAGAAGGAGGAGAAACGGACATCAGACGGCAAGAGCCGAGGAAACCTAAAGTAAGTAATCGTTATGATTTTCAAACATCTATAAAGCTCGGTGTTTAGCAAGTAAAGTTAAACTCTGCTCCATCCTTCATGCATAAAGCGCGCTCATTCTTGAGCAACATCTTGGGAGGAGGAAGTGGAGATGACAGTAGCAAGCAGATTGAAAGCTCTGCGGAGCTGACAGCACCGCAGAAAGGTGAGTATAGTGAGAATCAAAGAATATGTTCTCGAATAATTCGTCTTGTGGTTTGCAACAACAGTGTTACATATGAATCCGAACGTACTGAAACTTTTTTCAATCCTGTTGAAAAATCGATGCATGTATGTCATACTTGGACCAAGCTAAAAATCCGTGAAGGAAACAGAAATCATTTGTGCAAGCCTCTTTTGCTCAACATGTTTTTTACTCAACTTTCTCGTAAGTACAACATAAGTTGCGAACTGATGAACGATCTCAATCAAACCATTTTTTTTTGTTGAGACCGGATTCATTGTAATGCCTTAGGATTTTGCTCAGAAAGTTTTGCAGTTCCCGAACTATCTCGCAGTTAATAAATAACCTCATCTAGTAATTTAACACATTGACGACCGCTTGACACACATGGTGTGTCAAGCAATGACTACCGTGTGGGACCGCTTGGCACACCATGTGTGTCAAGGCTTGAATTTTCTTGAAATGGCTACGATCCTAGAATAAACTCACTCCATGAGCTTTCTTTTGCATTGAATCTAGGGATGACCTCTACATTTTTTGTCGGCCTTCTAGATTTACTGTAGGTTTACTGTAGATGGCAGCATCGTAATTATAGTCGAAGAATAAGGGCTGGTCCACAAAAGGCCTTGGTCCCAGAAGGCAGGCAACTAAAAATCTGCAAGGTCGTCAATGTGTTAAAGCATCTTTGACTGACATCGGCAAATGTTTCAAAGATTTAGCCTGCTCCACTGGTCATCACATCCCAATATGGCTGAGCTTTGAGAACTCAGTTGGCAGCGAGTTCATTGATAGCAGCTATGTCAAGGACCTGAAAGCCTGCAAAAATATGTGCGATGAGGTCAGTTATTTCTAGAACTTTGGTACTTTGTATAGCATCCACCTCTTCCAGAACTGCAACTCCTTCACTTATTTCGATGACGGCCAATGCATGATCAATGTTGATCAGGGTGGTGTGCACTTGAGAAGACCGAAACGAGACCAACTTGCCACTCGGACAGATCTCAAATTTTGCTATCCGGGTGAGGAGAATCTACGAAAACGTTTTAAGGGTTTTAAAACACGTTTTACAGACAATATTGAAGCGTACAATGATTGCTCAACATTTGCCGGATATCGCGACCATACTCTAAATGTAAGTAGATTTTTGTAAATATTACGTCCGAATGCTACTCACTCTAGGTTGAGCCGCGCGAAGTTTTCGATGGACTTCCACCTGGTTACGAAGGTCTCAAACTCTGCATGGAACTATGCGTTCTCAGTACACAATACACTTGCAGGGTACGTTGATAGTTTACCCTAATCGGCATGCCAAACAGTATAAATTCCGCAATAGCTATACGTAACTGTAAATTGAAAGCTGTGGAGCCCCTCTTGAAAACTGCGTTTTGGAAATGGGCTACATGTCTTACATTACGCAATAACTTGTTCAGATCTGCAATTCAATTTGATTCAATTGTATAACTTTCGTAACATGAAATTAGGTTCGTCACACTGTCCTTTTCCTAATCCAGTGGGCTACAAGCTTTCAAATTTGGGATAAACATAAGGCATACTAGCAAGCTTTTTCCTACTCAAAAACCTCCATCGCACACTATTCTGATGAGAATTTTTGAGACACTACTGTATATTCCAGTCAGCATCCTACCTCACACTGGAGGGAACATGCTCGCTCAGTGATAAGGACTCTAGCCAAGCTCCGTCACGATTCGAGCGTTCAGATGTCGTCGGACAACTGTATATTGAAAATGGATGCATTGGAAATTATGCTGGCAGTCTTCGCATTGGTAAGTCAATTATCCATTTGAAGTAGTGTATTTGGTATTCAAAGTGGGGAATTTCATGAGATAAAAAGTAGCTCAAATATGACACAATTACAAATCAAGAGGTTTTTTGAACTGCTTGTTAACTAAAATTCATATTAAGCTCAGTTAAAAATAATTTGAATAATTAGCAAACATCTTGTTTGTGAATGAAGGAGAAAATCAATTTTATAGTAGTATTAGAGGTATGGTTTATTGAACTAAGGTAATTGAGTTCAATTCCTGTGTAAGCTAAGTGATGTGCTTATGCTGGTGATTCCATTTCTTTTTATCATCATTTCTATCTTTTTTTATATCTTTTTGTCGCAACCGTCTGTTCTTCTAGACGACACAGCCGTCAGCATACAGCGAGTCACTATGAAGCCAAAAATTTCCATTGCTAAAGCGCTCCAAGTCAAACCAATCAAGTCGAGGAGACGCTCAACAAAATCAAGAGGGTATTCTTTGAGATTTGACGCTGAGTCTGTTCTAAGATCAGGCAGTTTATTTTCAGGATAGTGTAAACCCGGACACTATCAAATGAAACATCGGCTATGGATGGAGACTTTAGCACAGAGCTCAAGCTGGTGTTTTTCATTCAGTGCAGTGTACATAGTAATAATCTTCTCAGTGTTGTGACATGAAAATAAACGCGACTAAAAGTCTTTGCTGTGATTGGACTCAATTGCTGAACGCATCTGTGCTTTTTCTATACAAATATGATGCAAAGTGATGTGTTCTTTTCAGATGAAGGCTTTACATGTTTTTCTCTTCTAATTTTAGCGAAGCCAAATTGATCACGTTACAATCTTACAACCTTATGGAGAAAAGGTGCAGTCTTTCAACAAGCATGAAAATAGCTGGAATGCTTTTGGGTTTACCTGAATGATTTCGAAAATCTCCGTGCGCAGAAATCACACCGCTGAAGAGTTGATTACTCTCTAGTAACTCGATATGCAGCATATCCACGACCTCGAGAACCATAACATTACAGACGTGCTGTCACCAAAATGTGTTACTTGAAATGACTTCAGTGTCTTTCAATGAAATCGTCTTGAAAAGCTTGAAGTGGGCTTCCAGAAATTTTAGTATTGGGGGGGGGACAGCCAACATGAACGATAGCTTGTGCCAGCCATATGCGTAGCGTATCTCAAATCTTAGGTCAAATCTTTCTCAAACTGTATATTTATGCTGTGACGATACAAAAGAATATGGAAAAAAAGCGAGAGCTGAGAAGGCCTAGTCTTTACTTTTTGACACCATTTGCAAATGGACGAAGAACATGGTCTAAAAAGGACGACGATACGCGGCGTATTGACAACCGTACGAATTTAGTACGCTTAATCGCACCTATCGTTCATTTTGGAAAACAGCCGTATTGGCTACCACAAGAATGACAACTTGGCCACTATCACTTGTTAACAAAAGCGCAAGTTTTATGAAAGAAACACTCCACTTTTCTATAGTAGAATTTTCCCTCAACGATGGAATTGTAGATGGATTCTGTTACAAGCATTTTGTTAGCACACGCCTCCTTCAAATAATTTCACTGTAAAACTCTCATCCCCTGTTTCATAATCTCGGTTCAACTTCCTATCTCTATTTTTTCAGTGAGGCTTGAATGATTGGAAGCTAAGAAAATCTCAAAGATGATGCCCAAACATCCTTGTTAATAATGTATATGTATGAGACGATTAGCGAACTATGCTCCACCTAAAACTTGAAGAAGTTCAGAAAGTAGTTGCAATGAGATTGAATTTTCGCCGCAGAGAAAGGCTCACAAACCTTTCACTTTCCACAAATATACTAAATACGGGAGCATTTACATTACTTTGCTATGTTTCAACGATTAGAAAATCAGGAAGAAATTGGCTAAGTGAATAACTTGGTCCAGCAATGTTGCATTCCTAACAAAAGAAGTTATTTAACGATAAAGAAGTTCGGCCGTCATATTTAGCAATGTAGACTATCCAACTGATATCTACTAGTTGTGCACAGAATTTTTCGAAAATTCATAGTCTCCTGTAACTTCAACTAAAATGCTTGGCTTGTTACAGAACAGAGAAAAAACCTTGCGCATTGACTGCTTACATCACAGATGCTTGTTGGCGTATCCTAACGATACAGGAAATGTTTAGGAGAGATATTTAAAAAAGCGACTTTTGAATTTTGATAGCCAGAAGTTGAAACGTCTAGTGCCTACTTTCAAACTGATTTTCGGTATTGCGATGCGTAGTCGCATGCCCACGATTTCCATAATTGCGATTTCCGAATTACTTTTTCAAGTTTCTGGTTTTCAATGCAGTAAGATCTCTTGTTCTCAAAGAATCCGCAACCTATCAAATGTTACAAAGTATGAATAAAATTCAGAAAGATTGTTTGAATAGCTTGTTCTTCTGATGGTATAACAGCCTAATACATCGTATCCTACAGTGCACCTGGGGAACAAATGTGTTTGTGGAGTGCCCGGTCTCTGCACTATTTCTGTTGAAAGTGAATTTGACGGCTTGAGCGGCACTTGCGTTTATAACAGCCCGCTGTTATTTGAAATGATTATAAAGGCAAACCAGAATACCTAACTACCGGGAGGAAAACAGTTTTGAATGTCACCCGCAACGCTATGATTGGATTTGAAAACACTGCCCTGAATTGGAACATTTCGATTGCGTAATTATAGACTTTTACGAAGAGATTTATGTGCCCGGTTGATTTCGCTCCCGCCGATTTGAAGTTTAATTGGAATCCAGTCCAGAGTAATGAAAAGGGGACACATCTGCAAGAGACAACGTACAGATTGACGGTAGGTTTTAGTATCAAGTTAGCGGACGTCATTTGAAGCTCAAACATCTATTCTGCTATGTATCATTTGCTCTGAACATAGAAATAGAAAAATGACGTCATTCTTCATTGTCACACAAGAATCATTCGTACAAAATTATGGCACATAAATATCTGTGACACATACTTGTTTAATTAGAAACAATTCCGTCACAAGAACCTAGTGATATGCGCGGTGCTGCTGCTGGTCTTCGAACGAATTAGAATGAGTGAGCGTGAAGACAGTGGTCAGCACGTGCGCCCTATCCAGTAGTAGGTACCGAACAATTGCATTTCGCAGCTGAAATGACATCACATAACTCCACCGAACTGAAGTGTATAAGCCCTAAGTATATGTAGAGCACGATTGGCATTTGAAGCAAAATTTGTTATGATTTTTCGGCAAATTTGGAAGTGGTAGATTGAATAAGTTTTAGAATCTTTACAAAAAAAAGTTCCTCTACTTCAGGTAAACAAATACATCGAATGTAAGGGCAATTAAGAAAAGCGCCATGGTGCTGGGACGTAGTTCTGTTGTACACACTGATCCTATAAATTTTCCTCTAACCTTTCCCTCTCCACTGAGTAGCTAAGCTTCAAGATGCCTCTCACAAGGGAGGCTTGTCTAGTCGAAGTGGCACTATTAAATGGGATGTATACCATACCGAAGTGCATAAAACGCTGATTCCAAACCTGCCTCCCTTATCTGCATAACGTTTAAGAACGAGAAGTCATGAGCGTTTTTTGGAGCCAAAAATTGAATACGGATTTTGGATAAAACTGGAGTTGCTAAAATCTTACTAGCCCCAATAAGTGCGACCAAGTGTAATATATTTTTATTTTACTATTTTATGAATAAAGTAATCTGATGATTATCACTGCTCCATCGAAGAGCTAGAAAAAGTATTACGGCTATTTTCGTTCTACTTACACATTCAATTTCCCCCAATAAGCGCTCATAACTATTCGTCCATAAATGTTCTGTGGATAAGGAAAACAGATTTGGAATCAGCGTTTTATGCCCTTCAGTATGGTATACATCCATCCGAAAAAGCCAATTCGACTAAACATGCATACCTTGTCAGTCAAGTAGTTTCAGAAATGACTGTATTGGATAGCAAAATTATAATAAATAAAAATTGCAATTTAATCACTTTTTGATTCAGTTTGTCTCAAACCTGCAACGATTGCAATCTGATGATCAACCATATTTATAGTTATCGAGATGACAGCGGCCCTATTGTTTCGCAAAATAGGTTTTGCTTCAGTAGCCTTTTCAAAAAAATCGTTTACAGCAGGATAAAGCAAAGCATAGAATTAGCTTGATAATGGAAAAGATAGTGCAATGTAGTGCATTGTAGAATGCGACAAAACTTTCTTCCATAGTATCAATGGAGATCACAGGGGCGGTAAAAAAAATTTTCCCAATGAAGGTGCGTAGCATTAGCCACGCATTTCGGAGATTTTTTTGGGGCGCTTCTCGAAACTTTTTCGGCCCCTTAACCCCTAAAATCTAGAAAAAGGGGGCGTGGCCTTAACCACGTGCCCGAAAGAAATTTTTTACAAGGCTAATTAGTATTTTTAGAAAATATTAAGGAGAAACACAATGATCAGCCATTTCAAGGCTGGATGTAGCAGTACGTAAGAATAGATTGTAGCAGGTAACACAAGGATGAGGTGCAGTGACAATTTGGAGCTGGAATGCAGCAAACACCAAGGGTTGATGTGCTAAAAGCCTAGAGCAGCGATTACACAAGATGAGCTGCAGTTTCTTCCCAATGTTGAAGTGCAGCCTGCTAAAACGGGCTGGAGTACAGCTAGAGCAACGTTGGGGTAGCAAAGCCACAAGAAGGTTTAGCGGCTACACAAGGTGAGGTTCATCAACGACCACAAAGTTAGGGTTCATTAACTATAAGGTGAAGTGCACCAACACACAAGGTTAGGACCAGGGTAAAGCGGGGGGTGCGGCACTCGACCGTCGGATACGACCCCCCCCCTGATTGCTGTTTTAATAAGACCCCCCTCCTAAACTATACACTTAAGATAGTATTACCTGAAGGCTCTGTCAAACATAATGGACAACATATCCATAATTAGCACGTCAATTAACCCCTGTAGACAAAGTGTGAGCGAATTCTGAAGATTCAAGATACTAGGCTACCTAAGTGAAATGGTCAAATTCCAACATGGTTAACTTTGTTTTAAAGGTGAATTAGCTATCCGTTTTTGCACTCAAGACAAAGCACTACTCCTTCTTTGTCCACCTCAGGAATCCCGCTTCAGAAGACCTCCAAACTGTGGAATTAGAAGCCAACCAAAATCTCATTTTTCCCATTTTTCGCTTTTGATGGCTGTGCTTTCACCAAATATTACTCAGAGCTAAGAAGACGAATCAGGCTCAAAACATCCCTATGGAATCTACGAGGTTTAGGCTATCGATTCATATAAATATTGTCCGCTAAAAATGTTTTTTTGATATAGTTAATGGCCTGCGGCACCCCTGCGGCAGCCGCAGGTTTTGAGGGGGGGGGGGGGTGCCGCAGGCCATTAACTATATCAAAAAAACATTTTTAGCGGACAATATTTATATGAATCGATAGCCTAAACCTCGTAGATTCCATAGGGATGTTTTGAGCCTGATTCGTCTTCTTAGCTCTGAGTAATATTTGGTGAAAGCACAGCCATCAAAAGCGAAAAATGGGAAAAATGAGATTTTGGTTGGCTTCTAATTCCACAGTTTGGAGGTCTTCTGAAGCGGGATTCCTGAGGTGGACAAAGAAGGAGTAGTGCTTTGTCTTGAGTGCAAAAACGGATAGCTAATTCACCTTTAAAACAAAGTTAACCATGTTGGAATTTGACCATTTCACTTAGGTAACCTAGTATCTTGAATCTTCAGAATTCGCTCACACTTTGTCTACAGGGGTTAATTGACGTGCTAATTATGGATATGATACGAATATCATGTTATCGCTATAATCAGATCACCTAACTACGACCCCCTCCCCTTTTGACTCCTCAATACGACCCCCCCTCTGCGGCGTGCCGCACCCCCCGCTTTACCCTGGTTAGGACTCAGCAGATAACAAGGTGAGATGCACCAGCAGCCATATTAAAATTCTGCAAGGAACAGGATGAGGTGCACTAACAACCATAAGGGTTAGAAAAAGGAAATAAAGAGGGCGCCAAGAAGGTGCCGCAACAATTGCAAGGTTATTCAGCAATTAAAAAGGTGAGGTGCACCAAAAACCACAATTAGGGTTTAGTAAGTACATAAAGTGCGTTGCGCCAACACCAACAAGAGTAGGATCCGGCAACTAACAAGATGTGGTGCACCGACAAACACAAGTTTAAAGGCAGCGTCCAGGCAAGATCCATCCACCCAGATTAACACGTATTTGTAAAGAGGGGCCCATGAGTATCCGATCTGCGTTGGTCCGATCCTTTGACGTGGCCTCTAAAAGAAGATACGGGCCTGTGATACGTATCACAAACCGTCCCTTCGTATCACAAACCACCTCTGAGGACGAGTGCTCACGCAGGTGTGCAGTTGCTTTGCAGTTGTACTGCACACTGCAATGCAACTGCATCCGCGCAGTGCAGCTCCTCAAGCTGGCATGCGATGGGGACGAGCAATCCGGAACTCGTCCGCTCCTTGAAGAGAGGGTCCCCAAGAATCGGGTTTTTTGGGGGTTTTGAACAATATGGACTTCACAACTGTAATCAGGGACACAGAAAGGCCCCAGAATGGCAGAAACATGAGAGGCGAAATTTTGCCCGGACGCTGCCTCTAAGGCTTAGTAATTAACAAGGACAAGGTGAGGCATAGCAACTACATTAGGTTGAAGAGCACCAGTCGTGGCCTCAAAGGCAGCGTACACCCAAAATTTGAGTTACCGAATTTCCTAGATCTTTCTACACCGTGTATATACTGAGCCCGGAAGAAGACCAACTGCGTTGGTCCGGTCTCCCAATGTTGCTTCTGAGCGGAGAAAACCCCCCTCAATTTTCTTTCACGCCGCCCCTTTTCTTTCGCTCCGCCTCCTCCGGACGAATCCATAACAGCGTAAGCTGCAATTGCAGTTGCAGTTGTTGTTGCAACATCTGTTGCATTTGTTTTGGGTGTACGCTGCCTTTAAATTGATTTAGAGAACGGAACAGATGCGGATACAATGATGACATGTTCAAATGTATAAAATAATACGATCGAACACGTTATAAACTTGTTTTTCTTTATTCTAGTGCATCGCTTTCTATCTATCTCCCCCTCGACAGTTGCTGCTACACTTGGTCTGCGCCTCACACCTGTCACGTGTGGCTAACATGTTGGCAACGGGGCAACAACGAGTTTGCAACATGCAGCAACATGTGGTGGCCAAAATGTTCTGCCAACATGTTGTGGCATGTTGCAAATATGTCGTTGCCACGTTGCCAACATGTTAGCCACACGTGGCAGGTCTGAGACGCAGACTAAGGGTAGCGGCAACTCTGGAGGGAACGATATTACTATCGAACAGCGCCACTTGGCAAAGTTATAAAATGTTTGCGTCGTCCCGCTCTCTGTACCAGTCAAAGAACTACAAAAGCTTACGACTGACATTAGTTTGGGAGGCGACAGCCACAAGATTATCGTGGAGATAAAGAATGACAAGCAGCGGCTGAAGCTGAGTTGCGGTAACTAGGATAAGTTGGCGTGCAGCAACCACCAAAGATGACTGAAGAACATCTACAGAAGGCTGGCGTGCAGCAGAAGGCTGAGAGTTGCTGCAACTACCGAAGTCGTGCATCAACTATCACAAGTTCATTGTGGAGCAACCATAAAGATTGGCATGCAGCACTACACAAGCTGAGTTGTAGCAACTACAAAAGTTTGGCTCGCAGCAACTACCATAAGGTTGCTTGAGCAGCTATTAACATGCAAGAACTGGATTAGTTTGGAGTACTGCACCTATCGGAAAGTTGAGGAGCATCCCTTAAAAATTAGCAATGTTGAAAAAATAATGGCTATTACAATTCTTTGAGTTAATTCAGACAAAAATAATGCTTACGCAATAATTTTAACACAGCCGAGCAATGCAACTGATTGCATACAGTTAGGTTTGCACTCCTTGGGATATCATTGAATGGCATGCACGCCAAAAAGGTTCTGTTTTGAAGTTATGTGCTAGTGCTGTAAAACTCTCATCGTTATTTAAACAATGCAGTGACATGCAAAAGAGCACTTCCCTTAATCGCATTTACTTTTTGAAATTTTTTTTGGAAAACCGGCATCACGGTCGCGAAGTCGGCTCTTTGTTTCCTACTAAATCCAGCAACATCGGATATACCTTGTGTTCCTATACTTGTCGTAAACCGCGCTCATGCCATAGCCTCCTCGATCACCAACGATAACAGCACTCCACCAATTACCGAATCGCTGCTCTGCTTGTTGTTTCAAATACCTGCAAAAATTTCATACGAAATTATGCTCTTGGACAAAAGATTACTTGCTTTGCTTGATAGCTGTATTGATGTGGATAAATTCCGACGGTTTCCAATATTAACTCTCTCAGTTTTTCGGATCTGCAGTTGTCATCTGAAATGACTTTGATTGAAATTGAGAAGATAAAAGTATTCTGAAGCAGAATTAGTGCAGATTACGTAATTTGTGCACAGTGGCTCCATGTACTCACGCTTTGCTCTCGCCGCACTCACAATAGCTGCACACAGGCAAAAGAGAAGCAGTTGAGTAATTACACTCTGACAATCCCTCCATTTGAGCATTCCTCTGAAAGGCCGCTCATAAGTTTCTGAACCACAAATGCATTTTGCATTAATAGCTGAGACACAAGGGAGAGGAAGTCTAATAATAAAGTGTGAAAGACATGTGTCCTTTCTTCATTTCCCAGTAGGCAGATTTTCATGAAAGGCTTGGTTTGCCTGCCACATTGCTTTAAAATCTTTTGTTTTTTATAAACTCTGAAGGGAATTTGAGCACAATTATCTTGATTTTTGGACAGTGCTGTTCTGATATTGAAGCAGACTGAAGTGCATTGGCACAAACTATAATATCAAAATTTACTAAGACGATGGATACGGTAGACGTGAAGACAGAAGGAGTAGGAGTGATCACTATCAGGAGATCACTATCATGTTGTCAAGCAATTCATTCAATTGTTGGGTAGTCCTTCACCAAATGACACTCACTCACATTGAAGGAGTGTAGAACAAACCTCAGAAGTGTGTAATAAGCACTTTATTTCGGCTTTCACAGATTTTTTGTTTCCAAAGGATGAAAGCTGTTGATTCAATATAAATTGAAGTTTGTTTGAACGCGGTCATTCATAGTCCTAAGGTAGAAGATATTTTAGAGAAGAAATGTGCTAGTTTCTTGAAGACATACACATTACCATAAGGCACTCAGGTTTGTTTCGATGTTTACTTGGTCTAACGTTTCGTTTTCCAAAAAAAATTCGTTTCTTCAAACGTAACGTAACGTAACGTAAAGTATAACAAAGTGCACGACTTCAAGAAAATGTCCAGGTTTCATAATCAGAGAACATATAACATATGCTAGTCTAATCTAATCACGTCTTGATAAAAAAAATCCTCCAACAGCAATTTTGGTAAAGGCAAGTTATGCTTATTCTCATAAAATAAGGCTGCGATTGTTGGTGCCTCTAGGAAGGCCAATTTCGAATGTTCCAATCGGAGTTTGAAAAAATGACATGCCATGACACATCTGCTAATTGAAATCTGCGCAAAGAAATTGCAACGGGTTTTAGCATATATACCCGTCTCAAAGGATGAGAGCACTTGATGTTCTTCTTTTCTATCAAAAGCTTCCGAACGTTCACGAGCTGATCACAGCATGTATCATGGTATACCATTATGCTATGTATTCGATTTGAATCACAGTTTGTGCCAATGACACCAATGCTTGCTTCACATGGGACTTCGAAAGAGCTACGGTCATCAAGTAAGACAGGGCATCAGACTCCACAACTATCTCCAACTCCAAAGCTAAACCATAGCAGCGATAGTCCCGATACTTTCAAAACACTGTTCACGTCCATCAAACTGCCAACCTGTATAAAATTAACTGGGATAAGTTCGTTATCACCAAAGTTGTGTTTTGGAATTTTCTGGATTCGTAGCAGATTTCCAATAAAACAGCGTGCGAAGTTTCTGCAGTAATCATACAGTAATGAAGAGCCACCAAACTTGATTTTAAAAGGTTTCAAGATAAGTGAGTTCCTGCAAAATGAGTGCGTGCACATTTTTTGAGACACGTGATTTGATTATTTCATTTTTCATAGAGTTTAGTTCACAGATAAAATTTCTTTAGCAGCTGAAATGCCAGAGTTCCAAGCAAGTGCTGGACCGACCAACAATTACTTCTCTAGCAATGACCACAGACGGAAAAGCATTAAATCAACCGAGTCCCAAATATCACAGCTCAGGTGGACCAAACATGCTCTTCACATCGCTAATAGCAAGCCAAACCAACTTGTAGAAAAAGAAGGGACGCCCTAGCGAAGGGAAAAACAGTTAAGGAAACGAAGCACTTGGTATGAAAGAGTTGAACCGACAATAAGTACGAATGGAGTTTGAAGGGTCTGACAACAAGGAAAGATCTGAGAGAATATGCCGACTGGCGGGGCTCTGCCTGTGGGAATTGCCCGCGCCCAATCGAGTATTTATAGTCAGACAGCATCACTGCGCTCGTTCTTGTGGCCGCTCTGATTCACGGTTCCATAGAATGAATCCGAAATCTATTACCAGGAATAGGTTAGGGACCAATTAGAGGCGTTCTGCGATGATTATTCTCAATCTGTCATAAATCGAATTGTTGATTGATACATTATAGCCGTGGTGAAAAGAGTCGAATGGTGCTTTCCATTATTGCCTCATGGAAAAATAGCAGGCATGATGCTTTGAATTAAAACCCAAATGAAGTCATTACTTGCTATACTCTGTTACTTCTGTAAAAACGGATATCTCACAAAGCTGGCATGTTCTAGCTGCACGTCTAACGCTTTCTGACACTAATCATCTATATTTCAAAGACATCAAGATGATGTTAGCCATGCTACTACCTGATATTTTTGTCTTCGACTTTCTAGCATTTTGAGAATCTAAAGTATTGAATCTCTATATTCGGTGTCTACCTGGCAGTGACGACATCCGAGAATCACAATTCTTGAAATGAGTCTTACGATGCAATATTGATAGATCAGTGGCCGGAGTAGCCCCTGGAGCCCTGGAGTAGAATCGATATTCATCAAAAGCACTAACCGGAACCCACTGGGTTCGTTGATGAATACGGCCACAGGAGAGACGATAAAACTCAAAACGATGATGTGATAGTTCCAGAAAAGTTGCGGGGATATAGAGCCAAAACTCTTGCATAGCTTTATTTCAAAGCTAGTTGAGCTCAAGCAGCCATCATTCCTTCCTCTCCCGCACCTCCCCATATTCTTGCCTTTTTTCCTCAATACTGGATTTGTTGATGGAAGGAAGAAATCATGGAAATGAGTCGCGGACAACAAGCGAGGAGACAGCAAGGGCTTTGGTCGCATTTCTTGGAGAACGTTCTCGGATTTCAAATGAATTTTTGGGAAAATGACATTGTCCGATGGAGTTTATAACACGAACCAAGCAGCCAATGTTTACCGAAGCCACCTGAATTCCGTCTTGCAAAAAATTTTTCAAGAGCACTCAGGAAGTTTTGCTTCAATTCGCATAAAATTTGGTATGTCCTGTGTAAGTCATGCGCAGAGAACCTACTAGCTCTGTTGTTAAAAAAGAACTTTTTGGCAATGAACCGATAAATCTTACAGGAAAATTGTTTATTGGGATTTATGTAAGACTTTTTCAAAAAACGATTTGAACAAATCTGCAAGGCTTTGAAAACTAAATACTGACGCATAGTTAATTGAGAATTCTCTGTTGATTAGAATGTGAGAAAAATTTTTTTGAGAAGAATTCACACTTCGTCTCACGGTGTTTTATCGCTTGCCGGATTCCCGAAATTCGGAAAACACAAATAAAACCGTATAGGCCAATATTTTCACCAGCACTCCCGAAAACAACCAAATTTACGGCTCTAGATTGAGCTCAGCGATCAATAACAAAGGAGAGGTCAGAAGTGGAAAAAGTGATTGCTTCGCCCACGCCCGGCTTCAAAGTTTCTTTGCATGCCATATCTCGGCATTTGTGAATTTCAAAGTGTTGGTCGATGATTGATGAGTTATGAAAAAGTATCGTGGGAGGAAAACTTACCCGCTTCCGAATGACGCCGTTCGCTCTATACCCTAGGGACTTGGATAGAACAAACGAAAATAGGAGAATATATCAGAATGACTCGAATCTGAGTTGTGCCTGTGAATTCCAAAAGAGTAGGCGTCCGACATTGAGCTAATTCCACTGTTTCAGTCATCTATCCGCCAACGCTTCCTCATTGGAGCCAATAGAAGATTGCGAGCCACTTGCAAAAAGTTGTATAACACGAATAGTAAACATGTCTCACCTATGTATTTGCTTTGAAATTCTATTAGAATGAAAATTGTTCTTGGCAGGTATACGGTAGAAGGATGACTGTATTTAGTAGATGTGCAATGTTTTGATTATTAGCGCTTGTGCTTTTAATATGATGTTATCTTTGAAGATGTTGCAATTTTTATATCGATATCTAGAGAGAGACAGCCTGGACTTACTTCATTGAAGACCTCCGTGGGCCCACAATGGGTGGTAGAAAGACGCATAAGAGATATCCGGAAGTTAGTGCGAACTCCATAGGCTACTGGCACATATGAAAGTTTAGCAAACATAAACATAGGCCAGAGCAAGTTCTACAAAGGGCATATGAGCCGCAAAATTCTGATTCAGGTAAAGTTTGCATGCAAAATCTACAAAAGTTAAGATGACCAAGCATCAGATATCCAGAAAGATCCTGCGAACCTTCAGCTCAGTCGCACATACTGTTCGCAATTGAAATTGGTAGGCGAATTTCTTGCTCTATTTTCTAATGGTTATAAATCGAGAAAATAAAAATTGGTATGCCTCAAGACAATGTTGGGGTGTCCAAAAAATAGTTTTATTATACTATAAACCTTTGCGAGTTACCATAAATTTTTAGCGCTAACAAAAACAGCAGCTTTACTTATGCAATTATGATGTAAACAGTACATGCGCGATCAACTTGGATGTTTGGGAATCTCTTCGGACGAAGATATGGTTTCGTAGATTCTGAATTATAAAGATTCTGCTTGCATTAGAAAGCGAGCCCTTCGCGATTGCTCAGGTGTGCCAGAAAAAATGTGAATTTTGTTTGATCGCCAGTAACTTTTTTGTTTTCACATCACATTCTGTGACAGGGATTATTACACTTACGAGCGAGACGAATTATGTAAGCAATGTGAATTATAGGTAAAATTAAGAAGGCAGCGAGAATCAATGTAGCCTCTTCACGTTTGCGCATTATAAATACGATTGGCGGAAGAGGAACAATCGTCATATTTCATGTGTTTGCTCTTCAGCTGAATTGTCGCTGTTAATTGCAGATGCACTTGTGCGTTAGCAAAAGCTACAATCGGCTAGCACTAGCCCTTAGTTTACTATCTCACGGTGTAAAATAACAAATCCGAATAGTTAGAACAGCAAAAATTTTAGAAATCTTCTAGAATATACTTAGAATCATTCCTTTCTTTAAATTTTTCTCTTCAGACTTTCAAGAGTAACTTCTATATACCATGATTGGTCTTATATTCACAGAACGAGTGCCAAACCCCTTCCACGTGTCAGAAAAATTGTTGAACAGGTTCTAGCTAAAGTTGCTTTCGCACTTTCTAGCAAAGTAAGCTTAGCGTGTTTCCCAGTTAATAGTGACCCCTTTCGATCAAAAAGTTCCAAGAACGAACACTGTTATGATAACAATATCACACTGTTTCAGTGAACATATTGAACTTGTCCAGATTAGAAAAGTGCGCCAGGGTTCCATCATCTAAGCTGAGCAAGCAACAGCAAGTTACTTCAAGCGATTATTTACAGTCTTTCCTACGTAAAATCGCATGGCGGAAACAGCTTGAAGAGGAGGACATTTTGAATTATCGCCGAAAGCAATCAAGATATTCTGAAGTTTAGGACGTTTTGCCCTGGTTAGACAGCTTCTAATTGATCACAAATGCTCTTTTACCTCACCGGAAATGATGTTGAAAAACATTCAAAGTTGACAAAACTTATCAATTTTTTCTGACACGTGGCAGGAGGCAGTCTTCATAGAATCTACGAAAAATATTCTAAAACTAAAGAACGCATCTTGGAGGGCCTCTTAAAAAATGGGTCCGGATAACGGAAAAGTACCAAATTTGATCGTTGATTGTAAGCGCTGAATCATGCATCAAGCACGATTATAAGTGCACAATGCTGATCGATGATGAAAAATGTCATTAGCCTTGTTGTTGATAGGCTCTCTAATTAATTCTTCCAAGGTCAGATGTTTTCGTGCCGGTCAAATTCTGCGACTCTGCAGATTCGGTAAACACAGCACGATCAGGGTCAAGCATGGCGCGTAGCGTGCCACCCCTAAAGGTCGCATCGAGGAGTCAAGGAAAGGGGGGGGGGGGGAGTGGCGAATCAAGTAGCCTGATGATAGCTGTAACATGATAATTGTAAATAGTCCGTCACATAACCCTATTATGCGAAATGCACATGAATTATCTGTCATCGTATACTTACATCATGATAAAGAGGCCCTATCAAACATAACAAGTTATATATCCATAATTATCATGGTAAGTAACCCCTGTGGACCAGATTTAACCGAATGAATGCCACACCTTTTTTGAGGTTGTGTCACACCCCATGAAATATTTCACAAAAACATTTTAGCGAACAGTTTTTATATAAATCAGTAGCATAAATCTAGTAGTTTTCGTAGAAGCCATTACAAGCGAAGAGGCAAGCGAGACTTGGCTTGCTTCTAAATCCATACTTCGGAAGTTTTTTAAAGCGAGATTTCTGAAAAGATCGAAGAAGTAGTGCTTCCTATTGAGTGCAAAAAGAGATAATTAACTCCTTTCTGGAAAGTTAATCATGTTTGAAAATGATCCCACTCATGTGACCCTATATTTGGGAACTTCAGATTCTCCTAAAACTTGGTCCGCAGAGGTTATTTGACATGCAGCTCATGGATTCATTACTCGCTGTGTTTGGTAGGGTTTATAAGTTATGTCCGTCTTGAGTATGCAACAATTCAGGGGTCTTACTGAGACAGCAGTTAGGGTGGGGGTGGGGGAGAGGGTCGTATCTGGCGAACACACCTCTTGCTTAACCCTGAGCAAAATGGACATGAAGCGCGACGGGCTGTGAAAACCCATCTTTGGTTTGTTTTGCTCCTATGCTATGCTTCGGTGATGATCGTCTTTTCTATATGCTTTAGTCCTAGTTGGTCTTCTTATAGGCAGTGTCCGGGCAAAAGTCGATTTTGATATCCTATGTTTATCCGGGCCTATTTCCTATGCTGAATCCTAAAATTCACACTGAAGAGCGCGAAAACGGCGGAAAAGGTTCTAACGCAGGAGGGAGGTTAGCCGGTGGGTGGATTCTTCCACTCTGTAAAGTCAGCTCATAACTCCCGGATCTTCTCGGAGGCTTCAAGTCACGCGTTCGCGCTTGGCCGGTGGCGATGTTAGGGCGACTAGCGAAGGCGAGAAGATCGTTCTGGAAGCTGTTGAAGTGACTTCACAGAGTGGAAGACCCCGCCCTTGCAGAATCCCCTTCTGCGTTAGAGCGTTAAAGCTTTTGCCGTTTCTACACTCTCCAGTGTGGATTTCGAAATCAGCCTAGCGAATAGACCCACTGCCTTATACCCGATTTGTGAGCAGAGTTGATCTAGTTTGATGATCATTTAATTGGTAATTGCTATAGAATTATGTTAATTGTCCGTTTTCATGTCAGAAACTATGTGAAACAATTTCTGCGGTAGTTTCTCGGCAAAGCAAACACTATTGATGCCACTTGGACTATCCATAAGGACCAAGAGCCATATTGCGAAAAGAAGATACTGCAGCAATATAGAATCTACGCAAATGATGTACCTTCTAATTTTCCCTCTTTTAGGCCACAAGCAACCATAAGAATTTATGTCTGAAAAAAGCTGCTCTTTCAAATCCATGTCACTAAGTTTGCTGAAAAGTGGCTAGTGAATCAGGTGAAAATTACCATTAAACGCATTTCAAAAATGCTCGAAACACAACGAACGCTTGGCTAGAGAAGAATTCTACAAGGTCTGATGCAGAAATTTTTTGTTCGTCAGATGAAGGCAAATGGTTACAATCCGATATCTTTGGTCATTGTGAAGATTCCTCTGCGCTTCCATGTGCTAGGACTTCCATGCAAATGCACTAAAAGCTTCGCAAAATATTACGTCACATTTATAGGATACTAGTTGGCAAACTCGGCTCCGCCCGGGCCTGCCAATAATAATTTGTAATCAGCATGCTCGATTACCCCCCTGTGCCAACTCCCAGCCCTGTAGCTCAAATTTTGCAAAAAATCGATAAAATCGATATCGATCGATCGATAACGAAAAGTAGCCTATGACACGCTTCCTGCCCCGAAGTATATGTGTTCCAAGTTTGGTCCAAATCGGTTCAAAAAAAATTTCTATTCCGCACATACGTACAGACAGACAGACAGACAGACAGACAGACATACAGACAGACAGACAGACAGACAGACAGACAGACATTCAGCTTTATATATAAGAAAATCTCTAGAGGCCAAGGTAAATAAAAGATCATGCTCTAACTAAACATCTAATCCAACCTTATGACGTTTTGGAATACCAGTGAATAACTTGAGGACTCCCCAACTTCCGGAATGTCCAGGACTCCCCAACTTCCGGAATGTCGGGTCGGCAAGCGATTTAGCTGTTCAATCGGTGGGCCGATCTGCTTGTATTCTTCCATTTCCTCATCCGCCTTTTTCACATCTACGGTTTTATCAGTACCGCTGATAAAAATACGAGATGGGCGTGAATGTCGGCAAAATTCTGTAAAAACCTTAACTTTTATTTGTGACCTGCACGGGACGAGCCATGTCTATCCGTTGCAGCATGTCTCTGGCTTGATCACTGTTACTTGCGTAGTTGTAAAGAGTTCTCCTCTCTAATCGTTCGCCTCTACAAACAGAGAATCCACCTCTTGGAGTTCCCAAAAATCATCATCGCTGCTGTTTTTCTCAAAATATTGAGCTGGTGGGGATGCTATACCAGTTGTTGAGACGCCTGCGCGACCATATTTTCTAAATAAAAAACTAATAAGTTGGATCCAATAGCGGTTCGAAAACGAGGCCTTCGCTTGCGCATGTGTATCCTAAGCGAAAGCTACGTGACTGACACAACTGTAAGTGCAAGCGTCCCACGTTTGTAATGCATACTAGGCTGTTTCAAAGGTTCTGTCCAATTTTCAATTGCCTTGTGTTCAGCGCTGCAGTTTTCCAAGAGCTTTGCCTCTATAACAGTATTATGAACACCGTTCAAAGGCGCTTTATTGTCTTTGGAACGCTTACTAAATCTTGATGAGATTTTCAAATGAGGAGCTTTAGCCAGAACAAGTTGCCGAAGTGCAGTGTCCACAGAGTACATACTGTGAAGTAAATCGCCGCACTACATAAAGCTACCTTATATACAGTTAGTTTCAACTCAGTAGGCGGAAAGTGAATTGGCGTGAGGCCAGTTCGCAACGATTCGCGTCGTTTTGCAGTCTGCGTCTCTTCATTCCAATCTATCTCGCAGAACCAGTGGCGGTGCAGACGCGCTGCTCCGACACTTAGAACGTTTCGCCTACTCCGGTTTGAGAAAGACTGTGAAAATTTTATAGTGGGTAAGGATTCAATGGGCTAACATATGCACATTTTCACTCCCGTATGCCGTACGCAACGTAGTCCCTATTTTTATCTTGGGCTTCGCTGCGTATGTCGCGTACGCTGCGCAGTCTGGCTCAACTTTAGATTAGAGGTTCCCTGAGTTATTCTACATGCGACATAGATTAGGTCTCAAAATAATCTCTGGAATATAGGCTGCTCATAAATGGTAGGCAAATACAGGGTGTCCCAAAAAAATGTGAACACTGTTTGAGTTAATAACTCCCTTGCTTTCATGTCCTTCGCCGAGCTTGAGGCACCATTCTATAGAGCGAGGTTTAACTTAGATTTACAGTACGGAGCGAATCATCTACCGCTCTTCATTACTGCAGGATTACGGTAGGAACTTGGACAAGGATTTTAGGCTATTGAAGGCCACATTCTGCCTCGGAACAAGATCAAACAAGCCAAAAACTTCTATACTACGGTAATGGAAGCCACTGATTTCGAATATGAAATTTCCACTTTACTGTGATGCTTCTTTCCAAGGTTATTCCAGGTAAACCGAAATAACTGAATTTTCAGCATTTGCCAGAAATGTGAATACACGGTCAAAAAAGCTAAAAACACTCACAAAAAGTTGTGTAATGAAATCGGCGTAGGCAAAAACCTCGGTACACGATTTCTCAGATTTTTTGGAGAAAATTTTGTCAAATGGCATATTTCACTGTAGAGCCACATGCTAGAAGTTCATACCGTATTCCTACAGTAAAGAACAGCGATCGGTGATTCGATCCATACTAAAATCTAAGTTGAACCTCGCTCTACAGAATGGCACCTCAAGCTCGGCGAAGGACATGAAAGCAACGGAGATATTAACGATCAAACAGTGTTCACATTTTTTTGGGACACGCTGTATGTCTGCCTATCCTTATATGAGAATTATTTTGTTAAAGAAGACGCCCTTGGAGGATCTCTGAAATCATTGGAATGTTTGTTCTTGATTTACGCGCTTCATATCACAGTGTCCTTTTCATAAATAAGAACTCTCAATCCATTGAGATTTGAACCGTTAAGAAATGTTTATTCTGGAAAATTATAACATTCTAGCTCAAGAAATTTGCAAATCAGACAGAATTTAAAAAAAAAAACTTACTATTATGCTGCAAATTGCGTCCAATTCATTGAGCTTTTTTTACAGTTCAAGTCTGCACCTTTTCATTGTTAACACAATAATCTTCGTATAATTCGTATACCATTGTCTTTCAGCCTCAATGTCTTTGACCGATATAAACAATAATGTTTTAGTCTTCTCCATACTTTTGAATAGCGACCTCCTAACTCTTGTGGTGTTCTTTAGTCTTGACAGCCTTCCTCCAAGCCGTGCCATCTAGAAAGAAACAACCGTTTGTATGTTTTTACAAATACGAAACACTCAATATACCGCTAGTTCACTTTCCTCCAGCGTAAAACTTAATAACAGGTGGAGAAGTCGGTCGATACTCATCATCTTTCCCTTCCATCACACTGTGCTTTGATGTTCAATGAAATATTTCGCAAAGCGTACACTTTACAGATCCAATTTTTCCCAACGCGGCCTTTTTTTTCGACCAAATCACTCCTGGATTTCGACAAAACAGCAGACTTATGAATTATCGACCAACAACCTTCCTTGAAAGTGAGAGCGTTGTCCCTCTTTCTTCACGTAGAAATTTGAGAAAAGTGTACCTTATGGCGATATCTCCAGCGCATAAGACATGCTCCAAAAAACTGACTGAATTTCTTGTTGAAAGATCTGAAGTTTTTATCATATTCTAAGAGATAGCCTCAACCTCAAAAAGCTCTGTCATCGCATCATTTATTAACATTGTTGCACTTGCCAAATGCACAAAGGCTTCGTTGTGGATATATCGGAAACTTTGTTTGTATCCATTCCAGAACGTATTCGCATCGTAGCTCACAAAAAATCTGCATAAAACGATGGCAGCAGCTTCTTTGTTTCGTCGAAGAGAACTCCAGCTTCATTTCCGTCATCCGGAAGTGATTTGTTCTCTGTCATTTTGTAGCTCAGTTCCCAACGAAGTCATTTACCTGACGCACCTATACCAGGGCCTGGCACGAGTCCGTTTCTAGCCTTTTGAAAAACGAAGTCTCTCCTGACTTTCGAGAATTTTACGAAGTCCCCTTTGACCCTTGCCCTACCCCCCCCCCCACCCTCCGACTGTGTGGTGAAAATTAAAGAAAAGTATACACAAAAAAACTTTATTCAGGGCACCAATTTGTCCAAAAAAACAACTTTCAAAAAAACCAAAGAATTGAAAAATGTTTCTATACGAATGAGATCTGAAAAGAAGAGGTTATTTTTGAGCAGATAAAAAGGAAGATCAATGTTATTCAAAGAGATCAGCGAGAAAAGTAGAGATTCGTGTTAGAGAATAGTAGAGATTCACGAGTAGGGCGGCTGGTAGGGCGGCTGCTTGTAAAATTTGGGGTGAAAAAATGCCCAGGGAATCCCCATGTTGACTTCAGGGGGGGGGGGTGTGCATCTGCATCTGGGGAATCCCTGGGGCGCTGGGAGCGCTGCAGGCGCTGGGATTGGAATCCCAGCCATCACCGTCGCTGGCGGTGATGGCTGGTTAGGGGGAGTGATAAGGGGCTAAGCCGACTCAAACTCCGCTGGGCGTGCTGGTGCTGGTGATGGTGCCGGTAGCGCGAATCCAAGTTTATTTAGCACTTGAAGTATGAAAAATAAATTGTTTGTAAAAATTTATATTTGTGACCAACCAAAAACAAGATCAAATAGAATACGGGAGAAATTGCACTAACGACGTATCCTATCGGGGTTCTGTTGGTTTGCTGTGATCCGGAAGACTCGCACTGCACCTTCTGAAAGATGGTCTGCTGCTATGCACTGATTGTCAGCTTTTTTATAAAAAATACGGTCAATTACGTCCTCGATCGATCGCCGTCAACTGTGTCTCCGTGTCTCTTCAAACGCGGTCCATCCAGCGGAGATATCGACGAGGACAGTGGAGTGAGAACTAGAGCTGGGAAGAAGGAACGACGAAGGTTTGTTTGCTCTAGAATCTTACTTACATTATTGTGGGATGTCGATTTGCTTACGCCCATTGTGGTTATCCAGGAATTCATATGTTGTACATATTCTACCTAAATCGGCTTGCTATTCACCAAAACACAGTGGAAACCAAGCAACTTAAATTGATTATTTGTCACAATTTTTTTCTCCCAGTCTAGCTAATAAACACGTGCGAAAATTTTTTCCGGGGCTCCGCCCCGGCACCCCGCAAAAACGATATCCCCTTTGCTTTTTGCTCCAAAAACGAAGTCTAGCCTGCTTCTAGACGATCTGTGCCGGGCCCTGACCTATACATTCACAACTATGCTGCAGACAATGCTTTGTCTTACCCATGCGCGATTACGATTGTAACAAGATAACACGACTTAGACAATAAGGCGTTAAATTGAATGTATCATCGATATAGAGCCCAGCGCGCGTATATTCTCAGCCATTCTCCTTGGGTGGGATTGATACGGGAGTTCAAACATATAAAAAGATATTGCAAGATTAGTAGTGCATTACTAATACCAAGCAAAAAAAGATCGCCTCCGCTGAGTTCCTGGGAAGTATCGATTAGTGAGATCCGTCCGCCTATCTTTTGTGATCGACTCGTATTATGACGTGACGCAGTACAGCCTATTTCTCGGCCGTAGTGCATCTTCTTTCAGAGCAATTTGTGACCTTGCGTGATACTGCGGCCTCGTAATAGGAGGTATACTACACAAGTACCGTCGCGAAGTCTCATTCAACTTCAGCATCGACACGTGAGCTTTGTGACGGAGCTGGGTGAGGTAAGGCTATGGACGACCTCACTTATGTTCCATCACCCCACCCCTATATCAGAATTTCGTAAGGGGTGGACAAGAATGACGCGGAACAACAACCTGCTTTCATGTATGTAGTGCAAAATGTTACACTTTTTTTCAGAATGCTGGCACGAAGCGTACATGGAAATGCATGGTGGAATTTCATATATTCGGCTTTTCCGCTTATTGGACCAAGATGTGTTGTGACATTTGTTCTCGCAATGGTTTCCGTTACTTGAGTCAACAACTCAGCAATTCCAACACAGAAAAGGAATCTTTTGATCATGCTGTTGAATTTGATCTTGTGCGCGGTATCGTCTTCCTCTACAGCATGCTCTGCATCAGCGTCTGCTCGCTGATTTTGAAGCCAAAACCCGAGCTATACGATTGTGTCGTGCGTCGCAACTCAACGCCCTTTCGCATTTAAAGGCAGCGTCCAGGCAAGTCTGGAGACATGGAGATCTCACGTGGATAGTAATTTTGGGGCTCTGAGTAAGCCGCTGCCCAACCGACAGCTCAGGTAGTGCTCTAACGGCTGAGATATTCCCCTCGAAGCTGGACCCCGCGATCGTATCTCACATGAATTCGTGGCGTAAAGCGTACGTTCTGGCGAGAAAGTGCCATGAATCCATGCGAAATACGATCGCGGGGTCCAATTTCGAGAGGAATATTTCAGCCGTTAAAGCACTACTTGCGCTGCCACTTGGGCAGTGCCTTAGTTAAGGCTTAAAAGTACTTTCCACGTAAAATCCCTCGTAGGTCCAGATGTGCACCAGTACAGAAAACCCTTAAGTACTGCTTTTACCAAAATTTTAGTGAAATTTATGAAAAAAGTGAAAATTTCGAAAGAGAAAATCAAAATTTCAAGTAAAACCACCAACCAGCATATTAAGAAACAGCGTCACAAGAAACCCTCGGATAGCTTTCTTTGGAATTGTTGGCGATTGTCCAAACAATACCACCATCATATTCGGAAACAACATGACAAATACAACTGAACACAACTTTTTACCCTAGTTCGAAATTTCAATAAAATCCCGATTTCATTGAATGTAGTATGTTGGCGGAGTTACCTTGAGCAGAACCAGCTTTCTTTGGTGCAAACTGAGTGCAAATTAGCGTTGCTGCCAGTTCTTGACCTCTCATGAACTCGGGTAAACTATGCGCAGGCAAGCCTTTCGGAGTATGTAAGTTCCGTTTCCCATAAATAAGGCTCAAATTACCTCGTAGCACCAACAAAAACCAGCAAAAACAGCTTCGGTAACCCTACAGTATAATTGCTTCACACCGATATTCTCGAGGAAGAAGGAAAATATTCGGAAATACAAGATGTTTTCCGTAAAAAGAATGCCCAAATCTGCAAACGTCGACCAGAAATCCAAGGCTTGCTCACTCCCCAATTTTTTAAAGAATAGTGACAATGTTCTAAGTTCGATGTGAAGACCAACATCAATTTTTTGCAAAATTACTAAGGAGTTCCTGCTTTAATTGCCCTGGAGCCCAATGTTCTAACACGAGTCTGTGCGGGAATTAAGATTAAAGCAGAAATTGCAGATTACGGAGGCGCTATTGTCTGGTCAATGACCACGATGATCATGCACACTGTCGAAACCAGGGATGAGTCACGACTGCAGGTGATTCGAAGCACTTTGCCATTGCCGCGGAAATCAGTTTATGATTTCGAAAGCACTTGGCTGACACTCTGCGCGGCGTACGGGCGTACGTGACTACATACGCAGCGTAGGGGCTGGGCCAGGCTACGCTGCGAAAGCAGCGTACGCGACGTACGCTGCGTACGCCGCGCAGTCTGGCCCAACCCTAAGCGCGGTAAATTTTATCATAGGAGCGTGCGGCGTCGCTGTGTACGCTGGCTCAACCCTTACTCTTTAGACGCACTGCCTTAAGAGTATAGTGATCTCTTTTGCATTGCTGGTCTGAAAATCGCACGTATAAAACTCCGTGAGGCAGTTTCATTTGCGCGCGCTCAAACTGTTGACCACTTCCCTATACAACGCTAAAGGGAATGGGTTGAAGTGACAAGAAGTGAGAGGTGGCCACCTACCCAAAGGTTTCCAGTTTACATTTAAGAGGATATAATAATCGGAACCCCTTTCTGAAAACGAGAGAACACATATAGGGCTCGAAAGATCTTGACGACGGCGCGAACGCGCGCGAAACGCACGCATACCTAACAGCCTGAATGGTTTTCCTGCTTACATATGATAGCATTCAGACACGACTGAGCTGTGAGTTGAAGTTGCCTTTTTGCATAAGTGTTTTCTCCTCCAAAGACCGCAGTCAAATCGTCGCCATGTTTTTGTGAATGACTTACACGTATTAATAGGTGACTAGCTAGCGTGCCCGTTCCGCCCGGCTTTGCCAATATATTGTGATGACGATCACCATTCCTATTTCTGCACAACATTACCGTGCCCTGTGCTTCTGTATGCCAGTTCCCTGCCCTATCACTTACCTTTCTATACCAACCCCCAGCACTTCATGCCAAACTTTGCAGAAGATCGACGATCCCAATAAATGTAATTTGTATTTCTTCAAATCATTGTTGTTATCGTTATCATCATGCTCATTCCCTATGCTGATTTCCATCCCCGCAGCACAAACATTGCATAAAACCGACAAAGGTAGTTGATATTTTTGAAAATCGATATAGTGTTCGTAATCAGCTTGCTCAGTATCTCCTTGTGTCAACTCCCAGCTTACTCAAACTTTGCAAAAGAACGATAAAATCTGTAAAAGTATTTCAATGGGAAAACTAACATTGTGTTCGTAATTGGCATGTTCACCTGCCCCTGTACCAACAGCCCAGTAGACCAAACTGTGTACGAATTGATGGAATCGATATCGATCGCTAACTATCCTATGATCCTCCCCATCCGAAGTATACGTGTGCAAAGTTTGGTCCGAATAACAGAAATAACATTTGCGATAAGCGTTAAGTACAGACAAACGACAGACATACAGAAAAACGGACATTCAATTAGTTGAAAAAATCGTCCATGACAATGAAAAATACGAAGAGAAGCTTTCTCAAGGACTTATATCGAAGAAATACGAAGCTTACAAAAGGAACAATGTACAAGTGTGCTGAAAGAAGTGTCAATGAAAAGAACCCTAGTAGTATCGAGTTCTACTAACAAGTTAGGGATCTCTAATCCCAGTGGCGTGCGAGGCTCTCATACAAGCAAAATAGTTCGTAATCTTTTCTTTAATCTTTTTTATAGCACTCAAAAAAATCCCATTGGTGGCGCAATTTACTCCGATCGCAAAGCGCGCCCCTACGCAAACACGTTAGCTGTTGGCTTGAATTTTTAATTCCCCATCTCTTTTTATGTCTCAAGGAAAGGAGGATTAGGTGGGTGGGCCAGTGATGGGAGATGTGGAGGAAAGGGGACAAGTGTTGACCGGTAAATCTAAGATTCTGACAATGGAGTGAAATGTTCCGCGCATAAGCGGTTTGTAATAAAAATCCCTGAAAATGTTTGATAGAAATGATGAAAGAGAGAGTTTTACCCTTGTACAATCTATTTTGAGTTAAGCGACGACACAGGTGAAAAATACAAGTGAGGAGCGGGGGGAGGGGGGGGGGGGTTAAAAAGATCAATGGGGTCGCAAAATTTTTCAAAATCAGAGGGTTTTGTTTCAAAATCTTCCTTATGCCATTTGATGCTGAGCCCCTAGTTGGGAGATTGCCTATTGAATAGATTGAAGCAGTTGCCCCATTTCTTGATGTTTAGGGCATAGAATGCGACAATCGCGTATGTAGCGGCAACATAACAGCGGCATTCTCGTAAGCACGGGACCTTCAATTTTTGACATAAAGGCTACGGCCACAGTAAGTGCGAATCGTTGCCCCCATAACCGCCTCGAACATGGAGCTTCAACTGAGACGTTGGTATAAGAGAGTAATCAATGGCGCGTCTCCTGAATATTTGAATTTTACTAGTGCTCCAAGAAAAACTTGGGAACGATTTTATAAGAGCAAAACTTGTCTTTTTTATTCTTTTTCGACTAATTACAATATCCCATGGTTGAAGGTTGCTAGCTTAGCTAGTTAAAAGTGAGCATTAGCCAATTAGAGTATTGAGTTCTCTGCTTGACTATCCTTCTGTAGCTACGCCTTCACCATCATGAAGTGTTGCAGCTCTCCTTGCAGTTGGCGTGTGCGACCGGCTTTTCCTATCTATCGCCTTTCTCTCTCTTTCGATTCGCTATAATTTCAGTGCGCTGCCGTGCGTAATACAATGTCTCAAGCACCTTTCCAATTTGTTGAACTGAAAAAAAAACCGATACATCTTCTTCAAGCAGGAACAACTTTGAATAAAACTTCTACTTTGAATAGAGAAGGTCAAGCTTTTTCAAGATATTAAAGACATAGATGTTCGAAAGCTTTGAAGGTAAGTCAATTATGTGTCGCAAAGCTATACGAATCCCAGCAGACACACACTTTTTCAACACAAGAGAAGTTCTAGGGCAGCTTTGCATACCAATCAGTACCCAAAATCTCGCAGTTCTCGCAAGAGTGATTTGAGTTTTGGTTCCTTTTGTCTCGCTGGGTACTATTATACAGGGTGTCCAAAAAATGTACCTACCGTTTGGTTATAAATAACTCTCTTGTAATGAAGTATTTCGAGAATCTTTAGGCACCATTTATTAGAACGAGGTTAAACTTAGATTTACAGTATGAAGCGAATCATCGATCGCTCTTCATGACTGTAGGATTACGGTAAGTTTCAGCATATGGAACCATTGTGAAATATACCACCTAACAAATTTTTTTTAAATCTGAAAAATCGTGTACTAGGGTTTTCGCGCGTGCTGATTCCACCTAACAACTATTTACGAGTGTTTTCAGCTTTTTGACGGTGTAACTACATTTCTGACAAATGTTGGGAATTGAGTTACGAGTTCGGGAATAACTTAGGAGAGAAGCTTCACAGTAAAATGCGAATTTCAAATTCGAAATCAGCGGCTCCTATTACCGCTGTAAAGGGTTTGTGGCATATTTGGCTTTGTTCCGAGGCAGAATATAGCCTCCAATGGCCTAAAATCCCTGCCGAAGTTCGTACCGTAATCCTACAGTAATGAAGAGCGATAATGATTCGCTCCATACTGTAAACCTAAGTTTAACCTCGCTCTACGAACTGGTACCTAAAGCTTCTCGAAACACTTCATTACAAGAGAGTTATTTACGATCAAACAGTAGGTACATTTTCTAGGACACCCTATACTATCATATAAAGAAGAGAGTTAGGAAATTAATAGTTGAAGAAATTGGTAAAATGCAGAGCGAGTGCGAGTCCAATATGCTTATGAAAAACAATATGCTATCCAAATTTCTTTTTCACACTCTGGTTTCGGGCTTGGACTAGACCAGATGTGTGGCCTTCCTGCCGCCCCCGGGTTCAGAAACCCTCTCATCAGTAGTTCACAGGAAGGCTTCAAGAAACATGAAAAGGAACAGACAGTGCTGACACGAGAGGAGTTCAAAGTGTACAAAAAGGTGAAGGAAGTAGGGCTGCTATGAGAGCAGTCCAAGGCGTACAAAAGTGCAAATGAACTAAATTACTGGTCTCCCCCTCCCTCCCTCAATAATATGTAGTAATTGAAGCATAACCACCGCAAACTACCAATGTAGAAAAAGCTTGCATATGCCTCTAATTCCATAGTTTGAGATATTTGAGCAGAGAGCACCAGCATGGAACAAGTAGAAGTAATGTTTTATACATGAGAGAGGGTGCCTTGCGCAACCTCTGAGTTCGGTTAATTTTGTTTGAGAATAAGCCTTCCAATACAGTTGATGTGATTGTAAAAAGCCTCATAATTCACTGAATCTTGCTGCACAACGGTATAGTTGGTATGAATTACTAGGTTTATACTCATTTCGCCTACTAAAGCCGCTTTGTTCTGCTTATGGTAGGAAGCCAGTACATCCGAATGTGCTTAGATTTGCCACGGTGGGGTTTTCTGGTATGCACTTTACGAAAACCATGTTCATTCTTCTCGGTATCCGTTTATTAACCCAGCATGCCACTGACGCCCCATTGTTTTAACATTTTTGCACTGGTCGAACGTTTCTATGTTCCTAATTTGACTGCAGCCACCCCTCTCTGACTCCTTAAAGGCAGCGTCCGGGCAAAATCTCGAACAAAATTTTTTTCGCTTACCTGGCCTTATTCTTCCCGTTGATTCCGAAAATGCAGCTTGGAGGGAAGATGTCAAAAAAGGGCTTTTTCCAGAAGCAGCTGATTTCGAATAATGACGCTTGCCGCCGAGGTTAAGACGCAGAGTCGCGTGCTCGACATACGTAATCGGGCTATCGATTGAAGGGGCGGGCACATCGCCGGGGTGGTCCTGTCGCCAATTCTGAAGCTGTTTTCTCGCTTCAGAAGCAAAGTGGTGCAATGCCACTTGGGCAAGAGGTCCACCAGGCCGAGAACCCCTGTACGCTACAGTTTCGTTTTTGCCCGGAAGCAGCCTTTAAGAGCGACCCCTCCCCGCCTAGGTGTGGCGGCCATACCTCACTTTTCCCTGATCAGAATTATCGTAAATGGAAGTGGCGAAACCAGGAAAGCAAAGATGAATAAAGAGTCCAGCAGAAAGCTTGCCTCGACCAAACCACTTTAACGCAGCTCCACTTGTATTTGAGCATCCCAGGGAGGGCGGCATATGTCAAGCTGAGAATTATTTTATAGGAAAAAGCAAAGTAGTATTGTAAATATATTTACATTCATATGTAAAACGTACCCTTCAGTCAACCTCAGTCCTCTCAAAAACTAGTTTCCATGACTGAACAGAGAGGATCTGCTCAACGCATTTTCGAAAGTCAGTTTTCTTATGCTAAATAATAACATATGACTCGTTTGCAGCGCACAAGTAACAAATAGACACCCACGCCGCAGGACGCAGCAGGCTGCGGCGTACGCAGCGCACGAGGCAGGCTGCCGCGTTCTGGTATGAAAGAACTGTTAATGCGGTGCGCTGCAGTGCGCCGGAGTGCGGCAGAGTGCGCGCACTCCGCTAGAGTGCAAGGGGGTACGCGTCGCATCGCCATTACTCGCATGAGTATAGACGTATTGTGAATTCAAAAACACCGTTCGATTCAGCTCGGCGATACGCATCGTATAGTGTTTAGAAGTTTTTTAGAAGAAAGACTCTAAATCTTCAGAAGATTAAGATCTTTAAAAGATTTTCGTAGAACGGAGTCTCAGACGCGCACCATTTGCACCTGCACCACCATACCTTCCGCCACAAATTCAATCTGAGTGACTCTCTACCATACTCCTACAGTCTCCCTACGGTGCCTTCACAAATCAGTGTCTACACACTAAACAATCCAACCTAACAAAAACCTGCAAAATTGAGCGAAAATCTACTGTCGACCGTATACCTACCGTACCCCGATAAACTGTGGCAGATTGTACACTTTACGATGCGTCTCGCCGAGCTGAATCGAACAGTGTTTTTGGATTCAGAATACATCTCTTCTCAAGCGAGATATGGCGATGCGACGCCTATTCCGGCGCACTGCAGCGCACTGTGGCGCACTCCGCTAGAGTGCGGCGACTTTTTTGACGAATTATGAGCGGTATTGTATTTTCTTTATAGATTTCTGGTGCGAATGAAGCTTGTGAGAAGAGTAGGCGAAAGAGCATTGTTGGTCTAGGCAAAGGGTTTCTCAAAAAAATCCGGATTGCTTCAGCACTGAAGGTAAAGTCAAGATAAGTAAAATCATGTGCTCACTACACTCGCATTTGAAATTTAGCACTGTCTTCCAAAGAATATATAATGTTTTAGGTCTTGAGAATGGAGGATGGGAAAGTGTCCCTGTCTTTGAAAAAAGTGGACCACAAGACTAGAGAAGATCTCAATCCGCAGGAAGCTTCATTTCCTGTAGGCGCTGTTAGCGTTAGTGATCTGCAAATTTCAAAAGCTCCAAGGGTAAATCCTAAAAGCTCATCTGGCGTTAATGGAACTGTAAGCACTGGAACACGGTATGCGATTGATTTCTACGAAATCACATGCCACTTCCCATCAAATGCTTATTGTTAAGGATTCTAATGGTGCATTTTTGCAAGAGTTGTATACGGATGTCAACGCCGGAAATGTGGGAGCGGCAAACATGATGGGTGCTGGTGTATATGGACCAACATAGGCCGTCCAGATTTCGATGAAGAAGCTGGAGTTTTAAGAGGAGAAGACGGTAAGCGTGCATACCCTTTGACTAAGAACATTCTTCCTTTCAGAGTGCATTAGAAAAACAGCTTACCTCCCTTTTTCCATCGTAATAAAGAAATCGTTCGTCTGATGGCAGATATACCCATGGACCTAGAAGGAGAAAACGTTTCAGTGAGTTTTTTCCCATTTTCAGCTTCAGCTTGCTTTAACTCAGTTTTAGCTTGCTTCGACCCCGCTGGCATTCGGGCATCAAGCTCCCGACTATACTTTGCATTCATTTGCTGTCAATTCCACCGATTTTGGTGCTTATCTTCTCTAGGAAGTTGCGTATAATGTAGAGATAGGAACTATGCTTGAATGGAAAGTGTTTTTCCTTGTTTAGCAGTTTACCACTTTATCGTTTTCAACATTTCGTTTCACACATTCTCGACTTTAGCAGATGGAAGTCTGCTCAAGGCAACTTTTGATGCTTATTCCATCATTCTATGTAAACAAGCATCTCTTTGAGCTTTGTCGCGAGAAAAATCTGTCAACTGAGTATATAAGGTGCATTTCGTCAGTCTAGTATTCAGAAACTTATTCAAATGACGTCCACTCTTATTCTTGGAAGTCGCTTTGCTTTTACATATTGTTCTCTCTCTCTCTAATATACTGCTTTCTGATTTTGTGAACACAAACAGCTGATGCCGATAATCTCGATAAGGGATTCCTTGTATAGCGCTTTTGAACCAAGTATTGAGGACGTTTACCACATAAGTTTTTCACTCTAGGTTGAGTATGAAGTTCAAAAGTGTGATGAAGAAGACAAACGGGCACATATGTGCGCGACTCTGTTTATGATCTTTCGACACTGCTTATTCTCCACTTGCTGGATTATCAACTGGAAAGCCAAAAACATGATAGTACCTCCCCCCTTTCTGTCAGCAAGTGGGGTTTTATTACGGTGAGCTAGATTACTCAATTTCATTCGCATTTCTAGAACTATCTGCTGATGCAGAAAAAGACACACCATCAGGTAGACCACTGCGAAGATGTTCGTTAGTTCGTCAAGCGCACATAAGCGCGCCCTGTCCGCTTTAGAAAAAAAATTCAAAAGTGAGTCAATTTCTGGACAAATTTTCTTACTTATCATTTTCAGTTAATCCTATCCACCTTTTGACCCTATATTAACAGTTCTTTCATACTAGCGAACGCGGCAGCCTGCTGCGTCCTGCCGCTTGCGCCGCAGCAGTCACAATGAAATTACGCCCATGGCAGCACAGTTTCGCTTTTTGTGGATGTATCTTTAAATTTGCAGCATGTACGTGTTCTTAAGGAGTATTTTTTGAAGTTTGCTATTTTTTTCTTTTCTTTTACCTTTCCTCATCGTCGAACAAATGATTCTTCATTCAGGTTTAGTTATTTTGTACGCGCCTTCGGTTCAACAAAACTTATTTCGCTCCAGTTTGTTGTCATCAGTGAGTTCAGTGCGCTACTTTGTTTTTATATTTATTCATAAGGTACTAGATTTTGGTTTTCTTATTGAGACCCTTTATTGAACGATCTTATATATAAAGCTGAATGTCTGTTTGTCTGTCTGTCTGTCTGTATGTATGTCTGTCTGTATGTCTGTACGTATGTTCCGAATAGAAAATTCTATTTCTGAACCGATCCGGACCAAACTCGGCACACATACACTTCGGGCCCCGGCGGGTGTCATAGGCTGCTTTTCGTCATCGATCGATATCGATTTTATCGATTTTTTGAATTTGAGCTACGGGGCTGGGAGTTGGTACAGGGAGGTAATCGAGCATGCTGATTACGAATAAAATAATGACAAGGCCGGGCGGAGCCGGGTAAGCCATCTAGTATCTTATAAGAAACTTCTAGCCAACATTTAGGTTGGAAACTAAGTTTTGCAACTGCCTTCATAACTTTATCTCTTTGAAGATGGCACACTCAAAATCTGGAAGTATGTAGATCTCAATGTGTGGTATGACCGTGCTTAAACTGTACATATAATTTTTAAATTTCCCAAAACTAGTGAATTTCGAGGATCTATGAGGTTACAAGCAAAAATGAATCCGTTCGTGATCCAAATCACGCATGATGATCCGAATCTGTATGCAAAATATAGCTTAAGGTTGATTCATTGGCTAGGAAGGGTATAGAATTGAAAGACAAATCGAGATCTAGCGATCTCACGAAGTTGAGGTGCGCAAGGCTGGTGGGGACAACCATTGGTAACTAAGGAGTGGGAACGTCAAAATTTGCGGAGGCTTCACATAATAAGTTTACTCGGCCTGCTAGACACGAATATCATATTTTTCTGTTAAAGTAGTTTTCTATTGTTTAGGGTGACCCCATACCATAAAGCTACAGTAATGTTACAAAAAACCCTTACCGTGCAAATTTAGTGTGTGTTATTCGTGATCAGCATGTCGGATAACTACCCTACGCCAACTTTCAGCTAAATCCTTGATGATTTATAATTTTCCTTTTCGTACCACATACCTAACGTAATACTCACTGCGACGTCAGAATTCGGCAAAACAGCAGCTGTACTTGAAGCTTACGTCATTATCTACCTATTGACAAAATCTGAGCGCTTCATGTTAAACGAGAGCATGATTATTTAGTGAGTTGCGAAACTTAATTTCCAACCTAATACTAAAATCAAATTATGTGGAGGAAGACAACAAAGAATTTGGGAAAGGAGGAAAGCGGGGAAGGAAGAAAGCAAAACTTAACGTTAGAGCCGGCCCGCCGGGGTCGACGAGGAGATGGAACGACCGCTCAAAAAATGGAGTTCGCAATCCTGTACAGAAACTGCACGAGATTCGTTTCTATAGTAGGAAGAAATAACGGAGGATTTACGACGATCGTCTTCGGCCCATGGGTAGGATAAGCCGCTTATAACTTTTTTAACGATAATGAAATCGGATAGAGTTTTGGTTATGGAAAGACAAAGGATACTCAAAAGTTTGAGTGGAAAAATAGAAACTTTGAGTCGTTCGGAGATAAGTTAATGGGCTCAGGCGCAACCCTCTAAAAGCTCAGGAGGCCTGAGCTTTCCCTGACTCCATTAACTTAATCTCAAAATAAACTTTTTCAGATAAGTCTTATGTCATTCATTAGCACAGACCTCGTTCGATGTGTGAAGCTCATTCGTCTTGTTTCTGCTTTTGCTCATAGAGTGAATTTGCTCAAGGCGAAAAACGCAACTCTCGAATTTTGATGGGGCTTATAAAACGATTACTTAAAAGTGGCTTGAGACGAAACTGACAGAGTAATTTAGGGGAAGTACTATTTTAAACAAGCGTAGAAAGGTTGACTTTGGTCTTTGGAATCAAGTTAATCATGTTTGAAAACAGCGCCTTCCAGACAAACTGTAGGTTGGGTAGGTCCAGTCAGACCAATCTAACACTGCTGTTTTTGTATTTGTTCAATGCACTAACAACACATTTCATTGGTAACTCAACTATTACATAATTTTGGTTTCTTTCAGCTTCGATACTAGAATGAAAGAGATGAACGTCCACTCTGCATCGGAGAATCTCCTCGAGAGAGCATGGCTTGACCGCCGTCACTCCTAAATTTGAGTCGCTTAACGGAAAACCATGCATAGACATGCTTGTTATGGAGCCGTACCATTTATTTGGATCGACTTTCAGAACAACTGGCAAGAGCATTTACAGAAAAGATGCACAAAAGATGGCTTTTTAGGTCTACAGATGAGTGACCTTTTTACAGTAAGATAGGCAGCTTTGCCAGTTCCATTTCAAACATATTTTGCGTTTATCCAGTTAATCGTTCAATCCTCCAAGCTCTTGTTGACATCCGAAGCAATAGACGCTTGACGAGCAATCTCAAAAGTAGAGCGAGACTGGCACACTGATACTTTCAGATACGAGAACTTACATAGTTTTTCACCATCTTACCACCGCGATGCATGTACTTTCCATTCTATCTCAATGTATGCACGCGAAGGCTAAACTTATGGATTTCTTGCAAAAGCTTGCGCAGATAAGGTTTGCAGTCTTGACCACATTCGTCACTGAATTTAGTCACATAATGTCATTTCGAATAGGCCCTTCGATCAAAGGGGCATTGAAAGACTTCTGTTCCAAAGGAATAACTAGACATTCAATAAATATTCTGAAAAGTTCAACTGAAAATGGTTGTGGTCGCTTACCGGAAAAATGTTCATGGCATTCACACTTCTATCATTGATACAATTGAGAGTCACGAAGTCGAAGTAATCGGTTACCGCAAACTGCATGACTTTTATGAGAGCTTTAAGCGCTGATTCCAAATCTGCTCTTGCTATCTGCAGAGAATCTCTGGAAAGAGAATTATGAGCATTTTTGGAATCGAAAAGTGAATAAATGACTTGGAATGAAATCAATTGCCGCAGCTTCTGTAGACCTCGATTGAAGAAGCGGAAGTGTCAGCATCTTCACACAATAAACCCCTTTTGCCTCGTATATCATTACTTCCTATTTCTCTATTGGACGTCTGAAACTGCTGCAATGGTTGATCTGATTCCTGCCTTTAGTTCATTTTTTCGCCCCAAAAAATGCTCATATCTTTTTTCCCAGAGGAGCTCTGCAAATAGGAAAAACAAATTTGGAATCAACGTTCTCAACGTTCCAAACCCTTATCTACACTGTCGTATGCGGCTTGTAGTGATCGGCCACTTCGACTTCATGACCATCCGTTGTGAGACCTCTGTTGAGTGAAAGATCCAGTACTCACATCCAAAAGCAAAAATCTGAGAAGTGATTCTCTTACATTCAGCTTCAGGTCAAAGTGCACGTACTTCAGAATGGGTGTTACTGCAAGTTACATCCTTTTTTTACGAAGCTGTCGTAAGAACAGAAACAATCATTCAATCTCTGTAAATTTGTTGCAAATTCTGAGAAAATTCTCCATTTCTTGCAATTTGCGAAGGTTCGTTTTTTGTTAAGTTTTGAGATGGATTGATCTCAGCAAGCATGATAACTCTTGGTTACCATGAAGAAGTACCAGCGCTCAAGTTCTCTCTGTTGAATATTCATACCTCTACAATCAAAAGCTCTTACTTCTCTCTGCGCTGTCGATTTTATTCAGGGCCTTTTTATGGAACTACTAATGTACTTATTGTGACAGTACTACTCAGGTACAATCATCGATCGGTTCCAACAGCTTCGTCCTTTTCCTGCTAAAGTGAGATAATCTAATTACATGTTTTTTGCGAAAACTAAAATGTTTAATTATAAAGTCGGTTCTCTTTTTCAGTCAAAGTGCCCCTTTACTTCTCCTCGGTATCGAGAAAGAAGATATTTCAGTATTACCCTAGAAATCAATTAATACTCCAATTTTACGGCCCGGAGAATTTTTTTTCCAAATCGATCATCACAAAGACGCCAAAGGACTTCGCAAGCAAAAGACTCTATACCGTGCTGTATATTGCGAAAATGCAAAGGTCAGTAAACTATCTCGTGAAACACCTGGAAATAGCACCGGAGAAACATATGTGGGCTAGCAACACGTTGACGATCCAGCCATTTTGGGCAAAACTCCCACTGAATTTTCTCGTGTATGCGCGCGTGCATACACGCGCATGCACGAAACCGTCATGTTGGAGTTTTTTTGATACTTATTCATAAAACATGGAAGATTTACAGAACTACATGTAGCTCACAGAGTCTTGCCAGAAATTACATTTATGAAAATTTTTGCATCACTTTCCCCTCCAACATGCAATAGCTATGGAGCAATCTCACTCTAAAAAAGCGATATAATATCGAATGTTTTTTGCCCAAATTCGTTCTTGATTGCTCTTAACTTAACACGCAGAGTTTTCACTCTTCAGAAAAACATAATTAGCATTTAATCAGATTAAAAATGGACTGAATAAATAAATTTACTAAACTCCTGAACAGCTACCACGATGAGCTTTATTCTATACCAGTGCGTCACCTCTGCTTCGCAGAGGCTCGCACTGGCCCTACTATCTGTACGCCTTAGGCAGGCGCTATACTCCTCGAGGAGTATAGCATGGCGACGGGCGATCGCCAATCGCTACGATTGGCGATCGACCAATTCTGGTGGCGCAAAGTATTAAGCTTAGTTCAATTTTTTGGGCTACAGTCCATGGCTTGCACTTTAACTTGCCCACATCTCCGTGACTTTGCAAAAAGTTATGCCACAGGCTCAATTTTGCTGGCCAAAAGCCAAGTGGATCCAATTGACGCGCATTTTTTGGGATCCATACAACGGATTCGCTCGTGCTTTTGTATGCTTTTGTGACTCTCATGCTGGTAGCATGCTCTGTGCAAAATTTGGTTTCAGGAGGTTGGCTGGAACACGTTCTACGAATTTCGTGACAGACAGACAGACAGACTTACACACATACACACAAAAGCACGCAAACATCCTTAGACCGTTATTATAAGTTATGATGAGAATCAGACCACCGGTATTATTACTGCATAGAAGTTACCTTAACTTTTCGTCACTAAACACCTGAAACAGGTGTGCATACCGCGTATGCACGCGGTCGTCAACGTGTTGGTAATCTTTCAAAGCCGTCAACTTTGACCTTAATGCAATGGTTTGGAAATAGAAACCTTTTGAAATTTTTATTCAGTTTCTGATTTTTTCACGGATGAAAAAGGTAGGTATCATTTACGCTCAGGTAAGCATGTTAAAAATTCTTATCAATACAGATGAGGAAGGTTTGACGAGGGTGGGCAAGTGAGCATGATGGCTTTTATCAGGTTGTCAACAAAAAAATAATGTCGTTTTTTATTTGCTTGCTATAGCACCGCGACCAGTCGAAACCCAAAAACGCATGAGGAGTACTGTTCGATAGAGCAAAGCAAGATTTGCAAATAGCCACCTAAAATTTGCTTCAAATTTGTTAGATGTAAAGTCTGGAGCCAAAATCTAAGAGGATCTGAATGCATGAAAAAATCGAGAAAATCGTATCTCCGTCTAAAAGAGTACCACGAGCTTCTCACTTCTTTAGGCACCATTCTCCACATCTGGTATTTACCTGTAAATTTTCTCATTTTTTCCGGAGTTGTAACCCGAGAAACATACATACACCAATATGGGGGGTATGGTGCGGAAGGCGACAATCCACAAATTTTGTGCGTTTCGAAACTCTTCGGTGCTAAAGTGGCACGCCCAAGGTAGGGGGTGGGGGTAGGGGCAGATACATGGCTCGATGCCACAAGTGAAATTCTGTAAAAGTTAGTAAGAGCGATTTTAACTGCTTGCATTTTGCGCGCATTGTCGCCTTCGCGTGCCCCTCCCCCCAAAGCGGCCAAAATGAGCCTTCTTCGAGGTTTTTTCCGCCTGATTCAATATTTTTCAAAAACCATCGCTTGTAAAAGGCCAAAAACTCATGGTTCTACTTCCAAAGGTCCATACTTTAAAATTACCTATGTAGGAGCAGCCAATCTTTGGCAAATATAAGAAAATTATTTTTTCTCCATTTCTAACAATAGAAAAACCAGCAAATTCACAGGTAAATGCCATATGTGCCTGAGCATGAAACTGAGATACAAATTTCTTTAATTCTTCATTCATTCAAATCTTTTTGAATTTTGGTTTCGCACTTGATTTGGCAAATTTGGAGTAAATTTTTGGGCATCTTCTTCTAGAGTTTGCTTTGCTCTATCGAACAGTATCCCTTATGCGTTCTTGGGGCATGACGGGTCGCAATGCCATAGTTAACATTTGCAAGGTAAGGACTTCAAAGTGGTTTCTGCTTACGATCAAATTGTGTAAATTGGCTTTTGCCTAAACGTTGCTAGGAAGCAGCCAGGAGTCTTTTTGTTCATACGCCAATGAGCTGACCCGTGTTCTACATGAAAAAAACTAGTTACTGCGCTCAACTTGGCAAAAATTTTTCCACTGGAAAAGTACTGTTCAGTGCCGCATACATGAGGCAGCTCACACACTAATCACCAACCATTGTCTCATAGTGATTCATTTGCACTGGTACAATCAGCTATCACAGCGAATAGTAAAGTAATCCTCGTCACTGAAAACTGCTCTACAAAAGCTGATCCTTCTTCATTAGCTGTATACTAGGTTGGAACAAAGTTCTGCACCATTTTCAAAAATTCGTAGCTTGTGATTTCCCAATGACTTTGCAATTATTAAATATTATTTGGAAGTGGAAATCATGTGCATTATGAAGGCATGTAGTCCGCTTTTCAATACGCACGCTTTGTTAGATAGAAGCACTTGCGGTAAAAAAATCGAGGCAACCAACATTTTAGGTTTTCCAATCTGCTCCCTTTTGGTTAAGCAAGTTGTGGTGAATGAATGTCTTAGCAAACGGTTATGATTTTTGAGTAACCAGTTCGAAAATCAAACATCTTTTTGGCATTTTTGTCAGAAATTGTAATTTCTCATAGATCTAATCAGCATAGACTTAGATTAGTCGGAAGAAGCAAGTCAAGGAACCAATAATATTAAGTGGCCGAATTTTATTGCAATTTTTGGATTTTTCATGACCGAACACATAAAAATCAAATCTTGAGTGTTTTTCTTCTACCAATTCTGACTACGCAATAGGTATGCTCGGGAATCGCGTATATGCATTCATAAATCACATGATTTCTTCTCTTGAATGGAATTTGATACATGCGATCCCGTACTTCAAAGTCATGAATTTTTCAGAAAGGTGCGACAGCACTTTCGTTCTAACTTAATCATTGTTTCGCTGGACTTAATTACTTAGCTGCCTTTCATTCAAAGCTTTACCAACTAGCGATTCGTTCTCACAAAAAGGCGATGGTCAAGCGCTATCTATTTCGAGCTCTCAGAAACGGGGATTATGCGACTGAGCGACGAGAAGTCGCTAGACAGAGGGATGATCACCTTGATCAACATGCAAACAAAAAACCCCCCTACCGGACCTCCTTTGCGAATTTCCCCGTTCCTCTTCTCAAACATTCCATCACTACTTTCGTTTTCATTTTTTCATAGACGACCTTTATGCAATGTACAGGCAATTGGCATTCACAGGCACTTTGAACTTGTTTAAGGGAAAGAAAAACTTTGCCGATTTTGGCATTGAGTGTTTTAGAAGAGCACGCATAATGTCTGAGGTAACATCCGTTCCTTATTTGGCATTTCAGTACACCAAATTAGTTGTGTCTCTTGTTGACAAGGTCAAAACTACATACAGGCCGTGATCATTTTCACCTTGCTGTACAAATCGTATGCATAGTCAAAGCTCGCTATTGCTTTTGCTCCTTGTCCTTCTAATCTTCCATTTGGAACTTCTTCTCGCTTTTCATGCTTGTTTGCAAATTTTTCGCTATAATTTTGCTGTTCTCGGTTTTTTTTCGATTCTGAGGAACTATGCAAATGAGTCGCATCGCACCAAACGGGTTACCTCCTCCAATCAAATTCGAGTCCCTAGAGATGGAGGAGGGCAATAAGGAGGTTTGTGATTTATAACTTTTTGATTTTGATCCGTCATGTCGTAGTCTGCTAGCATGTCGCGCTGATTGTAATAACAATGTACTTTAAGTAAATGTAAAATGCTTGAATGACAATCTCATAGTACGTTGAGCAGGTGTTTCTAGAATAACCTAACCTTTGAAGGTAATTAAACCACAACAGATTTTTAGCACGTCAGAAAAACACATGCGAGGAAGTTAATTCATTCGCCAAGTTACAGGAGATTCTGCATTATGTCCTAATTGATTGGATAACAAGCAATATCTGTTTGTGCCAAAGCTCGTTTTGGTTTTAGTTGGTTGAACAGTTTGCTAGTAGTTATGCCAAATCTTTGTTGACTTCTGAAGGACTGTCTGAAAACCTAAATACTTTCACAGGATAATTCACCTGCTAAATTTTCTTACAGCAGAAACAGCGTCACCGAATGCTTTTTTTCGCTTTTCTGCAGATCTCTCTTAGACTTAGGCTGCTACAAGTCATTTCTCATTCCATTGATCTCATTGAAGTTGACTAGGTTTTTATATGCACGGCCGCGTAAACAACGGTAACCTAGATACTTGTTCTTGTCTTTCTTGCTTCTTCTGCAGAGAAGAAATTTGAACAATCGAGTGATTAATGTACATGGTGCGCCAAAATTATCTTTGAAAAAGAATACAAGATGAGCTTGACGGCGGATCTTGCCATTCATTGCCTAGTAACGCAACATTGAATAAGAATTTGTAAACTCTAGCTGAAATGCACTCGTGAAGGCACAGCTTCATATTTTCGTGCACTTTTCGAAACCTTTCGCTTATCCCAAATTTGCGCAAACAACAAAAGGGAAGCCTTTGCCTGTGAAATTACGAAGTACCAAAACAATACTAATTTCAAAAATATGCTTGTGCAGCAGACTATCGAAAAGCAATACTCTTTTGGCCCCGAAGTGCATCTGAAAAGCAGTAGTTGTTTTCTGGATCAACTTTAAAACTATTAGGTTGTCCGGAAAATAATGTCGCTTTTTGTTTTATTATGCGATATCGCAGCAGGGTGCGCAAGAAAGTAAGTGAGTGGGGTATCAACCGATAGGTCAGAGCAAGCTGTACAAAATGAAGCTCGAAGCTTCGCGCCAGGTTTGATTTGCGCGAAGTTTGGAGCCAAAATTCACAAAGCACTCAAGACCTAAAAAACGAAAAAAATCGTATCTCCGCTCAGAGAAGTCCTGAGAATCCCTAATTTGCTCACGCATGGAGTCACTATACGAGACACAAGTATGCGCATTTTCGCGGTTTTTCCGTGGCTGAAAATTGAGAAAACCAAATCCGGCATATTTCTGCCAAAGCAATCCTGAGCTTCTCTCACGTGGGTGATTCTATAGCATGAACCTTTAGGAGCATAACCATGAAATTTCAGCTTTAGACAAGCGCTAGTTTTCGAGAAAAATCAAATTGTTTGCAAAAAAAACCGAAAAACGCGACATATTCGCACTTTTGACATCTTTTTATTTCTCGTACTGCAGCTATGGAAAAAACCACAAACTATACAGGTGAATGTCTAGTGTGGAGAGTACATGCCTGTGCAAATTGAAGATCACAAAGACGTCTGTGAACGGAGATACGATTTTTCGGGCGTCTGAAATTTTTTATATTTTGGATTCGAACTTCAGGTGGAGCAAGATCTCCGCGGAGATTTGCGAACTAGCTTGTAGAGCTTGCTTTGCTCTATCGAATTATACCCCATTCGATGTTTTTGTGGTCATTCTGTCGCGGTAGGATGCCATGCGACATTATTTTCCGGACAACGTAATATTTTCGCATATTGGTCTTGACTATTCTTTCATACAGTGCAAAATTATCGCCTTTTAGGGATTTTTATGCTGAATTCAATACTTCTCGGAATATATATATATATATTCAATACTAACCCTTGGAGGAAGTTGAAAATCTATCGTGGTATTTCTAAAGGATTTTAGTATAAAACTACCTATGTCAGAATGCTCAGCATTGCGTTTGCTAGAGCATCCAACTTTCATCTTCTCAAATTCTGACACTGAAAAAAATAACGCAGTTGTACATTTGGATATTTGATAATAGGAAGTATACGCCTGACCAAATTGGAAGTCCGTAGGTTTGTAGACGAAAATATGTTTTTTGGGTGATTTTTGGATTTTGCCTCTAAACTACACATGGATTGAACTTTTTGTAATCAGTCTGATGCACTCTTTAGAAAAAAAAACGAACACTCTGTGCAGAATCACTGTAGTCATCGGTAGATCCTTTTCATTGATTTATTTCCAGCAATGGAGTGATAGTAATCAAGTTTGTCAGTATCGAAGTACGACTCATAAGTACCTAAATCAGAAATGTTACGTCAAAGTTTACAAAGTCTCTTTCATTTGTCTGCAATACTTGAACTTTGTTTAAATCAATTTCCTGCAAATTGTTGGACAGTTGCCATATTTCAAAAAGGTAAACAACTTGGACTCTGAAGCAATCCGGTTTGATGCAGTTTGTCAAAAAGCAAGGACCGGATGATTAGCAAACTATTTTTACTCATTGTATAATAATCAGTATACGTCACTTCCTGGCTTCAAGTTTCAAGAGTCTACTTTGAGTAGAGCAGTGCAAAGAGTGTTCTGCGAAGTCGAGATCTGAATAAGTTAGACGACAACTTTTCCAAGATCCGTAATTTAAATGGTAATGCTTTCGTACTATAGCACCAGCAACACGGTTGCACGGACGTCAAGCCGCCATTGTATTATACTAAGCATTGCTCAAGCATATGTAGATCGTTTTTTCCATGCTGTAACTACCTCACTTCTTGGTTGAGGTGCCCTTTAAATTCGAATTTTTGCTCTTTTGCAAAAAAAGGAAATTTTTGCACAAGGACGGTGTTATATTATGCATGTTAGCGGAATGTGGGCCTTTTGTGCTCGTATCCATCAACGAATGTTGAAAACAAAAACAAATAAGGGGAAATTTACACCCTACATATCACCTAAAAGTGACTGCTGCAACAACAACAACGTACCTTTTTCCCTCATTCCTGCTTATTCAGGCTATCTCTGTCAGCGATGTAAAACTCAAGGAAGAAGTGGAAGAGGATAGCACAAAGATCAAGAGAGATGAAGTAAAAATCAAAAGAGATGAAGTAAGTGTTGAGAATAATTTTTGCAAATTGTGTCAGTAAGATTATGAAGGGTACGACCCTAAGTAGCCAAGCTTTCTAGAAAATATTTGATGCTATGGTCATAACAAAGCTCTTTATATCGCCAGAATAGAAGCGATGACGCTTATTTTGTTATTTTTTATGAAAATGTTCGGTGACTTTTTCTGAGTGCCTTCCATATTTGGCGTGAGAAAAACTTTAGCAGAAATTGGTTTGGATGAAAAATGTGAACAAGTGATGGCAGTGAAGTTTTTTGTCCCAGCGGTGTTTTTTGTAAGATTACGGTATGTATACGGAAGAGAAGCGAAAATTGAATAATCGTGGGAGAGTCTTTGAATAGATTACCACAGCTTATTACAAAATAATTTATGTTATCTGCTACTGACTTCAGTGCGAGCAACAGCAAGTGAATCTTCTTCATTAATGCGTCTTACCGTCTAGAACAATCAAAGTATTCGCATACATTCTCTAACAATCACTCCATGGGAAATCTAGAAATTTTGAAATCTAATGATGATACAGTTAGGTTTCAAAAGACTCGCAAAAATTTACAACACACAAGATGCTGATTGATCTTGAACCATGTTTTCCAAAACATGTGACACGCTTATCGTCGCTGTATTGCTACTTTTGTTTTTTTGCTAGTGAGCAGCCTAATGCAAAATATTTAGGTAGAATGTAGAATGGCGAAATTGTTATAGGCTTAAACTAAAGGAACTTATTTTGGGAGACCGAGCCCGATTGGCCGCAGCAGGGATCCGAACAACGCTGACTCTATTCCACAATGTGCGTTATGGTGGAATCGGAATAATAACCCGTAGTTATTTTTTATGGAATCGGAATAATAACCCGTAGTAATTTTTTATAGAGGTCAAAAATCGAAAAGCTTTGCTCTATTCAGGGTACTCTCTTTGCTTTCAAATCTGGAATAGGCTATCCGCGCCCGCCTCGAAAATGGGTCGCGAAATTTTGAAAACCACTTAAACGACTTATAAGAATGTGCAAGTGACTTGTGTATACCTGTAAGTAAATGAAATGACTTTTTTGGATTTTTTTGGATTTCAGTTAGCCCTGTAAAATTTCTTCGGGGGATTGGGGTTATAAGTCCGCAAAATCATGAAAAACATACCAAAGAATCTTGCGCAGTGCGTGGCTTATGCCACGCACCAACATTCATAAAAAAATTGTCCCCCCCCCCATTTATCCCTTCACTCCCGATTCTGAAATTCTGGGGCCGCCACTGGGTTAAATAGTGTGCTGACATCACGATCTATATGTGGCTTGCAGAGCTTGAAGAAGATTGCTTTATTACCGAACAAGCCAATTATTCTGGGCGCAACCATGAAAAACATTATTAAAATCGTATGAGTTGTAATAACCGTCCTCGAAATCTTCGGTTAGGGAAATCTTTTGCAAATTCACAAATCGACGAAGTGTTTCTACCTTGTAAATGACGGTTGAAGAGTACCCTGTGTTTGTACATTCATCAAATATAAACCGTTAAAGATAGCGCTGAATCGTTGCAGGCAAAATTGCCTCATGATTTATTTTTACAGCTAGTCTTCTGAGACTGACAAAGACTTCTGCAAATCGACTGTTTAGAATCAATAGGTGTCAGAGCAAATCTCATCACTTCCTAATATCACTGTTGTTTTGCAGCAGTCGTGAAGCAAAAGTCGGAAGTGGTTTTTCTATTTAATGGACTGGGTGAACAACTGAACTTGATTTGGTAGCACTGTGTCAAGTAGCGGTATCGTAATCATTACACCAAGCAAACAGGAAACTTTAATGATAAGCCCTTCTCTCAAGAAGTTCTCGACAACCATTTCAATCATTCTTGGTCACCTGAGAATGAGAGTGTATGGCGCGTAACGGTAAAGATCAGTCTTGGAAAGGTTAGTATCATAAGCCATTTTTCATACCAAAATGGCGGCAGCAAAGAACAGGACAAGTTGAGACGTTCCGAGCTGGAAGACCAAAGAAACGACTAAGATTGCTATCACTTGAGCAGTATATTTAGAATGTCCTATTTAACATCGCTTTGTGTAATTGCACTACTTTCGCAGTCTGCGCTATAACAGGTCTCCGGAGGTAAGCAGAGTCACCGTCATAATTGAGAAGACAGTATAAAACACCGAAAAAGTGATGAAGACATTTGAAAGAAGTTGAAAAAGAGTTTCGTCCTCTTCAAATTTGCAATCGTACGTGCAAAATCAAATAGTGCATTTACACAAGGTGACTTAGATGGAGATTACTGTAAGTGGTCTCTTCTGCATCAAAATTAAGAATTCTGATACCGCGCTTCCCAACGCACGTGGACCAGTCGTCCTATCATTGTTCTCCGCTAGCTGAAAACTTCTTATCTAAAGCAAATTAACAAGAAAATGTCGCAAGAAGAAGCTTGCAAATTTCCAAAATCTGCCTATTTTCTTTAGAAAGTTAGGAAGCCACGTGATCAGCTGCGAATCATAACCGCTCAATAAACGAGCAAGTAATCGCGAACCCGTGCTGCGTCTCGTCGGGGCTTCAGAACCACCGAACCGCCTCCTGTATCTTCAGCTGCTGAGAGCGTGTGTCTGGGTATCGCCTCGTGCTCGTGGGCGCCTACACCTCGCCCACCCCCATATCAGTCGAAGGTGTTGTTATCAATCAAAGGCAGTAATCTCAGTCAGAAGCAATCGTCGCTTTCAACCCCGACAAAGCGACTCCGAGGCGACGACGACGGCGGCCATTGTCCTTTCCAACATTCGGCGACATATTCACTGACAAACGCGACGACATCGTACATCTCGATTCTGGTCCATGACGAGCAACTACCACTGAGCATAATTCGATGTGGCATCTCGTCACTGATTTCTACACACTAACCATCGCAACACACCGATTCGACCACTGCTGAACCGCGCGGGGAGATTTGTGTGTGTCGACGGACGGACGGACGTGCGTGCGCGCGTGCGCGTACAAGATGAATGGCTCGGAGAAGGAGTTGTTCGTCGAGCAGGGCAATGGATTCCTCGAAGTGCAACCCCAGCAACTCAAGGTAAGCGTCTCTCCTATCCAAGTACATTGCTATTTTCGGACAGTTTCATTGATCTGACCTGACGATGTCATTTGAGAGAGAAGTATCTACAAAATCTCAACAATTTATCTTATTTCAAGATATTTGAATGCCAAAAAAAGAGCGAAACAACTGGTCACTAAGATGATTGGAAAGTCGAATTTATATCAGATTTGTTATTAGAATGATTTTTTACGATATGTTATCAGCCATTAGTGAAATTTGATTCGATATTGGAGATCAGTTTCCCATTTTGCTTCTTCTCTTTATTCACTCCTGGAAATCCTGAAGCACTGTCAAAAGTCTTTATTAGGTGTTCGGTATAATTATGGCATATTGAACTTCCTTTCCCCTAAAAAAAGCCTCACTGAAGATGCGTCAGGAGCAAGCGAAACAAAATTTAGCAGCGTCCAATCGATATATCGATTTTCTTACTTTGACTACCTCAATCGCTTGACCTACCGAGATTACCAGTCGCAACCCCCAATCGATATATCGATTTCAAATTACATCGTAGTTTGCCACTCTTTTTATCTATACGTATGAACAACAAATACTCGCCTTTGCTCCTCATGCATATTGATATTCACATTCCCGTTTCTGGATTGCCCTTCGACCCGGTACAATTATCCCTTCACTTTTTGCCCCATCCTGGTCTGTCTAACCCATGATCGACCGCATTGGTCATAGTCTATACTCGCCATTGCATTTCTGGTGAAGAGTAGCAGTTGATGTTTGCGTACTCGATAGCGAAAGCGCTTCAAGCCCATAAATCAGTGCACTAACAACATATTTTTCCTTCCTCCGAGGTATGCATAGAAGATTTTGAGATCCACTTTTCCTGCCTCGTAACTCAATTTGATCTTGCTGGAACAATAGCTCTAGACAAATTGAGATTCAAGTGTAAATTTGAAAAACTCCCATAAAAGTGTTAACCTGTAGAAATATTTCATAAGGTCTAGGGTGTTCTATTGATTGGGTGACTGGGTTAGCGAACCATTTATTTTTGTAAGGTCTCACATTAGTTACAACCTTGCTAACTCTTCATACTCTTGAATGTAATAGCAAAAGCGTTTTAAGTCCGTTATCTTGTGCAGTACAACATATTTTTGTGCTATCTCCGAGATTATGTATTGGGAATTTTGAGCAACATTTTTGTCACATCATAGCTCGCATTAATTCTGCTGATATAATGCGAATTACCTACTGCATAGCCGTAAGCCTTAGAGTAGGGCATCAGTAGAGGCTGCGGATGTACACTTGAAGGTAACAAACAATGAATAAATAATCTTCGGACTTCTCAAGTGCGTTTCAATCTGCGCATAATAATTCGTCTGAACAGTAAGGAATTTTTGCGAGAACTTTACTATATTCTCTAGCCTCATGCTCACGGAGAACAACGTGTGAGAGAAAGAAAAAGTCATAAGAAAAATCATAAATCAACCCAGGGTTGCAGCAATTTCATTTCTTGGCACCAATTTCTTACACTAAAACTGCAAGAAATATGCCCTATCATGCAGCATGCACAGAATTCCTACCCTATCACAAACATAAAATATGTTCTTAGGAGAATATGTTTACATGCACTTGGGTAATGGGTTAGATAGGTATGCTAAGAATCTTTGGATTTGAATGTCTCTGCTTTGAGTCTTTGAAATTTCACCAGATACGGCTGCAAGCTCTGTTGAAACCGTACAAAACGGGCAAAAAGAGAGCTTTTATGTGTTGCTTGAACTGCTTAAGAATTTTTTGGGGTGAAATCTTTATGACAATCTTGAGAATGCTATCCGATAAAAATAATCTAAACACATGTAACCTACTCAGTGGTGGTCTCAGATTTTCGTTTGGGGAAGGGGGACAGAAAATTTTGCATGAAGGTGCGTGGCGTTGGCCACGCACTTTAAAGAATTATTTGGGATGAACCCACTAATCTCAACTTCTGGAGAACTGAGAACTTATTTCCTTCGATCTTTTTAAGTTTTTAAATCACAAACGTATGCTTCTTCGGGCTGATTTTTTAAACAACTTGCGAGAATCTAGAGAATCTTGATTATGTATATCAGAACGCTTCTTTTTGCCAGTTCCATAAAGATTTCTTCTTCGAGAATCGCTTGAAAGACCACAAATGAAGAGAATAAAAAGGCAATTCGCGACGTTATCACCGAGAATCTTTAGAAGACAAATCGGTTTACAGGGCCGTAACATAATCGAATAAACTCGTGTGTAAAGCGAAAATCGCTACAAGCGCTGACAAGTTTGACTACTCCAGCAGTAGCAGAGAGACACACCAAGCCATTTTTCGACCACGCTGGTCACGTTCCTAGCATACTGTCCTCGATCAATTCCCGCCGGTATCACTGTTCCCGTTCGCTTTACAAAGTGTTCCCTTTGCTGGGAAGTAGGTGTGGGTGGGTCGGTGGAGGTGGCCGGTTCTGGTGGGGGTCGTGCACCAGCAGCATCCTCTCGTCTTTGTCTCGACGAACGACATCGACCTCTTCTTCGGCGTCTGCACAGGTAGTTGTAGCTGTGCAGCAAGTTGATAAGGAGAAATTAACGTCAAACGCCCGAACAAGCGAGAGGAGCCGAAGAGTGCCGTAGAGAACCAGTTGCGGCATACATACACACCACCACCACCAGCATACCCCGTCGAGACTGTGCGCACATCTCGCGTCTTGCGCGGATATCACCAAATTATCTCCCCCTGTCCACATCCGAACCGCTTCAATTGCTACCACTGATCCCTACGGCGATCGATTCCCCCCGGATATACTCCGCGAGGCGAGATGGCGCAACGCTTTGAGCACTTCGAAACCTGTCCAGTACCGCCCGCCACGCTGGTACGGCACGACTCAGTCGCACACGATGAGAAAAAGGTGAGTGAATGGGATCGTTTTGCGCTGCGATATACGTTGCGAAGTTTACGCCAAGCGCAAGTTCGGCAGACGATTGATTCGCGGCTTTATCAGTCGCATACTGTCGCATATCGCCGGACAACACGCCTTAGTACAATGACTCGGCCGTGCGTGTAGCTGGTGCGTGCAACGACGTTGCAGGGAATTTGAACACGTCGGCGTAGTTCTTTCATCTGCATTTTTTGTATTCCTCTCGTTTGTTTGGTGTTTTCTGTGTTTTTGTGTACTTTTAGTTTTTTTTCCATTTGCATGCATCTTCAGCTACTTTTCTATCTTGCACAACGCAATCAAACTGCTGTAAATTACCGTTTTCTTACTTTGTCGCTCCATGTCAAAAATAGGTCATTCAAACAATTTTGCATGCAATTTCGCCATAAATCTTCTCATCTTTTCGGTATAGCCTGCTCCAGCGTTGAGAACTTTTCGAAGTTGGCCAAATCGCAGAAGGATAGTTACACCCCTTTTGTGAGACTGTGGAGCTCGACTGCAATTTTGAAAGTGGTGGCTAAATTGGATCTCGTTGCCTTTTTTACAGCTGAACCAGAATTCTGATCATGTTGACTGAAATGATGCCAGTGTTGGGAGTTCGCCTGGCACGGCACTGGCACCAAACCAATCCCATTCAAATGCTGTTAACATTTTGGACGCATTTTACGGTTGCATTTTATTATTCACATATTTCTCTCATGTGCGATCCACCGAATGCTGCCTCACTCAAGAACGTCTCTTTTTTTACTCGTACTGCTAGCGCGATGCTGTTATTCTCATAGTTTGCAAATGCACCATTTAGAAACTCAATATGACCTATTCTTTCAGTAGTTATAAGATCCCCCATTTGGAAATGCTGAGCTTTTCAGTTACTGATTTACGGAGAACCAATGACTAAACCTGCAGTGCGTCGGGTTCAGTTTTGGGAGTTAGCTTACAAAACCCAGTTCTTCCGGCGGCCTCAAAAATGAGCTCATCTTCGGGACCCGTCATACTTCGCCGAAAAAAGCCCAAACAAGCCCGAAAAAGCCCAAAAGAGCCCAAAAAAGCGCCAGAAAGAGCCGGAACACTTCTCGCACGTTTTGGCGCTAAGGCATGTGTGTTGACTTCGCAATCGACCCTTTTTGTCATTTTCTATCGTCCGCATGATAAGATAATGTCAGAATTCTACCAAAAGTTCGTTTCTACATTCCGGCTCTTTCTGGCGCTTTCGGGCTTTTTTGAGCTTTTTCGGGCTTTTTTGGGCGCTTTTGGGCTTTTTTCGGCGAAGTATGACGGGTCCCTCAGAGTACAACTACTGTAACTGGCGCTAACAGTAAAATACTTTTCAGTAGGATAAAAGGTACGATAATGTGTTGGGTAATGCTGCAGAAATCTGTTAATAACCGCGCCTGTGTTGCTTTCTCTGCCTACAGTACCTTAACAGTCATCAGTACTGCCCGAAGTGACATTTTGCTCACAATTTTCGTGGATACTATGACCTTGACCTTTCAACCGTAACCTACCGTACCATTTCAAGAGCGATTGTGAACTGACTACCCTACAATTTCACAAAAACTCGAAGTTCTTTTGCCTTGTTTTGAACAAGTGCTGACCCCTTGAGCAGGGGTGACAGAAGTTTTTGGATTCGTACAAGCCATACTTTGCTGCCAGCAGTGGCGTAAATTAGCCATCTTCAAAAGTCCTTCTCTCAGTTGCTCTCTGCTTTACTTCTCGTTGTGCGTACCCGCATTCGATTACTTTGCCTCGTACATCCCTTTATCGTATCTGTTTTCGAAGGCGACTTCTTATTCTTCGTTCTCTGAGCCTTTCCTGATGAAACATGTCCTAATCGATGTAGACGAGAGCTTATCTTTAGGTCAGTTCAAGTCTTATTCTTCTGTGTAGTAGTCGTTGTCTGCTGTATTGGGGTGTCTTGTGTTTTTGTTGCCCAGAATGATATAGCTAATCTCGTTATCTTGGCTTCTCTCCGCATATGCAAGCAATTGATCAAATCTTCAGCTTAATTCATTGCATTTTGATATTCAGTAGCCAGAAATTTGTATGTGATCAAAGTGCATTTAATAATGTGCATTTGCCATCAGACTGCTCTCATTGTGCCCTTATTTGGTCGTTTAGAACGGTACACTTATCGATTACACAAAGCTGTTTCTACTCAGAATCTCTAGATATAAAATCACAGGCGAGATCGCTTCGCAATGGATTGCGCTTGGTTTGAAAAAAGCTTAGTTCTCGACATTTTTTTGTTCGCATGAAACGCGTTTCTTGAAACGTTGACATCTTTTTTAGTACATTTTTTTTGTTGTTCATTGTTTCGGATAACATCGCATTTTGCCGACTCCATTAATCAAGCATCCAATACACTCTCACCGCAAACTTGAATGCCATGAACGAGATTTTGTTTTTTCCGTCTTACCAGCCATTCTTCTTTCATTTTTTTTCAATTTTACACTAAGTATTATTGCAAAGTTCGTTCGTTCTATGCATTTCTGACATGATTGTTTTAACCGTATTCACTGAGCACGTCTTGGCTGTTTATTGCCAAACGGCCTTTGAACATAAAAGCAAGGTTTTGAGCTCTGAATATCTGGTTTATGGGTTTTTCTCAGAGATAGCTCAAACTTTCCTATCGTGTGCTGCTGTCTATAATTGTCACTTTGGATCGCATCCGGCTCTCAGAACTGCGCGAAGATACTTCATCACAGCCTTTTTGTAAAAGGGACTGGTAATCTTGCACCCTCTCCCACGAGGGACCGTAGATTCGCCCGCAGGAACGATTACTTTTGGATTGGAGCAGGAATCCTTCGTAGAGCACCTTACTCTTCCAACGCTGAATTTGAGGATGCGCTTGCCAAATAACTCAATGTTGCGTCTTGCAACTCTACTACTGCAACTCTAGTCTCCGTATCAAGCTTGTCGAGCCACTTCCTCTGGTCGTGATATGCACTGACTTATATCAGTGGAGCTTTTGCGCTCGGATGTACTCAATTACGGCTAACACTTTTGCAGACGCTCTTGCCGCGTTTGTCATTTGAGCGGACTTCTTCTATGCCATGCTTGGCAACAGAAATCTATCCGAGAATATTTGAATTGGCAACAATTTGTGCAAGTTGTGTGCATTATCAAACTATCTTCCAGATAAAGGTGGAACAAAGATTGATTTCATGAGGGCATCGCAATTCAATGCATAAACACTAAAGCATGCGGAATAAAAAATACATCGCAGCACTTTATACTCCGAAAAGGAGAACATTTCACAGTCAAGCTCTGCCATATTTTGCTTTGTAGTATTTCAGATTTACTTGAATCATTCAGGCCTATTGTAGAATCATTCTCCTTTTGTCATTTTATCATGTTCTTGTAAATCTGAAACACTGCAAGGGCTGACTTGAAAACTGGAGTCATAGTTCAAGTTTGTTGAAGGTGACTTTGCAATTCTTATTGCAAACGGTCTTGGTTAATGGTGCCTACATTTTCGACAAACTAAGTCGTAAAACCTAAGCATCAGCATTTCAGATTCTTTTGCAGACTTATATTCTTGGCGAGCTTTGAAAAATGAAGTTCAGTGGTCTTTTTCCTCGCTTACATTTCTGAGGAAAGCTCTATGCATCTGATACTTGAATTAGCCTTTCAGGTCCAAGCAGCATTATGTATGGTGACAAAAATCTACAGCGTATCCCAAAATAATGTGCACACTGTGTGATCGTTAATGACTCTCTTGCCTTCATGTCTTTTTGAAGAGGGCTGTACAAATTTGACGGAGTTGAAAAAACAACCACTTATCAAGAGCGAAGGCCATTTATGCTCATACACTGTAAACTAGGCATGTGCATATCATTAAAAAGAATAACAACCTCGACAATAAGCTGTCAACATGGTTAATATTTATTTATCTCCTTACCTTCGTACCTGAAATTTTCTCAACACAGCGATTTGACTTTGACAAAAGCATAAAAGAACAAATCTTGGCCGCTTTCGAGAAGTCACAGCAAGAAGACGACGATCAACCGCTGATCAGTGCGCAACATTCACAATCAGAGACAAACTACGATGTTAAGAAGCTGGTACAAATTAGTTTCTTAGTGTCACCTTTTTTGCAAGAATTTCGCTTATAGGCAGACTCCCCAATAGTCAAGGCATTCACTGATGCTGAAAGGAGACGGTTGTCCAGATTCCAGATCGAAAAAGTGATATTTACTAAAGAGAAGAGGAAAAGGCAAATCAAACTTTTACGTACAAATTCAAACCGCATTAACAAAGATTGTACTTGATGCTGACAGTAATGGAAACTTAGAGCTTGAGTAACTCATTTTATGCTGTAACTCTGCGCGGTTTCCCAAAATCAGTTCCCGCTGGCGATACTCACTTGTCCAGATTTGCCTAGACGCCGCTTTCAAAGAAAGTGGCTCGACAAGCTTGATACGGAGACTAGAGTTGCAGTAGTAGAGTTGCAAGACGCAACATTGAGTTATTTGACAAGCGCATCCTCAAATTCAGCGTTGGAAGAGTAAGGTGCTCTACGGAGGATTCCTGCTCCAATCCAAAAGTAATCGTTCCTGCGGGCGAATCTACGGTCCCTCCTCTCCCACTGTCTCCTGGTATCCCGCAAGCAGCATTTGGCATTTCTGAGCAGTTCATCGAGTCGCATCCTTCTGATCGGGCAGCTTTGGATGCAGCTCAGATTTGAGGTTGACTTAATAGCTTTTTCCTTTGAAGAAAAATACATTACTTTGAGTAAATTGGTCGTTTTCATGTCTCTGTAATCTTAAAAATTCTGCAAATGTGTTTTATTCTGGGCAGCAGAAAACATCTTTCAATGTGGGTCAACTCGCACTGATACCTCGCGTTAACAGTGATATAAATCGCGTGTTCATTTTTCCATATATGACGTGACTGTTGGCCGAGCCAGACTGAGCTGTCACCAAAATCAGTGGAACCATCAGTCATCGCATTTGAAAAAGTCCGCATGTAAGGCTGAATATGACTGTATCAAAATTCGAAGATGAGTGTAAATCACCTATTCGGCGATTAAGAAAATTTTAGCTTGAGCGGTGATATAAGATATGCAAAAACTATCGGAACTTCATTAAAACACGTAATTGTTGAGTAGAATTTTTACACAGTGTCGATTTTGGCACTGTAGCTGTGCTGCAGCGATCTTTTTGAGCAGCATTTTTTATCGAAATTTTTTTTTTGCAAATTTCGAAGTTTAACGAATACGTTACTGGTGATTTGCTCTCGTTGCATTATCCTAATAATCTCCAGTTTGCGATATATCCAGACGAGTTGACCTTCTTGTCCTTGTTCAGCTTTCTTTGTCACTAATATCCTTGCCGTCCGCTTGCAAACCCTTTGTGCTCACTCATCCTTTTGCTTTGGCTCGAATCGGGATGGCCTTTTTGCAGCGATGGCGAACCGGGTACGAAGGCGGAATCGGGGGATCAGCTCCAGTGGAGATGTCATGGCACAGGAGCCGGACATGGGATTCTCAGATTCTGGTCCTCACTTTCCAATGCTTTATCGACATACTGATGATGAAGATGATGAACGCTTATTGCGTAAAGATGTTGTTAGTTGCATTCAGAGAAATAAATTCTGTTCGTTGTGATGTAACACTACAAAAATGCGCGTAGTTATGATTTGAGAAATTTAAGAGAAGTTGAAATGAGATTGTGGACCTTTTGGATTAATATTCCGTTTTAGTCGTTGGACTCGAGTGGAAGCTGGTTCTCGCGGACGCGGGAGTCGCTCAGAGGGGATATCTCTTCCATTTGCCTTCTTCTCTTCCTCTACCTGCTGCAAGGAGTTCCTCTAGGACTTATTGGAGCGATCCCTCTTTTGTTACAAGGGAGACATGTGTCATATGGGCAACAAGCAATATTCTCTTTTGCTTATTGGCCATTTAGGTAATGTGGTTCTGAACTTTTTCGCTTGAAATCAAAAATCATTCCAGTATGAAACTTCTATGGGCGCCTATAGTTGATTCCGTATATTGGAAGCGAATCGGTCGACGGAAATCATGGATGGTGCCTTGCCAGTACCTCATCGGAGTATTCATGCTCGTGTTGTCGTTCAAAGTCTCCTATGTAATGGGGGATGGAACAGGTTGGTTTTTTTTTTCTAAGCAAAACATCCAAATCTAGACAATAATCATCTTTGAAGAGTATTGGGTTGGCTCTTGTCAGTTAATGCCAACCTCAAACAAAATTTTTTTTCTTATTTCTAGAAGAGACAGTTGCAGACCAGGGTCCAAATGTTTTATTTCTAATGTTGATATTCCTTCCTTTGAATTTCCTCGCAGCTACCCAGGATATTGCTGTGGATGGTTGGGCGTTGACCATATTGTCAAGGTATGTGCGTCTTCTATCTTAATATTTTTCTTGAAAAATTTGACGTTTTTATTCAACCGTTGTTATTAATTTTGCTCAAAACTTTTTTTTATTATGATCGATGATATCTTTGCAGGAAAAATGTGGGTTATGCTTCCACATGTAATGCTGTTGGTCAAACGGCCGGATACTTTCTTGGGAATGTGGTCTTTCTTTCATTGGAGTCAGCGGATTTTGCAAACACTTTCATCCGTTCAGCAGACAATCAAAAACCCTACGGCATTATTGATCTAGCAGGTGCACTATTTGTTTATTTTCTCTTTGATTTTCTTTCGTCCCTATGTTTAGTAAGATATAGACTCATAATGGTCATGAATGTTCACCTGAGTTATTCGTATCATCTCTTTTTTGTTTCATTCCCAATTTTTCTGGCTATTCGGCGAGTTGTCCTGATCAGGGCGGTAATCCTACAATTTTCCCAACTTCACTAGTTTTTTAGGTTTTGTTTTCTTTTGGGGTTGGATATTCATCATATCAACTACACTGGTTCTGATTTTCAAAAAAGAAGTTGATAATTCTCTGCAAACCGCCACGTAAGTCTTTCGTGCAATGTTCTCTTCTATTTTTACCTGCAATCATTTCATAGGGGAAATGCTGATGATGACGAGAAAGAAATTGATCTGGGAATCGCAGAGACGTACACCGTTTTGTGGAAGATCTTGAGGTTGAAGCCAATGCTTTGGATGCTCGTTATTCTGCTCACAGGAAAGGTGTGTCCTCAAAAAACTCCACTTTGTTTTGCTCTCGTACCTAACATGAATCCTGAATGCTAGGTTGCTTTTGCCGCCACTGATGGTATCACTGGATTGAAACTGATTGGCATGGGCATGCCGAAGGACAGGCTAGCTAGCTTCGGGTTGTTCTTGACCCCACTACAGGTGCGTATGCATTATTACCGCACTTTTTCCACTTTTTTGAAATGCATCTTTCTTTGTCGTACACTATATTAGGTACTCGTTCCGTTACGTTCAGATCTTGCTTCCTTGGATGATCGGAAAATGGACTGCTGGACCTAGACCGCTCAACATATTTTTGATGGCATATCCATATAGGTATCAATTCCAATGATATATGCTTGTGTCTACAAATTTCGTTTGAGGTTGTTTGTTGGAGGCATATTTGCTGCTCTTGTGTACTTTACGCCTTCATTCAAGCTCGATACGGGTAAATTTAGCAATAGTGTCTACGTAGTATGGATCATTGGTTATGTTTTCCATCAGGTGTGTCCTTGCTTTTGTTAGATCAGTTTTGAATTTTACTCCATGTTATATAGCGGTAGAGGATTTGCAGAGATGTGAATGCAGAATGCTCTTGAACTTTTCATTTGCTCTTAGAGAGTTCGTATTAAGACTTGCCTTAGCATGAGTGTCGTTTGATTGCAGTTTTCAAAAAAAAGCACTCACGACCTTGATATTCACTTATGATTTTGATTAAATCAAGTTTTTTTACTTTAATCACTTAAATTGTTAAAGAGCTATTTAGATAGCCACATACTGCATGTTTGTGTCGATGATGGCATTCAATGCACAAGTCTCTGATCCGCGCATTGGTGGCACATACATGACACTGTTGAATACGCTCAATAATCTTGGTGGAAATTGGCCCGTGACGTTGGTATTATCTGTAACGGATTGGTTTACTTGGAAGGAATGCGTCGCTAAAGGCACCAAACAGTAGGTTTTACATCTTGTTTTGAAAGCAAAATTCTTATGTTTCAGACTTTTGAGCTGTGCTCTCCGTACATTTCGATATTTCACTTTTTCTATTTTTGAATACATATCCACTAATAGTTGTCACCCATTTATCTTTATCACTTTCAAGCCCTTTATATGATTTTTTTTCAATTGTGCCGGTCATTTCTTTTTTGGATGTTCTTTTTCTAAAAGCACTTTCCCCAAATCCAAGGTTGGTGGGATTTTGAAAGAAATGTGGAGGATGCCTTTTATGGTTGAAAACACATTTTCTTATTGTGGAATCCAGTTTCGAACTCATTACTTATGCCACCCAGGTTTGTGGGCGTGACTACCCCAGCAGCTTACTCTCCGGGGTGATCTCAGTTCAGAGTACACTCTTTGCAGTGGGACTTGGATACTGGCTTGGTTAGGAGCCCCTCATTGTAGTGCATCATAATCTTGCCGATTTCAGATTTTGGTGGGCGGTGCTTTTAGTAGACAGGAGACTTTTTTATTTGAATTGATTTATAAAAGCAGTTGCTTCCTAATTCTAATTTTTTTCAATAATCGGTCTAGAATATAGGCATTCCATATTCTAATGTATATCAAAACCAACGAGTAATATATGCATCATGCTTAAGTGTTGTAGTTTCTTTTTTCTTGCTTATTTGGGATCGAATGTAGTCTACCAAACAAATTGCAATAGGCCCAGCTTCTTTCATTCTGCCCACTCCACAGCGTTCTACATACCGAAAAGTAACGATACATTTGTGTTTAGTGTTTTGTATACGTGCAACACGAAGCCACTGGCCGAGCAATGTGCTGCTGGAGGTGATGTCTGTGAAATGTCTGTAGATGGCTACTACATCGCTGTCGCACTTTGTTCTGTCATAGGATTGATTTGGTAAGTGCCTGAATTCAGTACCAAGTTCTTGATGTATATCCCATTGCAGGTATAAACTGTTATTCAATAAAATCAAGTATCTACAAAAGATTCCTCGGAAGGAATGGAGCGTAATCAAACGATAAGTCAGTAAATCGCAAATTACCTTGAACTGTTTCTTGCTATTCAGCCAATTTTTCAGCATGTCCATTAGTCATAGAGTCTGTGAAAGGGCAGAAAGCGGATTATGTTTCTACTATTCGAAAACCTCTACAAGAAAATCCTCATTTTCTTGCGCTGCATTTACCAACTTAATAATAATTCAAAGATCCCAGTCCAAACGATGAAAACGGGCCGATAGTGGCCAAAAATCTCGATTCGTCCTCATTTCTTTTTTCTTCATCTCGGTATACTCTTCGCAAGTATGTGCTCCTGACGGAGCTGGTTTTTGCTTTTGACCCTCCCGCTGTGTGTACCCGCTTCCTCAAGTCATTCCTCTCATTTGTAATATAGGTGTGATTTTGTGCAGTCAGTTCTTCTTTTCCTTCTTTTTTCCGTTTCCCTAATCTATCGCTCATATCCTTTATTTGTGATCACATTTTGTGCACTGACACGTGTGGGTCTGTGATAGATCTATTTATACTCCTCTTGAGGATAACTGATGTTTGTTTCTTCTGGATCGAATAATAGTTCATTGATATAAACATTGAGATCACTTATTTGTAAAATTAAGCAGATCAACAAGTAGCAAAAATCCAGTAAGAGGCAATATCGATTAACTAAAAATCAGATCAAAAGGATTTCGGGCAGGTGATAAGTTTGACAGGCTTCACAGGATCGTTTGGTGGACATCGTACGTTGAAGCGAGCCACGCCTTCTTCATCCTGAAAATAGATATTGGGGCTGTATAATCTCCCTATCTCCCTAGAATCAACGGAGTTTTATGTACAATGGACAGTGACGGTCCCTTATATGTGCTTTTTTTGTCAAAAAGAACGGAAGAGGAGCTTACTGTCAGAAAGAGACGAAATACTTTGATTATCTTGTTATCATCTGCGGTTGGAAAGCTTGTGCATTCAAAAAAAACTCGTACATACCGCTTGATTGGATCTTTAGAAGGGAATTTATTCAATTTTTCTACTGAATTTATAATTTTGGATTCATTGCAGGCCAATGGCGGACCGAGGGCCTCTTCCTCTCCCCTTCCGCCTCCAGAATGGTTCACGAAAATCTGGGATATAGTTTATATGCGTTATTGAAGTGAGTAAATGACTAGTCTTACTTGAATATTAGAAAGATTTTGGGAGTTTTTAAAGTTTACTTTTTCATTTCGAATTTCACGCCTTTTTCGAAGGGCGTGCATAATATTTGGTTTTTGTCTCCCGCACCATAGTAGGATTATGTTGATACAATCAGAAGGGCGGAAAAGAAAAGTTTCTAGAGGTTGGCGCAGCAATCTTGATGAGAAGAAATGGCTGAGTGTGATGATAAGAATCTTGGAATTTGGCCAAAAAAGATGTGCAGCAAGCTTCCTAAAGCGTTATTTCTACCCAAATATCAAGATTTTGAGCATTTGGAATCGCACTTATTATCAAAAGTCTGCATGTTCTTTTTTTTGCTCGCAGACTGCGTCGCTTCCAAGCCCTTATCAGCACGAAATTTCCTGTGGCTTGCACAGCATGCAAAAACTGTAATAAATTCGTAGCCAAAGCAGGGTGCTTGTAAAAATTCCTCTTTCTTCAGAGGGGTTTCTTATCTCGATGAAAAATAACTACGGCACATTTGAAGTGGAGTGTTAAAAAATTAGTTCCAATGTGGGGATCCCGATGTGGGTGCCTAAAAGATTCCATTACATTTTTAGAATTATGCATCCTTATAATTTTATACGAATCTTATTTTAAAGGCTATGTCCAGGCTAAATCTAACCCCCTCCTAGTGGCCATCCTGATTGTAGGCCCCAAGAGAGGTACCTACGTGGGTCCTCTATTGTTGTCTGGAGATAATGGGCCTGAAACAGGCAACGGCAGCTACCAAGCTCCGCCCAGACCTTGTCAAGCTCCGCCCACCCATGCACTGAAAGCCGTCGCGTCCTCAAGACGGGGCTCCCAGAAATCGGGTTTTTTCGGGGTTTTAGGGCTCTTTGAAGTTCATAGCTGTAATAAGGGCCACGTAAAGGCCTCAAAATGGCGCGATAGTCGGAGCCGATTCTCCGCCTACCTTCACTTTTGAGCTGGTACAGGTTGACCACCTTCACTTTTGGGTTTGAAAATTTTTTTGCTAAAGCTCAAAAGAAGGAAAATAAGCAAAAGGAATGTAAAAGAAAGTATTAAGAGCATATATCTATGTAGTAGGTCGATCCAGGCAGTAACCGCCGAGAACCAGAATTTCGAATGATAAAATATTGAAAAATCGTGAAAAATCATTCCACTGTTACAAATCTGCTGGCTGAAGACCTCCGCAGTTGCGACTTCATAGGTTTTGAAGGGCAAGTATTGTTCTACCAGATAGTAAAAGAATCAGTTTGATTTGGGGAGTGGCCGCAGAGAACGAGAATTTTGAAAAACCTTAAAAATCTTCTCAATTTTAGGTTGCTTAATGACAACTGACATTTAAACTCTTATAAATCCGGACTCTGAAGGTGTGTGATGTTGCGACTTCATAGGTTTTGTAGGGTGAGGTTTGCCCTATCAGAATATGTCTTAGCTGTACCGATCCACTGCAACTTCGCCGAGATCCAGGCTCTTAAAAAAGCAGGTAAAAAACCGTTTTTCAGCTCATAACTTCTTCAGAACTGCATGAATCACGTTGCGACTTCATAGGTTAGATTCTCCTCTTCAAGAGCTTTCAGATGATATATAATATGTGGGGGATTGAATGTTTCTTGCGGCCCTAACCCGGGGTGGAGTACTCCTCTTCACTAATTCTCCACCCCGCCCATTTCAATGTATTGGCGGAGAATTTCACCCCGCCAGTGGAGAATTAGTGAAGAGAGGTACTCCACCCCCGGGCATATGCCGTGGGAGGCGTGAATCCCCCACATATTATATATCATTTGAAAGCTCTTGATGGGGAGAATCCAACCTATGAAGTCCCAACATGAATTATGCAATTCTGAAGAAGTTATGAGCTGAAAAACGGTTTTTTACCTGCTTTTTTAAGAGCCTGGATTTCGGCGATGTTTCAATGGATCGGTAAAGCTAAGATATACTCTGATAGGGCAAACCTCACCCTACAAAACCTATGAAGTCCCATCATCACACACCTTCAAAGTCCGGTATAAGAGTTTAAATGTCAGTTGTCATTAAGCAACCTAAAACTGAAAAGATTTTTGAGGTTTTTCAAAATTCTCGTTCTCGGCGGCCACTCCCCAAATCAAACTGATTCTTTCACTATCTGGTAGAACAACACTTGCCCTTCAAAACCTATGAAGTCGCAACTGCGGAGGTCTTCAGCCAGCAGATTTGTAACAGTGGAATGATTCTTCACGATTTTTCATTATTTTATCATTCGAAATTCTGGTTCTCGGCCGTTTCTGCCTAGATCGACCTACTTCCTTCGCAGTATGTTATAGTTGTTAGTTTTATAACAAAATTTACTTAATAAAATTTGCACAGTCCCACAAACTTTTACTTCCAGATACACCATTTACTAAACACGTCTATTTTAAATTTTTATAAATAAAATTTATAAATAATTTAATGTTCATCGTATCTGTGGCCCTAAAGAGGGCCGTTGGGTCACAGTTCGACCTAAAAAGATAGCTCTGTTCGTCCATTCTACCCCTCCCCCCCCCCCCCCCCCCCCCCGTCGACGTTTTTGGGAGGTGAGTGTCCGACACTACCACCTTCATTTTTGGCCGGCCAGTGGTAGCTGGGACCACCTTCACTTTTCGTGGGCGCGGCTCCCCCCATCGCACCTCTGATTGTGGGACTTTGTGTGGTTAGCCAATAACTTGATTCAGATTGATGCATCGGCAATGCTAATTTGGCAGCTCATAACCTAACGTTCACTTTTCCTTTTTGTGAAGGACATTTTGGCCTGTGGGATCATTTGTGCCTAGATGTTCCTTAGCAGGTGATACGTAAGTATAGCATTCGAAGAATTTGACACAAAAGATTTTTCGATGCCAAATTCCACTGAAATACATCGCAGACGTCTTTTGCAGGGAATGTCTGTCATCATAAGTAGGGGTGAACTTTCCAACGTACTCTACAGAAAATTCTATCTGCCCCTACTTGAACTTAAAAAGAGGTCAAGCAATTATTGAAAATTAATTGAACCTATGAAAAAGGGAGTTATAGTTACGCTTTCAGTAAGGGCAAGGTTCTTCATAAGAGTGTTTCTGCGCGGATGAAACCAAAGTAGAGCTTACCAATTTCAAAAATTCACTCCATCAAGGAGGTACTTTCTCGTATTTTATGTTAGTTATCGTTTCATTACTTGCTGAGATTTTTATTTGCTTTGCTAAGGCCTGCGATGTTTTTGCGAACAAAAAAGAAATTGCAATTAAGTTCCACCTCCAGAAAATTACATTCTTTCATAAGCCACTCTATGCTAGGTTTGCTATATTAGAAAATTGTAGTGTTCTGCATTATCACCTACCTCAGTATCTATGGTCCATATACCATGGTCGCGATTGCAGATCATTGGAACTACGATAGACTTGTATCCATCGTCTGACATCGTAGTGTTTCGGCAGATCCCAACCATGACCAGATCATCCTTGAATATCAGAATTTCAAAAAATTACAGAGTGCTTTGTTAACTACCTTTAGATGAACTCGGACTATTTTATAGCGATTCTGTTCAACGCACTCTGTGCGGCATTCTAAAATTGTTCATCAGTGAGGAAAGAAAAGGTAGAATTAGGGTTAGACAAACCTCCTACCGCTCCACCATCGACTATAAGAGCAATCGAGAATAATAGCAGTAGTAACGCAAACATTAGTGTAGAAGAAGACGGTTGCTATGCACTAGCCACCCCGTGATTATATAAGTAGAAGGAAGTAGTAATTGATTAACCTGAAAGTAGGTACGTGTCAAATAGATTTATGAGAACGATTGTAATGTGCGAAGTCATCTTACTGCACTTTAAACGTTATTTCACAAAATATGACGTCAAAACATAGACAGGCAATATACTGTGAGTACAAAATCTTCCACTCGGCAAACAAAAAAATTTGTACACCAATTATTACGAAATCAAGCTCAATGATTTTGTTACGATCTGCTATAAATTACATTAGATGAATGTACTTCGGATGCAACATTTTCAAACAGCCAAACTGAAGTGATCAATTTTCTATCGTTCTATGAGTTTACACTTTTCATCTTCGTCTTTTTTCCAAACTTGGAGAAGTGTACTGTTTATGTATAGGAAGCTCAGAGACCAAATAGTTTAATGCTTAGTCATTTCTTACATATGAATAATGCTGTAGCACTTCAGCCCTGTAAAATCAAAGAAAATGCAGAATCTGGTGTTTTTGTGGCATTGTTTTGCGGGCAGCACATGCCTTTGGAAACCAATGTTTATCACATGATGAAGAGTAATCAGTCTTTTCTAGAAACCTGATCTAGAGAATTTGCCAACAGTTCTAGCCATTTAGGGTAGGTACCGTATCAAACACCTATCATAGTGACATTGCCATTATCGAAAGCGCATCACTTCATAATGACTTTTCAGCCATCTTTTGAAGATAAGTGGAATGAACTCATTGCAGTAGCGATTGAGAGGGTGCAGTTTTATGAGTTTTATTATTAGTTTCACTTTTTTCAGTTTTATTATTTTTATTATTTTTTTTATTAGTTTTATTTCATTCTGCACAAATTCATTGTCAAAATGACGATTGGCGCTCAGGTAGGGATGACTATCTAATGTTTCCTAATTTGCTCTTTCCAATGGTACCAAACACTCTTACATAAATTGATTTCCAAAGTTTCTACAAAAAGTTGAAAACGACCGAACTTATTTTTTAGCCAACCTAATAGTTCATAGTAATAATCTCAGGATGGACAACAAAGATCTTGCAACTTTACTTCAATGAATTATGATGAGAGAAGCAGCAGATTATCCGATTAGAACGCAAAATAGATCCAGAGAGATAGTGACCGTCGCGATCGCTAAAGTAGTCAGTGCTTCATTTGCGAGAAGTCATTACAAATTCATTCAAACTGCAATTGTAAAGACACGCTCAATAGGCAAATTTACAGAACATCCGTGGAACTCGTTAGCAGAACGAGAACGCCGCTTGCTAGTCTTGGAGAAACTAGGTAGTTTCATCTTTACTACAAAAACTTTAGGTGTAAGTTGATGTGTAATATTGACAATCACGAAAATATTGCATTGATATGGACTATATCGAAGTAGCTGTGTCTAATTATTACTTCCCTTTTAACTGAAAGAAAGATGCATACATAAGGCTACAAAATTCAAACAAAACCAATGTAGCCTCTTCGTAAGCAATAACTAGAAAGAGCGTAGCTTTAAAACTGATTATCATTATTACTACATGTGCGAAGTGGTTTGCGGACAAGAAATGTAATCAATGGCTTAAACTATCTACTGCTTACTCATTGTTCCATCAAATTGTTTACCTTGCTAATCCTCATCGTTGCAAAAGCATCAACTCCAAAACTGTTCGTAGACTTCCTTGTCGCTACTATTCATAGAGGGTTACAATAAAGGAATGCAAGTAATACATACATGGTGTTAGATAAGGTGTTGGTAGATTAGATGTGGTAAAAGTATGCGAAAGTCAGGTAACCAAGGAATTTGTTAGTGTTGTAAACAGGTTTTGGCATGGTGCATCAACTACATAACAGCAAGCTGCAATTTTCGCAGAATTACCGCTCCCAGTTCATTCACATCAAGAGTTCGTAGGTTTAGAAATTTACTGGACCTTAGTAGAGACTTTTCAGCATCAATTTAGCTCACAGTTTAACAAATTTAGTGCGTCCATTTCTTAGAGTAACTTCAAAAATCATAATGATTTGTTGGAATTTTCTTGTTTGTTGAACGATTGTCGATAATTGAGCTGCAAAAACTCTTTGGTGTCGTGCTCGCATGAGACCTTTGAATTCTTAACCAGAGAAAAATTACAGCAGCATCAAGCAGGTCAGGACCAGGCACGGCTGGCTCGCGAGCCGGTCTGGATATCGTTTACCGTGGGAGAAACTGAAGATATCTTATGGCTCGCCATTAACAAACAAATGGCTTGTTGAGAAAGTCAGTGATACGAGACCAAATCTAGCGCTCACATGCGCACGATGACCTCTAGATTACACTTAACTTTGTAAGGATTGGAAAACTTTTGCAAAGTGGGCACTCCACTTCCAACTCTAATCAACTTGCTCCACGGCATGGACGAAGGTATACAATTATGATTTGCAAGAAAAGCCACTTGCAATGTTGCTTGATTACCTGGTGCTTGATTGCTCAATCGTTCTAATAAGCCTCACAATCTTTGATTCCAAATCATAGCTGAAACATGATTCGTAGCAGGCGCTTCAAGCTGATAAAGATGCAAGCGCTGACATCATACATGACACTATATTGACAGTAATTTTTGGTTGAAAAAAAGAAGCAAGATTTCGTTTTTTTTTTTGATCACAATCAATCATGGAAGCCTACTTTCTGATATCACCACAATTCTCATACTGTTTTGAACGAACAAAGGCTGGAAAGGCGATCAAGCACCCATGGGTGGATACAAGTGTTACCTGAACTCTGCATTATAGCGAATCTTTTGAACACAGCACCACTCAATCTTAGACTAATTTCTCTAAACAATACTGACATCTGCAACTGCCTTAAATTGATAATCGTTTGATGATTTGCAATCCTGATTGCAGTTTCACGAGGAAAAGAATAGCAGGAATTTGGATATCACATGACCGCAAAACTAGAGAACCGTCGTCGATGCCCGCTGCATTCAAAAGACATGTGAAAGTATCAACTTGGAAGTCTTTTGACAGTTCAAATTATTTTAAACTATACAGTATGACACAAATATTTCAGTGACTTGGCTACGAATTCACAAAAAGATGTCATGAGCAGATTGAATCGAACCTTTTGTGGTAATGGACTGATACCTTTGTTCACTAATGCGCCAAGGGCGAGACTTTCAACAATTATTTGCAGTGAAGAGAATCGCAGCATGGTTTGCTACATAGAGATCATTTTTTGAATTGTAAAACTGAAGCATAGAACATGGAATTGCACTATGAACAAGAATTGCGGTTTAAGCTAGAGATACTGGTATTGTCGGACAGAGGAAATCATGGGTCTTGCTGGGTTCCGATTTTGACAGGAGATATTACATGCGCTATCAAGAATGATTACTAACAATTCAAGCTTTTCAAGGGGATTCTCGTTGCAGGTGATATCATGAATGTTTCCGAAGTTTTTTCGTGCCACTCAAGCGAATGTTAAGGAAGTCAGAAAAACAAGATGACGTCTTGTAATAAACGAGAATATGAGAGTTCAGTAAAGTAAGAAATCCAACTTATTTTGAATATTTGATCGGAAAATAAGCACGAGAGCAAGGATAAAAGTAACGGGAAAGTCTTTCGAGCGTCATAACATGTGAACGATGACGGTCGCAGTCACAGCCAAATCACTACGTACTTCTTACTTAGCTTTATGTGGAACCTACGGTTCTGATTTATTGCTTCATCTTTCTACGTTATTTTGATAGCCAGTTTTTGGTACTGGGACGATTTTACATGACCCAAATCAGATAATGATAAGTAAGACGTCATAAGCACGCGCGTTGACAAGAAAGAAAATTTTATAAATCAGCTCAAAAGTGTTCACCCACACAATCACCAAGGTTTTTGAAGTGAGCAAACATGTTGATTCGATTTATAACTGGCAATGATGACGAGTGAGCCTTCTGCAATGGATCACAAACCTGAAGGTCGGCGTAAGTTTTCACGATGTTGATGTTTTTGTACAAGTGACTTTCGCTTAGTATTGAAAATAGAAAACATTAGTGATGTCTGTCTCAAATTAGCGGAAAAAATCTGCAATTTGTTGTATGCGTAGTGTACATGGGCAGAAGAGCATGAGGATCATACTTGTTTCTTAATAGGCACTCATCTAATGTTGGATCGGTGTAAGCCAAGATGAATGATAGCTGAAAATAAGCATACTTTACTCCTGCGGTTGTCAATATGCCGCGCACATAGTCTTAATTTTTGAAGCGATAAGTTCTTCACTGGCTTGAAAATACGAACAGTAACAATTAGAGCTATCGAGCTCCCAGCATTTTTCTCATCTTAATCATCATCGTAGCGTAAATATAGAACTTCAAAATTATTTGATCTACGCCACTCATATGGGTGGCACAAACTATCGTTCAAGTTGGCTGTCCCCATTTGCTTTTATTACTTCTTTCAATGTACAAAAGCAGCTCCGCTTCAGTAGCAATCTGAAGGTGAGTGCAAAGTAGAGTTTTCACTTGTTTTCTTGGTAATCGCAGTGAAGATGACTCCAAGTCGAGAAACATTTTGGGTTGAACAGTTGTTTTAACAGAAGCAACCGCGTTTGGTGATCTCATAGAGTATCAAAGAATACTTCTCCATTTGTACGCGAGACTATTGAATGGTTCATAAAATTTCAATAAAATTCTGAGCTGTTTTGATAATCTCACGAGAACTAGCTTCCATAACCGAAATGGCATTCAAAGAAAAAGAATGTCATATTCATGACCTATGAGAGAGTCTCTTGCATTGATCCAGCCTACGCCAAGGAAATTAAGAGGAAATTGATAGCGAACAGTGAATGAATGCTTGCTGAGTCGCAACTATGTAATGTCTTTGAATGCTTTACCCGCATTCATAAAAGCTACGTCAAAATGCCGTTTGCGGCATTCTTGTACACTCTTGCATGTGTAACAACTCATCACAATGTCGTGATGTACATTCAAGCGGTTTAGAATCAGGTTATGTCACAGTCAATAAAACAAAGAAATGACTAGAGGTTTCTTCAAGATCCCTAATTGAATGAGAATTCGGAGATGGTTCCGGGTATTAACTGGCCGGTAGACAGAGTGAAAGCTAGAAGCTCTGCAAGGCGCTTCAATTATCGACAGTGACGTACCGTTTCCGAGCTATTATAGTAGAACGGAGGGGAGACGAAAAACTGCGCAAAATAGGCGATGGTGGGTGGACCAGGCAATTAAATTGTCAACGTCATGCTCAATTAAGCTGTGAGCTGACCTATATCAAGGTTAGGGCGACACCGTTATTGATGGTATCCTGCTAGTCGTGATCAACTCTGAGAAGAAAGCAGAAAAGGATCTGGCCCGCATTTTTGTTTGATCATTTTTAGCTACTCATTTTTTTTACAAAAGATGCATTACTTCCTTAGTATAAACGTTTTTTTCATTGTAGGCAGGCCCTTAGAGGGAACAAAAGCCGGAAGTAAATGCTTGATACAATGAATACTGAGTCATTTTTGAGTAGCAAACTGAACAATATCAGCTGAATAAAACTGGGGATTATAAAAAAAATCGTCAAACATACTTCAGGTAAGCATAACAAACAAAATCTCGTCCTACACATTCTCCAACAGCAGCAATCAACTAGCGAGACTTTTGCGCATTGGAGTCTTCACGAAGGTTCTATGAGACGTAAACAGAAGCAATCAAATTGTTTTCAATGACCGCATCAAGACAGCAACTTATCATACTTCTATATGATGTTCAAGTGATCCTTCACTTATATCCGAGAAGTCATAGGCTTTTGAGGACATTTGTTCTTGCTCAACGAAAACTGTGGAAATAACACTCTAAAATGCCATGGTTCGTAAACAGGAGATATACCCTTGAGTACAGTGACCCGAAACAGTTTTTGATGCGACTGGGAAATTTCCCAATAACATGTTGCCCCTTTTTCATGATATATGCTTCAAGTAACGATTGCAGTATATGTGTACCTGCTTCTATCAGTTTTGGAGACTTTAGCCGTTTCTGGTCACAGTACGGTGTAAAAATTGCGCATCATAAAGGTACAGAAGACTCGCTAAAATATCGGAGGTTTGTGTCAAGGCTGTGTCCATTCTTATTGTTAGCTCCTGCCTCTCACTTTTTTGAGCTAGCTGCTATTAGCAAATGCCTCATATAAGTGCATTTATGTGGGAGACGCCTCAAAAAACGCGCTTTCCCTGGAGGTCAATACAACAGCCCAATTTGCAGTCATGCAAGTTCGGCAAGATTATCTTGCAAAACTTTTAGCTTACTATCTATCTGAAGTTACCACTTGCTGAGCTTGAGGGCTACGGTGAAAAACCGAAACTATGGAGATATTCACAAAACTGCCAATCGTTGCATCCTCACGGGTTTTTGACCTTCAACATTTTTGTTTTGAAACTATTTCGAGATAATAGTGTTGAACTGCACATGCTGTTACAGCATGTGCTTATACATTTCCTAGCGGGTTTGAGATCTTTTGGAATGTCATTGAAAATGCGCTACTTCTCGCCGCTTGACATACACTCATTTTGGCCTAAAATATTATAGAGCTACACAATCACACAAAATGCAAGCTTTTGTAACTGTGTTTTTGTAGGCTGCCTTACAGTATCCTATCGTAGCGCTAAGTGAAGAGATACTCATTTCAGCTTTTGAATTTAATCAGTCAATTAAAAATTTTTCAAATAATAATTTTTTTTACATTTAATTATTTAGAAAACATTTTTCGAATGCCGAGTCCTTATAACCGTGGTATCAACCTTGCTACCGAGTTTGATTGGATTAGGATAACAACCGCGAATGTTCTTAACTATATGCATTTGCCTGAAATCGGGATTTCTTTTCCATTTTCTTTATTTTGCAATCGCAAGATAGTTCCCAATATTTCTTAAAATTGTTAAGCTTTTGTTTTTTACGCACTTGGGTAACTTCTCTTGCGCACATCGCCATGAGGTATGGTCCGTGATTCAGCATTTCTCCCGTTAGTACAGCTCTTCGCATGCCTCTCGAGCCTTTGCGACGCCTTTGGCGCTCCATCAAAGCAATCAGGTTCTTGTGGCCCTGTGCAACAAATCAAAGGCAGTAAGTGGGGTGTGTTTCGGTGGTGCCTACAGAAGATCATGGTTGTACTTGCATAATTTGTAAACCCATATCTCAGCAAAAATCTTCTAGCAAATTGTAGCCCTTGAAGAAATCTGGACCCTGCACAAATTTATTTACCTTGTTAGGAATGTTGTCCTTCTTCAGATCCCTCAACACATCTTTTGTCTAATAAGCAAATAAGTCTATGTCCATTACTTCTCGGGCAACGCTCTAGGAGGATACATACTTACACAACAAGTGGCCATTAAGTATGTACTTCACGAATTTGCGTGTCATCCTTGCGCAGGGGCCATGCTAATCTTCTCTGTATTGTTCCAATTATAGTATATGTTCAGGAATGAACTACTTGGCAAAGTTCTGTATTAAGGCTATACAGGGTGCGGCAAAAGTCTGGGAGCCTAACTTTGCATTACTGCAATTAAAAGATACTGATGGTTTTGATTTCAATTTTAGACCACGTGATGCTGCGGTCATCCTCTACAGAATACACTTTATTTGGCTGGAAATGACTGCCATATGTTATTGTAAGAATGGAAATTACCAAACTAGTACTTTTGCAAAGCGAAAAAACCAGAATTTTTGATATTTACAATTTTTGCTGTAACTAGAGATGGTGTTAATATTTTACAAAACTTCGATGCACACAACATAGAAGAGGCTTTGCGCTATTGTATCCTAGTTTTGCTTTTGCCAGGAGCTATTCTTGCATGAACGGAAAATAAAAGTTCGCGAATGTTACCTAAGTGCCAGTGGAAATCCGTCTTCAGAGCAAATTCAAAAGCTATAGAATGCTTAACAGGCACTAGAAACCAAGGCTGTATTTTTTGCATACGTCTTCTAAATTAGAATCTATTGAAATTCGGCCATGGGAACACTTTTTATACTTTTTTAACGATATTTTTTAGTTTTTATTCGCGCAATTGCAGCCAAAATTCCGGTATGCGACGTGCATATGCTTCTAATTGAAAATCCAATATTTTTATTCCTAAGCAATGCAAAAAATTCTCCTGAAAGTATGTTGTAGACAAAAGTCTGCTCTATCATGCTGCGCATTTGCCAAGGTAAAAGAAGCAGTTGCTGTGAAGGCGTGGGGAGAATTGCATTACGACTACCTGCGTGCCATGACAAGTGGACTTGCTAAGATTTTGCAGGGCTGCGTGGAAGCCAAAAGAGGCAGTTTTGCAATCCAAGAACTGGGCTGTATCTGCAATGGTTCGAATTATGTGTGCGCCAAATTTTTCGTTTCTAGATACTTCCCTTCTCGTTTTGTACGAAAAAGTACTAGGCTCCCAGACTTTTGCCGCACCCTGTATAGTCATTGACACCAGAGGTGCGATAGTGGGAGCCGAATCTCCCCCTACCTTCACTTTTGAGCTGGTACAGGGTGACCACCTTCACTTTTGGAATAAAAATTTTTTTCGCTGGACGATAAAGAGGGAAAATAAGCAAGACAAACGCAAAAAAGATTATTGAAATCATATTTTTATGTATACAACCTCATAAATATCTAAAATGAACGTGCTTATCAATTAATGTATTTGGAAGTTAAGCTCAGCGGAACTGTTCGTATTTTATCAAGTAAATTTTGTTATAATGTACAGCGAAGCAAGTAGGTCGATCCAGACAGTAACGGCCGAGAACCAGAATTTTGAATAATTAAATAGTGAAAAATCAATCAAATTTCCACTGTTATAAATCTGTTGTTTGAAGATGTCAGCAGTTGCGACTTCATAGATTTTAAAGAGTAAATGGTGCTCTTTCAGACACTAATAAAATCGAGTGATTTGAGAGGTAGTCGTTAAAAACCAAAATTCTAAAAATTTACGCCATTTTTGCGTGTTTTTTGACAGTTGACAGTTAGACTCATATATATCTTGAAGGTGAAAGTATGTGATGTTGCGACTTCATAGGTTTTATAGAGTAAGGTTTGCCTTATCAGGATATATTTTAGCCGTTCCGATCCATTGAAACACCTCCGAGATCCAGAGTCTTGAAAAAGCAGGTAAAAAAGCGCTTTTTCAAATTCAACAGCTCATAACTTCTTCAGAACTGCATGAATCATGTTGCAGCTTCATAAGTTAGATTCTTCTCATCAAGAGCTTTCAGACGATATATAATATTTGGGGGTTTAGAGTCTCCTACGAATTATGCCCGTGGGGGGAGCCTTTCATACCAAAGTCTCCCCCCTCCAATACATTAAAGTGGGCTAGGGGGAGATTTTGGTATGAAAAGGCTCCCCCCCACGGGCATAATTCGTAGAAGGCTCTAAATCCCCACATATTATATATCGTCTGAAAGCTCTTGATGAGAAGAATCTAACCTTTAAAGTCGCAACATGATTTATGCAGTTCTGAAGAAGTTATGAGCTGTTGAATTTGAAAAAGCGCTTTTTTAACTGCTTTTTCAAGACCCTGGATCTCGGCACTGTTTCATTGAATCGGTACGCCTAAATACATTCATATAAGGCAAACCTTACTCTGTAAAACCTATGAAGTCGCAACATCACACACTTTCACATTCAAGATTTATATGAGTTTAACTGACTTACTCCGACTCTGACTGACTGACTTGACTTTATGACTTTATATGAGTCAAAAAACACGCAAAAATGGCGTACATTTTTAGAATTCTGGCTTTCAACGACTATCTCTCAAATCCACTCGACTTTTTCACTAGCTGAAAGAGCACCATTTACTCTTCAAAATCTATGAGGTCGCAACTGCTGACATCTTCAAACAACAGATTTATAACAGTGAAAATTTCGCGTGATTTTTCTTTATTTAAATATTCAGAATTCTGGTTCTAGGCCGTTACTGCCTAGATCAACCTAATTCATTCGCAGTTGTAAGTACACCATTTACTATACACGTTCATTTCAAATTTTTATAAATAAAATTTTTAATTTTTTAAAATATTCATCGTATCTGTGGCCCTAATGAGGGCCGTCGGGTCACAGTTCGACCTAGAGGAATTCTGTTCGTCCGTTCTACCCCACCCCCGCACCTCTCCCCCCCCCCGTCGATGTTTTTGGGAGGTGAGTGTCCGACACTACCACCTTCACTTTTGGCCGGGCAGTGGTAGCTGGGACCACCTTCACTTTTGGTGGGCCCGGCTCCCCCCATCGCACCTCTGATTGACACATGTCAGGAATGTCCAGGGTGGTTGGAACCATCATCCTTTTTGAGGAGTTGATAATGGCTTCCATGTGAATCAGTTTTTCCAAGGAATGGATATAATTTCTAGGAGAAACATGAGAAGTTCTAGGAGTGCTTTTGAGGGGCGATTATGTAAAATCTAGGAATTCCTAAGTTCACATATCTGCGGTTTGTTTGAATGCTTCTGTTCTTTGAATTCGAAAAAACTAATGTTTGTTGAATTAGCTGCGGGTAACTGACGCGGCTATGTTCCATTGAGAGATTTTTCAAACTCTGCGAATCAGAGCTCGCTTGACAGATCGAAGTGAATTGCAACTTACAGTATCCTTGCTATAAACTGAAGGACTGATGCTACTTCCTGCGATCATTTTGAAGTAGTATTAGGTTGTCTCAAAGTAAATTGCATTTCTAGCTAAATTGAGCTGTTTTTGTTTTTCTGACATACTCAGGACACCATTCGATGGTGCTAATAATTTCCTGATAAGAGCACACACATGGATAAAGTTTTGAGATTATGCTCATAAAGCTTGTAGTATACAACGACAGATGTGGGAGGGGCTCAGGGCGGAAATTGCGGTTTTCAAACTATCGTTTTTTCTCGCTTTCTATGCTCTGGAAAAATACAGTAAAGATATTTTTGAGTACTAATACGTGCCTGCTGTATAATGACCATGTTGGAGGTCCGTATAATTTCTTCTCGCAAAAATCCACTTCTCAGGTGGCAAAATTTTTTCCGATTTTGGCTTCAAAGTTAACATGGAATGCGACTTAGGTGGATCTTCGAATGTCATTTCGTAGAGCTTGATCTGCTCTACTGAATGATACCCTAAGTATAATAAGAAAACAAAAACAGCTTAGATCATTCAGAAAAGGAGTTTACTTTTGGGACAGCCTGATAACTCAGTGAATAGCAGTGAAGAATTGTAGCTGCCTATTACTGCAACATTTGCATCGGCAGATCAAATTGGCCGTCACTGTAACTGTCATCACTCAAGCTTCTTTAGACTATTATTCTTGCTACGCCTTTTTCTATAATGGGAGAACATCTATGCAATGCTTGCAACATCTAAGCACATAAAAAAACACTCTCCGAGAATGTGTTAACAATCGAACTCGTTGCCGCATACATCATGCTAGCTCAAGTGAGTATTAGAAGAACTGTAAATAGTGTCGAATTCACCCCAGACAAATTCAGTTCGTTGTCTCTAGTAACTTCAAGATGCCATTCGAACACGGTATTTTTTGCGTTTCTGATTCAACAAAATTTTTTAGTGGAAATATCTTATCGTGTTTTTGTGCGTTCTCTTACAGTAGATAACAGTTGTTAATACTTTGTAGGAAAGAAAGTATGAATGATATTCTGAGCCGTCCTGGAGAGTCACTTTTTCGGGCAAGGTAGCCAACCATATGGCCATCTATTACACTGTAATAACGGAAATTTGGTTGATTCAAAAGGTTTAATTCATGCAGACCTCTAGTGTCAGCTCGACAGTTGGCCATTCTGTTGTTGGGTGTGCATTTGCAATCAGCCATGCCATCAGAAAAATAGTAATCACATACCTCAACATCTGAAAGACCTGCAGATTTACATTAACTAATGTGTTCCCTAATGTGTTCATTTCCTTAAACGACAATAAAACCCCGCAAGATAATGAGCACAACGCATCCAAACATCTATTCTATGCAGCTTTTTTCCTCGTACCAAAATCATGGCATGCTTCCATTTATGAGCCGAAATTCTTTACTCGTCATTTCTATCGACTCATATTTTTGCTTTTTACGAAACACATGACTACGCAGAAAAATAAAAGCTTTCAGAAGCCTGGGGACGCAATGCTTGTTTTCATTAGCATATTTGCGCGCAATATCCAAGTTTTGTCTCGGAAAAAGGATTATTCGAGTTTCAACGCACTCTAACGTCTCCTGTACTCAAAGAGCTGGAGATTTCCTAAATTGATGAATATTTGAGTCTTGAACTGATCTATCATCATACTCTATAATAAAGCGCAGGGGGGACCATGTGACTCATGCGTTTGTCGCTATGTCTCGAATGCACCCAATGCACCCAGGATGTCTGCCTTCCGAGATGTTGACTGGAACGCCCTTTCGTGCTCAACTCCATAAACAGTATTATCGATTAGCATTATTGTCACCAAGTAACAGCTCGCTTCATTTCAACTAGCGCCTTAAGATGTGTCAACTTTGGTATCAGTTTGTTTTAGTTGCCAATTTCTATAACTTAATCGTACAAAAGCACTGCCTTACAAAGTTGTAAGTGGTGCAACAGAAATCCCAGATGTCATTTTTCCTCATGAAAGTTCTCGATTTTGATACACCAACGGCCGTATTTTTAGCATTTGTTTAACATTTCATATTAGCAAAATAGTGGGATTCTGGCCGCATTGTAACTAAAGGGAGTGTGACAGGCTAGAAAGGCTTTCAAGAAAGGAAAATGGGGGAAAATTGAAGTATGGCAGATGAAGTTTCGTGAATGGAAGTTAAATCGTAAGCACTTACATAAAGAGTCTGAGAAAAGGAGGCGGGGTAGGATGGAATTTTACTTATTGACTTTGAGGTTAAGCGTAGAACCCCAATAGTAGAAGTCGAACTTTATTCGAAAACTTGGTAAAGGATTTGGTGGGAACCAAGTGTCGTAGACGATAGTGGTGTCGATAATAATTTATCCACAGACGAACCCGGTATGAACCGGGGGAGCAACCTCTAATACATTCGGGGGCTCCTTATATAGCTAGTAAGGCGGAGCTGACCCGTGCACAATCAGACTGTCCAGGAAATATATGCAAGAAAGAGGATGCCGCGGCTTGGCGCGGCCCCTGGAAGATAGGTGCCACTCACTGGTGAGTGATTCGGCACTTAAATATAAGCGGTTGGGATATGTAGCCTTTGGGGAATACCCGTGAGCTATTAGGACTATAGAATTATTGAAGTTGATGATACATAAATCATCAACACTCCGGGCGAGCAAGGAGGAGGCGAAATGTGTTAGAATGTAAATAGATAAATACAATCAAAACCTCCTAAAAGCGTTTGTACTTAGAAATTGAGATATAGCTGTGTTCATGAGTGTAAGCTATTAGATTGGTTGTCGAGGTTGATGATTCATAGATCATCAACACTCCGGGCGAGCAAGCAAGAAGTTAATCTGGTAGGCACAAATACGACAAATGCATAGAATTATGTAGACTGAGACATCCTAATGGAGGCTACGGACGGAAGAGAGTTTACGGTGAACAGTTGTAGTGGTTGCTCGTTGCTGTTCCGTAGTATGGATTCGCCTTTCGTCGTCGTCTCTTCTTCCTCGTCGGATCCGCTCTCGTCGATTTTGAGTTAACAGAATCGTTGTCGGTGAATGTCTTCGTAATAGCCGGCGTTTCCGTGATCAGATGTTCGTGATATGTGATCTTCTGCATGACCGTCATCATTATCTTAGCTTGTGACGTCGGTTTAGGTGTTCTGGCAAGAGCTCCATTCGCACTCCTCGTATTGGAGCTGGAACTAGAAGAGCCTAATATACAGCGAACTTTGGTCAGCCAACGTTGTCTGTCTGCTTTAGCTTCGCTGTTGAAAGCAGCTTTCCGGCTTTTCCTCTTTTTCGGTAACAACTTCGTTGCCTTTTGAGATGTTACTTCAGCTTGCGCATGGTAGATTCTCCTCTTGATTGCACGTTTACTGCTTTCGTTGAAATTGGTGCCCGTTTTCCTTGTCGTTGGCCATTTGGCGTGTCGTTGAGGATGAGGGGCGGATTTGGAAGCTTCCTGCATCGTTGATGTACAACCAAAAGTGCCAACGATCTCTGTGCTTACGATGGTACGGCTTGTACCGGATATGACATATCCAAAGATGGTTGGGGTTAAGATGAGTCCCGAAGGAAGCTTAAGCACTGTTTTGTTGTGGACAGTGACGAAACTAAGAAGATCTTGTCCAATAATGAGATCGGGTGAGACACTTATTCGGGTGAGCGTATCTTGAGCTATCGTCATGTTTCTGCTGGAAATGAAGCGGACATCTGCATCTGTGAGATGTGCTGTATGTAGTTTGGCAGTCAACTTCTCTTTCGTGTGCACTGATATCTTCTTCAGCTTCTGTGCGTTGTGAAGGTTTTTCAAAGTAATTTGTACTTCACTGGAGCTGAATGTCTCTTTCAGTTCTCCCATTCCTGATGCGGTGAATGACGTCGTTTGGATGACCGGCAGCTTAAGCTCTTTACTGAGTTTTGATTTGATGAAGCTTCGCTGGGCGCCAGAGTCAATCAGTATTGTTGTGGGTTGATAATCCCAATGTTCCTCGTTGAATATCATTGCCGACGCCATTTGGAGTACGCTTTGGCGCACGACGGGTAGTTCTTTGCTTGAGCTGCAGACTTCGGTTCTGTACGACGGGCTTCGTGCGACGTGTACTTCATTTGCTTTTCGATGATCTGAGTTGGTTCTTCGCTGTATCCTAGAGACTTGCAAATGATGATTGCTGCTCGTAGGAAATGGAGACTGCTCGAGATTTCCTCTCTCCTTTTCCCATTCCGAATCATTATCTGTGTCCTGATGGCCGCTCGTATGTGAAGTGCTTGGAAGCAGTGTCTTCATCGTTAGTGCGGTCGTTTCCCGAAGAGAGATGATGTCATCTATCGCGTCTAGGATTTCCGAAACATCAAAGTGATCGTCAACTACGGTTTCCTTCTGTATGACGGTTGCGCAGATGGCTTCAGGAAATTTCGACAGGATTAGTCGGCGCCAAATTCTGTCTGCGCTCATCTTCATTCCGGTTTGTTCTAGGTGAATGATCCGCGAATTGACTGCTTCGAAAGTTTTTCGGCAACTTTCGGGATTGTCTTTTGCTCCTTCAAGTCGCTCGATTTCATTGATGAGTATATCTGCCATGCTGGCAGAGCGATCAAAGTGCTTCTTCAGGATGTCTACGGCTGTGTTGTATTTGTTTCCAACGACAGGGATGCAGTTCAGAGCAGCAGCAGCTTTTCCTTTGAGCGCTTGCTTCAGAAAAAGGAATTTGTCGCCATCCGATAGGTCTTCGTCGCAGTGAATGAGTGATTCGAACACTGTCCAAAAACTGTTGAACTCTCTGAAGTTTCCAGAGAATGTAGGAATCTCTAGAAGCGGTTTCCGGATATTGATCTGGCGTTTACTTCGATCCTTTGTTGAGCTTCTTCCTATCTCGCTGTCTGGCTGACTTGGAATACTAGGAGCAGGCGTATGCAAAAGTGTCATTTGCTCCCTCAGTTCATGCTGTCTGAACTGTATCCTAGTCTGCCATTCCACTACAACCACTTCTAGATCAAATGATTCAAGCTGTAAATGCTTGCTGAGTTCTGTCATTAGCTTTTCCCTTTCTTTCTCATCATTCCTTGTGTTGATGTACTCCATAGCGGCACTGGTTTGCGTTTCTTGGAGCTTCATTGCGTTATGCAAAGAATTTAGGAGATTAGTTATTACTCCTGTCTTCTCTTTAATGTACAGCTCACATTGTTCTTTTATCGCAGGAAATGTAAAGGGAACATCAATGTCATTGATTTGTGACTCGTGCGATTTTACGAGTTTGCAGGCATTGTTGATCCTGATTTTGAAAAGTTGAAGTGCGGCCATCTTCGAGATTCAATTCCGACTTCTATTCGTTTTGTCCTACAGCAAGTTGGTTGCTTTGCTGTTTCTTCAATGTGCAAGTAGGGAGGTTTTCGCAAACTTGCAGGCTCGTTAGTGGTGTTGTTGAATAGAGACAGCTGGGTGATGATCTCTGATGAGCAAGCGTGCCTGGTTGGCTTGGACGCTGTGCTGACTGGTAAGGTGGCTTGGACCTTGACCAGATAAGGATTGGGTTTCAATCCTTTAAGTCAAGAGTTCTTGGTCGAACTTTGACTTTTTTGGCAAAATGAGCTCCTGTGACTCAAGTTGCCTTCCTTTCAAATCTCAATGTATTGATCTCCGGTCCTTGGATAGGATTCGCGAGAGATCTATGAGATCGATTGGAAAATTGCACCCACAAAAATTTGTTCCGCTCTCTGGATCACTTACGAAAAGGATTCACAGAAAGTTTCACGGTCTTATGTGGTTATGTGCTGCACTCACAAAATTTGTTCCACCCTCTGGATCGCTTACGGAAAGGATTCACAGAAAGTTTCACGTATTAGTGTGATTATGTGCTACCTACTGATTTCTCTTACACCTTTCTGGATCACTTACGAAAAGGATACACAGAAATTTTCGGATGGTCAGTGGTATTCCTACTGATTTCTCTTACACCTCTTTGGATCTCTTACGAAAAGGATACACAAAGATTTTCAGATAGTCAGTGGTAGCCTTCCGATTTTTCTTACACCTCCCTGGATCTCTTACGAAAAGGATACACAGGAATTTTCAGATAGTCGGTTGGTTGTCTTCCTGCCACGCGGGTCTTCTGGCCTCGATTCCTCCGGTTGCAGATAGAATACGAGGTAGCTTCACTGGTCGATGCACCAATTTGGTGGGAACCAAGTGTCGTAGACGATAGTGGTGTCGATAATAATTTATCCACAGACGAACCCGGTATGAACCGGGGGAGCAACCTCTAATACATTCGGGGGCTCCTTATATAGCTAGTAAGGCGGAGCTGACCCGTGCACAATCAGACTGTCCAGGAAATATATGCAAGAAAGAGGATGCCGCGGCTTGGCGCGGCCCCTGGAAGATAGGTGCCACTCACTGGTGAGTGATTCGGCACTTAAATATAAGCGGTTGGGATATGTAGCCTTTGGGGAATACCCGTGAGCTATTAGGACTATAGAATTATTGAAGTTGATGATACATAAATCATCAACAAAGGATGTTTGAGCAGTAGGTGCGATTTGAGAGGGAAGAAGAGGGAAATGCGGTCTCTCCTCATGAGGAATTACCGCAGGTGGAGCTTTTGGTAGAGTAGCCTGCACCTTAGCCAGCAAATTCTGTGGAGTACTGTATAAAAAGCTGAATTTTGGCGAAAAGCGTAGGCATACTTTCGATAAGCAACTTTGAGGTTACGCATTGTGATGGCAGCGTCAGTAGAAGGAGAACCCGAAAAGTAAGACAATAATTGCAGAAATATTCAAAGAGTTTCTACTTGGAAAAAGTTTTAGAAGATAATAAGTTTTCTTCTAGAAAACTCTATTGGAAACTGTTTAATTATTTCGTTCGTAATCTTCCCCCTCTATTCTCCGTAGGTAGGTAACTAATGGGGAAGAGGCTGGGGGCAGGGAAAGAGAAAAGCAAAATCCGCTTAAAACTTCAAACGCAAGAAAACTGCACACATGAAAGTGATATTTACGTTGTTCTGTACCAGTAGGGTGCGGGGAGCTGGGGAGAGGGGAGGAAGGGGGGAGGGGGAGGGAGGAGAGAGGAATGTACTTGGCATGAACAGAAAAAGCCTGGAGTGGAGTCAAGCAAGTTAGTGGCACGCTTCCGGAAAAGTTCTAGCATTGAGAGGATTTTGATGAAGCTAACGCAGCATGTGGCGTGCAGCTATTTGAGTCCAAGTCTGTTGAGGACTGTTGGGGTTTCTTATGAGCTAAAGAGCTAGGGGCTAACTTACCACTCTTCAGTGCTTTCTACATAAAAATGTTGCGTGCCTGAAAGGCATTAGCTACATGGGGTTTGTATTCTGTACCGGTAGGGTGCGGGGGGCTGGGAGGGGCCGGAGAGGGGGGGGGATGGGACGAGGGTAGGGGTGGGGAAGAGAGGGAGAGGAAGGTACTATGACACGGATATAAAAGCCCCGGAGTGGATTCAAGCATTTAGTGGCACTTAATCCGAGTTAAGAAGATTGTAGCTCTACAATTATATACCTAAAGTTTTTATGCTATACTATTGGCTACGAAAAGATTTGAAGACAAAACTTCACAAGTTCTAGCCTTTGAACACTTCTCACTCCACACGCACAGCCAGTTCAAAGCGCCGCGAAGCGGCGCTTTGAACTGGTGTAATATAAACTGAGTAAGATACAGCGAAAAATTCATTCTACAAAACAGCTGCTAGCTTTTCGAAATGCATTGCGTTTTCAATAACTAGGAAAATTCTCAGTTAACACAAAATGCTCGACGAACAACGGGATAACACTTAATAAAGAAAAAGGAAAGAATAAAATGGTCTGAATCAAAAATTTGATGTCTAAAGTGCTCGCAGTTTGCTCTATGACTTTCGGGCTTTTAAAGGACGGTCAAAACTTTTCGGCCAACCTCACAATTGGAATGACACCATACGTGCTATCAAAAAAAAAACTCTCGCCTTGAGTTATTCGTTCTTTGCGACCTGTGAGCATTATGAGCAGCAGTCTGCGTACCGTTTAGTTAGGGACTCCCCCTTTCTATTAGGTTGTCCCTAAAGTTTTGTCGGTTTTTTAAAGACCTGAATGAGTTTCAACATGCATTCGATGCAGCTTTTCCTTCTCTTTATTATGGTTACATCCACTAGCCATAATTCTGCATCCTTTTTCTGATACATAATTGCTAAAACTTTTCACCCGTCTTTTTTATCTGCTCAAAATTCAGGAGGGGTTTGAAAATACTGTATCTGCTCGAAGCCGTGACGATAACATCGCAAAGACAGAGTAGATCAGAGAGCAATTATAGCTGTAAGAAAGAGGATAAAAATATGAATCAAATGGTACCTGGATCGTCCATGAATTGGTGTTCTGTGGGTTTTAGTGAGCGATGAAAGAAACCGACAAAACTTTCGGGACAACCTAATACCTGGGAAACCAGTATACCCAGATTTGCGTGAACACTGTCTTTGAGAATGTACAGCCATAGATATGGAGGAGAAGACAGGCAAAGCTCATTTTTCTTGTTCTAGCGAAAGCAGCGCCCGATTCAAAGCCAGTAACATCGTTGAATTAGGCGCATTATTTTATGTGCTATCCATAACTCAAAAATGTAGTAGTGAGACTAACATTCCAAAACCGAGTACAGTGTATCATATAGTTTGCGTCATTCTGCAGCGAAGCTAGTATGTATAAATTGCTTCGCATTTGCTCAAACTGCATGATGCTTTTAAGAATAGTTTAATAAGCTGAGCTAAAGCAAAAGTTAGCATTCACTTTATCTTTATCATTATGGGTAGCAAACACGTCTACCTTACGTATTTTCAAACCATTGAGAGTACACATCCAGAAATGCAATTTATAATGCAACTTATTTCAATTTGCAATTCAATCCACTGAATAAAACAAAAACAACGCTAGTAAGTAAAGAAAAAGCCAGCTTCGCAAGAAAAAGAAAATAGTGACATTTTTTCCTTTATAAACAATTTTATTCTGCTTCTGTTTCGTTGCTTACGTCATCAATTGTTGGCAGTTTGAGAGCATAGTTCAATATTACATGCTTTTGTGACAAGGTAGGGTAAGTGCGATGTGAATGCATTGTTATATCAGGTCACATAATTTTATGAAGAACATGTGATCTATGAAAGCTATGAGTATCTTGTTCCGCAACCCACGCGAATAGAGTTGAAGCTTAGTGATACTTACAAGGTGCTAAAAACTCAGGTAACGTTTCTAACACATAAGTTTTCATTTCGCATTTTTATCTTCGCGGTTTTATTTTCTACAAAAGTGGAAAATTATATTCTTATATTAGGTCATTCCGAAAGTAATTTCGCTTTTTTCAAACGGGTGTCACATTTGATGGAACAAAGATTTCTGAGAGGATGGTCTTGCAGGGATTCGATGCAGAATTTCATTCTCTTTCTAAAGGTTATGAAATTGTTGCAACATAATCAATGAGCTTTCAAAAATAACCAAAACCTGCGACCTATGCTTTTTGAGATGGTCAAGTTTCACGATTTTTTAAAACTTTCATATCGACCCTCAGAAGGAGTTCAAGTAACGGTTCGATAGAGTAAACCTTATAGAATACAGTACTACTTTTTTCTCCTTTCCATAGCTTGGCATACATTTTTAACAGAATTTTAACGGATGCTACCGATTTCCATACTTGGGTAGCTAAATCCTCGTAGAACATCAATGGAGGAGCAGCTAGGGCACTATTCGATGCAGCATTTTCTCCTCTTTCTAACGATGTTTTTTGTTTCCGATTCGTTTAGTTTTTGGGGATAATATCATCCTAACTCATTTTTTTAGCGAGCTCCAAGCTGTACCCGAAAAACTTGAAATTCCATATTTCGAACCCGTAAACCCTCGCACTTTGTAAAATCAATGCTAACTCATAGTACCATCTTGGTAGTCTCAAATTCCAATAGATTTATTATGTTTGATGCGATTGTGGCTGAGGTGGGCCTGCCAAAATCCGATGGTTCTGTTAAAAAACCTTTAAAAAATTACGGCGAGCTATGAAGAAGAGGAAAAAGCTGTGCTGTATTCTATAAGGTTTGCTCTATCGAATTGTTACTTGAACTTCTTCTGAGGATTAATAAAGTTTTAGAAAATCGTGAAACTTGACCATCTCAAAAAGCATAGGCCGCAGATTTTGGTTATTTTCTGAAAGCTCGTTGACCGCGTTGCAGCTTTTTTATAACCTTTAGAAAGAGGATGAAATGCTGCATCGAACGCTTCCAAGATCTTTTAGGAATCTTTGTTCCATCACATGTGGCGCCCGTTTGGAAAAAGCGGCGTTTGCTTCATGACTTTGAAAAAATGTTAAGGAGGGAAAAATTATTTGGGCGTAATGTATGTCCCGTTAATACTCGTGGCAGGATTCGAAGGCTTGTAATTTTTAGTTTTGGTTATACAATTTCGAGCACATAATTCTCTTTATTAACGCAATGGCAATCAAGTGTGCGAGTCGTGAGGAGCATATTTTCCTTCTCTCAGCTACTCAGACAACTGACCGGAACTTCCGTAGAAAGTTCCGCCGGGTCAACTGCGGAAGTTCCCAAAGGAGGTGCTGCGGGAGTCCAAAAGAATGCGAGCCAACAGCAAAAGGAAACACTTAAGCGAGGTTTGAACCTTACTCTATTGACTGTGAGACTCAGCTACTATCTCGCACGGCTAACATGGTAGATAATGCACTCTAGTAGTCGGCGAGGCAACATCATACATACGAGACAACACATTCAATACCCTGCGGAAGTACTGGCATGTCAAAGTGCTGCGGAACCGCTGGCATCCTTCGTTTTAGAAAGACTTCCGGAATTTTCCATCTACAATCAGTCTGACGTGAAAATCCACTGGGCTCCCATTTTCAAATTTTCCACTTTTGCAATGGTAAACAGAATTCTGCGGAACCGCTGCAAATTATGCTTGTTCTGCGGAAGTTCCGTTGTCTGAGAAGTCAAGATGGCTAAATCGGAACCATACCAATGCAGATTCTGAATGCCAGGATGGTCAATTTATATGCATTTTATTATTGAGGACAGAATTATTTATTGTATTTAGAATTAAATTTTGTCGCAAGTGCATAATGTATTATTGCCTTAGAGTTACACGTTTTGCTACGCGGTCTATCTTGGAATTTCAATTTGTGTGAGATCTATATTTGTGCTACATACTGTTGAAAACTTGAAGAAGTTTTTGTTGCTTCCTTTAGACATATCGATGCAGCCAACAGGACAGATGGGCCGCTTGACATCCCGCAGCATTCCTCTTCTTCATTGGAAGAAGATTCAGGTGCTTTTCATAATCTATTGATGTTGAACGTTTTCAGCATGTCAAAATCAGGATTGTAGGCAAATCTAAAGTCGAAAATTTGCTACTCTGCTAAGCAAGAAGTTGTGCTGTCTGAGAAATGTCATAACATATATCGTTATATCGATATCGTTTAGCTGTATTAGCACATATTAGCTCAGCCAATATATCAGGTTGTCCGGAAAATAATGTCGCATGGCATCCTACCACAATAAAATGACCACAAAAAACAGCGAATGGGGTGTCACTTGGTAGGGCAAAGCAAGCTCTACAAGATAGTTTGCAAACCGCGGCAATCGTGCTCCACATGAAGTTGGAATCCAAAATATAATATTTTTTAGATATCCGAAAAATCGTAACTCTGTTCATAGACGTCTTATGGATCTCCAATTTGCAAAGGCATATACTCTCTACATTAGACATTCACCTACATAGTTTCTGGTATTATTCCATGGCTACAGTGCGAGAAATAAAAGTAGGTCAAATGTGCGACTTTGTCGCGTTTTTCGGTTTTTTTGCAAACAATTTGATTTTTCTCGGAAACTAGCGCTTGTCTTATGCTGAAAATTCATGGTTATACTCCTAAAGGTTCATACTAAAGAATCACCCATGTGAGAGATGCTCAGGATTGTTTTGGCTAAAATATGCCGAATTTCGTTTCCTCAATTTTCAGCCATGGAAAAACCGCATTTTCAGCCATGGAAAATGTGCATACGGGTGTCTCGTATAGTGAGTTCATGCGTGAGCAAGTTAGGGGTTCACAAGGCTTTCCTGAACGGAGATACGGTTTTTTTCGTTTATTCAGACTTTTAGTGCCTTATGAAATTTGGCTCCAAACTTTCCAAACACGCAGATCAAACCTGGCGCGAAGGTTCGAGCTTCATTTTGTAGAGCATGCTCTGTTCTATCGGTCAATGCTCCACTTACTTACTTTCGTGCGCGCCCTGCTGCGATATTGCATAATGAAACACGATGCGTTATTTTCCGGACAACCTAATACTAACATTTGACTCAACCGATTTGGCGCTTAAAAGGCGGGACTTTGTGACCTAATTAAGGCCGCTCGCGTTCGCGACGCAGTCTGCGCCTCCCTCACGCACATACTCTCGATCACTATCTAGCCTCCCAGCCGCCAAGCCAGTTGAATCAAAGGGCACTTGTTTCATTTTCATGCTACTTGCTTCCAAACACATTTCACTTTATATGTATACCAGTGCTTCACCTCTGCTTCGCAGAGGTTTCGCTTCGCACTGGCCATCATGAAAAGTATAGGAAAACCTACGTAATGATCTTGGCCTTAATAATTCTTTGATGGAGGAGACCGCCAAGTAATTACAAAAATGAACCTTACTTGCTTTGCAGCTCTCACATGCATTTAAGCAATGTAAATCATTCCTCACTGTAATTTCGTAACAGACGGATTTACAGACCGACAAATTAGCGGCTTATTATAATATAAGTCATGATCAGTTAATTCCCGTTTTCAAGTATCATTACGGCTAATTAGCCCTCGCCAGGCACATCATATTATGTCTCTCCCATTTTCCCATATTCAAAGTAAAATCAACATCTGGCATCGAACATCGGGAGAATGATCGAGATCTCACAACGGTAGAAATGAGATGGTAGCCAAGCGCTAACAGTAACCATTGCCTGCAACAATGTTAGGAAATTCGTATTTGGGTCATTTGTGCAAAGACTACTGTCACAAACATAGTGTGACCGAACTAAGAACATAGCTGCATATTGCTTTCCTTCGCAAAGTAGCCTTTGATTCATATGTACTTTTATTCCAGCTTTTTTGATTTCAGGTCGAGTAGAAGCTCTTTCAAAAATACTCGGATTGTTAATAGCTGAAAAAAAACAAAACAAAACTCCCACATCAAACAGACTTTCTAATACGATGCCAAAGCGCTACAAATTTCGTGAGGACACTGTAATTCGACTGCGATCATAATGATTTCTGTAAAAAAACAAGAAGAAAAAAATAATTGACTGGCAAACTGGAAGCTGCTCATGAACAGCTTGATCATGTCCTCAGATGATTCATGCTTTACAGCATGACAACTAGGAGCTATTATAACGGGGCACAAAGAACACTACGCTTACACAATGGTGTTTGCGTCGGGATACGTATGAATCTCGCGCTATCATTCACATATTTTTTAGTACTACCCATGCACTTCAACAATGAATAGTGTAGCGGTAGACTATATCTACGAAGAGCGAGCAAATTATGACGTAGTAAAATCTTTTGGATTTGTTACAGGTATAAAAAGTGGAAAATTCGGCAAAAATATCTCTTTTCTATAATTGTTAGACATGGCGTTGAACTTGAATCTCCAATTTTTCTCGCTCTTATCTATTGCTTCCAACAATTTAAGAATATCATTGCTTTGTTTTTGAACGCAAGATTCAGTATTTGAGTCAAAGTGGTCATTCCGCCCCCGAGAAGTCTCGAAATTCTAAAGTTAATTACATGGGTTATAGAACTGTGCAAGTGACATACATATACTTGCAAATCATTACAACTTTTGAACTTTCTTCATAGTTCAAATTGAGTCAAAAGTATATTTTAGAAGACTGATGATTTGGGCAGCGCAAGAGTTCCGACTAATAAGAATTTAGCCGAGTGCATTACGAATGAAAATTGAATATGCCGTTAATGTAATGTTAATCAAAAATCTCTTCTTCATATGTCAAACGCCTTTTTTGCGAGATATTTTGATGTTCTGTTACCACAAAAAAGCTGCAAATGTGGACAACGACTGCAAATATGGAACGATATGACAAAAACGTGTTATGCGGTTGGTACTGATTAAGCGCGATTGAAGCGAATATTACTCACAGTGTCCCTAATGAGTGTCCTGGCATCATCACTTCGACTAAAATGTGTTACATAGATGAATCTCCTTTAAGCAATTAGTACATGGTACCGAAAAGTATGGGCGTTGCAACATCTAATATGTTAGTTTTACAAACATTTCATCGACTTTGCTACTATTCCTGTCGCTCACGACAGGTTTTATATTGAAACATGGAAAATATTTTCAAGCTAATCCCTTTGATGCCAGTGAGACTTCAGAGCTTGTTTTCATTTGACCGCCACCTGGCCACTCAACTGATGTTCAAAGTGTCATATTTGATACTAAAGAAAATGTTATCGATATTAGGGTACAATCATATACGTCGAACCGCGCGCTGTGAAACCTCATATGCTTGAATCCATTCAATTCTCCGATCATTGTCGCAACTGGTACACCTTTAGCACATCATAAATATTATGGCGCATTAAACTCACGATAAGCCGCTGGAGCTATTTGCATGTGCAGGAACCCAGTCTTCTAGCAGTGTCACTTATATCTCCGCTTTCGTCATGAAGTCGTAATTTTATCGAAGTTCTTTTTGGAAAAGATATCGTCCAACCACAAACGTGGGCCCACAGTTTTACATAATCTCAGACAATCGCAAGTGAAGCTCCGGAGCAAACTGAGCTTCTAAAACTTCCGGAGCGTATGCTGCTATTGGTCCGTGTGGCAAAGGCCACACGGCCCATGCCACATGGACCATGCCACACGGACCAGTAGCAGCATCCGCTCCGGAAGTTTTAGAAGCTCAGTTTGCTCCGGAGCTTCACTTGCGATTGTTTGAGATACAACGTTTTGGATAGTAATGCCTTTAAGAAAGTTGCGATTTTTAAATAGTTATAGAAGTCAAAGTAAGCGTTTATCAGGTGCTATGGCGCTAAGAGTAAACTTCATGGAGCTGCATGCTACGCTTTTTACGAAAATGCGATAACTCTCCGAATTTTTCAGGACTACGATGATATTAATGAAGCTCATCGCCACGCTGATGATCTGCATCCTGTTTGCAGACTCGGTAGCAGCAACGGTACCCAACACGCGGACAAGTGACGAAGGATACGCTGATCCACGCCACACTGCGAGGACAAGATGGAGAAGAAATGCTTATCTACCCAACCAGCGAAGAAGATTCAGAAGACAGACTGATGGCGATCACGAAGAAACGATTGAAGAAACTAAGGTTAAAACACGTAAGTACACCTAAATGCTACCATTACCGGCAGATAAGAGCTCTCATTACAGCTAAGGCCACTGAGTTGAATTATCATGGATTAGGACCTGGATATCTTGCATGAACAGACTTATTTCTTTGTCTTATTTTTTGTAAATTTGTACACTCTTGTATAAAGCATTCTTGTAAAGACCTTCAGGGGCATCACACTCAGATATGACATCTCAACGTATTCAAATGGCACCATAAATAGCTGCTATATACGGAGAAAACCTTTCTACCCATTTCTATTCATATTTTCGAGTTACTTTTGGTACTTCTAGAATCAACAGAAAAGTCCATTTAGTTAATGGCCAATCCACTGAGCTACATAGTATTGTGCGCTACGACATCTCCAGCATCAATGACTTGAATCAGAATACTGTAACTGAGTCAGAGAACTTTGGTGTGTCAAATAGTGCAATTCTATAAAAGTTTTGCATGCGCAGCTCCAACCATTAATTGTTGTTCGCTTATGGCGAGAGAGGGAATCAGACGAACAATATGGCTTACACTCAATTTATATAGCGTAGCAATTATCGGTAATAACAAATGGGACTGGCTTGGTAAAACAATCTTTGCGCAATGCATCTTCTCAAAAGCAACAATGGCGCTGATTTGTAGACGCCCACACTCGATCTTTCGCATTCGGTTTCAAAGGTAGTCTCCAGGCTAAATATAACCTCCTCCGATTAATGCCGAATCTGGATATAGGCTCCAGGAGAGGGACATAGGCGTTGGTCCGGTTCTCTAATGCTGTCTCTGAATGGAGATAATAGACCTGGAATAGCGAAAGTATTACCAAGATACGTCCAGATCCTATCAAGCCCCCCCCCCATAGTGATTGCCGCGTAGGCAGAGGTGCGATAGTGGGAGCCGATTCTCCCCCTACCTTCACTTTTGAGCTGGTACAGGGTGACCACCTTCACTTTTGGAATAAAAAATTTTTCGCTGGACGATAAAGAAGGAAAATAAGCAAAACAAACGCAAAAAAGATTATTGAAAGCATGTATTTATGTATACGGCGGCATATATATTTAAAATAAACGTGTTCATAAATGGTGTATTTGGAAGTAAAACTTAGCGAAAATGTATGGATCTTATTATGCAAATTTTGTTATAACGTACAGCGAAGAAAGTAGATCGATCCAGGCAGTAACGGCCGAGAACAAGAATTTCGAATAATTAAATAGTGAAAAATCAGGCAAAATTTCCACTGTTATAAATCTGTCGTTTGTCAGCAGTTGCGACTTCATAGGTTTCAAAGAGTAAATGGTGCTCTATCAGCTAGTGAAAAAATCGAGTGGATTTGAAAGATAGTCGTTGAAAACCAGAATTCTAAAAATTTACGTTATTTTTGCGAGTTTTTTGACAGTTGACAAAACTCATATAAATCTTGAATGTAAAAGTGTATGATGTTGCGACTTCATAGGTTTTATAGAATAAGGTTTGCCTTATCAGGATATGTCTTAGCCGTTCCGATCCATTGGAAAATCTCCGAGATCCAGAGTCTTGAAAAAGCAGATAAAAAAGCGCTTTTTGAAATTCAACAGCTCATAACTTCTTCAGAACTGCATGAATCATGTTGCGACTTCATATGTTAGATTCTTCTCATCAAGAGCTTTCAGACGATATATAATATTTGGGGGTTTAGAGTCTCCTACGAATTATGCCCGTGGGGGGAGCCTTTCATACCAAAGTCTCCCCCTAGCCCACTTTAATGTATTGAAGGGGGAGAATTTTGTATGAAAAGGCTCCCCCCATGGGCATAATTCGTAAGAGGCTCCAAACCCCCACATATTATATATCATCTGAAAGCTTTTGATGAGAAGAATCTAGCTTATGAAGTCGCAACATGATTCATGCAGTTCTGTAGAAGTTATGAGCTGTTGAAATTCAAAAAGCGCTTTTTTACCTGCTTTTTCAAGACTCTGGATCTCGGCACTGTTTCATTGAATCGGTACGCCTAAAATATATTCAGATAAGGCAAACCTTACTCTACAAAACATATGAAGTCTCAACATCACACACTTTCACTTGCAAGATTTAGATGAGTTTAACTGTCAACTGTCAAAAAACACGCAAAAATGGCGTAAATTTTTAGAATTCTGGTCTTCAAAGACTATCTCTCAAATCGACTCGATTCCTTCACTACCTGATAGAGCACCATTTACTCTTTAAAACTTATAAAGTCGCAACTGCTGACATTTTCAAACAACAGATTTATAACAGTGAATTTCGCGTGATTTTTCTTTATTTAAATATTCAGAATTGTGGTTCTAGGCCGTTACTGCCTAGATCGACCTAATTCATTCGCAGTATGTTATGACAAAATTTACTTAATAAAATCCGTACAGTCCAACAAACTTTTACTTGTAAGTACACCATTTACTATACACGTTCATTTCAAATTTTTATAGATAAAATTTATAAATATTTTTAATATTCATCGCATCTATGGCCCTAAAGAGGACCGTTGGGTCACAGTTCGGATCTAGAAAGATAGCTCTGTTCATCCGTTCTACCCCCCCCCCCCCGGTCGACGTTTTTGGGAGGTGAGTGTCCGACACTACCACCTTCACTTTTGGCCGGCCAGTGATAGCTGGGACCACCTTCACTTTTGGTGTGCCCGGCTCCCCCCATCGCACCTCTGCGCGTAGGTCTTCAGGAAGACAGAGCTCTCAGAAATCGGATTTTTGAGGGTTTTGGACAATTTGCATTTCATAACTGTAATTCGGCCTACGGAAAGAACTCAGAATTACAAAAACATAGAAGGCGAAATTTTGGGTGGACGCTGCCTTTAACTTCCCTGAAGCAACGAAGTAGAGAAATGATGAGCCTCGTTGTCAAAGGGATATAGTATATGAAGGATGCAGGAATCTAAATGTCAGTATTATTTGCATTTGTGTTGACAATGCTGTAGCGGCGTTCAGCATTTCTGCATAACAGTCTGTGAGCTATTTGCTCCTGCTCCTGGTAACCAATTCAAAAATTTCGCAGAAAATTTATTGAAATTGCATAACCGTAATAACCGATTTATATAATTGACCAACCCATTTTCGAAAATTTCTGAACCCATGATGGGAACTTGACCGGGAATTAGTAGCGTCTGCATTACGGTTTTAGTAGACTTTATGTGGCTCTGGGTGAGATGCCGGTAGCAACACAGAAATATTTAGCTTTGCTGAAACCTTATGGCTCCTGAAACATTAGGTTATGAAGGAGAGCTACTAAATTGCAAAACACTACATAAAGATAATTTGACCTTCAAGGTTTCAGCAAAATTTTTCACGAGGGCATTGCATGATTTCATAGTGTACGTAAACATCCATCTCAGCGCAAATCCTGCGGAGCTCAGAACCGAAAATGAAAAGAAAAAGTGGCTAACTGGACACCATGCTTTGTGCCAGAATTACTTGTTGCAATGCTATAACTTGTAGTGCGATGCGAATTTGTATATATTGGAATCTGTGCATACAAAACATTACAGCTATCAATCACTTCAATGGGGTTTTCTTCTCCACACTGTTGAGTTAAACAGGAGATGCTTTGACCGATCGTTTAGGATTTTGCAAAAAGGTGAAACGCTCATCATAAAATTACTGGCTGTGTTGGCGACTAAGTATTTTCTAATATGTGCGACTTTGAGTAAAAAAATGTTATCACATTCATCCAAACTTCATACCCAGTCGTAGAATTTCAAACGAAACATCAGCATAACGGTGACCAATTCTTTATCAAATGGGGAAGCACTATTGTTACAACACAAAATCATATGATGGGATATCTTCGCAGCTCGGTAATTCTTCTCATAATCCATTCATTCGACCACTGAAATGTAATTGTTATTAGCATGTGTTGTTTAGAACATATCTGAATTTTCTGGAGTACCAACAGGCCTAGGATGCAAATTGTTGCAAAACACTTTATAGATTGTTCAAAGCAGCCGTTTAACCTGGATGTCTAATGAATTCCGAACACTTATAAGTGGACCTCCCAATATGTGGTACAAACAATAGTTTACAGGTTGCTTGATCAACGGACTTTTCTTTCGTACAAACTGAAGTCAAAGTATGATTTAGTAAGTATTTCACCGTGTTCAAATCAATCAACACTTCAATCAATGTACTAAACTACTTCTTGCACCTTCGGTTGAAGTCCAACAAACTGTCCATCTATGTCGTGATAGACAGAAACAAATTGTGATATAAAACTATCTGACTTAACCGATCATTTAAACATTGGTAAGACGTCGGCGTGCAAGCTATTGCCCATATACAGCATAATATTTGCTTTTAGCTCCAGATTTTGTACAGGTTTCAACTTCTGCTTATCAAACCCTATCAACCCGGAAAATGCGACGAATGCTTTGGGATGGCTACATGATAGTACGAAAATTCCTAAGTAGTTGCTGATATGTCGGAGGAGATCATCATACGGTTACATAGTTTTTCAGACCGTGTAAAGGGGTTTGGAGATGAATTTTATAGAACAATGACCACAGAAATCCATGAGAAGACAAAATGAAAAATTTTACTTTCTTGGCAAGTAGCTTTGGGGCAGTTATTGGTAAACGTGATTCATGATCGGTAAATTCTTGAAGGGAGTAATATATTGGATGTCTAATTTATTCCGAACAGATTTACGAGTAGATATCATTACATGTCCGTGCCATTATCAAGATAAAATTATACTTGTTGCAGTGTACTTTGTAGCTTGATTTATGTTGTCAAACTCAGAGTTTATTTTTTGGGGAGGGGGGGGGGGAATTGCGGCTGCTAGAAACGATTTGCATTAAGTGCGTTTGTCAGCAAAAAATCTGAAAGCTTCAATACTTCACAATTGTTACATACTGAAGATATGCAAACATCCTAAAGTTTTAATCCTACTAATCCTCAATTCCTTAACTTTCGTCCTAGAGACAAATAAAGTGATTAGATTGATTTTTAGAAATCTTATTCTTTAGATTCAACTATACTTGCTGGAAAATTCAATCATTCGATGGAGAAGTAAAGTGCAGAGCTCAAGCTCATCAAACTCTAGATAACTACTAATATGCAAGGATTTCCTGCTTGCTCTCTTTTTCACCACTAAACATTGCTTGTACATGAGCTAGATTAGACTTATTTTTTAGAAGGACTTCTTCAGTTTGGAGCTTTCACTTTTTGAATATAGCATTAATTAAATAACTATCTATAGCAGTGTATTTGTATGGGGTATTTTTTCACTCCTCAACTCTCTGGGGTTAACATCCAGGAAGGCGATAGGTATAGCCATTTAGCTTCCACTGGGTACTAAGTTTTGCATCTTCCTTCATAACTTTATTCTCTTTGGCATTTTACGCACTTAAACTTGGGCAATATCTAGAACGTAGTGCAAGTGACAAACTATGCGCATTTTGAACGCGAGTTGGAAAAATTCAAGCTGTTTCTTGAAAAACTAGAGAATTTCGAGAATTTCTGGGGTGGTTAACCAAAATGAAGCCGCTGGCAACCTAGACCTGCGATCCGAAATTATGTACGAGTTATTGCTAAGAGTCGATTCAAATGACTCAATAAATAAGGAATGAAATCGAAGATAACTCGAGATTTGATTGACCTCACAAAGTTGAACGAAGAGCTGTACGCAAGGCTGCTGGGGAAACCGTCAATGACTAAGGTAAGGAGTCGAAACGTCAAAATTCTCCGAAACTTCGCATATTGGGGTTATTTGACCTGACAAACATGATTATAATATTCATCTGTTGGATCAACGTCTTTCTTCTTGATTAGGGTAAGACCTTAAATCGTAAACCTACATTAATCTTACAAAAAGGACTTAATATGCAAATTCAGCATTGTCTCCATGACCAGCGTGTCGGATACATCCCCTATACCAAGTTTCAGCCAAATCTGTGAAATTTTATTATGTTTTCCCTTGTGCCATATGCCTACCGCAATCGTCTTGCTACGTCAGAATTTGGCATGAGAGCATCTGCGTTTGTAGCTTACTTCATAAACCACATGATGGCAAGATTTGAATGCGTCGTGTCAAAAAAGAAGAAAGTTAAGAAAGATAAGATAGTTAAAAAACTTAGTTTCCAGCATAATATATGGTTCCCTCAAGCAGCATGGCAAGGAACGATTCTGATCATCGTTACTTTTTTCCAGGTCTCTTGTCTTAAATGAAGAATGGGTAAGCCTGACTGTGTAGTAAGCACTTTTTATGATGCTTCTAGCTATAGTCTCATCTTCCTGTCCGTTCTCATCCACTTTGAGGGGTTGTAAAAAGAGGAAGAAGGGTGCCAATGGTAGTTAATCTTTGGCGCTTAACATCTTGATTCTCTGACTTCTAAATCAAATAGAACTAAAAAAAATTGCACGATAAAGCCGCAAACCTACGAATTGCGTTCATTCAGGAAGGGGACCAGTAAGATTAGAATAGGAGCACGAAAGTTAGAGAAAGGAATTTTTTTGATTCAATCTCGCACTTGACAAGATAGCGCAAATTGGAGACACTGAACCTCGTATTTGCTATGCTATATTCGTCACATTTTATCGATCCTACATAAAAAGACACCCGAGGAGAGGAAGAGTACTGAGTGACCGTGGCTATTCATAACGGTAGTACATGGACTTTTGAGTGCTGATTTTACCAGTGTTTTTCCGCGGAGCACAACCTTGTAAGGAATAATTAATCTCCTTGAAATTTACGCTGATGCAGATATAAAAATTCAAAGAGGCTCGCCCTTTAATCCACTGAATTCAGACTGGCTTTTGAACATTCAGCTTTGTTCTGCAGCACGAAACTATTATGGTCTAGTGTATTGATTCATGAAGAGAAAAATCAATCAGAAAAAAGTGCACCCTCCTTTACAAGGTTGTTCTGGTAATGAAAAAAGATTTGAAATCACCGCAAAATGGTATACTAGTAGTTGAATCTGGACCCAGTCGCCAAATCGTTAAAATTGATATGTAAGCATTACCGTTCATGACAATTTTTCTAAACATTTCAATGACGACAATTTGGTGAAGAAGTCGGAAGCTCAGGATCACCCGAATTACATTCATCAAGTCGTCAATTGTTCTATTTTTCAGTTTTCTATCTTTCTTCACCTGGACTGAATTCGCTATGAATTTGCTAGGATTTGAAACCTATGTTCTTACAGTTGTGCACTAGTTTGGCATCTGTAGAATTAACTTTGGGGTGTCATTTGTTTTTCTCACGCAAAGCACCAGGGCTCGGCACAGGTGGCTTGTAAGAAAGCTGAATATCGTTTCTGGGACAAAAAAGGGGTATCGTTATTGACGCCGAAAAAAATACAAAATTGAGGAGTTTTTTTTTCAACGTTTCGTTTTTCTATGATGTTTAACATTTGAGGTTTAGGGTCAAAGGAGAATTCGTAAAAATTCGCAAAAGTCAAGGGGGACTTTGTTTGCATTCTCCAAAAGCACCTTGTGCCCAGCCCTGCAAAGCACACTCATAGAGAAAGATTATTATATAGCGTTAGCATTGTTTTTTTTTTTGAAATATCGAATCTATGCACTTAGTGAATCGTGAACGCCTGATCTGCTTGGTAGCTCTTGCATCTTTTCAGTTGACTGCTTCTGTCAATGATAAGATAAAATAAAAAACTCACAATAGTCTGTTGTAGAAAAGTGCGGGATCAACTTGCGTACGGTATGATCGCTGGAAAAGTGCACCAGGATTGCTTCGTTCAAATCTTTCCAGTGGTAAATCTTGTAGAACGAAGCCGAGTGCTTGGCATACGATGACACACCACAGGATCAAAGAGTGAACGAAGCCCATCTGAAAAGTGATTTGATAAATCGACTGTGGAGGGGTGGAGAAGGCCGGCCACGAGACTAGAAAGAAACTTTTGTTGTTTTACTAGTTCACAAAGATTTTTGAGTACGTTATGACGTTCGAGGATTTTTATGACTACGAAACGAGAATTATGTACGATCAAGCTAGAAGAGTGAGGTCAAGAGGTCTCCGGATAGAATTACTACAAACAATGGCGAACACTCTTGAAAAATTCAGCGTGTTCTTTTAGAATGACCACTTCAGTTCAGAGTATGTGGGTAACTAATTCTAGTCACGCCACAAGTATGTTGCATTCCTTTGTCACTGACCACAGATCCATTTTTTCGAGTTTTCGGTTCAAGGAGAAGAGGAAGTCACTCTTTCACATGAAGACAGAAAATCTAAGGAGAGCAGGAAGTTAAAAATGAGATCCTTTGAATACGAACTGTACCAAAGTCTGTTATAAAACTACCTAGTGTGCACAATGTTCTTCTATTTAGATATGTGTATGATATTGTCCTGGAGTTTGCCATAGAAATGGTCAGACAAAGCTAGGTTATTAAGATTTCAATGCCAAATAACAGTTCCCTCTCACCTACCCTCCCCTTCCCTCACCCCCCCCCCCCCGTCGCTCAAAGCAATCGCACAGTGCAAACACAAAACTGAAGTAATAGCGAAAAATCTCTTCGGACGTTGGAAGAGCCCACCTACTCGCTCAATTCCGCCCACGAGCAAAAAACCTTTGTAAGCGGGGAAAAGTTGGTTTTTAGTACATTTTGTAGCAAATTGAATCAGAACTCAAATCATTGCGTCTTGCGACTGCAGCGCTGGTTTGAACTCTCTAAACTGTTGAAAGGTGGAAAATTCTTGAGGTTGCGCTTGTGCAGAATCTCGTGTTAGTTCTACGTCAAATGCCTATAAAGAGTCAGTATTCTGAGAATAACAACCTTGTCTAGTCCTAAGATTGTGGCGGCCCCGTAAATTTTACCAAATTTTTTTGTAAACTCCCAATGGCTTGTAGACGAGCGCATAGCAGCAAAATGCAATTATTAATTGTTCTGTTTGACAACTCAAAGCTTGCTTAGAGAAAAAATAGCAATCACAGTCAGTAGACCTGCTTTCAAACATTACAGAATCATTTGACTAATAGCTTAGGATGAACGGTCCCCAAATAATCTTGCTTCGAAACTCTTTATTGCAAAAAAGTATAAACAGCGCGTCCCTTACCGGGGATCTGAATTTATCCAAAATGTAAGCCCATCTTTTATATTTGATTTCAATTTCTGATTGAAAGAGTCGGCAAAAGAATTTGTCGCCCCTTGGGGAAAAGCTTGACCTCTATGTGTTGTATTTCGGGGAGTTTTGAATAGATACTTTGAGCTTCTCGGATCCGAATCATTCCATTTGAGAATTTTTCAAAGATGAAATATGCTTTTTTGTACAATTTTCACGATAAGTGGTGTTCCATTCAGGGCCCGGCGGGGGTGGCGTTTTCACAAGCTGGATATCGTTTTTGGCCCGAAAAAGCAAAGGGGAAGTCGTAATTTGGGGTCCGGGGCGGAGCCCCGGATCCCAAAATACGACTTCCCTTTTGTTTACCGATAAACAATGCACATATCATTCTTTATTCATCATTCCTTGTTGATGCTACTGCTCTATGAACTTAGATTACAGCAATGTGAAGATTCTGTGCTCCGATCGCTAGCCTTCCCGCAGGCGGGAATTCAAATCGCAATTCTTGTAAGAGGAAAACAACAAAATAGGCTTGTTTTCAATGCACAAGTAACGATAAGGCACCAAATTTGCTGTATAGTTGGAGGACCATGAGCACAAAAAAAGTATGAAAAATTATGAAAAACTTATGTGAATTATAAAAACGGTAAGTGTTTTTCGAAATTAGGTGGCTCCCGCGCCACCTGGGAGCCACCTGGGGTGGCTCCCTGCTTCCCTTCACATAATTTCCCGGATTTCTTTACATAAATGTGGACTAGGTCGAGAGTATTACTACATGTTCAAATCCGCTTCCAAAACCACCAAGGCACCGCTTAGATACAGCCCCAAATAGGGTTCACAGCGTTATGATCGGCCTCGGAAAGCGCGCTCCAATCGCGATCGGTGCACCTTGCACAGACGACGCGGAAACTTCGAGAATGTGACTTTTCTGAATTGGTGATCGCTGATTGAAGCAATCTTCACGATTTCTGAATAGATTGCTTCTTCGACAAGCCCTACAAGGGCTCAGAAGGGCCAGAGATCATATTTCGTCGTGATATCCTATGCAAACAGTTGTTTTTGTAATCGTGTTTCTTCAGTTTTCGCAATATGGTCGATTTCTCCGTACTTTCGCTCTTTTGAGTCGTTTGTTTTCTTCGTTTTCCTTTATATACTGGTTGTTGTAGGCATGCTGTCATCAAAAGTTGAGGAAATGTTTTTGACAAGTCGAGTTAAATCGGTGGATCTTCAAAACGTGGCTATTGGCAGCTCTTCACAGTGGAAGTGTTCAGATTTGGAATTACGAGAGTCAGCTGCTTCTGAAGTCTTTCAAAGTAGGTTTATTTTTTTTTGAATTTTCATGTATTTTTGTATGTTAGGCCCCGGCCAGACTCCGCTCAAGATAGCTCATCTCTCGTGAAAAGGGGCCTTCGGTGTTTTTGAGCGGTTTTGGGCTGTTCAACTGAAGTCTGGCTGGGGCCTTATGTTGCTTACTATGTTTCAATCCAGTATCTTGCGCATTCTTCAGATATGTGATTTGCCAGTGCGCGCTGCCAAGTTTATTTCACGCAAAAACTGCATTGTTACCGGCTCAGATGACATGCATGTCAGAATTTTCGACTACAGCACCTCGCACTAAGTCCACCAATTTGAGGCTCATTCGGACTATCTCAGGTAGGTGGAATGGTGCATTTATGCAAATATGTTATATTACATCGAATTTTTGCATTCGTTTTTGTACATCACATTTGTACTTTTTTGTTTTTTCTTTGTGTGTTTTCCTTTATTGCCTCCAATATTCTTGTGGATCAGCGAGACCTGGTCTGGACGATCATTTATTACTCGACAGAGCTTACGCGATTTGATCCACATTCTCAGTGTTCACGAGACTGTTTGCCTCGATTTCATAGACATAATCTTTGTGTGATTTTTGTTTTTTTTTTGTTGTTCCTAAGATTGCCGTTTCAAATATCCTCGGCCAAAAACGCTCTTAGCCTAGCAGCGAAGCTGATGCGTTACGCTGATGGGACAGCATGTTTTTTGACAACATTTTCGAAGCCAGTGTCGGGTTGCTGGCTGGCCTGCGGAAGCCGAGATTTTTCGAGGGGAGGGGATAGTGCAGTGTTTTCCAAAATGTGCGCTCTCTCTGCCAGCTTGCACAAGTCACGGCCCGATGTCCGATCGTCTCTGACAAAACTTTGTCGATTCATCATGTCCAGCAGTTAATTTTTACAATCATTTTTTTTGATGAGCAGATCAAAAATCTTTCCCTGACGACTTATCTCATGAAGCAAGTTCAACGAAACGCTTCACTAATGCTTTCGATGTTGACCTCATCAAGTATGTCATTTTTTCGGTTTTCAAGCATCTGTCTGCAGTGAAAATTCTCAAATGTCCTTTTACCGATAATACCGATCAAATCGCGTGAACTATGTCGAGGGCCTAAGGGATCGTCCAGACCAGAAGCACAATGAAAATATGATTATGCTATCAAAAATTCAAACTAGGAATGTAAAATTGCTTGTTCCATTTGTTGTGCTTGCTTTTTCTTGTTAGTTGCGTTCGAGTTATCTTTTTTTTTTCGGATCAAATCAAACCCGCATTCCACTTTCATGGTGACTTCTTAGCACATGCCCTTTAGAGAACTTGCATATTTTGAGTCATCCAAAGCAACTTCGATCGATCCGCGAAGCACATTCCCTTTTTTTGGTCTATCGTTTGCCACAATTTCGCTGGCTGCTTTCTTTGTAGCGCTAAAGCTTCTCGTTCAGCAGCCATATTGAAAAAGATGCAAAATTATGTCTCAGAAAGAGCTTTTCTATCTTTGCAAGTAGATGGAGTTTGTAGCATCTATGTGAATAGAAGTTATACGAGAACGAGATGGTATAAAGAGGAAAAAGAGTTTTGACCGTTGAAGTTGTTGAAGTTGTTATGAAATGAATGTTATGAAATTGTTGTTGTATAGTGTAGGTTTATGTTTTTGTTATTGAAATTGTATAGTGTAGGTTTATGTTTTTGTTATTGTGAATTGTAAAGTTTCGCAGCTGACTAATAAATGAGTAGTATCTTAGATATAGGGCTGCAGTGCAGTATTGATACTGCAGGAAAAGGGTGGAGAATATGGCCCAAAAGGAGAAGAATAGAGTGTGGTTTTTGGCCATCCCCTCAAACGATGACCCGGGCTGGACCAGGAAAGCCAGGTACTACTTCTATAATAAGCGCTGAGGCCGCCCATCTTATTATTTGTGTATATCTGTTTGTCAGGGACTTACGGGGGTCAAAAATAGGGTCAAAGGGAAAGTCGTAAGAAATTTTGGTTTCAAGGGGGATATCGTTTTTAAAATTCTGAAATGCCACCTCCTGCCGGGCCCTGGTTCCATTAAATGTAGAGCATAGAAGTTTGCTCCCATTGTTGATGAAGCACTACTTATCGTGATACGGACCCGTGATACCAAGGACGAATACAAGTTTAAAAACCATATACAGACGGATTTTGACTAAAACGTCAAAATCCGTCACTGTCTATGAAAAGCGAGTCTCGGAGCGGCCAATCCAAAGGCTAATTTTGGGACAATTCATTTTTTCGACCCGTTGGCACATCTTATTAGTAGAATGAATAATTGAATTCATTACAAATCCTGGCACTTTCACGACATCACATTTACGATAGGATGTACATGCATAAGAACAACCGACAAAACATTTTTCTGGTGATATCCCAAAAGCATCGAAATAACACAGTTAGCAATTTTTCAAATGTTAGAAAAATTCGAAGCATAATACTACTAAAAAGATAAAATGATAGGTAACCGGAAGTTTCTAGAAACCTGTTTAACAATTAAACAGTATCTTTGTCTACATATTACGATCACTTCAACAATCATTCAAACTTCATCTTTCAATGGCAGTGTAGCCAGTTAATTCACGAAAAAGTTAGCTTTTTCACCGCTAACGGAACTACATCAAAGAACAATTTCCCCGTGAAAAATTTTCAAACTTTTTCATTCGAAGCCTAATTATCTCTTGCTGTTGACATTTTGTTGCAATTATTGACATATTATACTCTTTCAACGTTAATATCATCTTTTTTCTATTTATAATCGGATGTCAACTTTTAAAGGGAATTTACTATTAGAGAGCTAATTAGACGGAACCCACAAATTTGATTGTAAAAAGTTTGCTTCGCCTTTTTGTAAAGGATTTTTCTTTGCTGTTTGCTTAGGTATCAGCAATGGAAAAATGAGAAGAAAGAGGAGAATCAAACATTCTTTTGCTGCTTCAAAATCAATTATTTTTCAAGAAGATCGTGGCAAGCTCCGCTTGTGCGAGTTATTTAGTTGCCAATATACTACGTGGTCGATTTTGATCAGAAAAGAATTCTTAGTACTATAAAAGAGTCAAAACTTCTAGACTACACAGTCAAACCATTCCACCGCACCAGAACAGGGAAATTGTTACAGTAAGAAGTGTCTAGAAGAATGAAGTACCGCCCGCTAATCCAAAATTCATAGCTCCACCTGGACTGAACACTTTTTTGGCTGCAATAGAAATTGCTTGCTAATACGTTAATTTCTTGCCATGTTGCACAAAAGCAAAGCGCTGACAAATACTTTCAGGGGAGATTTTTTTGTAGAAAGCGATTTGCATGAAAAGTCTGCAGTTTTCAGGTAAGAAAGAAGAAAAGTTGTAAACACTCCTTTTCGTTCCTTCCCTTAGGCGGGGTAAAGGGTCTCAGAACTCTTCTTGAAACTCCTCATAAGGAAAGAGAGTCCACGAGTCCTGTGTAAATTGAAATAGTTTTAAGATAGAATTTTTCAATGATAGTAGATTAGTTGAAGTCTAACAGCTTACAGTTTACACGTTTATTACATATAGAGGGTGGCTGTAAGTAGCGTTACAATATGTACTATATTCTTATTCAAAATTGCGGAACCTTTTCTTTTTGAAAAAGAGGCTTCTTAAAAATCCAGAAAAAAACGCGGTTGTCAAGTCAAAGCTGTTGATGTCTATGCAGTTCCATGTCTACAAGAAATTTTCTTTTTGTGAAAAACTACAATTTAGTCTACAAAAAATTGTCTCCTTTGTAATTTACAACTTTAAATTGAATAAAGTAAAAGGTGCATTGTTGCTCGCGCAATTGTTGCTATGATCTGATGTTCAACTTCAAGAAAACCTTTTTCTCTACTAAGTCAGTCCTCAAGAAAGAGTTGCGATTGTTCCAACAGAACAACTGCAATAACAGCTCTAAATGAAAGTTCAGCCAATTTAACATAGAGGAAATTTATTTGGGAAAAAACATATCTATATTAGAAGCTTGAACTACTTCTAAATGAAGACATTTTAAGATTCCCGTGGTAGAATGATTGCAGTTCATGTGCACTTTCAATGTATGCGAAGCTTACTCAATCTAATCTTGCGAGAAAAGCCCTTCTTCATGAATTTATCTGGAACTCAAGTGATCATAAAAGAGAAAATGATCCCGGTGGTCTATGGTAGTCTATAAATGAAGATGATAGTAATGTGGAATGGATTGAGAAGGTATTCCGATCATGAAGGCGTGATTAGGAATGCGCGGATCATGTTTCAGGAGCAAAGGCCTTTCGGTTTAAGCTGGCAGCTGATGTTATATATGTTTTACTTATGGAGCGCTAAATATTGAGGTGCTATTAAAAATTCATAATTAGAATCTTTGACATTTTCAACGCAGTAAAATGTTGGTGTCTCCATTCTTGGAAAGGTAAAGTAGCGCCAAATTTTGGATATGAGCTAAAACAAAAAATTCAAGAATTCTCAGGTACAAGAAGTTCAACAGCGTCCTTTCTACCCTTTGGCCCATTACACAAGCAAGAGGAACGAACGTCGTAACAGTTATACTGAAGTGATGAGATGCTGAAAAATTTTCAACAACCTCACAGCAATAGTTTATTTCGCTTCAAAGTTTATCAAGTTGATCCCATAGTTTTCTCTCGCACGACAGAGGTTTGAAAGTGCAGAATCTAAAAAATTGCTTGCAAGGAATACGTACAGCATCCACTTAGAAATGCAGTTCCTAGTTCAAAATCAAGAGATAATGGGCCAGATTCAATTCTTCTGCTCTAAGCCAAAAACTATGAAGTGTGGAAGTGCTGAGGGCCTAATTGCATGAGTACCACTTCCAGGGAGATTCTGTCGTCATGGCTAGATTTAGAATTCTCTGCAAGAATCTGAAGATAGTAGGGGGGGGGAGGGTAAGAAGGGGATTTATGAGTGGCTAACTATACGAGGTGCAAGACAATCATAGAGCTGAATTGCTCGCAGCTACTTATTTCCTGTAATTCAAGATGAGCGCAGAGGTCAAGCGAGCGTGAGAATGGTGAGCATAGGGCCCTGGTCAGCCCTGAAGCGAGCTATGACTTGTTGATCATTAATTTAACTCTCGTATCTAATAAAATTAAATCTATGATTCCAGCCGTCTTATCCAAGATACAGGACATAATTATAAAGACACTTTGAAAATCGTCGTAATTTGTTCTTGTCGAAATCTTCTGAAATTTTACTGTGCGGTCCGCATATTAGCCTACCATAACCCCTTAAACGGCTTATAATTTTTTTTTGATTTTTTCGAGAAGCCCCTTATGAAAACTGGACAAAATACAAAGACATCTGTTTTTTTGACACTGTCACATCCCTTGACTCTAGTATTTTTTTGTACAGTTACATACTAAATTATGAAACATTTGCAACATCTGCTACCTGGAACCCTTAGAGAAATGTTCACTGCATTTTTTGCTTTCAAAAGCACCAAAAGTCAATCTGCTTTAATAAACAGCAGGTTTGAGAAGTTTTTGAGCTCTTGTTCATTTTGAATGATAGTCATGGAATCCACTGAGCCTTTACGATAAACGAGTGGAAGAGCGCTTTCGTAAATTCTGCGTAATCGCTGCTAAGGACAGACAGATTCAGAGAAGGATACTTGGTCGAAGTGGCGTTCCTATATGAGATGTATACTATTTTATAGAGCATGAAACGCTGATTCCAAATCTGCTTTCTAAATCCGCAAGGCGCTTCTGGAAGGGGAGTTCTGGGAATTTTTTGGGGTAAAAATTCAATAATTTGGCTAAACTAAGATAAAAATAGGTGTTGGGATATTTCCGTCGCTTGAAAGGAGTAATGACTGGCATGAGTTTATTGGATCCAAGGACTTAGTTCTATAAAACGCATATGTAGTAATCATGGCCTCATCTGAGCTCACGGACTAAGGTTCTCAAAGATTTTATTGTAGCGGCGCTTTCAAAACTTTGCACCAAAAATTGCCATAACTCCCCTCCCAGAAGCGCTTTGCAGATACCAAAAGTAGTTTTGAAATCAGCATTCAATGCTCTATAAGATAGTTCACATTATATATGGAAACGCTACTCCGACCAAGTATCCACACCTTGTCAGTACACTATGTGACTGTACAACCTTGCGCGCGCAAAATGCCGACATTCCGGCGTCGCCCCCTTTTTCACGCGCAATTTTTGCCGCGATTTTTTGCCACCGCAAGCGCTCTATTTTAGGTGTCAAATCTACTCTACCAAATTTTTTCTGCTTTGGGAAATTTACATGAACTCAAAAGCACCTGTCAGTCTGTTTTTCATAGCTAAGCATTACCATGGAAAAAAGTCTCACAGGTGCATTCGTCGTAGCGTATTGCATGCGTCCCTCATCTCACCAAAGTTTTGCTCCGCCTTCATTTACAAAAATGAATTGATGTCAAAACGGACAGAATGACGTTTATACTGCTAGATTTGTAAAGTGGAAAAATTTTTTTCAAGGAGAACGAGTCCGAAGCCTAAAATTTGCAAGTTAGACCGACTCGAATTAAAGATCCCAGAATAGCTGTTTGTGTGCATCTACGGTAAAAAGGACGAAACTACGTTGCAGAAGTATAATAGTTCAAAGCACATGTAGCCGAAAGTTATGGGAACGAATATATCATTTTGATTTAATGGCATATGCATTATTTAGTGAACTTAGTGATTTAGATTGAATTACAAGCAATTATTACACAATCTATTATATATCAATTCTAGATTTGAGTTAATTGAGACGTGAATCTACTTTTTTCCCGGATGAGGTTATAATTTTGCCAGCCAACAGTCTTAATAAAGCCTTACTACATAAACAGCGAATATGCTATCAGACTCCGCACGATATCTAGAACAATAGTATCAGGAACTAAAAAGAGGCAGAATGAATGATGGATTTCGAGTAATTGCTTGGACTCGGAATCTAATCTCTGCAATCTCCATATTTTGCTTTTTCCACAACAAAAGCACTTCCAGAGGCAATTTCAGAAGGCAAGACAACAAATCAAATTCTTGGAGAAAGAATTTGGAAAGCAAGCGTAGCCACGCCTCAAAGTCTCCGACATTTTTGGTGTACGGTAGATGAGCTGTCAAAACAAAGATCCGTATTGAAACTTAGAGGCCCATGTTGAGAGATGATTGACCTCTAGAATATTCAGACTTTCCTAGCAAATTAGCCAGCAAATAATTGGCGAAGTGATGGATTGACCAGTGAAGATACTCCCATGGGAAATCGAAAAAGTTTGCTACCTCACTCAGTTTCTTTCTTCTCGTGTAGGTGAAGTAATTAAAGCATCTTTCGCGACGGCATATGAATGAAATACGAGAAGCGACGTTTAGTTGTGGTTGGGATGAGCTCCAGGCTGAAGAATGAGGAGTTTCCTGCTCCGCGCTCTTTGAAAATTTTGAAGTGGAAACTATCTCCAAAGGAGATCTCGTCCTTCACTTTGCGCAAGTTAGTGCAGCAAAAACAATTTGTTGGCAAGTGAATGGAATCTAGCTGCTAACAGGTTGGTTTCATTTTCCAAACCCAAGATTCGTAATCTCTGTATATTTGCAGTGATAACAAATAAATTTGCATGAGGGGATAGATTTTGAAAAGAGGAGATTTTGCGCTTTTTTCTTGTGACGAATGTCACTATTGGCACATCACAAATTAAGGCTGGTAAAAACAAATTTTGAGTTTCTAAGATAGCTCATAAAAATCAAATTGTCGTTAACGTTATAATAGTTCGTGTTTTCCGTGATCTACTATATTACTCTTTCTACGTGAGAATACCCACTATTCGAACATCTTAAGGGCTCGTGCTATATTTTTTCAAAAATTCTTCTAATTATCATTTTTCAATCATTTTCAGAAATTATGCAAATATCAATACTATCTCATGTCGCACCTTGCATTTGTTTAGCTTTCAAAAATATTGTATATGCAAAGATTTGGATCTGAGCGAGGCGAATCCTTGAATTTGAATTGCTAAACGTCAAATGAAAATAAGGCGCGAAATCCTCGAAACAAAATAAAACCCAATCCTACAATTTTTCCTGGTGGCGGGATTGAGCAGCTTTGTAAAAAGATACATGAGATCGACGGCTTTGTAGGATTTGGGTAAGTCTAGACATGTTAAACCAAGTTTTGAGCTAAAAAATTCAGCTCACTCCTTCCACGCCCCATAATGACCTTCCCACACTTCATAATGTTGCCATTTGCATCGGTAAAGTCAGGATTTGGCTAGTGATGGGGAAAGAAATGGTCAGGCAAGCATGAACTCAAATGAGCGACAGACAAGTACATTGTAATTCTAGCGAAGTGCTAAATACGAGCGTGGAGAGCTAAATTTCACTAGCATTTCCGCTTGACCGTACAAGTATCAGACTTTTACGCTTAAATGAAGCTATCTTGAATAGATTAGAAAGCGGCGCAAGTCTAGCATCGAAGCTCAGATGAAAAGTATTGCATTTGCTTGATTAGTCATAAACTTAAACAAAAACAAAAGGAGTAGGGGATTTGCAAAAGTTCATGACTGAAACTGATGAAATGAATAAATAATGACAACGGAATTCCAATGGGAGGTGTATTATGCTGGTAGTTTATATTGTCTGTCTATCAGAACAAAATGTTCTGTATTATGCAGGTTCAAACGATGGGGTCTCGAATCTCATAAAGTTCATGCAATTAAGAGCATTAATAGCTAATTTTTTATTCATTAATTATAGAGATAGTCCTAATAAATTTTAGTTATAAAAGTGTTTTGAACTACTAAGTCCTTCCATCAAAGTGATGGGAGAAGAAAATCCTCGGACAATCATAGTTCAGAAGAGGATGCAATCTACTACGTTGGCTAATAAATAATTTCATTTTGATATGCAACTTCGAAGCTCCAAAAAACTCAAGTAGCTGTTTTTTGGCTGTGGTTTTTTGTAGCGGGTAACTGCAAGCTTCTGCTATCACATATCGTTATATAGACTTCTTAAACGTGACCGCTGACAGTTATGATTTACTAGTTGGCAAACGCGGCTCCGCCCGGGCCTGTCAATAATATATTTGTAAGCAGCATGCTCGATTACCCCCCTGTGCCAACTCCCAGCCCTGTAGCTCAAATTTTGCAAAAAATCGATAAAATCGATATCGATCGATAACGAAAAGTAGCCTATGACACGCTCCCTGTCCCGAAGTATATGTGTGCCAAGTTTGGTCCAAATCGGTTCAGAAACAAAAATTTCTATTCCGCACATACGTACAGACAGAGAGACAGACAGACAGACATTCAGCTTAATATATAAGATTCATTTATTTACTCATCCGTGTGACTTTGGTGAAAAACTTTATTCTAAAAACAAATGTTTGCGCAAATTTGCTTATCCTCGAACTGATGATATGATTAATAATGAATAACACTATCAATTAAAATTACGATAAACTTTTATGTAATTTAGTCTTACGTAATTTTTAGGCGTAGGATACTATCAGATGACAGGTGCACTACTGAAAGACGTAGTTTCTCTTTTCAAACTTTCTCTGTTTCTGACGTAGAAAGATTTTATATGCGCTAGTTACAATTTCCACCCCATCAACGGCTGAAAATTAGCATAATTCCCCCAGCACCTCTTTTTCATTTCGCCGCATGGGGGTTTGATGAAGTTTCAAAAACTTGTGTACTTCCCGCTTAGGTTGTCTGTCAATCTGAAAGGAGAACATAGCAGATAGATCCCTGTGTAACTGAGGGCGAGGTGTATATTTACGCTTAGTGACCACTTCCGTGTGGGAGAGAGTTTTCTACATGAACGCATTTCTCGAACACGAACTCCTTCCGCAGACTTTTCGAGATTAAAGTGCTAGCTAGTATATTTGTAGACATGGACCCTAAACCTATCGAAGCAAGTGGTTTACTAACTTTGGAAGAGGGGAGACTGAGATAGCGTTTTGTTGCCTCATGGAGGGATCTTAGCGACGTTACGGATATTGTCTTCTTTGTTGACTTTGTTCAAATTGTTGACGCATCCAATTTTTGATTATTCAAGCATTCCTCTCCAATTTAAATCCGTGCTCACATAATGAAAATCCAAAATCTAGCGTACTATGACGCTTGGATTTTGGACTTGTCAATAGGGCTCTATATCGCTAATTCTGTTCTTGGTGAAACAGAGGTATAATGGGCACTATTAAAACCAACCCTACAAATCACCATATCTTACCTCACCATTGGGAAAATTGTCCGAAAATTTGCTGTCTGCATATAACAGGGTTACCAAGAGGGTCTACCCATCAGAAAATCTCCATCATGATTCGGAGACTCCAGTCTTGCATGGTAAAGTATACATACTGCCTTTATCAGGGCCCGGCACGAATCCGTCTTTTTGAAGAAGCCCCCCCCCACTCCACCCTCCGTCTGTTGGTGAATCCCCGCAGACTCACTTAGCTCCTGACAACACGATTTACCTGCTGTGAGCCGAAAACTTTCGTAATTTCAGGTCAAATTTATAAGAGAAATCACAAAACCACAAAATTTTGCTTGATAAAGCCCTACATGGTCACAGGACAGTCAAGATAGATCACGAGTAGAAGAAAGAAGAAAGAAGAAACACGAATGAAAGAAATTACCAAAGTATTGAAAAAAGCTGGAACTGGAAATGAAAATTGAAAGGGAGAGGACGCAGAGAAGTTGACGCTGGGGCGGGATATCTAACAAGGCGATTTCCGGGAAAAAGGGTAAAAAACGGCGTACAGGGGGATATGAAACCGTCTCTCTGCTCAGGGATAGATTCTTGACCGGGGCATATGTCTACGCTGAAGAATTCCGAAACTTATGTGAAATGACGCAAACGATCTCAGATCGTCTGGTGACTGAGAGACGATCTAATTTTGGAAAAGGTATTATTTCACGTAAGTTTCAAATATTTTTACATAATTCTTCCGCAAATAATTTTTTGTGTATACGGTTCAATTTTGGTTTCATTTGGTTCCATGTGCGCTGTAAACAAGAAATTTGTTTATTTTAGCCTTGCTTTCAAAAGCGCGCACTTTTTCGCCATACACGATAGAGCATGTCAATCGTGTGATAACCTGTCCGAAAATCTTGCGTTTGACTAAATGGCGCTTATCCTTGTTGCTCGGCCCCGACTCCGCAAAAACGATATCCTCCTTGCTCTTCGCTCCAAAAGCGATATCCAGCCTGCTTCCAGACGATCTGTGCCGGGTCCTGGCCTTAATTCAATCTAGTGTCAGATAGGGAGACAAAAATATTCACTACAATTGTCGAGGTTCTAGGAACTATACTCAGTTAAAGCTGAACGACGAAAATTTAGGCGTTTTCGGTACCCGCTTTTGTGGGCTCCGGGACGAAACCCCGACAAAAAAAAGAATGTATTATATTAGCTTAGCATGGTTTAGATACATAAGTATCGCAAACCGAAAAATCGGAGTCTCGGAAGTGAAATTTTTCAACATTCTGATTACGCAAGGGAAACAATCTAGATTTTCATATAGATCAAACAAGTGAAAATACTTTGGTGAGCCGGCCAATTTCAAGCCAACCTATCGATTTTTACCGCACTCCCCCTTACAAACAAACTTATCCAATCGTTAATACCACATGAGTCATCCACATACATGCTCCCAATTTTCATCCCCCATACTCACACTCTTATACACCTCCTTATCTTCTGGAGACATCGCATGCTCATCACTGCTCCTGAACCCAAACTCTGCAAAACCAAAATTTTCCGGCTAATGCTTTCCGTACAGACACGGGAGTTCAAAAATGTGCATCGGGATAAACGAATAACCTGTTCAGAGCGAAGGCGAGATGATTGTCACCAAAATTGGTGTTTAGATGCGTCATAGGGAGTTGCAAGTATATATATGAAAATTCAGGAAAAGGTTTGGGTAAAGTGAAGGCGTGGGAGTCTTTTCTGGTGTTAGGTCGCTATGAGGTAGCTGAAGAGCCACCCTATTGGCTCAGGAAGCAAACTAATAGTTCTTCTACAGTCAAAGTGTAATCGAGCATGCTGATCACCCCCACGGGGGTGATCAGCATGCTCGATTACCCCCCTGTGCCAAATCCCAGCCCCGTAGCTCAAACTTTGCAAAAAAATCGATAAAATCGATAAAAGTAATGCACGATTTTCAAAACTAATATTGTATTCGGAATCCCCATTCTCGTATATGATGTGATTCCAGTGGATAGTTCACCACTACAAATGAATTATGCATTGGACTTGTTCTCACAATGCTCTGGCATGACTCGCGATTGTCAAAAAGGAAACCTTGCTGGCCATTCTGTCATATGATCATCCATTTGTATGAGTGACCGATCTGGAACATGCTTGCATTAAGTGGGAAACAGCTGTTCTTTGGACATCGGATGTTTGAATGAATGGTTTTTAATATTCGAATATTTAATGCAGTTCTTCCAAGCCCTCGAATATTCGAATATTTAAATGATTGTTTTCCACAATGTTTCGAATATTCAAATCTTATATGTAAAGCTGAATGTCTGTTTGTATGTATGTCTGTCTGTCTGTATGTGTGTACGTATGTTCCGAATAGAAAATTCCATTTCTGAACCGATCGGGACGAAACTTGGCACACATACACTTCATACACAGCATGCTGATCACTCCCGTGGGGGTGATCAGCATGCTCACTTACCCCCCTGTGCCAACTCCCAGCCCCGTAGCTCAAATATTGCAAAAAATCGATAAAATCGATATCGATCGATACGAAAAGTAGCCTATGACACCCGCCGGGGCCCGAGGTGTATGTGTGCCAAGTTTGGTCCCGATCGGTTCAGAAATGGAATTTTCTATTCGGAACATACGTACACACATACAGACAGACAGACAGACATACATACAAACAGACATTCAGCTTTATATATAAGATTTGAATATTCGAAACATTGTGGAAAACAATCATTTAAATATTCGAATATTCGAGGGCCTGGAAGAACTGCATTAAATATTCGAATATTAAAAACCATTCATTCAAACATCCGATGTCCAAAGAACAGCTGTTTCCCACTTAATGCAAGCATGTTCCAGATCGGTCACTCATACAAATGGATGATCATGTGACAGAATGGCCAGCAAGGTTTCCTTTTTGACAATCGCGAGTCATGCCAGAGCATTGTGAGAACAAGTCCAATGCATAATTCATTTGTAGTGGTGAACTATCCACTGGAATCACATCTGCAGTAATTGAGATGCGAATCATACGCAAATACCTCCAAGTTCTAGATTGCCTGAAGAAGCAAAGCCTTATTAGGCGCCGCTTTAGCGGACCACTGATCCTCAACAGCTTGCATAAGCATGTGAAGGACCAGCAGTCCTTTGAAGCAGCACGCATTGACAACATTCATTTTTTCTTCCCTAGATCTTCGCCTGCCTTGCCAGCCCAGTCACCGCCCGCATGTTAAAATACCTGAAAGAGACGTCAGTGCAGCGCAAGAGAGCAAGGCGGTCGCGAGGACTTGAGCCGCTTGACTTGTGGCAGCAGGCTGTACGTCATTCACCATACTCAAATCTACTGCCTTTATAATCAGGAGGCGTAATAAAAACTAGTGTTAAAATGCTGCAAAGTTTATAAAAGAAAAATACTTTGAGTAGGCGTGGTTAGACAATAATTATTTTGAATGATTAAAAAAGTGGAAAATTCCGTAAAACAAAAGTACAAGCCTCAAAAATACAGCTAAAGCAACTTTGTGAACAATCTACAACAGAAACTGTAAACTCAGTGACTGATAATATGCGACAAGCATTAGCTTAGCAGCTCATATACAGAAATTTCCATGACTTTTCTATTTTTAAATTCAGATGCGCACAAAAGTATCGTGTATATAACAGCGCGTGACAGCTGCTGCAGTCGGTACTGATTCTATTACTGTAGGTCTTCCTCGTGCTCTCTCATTGCCTACTCCTAGAAGTCAAGGAATGCTGGCTGTCATCGCAAAAAACTACCTATTCCAAAAGCTTTTCCATGTTGAATCAGTAGCTTTGGCAGAAACTTCTGTGAGGAAGAATAAGTGCGGAATTGAAACGGCTATTTAGGTTATTAAGACTTAGTGGCCGTCTTAGGCTCCGGGCAGACTTCACGCGATTTGATCGTCGCGACTGAATCGCGAGGAGACAACTGTTACAACATCATTCCATGCCGATCAACTTGCATTCGGTTGTGACTTTTCCAGCCCGAAATTTTTGAAAGTGAAATGAAAATGAATGGAAATCTTGGCGATTAGATCGCGACGATTGATTCGCGTGAAGTCTGACCGGGGCCTTAAAGGACATTGAACACCTTGGCCCGTAGTAATCCCCCCGTCGTGAGGGTCGCGACGTTCGAAACATCGCACGTACCCAGCACGTGTTGTTTCGGCCGCGTTTCGTCGCGCGCCTATCACTTATCACAGCCGCGCGGCGAAATCGCGGGACGTCGTGACTGCAGGACGTGCTCGTCCTCGCGCGCAGAGGACGAGCACATCGTGAACGTCGTGAACTAAGGGGCAGAGAAATAAAAAATAGTGGGCCCAGCGTGGAGACGCAGAAAGGCGCAGCTGATTAAGGGTCGAGTACGCCGAGCTCGCGACCTTGTGCAAGGACCGTAAGCACACAGTAATAGGTGCAATGCACGCAAAAATAAGCATATGAAAGGTTATTTTTAGCGTTATGTGTGTCCTTGAGCTGCAATGTTATCTCAGTTCGCACATGCTGTGAGATTTTTGGCTTATTACTAGTGACATTTGCATGTTCTGTTGTACTTGAGTAATCAAAGTGATCGTTTTGGAAGCACCCATTACAGTGCTTGCGGTTTCCAAAGGAGATGTGCATCACTTCCTCACATGCAACTCTTTATGTATCCTCATTTCCGGGTTTTCAGCCGTCATTTATATATAAACGATTATTCTACTGGGATTTCAGGAACGCTAGCTAACGTAGTTTTCTTCGTTGTCGTTTACCCTGCACCCGTTAGTGTAGTAATGCTGTAACATTCCTGGTCAGCCAATCTGTTGGTTATGGTTTAAGCATGGTTTATACTGTCGTGGCTTCCTACAATGTTGCTTTCGCGATAGACAATGAATTCGGATTCATCCATTTTGCCCCAAGAGCTCCCGAAAAAATTCGTTATCTCTTTCTAAAATGGCTGAAAGCTCCAAAAAAGACTACTCCTAGAAAGGGCTCTCAGTTGTATGGCAGACTGCATGATACAAATGCTTTTGTTTAGGCTCAGTTTCTTTTCTTGATTTTGCAAGCCTAGCATCTAGATCGTCCTTAGACTTAAAGGAAGGAGGGATGTGATCAAGATTGTCATTGTGATCAAAAGCTACTGCTAATTTCCTCTTGAGCTACATTTTTTCTTTCCTTATGCGGTTCGTAGCTAATGGCTCTTTAGAGTGCTACGGAATCACCCGATATCCGATTCAACGACATCCCTCTAGCTAATCTCGAGGTTGATTATAATAGCGGCGGTCAGCAAGTGTGTTTTCGTTTGCAATTGCCGATCCATGAATCGCGATACAACCAACCCTGATTATGCCTTTTTATTCATACTAATTATTGAAAAGCATGACTAGGCTGTTGCTTTCTCAGATTAGTGGGAGTCCGGGTGTCTGCAACACTCCTAATGTACCGGATCCCTATTGTCCAATTATGGAAAGCTCGAGCACAGGCATTGAAACTGTAAGTTCCAATGCACGGTATAACCTCACTTTCGTTGTGTTTTCTTTCAAACCCGTTATCAAGCTCTCTTGTAGACTGTTTCCGATAGTGGCATTGGAAACACGAACGATATTCATACGGCGAAGAAATGCGTTCGATGGGCAGACGGATGGAGGCTGTTTAAAGTGTAGGCTGAATACCGTAAAGATGGGATTTCCTTGAACTGATTTTCAAGTTCAGGAAGGACAAAGCTTGTCCGCAGAGAAAAGAACTGGTGGCGTCTTAATTGAACATGGTCTCGTGCTCGGTCATCGCATTCGTTTGATGTTGTACCATGCAGTGTACCGCTCTTTATCTTTCTCAAAACTCAGTTTTTGCTTACAATTTCTATATGATGTAATTGTCCCAGGACAACACGGATATTCCCAAGTTTTCTCAAAGATATCGCTCGAGTGTTATTAGAGACGGCAAACTAGGGCAGACTTTGACTTCACATCGAGCGAACACTCATGTAAGCATGGTAAGTACTTAGCATGTTCATGAGATTTTTAGTGATAATCTAACGAGAGATTCGGAAAGTTTCTATCTTTTTGCTCCAAGGGTTTCTGCTTCTTCTGCAGTTGTTCTTCACTCACGTGGCGACCAGCCACATGTGTGAAGATGCGGCTAATTACGCCATTATTGTGCAAAAATTTATCCACAGAAGATAGATAGATAGAGAAGTCTAGCCATGTGGGGCTGACATCAAGACAGTTCGAGTCTGTATCAACTAATGTAATCTGCGCACTTACAGCGCCGCAGCACTGCATCCGAAAGTGAAGCTGCTATGGCACAGTTTGGGGAGGAAAGCGATTCTGCGAGACGTTTCCGATCAATGTCTCAGGTCTTTGTCTCTGCTACACTGTTGTTTTTTCATTTTATTCTGTTGAGTTTTTTGGAACTGCTGATTTTGCTGATTTAGCACAGCTACATCGGATTTATTATTCTCTCTTGGGATGTGTGTTTCTTGTCCAAGCTATACTTGTGTCATATCTTCCGCTTCCAGGTTTCATATGCTCTATCATATTGTCACTCCACAATTCGATGTCTTACCTTTATTTTCAGTCTTGAATATTTCTGGTCATGTAGAAGTGTTTTGCTTCACCATCGCATTAAACGGCTTGAAGCATATTTGCCATATTTTACTGGCAATTGTATTTGGATTACATCTGTTTCAATATAGTAACACTCTTCTGCCTAACGGAAGTGTGTTCGGGACTTTCTTCCCGTCATTTATCATCAGCTCCTACAGAATAAGTGTTTTGGTAATTTTTCATGATTAATACGGGTAGTGTGCCTTTTGTGAATGCTTTGCTCAACGTTCTTGCAGGCTTCATGGGAGAAACCTAAAGAACTCCGATGATCAACTATGGTGCTGAAGATTTACACACCATCTCGTTTAGTCACAGACAGTTTTATCAGCTTTTTCTCAGGAATAGTAGTCTCAGCGCATTTCCTTTTCATATGAGTAGTGGCATCTGTAAAGCGTGGTATCACATTTACTCAAGAACTTATGTATAAAGTTCCTCTTTCAAATATATTGTGTTCAACTGTTGCGATCAAAGACTATTTTTGATTGTTCTGCGGCAGATTTGCTCTTTACTTGTTTCATTTCAACATCTTTGCCTTTGAGGTTATCGCAACCCGCTTTCAAAGGGCTTGCGGTTGGCCTTAACAAAGGGCACAAGGTTAACGAAGATCCACCGTAAACCACGTCAGAATCGACACATCGGCGCGTGCAGCAAGAAGGCAAAGGTAATTTGTTTTTGCGTTGAGCTTCCTTCATATCAGCTTTTTTTCGATCTCTTTCGTTGCATCTTGCAACACAAGTTGATCTCTTGAATGAAAACATAAATGTTTTTAGGTGTGCGTGAGCTTGTCTGTGAAATCACTGGATTTGCTCCCTATAAAAGGCGTGTACTCGAGCTGCTGTGTATTTCCAAGGATAACCGAGCCCTGAAATTCCTCGAGAAGCGAGTGGGAACCCACCTCCGTGCCAAGAAGAAGGGTGAGGATCTCCAGAGCATTATTGTTGCCCAGCGTTAACAAGGTAAACTTGTTGTTTGTTTTTTGTTGTTTATAAATGGTTGAGTATTGAGCATGTTTTGCTCACAATCACTTTGCGTGATGTGGCCTTCATGTTTCCATCGTTTTGCCACATTTTCATTTGCATTCGAACCACAGTCTCTTATCAATCTGAGATTGAATTGCTGTGCAACAAAGCTCCATTTTGGCCATCCAAAAAACGTCCTAGTGTCTTTAAAGACTACTTTTATGTTCTCTCTCTGTTTCAAATGCAAAATGCTGTAGTTCAACGTATTCCAGGAAACAGTGACATGTGTGATATACCGGTGTCTTCACGCAGTCAGACTGAGGGAGTCGAAGGAACGCTACTAGCAGACGTCACTTCACCTCACGGAAAGAATCATCGAATTGTCTTTTACCGTGATATCAACGTACTTGCATTTAAACTAATAGAGTAAGCCCTGTTTTCCCTCATTCTATACGTAGTTCGGAGAGCATGCCTTCAGAAAGGTAGCACATTGTGCAATTGCGGACGCACGCGTTGCATATCTAGAGTTGTGCCAGCATCACGTGCGTGGTTTGCTGGATTTTGCTTTGGCTCTTCGTTGTAGTGATCAAAACTTATCAAAGCATTAATAGGAGGCCTATCTCTACTTCATAATTGTTTTCAAGCTTGGACGATTTACTGCATACTAGGTGAAGTAGGTAAATCACTTTGGAAATCAAATTTCAAGAGGTTTCTATCAGGACTCAATGAAACGACGTGAATACGACGATTGGCTCCGTGAACGACGTATTGTAGAAATAAAGGAATAATAGCTGAGACAATAGAGATTGTTGAAGACGTCACTGAAATTATAAGAACATCACTCCAGGTTCGTCTGGCTTCAACTCCGACGTGCGCTACAACAGCTAAGTAATCGCGGCTACAACTAATTTTAATGAACTAATAACTTAGTTTTTTAGTATGGACCCAGTTTGCATATCTTATACTGATGCCATCGTCGTGGCATTAAAAAGAAAAGAAATACTGTTGGAATTGAACGAGTCAAGGACTCCGGACTCAAATCGACGTAAATTGCGCGCTTGGACAGAAATAAGGGATGTGGTTTTGGTAAAATGTAGGAAGCTGATGACCATCCTGCAGATCAAACGAGTGTGGAGGAGTAAGAAAGCACATGTCCGTGATCTACTTTTGAAAGAACGAAGGTAATGGAGAGGAACTTTTCAACAGAATAGTTCCTTATCTACTTTTTATAGATATCGCCAAGCAACGGGTGGAGGAGTCGATGTTGATTTAGAGAGGACAATTATGAAAGCTTCTGAGAGTTTAACAGAAGCCGAACTTCAATTAGCTAATTGCCTCGGGCGAGAGGCAATTACGTGCGGCATAGGTCGCATGGAGACCTACGTAGACAAGGTAAGACATTACTTAACCACAAGTGTTACCTATGATCCGTCCATAGCAGGGAGATGATGAGCGGGTGCGAAAACCTGATGAGCGGGTGGGAAGGCGGATGAAGGGCGTGGTGGGAGGGATTCGCCAGTGGACTTAGTTGAGAAGCCTTGTGCTCATAAGGTAGGACTTGTAATCCTCAGTTCTTTTTTCACTTCAGTGTTGCAGAGAAAAAGGGTGGTGGAGAGCGACGAATCATGCGAAAGCTCCAGGGCATGGCGGGATGGTGGGCGGGCAGCAAATAGGAAGGGAGACGGCGGGAGGGAAGGGAGGGATTCGCCAGTAGATTTAGGGCCGCATGCACTAACATAGCCGCGGGGAGGGGATCGCAGCTCGTAAGTATTCCTACTATCCTTCACTATGAACATGTTGAACAGGAGCGAGAACCTGTACAAATCGCATTTTCCAGCTTTTGTATGATCCCCAATGATCCCCGACGCTTTTCTTTAAAGTCGTTTTTCTTTCTCCGAAGTCAACGAAACCAAAGTTGTGCATATTAACTAACCCAACAGTGCTAAGCATGTTGCTGATAAGAACAAATAATGTTTTGAAGTCATGAAATTTTCGATGATCTACATACAGGTCAAAATTTGGGGTATACCGAAAAATTCGATTTTTCAAAAATTCATTTGTTCTCATCAGCAACATGCTTAGCACTGTTGTGTTAGATGTCCAGTATAACTTTGGAAGGTTTTCGTTAACTTCGGAGAAAGAAAAATGACTCTGAAGAATAGATGTTCGTCCCCCAGGGATCATCAGGGGATCCTACAAAAAGCTGGGAAATGCGGCTTGTACAGCTTCTCGCTTCTGCTCAATATGTTCATAGTGAAGGATGGTGGGAGTACTTACGGACAGGTAGACAGCGTGAAATCCAGATATCCGGAGCTTCAGGATATGAAGCTTTCTTCTGAAGCTGCGATCCCCTCCCCAGCTGAAATGTTAGTGCATGCGGCCCTTAGTCCGCGTCGCTGGGGTTTCGCGGTCACGCCCACGGCCTGCTTCTCTGCTCTCTCTCCAATCCTTTGGCTCTCTCCGACAGCGCGCATATACAGTGCAAACGCTTAGCGCTGCGAGCGCGTAAATTTACGCCAACGGTTTGGCCTGATCCGAGTTGGAGCAGACTGTAGAATCCTGACCAAGCGATATTAACCCAGTCATCCTTACCACTTACTACGCATATAATTATCAGCTACAAATCAGGTCAAATATAGCGACTGACATTTTGCAGAAAACTGCAGCAAAGAAAAAACCAGCAATGATTGAGCCACTAAATTACTCGAATTATTCGAATCGAATATTCGGACAGGTACGATTATTCGATATTCCAATGTTCGAAAATTCGACCAATTGTAATTACTGGGTTATTTGACTAGTTGAACATTCGATCAAACCCATTTATTCAAATATTCGTTCATTCGAATTCTAAAGTGTAGCATAATTGAAATACTCGGATTCGAATGATCTACAAATCAGAGATCGAATAATATCACTCGTTCTAATATTTCTCAAAAGCCAATTATTCGATATTCGTTCATTCCACGAAATTTTTCGGTCGTTTCAACTATAGTTCACAGGTGGGAATGGATGTTGTTTTTGGCTAAAAAGCAAAGTGGATGTTGGTCTGCACGACCACTGATCTAGTGAAAAAATAAATTTCCGCGATTTGTCTAGGCCGCGTAGTATAATTCCTTCAAAAGGCTGGTCAGCTCCCTGCTCTAACCAATAGAACAAAATTCTGCCGCTCATTCCTGCCCCCCTCCCGGACAAAATATTGCCGACTGCCATTGTCACTTATGCCTCGAAGTCAAGAAAAGGCCTGTTTGTAATGAGCAGCCAACGATATGGCAACAAACCTGGTGTTGAGCAATTGGAAGACGGAACAGTGTACAAGAAATTATGGGAGGTCATGCGAATTAAAGACGTAGCAAACTTGTTCCGTAGTTTGGTGGCCTCGAGCCACGTGTCGAGCCATCTGAGATGTTTTAGGGTAAAATTAAATTTTGCTTCAATCACCTAATTTCTTTGTCAGTCCTAAGTTACAGACCAGTTTTTGAATCGACGTAAACCCCTTTTCCCATTTGGTTACACCTCTAAGAATTTGGAATGCCGGCAAAGCTCCAAGCGTGCGATCTTGCGCGTCGTACACGCATGATGCCACTCCAGAGAACACGAATTATCGGTTTTGTGTGCCGTTTGTTCAAAGTCGCTTTATAATTTGTTGTGTTCTTCTTTGCAATTCACGTTTTATTCCATTGGCACTTTGTAACGGTGACGTACGTTGTAAAATCAACGGGTGTTTCGTTTCCAAATAGGCGATGGAGCCACCTCGTGCTGAGCAGTGCTCTCCAACCGCTTGTTGTCTGTAGTCCAAAATTCGTTCGCAAATCGTTTTGCATAGAGATTGAGGAGGACCAGATAAAGAAGCAACCATGAAGAATGTCAAATGACTGGATTCTGCGTTCAGCACATTTCCATTCCGTTACGTATTTTCATCGACGTCATAAGACCATAATAATGGCCGAGGCTTACCGGTGCTGAACTCACATCCACGAGTACCCTGACGACATGGACGCAGAAAACGACATGGTCATTTAGGAGGAAAGAAAGTTCGAAAAAATTGTCTACGGATTTGTAACGCAGATGTCTGATATCTAATCCTTGGCGAAGGCGACCATCCACGTAAGCTAAGTCCCCCAAGACCGGTGGAACTCACTAGCTAGCCGATCGCTTTTTTTACTCTCAACTGTATTCTCCCATTTTCAAATTCTGTTCTGCTCTCCTATTCTTAGGGAAGCTATACTTCTAGTACTCTTTTCGCTATAATCGTTTCATCTGAGTATTTGTACGCACAGCTATATTATGTTGCAAAATTGTGCAAATTTGCTTATATTAATTCATGCATCTTGCTTTTGGTAGACGGCTTTCAGCAACAAATTGTTGATGTGAAAAAACTCAACCTCGAAACTGAAAAAATGTTTCAGTTTGTGTGATACATCATGTGCACCCCAGATCCGAGATGTTATCGTGATATTTATGCATTTCGACGCAAGCGCCTCATGAATTTTCAGTTGCAATCAGCTAGTAAGATCAGCTGAAAACTCGCAAGCACAATGTTTCAGGATGGCACGCGTAGGAAGTACAACCTTAGAGTTACAAAACATTACCGCATTGGAGACTCTTAGGTTTTCCAATGCCCTCCTCGAAATGATAGATTAGTGGCCTTTAGGAAGTTGTTACGAATTATTTACCAAGCCGGGGAGAACGAGAGAATATGCAAAATGGGCAGATATAACTACTGAGAACGATATAAAAATTTTAGCAGGATCAGATCAGGCATTCCTCTTGAACTTATCAGTTCTTCATATTCGGACGTAGCCTCGAGAAGATAAAGCGGCGCCTTGATACAGCGTCTAAAACTGATGTTACGAGACCTACCTCTTGACCCAGGTAAAAGGGAATTTGAAACCCGTTCAAAGAAAAGAATTAGCATTTCAACTTACGTTAGAGATGGAAGATGGAATGCTGCCGTCAATAGAAAGAGGCAGGGGTTGCCGATAATTGTGGGTTTTGAGAACAACCAGCAAATTACAGCAAAAGAACATGATACCGCTAGAAATCAAATGCGAGTTAGGATCATCGCCAATCCGATGCTTGGACATGTTCACTGGTCCTTGCATCTCTGAAGCATAGTCGGCCATCAGTAGTCACTCAAGCCATGAAAATCACAAAACTATTTCTGTAAGACGTTCGCATAATACGGAACATTCACAAAGCTTTTAGAGTGAAGTAATAAAGCGGAACATCAGGAAGTATGGAGCATGTAGCCAAAATAGGAGAAATATGGAAAAAACCGCTTTTCTTGCATCCACCTCCTAAAGACATGTATTTGAAGTAGCAGCTTGTTAATAGTAATAAAGCAGTGGTGTGATCTAAATTATCCTTCAACTTCGGGAAATTTTTCAGCCTATAATGTTGTTCGGGAAGATGAGGAAAATGTGCAATGAGGATTAGAAAGAAACTGGAAAGATCGCGATTGAAATTGGTACGCGATCTTGTGCATCAAATTCGCCGGGAGATTAACCAAAAAAAATTTGATTCGAAAAGGCGGTAATAGAGTAAGCGCCGTTATTTGAATAGACCTAAGTGCTCGAAACGATAAACTTGTCTTGTCGAAATTCTGCTTTTTGGAATACAGAGACTTTCAATTCAAATGTCACGGCTCGGCTCGGGTTCTTCCTAGCCAACTCGCTTAGGTCTCTCTCCGCGTTCGCCTCAGCGTATATGCTATTTTCTCATGCTTGAGGTGTGGGAAATACCGTATATCTAGGCATTAATGGCTGACGATCTTGAGAATGCCACGAGACACGTTCTCGAACCCGTCGAGTGGCCCATGCGAGACGCTCGCGATAAGTCGAGCCGAGCCGACCGTGACTCTTACAAGGGAAGCTTGTTAGGTCGAAGTGGCATTTCTAAATGAGATGTAGACCATACTAAAAGGCAGAAGACGCTGATTCCAAATCTGCCTTCCTTATCTGCAGAACGTTCAAATAAGAGGAGTTATGAGCGTTTTTTGAAGCCAAAAATTGAATGTGCATTTTGAATAAAATGTCAGGGCCCTACCAACTCTCAAATAATGCAACCAAGTGTGAAATATTTTTTACTTTACAGTGTTTGCAAATAAAGTGCTCTGATGATTACCACTGCACCATTGAAGAGCTAGAAAAATTACTGCGACTATTTTTGTCCTCCTTGCACATTCAATTCTTTGCTCCATTGAGCGCTCATAACCCTCGCCCGTAAACGTTCTGCAGATAAGGAAGGCAGATTTGGAATCAGCATTATGTGTCCTTCAATATGGTATACATCCATCCGAAAAGGCCACTTCGAATAAACATGCATTTTTTGTTAGATTGAAAGCCCCTGTAACTACCAGCCTCTTCCAGCTATGGGTAGGCCAGATTGTGCAGCGTCCCGGCGTATGCAGCGTGACGTACGCCGAGCAGTCTGGCTCAACCCAATGGAGTTGGCGAAACATTGCATACAATTCAAGGTTGGTGAAATCTCGTTAATCTATACACCCCCGCATTGCGTGTTGTACTGTAACGCAAGTCACAGGTGTAGGCGAATTATCTGCTCGACTTGCGGCTGAAGGGAACAATGCTCCTTCTCTTTTTGTGAGAACTGATTTCAAACAGCTTGCATGTTTGAAAAAAACTAAATTTGAAGAAATATACAAGTACCCTCTCTGCAGGGGCTATGAGGTGTATAACACTTTTCCATATGACATTTTTTCCCCTGAAGGTGAGCAGAGCGAGCAAACCGAAGGTCGCAAAAAAAATTTCTACCGTGACTTTCCTCAAATAAAGTGACCGTTAGGCATCGGGCATATCTTGCGCGACTTCGATCGCTGCGCTATTACCCCACAGGACATATGTTCCTGATTCCTCGCGCTCAAGTATTTAGGAGAGTGAGTCCTTACGCATTCGTGCCAGTTTGCAGGGGCGACAAATCGCGTGCTATTGCGTTTTCTGACGGTTTAGCAGTTTTCTGACCGGCATACCTCTAGTGGCGATATCGCCACAACATCGCCGAAACTGAGAGAAACGCGTCGCAGAGTCTGTACCAGGACAGGCGATATGTCGCGTTGCTTTCTTTTCTCTGGAGAAATTTCGCAAATTCTTTTCTTTGATTTTAATTGATGCACCACCATACGAAGAGCGTTGCATCACCTGCGCTTCCGCTGCTCACTTGTTTCCACCCACCACTCTGTACTGCTTTATCCCCCTTTTCACTTGTCCACTTCCTCCTCTTATCCTTTCCATTTATCCACTTTAACTCTGGATTTACGGAAGCGTTAGGCCCCGGGCAGACTTCACGCGATTTGGTCGTCGCGACTGAATCGCGACAAGACAACTGTCACAACATCTTTCCATGCCGATAAACTTGATTTCGGTTGTGATACTTTTCCAGCCCGAAATTTTTGAATGTAAAATGAAAATGAATGGAAATCTCGGCGATTAGATCGCGACGATCAAATCGCGTGAATTCTGTCCGGGGCCTTAGTAAATTGCTTTGGCAATGGACGTACCCCGATATCAACCCATATGCCTTCCTTCCAAGAGTGGATTACGTGGATTGATGAGGTGCCACCTCGCTTCGGGCTCGCGCCACATTGCGTGCGCATCTTCGTTGTGATATGGTAACAAGAAGAACGTGGAAAAGCCTGCGCCACGTTGTTGAGGCCACGTCGCGCCAAATGATGCGCTCATAACGTCGCGCGAGCCCTAAGAGAGGAGGCGCCTCATCAATTCACGTAATCCATGTTGAGGGGAAACATATGGGTTGATATCCAGGGTAAGTGTGTTTCTTCTTCTTGCTTTTTTGTATTTTTCGCTTTCCTTTTCCCATTTTCAGAATCTCCTGACTGCTTGAGCGTTTTCTACTGTGTACTTGTTTGTTACTTTGCTGATACTACTTTACTTCACGATTGCTGCTACCCTTGGTTTGCATCTCTGACTGCGATACAGCTAATGTGTCGGCAACTTGCAACGTCGCCAGCATGCGATAGCATGTTGGCGGCAATGTGATGTCTGCCATCCTTGAGCAACATGTTGTTGCATGTTGCTACATGCCATACGTCAGAGATGCAAACCAAGGCTAGCAATGGTGGGCGCGTTTATGAGCCTAATTAGCGTCGTGGGATTAGTGTTTGAAAAGGGAGAATTGTCAGACGAATTCAAAAACTCATAGTGTTTTCGTTCATTTGGGCTGACATGTGAGCTAACAGTTTTCACAAGGTATTCCCGGAATGAGCGACATGCGAATAGTCCTGAAGACGCCGAGGCATTCGATGCTTCAGCGATGAAGATTGCTACGATGGAGTTGCTGTAGGTATGCCCGAGTCCTTAAAGGCATAGACGCGATGCAACTGAGCTGCTCGCATAGATCGAAAGTGCGCCTTTTATATGAAATGAGGTTTTCTACCCTTTGATTCAACTGGGTTGGCGGCTGGAAGGCGGGGCTTTGTGACCTACTTAAGGCGGAAGAATGACCAGAGAGCACTTTCGCGAAAGAGGAAAGAGACGCAAACTGCGTAGCGGATGCGAGCGGTCGCCTCCCAGCCACCAATCTCTTTGAATAAAAAGTGTTCTTACTGCAGGACTTACTTTCGACTCAGCTGGGTGGTGCTACCTTGACGTCTCCTTCGAGTTCTTATCAGGGTTGAGCAAGGGGTCAGGCGCAGCCCGGCCGAAAACGACCCCCCCCCATGGTTGTGTTAGATACTACCCCCCCCCCCCTCCTTCCTCTTCCCCTCCCCCAGCTCTGCACCTTTCTCTTCTATGTAGATTCTTATATTACAACAATTTATTTGCAAAAGAACAAAAAAAGGGCAAAAAATCACAACATTTTTACATTATCAAAAATTTATCAGGAAAGCAACAAAAATCAAAGTGTAACGAATTAGTGGATCGAGAGTGCTGCTTGACGGCTCTGAGCGGTAGTCCAGCATCTGTCTTTCATTAAAAAAAGAGGCCCGCCTTCCCTCCTTCACTTCACCCGCTTGATTTTATGTTGAGGAGCACGCGCGCCGCGATATAACCGAGGAAGAACTGAAATTATTGGGTTGATTATATCAAATCAAAGTCTGTAAACACACTTACCAGCAGCACACTCCAAGCAAACTGACTTTTACATTGAGGTTTTTGATGAGGGTCACGAGAGAAATTCCCCAGTCGTATCAATCATGCTAAACGACGCTATTTATCCTATGAAACATAAGACTTCATAAAAAATGATTTATAAAAGTTAGTACGAAATTCGTGAATTCGGAGATCAAGAATATCAATACTGAAAGTAGATGATTTGGATGATGCAACAGAGGATGATGAAAATTCAGCGATAATGAGCTAGGAGATGAACAATCTACGAGAGCAACACCGTTAGATATAAACTTTATTTCTTAGCGGCCCGTATGTTGAAAATTATATGAAAACTCGGTTTCTGGCTTCTTCTCTTCCTTCGCTTTTACGTAACCAGGAGTATAGTGACATCCAGCATGACATCTCCATTCCAGGAGGAAATTGCCAACTCGTCTTGCCAACTCGTCCTAGAGCTGTGAGATTGGCCTGCGCGTGTAAGTTTGAGAGCCATTTTCTCGGTAGGAAAGGCATGCTGTGCAACCAGATTGCACTGTTTTCATACTTGGGCAAGGAACCTATCGCGTTAAAATTCTGCGTTGTTGAGTTTTGCCGATCCAATGCCTTTAAGACTACCACCATGCTACCACTCCACCCCTACTGATGAGCATCAGGAGAGATAGACTTGATGCTTTTCCGTCCAGGGGTACGGGTTTCCTCCATAATACCCCATAGAAGGGGCGTCCTACGGCGTGCGCCGCTGCAGTCGCGGTGAAAATAGCTTGCTCGCTGTGAAGGAACACTCTTCGTGACACACGAACGTGCAGCAAGTATAGAAATACATCCATAACGGCGAAGCTGTGCTGCCCTGGGGGTATATTTTCGCTACAACTGCAGCGAAAACAGCGCTGCCGCAGCACGCTGCGTCCTGCAGCGTAGTATGAAGGAACCCGAAAACGAAAAAAGAGAGAAAAAACGAAAGAAAAAGAAAGGAAAGCGAGACGGAACTCCCGCTTCCGTTCTGATGCTAGCGCATAATGTTGATTTCGCGACCGAGTCTTTTTGCTTCATTTTCTGATGTCTGCACATCAAGATAGAGGAGGCTCCCCCCCCCCCCCCCTCCTCCCTTGCCTCCGCTGCTTGATTTTTTGTTGATGATCACTTTAGCCGCCAGATAGCTGAGAAAAATCTGAAAATATTGAGTTATTTAAATAAAAGTGTGTAAACGAACTTACCAAACAAAATAAGAAGGATAATGATCACCTCCACGAGGCTCACTTTTACGTTCAAGTTCTTCACCAGCGTTATGAGAGAAATTCCCTGCTCGTTATTATCTATCATCTAAAGTACGCTATTAGTTCCATAAAATATACAACTCTATGAAAAACTTACTTTGTAGAAATTAGTAGCAAACCCGTAGATTCGAGATCTGAAAGTGAAGATGATTTGGAATGCAACGGAGGATGGCAGAAGAAAGTTAGCGATAATGAGCTAGGAGATGACCAGTGTACGAGAGCAACACCGTGAGAAACTGTTTATTTATTAAGGACATAGCTCAAAGGACAACTGATTCGTTGTCAAATCGGGAGGGGTCTTCGCTAAACTCATCAAGCGGACGTTGCTTCCAGCTTTCACCACCATTGCTTTGAAGCGGGTAAACTCACGGTGATCGGCGACTAAGGTTACTGCTACACCATACCTTCCTGTAAAGTGAATAAATTATCGTTTGATTCGACAGTGGCAAAGTACACACATCGAAATCGCACCATATTGTGCAGCTTTTCCGATTCTATGGAAGTCTCTGTGCTGATTGCCGTTTCGAGACTGACAACAAGATTTACAGTAGAAGCATCTATTCCACGCGTCGTCTAAGAGCAGATATGTTATTGAACTGACTCCATCACTACGTGCTTACCAAATCTGTCGAAAAAGACCTTCCAACTTGTTCTGCTTCAATCTCACAATGACAATATTGCGATCTCTTTGTGAGATCTGAGCAGAAATCGATGCAGCAATGAACCCAGCATCTTCCAGAAATTGGTGGATAGGTTCACAAAAAAAGTCTCAAGACAAGGTTACCATTGTTTAGACTTAAATTAAGATACGATATCGTGATCCAAACATGACAATACGAGAAGATACAGTCGAGTAGATTTTCCGCTAAATTCAGTGTGCTTGCAGTTGTGAACCTATCCACAAATCTTAAAATATGAGAAACACGTACCCACGACAGCAATGCCAGCCTTTTGCGCGCGTAATCGGCTGGCGTCACAGTCGCAGCTATTTGTTCACGCGCAAATTTTACCGCATTTCACCTACAGTGCAAGCACATTATATTAAGCGAAAGATCTACTCAACTGTAGCTTTGTATTGCATGTGTTTTGTCATGCACAAAAGCTATCACTAATAGCTTTTGAGCAGATAGAGAATAAATGAGCAGAGGTCAGCTGAGGAGCAATTGTGATCGACCATTTCATGAGCATTAGCTGACTAAAAATATGATTTCTCCAAAAAAATATGTAAACAACTAACAAGAAAAGGAGAAACCCTTCAGAGTCACAGCAAGTTTCAAAGCCATAACTCTTTATCCAAATAAGACAATTCACTGGATTACTCGTCGGGTATCGGAGGCTCATCCCTCTGCAGTCGTCGCAGGGTTGGTCCTTGCATCTGTACTGGAGGCTCATCGTTTTGCAGTCTTCTTCAATGGCGTAAGGTCAAAGGATCAGGTCTTTCGCAGATCTGGTCCCGACTTTACGACATTGAAGAAGTGGCTCTGAACAAAAAAATCTATGAGAAACTACCGACTAGATATAGAAGCGTACAAAAAAGGGATGCTGCTAAAACGTTGAATAGCTTCTGCGCGTTTAGTGAATGGTTGCATTTGTAATCAAAGACTACTACAGTCTGTGTCAATCACGTACTCCCTTCTTTTCGACGCTGTCGCTACGTCAGAGCTGTGCGCCACGGTCGCGCGCGTTCAACCTGAGCATTCGAACTGGCGTCATTGACTGAAGGTTTGCACGCCTGGCTCTCGTGTTGCGGACATGTTGCTCCTATGGAAAAGGGAGTACGTGATTGACACCAACTGTAGCTATGTGGAGAAGAAAAGATGGAAGCAAGTATCGATGGAGGATTTAATGCATCGAATAGGTGTAAAGCTTCATTGTAACGCGTAGGAAATCTAATCTCCACAAACTAGAAAAACTTCCAAAACATTTAAACGAGTAGCGTACCCTCGTAGCAGCAAAACAAAAAGTGAGATCTCTGACCTTCGAGAAGGTTGTCTTCAAGCTGGGGCTGTGGAGACAGACCATAGTAGCCCGTAGGCAGTGATCCACTTCGCTCAGATTTTGTGACATTCAAGTCGAATGACTGCCGCGACGACAATCTAACACGATGATTTCGCGGTGTACTAGAGAGCTCCCTAAAAATGCAACATCACTCGATACACAAAATATTTGATAAGCAGTTTGTTGCTTACGCTATTTTAATCCATCGCCTATTAAGCTCGGGGTAATGTTTCTGGTATTCGTTTACAGAAAAGGTCCGTATAGCGAAATATCTTTTTTCTTGTAGGTGCAGTTTTGTTATGTCAATATCCAGTTGGTGGGGTATGGAAACAAAATCGTCCTCCCCTTTATCGCTCCTTGATAGTCTTATCTGCGCTGTTCTTACTAGTTCTTGAACCTTCTTCAAATCTTGTCTTCGTGCATAAGAGAGGTTTGGGTTCATTCTCCGTTATCGCGCTCGTGATTTCAAAAACTTCGTCTGCAGAATGGCAAAAATTGACGTCTACGTTGAAGTTGGCCTGCTGTTGTTTGAAGAATATGATAGGGGAATATATAATTTGTCATACTGGTGCATGATTGCTCCATATTTCCAAATTTCCTGCAGAGCTTATTCTGAAGTTCCTAACTGCATGTAACTTGGCGCAGAAGTAAGCAACTGATGGGCCGTACTGGTGAAAAGTTGGTCCCAATTCTAGAACGGAGCCAGCATGTTCAGAAAAAAGACCCCCAATTACCTTCACTCGCGCATTTCTGTTTTTAAATCTGAAGTATCTGCGAGCTGCTTTACTCTCATCACGAGGGCTCAACGCACTTGGTTTCAAGCAGCTTTCTTCGGCGATTTAACGATAAGGTTGTCGAAGCGACGACAAGTACCAGAACCTCTTACCGCTCTCCCTCTCACTCAGTCACTCCTTTTGGGGTGACCTCCTCTGGCGATAGTTTCACTAGTGTTATTACCGTTGATACGAAAGGTGAATAAATTCGTCCACAAATCACTTTGAATACAGTAGTAAAAGAGGGCCTTCTTCCTCTAGTAAAACCCACTCTTTTTTCCGGCTCTATGAAGTGAAACTTGAGGTATTATCCATATACAATATCAATCGAATTTGTATGGTTCTTTTGCCGATTTTCTTTATTTTCTAAGTAGCAGTTCTTCTTCACTTGTAGATGTGTTTCGAAAAACCTCAAGAAGACAAATCTCTCACGTTTTGTTATCCTCTTCCATGCAAGCAGTTATGGTCACCTTTGCGGTTCACATGCACTCATCTTTAGCGAGACCGAACATTCTATAAATGCTTTCTTTTGTGCAACAACGTGCACTGTGCAAAGTGGCCTAATAGAGGAGACATTCTTCTAATTCATTCTCCTAATGGATAGGTCTTGGCACGAGTGCGCAGCAACCTGTATGTGAAATGGTAGGTGTTTGGTGCCAACCGTCCGCATAATCGAAGCCTTTTATAGGTGTGATGTCCATCGTCTGCAGACATATAACAGTGAGACAGAGAAAGCTACTGTTGAACAGAAAGAAGACATTAGCCGTTAACCAAAATATAACACCGCCTTTGAAATCACTGGTGGCATTCGAGGAAATTCCTGCAGAAAAAGCCTTCCAAATGGGCGAAGTAAAAAAAGGGATTGATCGCAGCGCTGCTGTCGTAAAATTTGCAGTGCGTTTGCTATCTCCATTATGCTCAATCTTTACCGCTGCATCTGATCCGACTCTTGTTTTTGCAGTGTGTAACATAGCTTCCGTAATTTTGGCAAAGTATTATATCAACATAATAAACAGAATATATACGGCAAAAAAACCACATTGCTTGTGATGAGTTCAGGGTTTTCTCAAAATGGGCGTTCGACCGTGTGCTATTGGCCCGAATCTTTCTCAATCCATACCATTTTCCTTGAAGTTCGACATATTTGTTTCCATACGTGTCGAAACGTATTGCAATAGTCGATGTTCGTTCAATCTCGAGGCTTTGCAGTTGATATTGTAGTCTTTGGTAATTCGTTAAAATTCGTAGAACAGCCAAATATCATATCTTCTCCACTCATTGAAAGTGGGTGCTGATGTGACCCGTGATGTGCTTATATATGCACAATCACGCAGAGTTGACCAGTAGCCCAGACGTCGTCGGTAGGTAGGCTACAAGATTCAAAGGCACTACCGCAGCATGTGGCCACGCCTGGTGGCAAGATGTCACTCGTTTTTGAGTGATTAGCCATCAAAAATACAGGGCCGGGGGAGTAGCCTTTGGAAGCAACCGCGAGCTATTAGATAGCCCCTAGATTTTACTCAGGCATTTATGTTGAACTACTAGAATTACATACTAAAACATAGATCTATTCTATGATGGTGAAACGGAATCTACCTTTGGCAAATCTGCGACTTAGTGTGTACCATTGTCAGTCTGGCACATTGTTTGAAGGAGTGGCGCAACAACGCGACTTGTTATCATGTTAAAGGAAGATACCATCAGATGAGGTATATCGGGTTTCAAGGATTTCATTGGGTAGCTACATTAACTTGCCAGTGCTTTCACGCGCCGGATCCCGTTTTGAGGGGAAAGCAAAGGAGAACCCGTAGAGTTTCCACCCTAAAACTTTACGGGTTCCTGAAAGAAAGCCTGACAAAATATTAGGAAGCACAACACTAAGTCTTAGTGAGCCCGAATTTGAAGGTCTAACGTAATTTTACCAGTTACAGGTAGTTTAACACGTTGCAAACACGACTAGTGCATAAATTTAGTGCACACGATTACAACGTGTCAAGACGCAATCTTTACGTACAAAGATATAAACAACCGGTTTTTACAACGGGTAAATGCAGAGACAGCAAATTTGGTGTACATATTCGAGGCGATGATCAAAAGAAAATACGAAAATTTACGAAAAAATTATGTGAACGAGGGGGTTGTTTTCGATTTTATGTTGCTCCTGCGCAACCTGGGAGCACCCTGAGGTCGCGCGGGACTATTCGAAGTCATGAACCTTCACAATTGTCCCCCTTCCTCACATAAATTTTAAAAAGAGCAAGAAGGTGCTGCTTCGGAAAGCATGAATATCTCTTAAAATTCTGCTTACATTGATGAACAGATGCCTGAAATGGATTGGTCCGCTATGAAATTTCAAACCCGTGCAGAGTGTCGAGAATGAATCCTCTGGAGATCAGTCTCAGTCAAATACTATGAGTTTCTTACTCTGTAGAGGCGTTTATTTGAGAACCCGGATCTTGTAGAAAACGGTCATTTGCCGTTTTCATTGGGTGCTTCTCTTTGGGAGGGATAAGAGGGAAAGGGGGCGTCATGGTAGGAGACAAAGGGCATATTGCCGTTTAGCGAAATGTTTTCAGTTTCTATATAAAAAGGTGACTTCAGTGAAACAAAACAAATTTTTACTGCAATTCTTGCGCAACAATAAATCAATCTAGAAATAAGTAAGACATAGATCAAAGTATTGAGTACGCTGATGGACTACTAGGGAATAAGAGTTTGACTTGACTAGTTGAACATGTCAGCAGACCGCTTTTATATACCTGCAGCTTTATAGAACTAATGTGATGATGATAGTTCACGCGTAATCTGCAAGCATTCCTCTTTTCGGTTCATTCTAGGTTTATGAGCTTGAACCCAGAATGTTTTCAAACATTTGAAGGCTGGTGTTTTGGTTTCATATGCCAAGAGGTCTGCCGAAACTCCAAAATTTCCCCCCGCATGCCACATTAACGGTGAGTGCCCAAAGCTGCAGGTGATCTGTCCTTGCCGTAAAGTGTTCTTTTATGCGAATTATAGCGGACGGGCTATTTCGCCTGTGTATTCTTCGCCACAGATCGAACAGGTAATCAAATAGGTAACCCCACTGGCTGTGCAGTCCCCCTCTCTGTCATCAAGACAGACAATGCAGTCTGGAGTTGTGCAAATGCGGTAGCACATACATTGCAAACTAAGATGATTTATAAGCTATTCGGGGGTAATTCTGCAATCGTTATTATCTTTCTAACCCGGCACGTTTTATGCTTTGCGCAGTGCCGCTCTCACATTTTCAGAAATGCAAAAGGTAAATTTGTCAGTGATAAAAAGCCTTTTCACTTTGGCGCGATTTTTGCCAATCCTCCTAATCCTTTAGAAGCCGCTATGGTACGAGCAAGTGACATATTCTATACGTTCTGTGAGACTTGACATGCCGTACGAAACATTCTTTATGATAAATGAAACAGAAGAAGTAGAATATTTTCGTTGGTTGGTATGCAATCATTTTGTTATATGGGTGCCGGTGCTGCTGCGATTCAGAAATGGTAACCAGTTATTCTTTGGCTTCACTCTCGTAGGGCGTATTTATTAGGACTGTTTGCTAAGTATTTTGTAACAGTTGTCGATTTCTCCGTGTGGCGCAGAATATGAAACAGTCATCATTGTGACGACAGTATAATTAGGGTCGGCATTCTAAGGCTGGCATTTCTATTTTAGCCACAAAGGCTATTGCGAGCGTCGCAGCCAACCTTTTCCCGTAGCTAAACCTTGGACCTGCGCACAATAACTTCCCGACCATTTAAAAACGTTACACTTCCACCTTTGCAGAAGAGTCATGAGCTGCTGCATCGAGAGAACAAAGAAATTGATAGAATTCTATTTTTTATAAAAAGTTCATTTACAGCTTGCGGATTCATTACTAACATTCGTGTAAAGCGCGTTGACAAACGATTGCATAACGCACTCGTTGGTCGAACTTGTACACTGAAAAGCTCTTAGAACTTTTATATTGACCAAATGAGACCGAATAAAGTTAATTAGTTTAGTTAGCTACGTGAGAATCAAAGATAGGATCCACCCAATTCTAATTCTATACGTAGGTTCTCCAATGCAACTGATAATTGGTTGTACGTTGAAGACGGAGGGGTCGTTTGGGGTATTCGATTTTGAGACGCGCTAAGATAGAATGCGAAGTTTGATGCTTTCGCTATTTTAATCTGCTTATTAAGCTCGCGGCAATGTTTCTGGTATTTGGTTTACAGACAAAGATGGTTAAGCGAAATATCGTGCTCTTATTTCGAAAAAATCGTCTGCAAAGTGCGGGAGTTGACATCTACGTTGGGATTGGCCTGCTGATGTTTGAAGAACATGCTAGGGAAAGAAATAGATGATTTTGTCGTGGCTGGTGTATAACCGCTCCCTTTTCCAGATCTGCCTTTTTGCGGAGATTTTTTTTGGAGCTCATGAAGACTATATGTGAGTAGGCGTAAAAATGAAACCGTGATGGGCCGCTATGGTGAAAAACTTGGTCAGATTCTAGAACGGAGCGAGCATCTTCCGAAAGATGAAATCTCCCAATTAGGGCCACTCATGCCATTTCTTTTGAAATGGGGCGGATCTGCTCTTACTCTCATTTAGAGGGCTCATCGCACTGGTTTCTGGGCAGCGTTGTTTTGCGATCTACCGAGAGGGTTGTCGAAGCAGCAACAAGTGGATTTCATGCACAACTACTTGAATTTGTTTTAAATTTGCCACATCATTTTGTTGTATATATTTTGCTGTTCGTTCTCACGCTGGTGCGAATGTTGTGGCACATGCCAGAACCTCTCCCCATCCTCCCTCTCTCTCGGTCATGCCTCTTGGGCGGGACCTCCTCTGGCGATAATCTCACTCTTTTATAACCGTTGATACGAACGGTAAATAAATTCATCCACCAAACTACTTTGAATACAGCAGTAAAAAAGAGCCCTTTTCTTTTCGTAAAAACCTAAGGCGCCACCCTCACGCCTACAAGTCACCACATTAGGTGTCTTTTTTGACTTTTCTATCAGGTGAGATTTGAGATATTATACATATACATTATCAAGTGGATTTGTGTTTTTAGCTGTAGATGTCACTAGAAAACTCCAAGAAATGCGACCAATCTCTCAAGTATTACGCTCTTCCATGCAAGGAGTTATGAGTTGCCTTTTCGGTCAACATGCACCCATCTTTAATCAGACCAAACTTTCTATAATCGCTTAACTCTTTTGTGCAGCAACTTGCACTGCGCGAAGTGGCTCAGTCAAAGAAGACCTCCTTCAAAATCTTCTGATAATTCTCGTTACGAGTCCGTACAGCAACCATTATGTAAAATGATACGTGTTTGCTGCCAGTTGTCGGTATAATTGAAGCCTTTTGTATATGTGATGTCCATCGCCTGCAGACATATCAGGTGAGACATAAAATGCTATGATCAAACAGAAACAAAACGCTAGCCAAAGCACAACATTGCGATTTAAGTCATGATGGCATCCGAAGAGATTTTTGTAGAAAAGCTTTCCAAATGGGCGAAGTTAATAAGGGACGGACAGCAGCGCTGTTGTCGTTGTGAAATTTGCACAAATTGAAATTCGCAATCGAATCTCCACTATCCTCAGTCTTTATCACTGCTGGACCGACAGCTATCTGTAAACTAGCTTCTCTGACTTTGGCAGAGTAGTTGATTAACATACGGAACCTTTAGGCAAAAGAAAACGAATAACATTGCTGGTGATGAATTTAGAGTTTTTCAAAACGAACTTCGACCGAGCGTTGGTCGTCCAAATCCTTCTTAATCCGTATCTCTTTCCTGTATCCAACAGCAGGTAGGAGGACTATCTGGGACATATCTTCTGTGAGTTCGGCAGACACAGAAGTTTTTCAAGTTTATGTTTTTTCTTAGTTTTCAAAGTTTTTTTGAAAGTTTTCATTTTCACGCCTAGGACTAGTGACCTGCTCATTCAGGAATGAATTCGATCATTTAACTTCAGTTTTTAATTCATCAAATTGCCTTCTTGAATCAAGTAGGTATGATATCATCGCTCTAGCATACATACACTAGTAACGATTTGTCCTTGGTGAGGCCGCTGCCTTGTCTTTTCAGGGTTCGGAGACTGGGCGAAATCTAGCTTCTTCTTTGAGCCTATCGAATGGCCTAAGAGGGTGTGCAGTGTCTCCTCCATCAATGGCAGAAAAGAATAAGGTTGATGACAATGGGAGATGTGAGATCCTCCACGATTGGGTTAGGAGAATAATCGATACAGCTCAGGCAAAGGTATGGCAGTAGTAGTAGGAATGCTATTAACGGTAGGCGCAAGACGGCCAAAAAATCGATAAGCAGATCTCTGTAAGGATTGCAGAGGGCAAAATTGAAAAACAGTCAACTCTTAACGACGAGGAGTTATAGAGATGGGAGCACTCAAAGGAAGCTGTAAACGTACTAAGCTTAGGAAGATCGAAAGAATCCAAATAAGGTAGGAGAATGGCTGTTGTTAGGGTCAATGCAGATAATCAGAACACAGTACTGAATAACGAGTAATATGACAGCAATCACTCGCAACGGGCACGGCGAAGGGAGAAACGAAACATCAACTTCACAGAACACGTATGGCTATCGAATGAATACACAAAGGTATGATAGCCAGGATGAGTAGCAGTATTACCGTTAAAAGTGGCGAGGGAGGGGGGCCGACAATTAGAACTCGATCAGGAAAGCGACAGAGCTAAGGCGCCAACCAACCGCTCTGGCGGGACAACGAGTCAAATGATATCATCCCGGTGTACGATGGCATTTGCGGACATTTGAACGCGTTGGTGAACTTGTCAAACCTCTCCACAGATCATGGTTCTTTGACTCTCTAAACTGCCACGTATACATGCTGTTGTTACAATGGCATTTTCGATAGCAAGAGATTACAAAGCAATGCCTTGCAGTAGAGGATAGGTTAAGTTCACTAAACTCAGACGTCTGCAAATGCTCCGCCCAACGTACACCGAGGAGACGACGATAACTAATAATAGCCTTTTAACAGTCATTCTTCTTTGTGCCGTGCCAGTGAGCGGCTGCCTTTTTTTGCCCGCTCTGACCGTTTTTATTTTACAACCTTTTTTTCCTCCATTCTTGCATTTTGACGCTGTCTACGTTTGATTCTGTTGTTAGCAACTCTCTCAGCTGCTTATTTTCGGTTTGATTTTGTTTTTTTTTTCTCATCCGGTTACCTTCTACTGGGTAGGAATCGCTATCGCTTGCGCTTTTTTGTATTGATTTTCTTGGCCTTTGACTATATTGAGTTCCTTGATCGTGATCATGCCTCCGAAAGCCTCTCGTTCATCTCGTAGGGGTGTTTCTAGCTCTGCATCGACTCCTGCTCCTATTGTTGGCATGCAAAATGAGGTCACCAGTGCTGACTATTCTAATATGTCGGCCTCAGACCTTCTGCTGCATATCAAGGATAGGAACAAGGATCCAGTGATCGATCAGTTGCTAGACATCCTATCGCAGAGACTCCAGAATGCGGTCTCTGGTGAACTTGAGGCTGAGAAACGATCACGTACAATTGTCATAAGTGAGATACGGGAGCCGTCGAATGATCTCCGTGCTTCGGAGCGGGCTAGGGACCTTAGGAGTAGGGTGGACGCTATCATGGACGTTCTTGATATTGACTGCTGCCCAAGTGAAATCCTTCGCATTGGGAAGGCAACACCCGACCGTCCTCGGCTAGTCAAGGTAATTTTTCCGTCAACTTACTATTGGCAAAAAGCTCTAGCAAATTCGTATCGACTTCGTAACTCGCCCTTCTCAAATATATTCATTCGTAAAAGTATGACTGTCGAGGAAAGGAGGGTCGAATATGAACTTAGGCAGCAGGCTAAGGAACTCAACGCTGGGAAACCCGAGAAGGAGTGGGTCGTTTATCGCGGCCAACTGAAGCGTGTCTCGGAGCTTCCTAGTAGGAGTTCGGTAAACTAATGACTACGCATGGCAATCCTGGGATACTGAAATGTGTTTTACTGAACGCACGTAGTATTGTAAATAAATTACATCACTTGCATTCGCTTACGATTTATACTAAACCTGATCTCGTGTTTCTGACTGAAACCTGGCTTAAGCCAAAGGTACATGATTCTGAGCTGATCGGTGATCTGCCATATTCCATATTTCGCACTGACAGACCGAAGCGAAAAGGTGGTGGTGTATGCTGCCTTGTTAAAGGTTGCTTCTACATCAAACAAGTTACAAGATTTATTGCTTCGCGTTCTGATTTATTGACTGTGGAACTTTTCTGTTTGTCGAGTTTGAAAACTGTCAGGTTCGTAATCGTGTATCGTCCACCTAACTCCACGCAGGGTGATGATAAACAGCTGATTGAGCTTCTCTCCAATCTAACTTCCGATGGAAATACTACACTTATTGTGGGCGATTTCAATCTACATATTGATTGGTTCAATATGAAGCACATTAGCCATGAATCTAAACCGTTCCTTGATTTCTTCATTAATGCTGAATTGAAACAGCATGTCTTATATCCTACCCACGCTGATAGTATTCTGGACATCATATTGTCTACTTCGGAAAACGTTCACAGTGTCAGACTCTATCCACCTTTGGCTTCTGCAGATCATAGCATCATTACATTTGAGTATAAAGATAACTTTCAGCTTGTCTCATCTTATCCTACACCCGATTTTGTGCACTTTGATTACGTTTCCCTCAACAAGTATTTATCTGAAGTTGATTGGACTGCACTGTTTGACAATTATCGCAATGTTGATGACTTGTATATCAGATTCTGCCAAGTCATATATACTGGGATGGCATTGTTTGGTACTATGAAAATTAATTACAACTTTGGATTGATCTATCCTGCTCATATTCGTTTACTTATTGAACAGAAGTGTCGCTTATTTTGTGTTTTAGATTCACCTCTAACTAGCCCCCTGTACAAGAAAGTCTGTGCTGACATTGATCTGCATCTCAGAAAGTTTCTAGCCAATCATGAGCGACGCTTATCAAAGAAATCCTCTATGAGAAACTTATTTAGGTACATTCACCACAAGTTACAAAGTAAGGTTAGCCTCCCGGTGTTGAAAGACTCTTTGGGTTATACTTGCTGTAATTATTCCAATAAAGCAGAGGCCTTGGGTGAATACTTTGCCACTGTGTTCGCGAATCCGTTGAACATCACCCCCTCTTCCTCCCACCCTCTTTCTCAAAACAAATTGAACTCTGTTTATTTTCACCCTGCGGAAGTGAGAAGAGTCTTGAGGTCCCTAAAACCTTCTTGTATGGAGCCGTACGATGGCATCCCTCAGATACTCCATAAAATGTGTGCAGATACTCTTGCCAAACCGCTTGCTGATATATTCAATCTTTCCCTACACTTCGGTGAGATTCCTTCCCTTTGGAAGGAAGCCATTGTTACAGTTGTGCCTAAAACTTCCGCAGCTGAAAGTGTTGCCGATTTTCGCCCCATTAGCCATAATTCTGTGCCCATCAAGATTATGGAAAGAGTTATTAGAAGTAAATTACTACTTTGGTTAGAGAGGTTCCATCTTGTTTCGACCGAGCACCATGGCTTTGTGCCAGGCAAGTCAACTGCAACTAATCTTACTGAGGCCGTTTTTGATTGGAAATTAGCCTTGAGTTCAAGAAAATCTGTGGATATTATATACTTTGACCTTTCCAAGGCTTTTGATAGAATACCTCACCGTTTGCTTCTTTGCAAACTAGCGAATATCGGAATTTCGGGAAACCTACTAACTTGGTTTGAGTCTTACTTGAGCAATAGATGCATGACGGTAAAGATTGGTCATGAATATTCCAGAAAATTTCCCTGTCCCAGTGGAGTTCCTCAGGGAGCTGTCCTATCTCCTTTGTTATTTTTGGTATACACTTTGGACCTACCTGATGCTTTAAAAACATTGAATGTACACGTACAAATCTATGCGGACGATACAAAGATATATGCATCTTATGATGAAGACAACCTGGACACAGTTCATGATGCTTTGCAGTCATCGATTGATAAAATGTGTGCTTGGGCGTCTCAGAATGGACTCTCTCTCAACCCAAGAAAATGTTCCTTCCTCCATCTTGGCAAGCATTCCTCAACTTCGTATAAAATTGATGGAGTTGAGATGACTGCTTGTCAAGATGTGAAAGATCTGGGAGTTATTATCGATTGTGATTTGAAATTCTCTAAGCATATTGATTCAATTGTCAATAGGGCATATGCCACTTTATTTACAATCTTTCGCAATATACAAACTCGTAATCCTATAATACTGTCCCGGTTATACAAAGCTTATGTTATTCCACATCTTGAATACTGTTCGCAAGTTTGGACTCCTTCCCGAAAAAAAGATATAATGAAGATTGAAAGAGTTCAGCACACTTTTACCCGCCTGGTCTTTCGTCGTGCGAGTGGTGGAACACTAGTTGATATTCCAGACTGTCACCTACGCTCTAATAAATTGGGCTTGACTCCTCTCAGAATTAGACGCATGATATCCGACCTCGTCTTTTGTTTTCGTATTCTTCGCATGGAAATAAAATTAAAAGCAAGCAAATTTTGGATCTTCAAACCTGCTGGTACGAGGCTAGGTGGTTTCAATCTGCATTATAAACCTATCAAGCAACATCAGTCTGGAATATTCAACTACCTGTTCTTCCGCTGTGCAAGATGGCTTCAGCGCTTACCCGTTGATATTGTGTCAGTGCGTGGCGGTGAAGCCTTCAAGAAAAAATTAAGAAAAGCTGATTTGTCTCAACTTTTGAGCAGTGATACTTCTTCTTGATTGCGTTGCGTTTCTAATATTTGTGTTCAGATTCTTTTAGGGTTTAGGTTTTTAGGGCTTATGGCTGCTATGGTTCTCCCATGGTTTGGTTCTGAGGCTTGATATTCTTTGCACTTCTTTTTTTCCTTCTTTTTCTTCTATTTTATTTTTCATCTCTCAATAGTCTTCTTTTTAGATTCTCGCTCTTGTCCATGCGGTTCACTATCTTTTTCGTATGACGGTTTCATGGCACGCGACTCTACCTGTCTCATGCTGATCCTTACTCTGGGCTGATTGTGGTCGAGGGATGCGGAATGAATGCTTTGTTGGACTGTAGTTTATTTTAGATAAGACTCTACCACTTCATTGGACCTTGGTTCAATTTATTGCCGTTCTCTGTTTGGTTTTCTTCTAACACTTTCATGCCTCACGCGTTAGTTTGGGTCTGCTTCCGTCTTATCACCTCAGTTATGCTTGGGCTAGCTTGTTTGGGCTTGAGACTTTTGCATTGTGCAACTTCTGTCGGAGTTCTGTTCTCTCCCCAGAGTTTTGGTTGGGCGGGTTTTATCAATATTACTACCAATACACCTGCTTCCAACATATACAATTGCTTATGTTGAGTAAGAGCATTTTTGCTAAGAGCAGGGGGCATGAGACAGACTCCATTGAACCTCTATACCTGTGATGACTTCATATATATCTAAACAAGCTCACTCCCTTTCCATTCCCAGAAAGATTTTGCGGACTGGACTTGAACTGATTCAGTGGGGAGTTTGCCTTTTTGTTTTATTTTTTTTTGTTGTTGGTTGTTTGGTGTGATGCTTCGTTCTTCTGTTGTATGGGCGCGCCTTGTGCGTATTAAATAAAATAAAATAAAAAATTAACATAAGCCGTATCTTCTTGCAAGAGTTCTTGTGCAGAGAAAAAACCGTTTCACAATTTCTTCTCTGGGCTGTTTTAAAGCTCTCTGAATATTTTCATTGCCGGTGTAATTTGCTCCGGTCGCAAAGCGCGTCCTTAGCCAACGCACGAATCGTGCATTTTCACTGGGACTCGGTGTCCAATATGCTTGCCTTGGTCTTGTCTTTCTTTTTTGTTTTTAACTTTCTTCGGTTCGCAGAGAGGAGCGGGGAGGGGGCGAGGTGGAGGGATAAGGAGAGGGAAGGAAGGAAAATTAGAGCGCGAGGGAAGAGAAGGTAGATATTTTTTATTTATTATTACTTTATTATTATTATTTGTTTTTTTTTATTTTCTGCTTTTTGCTTCTATTCTAGTTTGAGCCACAGTGCCACACAAAATATAGGATTCTTGTAAAGTCAATGAGGGGCGTTATGACAGAAATCCTCGGTTCCCGCTTGTGCCAAGCCTTACTTCCATTGATGGTCAAAATCTAGAAGTGCGCAACTATAAATGCCGCAGTGCATTGAACTCATTCGCTTAGGGAGTAGTTGCGATAATGTTGACAAATCATGCTGAAAACCATGATTGTTGTCACTGCAATGAGGATCAAAAGGGTACTCATGTAAGAGTGACGTGACTGCTTCAAATCAGAAGAGCCTGATTTAATGTCACAAACTGCTTTTGGGGAGTATTCTATCTCGCGTGGAGAAACCCATAGAGAGCGAGGCAAAAACCATTGAGGAATGGAAGCAAAGGTAGAAGTAGGGTTTATAATGATTTTGTAGAACACGGGTAGTTGTTGGAAATGGCATCCGTCGGTATGTCTTGAAAAATACTCATGGTCTTTATCCAAAATATGCTAATACGCCAGATTGTGTATAGTAGCATGTGTTTGAAGTGGCGGCTCTAGGAAGGATGGGAAAGGGAGGAGGGAGGGAAGAGTCCGAGAAGCGTCGCGAGATTTTTGAAGGTAGCCTACGTGAAATATGGAAGTGACGTGTTTTCATCTATAAGGTCATTCCGAAATTCTTTCCGTTTTTTCATCCTATCATTAAAAAAACGTGGAACGAAGATAGGAAAAAACAAATAAAAAACAAAAAGAAAACAAAAAAACAAAAAAACTCTGAACATAACCCGAAGCACCTTTTCTTCCTCCCTTTAAGTGTCGTAATTATATGCAGCTTGCGCTTGTGGTCACTGAGATAATCGCCGAAATTTGGAACCCATGGTCCTTACCAGGTGTAAATAGAAATCAGATACAGTAAACAAAGTGCAATGCAATTTTATGGCAATTCAAACTAGCTTCTCAGTATTTTTTTAAAACAGCTTTTCCCGAAGGTTTTCACTTTTGCAACGTTATAAGTTACGCAAACGCACCAAACACTAACAAATCTTCGGATTTTGGAACCTTCAAAAGTCGATTACAATCCACAGTTCTAACAAAGCAGATGAGCATTTAGCGCTTCGAGATAGATTTCGCATTTTACGTGTGCAGGCTGGGGCGGGTACATAAACAAGTGAAATTTTAAAGCCAAGGAAGCCACAAACTGGGAAGAAACTTTCTTAAGAAAGAGGAAGAAAAGCTGCATCGAATTGCACCTTAGTTGTGCGCTATTCTATGTTCTATGGCTCTTGGCATCACCAAAAGTGGAGTTTGATAGTACCAGAAAAATAATTCCAGAAACGTTTTGAGGCTTTTTATTGATGCCGAAAAATTGCATTACATTGCACCTTGTTACTCTATCTGATTGCTACCAAAGCTTTTCTAAAAGTGAAAATGAAGACTATGAAAAATTGCCAAATTTACAAATGGTAAAAACCATTGGTTCCAAATTTCGGCGATTATCCCAGTGACCACAAGAGCAAGCGGCATATGAGCATGACAATTAAGGAGAGGGAAAGCTGCGTGGGTAGTGTTCAAAGCGTTTTCCTATCTTCAATCCACGTGTTTTTATGATAGGGTGATGCGAAGGGAAGAACTTTCGGAACGACCTGTTGTGAATGAATTGCATGATTTAATCAACCTTGTTAAAATTCATTAGCCTCGTAAAAAAGATTTTCGGGGTACATTTTGCGGAAAAAATAGCCTGCGGTTCTTAGTGCACGTATGAACGTGAAGGAAAAATCTATCTATTTTTGATTTGATCTTTATGTTATTTTTACTGCCGCGTCAATCAAAGATGAAATGAATGAACACTTCAGTACCAATTAATGATGATTTTGTAAGGCATTCCTCTAACGAGCTTCGGTCACATGGATGATTTGAAAGTTTAGACTGAGGCCCTTAAAGGCAGTGGATCGGCAAAATCCAACAACTCGGGATTTTAACGCGGTAGGTTCCTTATCGCCCAACTATGAAAACAGTGCAATCCCGGTTGCACAGCATGCTTTCCTTGCCGAGAAAATCGCTCTCGAACTTACACGCGCAGGCCAATCTTACACGCATCTCGACGAGTTGGCTTTCCTTCTCACTATTGGAGACTGCCCGCCGCAACGCTATAACCATTGGGTCCTGCCACGATTTAGCGTCGTCGGCCTTGCTCCACTCGTCCAATATCAAAGGGAAAGGTATTTTAAAAAACGTTCATTTTCGCGGTTTTCAAGCTTTCAAAAGTGGATTTTCGTGACCAGCGTATTGAAAAACTCCAGGTAAGCGCAAATTTGACTAGGTTGAGATTTGCCGAGCCACTGCCTTTAAGAAAATTTTCCAACATCCAAGCTCTTCAAAATGCTTCAATGTCGGTGCATCGGTGCAATAAAAAAAGAATTTGGTTTAGATTGGTCTTCTCAAATGACATTATATGGCATGATTCGTATACCAAAGCAAGGACGGTTCAAATAAATTCAAAAAGTTCAAATAAACTTAATTCTTTTGTCTAGCATTTGCTTTTCAATTTCGTCTTACTCTAGCGGAACAAAAACCTCCACGGCTACATGGCTATAAGATTTGGTAGTTAAGAAATACATTTTACTGAGGAAGCGGACTTGAAGCAGTATCCGGGCGAAAACTCGATTTTCAGATTTTGTGCTCACTCGGGCTTATTCGCTATGCTGAATCCGAAAATCCACATTGGAGAGGGCGAAAAGGACGAAAAAGGGCTCTAACACTGGGAAGACGGTCAAGAGGCGCGATTTCTCTGGCTGTCACCAACTCAAAACCTCCAGTTTGATGCTACTCAGGTCCTTGAAAAGTACCAGAACAAAGTGCATTGGCTTATAAGCCGTTTGAAGCACCGCCTGTTGAGTTTGGCGTTTTTTACTGGAAAAGTAACCGAAATATTCACACAATTGCTATCAATTGCATTTTCATGGATTTTTGACCTTCAACACGTTTGTTTTGAATTGGTTCAAAGGTAAGAAGACTGAACAACTCACGCAACTATCTAATGTATCTCACTCGAATTCCCAAATACTTCTAGAACGTTAAAAAACTCAAACATGCGGTGTTTGGTGCCCAGCTGGAAATAAAAATTGCGCCTCTTGACATACACCCCTAACACTGGAGGGAAATCAGCAAGTGGGCGGGGTCTTCCCCACTGTGACTTCACTCTCCCAGCTTCGGGGGCGATCTTTTTGATTCCAGTTTCAAGTCATTCGTTTGCACTTGTTCGGTAGTGATGTCAGGGCGACTAACGGATTCGAGAAAATTGCTCTGGAAGCTGGAAGCGTGAGTTCACAATGGGGAAGACCCCGCCCACTTGCTGATTTCCCTCCAGTGTTAGGGCCCTTTTTCGTTGTTTTCGCGCTCTCCAAGTGGATTTTCGGATTCAGCATAGCGAATAGGCCCGAGTAAACACAAAATCTCAAAATCGAGTTCTTGCCCGGACACTGCCTTTAAGTGAACAACTGCATTCATGTTCACCGAATATGAACCTTGCCTTTGTTGAATAAACACTGACTTTATAGTATTAGGTTGATGCATAATTCCTGCACCAACACAGGTGCAGACAGCACTAATACATACTTTTCTATATCCTAAATAATTCCCGATATACCATTCGATAGATCAAGGCTAGCTCTGCAAGATAGCGCTCAAATACCTACACCAGCTTTGATCCACGCGAAGATTGAAGCAAAAACGAAGAAGATTCTAGCGCCCCCAAAAAATTATGAAAAAATTAGAAGTCGGTTGAAAAAATCCCTCAGAAATTCTAGCTTGCTCATGCATTGACAGATCTTATAAGACATTTCTTTATGCAATTGCTGTATTTTTCTCTCAGCTAGAAATTGAAAGAACGAAGTTTTTCATGTTTTTCCAAAACAATGCTGAGATGTTCTAGCCCTGAGAGTTGCATATCACAGGACCTTAGAAGCATGATTATAAATTTTCAGCTTTTTACAGCGTCGAGTTTACGACAAATATCGGAATTTTGGATACTAGGCAAGAAGAGTTCGGATGAAGAGAGCTTCACTCGATATTTTTCGTCAACTAGCTCTTCTAGAGGGCTAGAATTGTGAAGCTTTACTGGTAAAGGCATGTAGTTTACAACGGTTAGTGCTAGAACATCTCAGCACTAATTTGGAAAAAAAAAGAAAAACTTCGTTTTCTCATCTAGCTGAGAAAGAAATTCAGCAGCTGCATAGATAAATGTCTTACGTGGAAAGTCCATACGTGAGCAAGCAAGAACTTTTTAGGAGTTTTGTTTTTTTTAGCGAAGATACAGTTTTGTTTTGATTTGTCTTAAGATTTTCGGACGCTTGGTTTTTTTCAGTTTTCTTCTTGAAACTTCGCGTGGATCAAAGCTGGTGTAAATTAAGCACTATCTTGTAGATTTAGGTTTGCTCTATCTAATGATATATATGATATATCAATTCCTATTTAGGATAAAAGAGAATTCCGGATCATTGATTGATTCCGGATCTGTACTTAATTTTTGGTGCACGAATTATGTCACCCTAATGTTTTGCTTCTAATATACAAAGTGTGTGACCATAGCAGATTCAGAGCTTCTTTTTTCTTAAATTTTAGACGTTTTTTTGTTCCGAGCAGCGAAGTCTTTCGTAGAAATCATCCACTGATTAAGTAGATGCAAAATGAGAGTATTCCTCCGTGACTTCGTTTTCTGCCATATAAAATTGTTAATTCATAATGAGCCAATCTAGATCGTAGCCAAAAGTATACTACCGTACAGCAGATGGAATCTTTGCACATTGCATTGGAGGATCATGTAGAGACGACACATGGGCCCTTAAACAGGGTGTCCCAAAAAATTGCTAACACTGTTTGATCGCTGATAACTCTCTTGCATTCATGTCTTTTGCCGAGCTTAAGGTGCCATTTTATAGACCGAGGATCAACTTAGATTTACCGCATAGAGTGAATCTCCGATCTTTATTGGTTACTGTAGGATTACGGTATAAATTTTCAGCATGTAGCGCCACTGTGGAATAGGCGTTTAATGAAAAAAAATTCCAAAAAATCCAAAAATTCGGATAGGTTTTCAGGCGTACTGATTTGATCACATGACTTTCTACGAATTTTTCGAGCTTTTGAAATGGAATCACACTTCTAACAAACACTGAAAAACAGATTTTACCGTAAACCTGAAATAACTTATGAAAGCAGCATTACAGTGAGGTGCAAATTTCATATTTAGAATCAGCGACTTCAATTAATCCTGTATAAGAGTTTCTGGCTTGTTTGGTTTTCCTTTCAGTTTTCAGAGGCAGAAATCACTTTCAATTCATTAAAATCCTTCTCGAAGTTCCTACCGTTATCCTATGGTAACCAAGAAAAGTCGGAGAATCACTCCATACTGTAAATTTGAGTTGAACCTCGCTCTACAGAATGACACCTTAAGCACGACGAAAGACGTGAATGCAAAAGAGTTATTAGCGATCATACAGAGTTGAAATTTTTTGGGACACTGTATAATAATGATAAGGTTACTAATCTATATTAAACGACATAAAGTAAAATACATTTTTCATTTTCTTCTAAAAGAAAAATTTAGGAACCTTAGCAAAGACCAATATTTGGCGCATACAATGGACAATGAACTAACTATCTACAGGCATCATTTTCACCTTTACAGTTATGAATTACAGTGAATATAAAGGCAATTTGGTGACGGCACTAAATCTCCATTTTCTTCTTTTTCCTTCAAAATTCCCTCATTCTTATTTTTTATGTTCCCAGATTTTTTATGGATTTCCCGGGACATTATTACTAATATGAAGGCAGTTTGGAAGTCTAAGCTCTTCAATATCGCAAGTTGGAAATTTTTTCATGTCCGGTAAATCAGAAAAATTTTCAAGAAATCAAAACTTGGTTTTCATGTGTATGCATATATAAAAAGGCTACAAAAAGATAACTCGCTTGGGATGAGAAAAAAATCTTTTGAGAAAGTTGTGAAGGTTTTCTTCTTCAAGTGTCCAAACCGTCGTTTGCGATTTAAGTGATGACTGACGATGTATGAGGCCCCAGACAAATCTGAATTATCAAAGATGCCTGTACAACGGACCATGAAGTGTGGCGACTGAAAATGGATTACTGCTTTTTCAAATGCGATACTTCGCTGTTTCTGGTTTTTATTTTTGCTCTTATATTATGGAACAAATTGTTTCATGGCAACCTCAACAGCAATGTGAACACCGTTAGCATCAACTATTTAATAATAACGCCACCCTCTAAGGAATTCCTTCAGAAATCGAAATGTGCACATTGACATTCATTAGGTAGTACCGAAAGTTCCGTCGTTTCATTTTTGAAAATTAGTAATTTTTTGCTGTCTCAACGGATTTGCTTCTTTCTAATTACATTAGAGAGAAGCAAATCCGTTGAGGATCCGAGTTCATTAGAAAGAAGAAGTCTTCATTTTCGTAGAGGCACACGGTGAGCTTCAACTATACATTTAGAGATAAAAATGGAGTAAGAAGATCACTTGAGCTTTGACCATTTTAAGTTAGATCGCCAACAGCCTGAAACGCCGCAGAAAATTCTGAAATTGTCAGTATGATGACCTAATCTTCGCTGAGAAAAAACTGTGCTGTGCAGACGTTTCAATGAAAAATTATGATTCTCGAGAGCGACAAGTTATTCATGTCTTTTTCTATAGTAAACTCGAAAATTATAACTTTTCACAGAGGCGTCCAAACAGCACAATTTTCTCACAAGGGAATGATACTTGGCCTAAGTGGCGTTTCTCTATGGAATGTTTACAATCTTATAGAGCATGGAACGCTGATTCCAAATCTGCTTTCAATCACTGCAAAGCTCTTCTGGGAGGGGAGCTACAGGTATTTTTCGAAGCAAAAGTTTATGCGCGCGGCTACAATAAATCATTAGAAACTGTAGAATGTGAGCTCAAATAAGGCCATGATTACTGCCAAAGCGCTTTAGCAATCAATATCTTCAGTCTAAAAAGATTATGCTAGTCATTACTCCTTTCACCGCCGAGACCTCAATACCTGTATCCACCTTAGCCGAAAACCCTTGAATTTTTGTCTTAAAAAATTCCTATAGTCCCTATTCAGAAAACACTCTGCGGATATTAAAAGCAGATTTGGAATTAGTGTTTCATGCTCTATAAGACAGTATACATTTCATATGAAAACTCCACTTCGACCAAGTATCCTTCCCTTGATGCAAAGAATAGGTCATAAAACTCGTATGCCGGCAATTTCAGATTTTTCCGCAGCGTTCCAGAGTCTTGGCGACCTATCCTAAAATGGTCAGTGCTCAAATGGTTTTCTTTTTCCATTTTATCTCTGCAATGAATATATAGTGGCATTGCTACAAAGAGGAATACATCCTCTCCAACAGAATGAAATAGAAGCAAATCCGTTGAGATGGCAAAAAATTACAAGTTTTCAATGAAACAACAGAACTTCCATGACAAACAAATATTTTTACAAAATTTGCGTATGCATTAGGGCAAAGTGAGGCACACCTTTTGCTGTCATCTTGTTGCACAATAGCTTGTCATATTTCCTAAACAAGACAGTTATGTATGTCACATTCGCACGAGTTGATAGGCTCAAATGGCATCTAGTGGGTGGCTAGATAGCGAAATTCCCACTTAGGCATGGAGGTAAATTTAACTACATCGAAAAAGAGCTTTAGGCTGTTTAGACTATAGGCTCCCCTAGATGCACAAAAACTAAACTTAGTTATCGGTTAAGGACCCAAGGTCACAGGGTCTAACAACAAGTTCGTATTGATCTAAACAGCCTATTAACGGTGTTGTCTTTTCCATTTTACGGATAATTTGAAAAAAAAATCGCTTAACTTGTTAAGACGATTGGCAAACACCAATTGTATATGTAAGTAGTAATGTTCTGCGGAAACATCCGATACCAATTTTTCAAGCCAATCAAAAAAGAGCTTTTTTGCATTCCAAATAAGGGACTGTGTTGACAAACGCTGGCAGGCCTTTGGACAAAGCAAAGAGCTTGATCAAGACAATTTTACGAAACGATAGACCTGTGAGCCCATTTGTCATCGCAAATTAAAAAGTATCAGAACACTTTACTAAGAAGTGCGAATAGTTCATGCAACGTTTCGGAATAAACTTCCACGTCCGAGCAACTCTGGTTCCTCAAGCTCAAGACTTCCCACTGATAGCATAATTACATGACATTGTCAAAGAACAATCCTCTATTTTACTTACATTAGTAGGTAAACTTATGCATGCGGTGTTTTGGGAATTGCATCAAACATCGGTGCGTTCAGTGCAATGGACACGAAAAAAAATTTCAAAAAATGTTGCGATCCTGCTAGAATTATACTGCTCTCCGGCTGAAGCATTTCGGAAATAATTGTGACGCCTTCACAATGACACTTCAGGACTGTCATCCTCCACTTTCGCAACTTTTCTAAGCGCTGCAGTTTCAGTACATTATGGAACAGAATACTTAAATTGCGTATTTCAAGTTACTTTTAATAATGCCTTCTATTGATAGAGTGGGTCAAATATTTTCGAATTTGGAAGCGCTTCGTTTCTGAAAAAAACCAGCGAAGTTCTTAATAGCTGAATGACTCTGCGGCTTATCATCCTGTTAGGTATGAAGTTTTGAGTTTTTCGATGCAAGGTATACTGCCGTGTCCTACTTTCACTCTTTTTTTAGGGTGCGTGGCGTTAGGTACCCAGCCATTGGGGTACACATTAAGCCACGCCCTTTGGTTCTTCAACAGCTGGTACCTAACGATACACCGAATCCTAGCTGCTAGAACAGCTCACCTAGCTCGCCAAAGCGCTGGCGCTTGCGACCCACAGAAAATAGATAGTTTGAGGAAATCAAAAAAATTGCACGAATGAAAGCACAGGTTTGTACGCAGCATTTTCCTATTGCTTTTTTTGAATAGATTTTAGAATCCAATTATTCGGTGATGAGGTAAAGTTTATATGAGCACATCACAAAGTTTTGCAAGAAAAAATTGTGATAATCTAATCTAACTTATAATGTCAGGGGAAAATCTAAAAAAAGCAAACTTTGTAGAACTTCATTGAACCAAAATTTTATGATTTCAATGAAACGAAGCGCATTTTCGAAGATGTTTCTAGCAAATAAGTTGCACGGAATATTCCTTTCACATATTTCGTCGGCCTCGTTTTGACGTGTAAAGTTATAGGCGCGTTAATATTGCCACAAGGATTGTGAATTACATATTCCAGATTATTAAGGCTATTACTTCGGTCATTCCTGAGGCCAACAGATTTATGGAACATTACATTGATAAGCAGACTTTTTTTTATTTCGGAAGATTTCACATCCCATATGGAAATTTCATTGAGCTACTGTGGCTTGTAGCTTTTATCATGTCTCTGTGCAGTGCTTTTTGAAGGACTTCAATATTGCAATTGTTTCGTAGTCATTCTCTTTTCTAGTAGCCGAAATATGATCAATTTATCGCATTAATGTTATGAATTTTTTGTAACTCATTGAAAAGCGAAAGATTTTGTCAAAATTGCTCTCAATAGATTTTGTCACTTTGTTGCTTTTTCCTGTTTCATTCTATTGGCACACATCCCATCAGAATTGGCTTCAAAATCCCTCTATAATGCAAATTTTCATTGATTGGAACAGAGCTAATGCCCTTTCCAAAGATTATGGCATAGACCTCCATCAAGTTCTGATTTCGGATGATAAGTTTTCGTTAAAGCTCATTTTCCAATTGGTTCCACTTCTCATTGTCAAAAATATTCGTGAAGCATTTTTTGAAACAAAGGAATATTTCGTGCAACTAAGTGTCAGGAGCAACTCCGAAAGTGCGTTTTGCTTCATTAAATTCATAAATTTTTGATTTACTTTTATTCTACAAAGTTTACTTTTTATTTTTTTGCAAAACTATGTGAAATGCCCATGAAAGCTTTACCCCCCTCCCTGTTTTTTAACACATTGACGACCACTTGACACACATTGTGTGTCAAGGCATAACACACCATATGGTCGTTGAAATGGCTACTGTTTAGCGTAAAACCCACCCCGGGTGTTTCCTTTCATGCTGGATCTAGACGTAACCTTTACTGTTTTTGCCAGCATTCCAGCGTTACTGTAGATGTACTGTAATTGGAATTGTGCGTGTCTTTATCTAGAAAATGTTGATTTTTCCGTGAAACGCCTTGGTCGTCAATGCTTTAACTTTCATCACCGAATTTCTGTGATTTTAAAGTGAATAAAAGAGAAGCAATGGAAAAAGTTGCGTATAAACTTGCGCTTTCATTCGCGCCTTCTTTTTGATTTTCTCGAACCACCTCTTTCCTATGGGTTGCAAGCGCCAGCGCTTTAGCGAGCTAGGTGAGCTGTTCTAGCAGCTAGGATTCGGTGCATCGTTAAGTGCCTGCTGTTGAAGCAACAGAGGGGCGTGGCTTAAAGTATACCAGCAATGACTGGGTACCTAACGACCGCATCTCGGCTGGGTACCTAACGCCCGCCCCCCTTTTTTTTATTATGATTGGAGCAATGAATGTTTGAAGGAACAATTGGTGATATTTGTAGATTTGCACGACACTAATTTTTGATGTGTCTTCGGTAGAATGCCCAGCACATCAATCACCACGTGTATATGTAGGATGTTTGAAAAAAACGTCCCTACTGTTCAAATCGATCCAAAACATTTCTCTTGCCATGACGTTTTTCCCTAATTTATCGGGTAAATTTGTAGAGGTGCTTTAACAAATTCGCAAAACGAGTGAAGCAATGATCGCACTTCCTTACTGTGAGATTGGTAAGGACTTTCATCATTATACATTTGCAAATTCGAGAATCTCCCGTACACCAATATTTGTGATGGATTCTTTGAAAGGGAAGCAACATCGGCTAAATGATTTGTAAAGTAGTTTGGGTACTATAAGCTTTAGGGAATCCCAAGAACATTTTTTTAATTAATAGTTTATAGTTATATAATAATAGTTAATAAGTAATAGTTTATAGTTTAATAGTTAGGTTCAATAAGTTTAGTTTGGTTTAATAGTCTATCGCGGATTTCCGAACGAAGAGCTAAGGTAGTCAACGACTATTTTTGAATCCAGCGACTTTAAGTGACTCAAAAAAATCAATTTTTCAGCTCTTTCAAATTTTTTTGGGGTAAGTTGTCCCTAAAGTTATAAAATCTCTTCAAAGTTTCAACCGTATTACGGTAACGAAGAGAGATTGGTAATTTATCATTAAGCTAAATTTGTCACCAAATCCATATTAAGCAATTGAAGTAGCTCGGCAAGTGGAGAATGTATACAAATAATGTTCCATGTTTATGCCTCCATTAACCATCTAATGTTCTTCCCTACCAGTGTTTTGCAAAACAGGTACCTGATTTGCAGAATCTCGTTGAGAAACATGATACTAATTTAATACTGAATCATTTACAATGAAATGCAATTTCAAACACATGTAATCTGATACACAAAGTTTTTTCTGGTCCTACACACGTGGTAATTAATTTCTTGTCTTGAAACATACTTCTTGCTGCGCAGCATTTCTGAAGAACAAGTGTGCAGCTTTGCACCACGTAATGCCTTTGACCTTGATGTTTTCACTCATTTGAGTGTTTGTGAGACAAGAGTGGGTATAGCTACGATGAAATCATCTCATTCTGAGAATCTTACTTTGGGGAGTGGAAAATCTACTTCAAAACAGACGCATTTCAATTTTTTTACTAACTTTTTTTTTGCAATTTCAGCTTGGAAAACGTTGAGGCACAGTTTTAACTTATGTGACAAGAAGAAGCTCACCCTCAACACTTGGCACTGGCAAACGTCATAATAATTGTCTGAAAAGAACTGAGCTGTTGACTTGAGGGGTTTGTACTCAGAGAATGATATGTGATCCATCTTGTCACCAGAACCATCAAATATCAAAACAGCAACAATTGATCATAATCAGCTTTCAGCTTTTCTACTAATAGTATGACTGTACCGTTCATTTTCGTTGTCTTTATTCTATTGTTTGTCATATCATTTAACAGAATTATACATCTGAACCAGCAATATCGAAGTGAAGTTTGCCGTTGAACTTCACTTTTCATAGAATTTTTCGAGTAACCAAGAATTAATGTGATTGGACCTCAGGATTTGGGATAAAATTCATGAATGCAAGGTAGTTCTTTGCTGAAAAAATTCTGCACAACATTCGAATCGTATGACCAAAGCAATCGATCAAATCCCCTTCCCACCCCCTCCTTCCTACCTTTTTCTTCTAGATCCAACAACTAATCTATCTGGACTTATCGATGCGCTTTAAGCCCCAAGAATCGAAGCGATCATCAATTAAAGATTTTGTTAGCTGTCTGATTACTCATCATTTCAAACGCAATCAATTTTGTTTGTTTCGATCGTGCTAGGTAAGTAGCACCGGAGTCTGCACTAGAAGGGTGATAAGAGTAAATGTTTATTACAAAACGGACAAACACTTGCATTCGACAATAATAAAGAGGTATTTTGCAGAGAGAGAGAGCAGCGTGAATTGTGATCTTCATTATTTAATGAATCATTGAGAAGCTGGAGTACCGGCAGGCTAATACGATAGCTGAACAGGAAACAAAAACGTGATGAGAGTGGAGAAGTAGACACACATACCGCGATCCACCCACTACGGTTCTTCTTCGGTTCTTCTGAAAAAACATTTTTTAGAAAGCAAGAGCGAAGTCCCAAAAAAACACAAGGTTAGGAGCCAGGTTAAATGCCACTCTATCCAGCCAGCCAACTAAAGGGTTAAAGATACTAAACTATTTCCATGAATACTAAGCTATTGCATTCAGCAAAACAAATTTACAATTCATACTTGATTTAAACGGCCGCTCGCTCGTAGGGGCTAAATGAAAGAGATAATCTTCTGATTTCTCTTATTATGTTTTTGAATATGGATGAAAGAAAAACTTACTCCTTTCCGGTCAAAGGCTTGAGTTCCTGGTTTCCGGTCAAGACAACGTATTTCTCTTCAACATCCTGTGGGGTATGGAATCCGAGGGTAAGCTGGTAAAGCCATGCACCGAGCAGGGCTCCGATCATGGGGCCAATGATTGGCACCCACCACCAAGATCTGTGTCTGAAATGAGAGATTGATTTCGTCAGAATATAAGGATCACCGTGATTCCGTCATACGAGAACAACTTTATTCGAGAAAAGCAAATCCAGTCTCTGGACGTGGAAGATGAAGACGGGTAAGAGGAAAAGATGTGCCCAAACCATATTTAATAAAAAATTATCTTCTTTTTGACCCAAATGAGAGTGTTCTGCTATTTTCTAGATTGTTCTTTGATTTGTCGTAAAACCGAGCGGTTGCATGCATAGTTTTCGGCTAATAGAGTTTCCGCTTCCGAGCCAGAGTCACGCAATAGCTGATCTGCTTGGAATTGCTTGTTTCGGGTGGTCTCTGACTAAATTACGGAGCTAGAATTTAGCGGGTGTGTCTTTCCTCCGACTACGATAAGAAAAATGTAGCCACAAAAATTTCTGCGTATTCATAGAGCACCGCTCGGCAAGATTCTTCGGTATCATGTCCTTTTAAGGACCTAGACTGCGCATGGTGGATTGATTGATGGAAAGAAGACTCGGCCTGATAGGAATTTTTTTATTCGACGAATAAAGCCGACAACATCTGGGACACTCAAGCAAAAGTTCCAACTTTATGATAAGTGATTGTAACAACTTGAAATTAGGACTGCTATCGGACAGTGATTTCCAGGTGGTAATTGTGCGCAATAGTATTTGAAGGAATTGTAAACAAACCATGTTCGAGATTTCCCTGGCATCACATTTTAGTTCTCAGAAACAAGATCCAACGAATCTGCTCTTTCATACGTGCTCAAATCATTATATTTTTTCTTTTTCTTTTTACTTCAACTTTTTTATTTATCGAAGTTGGATCAGATAAGCAGCTCGTCCGAGGAGAACAATAAAAAAGCAAGTGACCTTCATTCGGTCCAAGAACATTGTGTTTTCTTTGCTTATACTGAGCTCCAGCCAGTGCAACTGGTGTAAAAAAAAGCCTAGGTAGCTATGTCATCTTAATTTTTCTTACAAAAGCCCCTACCAACAACTCCTAAGTGTGGCTACTTTTACGACTACATTTGGGGAAAATTCCTTACGCAAAAAGGCAAGTACTTGATTGCCCTTACTACTGTGAACAGGTTTCGAAATGATAAAAAACCAAGTCGTAGCGCATCTTAAAGCGAATACACCCTCCATTTCTCACCATCATCAATTTTTTTTCGACTTTTCAGATGTCAGCGACGAGGACGAGATGTCAGTTGTTCTTCGAACTTCCCTAAGCGATTCATGTTCAGAGAAATGCACCACATCAAAGTCCAAAAATACAGCTGAGCCATAATTCTAAGTGATTGCCGAGCATAGCACTTGGTTAGCAACATGTGATGCACTACTGTAAAGTCATTCGTTGCAGTAGGGCCATTTATCCATATAAAAAAAAGTGCCCTTGGTCATTCTGACTAATAGGACTGTCAACTTTTTCGAGCTAGAAAGTGAATCATAGTTTAAAACGTAACGTTCGCTAAGTGCTTAGAACTTTTTTATTGCCTTTAAGAGGTGTAACTCCTCTAGATGATGCATATAAAAGGAAACTAGCTTTATAAATGAATGGGAATGCAGGCAACATTTCCTGGACAAATTCTGAGAAAAAAGTCATGTGTTCGAATTATGACCGCGACACGTATAACTGCAATGCGATAGGGAAAAGAAAGGACTTCCACACCCAGCCGAGTTAAATGGACAGATGTGAGAAAATTCGATATCGAAAAATAGATTTTTGTGCTTATACTGGTTAGTCGAATTGTGTCCCTTTGTGCTCTTGTTCTGTGAGTTGTGGTGCAGCTGACAACGTGACTGAATTCTACCAATAAGCATATTTCAACGATCAATGCCTGGGAGACGGATGCACGTGATTGGTCGATTTAATTGCATAACATTATTGAAAACCCAGCAGATGAGGACACAACCAAATATAAATCTGATTTTTCAACCAACTTCCTCCCCTCCCCCCCCCCCTCCCCTGCCTCTTCTTCTTACACCATTGGAACTCTAAATGAAACAAATTTAATGAGCTTACGAGAAGACATCGAATCCGTATCCAATGATCCAGGTGAAAAGTCTTGGTCCGAAGTCTCTGGCTGGGTTGCATGGGTATCCACAGTTGTAGGCGAAAGCGGTACCGACAGCGAAGAATGAGAGACCAATCTGTAGGTGTGAAAGATAGTGGAAATCTGAATAACGAACTTTTCGGGTTTACTTACAAGGAGAGGTTGGAGCCAATGTGGGTAGGCATTTCTCTTGTCAGTGATGTGAGCGATAAGGAAACAGAAAACGGCAGTGGCGATGATCTGAAATAATTGAGGATTTTAGATAGTTACAACCTCGTTCTTGTTCTTTGGACTCAGGGAGAGATTTTTGTGGCTACATACATCCTCCCGTGTTTTTCCCGGAGTTCTGCGCGCACGTTAAGGATAGCTTTCAGGTAGAAAGTCATTCCCAAAAAGTTTATAGGCTATAAAGGTGCTTTCGCGTTTTCTACAGACCACCTTACTAACTAAAAGACAGGGTTCTGCTGGTTTTTCTACGTGGTAATCTCGAATATACGATAAAACCCGCCTTTGCAATTTTCGTTTACTTCTCTACAAAGGTAAAAGAAAATTCTTTTTCTTGCCCCATCCCCCTCTCAAAAGTAGCAAAGTATGTGAATCCTCTAGAAACTCATATATTGACTGCTTAGATCTTTGAACCCCTATACTCTAGTAAGTAGGGGCTTTGGCCCAAGACCATGGCGATAATCCGCGACAAGCGAAGACATAAGGCTGCTCTATCTCTTCCCATGATCAGATTTCTTCGACCAGATACAGCTAGACCACCATTTGTCGCGAGCGGGTAACACATGTTTTATGATACGTTCAAATGTGAATTCCCCGACGTTAAGGGAGCTGATAGATTCGCGTATTTGTTTACGACTGTGCAGCCGCGTTAATGACATTCTACGGGTTGCTAGGTAACACCGGTAAATGAAGGTTTGTATCACGCTCTAATTAATGGTCAGAAAATGAGCGAGCCGAGCGCGTCGATGCGCACCTAGACAACAAGACGAGATGATATAGGCGAGATAAATTTAGCGTTCGCATTATATAATGAGCTAATTTTAGCACGAAGGTTACGGTAGAGATACGGTAGGGGTACGGTAGGAGTGCGGTAGCACTACCGCAGCAGTAAGATTCCCCTACTGACCTGGTCAAGAAGTCCACCGAAAAGTCCGAGGTGATTTGCCGGGTAGGAGGCAAAGATCCCAGCTGTAGATTTCGGACCCACAACAGCTCTGATGCCGCCGTCGAACTGATTGATGGCCTCTGCAACGGAAGAACTACGCGATATGAAACAGAGTGCCTATTGGCACGGCTGTTACTCGACCTACCGTGATAGAGAGCATACGAAACAGCAGCTCCGACAAAAGCTCCAGCGATTTGAGCCAGCATGTAGAGGATGAAGCGAGCTGGGGAAAGTTGACGGAATGTCATAAACATAAGAGATACGGCGGGGTTGATGTGACCTCCTGCAAAAGGGCATAAATGAGATTTACCATTATTCGAATAATTGTTTGTCTTTACTCCCTGCCGGTTACTAAAGACTCGAGGATTCATTAATTTCTAATGTGAATCCAAAAATCATAAATTGCCTAGATTCTCGAATTTTGGAGGCAAGCCAAATATATCAGCGTTTACCCTCCTCTTGTAACCTCACAAATTCAATTTTCCAAATACCTTAAAGTTTCTGAATTCACAAATCTTTTGCACATACTTAATATGTAGAGATTATCTTCATTCTGCAGCACATTATAAATGATATTTGAAAAAAAATTTCAAAGATTTTTCCCGCTGCCTATAGGGCTGTGACCTTCTTGTGAATTTTGAACTTTTTTGCTATCTGCAAAATTTGGATCAATATGGACAAAATCGAACACTCGTTTCGTTTTCACAGCTGATATTGGAATTGGAGTTCTATGCAAGGCGAATCGCTAACTTGGACAAGTGCCAAGAGTTTCAAACACCTTTTATCCATTATGTAGGGAATATTTCTGACTTACTTTGACAAGTGGGTCATAAGAAACCCTACTACTCTCTATTTCCCTTCTAATAGTCTACTCGAGTTAGAGAAGTATGTGCAGATATATTTATTTTTTTCGAATAAGCAACAAACCTGAGATCCTGTATGATACAGCTACACCAAAAGCTATGGCCAGTGCGAAACCAACGTTTACTCCAATCATTTCATTGAGTTTTGGGCGTGGGAGTATACTTTGGGCTACAACGCAGTTTCCGATGAGCTGAAAAAGGAATTTTTTCACATTGAGTTTAAGATCATTACACTCAAAGTGCTCAAAAATCAATCACAGTTGGTGCAGATAGTAAATTAACGCTTTTTCGAATTTTACACATTTTTCAAATCTTTTGATATATTCCGTTTTTGCACTCTCGTGCCTTTTGCTGAACATAGGACCTCTGCATATTAGCAAAACTCGAAAACTAAAGAGTTCTGGTCCCTCACCCAATCATTCACCTTCGATCAGTCTTTGAGATTCCCTCGCTTCTTAGAATGCCATATGCACTCTTAGCCAAAAATCACATAAACTTTCCAATCTGCAGAAGATTTCTGGCCCTTCCTCGGCTTCTGCATGTCTGTCTGCGAATGTTTACTAAGCTTGTTTTCCATCAAATGCATGCCTAGACGGGCACGACACATTCCACAAAGTGCCCTAGCTCGCGTCGACTTCAGAAGAGTTGTTTGTCGCCAGTGCCAGCACTAGTAGTCCCAGTTTAATGTCAAAGACCTCGCTGGCTCTGGCACAGCGGCAGCCGGGACCAGGCCGTTCGTCCCATGCGGGTGGCCCCCGGAGACCCGTGGCGTAGCTGTCGAGATAATGGCAGCCCATTTATCGCCGAATGAGCTGAGCACGACGTCGACAACGACGACGACGGAACTGGCGACTCGCAGAGATCATCCCGGCTTAGCGCGGTTCGTTCTGGCGCTTCGGCTACTCCTCCACACCCGGCTCGCGCGAACTTCTAATCTACTAATTCACACTCTTTCGATCCCTTTTCTCGCTTTTCTGTGCAGGATTTCACCAGACACTAACATGGTCGTCTTGTTGTCGGCCGATTCGTCCCAACTGCGTAAACATCCCTTTTCGTTTTGGGTGCCGAGGTGATGTGAAGTGAGGCATGGCAAATATGTCGTCGACATCGACAAGTAACAATTAGCAACAGACTGGGGTCTGATGAGACACTGGTTGACAGGTATTGGATACAGGACCATATAGTAATCCAAAAATCGATGGGTCTTGAGGAAAAATAGCAAAAAGAACGGTGGTGCAAGAGTCGAAATACCCATGTGCTACCATAACCCAAGAACTTTTCCCATTGAAAGTGAGCGCTTCCTGCGTTCGGGTCAGGTTGCACAATAACAACAATATTTGGCATTTCTTGTTCGCTATACGAAACTCGCACACAATAGTCACTATCTTCAAGCAAAAGGTACGAGATAATTGCAATGGAATTCCGAGGCCGAACGGAGAGATGGAAATCTTGCCAAGAATGGTGGTGGTAAAGGAGGAGAGGAGGATGAGTAGGCAAGGCAACGGATTTTGAAGGTTTCGAGTATTTCAAGTCAGAAAAAACTTTGCAGAAGAGTAGAGCAAAGAATGAAGAGCAAGAATTATTCTCTTGGATGAGCAGAAAACTGGTGAAGGTCAAGAACGTTCAAGACTTCACATAACTCAAGAACTTACCAAAAGTAGCATGGTGCCCATGAATTCGGCCAGAAGTGCTCGGCCGAGCTCATTCTTGATGTGCATTTTCGTGCGCATCTTTTCCATTCCTGCACCGGGAGCAGCTCTATTTTCCAAACCTGATCTATGTTCCATACCTGCAAGTGATCTAGTTGTTGTACTGGACATACTGGACAAGCTACCGATCATGTAAACGTTCGGAAGTGGTAATAGATGTCAGGAGAGTCTGACAAGGTGTGTGAGAGACACTGGAAGGTGCTTCATCACTTGATGTATGTGGAGACATAGTAAGGGGTGTAAAAGCGTGTGAGCAGAGAGTGGAATGGAACAGATGTGAGGTGAACGAGAGCGTGATCCGAGCGGAGCGCTGGCCTGTTTTGCCCCTCTGTGCTGCTCTGAGTTGTTTTGACGATGGCTGCTGCTGCTGAGGCTCATAAACCATGCTAGAAGCTAGATGAGCGTAGCGACGCGCGACGAGGGCGTGGCGCGAGCCTCTGGACCGAGAGGGTATATGGAAATTAAACTCTAAGTAGCAGCGCTGTGAACCGTGCTGGCACAAACCCACAACGCCAGCCACCCAACAGAGACAAAAGGCCGGGCAAGAGGACCCAGAGGGATAGCCGGGGCCGATGTGCGTACGCCTAGATCAGATGCGTTGATTGGCAGAAACAGATGGCCGAGCGGCGGCGACGGCAGCAGAGCGCCAGAGCGGCAACGGCTGCGTCGGGGTGGGGCCGGGGGGCTGTTTACTACTAGCTGGCCAGGCGATTGTTGTTGATTGTACCGCCCCGACCACGCCCCTACACATCCACACACGCTCTGCCTCTCACTTCCCCACTCTCTTCCACCCCCCTTGGCTCTGTGCCAAATTGGCATCGACGCCATGCCAATCACACAGACACAATGAAACTGCCTGCGCAGCGCATACCCTATAACTGTAAGTCAAAACAGGCGGAACTTCAACGGCGCAGAAAGGGAAGGGATGGAGGTGGGTATAGGCACCATGGGGTGCAGAATGTTGCTGCCCACATTGCCCTGTGGGACAAACCCGGAAGGAACTGCACCAGAACGCGGTGCAGCGCAGGAACTATGTGCACACACAAACGAAAATTGTAGTAAACAACCGGGCTTCTATGACAACAGCTGATTCAAAACAGTGAAGCGACGTAGGTAGGGAAAGGACACCACCGGCTATAAGTCAACACACACTCACCGTGCTACCCTCCCCACCCCATGCATACTATATTTTCGACTGCTAACGAAAACACATTCGAGGGCTCCGACCTTCCAGCTCTTGCCGGGGCTCGATTAGCTCTCACTATTCTGCAGCTGCTTAGCAGTAAAAATTCGAGTAAACTCCTTAAAAAATTGAAGGATCAGGGTATCGCAAAATAGGGTAAGTACTTGATACTTCCGGTTTTCAGACAAGGCAAGTTCTTAGCTTTCTACCTATTGCAAACATTCGCGCAATGATTCAGCGCCGATTTAGCAAGAAGTGATCTCTGCTTTCTGACCATTGCCAAGATTTCGTTAGCCACAAGAAGGAATCGTAAACAAAGCTGCATAACAAGCCGTTTCGCAAGTCTCTTTCCCAATTTACTGCTCGAAATCAACCCTGACGAGAGTACATGGGCGACTATTGAGTACCATAGAATTTGAAACTATACAAAGGTGAATACCAGCTTTGTTTCCGGTTGCAGAAAATACTCGGAAAGTAAAAATACCAAGTTTGTGAGTCATTACAGCCTTCTGTAGGCAAAAAATTCTTGGTGAGTTTTCCGCTTGAAGCTGTCCAAAAAGTAATTTTTAGAGATTTGAACTAGTATTTTCAAACAGCTTCCCTTCTGGCATATCCCCTACACGAGAGGTAGTCTTTCGACGATTTTTTCACCAAAAACGGTCAACCGGAAATATCCGACTGGCCCTTAGAACTTACCACTGATATATTTACTTAGGAAACTCGTACAGAATAATATCGGATTTTCCTCGTTTTCTTGTTTTTGTAAGAGGAACAGCTTCTTCTTTAGCATTCTTGATTTGCAAATTTTATTACATTGTAAACCGTCGACTATCAACTAAACGAGTATTCAGTGTTCGTAACTTTTATTCGTTCTTGTCGATAATAATACGTTTTAGAGATAGAAAACTGTAATTCGTACTTATGCTATGACAACTGCAAATTGATACTCACAGTACCTGGCAATCAATGGCAGTTACGAGTTCATTTGCAAAAAGTTCAATGGACTAGTTACAAATAGAAAAATCTTGAAATCAATCATCCTGTTGTACTTTTCAAGTTCTAAAAACGAATTGCGGGAAAAATGATGCGGATAAAAATGAATTAGCTGTCATTGCGTTGCCGAATTCCACAAGAGTAATGAATTTTGGATCGATATGGTTCAAAAAATCGATAGAATAGTGTTTGTTTCTGTTCATTGCCATTCATCGCCTATTCAATGCCAGATTCGCGCTCCACTCACCTACTCGACATGAGTCGGGACGATAGGTCCGCTCGCGCGCTGGCGCTAGTGGTGGTTGGCCATGGAAGGAAGTCCAATCCCCCCGTACACAGATCAAGGTTACCCGTTCGATTGTACTCGTCCATTATTATGGAAAACCATAATAGTAGCGAGTGCTGCCGCGCACATGGTAAACACACCAATAAAAGGGTGGCGCAGAACTTGCGGCCGTGATGAACACGGTGGGGCGAGCAGAATGGGGCACAAGAGAGAGAAAGGAATCCCTCCACCTATGTTCCGGCCTCTCTCATCAATGGAACGGAAACCCAGTCAATGCCACCCGCGTTAAGAGCCGAGTAAATTGCATGCGAGTAATAATCTCGTAGGGGCCGGCCGCTGGGGACTCGTTACACGCTGATTGCGCTTCGAACCGAGGAGGGAGAGAGACAAATCCGAACGACGAGCTGGGGATCATTGGTCTGAGATCTTCATACTGCGGGCCGCTATAATTCCTAGAACTGCTTGATCATGTTTCAGAAAGGCTAGCAAGAGAAAAGTAATACTGTAACCTAAGATTTGAAAGTGGTTCGGAACGAGCGGCTTGCAGTTATTGCCACCGCAAAGTTCAAGATATTTGACCTACTCTTACCTAGGTAATACGAAACATTATTGGAGAGAACTTTGACGTTACCGTAATCTGCGTTTTTCTTTTTGAGGTCTAAAACTAAACAAGAGGGAGATGAAACGGGAGAAGAGGAACCATTTGCGAAGATTATTCCTTCGATATCCCGAAAATGCTTGATATCCAGAAATTTTTCCGGAATTTACAGTAAAAAATTTTCTAAGCATACAGTAGCAAGAATGACTAAGTAACGTGAAATTCAGCTTAACAGTTAATGGCTGGCCTTCAAAACATTGATTATTTGTCTTGAATACATGTTGATCAATTTATGTACTACAAAACACATTTGACCTTTTTCTTACATTACAAATTGAACCTGAAAAGGAAAAACACTCGATTCACTCCCAAACTGTTTTTCTTTCCTCTCGTGGTTCTACCAAAACACACCCAAATTTTCTTTTCACAATACTAGCAAGAACATCGAAAGTATAACTCTTCAAATTACCTAAGTAGACAAACCGGTCTGAATTTGCTGCATTTATTTGTTTACGTTACATGGAGTTTTTTCTCGAGGCCAGAATCGGAAAGTGCAGTCTCAGCAATAGGTGGTGATTTTGTTGCAAGTTTTATTTCCTCTTTTGGGTGGGGCTTGGGCATGGAAATGGGTTTTAGCGAATTCTTCTTCGGCAGAGAACAGGAATTTGAATAGTTTGATTCAAAAAATGATAAGGTATCATAGCCCAGTAGGTACTAAAATGTGCACTGAGTGGGAACACCCTCTTACATAATAGAAATGAGTTCAGATAAATAGAAGAAGAGCAGTAGAAGCCGGGAAATAAGTAGCCACACCCTTTCGAAAAGTCCATCGCTTCCTCTAAATCCAAAACCCTAAGAACCCTATAGTTCATATGTTGACCTATAGCTTAGCCATCAGCTTACAAGTTTCTGGAAAAAAAAACTTTATGTGTAGGAATTCGCACATGATGAAATTTGCCCCCCCCCCCCCCCGCCAGTTTTCTGAACCTAAGCCATAAAAGTGCGTGATGGCGGAGATTTACTCAAGCACTCACTCTCGACAAGCAGTCTAGACCAACGTCTGAAAAACGCAAAAACATACATCTGCTCGCCAGTTGTGAATTTATGGAAGCCTAAGGAAATAAACCATAGATCTACGAATGTTTCCGAAGTCGCAGCAAGAACGCAAGAGCTAGTCACCATCAGTTTCTTCATCTCAAGAGTATTTTCATTTCTTGAAAATCGATGACAAACGTTGAATCAGCGCTTAGTACAGTGCCATAGTTCTTCAAGAGTTGTTGACTAAGAGACAAGTTTAGCAGTAAAGTTGGAAAAAAATCAATCGGGAAATTTCTCTGATGACGTTGGTGGACGCAAAGAGTGCACCATAACCTCGTAGTAGGTTCTAGTACTAGAAATTGTACAGTGCACCCTAGTGCAACGCGAATGCCCAGCCCGCATGCGAACATCAGGATTTGAATAATAATTCGGGGCTGAATTTATGCGCCTATATAGTTGAGCGATACCTGCACTAGTAGTTCGGAGAGACTTGAACCTGTGTTGTATAGCTGTCGGAAAAGATAATAAGAAACATACATTAACACTTAATGTAGGTGGTAAAAGAAAGTAAAAGTTTAACAGCGTTGACATTCTAGAAGGTTCGTTGCTATGCGCACAAATGCCACATATCATACCTGTAAACAATATTTTATGGGTAAAGGCCATTTATCACCGAAGGTTAGAAAATCACACTTTGGAGACAAGTAATAAATCAAGAAATTATTGACTATCGCCAAAAATTACGGGTGATGATGGTACTATGTCTGCTACCAGGAGAACGAAGGAACTGGAATTCAAAGAAAAAGCTATCTCAAAAATTCGAGTTTTATCTTCTGCAGTCTATTCGTATTATTCCCCCCCCCCCTTCCCTCAGCAGCTGGAAAATTAAACTGCGTGATTCATACCATCTGCACATTAGAGAACTGTTCGGTATATTTCAAATTCGTAAGTTGATTCAACCGAGAAGTTCTTCATATATGGCGAAGGAGAACATATGTACCCAATTAATATGGGCATTTTCGCTGCTCTTGAAAAGGTGGGACAGGACTGGATCCCTAAGAAACTCTTACCTTGATAGCGTTATAAATTGACACTCTTCTCATGGCCCACTTTGTTAATGTCATACGAATACCAGTCACAAGTTTACCCATTATGAACAAACTACATACTTGAGTGGTAAGAACTTGAACTTGAAAACTTGGCAATAAGTTTCATTGCCTTTTAAGAATTCCAGTTTGGAGATAAGAAGACAACAGAAACAGATAGCGGATGGCATAAATGCAACTTTGATTGCATCGAAACAACATATAAACGACATTCGAAGTCATAAAAATTCAGATTTCGTTTGGCTTATGTCCAAGTTAACAAAACGTAATTTGAAATCTAATGAAGCAATTCACGTTGCGGGGCGTTTGATAGCTGATTGCTAATTCCTAAATATAAAGCAATAACGACAGGTTTTGATGCTTTTGCGAAGAAAAATCGCAGATAATGTTCAAAGATTATACTCTTCGTGATATGCGCACGGAAGGTGGGAAAGCTTTCTTATTCTGAACTCGCATACTCCATGATCGAGCGGTTCAAGGTTGGGGTTTCGCAGAATTTCCTTGGCTAAAATGTAAAATCATTTGTTTGCTTTTGATGAATGGTGCTATGATCAAAAATTAATGCGACCGGGCTTTTCGATTATATAGTTCACCTTGCTGATATATCAGTTAAGTAAATAAATATATAAAACATTTAAAATGAACTATAAACTCGGGGTAAATAAATTTAGAAAAAAACTGCGTATCCGAAGATGGCTCACTTTTATTTCGATTTACCTCGCTGGTACTTGATGAGGAGATTTCGAATTCAAAAGAATAAATTAGACGTTTAGAATTATTCGCCAGCTCCTTTCTATGCGCCCTGGTAGTATTGAATGTACTCAAAATTATATAAAAATAGATAAATACATGAATAAATGACAACAAAAGCAGGATTTTTGCTCTGGAGCTTCTGCAAAAAATAAACAGAGTTTTTGTTCCAGCTAACATTGCAAAACAAAGTTAAGCTACGAGAACCTGGCTTCGGCGTTGTTTTTCTCGAAAACATTTGCCAAGCGGATCAAATTACGAATGCTTGCCAGACGTTGAACGCCGTGGAACATCATCCATCTCTATAAATCTACTTATAAACATATGCAGCAGTGGTGCCACACGTCTCGATCGTCTTGACTTTTTCCCGCGTTTTTTCGTCTCTGTTTAGACGAATTAGTCACACTGGCACACATGTACGCAATTAAACACTGTATAAACAGACACGCATGGTCCAGATTTGACACATTGCAGAAATTTTGCAAGAAAACCTCGACTCCCCCGCTACACAATGCAGTTAACGCAGTCAATATTGATATCGCTGTGTGCTGGCTCGGGGAAACAACAACAACCCGCTTCGGGCTGTGTTTATGGGTCCCAGCCGAGGATATCTTCGAGACAAAGGGGCATCGCGCGTGAATGCCAAATTACGCTTTCGGAATACACTAGCGAGTACGAGACGAGACCATCTGCAATTACGGAATTTTGCGAGATCTGACTTGGAGGATGGTTGCCCTATAGTAAGGAAGATCTGTGTAATGAAAGTCTGTTGAGTTTATAGGGCTCATATTGGCATCAATTTCTGAAAACATTCTGGATCTCTAAGTCAGAAAATTGTATGATACATTTTTTAAATATTTTCCGATAATCCGTTTCAAAGATATGGATGATATCACAACTCAATGAAGAAGAAATTTAACATCATGCCAACACAAGGAGATTAGGACTCACTAAAAGCTAGTTTCATATATTAAGTAAGAATTTCAGACTTCCTAGGTCAAAAAAAGTAAACTTGAAATTTTACGACTACTGGTTTTAGAGTACTCAAGCTAATGCGGAAACATCAAGAATTGGAATTTTGAATTCAACAAGGACGAAAGAGAAGGCAAAAAAGATAAAAAATCAAAGCAGAGGAATTCGAGAGAGTAGGTAAAAATTCGCGAAATCAAATAAATTTCTCATCATCTAGTTTCATGGATAAACACTAATGACTCCGGTTGAACCGAAACTGTCAACAAAACAGATTTTATGAGTTCCATGGGCGAAGTTTAAATCTAAGAGAAGAATCTGGAAAACATCTGCAAAATATTTGCTTTTGTTCTTTTCACGAAGATTAATGATGGCATTCATGGCAAACAAAAATACTTCATCGCCGTTTTATTATGGCTTTTCAATCGTAAAAGCCATGAGCACTTTGATAAAAACAAATTTTCATGGCGAGACTCGGGAATGAGCTCAGTTTCTATTTCCGCTGTAAAGTCAGCGGTTTCAAGTAACAAACGAGTATAGTCTGCAGTGGAGCAGGTTCAGGTAAGTGTGCAATTGCACAATTTCTTTTTTGGTGGAAACGTATTGTTAGTTTACGCTACCTCAAATAGAATTATGCCCAAACAATGGGAAACATAAGAAACCCAAGAGGGACCATAACTGAGCCCTATGGCCAGACCCATTTTGAAAAATGTGCAGTTGCACAGCAACCTGCTCTACCGTGTGCAATAACTGTAGACTCCCTACGTTCTCCGAATAAACCTCAGATTCAAACCTAGTATACCAGTTTTCCAAGGCTAATGTTCTTAAACACATTCTTTTCGTAACATTTTAAGTGTCACACACCAGCGCGGGGGCCCCCGCGACATACACTTGACATCGTCAGAAACGATTCATGCGCTATTCTTGTGGTATTCGCCATGAAACGTTAATTCGCTGCCGAGCGCGCGCGATTCAGCGGCCGGCGGCGGCCTCGTCTGTGGTGTGTCCGTGAAACATTTTGATTACTGATTGTATCGCAAACGTCCATGAATCGCCGACGCGACTCCGCAACGGGTACGAGCGACCGCGGGAGTAAGCCGACGACTCCATTCGAGGCGAAAGAACGCTGTTTTAACGGGGTATCGCAACAATTTTGCAGGGGGAAGAGAGGGAGGGAAGGGAAGGGAGGGGAGGGTGAGGTGGTAGGGTTATGGCAGTAATTTTGCTTTTAGGAAGAAAGGCAAAGGAAAATATAGAGGAGGGGGAGGGGAAGGATACAATTGCAGAAGAGGGACTGGGGGAGGTGAGGAAGGGTGAAGTGAAGGGTTGTGAAAATAATTCTGGAATGGGTGAGGGGGGGGGGAGGGAGATCAATGGGAGGTGTGACACAAACCCACTTACATTCATCAAGAATTTTGCAAAAAGGTAGGAAGGAAGGCATGATGATATGAAGGGGGGGGGGAGGTAGGCAGCAAATTCGGGCAGGGAAAGAAGGAAGTGAAAGGGGGACGTTGTGGGGGCGGGCGGGAGGAGAAGGTAGTCAAGATTGTGGTATGGGTAAGAAAATGAGAAGTGGGGGAGGAGGGGGGGGGGGAGAGAGACGATTGCCCACTTTTAGTGATAATTATTAGAATCATCATAAGAAAGGGAAAGGAAACCTAAGTTGAAGGAGCCAATAACCTCCCACACCTTCCCACACGGGAAGTAGTCTATAAACGAGAAATGTGGGCAGTCGATTAGTAGGCGGCAATATGGGCGGAAGACGGTGTTGTAAATTTTATGGTCCGTAATTTCCTTATATATCGCGATCGTACATCTATTAGAGGAGACAAAATGAATTCTATAGAAGGAATGAAAAGGCAGGAGGGGGGGGGGGGGGAGGAGAAATTCCCATGCGACGCTTTCCGTGAATGGGAGAAATGTATGTTCTGTGGGTTTTGGGAATAACAAAGATGTTCGATACCGACATAAAATCTTGCTTACAATCACCATCCATTTTTTAAAAAATTTTTAATCTTCTTTATATGAAAAAAAAAGAGCTATAAAAAGCGGAGTGGTGAGGGAGAGATACAACCTTTTTCTATGGATTATCCGACACCGTATAAAAAAGTAGAATACACAAGCACGCTAATGATTTTTTTACAAATAAAGTTTAGCTTAACAATTCGATAAAACTAATCCATAAAGCTCCCCATAAATAGACATGAGCCGAAACTAGTTCCAAAAGGGCAAACAACTGTGTGCTGCAAATTTCGCGAATAAAATTACTCCTATTTGAAACTAGTTTTCATCCAACCAGGTAATTCTCAATTTCAGAGAAATTCTGTTTTTCGCACAGATGTCACCAACAGTTCGCACCAATGATCTCTTTGTCAGTTCTTCGCACATAACGGCGAAAAGTGTTCTCGCCGATTTGGAAAACCGAGCCCCAAGCCGCTAAGTGACAACATCGGGTCTCGAATTCGTTGTACCAAACGGCCGCTACTGCTGGCGATGCCCCGGCGAAGGGGATGGGCAGCTTTAGCAGCTTTTGTCTTTGCTAATGAAATTGGTATCGAGCGCGAGCCGCTACGCTAGCGAGATGAGCCAAAACATTCTTTGGCCTGCGCGATGGCGAAACAAGCATGCTAAGCATGACAAACTACACTGAGATATCATATAGAAGTCCTGGGTTAGCAGGGGGGGGGGGGTGGGGGGAAGGCGGTGTGGAAGGGGAGGAAAGGGGAAGAAAATGTTTTATCTGTGTTCTGTGGATCGCCGATCCTTCTCTCACCGGGAAAAAAGAGATTACAGAACTTTCCTTCATCATCTTTGAAAATGGAACTTTCCGTCTGCTACTGCAGTCAATGCCAAATGCCCTTCGATATACGTCCCCTTCAATGGTGTTCCCTGAAATTTTCTCTCTGCAATGAGTGGGGCCAAGGGGAGGAGGAAAGAGGAGCGATAGAAAATGGATGTTGGCCAGCCAGAAAAACTCCATAAGCTAACTGGAATTCCAGTAAAATTCAAATTTTTTTATCTCAATTAAATTCGAAAAACAGAGTATTTTTCATAATTTTATAACTCATGTAAGCCACTTCCAAATTTTCGCCGAACACCTCGCTCCCCCTTCCCTCACCAGGTCCTCCCTGGACCTCCACAATGGGAGGAAAAATTGGATTAGATATATCGTCATTTTAAGCACTTTTCTGCAAAGAACTTTGTAAACCACATCAAAAAATTTGAGCTTGAATGCTCTAATGTAAAAATCAGAACCTTGTTAGTTTCTTCTCATTTTTCGTGAGCCATGAAATGGAATTATTTCAAACCTGTGCCTGACCGACCTAATCACTTCTCCGAAGGTCCCGCATTTTTTCAAATTTTCCTGTATTTCTATTGACAGCTTCTGCCCCGACCAGCATGCAAATGCATAGTGCTTATAGCAGTGATTTCAGAAAAACAATTCCTCATATCGCGGTCAAGATTAAAACTTCAAAGAAAAATTCTTTTCTCTGGATATTGCTCAACCAAGCAATCGTCTTGTCCAAAAGTCAACTCGAACACACCCTGGACAATATTTGCCATTTCAATTCGCAAACGAGTTCTGCAAGAAAGTAAACAAAGTCCAATCCGAGTTTCCTACATGGTGAGATGCACTTGATCGCCTCAGCCTAGCTGAACAGCAAATACTCCAGAGCTTTAACTGCTTTGGCGTCTCAGCGTCATTTTATATTGCATTTGGGGGCAGGAAAACCCAAATATTTAGAGTCTGGCGCAGTGTGCAGGTCAGACATCAGAGGAACGTTGAGAAAGCCCTTCAAAGGGAAATCCACCGCAATTTCACGCCGTCAACAATTGTGTTTTTCGTCTTTTTTGTCGTCTGCCTTAGTTCGGCGATCGCGCACCTAGCCGTTCACAGCTCGAGCAAGGCGCTAAAAGGAGGAAGTTGTTATGCTGAACGGTTGTAATCCCTGAGCCAGTAGAGTCTAAGCCTGGATCGGACAGGGCAACAGCTATGCACTACACTTCGCGCACATAACAACAACAGCGTCTGGCGCTGTGCTAATCGAGGCAGTCTCTGCTCGGGAATAGTTTGAAACAACTTGGGAAAAGGGGCCGAAAAGCTCGATGTTGAAAACTCGAGATTGCAAGATCATGGCCTGACATAAGGGTGGCAATTAGGATATCGAAAAACGAATTTTGATTTGCTGCTGTTTAGAGAAAAATTCCCCTCGTCATCTTCTCTTTTTGATAGATTTCTTCAAATTCAACCATTTTGAGAAAAAAATTTGCAAATAGCTGACTTCACAACTTTTGATTTGGTAGTCTGATCTCACTCTAAGTGTGCTCAATAGTCTGAAAAGGATGGTCCAAAATGATCATAGGAAAGCTGAGTCGTTCTATTCGACTAGGCCTTTGCAATAGCAGTTGTGTAATTGCACCAATCTAATATTCGCAGTGAAAAAAGTGGTGTCGGTGGAATAGCATTATGGAAACATTGTGAAAAAAAATTAAAAAAGAGGAAGAAGTTGCAGAAAAACTTGCATAAATCGAAAAGTCCTCTTTTTCTGGCGATACCACCTTATTATGAAACTTACGAAACGGTGCAATTGCACAAACTGACTAAGCAAATGAGAGTAACTGTAGACTGCACTGTTGCTGCGCGAATGGAGAATATTCACCTACACAAGACACCTGTGGCTATGTTTCCAGTCCCGTCAAAGTCTCTTCAGTTTCCATATCTAATGTAATAATTTTTAGGGGGACAAGTGGCGTAGTGGTATGAGGCGCCGCTATGACCAGATCGGACACAGGTTCGATCCCCGCCCCTGGGCCAACCAAGCCCTCTACCCTCCGGGGCCTTAAATTGGTACCAGAGTAATCTGGGAGGATAAAAGCACTGACTTGGAAACGGCTGGCCCCCGCAAGTCACTGTAATAGGCTCGCACGCATACAATTGCCTCTTCGACCATGAAGTTAGTGTGTGCATTCGGCGCATGCCCTCAGAGGGTATTGAAGACGCTGAATCCTTTATCCTTTTATTAATGTAATAATTTTCAATAATCTCTCCTTCACTTTAGCAAAATCCTGTCAAATACCTGAGGAGAACCTTGGTGAGGAATAGGTGTAAGCATTACGAGAATCCAGCATATATGAAATGACTGAATAAAGGGCTCTTCTAGGTTGTTCATTTCACAAGAACTGAAAGCGAAAGTTCTGCCGGAACTTCTGCGCCACAGAATTGTGCAATCCAAACAGATCTAAGCATTTCCCCTATGCCTTGGCCACTTCGGCAATTCCTATTTACGGCTAAACGGCTAGTAAAATACCTTTCAAATTTCACATGATTTCTTATATCTCTACCACTTGTTTCAATACCTCGCATAAAAGCAATTAAATCTTTCAAACCAAACAGTCTAAAGCCATTACAAAGTCAGGAGTTCCATCAGCTGCTCAAATGAATTGGAAGCATTAGAGCGAAAAGTTACACAACTTTATAGTCAATTCTACAGCGTTCCTCCAAACACATGTCAGACTTCGGGCTTATCAAGACACATGAATTAGCCAACGACCTGACGATTGTGGTTTGTGCTCAGCTAAAAATAAAGTGTTTCCAAAGCTGTTTCAAAACGCCACGTCTCCTCTTTGAAAAAAAAATTTTTTTGCTAAAACATAAATCCAGAACTGGAAAAAAAGGACGATCCAGTCGTGCATTTTTCCATGAATTTGATTTAAAACTTAGGGAATCCTCCTATCTGAAAAAAAAAGACTGAATCCGCTTCAAAGTGCAACTCCGAACAGGGCCTGGCAGGGGTGGCGCTTTCACAAGCTGGATATCGTTTTTGGCCCGAAAAAGCAAAGGAGAAGTCGTATTTTGGGGTCCGCCCGCAGGCGGGAATTCAAATCGCATTTCTTGTGAGAGGAAAATAACAAAATAGGCTCGTTTTCAATGCACAAGTAACGATATGGCACCAGATTTGCTGTGTAGTTGGAGAACCATGAGCACAAAAAAAGTATGAAGAATTATGAGAAACTTATGTGAATTGAAAAAATGGTAAGTGTTTTTCGAAATTAGGTGGCTCCCGCGCCACCTGGGAGCCACCTGGGGTGGCTCCCTGCTTCCCTTCACATAATTTCCCGGATTACATTAATTTAATTTACATAAATGATTTAATTTACATAAGTGTGGACTAGGTCAAGAGTATTACTACATGTTCAAATCCGCTTCCAAAATCACCAAGGCACCGCTTCGATACAGCCCCAAATAGGGTTCACAGCGTTATGATCGGCCTCGGAAAGCGCGCTCCAATCGCAATCGGTTATTGTAAATTGTAAAGTTTCGTAGCTGACTAATTAATGAGTAGTATCTTAGATATATAAACGTCAAAGTTTGTGCAAATCTTGACCCTATGTTTTTTTATAGATTCCTTTGCGGATGAACCCATTGAGCTGAAACCTTGATGACCCGGGCTGGACCAGGAAAGCCAAGTAGTACTACTATAATAAGCGCTGAGGCCGCCCATCTTATTATTTTTGTATATCTGTTTGTCAGAGACTTACGGGGGTCGAAAATAGGGTCAAAGGGGAAGTCGTAAGAAATTTTGGCTTCAAAGGGGATATCGTTTTCAAAATTCTGAAATGCCACCTCCTGCCGGGCCCTGACTCCGAACATCACTAAGGCAGCTGGTCGAAAATTTCTGAATGGATGCGTTAATCAGCGGCAATTTGTCAAATCAGTGTCATGCCATCAAGTACCAAATTCTGATTACTCCACTAAGGTAAGAATTTAGAGCACACATTCTGCTCGAGATCAGCATTACCATTGAGGGACCTTGCTAACCATTTCCAAGAAAAAATCTCTCACCACCACACCCTCATGACAAGATCTTTTTCATTCACTATTTATTTTGGAAGAAAGCAAATTCGGACCTATTGGCCAGCATAGGAGGATTTAGTGCACAATTATGCATTCACTTTGAGTTGTTGAAACAAAGAAAGCAAAGTTTGAAGTAAGCGATAGTTGCAGTCGTCTAATAGCTCATAAAGATTTTATGGAAAGTCGCGGGACTAGTTTTGCACTGCATGCACATAAACCTGGGAGGTCTGAGAAGAAGTTTTTTGCTAGATCTCCCCTTTGAAGAAAATTGAAATCTCAAAGTCTTCTAAGCATTAGTGACTAGGAAAACAATGTAAGAAAAATTACTTGCTTGGCCATTATGTGCTGGGATCTCAGGATAATGTCTGCATAATTCTTTACCATATCAATCTCATGTAATTTAGGTTATCTACAGAAACTCGCTTCGCAAAGAAATTTTCTGCGGTTCTTTGCCCACCTTACTCATTTGCTATGCACTAGTAGCGGATGCGTGGGAGTTTAAGTTTTGGTGAATTTGGAAAAGACGATACAACTAATTGGGCCCAAGCAGGGCTCGGCACGAGCTGGCACCAGGGATATTTCAAAACGAAGTCCCCTTTAATCTTGAGAATTTTGTATGAAGCCCCTTCGACCCTAAATCCTAAGCGTAGAAAACCTTAAAAAACAAAACGTCGACCAGAAAACGTTGCAATTTGTCCACAAAAACGATATCTCCTTTGCTTTCTGTCCAAGAAACGATATCCGGGTTGACCCGGTGTCAGCTGTGCCGTGCCCTGAGCCCAGGATTTGGTCCTCAGCGAATTCGTGCTTCAAGTGAGAGTGGCAATACATAAAACTGTTGAAAGATAAAAAAATGTGCACACTGTTTGCTCATTGATATCTCTCGCTTCTATGTCTTTTACCGATATCCAGGTACCATTAAGAAATTAACTAATATTATGCCCTCAAGAGTCCCATTTTGCCTCAGAACGGAAACCAGACAAGCCAAAAACTCTTATACTGGTCTAACCAAAGTTACCGATAACAGATAGAAATTTGCCGTGCTTACAATGCGACGAAGAATAATACGGCTTTCTGGTGGATCGCTAAGGCTGCATTCAAAGCCACGGCAGCATCATTCCAGCACCGTGCTAGCGTCATATTGGAACGTTGGTTGATCAATACGGGAATTCCAATCGGGGTACGGCACGGCACCAGCACAACAATAGAATGTGTGCAGAGCGTCGACACAACTATGAACACTGCACGGTGAGATGTCAGCGCTAATTTTCAGAAGATGATTATTGAAGTTGATTACCAGCCCTGTAACAAGCACTCCACCGGCAAATCGGTCCAGTTTTCTCTACCTACTTTCTTGCTTATTTCGTTTGCCAATATATTTTCATTTGATTCAGCATATTCCAGAATCAAAATGGGAAGAAACGAGTACAACCTTTTACCAGCATTCAATTGTGAGAAAAAAACGCATATCAGAACCGCAAGATTGAGATAAACATCTTTGAAACGAGTGCATGTAAAATATTGGAGGACATATTTGACCAAACATATTATACTAGTTTATTGAAATTTTCAAATATACAGCATTCTAAAAAATACTAGGGGACCTACAAAAAACTGTAAAGGAATTAGCATTAAATCTGAATCCCTCAAAAATGGGTAAAAATTTGGTGAAGTCAAATACTATAAGCAGGATGCTTGCGAAGCAAAAATTTTCAACAGAGGCGAAAGAACGTAGCCTACGCCAGGTTTCAAACCATTAGGCAGCTTCTACGACCCCATTCAGCTCGATCATCGCCACATTGTGCGCCATCTGCTACTCTCGCGTGCCTGCATATTTCATGCTGGGGTTTGGGGTGAGCTAGACGCGTTATGGAATATTCAAACTACTCTGCTGAGCTTGAGTACGTGGTGAATGCCAAGCTCATATGGTGCCCTGCGGTGAAGGCAACACCTGCGCGTAAAAAATGGCCATTGTGGGCACATTTTCAGGTTTCGCTTCGCATGGCCATTTTTTACGTGCAAGTTTTGAAGGCAACTTTAACCCTGGAAACTACTGGTCAAAGTTTCAGATACGAGCAGGCTATAAAGGCTAAAAAATAATGCTGTACTAACTTGTGAATAAAAAGCTCGTAATTTAAGGCAGCTATTGCCGTATTTTAGTTGAGTACTAAACCTCTACTAATTCGTACACTCGATCAAAATTTTAGTCCCAAAGTGGCTAGCCTTCGCAGAATTACTTTTTCTGTTTTAGCCTTTTTTGTGCAGCGGCAAGTGCAAGAAAAGTGAATTTGCCAGTTAGATGCATAACTTAGCCTGCTTTGTGATCACTGAGAATATAATTTCCTTTTCTTCTCAAATTGTTCATTTTAAAAACCGTTGTGTAATCTGATGCAGGAAAACATATTTCGAATCCCTATAAAACATCTTCCTTTTACAAAAATTTGCTAGAAGCAATTCAATTCCATGAGATGTGAAGAAGATAGAGTAAAAAAGAAAGGTCTACATGAAATTACAGCTAGTACTTCTACCCAACAAATATTAATATGTAAGTGTAGGAAGTAGAGAATGTCACATGCACCCATGATGGAAATCACAAGTAGGATACTTGGAGATTCCCCTTGAGTTGAAAATAGCTCAGCATTTTTTGCTTATAGACGATCAAAAGAGCAGTTCTGTCACTTGCTTCTTTCTGTGGAGCTGAGAGTCTCACGAGTCTTTGAAGCTCTGAATAGTGTGCAGAAAATTCATAGTCTACTTCGTTTTAGGCGGTTACATACTCTTTGAGTATACCAGCATACAATTACTGTTAGCAAATGATATATCAACACATACAAGTACTGTTAGCACATTATTTTGAAGGATGAGTTTGCATGCACTGTAAATACTAACCAGGATCTCTAGGCTGATGACAGAAATCGAGTCTCCAAGCTGATCTGACTGCCTTTGAAACAAGAGTAAAGTTTAGACCTAAGCAAACTAGAAGGAGCACAAACACGTTTTTTATAGAGGTTTAAGCTTTTTAAGAACTTAGTCAGCACAATTACATTCGCATCTGCACTCCAAAATTTCAATTACCTGGAAGAACAGGCCCAAGGAGGTATAATAACATAGATCCGATAATTAACCCTGTCTCCACCCACCGCCTTCCAACGTAAACATAAGTGCAATCATACGCTTACACTTTTGTCCATGTATCTATTAGCTGCTGAGGGAAAGCGTTTGCAAGCAAGGTTGTTTTCAAGCTCTCCTGCAAGGGAACAATTCTTGGGGACCGTGGTCATTCGGAAAGAGATCCGTAAAATTATCGCACATCTCATAATGCTGTTTTAGTATCTGTCTTCATTATCTGGGGAACGATCTCTGAAGAAAGTTATAAGAAAACTTTTTTAGTAATGTGTAAGTTTTGTAAGTAATGTTTTTAGTAACTGTGTAATTTCTAATAATCAAATAATCTTTGTTGTTACAGTTGGTCGCTAGATGCTTTATTGTACCTAAATGGTAGACAAAGTTTGTTGGATAAAGGAAGAGTAAAGAATTCTAGAGCTGATTATGGCAAGTCCTGTCATAAGGAAAACGATCGCAGTTCCTTTCTTAAACCTTTCGTATTTTTTCAAATTTTCTCTTTATTTCATAGATACACTGGTCCACTAGAATCTAAGAAAAAAATTAAAAGAAGGTCTAAACAAATGCCAGGTCCTCAGCCTCAAGAGAAGATAAAAGAAGATACGGATGGGAATACAGGACACGAAGCTCTATGACCAGCTAATTATAAAAGACATTCCAAATTCAGCATCTGGAGGCCTGAGATGCAGCGAATACAGGACTCTGCACAGGTGGCTTGGTAAGCAGGCTGGATATCGAGAAAAGCAAAGGGGTTTGGATTTTGTGACCGAAAAGACACAAAATTTGCGACGTTTTTTTAGTCGACGTTTCGTTTTTTGGACATTTTCTAGGATTATGGTCTAGGGTCAAATGGGACTTCGTAAAATTTGGAAGACGGTCAAGAGGCGCGATTTTTCCGGTTGTCACCGACTTAAAACTTCAGTTTCGTGCTATGGGAATGTTCAAAAAGTGCCACAAAAAGTTCATTGGCTTACTTGTTGTGTGAAGTAACCACTTGATAAGTTCGACGACTTTTGCTAGAAAACTGACCGAAATAATTACAAAGTTAACTGCTTTTCATGGGCTTTTGACCTTCAACAATTTTGTTTGGAATCGAATTCAAGATGATAAGATCGAACAATCTCTGCAACTCTCTAATGTACTTCGTTGAAATTTCAAATAATTCTGGAACTTCGCAAAACACTAAATATTGCTACATGTGCCCATCTGGCAGTATGAATCGCACCTCTTGAAACACCAGTAAAAATTTGGGGAAACTTTGTTTTTTGCATTTTCCAAAAGCCACCTCGTGCCGAGCCCAGAGCGAGTATTTTAATGAGTACAGATTTCATCGTTTCTCCTGTTTATCTAGAGGAGTTTGAAGATAAGATGGATTCGCTCTGCTACGCGTGCTAATTTAACTATTTAATAAACCAAGCATCCATATGTAGGTATGCAAGACCGATCTTTGATTCACATATTCCCCTCAGCTAGTCATAGCTAACGCTTTTGTGGCGAGCGTGAAACCATCAATAGTTTGTAATTAGCTCATTTCAAGAAAACAAGTTTGAGTTCACTGACAATTGCATGCAAGCGCGAATGAGGGGTTGGAGAAATGTATGAAGGGCGAACGACACTGTTTTCATTTCAGAGTGCAAAAAATCAATAAATGCAAAAAAAATTTCGTTGCTCACGAGTATGTTTGGTAGATGTACATCATTATGGTCCCTTCAAGGCAAAACATATACGCTATCCAAATCTGCGAAACGGTTCTGTGAAAAAAGTTACGGACCCCTAATTCTACAGGTTTTGCCCTTTCTACAGACGAATACGAGTAAGTATTCATCATTACTGCGGCAGAAATGTGTATGGAAATGCAATCACAACCAAAATCACTGATATTCGTTATTGAGATGATTCTCAAATGAGATAGGAGATGTGCAAAAAAACGTAGTGGTGGGTACCCATGGGATTTGAACTCGGACACTTTGATTTGAACCCATATCCTTACTGAACGCCAGTGTGACTCGGTGCCTTCCCTTGTCAGTTTAGATCAATCGTAATGGAGTAACCTAGGGGCTTTGTTATAATTATGATTTTTTGACTCATAATTTCTGCAAGCAGTGCTTCCCAGAATATTCCTCACATCATACACTACACTATAACATTAGCGCTAATCCACTGTCTCCTCGCTGTCAAGGACATATAGGAAAAACTTTGTTTGATAAAAAACTGAAGTTTTTTGAACTTTTTAATGCGAAGTTTTCGAAGTGTCTAGGCAATCTGATTTCCACCGAACTCGCATACATCACCAAAAAAAATCTAGATTTCCTCTTACAGGTAATTCGTTGAGAGACAAGGGATTACCATGAAAATAGCCTGTCAATTACATTGTTCAAACAACGAAGAGAATAGTTCAGTATGTAGAACAATGGAGCGTCGCAAGAAGAAGTATTGCATAGAGGTTTCCATAATTATACAATCTCGGGAATAAATTGTTTTCGACATCGTAGAATTATATTTTTCCATCAAGCGAATGCTTGTAAGATTATTGATGTTAGGAATCATGGAGTGTTGCTTGCGTGGAAGCTTGACAGTTCCTTTCAACAATAACAGTATCCGCCTTGTGTGTCGTTGTTGATTTTCAATGTTAATAAAATTGTTGATTGTTGATTTGGCATGCTTGAATAAATTGAATATGGAATGCGTCAATCTTTGCACTACAGCTTACTGAACAATGACAAGCAGTAATGTTTACTGGATGCAATTCTATTATATCAGAGACATCCTGCTCCTAACGAATCGCTGATATTATACAGAGATGTTTGTAGGATGAAGATCTTGTTAGCAAAAAAATAAAAATCAAATTTTTCGTTCTCAAACAAGAAGAAATTGGAAAAAATTATTCGTGCATGTCAAGCAGTTTGCATGCAGAGAAGAAAGGAAATAAAATAGGTTGTACCAAAAAGAAAAATCTATTGCTCAGCTCACTCGGCATGATAGTTTGTTCTCGAGCTTGCGAAGCTCCAATTTAAACTAAGGGCATACCTCAAGCGATTTCAATCGCCAAGCGATCTGGCAACTTGCCAGATTCCTTCAAATTCAATACATGCAGAGCCCAAATGCACAGCATATTTAGTTTTGGTAAGTTGATAAAGTGCCCTATCTTTCGTACATTCAGAAACCTCCTACGATGAGTTATGCACAATTGGAGTATTGCCAAATCGCGGCGCGACTGAAATCGCGTGAGGTATGCCCTTAGCCTTACGCGCATCGGGTGAGCTAGTGGAACCTGATAGGTAGAGAAATCTTTAGAAGCAGAAGTGCGTCATAAGCAACAACAACAGCATATGTATATAGCGCACGCGTAAATTCTAGAAGAAGCTGCGTGGGTTAGTAAAGCTTCTAGATTTGAGCTGTCACACCAAAGAAGGTGGGGGGTACAGATAACGGCATTAAGAAAAGTAAATTGATAGTCACACCACTTCTTCAATACCGAAAAACCTGAGGAGTAAGCCTCTATTATATTCTCTAATTTCAGTGCGAGCCTGAAGTCAAGTTTACGAAGGCGTTTGGTATCGCTGATACTGCACCAACTGGGCAAAGAACCTGATGACTGAGAACTGAGAACTGAATGTATAGGGCAAAGAACCACGTATTTCCTTTGAGAATCGAGAACTGAATGTAAATTCGAAATGAGCAAGCTGAACAGCACATTCATTCTTAGTAAATGGGAACTTCGAAACGGTTTCATGAGTTTGTGCCTTTCTACACTTCTCTACTTTTTCAAAGCCTTGAAAAGAATCTAGATTACTGGTCTAAAAGTCTGCGAGTAACACAACATATTGAACGGTTGATCCGAAAGATCTATATTAATGAAACTTCAAAAGATAACAAGGCTTCAAACTCACGAAAAGAATATAGGAGAGCTCAGCATTGCACGTACGAGAATGAATTCCCCTCAACAATGCATTATGTACATGGGTAAAACGTTAGTGATGAATACCTGCTCCTCCTAAATTCTAATAAAATTTGCAAACGACGCGTGTGTAAATATCGCCATCACTGGGGTACTCCAAGAAGTTTTTCCATGTAGAGGAGAGTATAGACGTCAAAAACTCTTTCAATGAAGGCGCGTGGCGTTAGCCACGTACTTTAAAAATTTTGGGAATTTTCGCTTCGCTCTAACATTGCTCGAACTGGGCTCCATGTATCTTCTACCCACTCAAAAGTATCCGTCTCGTCCGGCTAAATTATATAGAAACACAATTAAAACACAAACAAGGGAATAAATGATTATAAGGAGATTCCTTTCTAGAGGTAGCAGTCAGGGATGCAGAATCATTTCTGGAGTATGTGTCTAGTACGTACATTAGAGGGCCAATCTACAACTTACCACAGCGATTGAAGAAAAATTAGGTTTTGCAACCGTATTCTTTATGGTACAAAACTGGCTGTTTAGCCATATCAACAGTGACTGAACTTCGGTCCTAGGTAAATTTTTACCCCGGTACTACAGTCCAGTATAACCGAGGTAAGTTTTTACCCCGGTTATACTGAACATGCTCAAAATATACACATCATATTCAGTCAGCACGATTGAAATCCGGCTCATAGTAGGAAGATCGAAATGATCAGTAAAGATTGTAGTGCAGTTGGACTGACAGAAGCAGCCTACATCATTTCAAAATCCTCTCAATAGAACATACATTATGGTTTGTAACCGTGATACTTGTAAGTAGGCTTTAACACTAAGATTATCAATTCCAACTGCATTAGAACGTTTTTACAAGATTACACTACTTTTATCATTAGCCCGAATTAAGCCTATGTGAGACATTGTCATACTTTTGCATTACATTGTGCGATAAGCACGTCAGAAATCACCAGGAACAGACCAGCGTGAATGACGGTAACTACAGGCGGAAAAGGTGAAATTCAAAGTTCTCTCCTATGGATGCCAATAAAAAGTTGCGCTTATGCTTCACTTGATCTAAACTGCAGGTTACCACCACCACTTTCATATCGGTTTTTATATCCACGCGCATGCCAGAGTTAATTTCTGCACAGAAAAACATACGAGCTAACCTTCAGTTGATGAAATGACTGCCACATGTTCATTTTCAATAACTTTAGCTACAAAATCTTGTAGGAATTACCAGAATGGGTCTTGCAGGATTGTTTGGATGAGGTGGAGATAAGAAGCGAGTCTTCAATACCTTTGCAAGCGCGCAGAACGCATTCTACCTCATCTCAATTCATGAAAGGGGATATAGAATGCGTGGCAACCTTTATGATGAATTGAGAGGGTTAGCCGTTTATCTAGTCAGCATTTTACTTCCTAGATCACTGGTAATAATTCACCGCCAGTCCAGATTGCAAAGGACTTCATGGCCAGGTACCTTACTTCTCACTGCAGCACCTCTTTGATGGCATAAGACCAAGTTTCAGCTTCTTTCAAAAGCTATATTCTTCAGTTTTATCACTGGCGTAATGCAAACTTGCTTCAAAATCCAACCGTCCTGATTCAATGCGCTTATCTACTAAACTCTCTCATAAAACTCAGAGCAGCAAATTATCCATCGCAGGGTTTTTGAATATCTATTAGGTTGAACCGAAAGTTAGTTCGCACCAATTTCAAAAAATCATAACTTCTCTCCGTCACGACGATTTTGCGCAATTCAAATTATATCGGGAAGCGTAAATCATGTAGTATTCAACAGTCCCCTGGTGGCTTTCCAGAATTTTCGAATTGCAGAGATAAAAATGAAAGAACGAAAATATCCGAAATTCGGAATTTTTGAGAAACAATTCCAAAAATCTAAAAACTGCGCGATAAAATCCAGAAAAGCCATTATCTTAATTTTTCTTATATTTGATTACTAACTGAGTTAAGTTTGTGCTGATCAAGCTCTTCTTTCAAAAGTTATGATTTTTTGAAAAAAATGCCGAAAAATCAATTTCTTAGGAATTCTTAGGAAAGTGATTTTTCGGAATTTTTTTTCAAAAAATCATAACTTTTGAAAGAAGAGCTCGATCAGCACAAACTTAACTCAGTTAGTAACCAAATATAAGAAAAGTTAGGATAATAGCTTTTCTGGATTTTATCGCGCAGTTTCTAGATTTTTGGAATTGTTTCTCAAAAATTCCGAATTTCGGATGTTTTCGTTCTTTCATTTTTATCTCTGCAATCTGAACATGCTGGAAAGTCGCCAGGGACTATTGGAAACTACATGCTTTACGCTTTCTAATAGAATCTAAATTGCGCAAAATGTCGTGACGGAGAGAAGTTATGATTTTTTGAAAATGGTGCGAACGAACTTTCGGTTCAACCTAATATTTCGTTCATGTCATTCCGGGATGATCAAAAATCATGGTTCAATCTTTTCGTATATTCATAGTTAAAGAGAGAATCTCCCTTGTTCATATTAGTTTTAAAGAATAATTTTGTGTCCCATTGCGGCTGCTATACATGCTGCAAACAAAATTTTGTCCAGTGTTTGGTTTCTACGGAAATGAAGCTTCAATGGGAAACGAAATGTGAATTATGTTGGGTAGAATTTGTTTCCTATGAAGGAAAGGCGCAAAGAGTTATTACCTAATTTATTTATTGTGCGCAAGCGTGGTAAAATCTCATTTTTTTATAGAGGCAGATCACAACTTCTATTGCTGTTCGTTAGACAGAGAAAACTTGTGTGTATCCAGATACCAAACTGCTCACTTTTACATCCATCACAGCATGAAAAAATCTTAGAAATTCCAAAAATAAGCTTTTGGAAACATAGGTGGGAGATAATTATACTTTAGAGTGATAATAGAAAGTTCTGACTAGTGATATAACAGTACAAAATGCAAACTATTTTAAAAGATTATGGACAAAGAACAAAAAAGCTTTAATTTGTGTGCCAAAACGAATATTTTTTATATTGGGGTATAGCTTCCTTTACTTAGTAATGATAATTTAAGTTTGAGCTACTTCCAACAAGAAAAGTTGGTGGAGATTTGCATGCCAAAAAGAAATTATTTTTTAGTCAACCCAGTATTATCGAAACTCCGGCAGTAACAAATTAAGCATCATGTAAGTAAATAGCAGTCTTTCGAAAATGAAATGTATTCGCTTTCGATTTCCCAATTTTTTGACCTAAAATCTTTATTGAAAGTTCAAGATTGATTGAGGAACGAGATTTTATGAATTAAAATGACGTCATAAGCATGGCACTACGTCATTTACGAGTTTTCCACTTTGTACAGCTTCTCATTCGTGCACGTGCCTTAACAAATCGTGTAGCGCGTGTTCGTGCTAATTCTGGTTGCCCTGCTTAACCAAAGATCACTCGGTTAGGGCAACGATGCACGGAACGCATAGTAGTGAGCACGTGGTCTCCACGGCTCCTAACGAAAACATGTTGACAGTTCCGAGCACCCCACCCCCCTCCCTACTCGCGCTATATAAACGCCCCTCCCGTGCTCAAGCGAACCGACTTTCTCGGATCACACTCAACCAGTATGCAAAAAGAACCAGTAATTGTAAGTATATTCAATGAATTCTGTTCGCATTTTTGCAGCAAAAGTTGTCGTGTGTGTGCCCCTCTCTGTCGATTGTCTGTCTCTGTGTCTCGCAAGTGAAAATGATGGAAGAAGATCTCGTGCGTGCTGAAATTCTGCTTCAGGATGTTAAGAAGCCTATAAATGAAAATGTGGCAAATGTAGCGGCTAATGTCTCACATGGTCATGCCACAACAGAAACTGGCGGTATACTCAACCCTATTCGGAGAATTTCCGTAAGTTTCTTAATTTTGTTAGGCGAGCATTGATGTCGATTTTATAACCAACGGAAGTTACAGAATGTCAAAAATATCACGCGAAACTCCTCCCGTGGTGATTTTGATGATATCAACTCTTGTGAATTACTTTTTTGCACAGCAGTTGTAAATCCTACATTATTTCTTGGCTCTTTGGTACAGATCTTGTGACGTTAACGTAAACTTCGTAATTTTTCTCATGACGCAACAGTGGAAAGCTCTTTTTTCTCTCCAGTCTTTCAAAAAGTCATAAAATTAAAAAGGATGCTAGGTTATCACTTGACCCTCAAATGAATCGATGAAACTATTATTTCACAGGGACCAAAGGCATACAGTTGGATGAAGGGAGTTTAAGTGAGGGTTGGGTAACGATAGATCGAATGTTAATAACAACAAATAATTTATAGAACACTTTTAACAAGCGTACTTCTCAGTATTCGAAAAACAAGTCTTACAGAGTTCCGGGGAGGGTCTTAAGTTCTTCTCTCCGTCTAAGGGCAGGAACGAAACGTAGTTTCGTCGTTATTGCACATGAGGAATTGAGAATGTTTTCTCTTCTAATTACTATCTAGAAGATGGAATGGAAATAAAGGAACAGATGAAGTATCTTGGTGTAGTTAGCAAAAACGAAGAACTGGCGTTTTGGTAGTCTTTTCGGTTCGAGTAGAGTAATTCAAGGTCTCCAAACAAGGCCGTTTCTTATGCGTGATTGTTTTATGACTCAGTAAACGTAATTTTAGTTCAGTTTGAGATGATCGGTACGGGATTTTCAACATGAGAGGAAGTCTCTTTACGCCGCAATTGTTAAAATGTCTAGTACTTCAGCCTTCCCTCCTTTCCTTTTCACGTCGATGTCGAAATCTTAATCAGTACAGTGATGGTCAGTACATGATGATTTAAAAAAACGGCGTACTCAAGGCTGCAGATTGTTTTTGAAGATGAAAGATGTTTTTGCATTTTAAAGATATTTTTAGATGTTACAACAAAAAGCACAGCAGCTAGCTAGTTTTGAGAACAAGGAAACAATGAAATAAAAGCAGTAATGGTTGTGACTACACTAGCTGCGATATCTTTTACTTGAAATGTACCGGTATTCGAAAGTTTACTCGGAGAAATTTGGGGACTTAGAGGGATAAAGTGTGAAGCTTGACAGTGTGGTTATCATTTGCTTTTTTGTTGTCATTTTCTCGTTCAAAGATTTTTAGCTAGTTGCTCATCAACCAGCACAGTCATAAGATGCTCAAGAAAATGATATTTATATTTTGTAAAACTTTCTTTATATTCCAGGATGCATTCGCAAAGACCATACATGTAATCCAGGAAGATATGCATCCACATAGTCATCACGTATGTAATTTGCACTGTTACTTACGCCATTTCTCAATAGAAAAAACTATAGTAATGCTTTGCAGAACACAACTGCTACGATATCATCAGAGCATGCTGTGCCACCAACTGCTGAACAGCAGGTACTATTTTGAACAGATGTTCGGGTCCAATGATCTGGTCACATTGCGTCATTATTACAGGGAGGGCGTCGAGTATCTGACATTGAACATCTGTGGGAAACTTCACGAAAGATGAATTTCAACGACGAATTCTAAGGTGTTGCAATATTGTACGTGATTGTATATAGAGCTCTGAGTTTCTTGTAGTAAGTCAATGTTGCGTATGTAAGAGTATTTGAATTTTTGAAAGTAGAATTACGTCTTGTTTGTACATATATTTATGTAAATAAAGGTAGTTATCGCAATGGATCTAACGCATGTTATTTTGACTCTTCTCAGTACCTGAAACATTAGAAAAATGGTGTCAATGTCATTACTTATCGTGTTATTTGGGAAAGGAAGTGGAGGAGGGTCCGGAAGGAAGAACTGTCTTGAAATTTACTCTTTTTGTTCATTATTTTTTAGAACGATAACGGTGGGCAGTTCGAACTTGAAACACGTACTCGCATCTATTTTTTCTTCTTTTACCCTAGTATTCCTATTTCTAATCTAGCAATTATGAAATTTTACTTCTTTTCGTTGGTAACCCCATACGACGATACTAATTGGGTCAGATTACTTTAAAGTTCCCTGGCAAGATGCCATGTTACATTGTCATCGATAAACAATTAGGCAAAAGCAACGCTGAAAAGTTCAGACATCAACGCAGATGCATCAACAGCTGCTAGGGAAGTTCTAAATAACACATTTATCAGGAAGGGTTCTCCAACGCGACAAATCTCTTATGTTTATTTTCCTGTCATCGTTTGCTGGTTGCTGTTTCTTTGGTCCAGATGTCTTCATATTCAATACTGGCAGACCCCAAATGCACAGCATATACAACTTTCATAAGTCGATAAAATGCCCTGTCTTCAGTAGGTTCACAAACCCCTTACGATGATTTATGAAAAATTGGAGTATTGCCTAGTCGCGTCGCGACTAAATCGCGTGAGTTTATATTTATATTTATATAAAATACATCGTAGGAACACAATTTGAAAGCAGGTAATAGCAACTAGAATTATTTGCATTTCATCTCCAAAACATGGTACAAAGTTATTATCATACAACGTCCTCCATTCCTAATAGTTGTAGAATATCCACTTTTTTCAAAGCATTCTTCAGTTGAGCACTTGAATTTAAAGATAAGAAAGAAGCCGGTAGTTTGTTCAAAATAGAGATTGCTCGATAAAAAAAGTTGTTGCGCTGTAGCGAAACATTGTATCGTCCAAATCTAGAAATAGTCAAATTAAAAGAGGCTCGACGTTCATTGATAGGCCGAAAGACCCAGTATTTGCTGGGTTTCAAACCTACCTCAGCTCGCAACATCTTAAAGGCCATAAATATATCAGCTAAAAATCTTCTATAGAAAAGAGTTTTGAGACCGAGCTTGCGCAATCTGGTTTTATAGTCAGGTAGGGCAAGAGGATAGTCAGGGTTTGGAAAAGCGCGATAAAACACAATTTTTGTAAAAGCTTTTTGAATTTTCTCAATTTTTTCGATATCTTTTTTCAAAGTTGGGTTCCAGACGTGGCTGCAATATTCTACTACTGGAAGAACAAAGGTTTTATATATTCTGAGCAGAAAATTAGGGTCAGATGATTGAATAGTGCGAAGCAACGTATACATTATTCGAGTGGCACGTGAAGTAATCTCGTCTATATGTTTTGAATAATTCAAACCAGATTCGACATAAACACCCAGATCCTTGACCGTAGACTTGCATTCAAGAAAATCATCTATTTCTTTCGGATAAATAGGAGTTTTGCCAATAGGAACAATGCAGCTCTTAGAAAGATTTACTTTAATTTTCCACTTGTCTACCCAAACAAACATCTGAAAGATAGAATTGCGCAGTGCCATGATGGCGTTCTCCTTATCATGCTGGTCATAAGCGATATAGATCTTTACATCATCAGCATACGCAGCTACTCCAATGCGAGGGTCTGTAATAAGAGCAGTTGGAAGGTCAAGTGTGTATATATTAAACAGAATTGGGGATAAGATGCTGCCTTGTGGAACTCCAGACCTGCAGGATCGTGCCTTCGAAATCCTATCATGCACTCTGACTGAAAATGTTCTATCTTGCAGATAAGATTCGAACCATCGTAACTGCAGACCTCTAATTCCTAAGCTCTCTAGTCTAGATAATAAGAGAGTATGATCTACTGTATCGAATGCTTTACTTAGGTCGAAGTACACGACGCTAACAGACTGGTTTCGACTCAACGCTTCTGTCCAGTCAAATTGGCAATCCAGAAGCTGAGTGACAGTAGATCTACCCTGCAAAAACCCATGCTGTTGCTGAGGGAGACATTGTATCTTGTCTAGCCATTTCAATAAGTTTTTCACAACAATTTTTTCAAGTATCTTACAAGGTGTCGGAAGGATACTTATTGGTCTAAAGTCGGAGAGCTTAGGATTGACAGAGATCTTGGGTAGAGGAGTGACGATGGCGAGTGCTTAAGAGATCTTGTTCCCAGCGTCACAGCAGCAGTAAATATGGATTTGTAACTGCATAGTATTTGAACCTCGATTTGTGAATAGGAATATTTAGCCGTTTCACTGGTTCAAGCAGCATACTTCTTGACTAGATTGAAAAAAATTGTCAACATGGGAGATGCACAGAATCTGCAGTAATGCAGCAGTAAATGCAGAATACATTGAGGTTTTTTTTGATGTGCCAATCAATCACGTTAACATCAGAAACTATTCACCCGTTCTTCCTGTTTCCTTGAGTGGAATCTATTCGATAAAAGGTACCAACCAATCTTGAGTGAAAACGACTGTTTAGGCGCACCATATTCCATGAAAGAAAAACGTTCGTGAATGCGAACAGTCTTTGACTTCAACGGATTCCACGTCCATCGATGCTACTCACAAAAGGATTTTCAGAGGGTTCCGCCTCTATTGCTAATTAAACTCATTTATCTTTGTGGATTTAGAAATTGCTCAAATAGCTGTAAAACAATTCACTGTTGTTTGAAAAGCCTAAATTCATCCCAGGTCTAAATTGTAAGAGGTTTTTTTGTCTTCAAGTCATTCTACTGTCCAGTAAAACTGATAAATACAAGAATTCGAAAGGTTTTGTAAGGATTCTACGGATTCACTTCTTCTCATTAGGCATAAGCTTCTAGTGCGATGACTCAAAACACGATGCGCGCTCGTTTTCTTCGAATCCGCTATACTGCACGAGACCAATGACCAAGGACCAGAGATCTTGCGAGCGTTTGCTCTGATTATTCATAGCTCAATGTCTTGGGTCGATAAGTAGTAAAAACCCGCAGTACGAAAAGGGAACGACGTATAATGTGAAAATCATGTAAGCAACCACATTAATTCGAATCTTTATTGTGAATGTGAGTGAAACGCTGCTGAATGGTGTTATCGTTATTTCTGTTTACTTTACAATGAAGAAGAAATCTGAAAAAAAAACGTAGATACTTTATACCGTGATTTCAAAAATATTTGTCATCATGAATGCTTACCTAAACTTTTGCTGTTTCCCGGGCAGGAGCACTAACTTCAGGTTGATCAGTACTCGCTGACGCCGACTGAAACGAGCATCACTTGCGCTTACGTCTAGTAAAGGATTGGCTCCATGTTCGTGATATACTGCCCAACAAAGATAAAGATTTGTTGTCACTCTGAAAGAGCCTATGCTCACTCCCCTAGCACGCGATTCTGGGGTGAGGCATCAAGCACTCTTTTCTCATTGATTTTACTGCAATACGAAATAAGACTAGCCAATTTGACATCTATTTTGAGCATAATTTCATATGTCAGTGCTCATGCCAACGCTCAGCAAGCAAAATACGTCGTGGAACTCAATATGATGGAGGCGGAGGGTGCTACAGAAGAAAATCGCTCTTGAGCCACCCATTCGACATTATCCAGACCGAAAAAGAGTACCTTGAGGACGAGGAAATATGTGGATGAGAAAGGCGAATTTTTGATTTACTAGAAGCAGTGTAGCATGAATACGCACTGCCTTCTAGATCCAAGTGTAAAAATTATTCCATGCTCTAAAGGCGCCATCTACCCAAATTGAGGATGATGAGGTTTGCAGAGCCCAACCTTAGTGATCGCCCAAATTGCTGCGGAAGGATGATTTACTAAACGAGAAAAGCGCCCCAGAACGTTCAAGAGATGAAAGCGTTCAAGGTGGCCCCGCCCAATGTACGTGGTCCTAACAAGGGAACGATACTTAGGTCCGTGGCCTTTTAAGGAGAAATATATCCATTACACTCGTCTTGGAACGCTGATTCCGAGTCTGACTTCCGTTTTTGCTAATCGTTTCTCTGAAAGAAGTTAGGAAGGAAATTTGCGCCAAGAAATACGATAGGCACGCCGGTACTCCGATACGATGTGGTGTATTGTCAGGGCGATAGCCTCACAAATTGGTGCAGGTGCAGATTCGAATCCATTTGTGTTTCTCACAAGAGAAGCGTGTATAGTCGAAGTGACCTTATTAGGTGAAACCCATACTGCTTCGGAGAGTATAGCACAGTGATTCCATCTGTCTTCATTATCTCCCAAGCGCCTCTGGACGCCGAGTTATGAGCGTTTTTCTGGTCCAAATATGGAACGCAAAGTTGGAGTAAAATTGTCCAAATCTGCTCAAATGGTCAGCTGTCGAGTATCAGAGCAGTTCATGCAATGGATACATTTTGTTTAGTATGCTAATGCTTAACATTGCTTTATCTGAACCTTGGAAAGATTGTAACAATTGCTTTTACTTGAATTCTGCACTCCTTTTGCGTTCCAAAAACGGTCGTGACTTGGCGTCCAGAGGCGCAGACAATGAGGCAGATTTGTAGCCACCGTGCAATGCTCTTCGAAGTGGTATGATTCTCGTTTAGAAACGCCGCTTTGACTAGACACACTTCCTTTGTCAGCTTTGGATTGTCCCAAGAAAGCTTCTTCTTGAAAGGGCAGTCTCGAGGTAATGCGTGCCCTTGCTCATTGAAAATTTAACGAGGAGTTGTTTTTATATGTTTCCAGCAATTATTTCAAAAAATGCCTGTAAAAATGAAAATGAACGAAAATGAATGCGTGAATGAATGCAATGCAATGAACGCATTAACCACTACACCACAGCGTAGCGGCGGTACTGGTGTGCTTATCATATTTCCCTCGGGCGGCTAAACTTGCCGCGAAAACATAACTTCTTACGACGCTTTATAAGTTCTTTCAGAAAAAAAATTAGCAGAAACGGAAGTCAGATTCGAATTAGCTTTCCAAGACGAGTGTAATGTTTACATTGTAAGCCACGGACACTAAGTGCCGTTCCCTTGTAAAGGATATTCGTTGACGACTGCTCAACTCGTACAAATACACCACCATGGGCGTGCCTTTTTGGAGCCTTTCCAGTTTGACAGTACGCTGCAGCACACGGGGACCTTGGTAGCTCGCAGCACCCCTGTCCTTTGATCTCTTTCGTTTGCCAAGCATTTCTCATCTTTTTTCTTCTAGTTTTTATTTCAAACAAATACTCTTTCTAACCTTTATGTGAGACCATCGCACAGACCAAGTTAAGAGAAGGAATGAGCCTTCTTCGTAGTTGCAGTGGTGAGATCATGGCTATGATTGGAATTACATGTTTTTGTCAATGTTTTATAATAATTTGACAAGTTTTTTTAGGACAGACCACTGAAGTAGGGGTTACTTCAGCACTCCTACATCAGGGACATCATGTAGAACTGCTGAAGTAAATTTCGAGTGGTTTTATCTAATATATAAAGAATCGCTAGCTCAGTTCAAAAATCTTCCAATAGCGGGAAACCGCGGCGGGTCCCGAAGCGAACGCTCTCAAATAGCGCCATTAGATTACTGGTTCACTAGTCTAAGAAAAATGCATGAGAGCCACCACTGCTTCTAAACAAAGAACCCTTTCACCTAATTTTGCCCAGGACGATGATCCGTGACCTTGAAAATGAATAGTAGGTAAAAAGGAAAAGGAATTCGGGAAACGTGCTCAAACTAATACTTTCCTTACTATTCAGTATTCATCAAAGGAGAAAGTAGGATTTTTAATCGTCGAGAGAACCTCAGAGAAAGGGATAATGAATGACAAGTAACGTCTAACAGTAGTAGTGCTTAACATATAAAATCTAAGCACAAAACGTGCGAAATGCTTAAATCAACATAAGAGGTTAAAGGACAGTATTGCTATGAGCTACAAAGTCCTCGCGCGCTGCACGCACTGTCAGGCTGAGGCTCCAAAATGGCACGCCCACGATGGTGTAAATGCACGAGTCGAGGCAGTCGTCGACGAATATCCTTTAGGATAATGAGTTGAAAGTGTGATTCAAAGTAGAGAGTAACATCGAAAATCTGATGACTAATTGAAGTGTTAGCCGCTTGTATATTCTGTGTTATCTACTCGTCGGAATTCGCCTTTTGCAGCTTAATCAGGAAATTAACTGGGTTGCTATCTGCTATTATACAGCATTACCTTACCGTCATCAATTTGGGTGCCTTTAGAAGCAGTGTCCAGACGGAAACATAGATTCTAGAATTCTGCTAAAGGCAGCAGCTCGCCAAAACCGAACATCCCAAAATTTTGACATGGAAGGTTGCTTGCACCCCAAACATGAGAACAGAGCAGGTCCGAGCGCACAGCATGCTGCCCTTGCATAGAAAACCCCGTTACGCGTGAGCCATTCCAATACGCGAGGACGAGCTCCCTGACCCGTCAGAGAATAAATGCCGCAATGTTATAACTGCGAGGATTCTGCCTCTCTAACCATGGCGGGACGTGCTCCACTCGTGCAAATTCAAAATGGGAGGCCTTGGAAAATGGTGGTTTTTGCCTTGGAAAATGGTGGTTTTTGCTATTTTCGCGCACTTCAAGGTGGATTTTTGGAATCAGCGCCTCAAATTACCCCAGGTAAGCAAATATACTTCAGTCGAGAATCCGCCGAGCCGCTGCTTTTAAGTTGGGCTTATCCGCTACGCTGAGTCCGAAAATCATCCTTAGGCCAAAGTGTAAAATAGGCTTTCTCAAAACTTTTCAATTTGATTAGAGTGGAATCATGGTTAAGACGCAGAATGGCTGTTGGCGGTGACGGCTCAAGCTACCTACAGGCTGCTGCTAACAACGCGACTTTATTAGCCGCAGAGCGCATGGGGCGCATGACAGCGGACGGTGAAGATACGCGCGCGTCGCGTAAGCGCCTGCTTAACTAATACTGCTTCTGCGCTTCGTCATGCAGTAGCCTTTACTTTAGCTCACTTCGCGTAGAGTGCGGCAGATCCCCAAATTTGTTGTTATTTTTTCCAGCCCTACTTTCGCCTCTAGCTTACACTTACATCCTCATTCCCGCCATTGTAGTCCATCCTTTGTATCTATTTTTGAATGTTGCTATTATTCAAACTCAGACTTTTGCTCAAATCCTGACCGAAATATCCACGAAATTGCGACTAGTTGCGCGGGTGTTTGACCTTCAATATTGATTTTCTGAATTTATTTCAAGATATAAGGCTAAACAGCCCCTGGAATCGATTTTGCTATTTCTTCTGAAATTTAAAAGTTTTTTAGAAAGCTATTAAACACTAAAAGTGCGCTAATTGGTGTTCATCTGACAATAAAAATCGTGCCTCTTGACATACACCCACAATCAATGCACTTCGATTTGAGCAGAAAGCCTAGAGTTCCTTCATACTACGCCGCAGGACGCGGCGTGCGCGGCGTGTGCGGCGTGCGCCGCAGGAATCGCTCTGAAAATATACGTTAACTGCAACGCCTTTTCGCTGGTTATATATGTGAACGTGAACGTGCAGGAGATATAAAGATATAAGTGCCGTAAAACTTAATTCGCGCCGTGCCTTGAACACCAGCGTAAGCGAGCGGTCGTCGCGAACGACTCTGCGTTCACTGAATTTCAAGAAATCTTCCTTCAAATCTCATGTTGTTCTCAATGCAAGGTATATCTTGACAAAAGCTCCCTTTAAAAGCTTAAAAAAATACGTGTAAAAAGGGTGCGCGCTCATTGTCGCTCGCAGAAACCCTGTAGCGCTTCGGGACCAAACGTTTTCAGCCGCGCCGCGCGTTGGTGTTTAAAGCGACGCGTGGGCAATTGGATTTTACGGGGTCTGTACATACATAACCAGCGAAAAGGCGTCGCAGTGAACGTATATTCTCGGAGCGATTCCTGCGGCGTAGTATGAAGGAACCCTTATCTTTCGGTCGGACCAACATGCAACATCGGCCTGTGCAAAGGCACATGTCTATGAAGCAGTAACAAAAACTCCTTTTCTTGGTATCTTGTATGGGATAAGGGAACGAAAGCCTTCAAATTGGGCCGCCTACGCGGAGCTGGTCCTGGAGCGACATGCAACAACACTGCAAAAGGACCAGTGGCCGCGAAGACGGAGCATATTGGCGGCCTTCGTTTCCCTATCTTCTTGTATGTAACCGTTGTTGAGAGTTTTTCCAGTCATGCTCGACATCTCACTATACACCTTCGGCTTTCCGTCCATCCTATTTTTCATTCGTCACTCCCTATCTCAATCCCAGTCCATTTTGTGTCATCACCATATCTTTGAATTACTTCATAGATAAATAATAGTATTGCGAACTTGATCTCTTTTGCACATGCCCACTCTCTTACATTATGTACCTCTAGATTTGGAGTTTCATGCGTGCTCAGGTCTATCTGATTACTTCCCAAGCTAACAAGAGCTTCTAGTTTTCACCTTCTAGAATAGAGTATTTAATATAGAGCTAACTACAAGTTTACTAGGTTTTTCGGTTATCTTTGCTTTATTTGTACTCACAGCAGTCGAAACGAAAACTTTAGGTGAAGTTAGAACAACGAATATGAAAGCAATGGGCAACGGAAACACCTGGCCGCAACACTGGTGATGGTCTATCATGACAGAGGAGAAAGTAAGCACAGGATGGAGAGGAGCAGGTTATCAGTGGCTGATATACAAAGAGGCATCACTGATGGGTTACAGTGTGTCTATCGCTGAGATTAGTCATGGATAGCTGGCGTCCAAGTTCAGCTTGCTGCGCTCTGCGGCTAAAAGTATGACCGGATGCGAAGGGAGCCAAAGTAGAAGCTGTGTGCCAAGAACAGATCAGGAAATCAAAAGATGGTGAGGCTCTTTCCTAGGGCGCATCCCAATTTCTCGAGACTTTCCGGCCTTATTTCTCGCTTCTCATCTAGCGTTATGGTCGCGCAGTTGTGCATTGTGTCCGAAAACGTCAATTCCGCATGGACCTGAAATCCGACAACCTCCAACCTGGCCCGCACACTTCCCTCAAGTACTGACCCTGGCACAAGCCGTAGCACAGTTCGCACACAAACAAGCTGAATATCATGTTGGAGCTGAAAAACAAAGGAGATATCGTTTCTGCGCGGTCACTGGACTGCACTTGGAGAATTGTAATTAACTAACTAAAAACTGGCTTTTTTAGGTAGGCCGTTTGAAAAATTTCTTCAAAGACTGGTGGACCGCACGCCCATCAATCTATTAGAATTTGTCCCCTTCCCTCTAACAAGTTCCCCGAGCGCTATTACTGCAAAGCTAATATACATCCCTCTTCCCCTCCCCCCTGCCCCACGTTCAACATCCCTTTCCCTTTTCATTTTTATAGACATGCCAAGCACTCATCATGTCTTGCCGATCTTTCTGAAGTCCAATACAATTTTGTTGCAAACGTGGGGAATCAAAACGGCGCCACAATAATCAAACGGTGATATGCAATGAATAAACAACGATATTCACAATATTTTGAGTGGACGCTGGCTAGTTGGATCGAATGAAAAATTATAATAAAATAATATGAACACAGGACGTGGCAAAAATTTCTTTCCTATCTAGGTAGCCTCACGAGCCACTTGAGATGTCCCGGATAAAACAGAGTTGCTGAAAACAAATGCCTTCTTACTTCCAGTGCCTTTTGTACCTTTTTACGCTGCTACGCTAATCTTCTAACCTATTTTTTGAGTTTTAAAGTGCTTCAAACTTTTACTCCGCTTGGTTATAGCCTCTGGAAATTCTGAATTGCGCAATCCTGCTTCAGCTAACACGTGCGCGCAAGATAACATGCCCAACGTAGACGATACGAAAACCCATTGCTATTTAGTTGCGTGTTTGTTCCGTCTTTTTTTCTCCTTTCTTTCCTTTTTTCGGGTTTTCTATCTTTGCTTTACGAACACCTCATGGGACATGTCGTAATTTTGTTGCGAAATCAAGGAAGGATCGCACCCAGTGGCCGTATTCATCAACGAGCCTTGAGGTTAAATTCTACCTTGAGAACATGCCTCAAGGTAAAATTTAACCTTAAGGTAACTTTGCTATTCACAAAACTACCTTGAGGTTAAAATCTACCTGGTAGTCAGCAGAGTACTCACTGACGTTTATTCGGAACATGTCATGACGTAATAGCGGTGTATGAAATCCTTCTGATTTTCCACTGCCAAGTTGATATTGCCGTATGTCTTGTAGGTTCACGTTACAATGTTTTGGCAGGAAAACATTCTAAGAACCAAGCAAACATGTTTCAACATGGTTGGACTTGGCAATTAATATACAGGGCTTTTTAAAAGTAACAGACTTTTTAATCGTTAATATCTCTCCTTTCACATAGTCTTTTGGTTAGCTAAGCGCCATTCAGTAGCGCAGGCTTTAACTCAGATTCGTAGTATGGAGATGAACACCCGTAGCTCTTCGTTACTGTAGAATTATAGAATTTTGGGGAGGGTTTTACGGCTACATTTTGGCCCAAAATGGGTACTTATCAAGCTGAAATCTTTATCGCAAGAACAAGCAGAGTCGCTGATCGTGAATGTGAAGTTCAGAATTTACCGAAAGGTTTTTTTTAACTTATGCCATGTTAACCGCAATAACCTTTCTACAGTGCCGAAAATCTGATCAAATTTGTTTGAAACGGTAAAAACGCTCAGCAAGGCTGTCTAATAGAATTAGCAATTTCGAAAAACTGCTACACAACTTTCCGGCTTTTGGAGCCTTTTTGGATGGCCTATATCAAAATCATAGAATCAAAGTGGCGCTGTGGTTGGAAGTTCTTACCAATTTTATAGCAATCAAGATCGATGGGTGATTCGTACCACACTACAATTCTAAGATGTGGCCTGCTTTATTGAATGGTACTTGCAGCTAAGCAAAATGCTTTCTAAAAAGAGTGTTATTAACGATCAAAGAGTGTGTACTTACTCGTGGGACACCCTGTACGTTGGGAAGAAGGCTACGCTTCATGGTTATTAGAGTGTAAGCAGAGTGTAAGCAGCGTTGAGATAGAGCTCTACCATAAGAACCGCACTTACCGCAAGTACAACCGTGAAGTTACATAAGTTTTCCCAAAGTTTCACATAATTCGTTTAACACTTGAAGTGTAGTATATATTAGGTGGGTCTAAAAGTTCGTGCCGTTTTTTAGACTCATCCTCAAATCAACACAAAGACAGACAAACATCTGGTTAGGAATCCTTTGACGTTCGCTTGAAAAATCGTCAGATTCTTTTGCCTATAATTCCTAATCGCCTTAACTTTTGCTTTTTTTGTAATTTTCGTTCTAGACTTTTGGAGAAGTTTTAACAACACTCAGACAATTGCATCGGGAAGTTCGCGGGTCTTGCTCGGCCACCAATCATCCATGCTGCGCCTGCCCGGTAAACCTTATATTAGACCCGATAAGTGACCGCAGCGCATCCCGTAAGTGCCCGTTAGGCACCTACAGTTAACCCGACTACCATGCTGTAAGGCCTAGGAAAAGTGAAGAACTAATTAGTCTGTCTTTCACGATGACGACTAGAGTGCAAATTGAGCAGTTTGTTAGCTCATATGTCCACATCATCTAGTGTCGTCGACACACTCATCCGACTGCTGAAGTTTGTTTCTCAAGCTCAACTCTGTCAGATAAGATCAAATCCAAAAAGCGATAGCCAGCCCCATAAACACTTAGGGTAGCCACATCGCTGCGGCGTACCTCACGCAGGTTGCGCCTTAACCTACAGCGTGTAAGAAGTGCGGCCTTCGAAGGCCCACGGCCCTACGAGTGAGGTGGCTAGGCCGTGACCCTCCCGGTAGTTTTTTCCCAATTTCAACTTTAGCCGCGGCGTTCCCGGTAAAATATACATGGGCCGCGGCGAGCGGGGCTGAATTTTCAAGGGCCGCGACGCGCCAAGTAACACGCTTTGAGGCCGCAAACTTTCCGGTGCAATTGTCTGAGCAGTCAGATAAAGTAAACAAGATGCAATGCAGTGCAATTTTTTGGCATCAGTAGCTGGCTTTTCGAATTTTCTAAAATTGTCATCTTGATGCTACCATATTTGATTTCTGTTTATTCTAAACCTCGTAGAGCATCAGACGGCAAACAGCTAGGGTGTTGCTCGATGCAGCTTCCTCTCCTCTTTTGGTCAGATGTCTTTTCCTTCTAATCAAATTTTTGAAGAAAAAATTGCCAATTCTATTTTTTTGATACTTCCCAGGATGCATACGAAAATTTCAGAAACCAAATTTCGAGACCTTAAAAACACGTTTGGTTGTTGAAATTAGTGTTCAATCATAATTTTTGGAAGTCCAAATTCGCGAAGATTCCGTATGTTTGAAGCGTTTGTACATTTTACGACTTCGCAAATGTGAAGACTTATGGAAAGCTTGTTTCTGAAATGTTGAAAAACCAGCTGACGATACCAAAACACTGGGTTTTGCAGCTTGTTCGCTCTATTTAACTATTACCAAAGCTGTTTCAGAAGCCCAAAACAAAAAAAAATAGCTAAGCTTAAGTTGGAGATTGTGGCGGTTATTTGGAAGAACAGTAAAGGAATCCAAACAAGGATATCACTGCTGAAAAGAGAATGAAATTCTCCACGGAACAGTGCATAGAATGTATGTCTGTTGTTTTTCTGAACTGTTTGAGAATAGACCGAAATACGGCACGAACTTACAGACCTATCTATAGTAATATTTTGTCCCAAAACTCCTTCTCTGTTCCCTATTAGGATGAAAAGGATGACGCCGGTCCTTTGAGGAGGAAAACGCGCTCCAACGAACAACCTACGCAGCTGGCGAGATCAAGTGGGAAATCGTAAAAAATCGACAGTGACAAAAACGAAGTAGTTTCACGGATGTCCATTTGTCACCCTCATGCTGGGCCCTGATACCATATTGGAGGGCATAAAACACTGATTTTACTGCCTTCGTTACCTGCAACACGTTTATGAACGAGAAAGCATGAGCGTTTCTCACGTCAAACAAAAATAGCCGTAATGTGTTTTTTAGTGCTTCAATGGAGCAATGATAATTATCAGAGTACTTTGTTCAGTAAATATCTTAAGATTAAAATAGTTTTCACACTTGATAGTGCTTTATTTGAGGACTAGTAATGTTTTAGCGACTCATTTTAGTATATGCACATGTGATCTTTTGCTGCATACGCTCATAGCTCCTCGTCAAGGAATGTTCTGCGAATAAATATACGGATTTGGAACGTTTTCTGCTCTTCAACAACATATACATCCCATCTACGAAGGTCACTACAAAAAAATGCTTTCCTTGTAAGTAAACAAGTAAGGTTTGCGCTATTAGTGGATATCAACATACTTGTCTTTAACGGCTTCATTAGAATTCAAGAGGTCCTTTGAGAGAGTTCAACTGTTATGTGCAGAGTCAAGGTAGATTTTAACCCTAGCTATCCTAGGGTTAAATTTTACCTCGAAAGCATAATTGAAAGTTGATGGAGAAATGATGATTGAGGTAGATTTTAACCTCAAGGTAGAATGATGAATACGGGTTTATGCGTTTGAAGGTTCATTTTTACCTCAAGGTAGACTTAACCCACGAGAAAATTTCATTGCAATCATGTTGTGAATACTGGTTATAAACTAAAATGCTAGCTGAGGTAACTTTTAACCTCAAGGGTTCGTTGATGAATACGGCCACAGGATTTCTTGGTGCCACATAGTGGCAGACCTCGAGGCTTACTGGCAGTATTTGTTCAAGGGTGTTCAAAATCGCGTTTAAGATTTTACATTCAGGCGACGATAAAGGTGAAGGTGGGAAATTTACAATGTAATCTTTGCGAAAACGGAAGGACCAACCTCTTTCAAATCTCTAGTCAATGGAGGGGCATGTATATTTATCGGATCGGATTTGAAAAACTGTGCTGCATCCTCCCATGCATCTTTCTTTTTGGAGTGTTTCAGCTGTAGAATTCTTGGGCTGGCTTTTGAATTCCCGAAAGAGATGGGCATGCCTTACCACAGCTTGCACTTGTTCTGTCGTTTCCCAATCGTATGGATCAGATGGCTTTGTTCCAAGCCTTTTCATTAGTGCTACTAATCCATCATAAAACATACTGAAATTAAGAGACTGCATTGACGAAAATTCTAGAGAAGAATGCTTACCTATAATTGGGCCGCTGATAGTAATCCAGCGTTCTTAAATATGGAACAATATCGTGCATTTCAGCTGTAAGCAATCTTTACATTCAAGTGACTATATTGTCCAAAAGCAGTGGTCCAGAGACGTAACAAATTCATGATCAATGAAGGAAGAACCCGAGTCATACTACTCGATATATGAAAATGTGTGAATTCGGCCTAACCATAGTTTTTGAGGTGTGCAAAGGCAATCAAATTCTGTCCCACGAACGTCTCGGCGGTAAGAAACCGAGCAAAGGTGGTGTGGGCTGGGGCTGTTACATGACTTTTGCCAAGAGTACATTGTGCAGGAACAAGGAACGTGGGGAGGATTTTTATAGCTTGCGTCCTAGAGTACTGTCGCTCCGCCCCCCCCCCCCCCAATTTTACAGAGGCTCTCTTTCGCTCCAATAGACTTCAACAAGCGCATATTAGCTGCAGTGTGCATCTGGTCAAAAGGGTTGGCAATGGCTGGTCATGGAGCTTGAAGAATCTATGACAGGAGCAGCAGTTGTGTAGCAGTACCATTGTATCCTCTCACGATACAGATCGGGTTCAACTTGGTGCAAACGTTTTGCAGTTGAGAGGGGAACTAAAGCTGCTGAGTTGATCATAGAAAAGCATTGGATGCGCCAAGGTATTGGGGGTGAGCAATGCTAGGCACTAGCTTTTTCAGAATAAATGAGGCAGTGATAACATTTCCTAGCCAAGGTAGATGCTCTTTACGTGCAGTCTTAGGCTCTCGCAAATTCGTTTGAAATCGCAAGGCCGAGCACTGGCATATCTTGATCCAAAAGCAGTGCCCTATCACGGTATAGAGGGCGTAGCTTCCGTTCTCGCAAACATTTTGGAATAGAGTGGAGATATAACTGCTGAATGCAAGAACATACATGAGCCAGTAGGTGAGAGGCGAAAAAATTGGCACATTGTGCTGCGCATTGCCTTTCCTGCAAGATGAGGCGGTGATGGAATTTTTTGAGAAGAGGCGAGACTTTGTTAAGTACGTCGCACAATAGCACGAGCAAATTTCGGTTGCTTTTTTATTACCCTCCTAGGGAAACACCCAAGAAGCTGTTTATTATTTAGTCAAAAATGTCTTTGCTGATATCGATCTCCCAGGAAAAAAGAGCCAGGAAAAGGCGGCTGACCATAATGGTGGTTATAGAACCAGTCACAGCCAGTCCAATCCTTGAGTCGTTACGTTGAGTGAGCCTGCGAGTGGGAAGCGAGGTTCGCAACGGATAGAACTATTTATTAACTCAGTTCTTTTAATCCCACTATTAGTGTTTGCTCAGATCCTGCGCTTCGTCGACGATTCCCTGGACATTTTCCCGTGCCTGAGCAGTTATCGAGAGCTGGCGGTCTGGGAAAATACTTGCAGGTATATCGCGGAAGTGGCGCAGGGTCCAAAAGAAGCGGCGGTGCTAGCACGGCATGAGCCGGCGACTATCATGTACAAAAGTGGGTGTCCTCTTTTGCGCCTATTGCAAATCGCCATGACAGTTTAGCAGGTACCGGTATTGTGCAAGTAGTGCGCGAATATCAGATTCAAGATGCATGTATAAAAAACAAAGTGTTACACTGATGATGTAATCCGCGGCGTTCTATCATTGATGCTTCCGAGCAGTCTCTGCTTCTTATTATCGCTCAAGATGTGACCTTATATCGGGTCTTATACGTGCGAAGGGATAAGGTGTAAATTTCGACTACGGAATGTACTGATCAGAAGAATGTTTTAGTGGTAAAACTCCTTGCGCGAAATTTATCATTGTTGTTATAAGTGCTCATGCTTAGGGCCGCTCCTTGAAGTGAACATTCAAAGGCGGTGGCTCGGCAAATCGTCGACCTGAAGTTTTTCTCGCTGACCTGGGATATTCCGACTCGCTGATTCCGAAAATACGTTTTTTGAAGAGCGCGAAAACGGCGAAAACTAACATTTTTAAAGGCTCATCATTTTGAATATGGACGAGCGTAAAGCTCCACGTCTTGGTTAGAGACGTAGAGTCATTGCGCGGGACCATCATCATGCATTGCGGCATGTCGCCTCTGACGGTCGGAAGGGAATCTCAAGCTCGTTTCAGTGCGTGTAAGAATGGCTTGCGCGCACGGGTCTAGGGGCATTTTTCTAGGCGGGGGCAGCATGTTGTGCGCTCGGACCTGCTCTGTTTTCATGTTTGGGGTGCAGGCAACTTTCCGTATCAGAATTCTGGTATGTTTGGTTTGGACGAGCCACCGCCTTTGAAGTAAGGCAACTTCCGAAGGAAGTTGGAAAATATGGAACTTACGCGGGAAATTCTGTACTAAGTGTTTATCAGAAATGTTCATCTTCATCGTTTCAACCTGAATCGATAATATCATTCAGAATGAGATGAGAAAGGAAGGTATACCTTATGTTTATCTCTTACGGTTTGCCAAGGTAATCCGCAGTGGAGTTCGATCAATACATAAAATAATGACCATAAGTCGTCTCGACGACCCTGCAATTTTTTTAATGATTAATAATTGAGAATCAGGCTGGAGATCATTTTCACAATAATCTGAAAATATATTTAAAAAAAATAGGTTTTCGAGCAAAACATGCCTGTTCTTTCTTCTCATGAACATTTGGTGAGCAGTATCGAAGGGTTCCTCTAAACTCTGCTGAACCTCTGGCTTTCCTCGCAACCCATTTACCATTTTTCTGCAAAAGAAAGATTCTTATCATCATTAATCTGTAAACATCAACGCACCAAAGCAGCGTATGATCGTGATAGTCCAAAATCTAGTATATGTACCAAACGAGCTCTATCGAGATCGTCCTTATGTCCCATAACAAAATTGTTGGGTTTTATATCGCGGTGAATATATCCGTAATCATGAACGAGTTTGACGCTGGAATGATTAAAAGTTTGACACCTAATTAACGACTAATCAAGGATTAGTCGTGCTTTCCTTTGCGCTACAACGTTGTTCTATAAATCAACAACGCGGGATTGTATAATGATATGTCAAAAAAATCTGTGAAATGTACAGCGTTGTCAGATTGAAGGGAATTTGCAAATGCGAGTGTGGTGCTTTGCCTGCATAACGCTACGATAGATGCCCCATTTTTATGCTTCATATATAACAACTTGTAATTCTGTTGCTCCGCAGGAAATGCAGCAGCCTTCCTCTACCGGCTGCAATCATTGGTAGAACGCCTTTTTTAGAGAAAGCAAGGATCATGAGGTTGCTTTCCACTATTATGTTTTATTGAAAACCATCTTACAAAGCAGTAATTAGAGACGTTTGCTACTAGTCATCTAGGCCGAAGACATACCTTCAGCGATTCCATCAAATCGCTGAACCACGACTTAGCATTTTACCAGGCCTTTACGGATTTACCGTGTGCAGCTCTTATATGCATACAGTAATTTCTAATTTGTCACAAACGCACCATGTCTTGCTTCAGCAAAGCCCTTTTGAAATGCCAATAATAATGGGTTATGGCGTTCCGAGTCGCGCAGTGACTGAAATCGCGTGAGGTATGCCTAGGGCCTTAGATAGATAGAAGAGATTTCATTTCACTTGATAACCTCCGATCCCCACTATGGCCTGCCGTCTCACCGTAATAACATGAGGGTGGCCCTGGGTGTGGAACTACAATGCACAGCCGAGTGTATACTCTGGGGAGCCTTCCAGGCTGTGTTCCCGGTTTCGACTGATGCCTAGCTAAGAGCGGACCGTGCCAAGTCCCCCGTCGTTTGGCTTTTCTAATTGCTAGACGGTCTTCGCTTCACACCCGGGGTTAGCGATCGCCCCTGAAAATCAGGAGTGGGCCTATAGATCTGCTCTTGTAGGGGAAAAATTTTGTTACTCTATCAGCAAGAAGAAGAGTAAGAAACCCTGCACATCGAACCTTGCCCTCGGCGCCCGCCCTAATAGCATGAACTATGTCAGGTTCTCAGGGGCCTTTTGGATCGGACAAAGACGCCTAAGCTTGGACGACCCGTCATGGAGACTGCCCTGCGTCTGCACCTGCAAAGTCAGGACAATCTCCACAAACGCCGACCTCCACGCTCTTCTTGACGTTGCGGAGAACACAGACGACAGACGTGCGACAGATGAGTAATGGGACCCTCATCATTTGTGATGAGAAAGTTCCACCACGAAACGGTGGAGGCTTTGGCTTTGTCGTTCAACCATCTTTTCGGTTCGCATTTGATCTTATCACCTCGACTAGCCATCCTACAACTACGACCTCCACATCAGAAGACCATCAGCATCATCAACTGCTACTCCCCAACAACAGCCTCTAATAAATCAAAGCTAGGCTCCTCCGCAACGGATTCCCTTTCCACAAGTTTGTTGTGAGCAACTTCAACGCAAAGATCGAGATCCACTAGAAGAGGAATACGGATCAGGAAGTTTGGATATGAGCTTCGGAACAACGGCAACCGTCTAGTTGGGCTACTCTCCACCGCACGACTTTTTATGGAAATTCCATCTTCATGAAGAGAGAATATCGCCAGTGGACTTGGGAATCGCCCAACGGAACGACTCAAGCGGAGATCGACCACATTTTCACCAACCGAAGGTGGAGCTTGCTTGGTGTCTTAGTAGTTCCATCCTTCTGGAGTGGTCCGATCTCCGACTTTTCGAGCCAATATACTACTGATACGGAAAGGGAAATGCTGGGAAAGGTGTTTATGACGGTTATCAGGCTGGAAGAGCTCATATCAAGTTGTGTCTGGCCCATCGAGAAGGACACTACGTACGACGACGAGCGACTTCTGAAAGAATTGCGAGCTTGCGGATATTGCGCCTCAGTGACTTCCGAGAGAAACTTGGAACGTATTTTGAAGACCACCAATTAATTGCTCGAAAGAAGAAGATTTTTGAGGCAGGATCCGAATGCAACCATCTAGACCGACGAATAGTAAACGCAAGTTGCAAAACAGGTTTGCAGAAGGATCTTAGAAGGTACAAGCTAGCCAAGATACTGGAAGCAGCCGATGAAAGACGGAATCTTGAGCCTAAAGGACCTCTGTGAATAACACGTACCGCTGACTGCACTATTGAACGAAGACGACTCCGACTTCTTCCCGATATAAGATAGAATCTATAGCGAAGAACTTCCACACCAACTTCCTCCGCTCATCGACACCCGCGCCGACGCCCGTTGTTTTAAGTACCAACACGGATTTCGCCTGCTGAAGATTCAGACATCAAGACGTCTACAGCTTCAGGACCACATCCTTCCCATCAAACATCTGCGAGACGAGGACAGCTTTACGCGAGATCTTCGCGTAGCAGCTGACATCTTATTTTCAGTAGGAAAGAATTCCGGAGCAATGGAGAATCTCGAAAACCGTCTTTTCCTTCGGGGGATCGGGAGGATCTTCGAAACTACCGTCCAATATGCCTGCTGTGTGTTGTACATACTTTTCACAAATATCATCCCGGTCGCATATCTAGAACACTGGGGGCCGAGGCCAAAAAACAAGCTGGATTGCGCAAAAGATTGAGCTACATGGACTACATGCAAAGGTTTCGAGGGTCATAGAAGTCTGGTGGTAGTACGACCTGCCTCTCGTCCAACCTTCGTTGACTACGGAAAAGCCTTTGAAAGCGTTGAAACCAATGCCATCTTGTCTGCGATAGTCATTCAGGTGGTGGACATAGCTTACGTGACGACATCAGCCAACTGCTACAAGGACTGTGCGACAACGACCCCATTCCACCTCCCTTGGATACGGCTGGGAAAGGAATCGACAAGGCGACACAAAGGAATAGAAATAGGAAGCAACAGGAACCGATCCTCCCTTCCCCCCCCCCCCCCAATCCCTCTGGAACGAAGCAATAGTGTTGAACCGCGCCCCACCCTATACCACCTCCCCTGGATATCGCTGCTGGAAAGGAGTCAAGGCGACACAATCTCGCCGAAGTGTTCACCGCGGTCATGCAGTGGGTGATGAATCACTGGACAGGGACGAGAGAGGCGTACGAGTTGATGGAAGGTTTCTGCTTCCTAAACCTTCGTTTTGAGGACGATATTGTTCTCTTTTCGAGCAGAGTATCAGCGATTCTGAAGAAACCAAACGAAGTAGGGGAGAAGATAGGACTGCGAACAAAGGGAACACTTACAGACTCATTTATGAAGAACGCTTTTTGTGAAGATGCAGAAATGGAATTGGAAGGCACCATTATCATGGAGACGTCTTCCTACGTTTGTACCACGGACGTTCGATGAACATGGAGAACGACTTGAGGGAAGAATTTAAGAGAAGAAGAGCAGCCTAGGCCGCCTTCGGGCCTCTGAAGAAAGCCAACCAACTGACGGACCTGGAGCTTCGTGCCCACCTGTTCGACTCAACCGTTCTCCCGGCGCTCTGTTACGCAGCTGAGACTTGGGCTGACACAGTAGCCACGTCGAAAGCCTTACGGACCACCCATAGAGCGCTCGAGCGCAGTCTTCTAAAGATGACCCGAACCAACAGTCGGACTTCGCAGTACGGATATAGTGTGGACCCCGGCCAGCTTCCCATAGGTACCTGCGCGACGCTCGCGCAGCGCATGCCTTCAGTGCGCTTTCGTTTCTGCTTCATATGGAAATTGTTATGTTTTCTTCTCTTAACTGGCTTCGTTCTGTTTATGAACTCTGTTTCAGGTGTAGACGACTCAGGATAACTTCTTACGATGGGTTTTTAAGAGCCTCAACAGTCTTAACAGCCTTTGTCTCAGGAATTTCCTTTTTTTCAGTAGCGGAGATTTTAGCATATTTTAGTGGAATATTTCTCTAAAGATTTTGATTACAGAGTAAGCGTGCCTATCCGATTGATCTATAAAGTATAATTGCTTCTTATTCTTTTGTAATGCGTCAGTGGGGCTCTAATTGTGCAAATGTGCTCGCTAGCTTACGCTTTTTAACTTTTTTTTCAAATGATCACAGAAGGAAACGTTTCGAAAGTAGCCCCCGACTCTTTGTCTCTTCTAGAATTCTCAATCAGCGGTACTTTCATACTAGCATGCAGGAGATTGACTGATCTGCGCGCTAGTGGGGATTGTGAACGTTCTCTTCTTGCCTAGACCCTTCTCGAGCTGAGACTGATGGTTTCCACTTCATATTTCATCCCTACATCATGTAGAAATGCTTTTTTACTCATAAATGAACGAGGAGCGTCAGGCCAAGTGCGCGTTGCGTATGCGCCGCGTCGGTACCTATGGGAAGCTGGCCGGGGTCCACACTATATGAAAAGAATGTCGCGTCATCGTGACATAGCGAATTACGTTGCGAAAGCGAAGCATCGATGGGCCGGTCACATAATGAGAAGAACAGACGACAGGGCACTAAGAACAACGGAGTGGATTCCTTGCGAAGCGAAACTTCCCCGAGGAAGACCTCCAACGAGATGGGCAGATGTGTTAGTGGAACGGATGGACCAGCTGAGAATTCAGCTGGATACGATTTTCGCCCTGGATCTCGGACGCGGCCACTGACGTCAACCAAGAAGATCGTGGATGTCTGAAGCGAGGGACAGAAACCGCTGAAAATTTCTGTGCTGGGGTCTGCATGTCACGTGAAGACCGGCCATCTAAGTTTCTAAGTAAGAAAGTATGCCAAGTATACTGCAACTACTATTCCTCATTGTTCTCATGCACAGAGGTAGGTTTTTTCGGTTAGCCTACGGTGGGTAAACGGTAGGAAGACAAAATTTAGAATTTGCTGGAACTGTACGTAGTGTTGTCGTTTGTTACGCTGTTGTTCTAACACGCATTTATTATTTATGACAACCTTGTACTTTGAATCACAGGTGGATCACATCACATCATTGATGCGATGATTTTTCTACACCTTCCTCATTCACGGTTTCACTTGACCTTTCCGATATGTTCACTAATTCAATTGCTCCTTCTCCCTCAATTTCTACTCCCAGGACGACTCCCTACGTTGAACGGCTACCCCGCGTTTGATCCTGATCTCTGGAGTCTAGACCTTCCGACGAGTAATAACCACAATATATTTTTGTGTATTTTTGTCACCACGAAGTACCAAGCACAAAGGTACCTGTACAAACACTGAACACCAATCCGGCTCCAAGTTTGAGGTGTCATGAGTTCTCTTGCGCAATTAATCTGCAATTAAGCACATTTTTTTACGGGAAAGTAGAGATCTACCTTTACCTTAAGAGATTTCAGGTTTTCACCAAGCAATGTCATTACCATATAACAGTACTTCTTATGTTTAGCTGCGTGAAAAACGACTGGAATATGAGGCTTATCTCCGTCTTCTGTCATAGCACGAAGTATCGCGATCTTCAAATACATCCTGGACCCGCTTTTCTGATTGTAAGATTGCCTCACCTCAAGTTTGATGGCCGAACCTCCTTCAACATCGTTTGGCTCGGCTTTAAGTGCTGCCACCTGCCCTTTCCGCTGCACGCTTTCTACCTGAGAAGAGGCAAAAATCGCAAGAATATCGTGTTCGCGAGAAATAAATCAGAATATCTTTAACACATTGACGACAATACGACCCACCGGTGGGTCGTACGTGTCCTGCCATTTCGGACAATATGACCCACCGGTGGGTCGTAAGATTCATGAAGCGCTATCTTTGCCAATTTACGACGGAATTCTACGGGGTTCTGGCACAGGATCGGGGGCACTTAGGTGAAGCTTCAGCCAGAGTGGTCCTGGCTCGGGATACTGTAATGCAATGTTACGGTTGGTATACGGTGGACATCTCTAACAAGGGAACGATCCCAACTTAAGGTGGCGAATTGGAATAAACCGCATACCATTAAATGCGTCTTGATGAGCTGATTCCAAATCTACTTTCCATATCTGCGACAACGTTATCTGGAAGAAGTTATGAAATGTTTAAAATGTGAAGTAACGGGAATTTTGGTGCATAATTTGCTTTAAAATCCAACTTGGAACTGCACGACTACATCATATTGAGTGTACTGATTTCACGGAATGCTCACATTCAAAAGAAACGCAAATAAATGTTTTTGAACAGCTAAAAAGCAACTAAAGTTCTTTGGTAAAAGCTATGAGCAATGAAAAGTCCAAATTTGGCAAATATACAGCGCAATACCTCGAAAAGTAGTTGTTCAAAATCACTTATTTGTGTTTCTTTAGAGTGTGAGCATTCCTTGAAATCAGTACACCCAATATCATGCTAGTCTTACACTCTCAAGTTGGATTTTGAAGCGAATTATGCACTAAAACCCCCGTTACTTCACGTTTTTAACCTTTCATAACTTCTCAGACACTTTTTCCGACGGCCCGCGCGCTTTCATAAGCCTATCGTGCGAGCGGCGCGCCTAGATTTGTGGGCGTGGCATCGTTTCCGACGGGCGGCGCGCCATCGAAAACTGCCGTGCGAGCGGCGCGCCTTGCCTTCGACGGGCGGCGCGCCATCTTGTGTGACCGGGCGAGCGGCGCGCCATCAACAAACATGTAAGAACAACGAACATGTATTAACTTGACAAGACGCGTAAGCATCATTTTGAGTTCGTTGTTAGCCGTAGGAGGTTGCATTTGTTATCGCATCTTAGTTGCTTGTCCGTTTTGACGGCTAATCGTCTCCATCCTTTGTAAGTTTTTTTCTGGTTCACATTTTACAGTCATTGTCATTCATGTGCTCCCTATTCCGTAGCATCTTAGCGTCCGTATTGCGTCCGCTATTCGGGTATCCGGGCCGGCTACACACCCTGCCGCGGCTTTTGCCTAAGGGAACGGCCATAGGTTGTCTTTGTTGTCGGTGTTGTCGATGTTGTCGGTGTTGTCGGTGTTGTCGATGTTGTCGGTGTTGTCGGTGTTGTCGGGGTTGCCGAGGTTGCCGGTCGTTGTAGGACCTCATGATAGCCTCCACGTTTCGCGCGCTCTCTAAACTGTCTCTGACCCCGACAACCCCGACAACCCCGACAACACCGACAACACCGACAACACCGACAACACCGACAACATCGACAACACCGACAACACCGACAACACCGACAACCTATGGCCGTTCCCTAAGCAAAGCACAGGGGACTGCTACATTTGCCGATTTGTGATTTCGACCCCTACCGTAACTATGCAGGGAGACGTTTTCGTGCGGAGTGGTTTTTTGGTGCCATCACCAGAGTTGTTTGCTATGTTTTTTCTTGATGTTACAATATCTTGAAAGATGTATCGTGCCGCGGTCAGTCTCAAGCCTAAATCCGAAGGACCAAAAACGTATGCGAAGCCTAGACCTGTTTTTCCACCATATCTCACTGGGTATGTTTGTTATCTGGTTTTATTGCCTTTAGTAGTTTCGTTTTCAGTAGAGAGAATCCTTTTGTGCAAAATATTGTCGAAGACGAAGGGGCACCCTCAGATATCCAGATGGAATTAGAAGTTCCACAAGGTTCATAGCTTTTGCTTTTCTTCCTTTCTGTTATATTTCCTAGACTTTGTTTTTTCAGGTAACGTGTACGAAAGACGCGAGTTTCATGTTGAAACTCCTCTACGAGGAGTTCAGCCTCTTCCGCTGCGGATCCAAATTAAATCGATCGATTGATTTCGGGATTTCCGGAGCGGTCTACTACGTAAGTACGAGTACATTGATTTTGATAAAAACATACAAATTTCTTTCTATGAGTTCCTCAGATCCGATATCGTACTACGCGCTAAAGTCACTTACGGCAGTTTGAATCGCATGGTAGGATCGGACATTCACTCGCTATGGCATATTCCTAATGGTATGACAGTACGGCTGCACATTTTGGGATGTCATATATTCCGGTTTTTTTGCTCAATCAGGTCATTCTTACCGGTATCTAAAAGTGCTTTCTCAGTGTCAGCATGGCTGCTGTGCTTTACGTGTTTTCAACAGGGTGCTTAGCGTAAAATGTATTGATGATATTATAGTTGTTGCCTGTTGTGTTCTGCTTTTGATACTGTATTATGTCGTTCTGTAAGTTCTTGGATAATAAATCTGCCATCATCATACCTGTATACATGTTTGGCAATAAATCTGACGCTATGAGGTCGTATTGCAATGACAAAATATGAATTTTATCAAAGGATTGCTATCTGTATCACAATAGGGTCCTACAACGCTTTCGAAGGAGGGGGCGAGCGGCGCGCCTTCAGCGAGCGAGCCGCGTACCTTCATTCCACGGGCGGCGGGAGGCATGAGCGCTCGCACGCTCAAGGCGCGCGGGCCGTCGGAAAAAGTGTCTGAGTTCTTCCAGATAACGTTGTTGCAGATATGGAAGGTAGATTTGCAATCAGCTCATCAAGTCGATTCTAACGATATGTGGTTCATTCCAATTCGCCACCTTAAGTTGGGATCGATCCCTTGTAAGGCACAAGCTTTAGCTCAAATTCTTCGTAAAATGATGATGTTTCTGGAGAATCAAGTTTACATCTAAGAGTAATACGGGGCGGGCAAGAGGCTGACGTTAATCCACCAAGAAATTATCGATTTTATTGATTTTATTGATTTTTTGCATTTTTCGTCCTAGGAAGCTCGAACTTTGCATATATAGGTTTTGTAGCATGCTGATTACGAAAATGATAGTCTCAAATTTTGATACCACCTTCCAACATCAGTTTCTTGATTTCTACGAAAATTCTACCGTATCGCTACCGTAGTCTCACCGTGAAAATGTAGTGAACAAATGGACACTATAATCGTGATCAGCACGTGAAATAACCCCAATACACAAATTTTCATGAAAATCCATGATGTTGGGTTCGTACAGAATGACTACCGTAACCCTACCGTACAACGCCAAAAACTGAAATAAATCATATTTTGGTAATCAGCGCATTCGATAACCCTTGTGGGGAAATTCTCGGAGACATGTTCTGAATTTCTTACAAAAAGACTACCATTTCGGACAATACGACCCACGGGTGGGTCGTAAGTTTGGCAGAGAAGGCTCCTGTCCGAAATGGCAGTAATCGAAAAATCGGCCTTGTTGTCAATGTGTTAAGTAAGGGAGCCTTGCTGATTGCGGTAATCGCATCAGAGTATAAGGAATATCAAATAATAGGTGTTATCTGAGGCTGTGCTTGAAATACGTGCGGGGTGGATATTCAGACATCTGGGGAATTGTCAGAGAATACAATGGCGGACGTTGCGCTGGGATCGAGCGTCCTTTTGCGACATGGCCCCGTAACCTGAGAGTGTAGTGGCACCAAGTATAGATACTCTACATCGTACTGTCAATGCTGAGTCGTTACTCCACCGCTTCCCCGAATGAGCTGAGCACATTCGCGGGGAAGGAGCTATACGAACCAAGAGCGGAGTCAGCCATTGTAGAACCACTACGTAGGTACCACAGGACACATTGGCCCACAATGCTGGTTGTGAACCCGCGACAGAATACGGCTCCAGCTATCGTGCCGCTCCTACTAAAACTTACTGAAAATGAGGTCAGGGAAAGAATATGATAGTGATTACGGCCAACAATCAGCATCATTTGAAAGTGAGCCTGGTTTTCGCGGTCAAAACATCGATGGCTAGTTGAGTAGAGTTTGTAGGGCTCTGCGTAATCGCGAAAATTGGTCAATTTGCGTCCTTTGCACACGGAGGGTGGTACTAGGCTTATACCAATTGAGAAGCCCTGTACTTTTAAATTCGCTTTGGGTGATTGAAAGCTAACCTTTGTTAGCAGAAAAGCGTTCTACAGAGGGAAAATAAGCTGATTACGCGAACAATGGTGGCAACTCACTGAGCTAGAACTCACCTAGCTCCACGATCACGCAGAGCCCTATACAGACGGTAAAATGCATGGCCTGCGTAGAAAGTGGGCACAGATTGTAATGAATCAAAATGCATGGTTTCCGAACGATGTCCTCAATAGCGGAATATCGACAATCTAAGGTACTCTTCTTTTGAATTCGAGTCATTCGACAACGTCGGCTTGCATAGGGTGCCGCCAAATGCAGCGTTGGCACAAAATAGTCACAAACCTTATACACATGTCCAAAGCCTCCTTCGTCTAATTTCTGCACTATAACCCATTCTCCAAACCTGCAACAAAGTTACGTGCATTACATTCGAAAAAAAGCACGGTCTGGTCTCTGTGCAATCCCAGCGCAGGATATCGGACCGTCCGACGCACCGTTTCCCCTCTTTGAACTTCGCAGCTGGATGTTCGTCTTCGTCTGTCATGACAAGAGCGAGTGGTGGTGATAGAACAATGAAAATGAAGAATACTCATCTTGGCACACTTGCTGTTATGTTGATAGAATAAATGCGTATCATGATAAATGGCTTGGTAAACAGCAGCGTCATTACGCACTCAGATGTTGTAGGGACTTCGCCACAGCCTAGTTCATGTTAATAAAACCCAACATAAATACGGCGCTCATTACCTATGCAAGAACTTCGTATGCAGTTGCGCCATATAGCATTCCAAGATGCCTCGAAACGCACACTGACTGCGCTAATCTGCACAGAATGTTTCTTTGGAATTGATCAATTAATTAATTGTGAAACTGAGACATTTTAGTTGCAAGTGGTCTTTCTCACATTTCCACCTTGTGCGACTCCACTCAGAAACATATGAATGCAAAACACGATTTTGCTGAACTTTAGGGTGATCATTTGACTGTCATGCGCTACTCGATGGCATGCGCTATCTCCATTTCGCGAGGTTATGGTAGGTATCTACATGGTGAGTGAAAACAGGTTTGTTTAGCACGCTGACTGCGATTATGATATCTCCCCAAAGTAAGCTTTTCGGTAATTTCGGAGGATCTGTCCCTTATTTCATATGACAAAAAAAAATTGTGAAGCGCAAAGAAAATCGTAATAGCATGTGATGAACAATTTAGACCAACTTTTGAGTAACTTCTGGATTTTGAGCTGTCTACATTGTACTTACTTGTACTTAGCGCAATCTTCACACAGGTAATTCTCTGAAATACAGTGATATTCTGCTACAGCGACTCAAATGAGTCTCATGAGCAAAGATACGGTGAAATCTATGATTTTCATTTTTGATTACTTTCCCTCGCTATATGTATGCTTTACTTGCCAACTCTACTCCATGTTGAGGTTATTTGAGCATCGTAGGATGATACCTCCGGAGGTGAAGGTGGTATGGCTCTACATCACGGGTAATTTTCTCTATGCAATAGTTGTTGATTCATATCGAGGACCAATTTACAATAACCAAAACAAGTTAGCCAAATAACTATCGAGCGATTACTTGCCTAATTCAGTCAATCGTATATTCGAGTCTTTCTGGAGAAAAGACCTACATATAAAACAATGGGAAACATTTCATTCCAGAAAAATTAGGCAAATCGACATCTCGACCTGAAAAAATTGCTTTTTGAATGAAAGTAGAAAAGTCTTCGTAGTGCATGGGTTGACTTATCATCACTTTGTCCAATAATGATACTGCAATGACTTCTAGAGCTCAAAGTGGTTAGCAGTATCTCTTTTCTATTACTATTATACTTCATTCACAAACCAGTTCTATTTCGAACGCTGTCATGCAAAGTACTAACAAAAGTAGTCTCAAATGACCAATGCCTTTGAATGCTTAATCTCTTATGACTGACAAAATATAACTCAATAAAAATAAATCCATGTAAATGAGCATATGTTCGATTTTTGTGTAATTTGTCTTCTTCAGTGGATAATATTCCGTCACACCCTCCTCATCCTGAAATATTCCAGGAAATCTCTACAAGATAGCTGCGTCCGTTGCTCTTACAGTGCAAGAATTAGTTGCGTAAGAGTATCGGCATGTTTTTGATCACGACTGTTACGTTATTTCTGCAGGTCAGCAGCACAGATGGGAACAATGAAGAGCCAGCCTCATACAAGGAGTTCAGCCGATACCAATGTGTCCTATGTCATTTGTAGGTCGCCGGTAATTAACCTGTTCTGGGCACTGTTTTCTTGCGAATGTCCCTTTTCGACGACACTTCTTGTGCTTCGAATAAATTTGCTAAAAGGTCCAACACAAATTTCGGTTCAGTTTCTTTTGCCTATATATTCTAAAAAAGATTCTAAGCTCGATATCTCTTCATCTTTTCACTGAACACTTCCTACCTGATCCCATCTTCCACCAAATCTCAATCTAGTTCGAAAACAACACAAGTGCTTTGTTCAGATGTTCTGCTGACATTAAATATTTACCTAGATCTAAATTTTTGAAGAATTGTCGCGTCGTAAGACATATTTTTATCGTTCTAGGGTTATTCTTTCGTGAGTAACAACCTTCCGTTCGTTGTAATTTCCAGCCTATTAAGGATGATGACAATTTGCCTGTATCCATATCTAAGCAGAAATCGTTTTCTTTTCTTTCACACGATATCCTTGTCTGTAAAGAAAGAACTGTGAAAAGAATTATGAAAAGCTTATTCGCTTAATCCTGAGTAAAAAAAAACTCTGATTCCTTATAAATGATCGAAATTCTGCTACGTACTCTGCGACAACAGCGGCCACATTCCGGGTATTAGACGACTTGTGACTCGTCTCATAGTTTTCGAAATTACTGAACTTCTTGGCTGTTCCTTTACATAAATCAGTTTCGATCATAATTGAGAGCTCACGAGATTTGTAACATTGTTCAAATAATCCTCAACTTTCAAATTCTATTACATATAGTGCCAAAAACTTGAAACTTCAGCTAAAACTCCATTACTCCTTCTTAGAAGTCCCATGAGATTCTCTTTCTAAACCAGCATAGTTCTTGATGATTGAACTTCTATAGTATAATTCGCAACTAAAAGAAAACTGCAAATTTGTTTTTTTCAAAAATTTTTCACGAAACTGTTCTTGCTGTAGAAGTTGAGCAAGACATTTCTCAGTAAATTAAGTATTGCACAGAGTGTATTACTGATTACTGACCATCCTAATTTTTTAAATGCAATTATATTTAAATGCAAGTACCGGAGTTTTGGCGAGTAAGAAAGCGATGAATTTCGTAATTTTTCAAAGCCTTTAATTCTTTATGTGGGTGATAGAAAGTCTTTGGGATTAAACAGTATGATTTAATCTCGTCTAGAACATTGTGCAAAATCGTTTTTCGAAGAACATATTGCGACAGAAGTTTGATTATACCAATTTATTGTAGTTCACTGCATCATAAATAGGTTTAACACAAGGGCTGAAAGATTCTTTTCGCAAGGAAACTAATTCTGGAAGTAAATTCGTTTCGTAATATTAGACTTCCATACCATACTACATCTTCGATATAGAATAAAGTAGTAGGTAGTTTTTTAGACCCACACAATGTCCCTTCTCCTGTTCATTGCATTGCTATCTACGACATCCTCGACAATCATCAATATTTTTGAAGAAAGTGGATTGCAATACGAGAAAATTGGAAAAGCAAAGTAAGAGAACTTATTTTTCTCTGACTGCTTCCATAATCTTGAATATTTACAGGTTGATAGACGCGAGCAGAGTGTGCCTCTCTCATAATGTGAGCTTAACTCCTTATGTGGATGCGCTAGCCATGGGCGAAGAAGCAGAAGAAGCAGACATGGTGATGTTGAAAGCACATATGCGAAGAGTTTTCGAGGATACCTGCCATGAGTTCAATCTTACCGACGGTATGATCCACTTTTTGAAAATATGAATAAAAGGAATTCTGAAGACATGTTTCAGAATTCACTTCCTCACAAAGTGATATCAACCTGAAGGTCAAGTAAGTAATTGCATATCTTATCGTAGCGATTACGTTATGGTATCAAAGTGAATAATATGTATTTTTAGGCCATCAAAATATCTCAACGACTATGGATTAAAGTTCAATATCAAGAAGTTCCAAAATGATCTTCTCGCTTTATTTCTACACAACAAGATCAACGCACCATTCTTCGACGCCTTTGAAAAAGTAATTGACAAAAAGTTCAAAAGAGTATTTTGTTGTATCCGTCAACTCATAAATTGGGTTTTAGGGATTGATGAAGGATGAGGTGGGCATCGAATTCGCTAAATCAGCAGTTTTCCTCCCAAGACGTTGCGATATATCCACCATGACGATAGAAGCACAATATTGTTCGTGGGAGGATAAGTCTGTGTTAGAAAGCGAAATTTATGCAGTAAGTGATAAATAGCCTTCTTTACCCTATACCCCCTATTCCGCTTTCAAAACTGAAATTCTGAATTGCAGATTGCGCACACCGGGCAGATGATGGAGAAGAGTAAGGCATTCGTGCTGTATGAGGTGCCTGACTATGTTCTGATAAAAGGGGATGAGATATTTCCCGTGAATTTCGACTCGTGCAAAGCAATGGTTAATTCGAGCTTCCTGGAATAATTTTGGAAAATCAATATATCGATTTCTTGCAGGACGGCACTTACTTCCTGTGCATGGAGAAAATTAGAACTTATTGCGACATCACTACCATAACCTCATGTGATTTGTATGCGATGCCCACAGACAAAGATTTTTACTTTACCCGGTCATACGGTAGTGGAATGATAGTGGCCACAAATCTTTCGGTTAGTATCTCCATTACCTTTCCCCGATTTTTGCATCGAATCAAGTTCAGGAGGTGAATATTGATGGTACTATGGTCAAGGCGGTCTCTCCAGTATTCACTTATCACACTTCGCAATATGTTGAAAAGGATGCAGATGATCAGCCTTTGATCCTTCAAACGACAAAGACTAGTCCAGCAATGTTGAAAGTAAACAGTTAGAATTCCTAAACCGAGCGATAGGTCAAGATTCAAATTCCAGGCACCGCTTCCTGAACTAACTCAAGAAGCTGAGAAAGCTGTACGTTCTGCAAAGCAACCCATTCGTCTTTATCGCATCACTCGAAAAGGAATCGACATGCTCAACGATAAGGTGAGCTCTGGAGAGTCCTTCTACTTGTCGCGAGCAGCTGTTGGGTAATAGCTGCTCGCGACATACTTAATATGAGCAAATTCTCCCGGTACATTTTCCCAATCCAAAGCTGAAGTGGAATGCCGTTTTGTTCTTTTTCAACCATTGAGTCGAACATACAAGATCGCTTATTACCGCTCGCTCGCCTGTGATAATTTCATAATAGATCTTTTTTGCAAATTTTTTGAGTTCTCTGATAAAATGAGAAACACGAAAATAGAGAACAGTCGTTACAATTCTTATGATAGACCAGGTGCTATGGAGTTAAATTCATTATATTCTCTCAACATCGGTTTTCACAATCCACCATTCTTTTTTTTATCGCTTTACGTACATTACTATTTTTAGCCTTTCAAGCAGTTATTATTCTAAAGACCAAAAATTTTTTTGGAAGTCCTGCGCGACTTTTCTTCCTGAATTTCTTTAAAAAAACCTGTATGATAACTTGATTATTTTCAGCCAAGCAAAGCATCCGTTTGGGACGATGTGAGGGATTTCTTCATGCATCTCGTTTGATCAAACTTATTTTGCCTTCGCGCAATTCATTGTATAAATCTTTTCAGCAATTTGTTTATACTGTAAAAGATTTCTTCCGCTCAATGGAACATCTGTGAGTATAGGCTGCATACTAGAAATCAAACAATCACCAGTAAAAGATCGAAGAAAAAACTCAAAAGTACAACATATCCACATCTTCTATCCAATAGCTTGAGAATTAATATGCAAAAATCCTATAGTTCTTCTACAAGGTAGCATGTTTGATCGAAGTGGCCTTTCAGAATGGATGTGTAACATACTGGAGAACATAAAACGTTGATTTCAAATCTGCCTTCCCTATCTGCGGAACATTTATAGGCAAGGAATTATGCGCGTTCATTGGAGCAAAAATTACATGTGCGAGTAGGACAGAAATTGCCGTAATACGTTTTCTAGCACTTTGATGGAGCAAGGAGAATTACCAGAGCACTTAAATCTAAACTGCTCGCAGATAAAGAAGTATATCACACTTGAGTGCTTTATTCAAAAGCTAGGAAGATTCTAGCAACTCATTTTGTTCTAGACGCAATTTCATTTTTCTTTGCGATAAACGCTCATAACTCTTCGTCTCCAAACGTTCCGCAGACAAGGAGGGAAGATTTGAAATCGCGTTTCATGCTCTTCAATATGGTGTACCATCCCATCTGAGAGGAGCACTTCGACGAACCACTTTCCTTGTGAGCATCTTCATACTGCCTAAGATATTCAACTGTTAAGGCTTTAGACTCGTTCATCTGTTTTCTTATCTACTTCATAGCAAAAATTATCTCCAAAATGACTATCCGAATTCACTTGAGGCTGTGCTTCTTACGTTGAGATACAACATGAAAAGCAACCAAGGTAACTCTAGTTTCTTATTCTTGCTGCTCCACAGTTTGGTCCATAATCATATTTTACTAAACTGGTAAAAGGCAATGGTTCCGTCTATACTCAGAGCAATTCGTTGCTTTCATATGCAACAGCATCAGAGATATAGCTTTCGTTTTGAAGTCAAGGGCTTTGTGTCATTTTCGTGGTGGATGCAAAGGCGGATTCAATTTTTTGGTCACTGTCAATTTATAGCTAATTGCAAGCCTTTATTTTATGTGAATGGAGGCGCCGACGCTCTGACGTTGGCTATAGGATTTTGCAATTATCTCGAGGAGGAGAAGAGGCATACTGTACCGCGTGTACTAAAAAACGAAATGTGCTTTTATGTCATATTCATATATCTCAGGTGAAACATTTATCGAAGACACAGTGACAGCTAGAAGTTGGAAAAAATCATGAAACTTTGAAGATGTGAACATGAAGCTGAGAAGCGCACTTCTGCTACCGGTAGCCAACAGGGATCCACTCAATGGGAATTATTAAGAGACGAAGCAGTGGATGAAAAATTAACAAAGTATAAAATGGTATAGTTAGTTTTGGTATGCAAACAACTAGCAAGGAACTATCACAGGGTATGCACCACACACAAAGAGTTTACAAAAAGATCACGGCAAGGATAAATTTAAAGGTAGCGATGTCGATAGGATGATGATTTTTGAACAACATGAGATGCATCGGGCTATACTCACGTTCTATAAGAAAACTATAATGGAGACACTTTTTCCTCGTCAATTTTGTCCATAAATAAAGTCTGAAACACGGTGTCCGCGAAGTCTGGGTAGTAAGAGCACGCTCGATTGCAGTCAGGCATGAAGTTAAACTCAAGCAATGTTGGTTGAACGGTCTTTTTCTCTGAAATAAAAACTCCCAGATAACTTTTCAGTTTCCTTTCTAAACCCAAGTAAAATGTATACTCGTGAAACGTCTTTGACTTCATGACATTACTTTTTGACTTCATGACACTACCCTCAGGGGGAAACAGTCAAGAGGCGCGACTTTTCAGGGGTTACCACTGTGTAGTCTTCAAAGACACTAGAAAAAGTGCTCTTACTATCTATCTGAAGCTACCACTTGTCAAGTTTGACAGTTTTAGTGAAAATGCTCGAAATATTCACAATATCGCGATTAATCGGTTGCAGTGAGTTGCATCGCCGGGTTTTGACATCCAAAATCCATGTTTTGGATCTATTTCAATATGCAAGGTTAAACACCCCTGGCGAGATCTTGCATATCCCTTCAAAAACTTAGAAGCTTTCTAGAACGTTATTAAACCCTAAAAATGAGCCAATCGGTTCCATCTGGCAATATAAATCGCGCCAACTTGACATACACGCGTTCGCTGGTTATGGCGAAAGTAAAATCAGCAAGTTCCGCTCCTAACATAAAATGTGAGAAAAGTGCCTGAGCCCTTTGTTGATTTTAAATGAGAAAATTTAACTGAGGAGCTTTAATTCAAAACTATAGCCGCTTCCGATATTGATCCCTTACCCTATTTTGTTTTGGAAACGACAGCGCTGAGATTTTAGACGAGACTTCTTTAGCTGTTCTCCTATGCTAGTTTGAGAAACTTTAAGGTATATATCTACAATATCTACAGTATCGGGTTGTCTCATAGGTCTTTTCCGTTTCCCCTTTCTCCTGCGATAAGCTATTTTTATCTTGTTTTCGAAATAAGTTTGCCAGTAGCATTGATAGAGCATAGCAAGCTCCACAAGAGAGCACATAATTGTTTGCAAAAAGTTGTTCCACTTAAGATTTCAATCCAAAATCCTAAGGCCTACACATCAGAAAAAAGGAAAAATCGTATCACCGTCCAAAAAAACAAAAAAAACTCCTGCGAACTTCCTACTTGCTCATGCATATACTTTCCACACCCGGCATTTACATGTACGTTTGCTTACTTTTCCCATGGCAGGTAATCAAAAAAAATTATTTCCGTGTAATTGCCAGATGTGCTGCGCTGTACCAACATAGATAGCTTTATGGTATGAACTTCACTTTGCACATGTAATCATTAGACTGTAATCACTTGTAGAGCTTACTTTGTCTATCGAAAAACACCGCAAAACTATTTAGGGAGAGAGAAGAACATGACTATTACAGGAGAAGGTGAAAACGGAGACTCATGAGAGAACCGATAATTGTAAAGATTACCAACAAAAGCTGCCAATGGTCTACATATAACAGAGATGATAAAGTTTTGAAATGAACAGTCAATTTGAGGCACGAGATACACTTGCGGAAATTTCGAAACGTTAGACAACAAGCCAACACCGTTTCCAAAGTTTTCTCGAATTTCAAAGAAGTTAGGAGTTAACCCAAACTCAGCCTTCACGCTTAGATTAAGAATCATAATTTAATGCTCTATGATGAACAGCTGAGAGATTAGAATGGAGAATATCAAGGAACTTTCGAACTCTAGAAGAAATTTCTTTAATTTTTTAGTAGTGAAATATTGAATACAGTTTGAATTTGGGATTTCGAAAGCAACAAATCCCTTCACTTTTTATGAAATGGTACCAAATTAAATCGTGATAAACAGATGAACAGAAACTTGCCTTTGTCTCCCCACTGAAGCATCACATCTGCTCCGTACATGGCCCTGGACTGCACATTTTTTGCAACACCACGAGGAGGATCATACCTGAAGTAATTATTAGATTTTTGAGCGGAAGCAACATTTGAAGCAAAGCAGATGAACTCACTTGCTCGTTGCCTCCAATGCAATTTTCAGGACATTTTCAATTTTGCTCTGCACATCATTCCATTTGATAGCGGGATACGTTTCTTCCAACCGTTTAACGAAGTCGTCACATGTCATCTAAAGAAAAAAAAATTAGTTTCTTAGGAACTCTATACCGAAACATGGGGTTAATAAATACATTTGGACTTCACAGATGCTCGAAAAGTGATTAAGGCAGAAAAAATCTGGATTCGGGCATCTTGCATCCACCCACCTGTAAAACTTTCTCGCCATCAGCGTAGTTGAAAACAGTGAGATGTGTTTCAACATCGTCCAGTCGATCAAGTGAGAATGGGCTGAAAACAGAAAGCATAGCCATTCGAGCTATCTCACATTTCAGAAATTTTCAAGCTCCTACTTGATAGCAAATCGAGTCCAGAATTTCCTGTAAACGTAGGCACGTAGAGGTCGTACTTGGGTGACAAATATTATGTAGCGTAGGTCGAATTTCACCAAATTATTATTGTCCGGTCGATGGAACAGAACAGGATGTTCAATGTACTTGCAGGCAATCTAAGAATGGACATATATATATGAGCTAACAACAAAATATATAAAGCTTACTTTGGGACTGCTCTCAGTTAATCGTATAATCTGGCGTAAATCATCAGTAACATGCATATCCAGGCCACGAGCAAGATTCCATGGTTTGATGATCCACGTGTTTTCCTGACCGCTAAAAAACATTTTTACCATATGAAGCTAAAGACTGTATTAATTTCTCTCATCACCTTGCTTTCCTCTCCAAGAAATGCGATACAAACTGAGGCAGCTCGGTGTTGAGATTGTAACATTCCTAGAACAATCTTCATGCTAAATTTTATAGAGAACCTGGATGGCGGTCAATGTCATTTGAATTTCAAATTTTCAAATCCTCTAATGTAAAAAAAACAAGCTTTTGAGTACCTCCTCAGTTCTAACGAGTTCAGTTACCACAATACTGTTTGAATTTTACTTCCAAAAATATATTTAAAGAATTCAAACTGAAGAAGCATAACGAAGCTAGGAATTAGAGAGATAGCTCTATTCTTGTCTGTATCTTTTACCTAGTTACAGCACAATCTTACACCAAAAACCTTTTTCTTGCTCTATTTGCTATGAACGAAGAATATGCACTCTAAATACAGCCATACCGACCTGGAACCATGCCTGCTTTTTTCCTTCATTCTGTTCCATAAGGATTGCCGAGAGTAGATCTTTAACTGTTACGCAGCCTTCACTTGGGAACTGGTTGACCAATGCGCTTGGATTTTCACTGCATAATTGACTGAAAAGTAATTTATAGAAGATGATTGCAATAGATAACATATAATCGTCTTCTCAGAGATGACCATGAAACGAATGAAACAGAGTGAGTCAATTTCAATTCTCATAAGAAAGCTTACTAACATTGGACTGATACTTAGCACAAATGGAAAATTGAAAAATCTCGCCTCAGCGGCTGTGAGAACTTAAAAAAGGTGCAGAAAAACAAAGTAAATCGGATGACTTTTCTAGTGACATCGCAACGTTTGATTCGTGTTAAGGCTCGGGCAGAGTTCATGCGATTTCATCGTCGCGATTGATCTCGACAAGACAACTGTAACAATATCATCGCATGCCGATCTTCTTGCATTTTGGTTGTGATAGTTTTCCAACACGACTAATCGTAACTAACTATCACAACCGAAATACAAGAGGATCGGCATACAATGAACTCGTAACATTTGTCTTGTAACGATGAATCGCGGCGATGAATCGCGTGAACTCTGCTGGAGGCCTCAGGCAATGTTTGAAAATGACACTTTCTTATAGTTAGTCCCAATGCGAGGCACAGACTCACTCATAATCGCTGAAATGCCTTCTCAACCATATAACATCGGCTGTTTTCCAGTCAGCAACTTCTTCATATTTGACAGCCGACAACTTCTCCAACATTTGTAGATCATCAGCATAAATACGAAGGGGTCGTGACAGGTCGCGATTCTTGATGGCTTCCAGTGACTTATTCTGAGCGGCTTCAGATGGTAAAGTGTCCAGTTTTCGACCACTCTGAAATAATTCCAAGTTTAGAAACAAATGACGCCCTCCGCTACGCATATCATCGTAAAAGCGTACCAAAAAGAAATTCTCATCAGGAGATTCACGTGCAATCTTCTCATTCACTGTTAGTTCTTCTTCCAAATATGGTGCCATAAGAAAACGTCGCCAATCCGGATGTTGTCGACAGAGCGCATTGTCGGCAAAGTCTCGATAGATCTCTTCTGCAGATAGACTGATAAGCTTGCAAGCACAAAATCATAGTTGGTAAACGCTCACCTCCATCCTTTACTTCTTTTGTGAGAAACAATACGCTGTATGCTTCCCCCTGTGGGAGGAAGTACAGTGGAACAACTTTAACATTTGGTTTGTCTAAATGAGATATTCGCGTTCCAAACTCATCCATTATATACCATAGCGGCATTGTTTCTTCATCTAATTCCTAAAAAAATTAGTTGCTACTCCACATGTAACGCAATTATTAGGTTGTCCCAAAAGTAAACTCCTTTTTTGCATAGTTCAGAATGTTCTTGTTTTCCAAGTAAACTTAGGATATCACTCGATAGAGCGGATCAGCTTCTACAAAACGACCAGTAAGGATACTCCTAAGTCACATCCCAGAGGAAGTTTGAAGCCAAAAGCGGAAAAAATTTTGTGACCTGAGAATTAGGTTTTGTGAGAAAAAGTCCTACGGACCTCCAACTTGGTCTTCATACAGTAGGCAGATAGTAGTACCCAAATATGCCTTTACTGGATTTTGTCCGCTCATAGAAAGCGAGAAAAAATGATTGTCCAAAAAAGGCAAACTCCTTAGCCCCTCCCACACGTGTCATTGTATACTGCAAGCCTTACTGAGTATAACTTCAAAACTATACCCCTATATGTGCTCTTACAGTCAAGAAATCCAAGTACATGAAGAACGCAAAAGAAGTGACGTTTGGCGTTTTCGAACCATCTTTGCTTCTCAATTTTGAGTGCCCAAAAACCCATCAAATACACTTTTGGGTACCACTATGCACTATGGTACTATGGTACTTCTACTGTGTAATGACCAAGGTGGAAGTCTGTAGGAATTTTCTGGAAGGATATACGATTCTTAGGGTACCTGAAAATTTTTGACTTTTGGCTTCAAATTTTACTGTATTACGAAGTAGGCGGACCTTTAGCGGTCATTCTGTAGAGCTTGCTTAATTTATCGAACGGTACTTAAGTCGTTTACAAAAGGGGTTTACTTTTGGAACAAGCTATTAATTTATGATAGTACCTTATTAGTTCTAATGGTGTACGTTTGTATATGCTTCCACATTTTCTTAAGAATTTTATCGACAACAGTGTCTTCACTTGTCAGAGCATCACATAGCCGTGCGTCAACAGATTCCAGCCGAGGAAGTGGACCATCTAAAGCAGAAGGCATCAAAGCAGGCCTAAAGACATCGTCCATCCAAAGTGAGGGCGGTGAGATTCTGAGGTTAGATAGTAGCGGGACCCCTGATTAGTAGAAAGATGTATTCCGGAGCAAGAAAATCGCTCCGAAACCTGGAGGCTAAGTCCGCCCCGCCCATCAACGTGTGTTTCGATGCAATGCGTGCTAAATTGGGCTTTAGGTAACTAGGAATTTCAAAATATGATTTTTATGATAAAAGGCGTTACTTTCAGAATCTTTATGGGCGGGACTGTGTCGTAAAAACTCTGAAGCAATTTCGTCCCGGGAATTCATCCTTTACAGTAGAACTCTGGGTTAGGGCCCCGCTGTTAAACCGCTGAATCTCATCACCCTTCGGGTGAAGGTGCCCTTCAGTACAAACTGCTAAAGTCAATGAAAGTTTCATATGCTGTCGTGAGCAAATGCGCGTAGAAGAATGTGCAGAACTTCAAAATATGCGCTAAGTGGGTATTCTTCGTGCTGTTGCCGGCATTGCGGGCGAATTAAGTCAACGACAAATCTGCTGGACCCTAGACACAGATTCCCTCACAGCTTCAATGCAGAGCTGAACATCGTGATAGAAAACGAGAAAGCATCTACAGAGCAGTGGGAATAATGAACGTTCAATGAATGAATCGATTTGAACAACTACACTTAATGGGACAATTCCGTTCATCAATGTCCCGATCTAGAAATGAAGAGAATGCGAATTTCTTGAGTGTCAATTAGATGGAGGCAAGCGATTTGTTTTTGTATAAATCCGGAAATGGCAAATTATCTCAACAGTTTGCAGATTTTCAGAAAGTTTCATCAAGATTTCCTGTAGAATTAGGTACTATCAATTTTTTATTCTTGCCCCTTCTCCTTTCACTTCTAGAATCCAGTATAAACACTGACACCTAGTATGGAATATGGAAGAGTTTTCGAATTAGATTGGTGGAAAAGAAATGCAAGACAGCAGCAGTTTGACTGATAACACGCTGAGACTGCGTGCATACGCGAGCATGCACGCTTCAAATGCGCGAGAAACTTTAGTGAGAGTTTCGAAAGAGAAACTCCGTCAAGTGTAATACCGACATTCTCACATTGGGTACACTATGAGATGTTGACTAAGTATGTTGAAGATGTTAGACAGAGATTATAATTTCTCAAAATTCCATTAAACGCATGACATTCTAACATTAACAAAAAATAGTACAAAATTTTTTGAAATTTATAAAGATTAGGTGTTATAGATGCTGCCCTCAAAAAGTTACGAAAGGCCTACGGATAGATCAGATTAAGATTCAAATACAAACACAAGCCTTGTACTGCCGAAACCTCTTCATCGATTTACTTCCCTTCCTGATGTACCTTGGGTGTATTTGTAGAAAGGAAAAAATCATTTTGTAGTGAGCCAACTCTGGAGCGGCGTTCATTAGGAACTCGAACTCACTTTCTTTCGCAGAGGCGTCAAGCTTTTCTTGGACTATTTTTCGTTCCTTCTCGTCTGAAGTGACTTCGTTCTCAGGTTCAGACTCAATGGCTTCATCATCATCTTCGGAACCCTGTGAATCTCATTCATCCCCCAAACACTAACATATTCTGCTAACTCACGTCGATATCAAGCAGGTTTTTTAAACGATCAACTAGTTGTGGCAACTGTTCAAGTTGTGCTCGAGCTTGATGAGGACGGAATGTCCACGCATGGTCGATGAGGAAAATACTGAAAAATTTGCATGTACTCAAACAATAAATGAGAAAGATGTTCAAAGATCACAACTTACGTACTTGTACTCATCTACAGGATGAAGATCTTTAGTGGCAATGACGCTCCAACTTCGTCCAGCCCCCGTTTCTTCACACAACAGACGAAAATTATCACCCGCATCGAATGTCTAAATGTCATTGCAAATATGTCCATTCTTGTTTATAGCAGGTATCAGCTGAGCCTGACATATAAGTACCACCACTAGGACACAAGATAAAATTTCTAGAAATTGATCCCAGTGCGTGGTGTGATCTTGCCCACTACAGTCTCACAGGCATTTCGTTCAAAAACGAAAAGTTATGATAGGGAGAAATTGGTCGCAAGAAAATCCGTGAGCATTCAAATCAAAGCTTAAATCGACGCAATATCATAATGGACTGATAAACAAAAAAGTTTTTTTTTCAATTTCCTGTCCCAAGATAGCGATGTTTGACAAAACCCCGTTTCAACTGAACTTGATTCATTGGACGAGCATGGGAAAATGATAGATGCACTAAACAAATCCCTATAGCTAACTCTCTGGAAAACAAAAGTAAATTGCTACACGAAGAATATTTAGAAAAATTAGTCCAGTGTAAGTTGTGACACACCTGCTGCATTAGTTTCGAATAAAGGCTACCCCATAGTTCCGGTGGTATACCGCCAGCATCGAGTTGTGGTTTATGCCCCTGCAGGAAGTGTTCGAAACGGTATTTCCCAAATTCCATCCTGCTGAAAAAATTCGATTATGAAGCACGAGGCGCCTCGAGAGGGGCTGCTACGATGAGCGACGACCAAATATTACCAGAATACAAACCAGACTGATATTATCTTTTACTTGGATATGCAATCTTGTAACAATACTCTAGTTTGGCTTGACAAGTTCAGTAAGATGGTAAGCAACCGAGACATAATGACCACACATCGTCAACAAGATATTTATTCTTATACTCTCTGTTCAACAAAGCAAAGAATCAATTCATAAACTGTAGATGACAAAATGCATGGCAAGATTCTGAGTTAGCTGGAAAGTGAATTAGTTTGAGTTATCACAGAGTAATTGAGCAAGATTTTCCTAAGTTCAACGATCAACTGAAAATAAATCGATTAACTATACAAAACAAAATCTACAAAACATCTACAGCAACATTTGCGTCTATGAGAAAACGTTTCCTGCTCAACACAACCCACAGGACCATAAGACTAGGATTTGAGTTAAGACTGATGATTTTCCATATTTGCATGCAATGAGGGCTAGGTCTGAGAAGATATTGGGACAACGGCAATCATAACGCAAAACTTTCTGGATTGATGTGAGGACAACGGGCGACAGTGATGAAACTGAGCAATCAACTGTTTCAGCAAAAAGGTACAGAGTAAAATACATCCAGGTAGTTCGCAAAAGCTAAGCAATTCGAAATTTGGGTGTGGTAATGCGGTAGACGGTATTAGAGCATTGGCAGAGAACAGATTGGTCGCCAAGTGCATGCAAATGGTCGATTACACTTCCAAGATCAATCTGAAGTTTGCTTTTTTTGTTCCAGGTGTTTCAATTTTCAAATGACAAAGAAACTACTTACACGTAATCATAGAAAGCACAGAACAAAGCAAGGACGTGGAAAAGACTTTGAAGATTCACCCACAAGCACCGATAGGTAAATTTCAGAATTTCTCACACCGCAAGCTGCGAGGTTGTTACGAAAATAATCTGGTGTCTTCTAATACTGTCCCGCTAGGTATGCATCAGCAAAAGCTTCCCAGATATCTTTCTTATATATAAAGCTGAATGTCTGTTTGTATGTCTGTCTGTATGTCTGTATGTATGTACGTAAGTTCCGAATAGAAAATTCCATTTCTGAACCGATCGGGACCAAACTTGGCACACATACACTACGGGCCCCGGCGGGTGTCATAGGCTACTCAGGGACTCGCGCCGTGCGGGCGGCCAGCGACGACCTTACAATCGCTCGTTGGTGTGTGCGATTGTACGGTCGTCAAGGGCCGTTGGCACGGTTAACGTGGAGCGCTCGCACGGTCTCTAATGTTCGCCGTTTGCGCGGAGAAAGTCGGCCGCTCGCTTGCTCTTGGAGTAGATGTATTTGCGATATCTTGACCATTTTTCTTGGATAGATCCATCCTTTGCACATTTTGGGAACACGGATCGATGCTCGCAGCATTGCCAAACTTTTCATGGGGAAGCCCTCACCATCACTCTTGATAACTGTAGCCTCACACAGGTTCGTTCCAGCCTTGCTGGTAGAAGAAAATGTTGATAACACGATGTGTCAACGCTTGGCCAGCCTAAACACTGTGTCGTATCTCACACAGGTACCGTTTACGCTCACAATGTGTGAAAATAGTGAGCAGAAAATAGAGGTCACTGTTGGCCGCTTGCACGGCAACATGTATTGCCGACCGATAAGACGGACGCATTGCTGGCCGCTCGCTCGAGCAATTGTATTGCGTACCGATTGCGCGGCGAGATTGCCTGCCGCTTGCACGGGCAAATGTTTGCCGCCCGATCGGACGGACACATTGCCTGCCACTTGCACGGTCGATTTTATTGCGTACCGATTGCGCGGCGAGATTGCCTGCCGCTTGTACGATCAAGTATTGCTGGCCGATCGTGCGGACGCATTGCCTGCCGCTTGCACGGTCGATTTTATTGCGTGCCGATCGAATGGGAAGACTGCCTTCCGCTTGCACGGCATTTTTATTGTTGACCGCACGCACGGTACATCAAAAACTATGCAGTGCGCTCAGGCGGAGGAGCTTTAATGAGGACCGCCCGCACGGCGCGAATCCTTGAGTACTTTTCGTCATCGATCGATGTCGATTTTATCGATTTTTTGCAAAATTTGAGCTACGGGGCTGGGATTTGGCGCAGGGGGGTAATCGATCATGCTGGTCACCCCCGTGGGGGTGATCAGCATGCTCGATTACACCCCTCTGCCAAATTCCAGCCCCCTAGCTCAAATTTTGCAAAAAATCGATAAAATCGATAAAAGTAATGCACGGTTTCGAAAACTAATATTGTGTTCGTAATCGGCATGCTCAATTACACCCCTCTGCCAACTCCCAGCCCCGTAGCTCAAATTTTGCAAAAAACTGATAAAATCGACATCGATCGATAACGAAAAGTGGACTGTGACACCCGCCGGGGCCCGAAGGGTATGTGTGCCAAGTGTGGTCCGGATCGGTTGAGAAATGGAATTTTCTATTCGGAACATACGGCGGAGCCGAATAAGCCAGCTAGTGTTCTATGAAGCAAACAAGCTTCAAAGGACGAGTTCCAAATATCCAAAGTCAGTCAGATAGTAAATCACGCGGCTATGAAAAAGAGATGAACAAAAAAGATAGCAATCCCCGTGAATTGTGAATTTCTCCCGTATATATTGCACAACAAACTGCGAAGTTATACGTTCATCGTTGTAAGTGCACTGACTCCGAATACAATTTTTGCTAAAAAAAATCCGAAAAAAACAACAACATTTTCGTAACTGCTATTATCAACGTTAAATGCCCAGCCTATGAAATTTATGACCAGAATTTTTACTACAAGATGATGTAGGTTCCGATTTCACGTGCTTTTTCAAGTTCATTCTACTTCTATTGAGGTTTTAACCAACAGCCGAAGCATCAATATCTCTGAATGGCAAGCTGCTACACTATTTCATATACCTGCCAAATTATAAGTCAGGAAGGACTCTTACCTGCCGTATCAGTGCCTTGTGCTCCAAATCCCAAAAAGTAAGTGTGCTCTCATAAGTCACTGCCACAATATCATTGTTCAGTGCTATAAGATTTCGCGCAGCTACAGCGCTTTCAAACTGCAATGGCAAAAGAAAGATAGCTGGCACCGAGTTATTATACCCATAATTATTACCTTGGCCAGGTGCTGAGCAATTCGGCTTACAACATCGCCAGTTCTCTTGTTCCAGAGGATCAGATCACCTTCAGGCGAATAACCCAGGAGAAACTGCACAGTACATGCTAGCAACGTACGTCCTAGAAGGTCATCACATAATACTGAGCAACTCCCACCTTTTTAAACGTCCAGAACTAAGCACCTACCCACGCTTTTCGTATTGATAGTTCTCAGCAATTCTCCCGACATCATATTCCACCAACATACAAAACCTTCTTCACAGGCAGAGAACAGTGTCTGAAACGTTACACCTACGAACTGCGGAGGCGAAAAGATAGCGAACAAACATTGTCAGAGTTGTCTACGCACACAGAGATGACTGGACCTCTATGAGCATGCAGCATGGACTGAAGTTGGCTCGATCGAAGATCGAACAGTTTGAGGGTATGATCATAGCTTGCAGAGACCACTGTTAGAGATGACGCCAATAAAAATGAGATAGGTTTCTGGTGGGCGCGGATTGTGTTCAATCGGGTTATGGAAGTCACGCGAATGGGCTAAATATGAGGAATTTTCCACAATCTAAGATTTATCAATCAACATACTCTTTCAGGAGTCAAACACAACTCCAAGAAATCTATCGAACCATCCAAGCGAGCCAGAACTATGCGCGATCCAGCAATCTGAGTGCAGTTGAATCACGCATATATGAGATTTTATTATATTAGGTTGTCCCGAAAGTTTTGTCCGTTTTTTCAAACCACCATAAAACCACGTACAATAAACGCGTTGACTTTCGACAAGCATTCGATGCAGCTTTTCTTTCTCTTTCTTACAGACATTTCCGTACTACAGCTTTGTATGCTATTTCTGATAATTGCCAGAATTCTCCACCCGTCAATTTTATCTGCTCAAAGTTTGGCTAAATTTCAAAAACTTCATTCCAATGTTTTGGAAAGGGTCGAGTATGGATCAAATAGAGCAATTCTTGGACTACAAGGCAGCGTTATTAGATTCTCCCAATCTGCTGTTTTTGGCTCCAAAAAATTATCTCTTCTGAGGTCTCGCTTTTTGGCAAAGTCATGAAAACGCAAATGCAGCAAATACACGAAAACCTTTGCAGTTTCCGCGAACTGAAACATGATTATTATTAAGCATTAATTGTAAAACATAACCAAGCTTAATTGCTTATAAAAAAACAGCTTTTTGGAATTTTCATTACTTTTACGTGGTAAAAGTAACCTGATAGACGTGGCTCATGTAATCTAGAACAGGTACAATGTAGGCAAAGATTTGCTCTACATAACAGTCACCAGCGCTCTTTGAAAACATCAGTATAAAAATTTCTAAAATTCAGAAAAGATTTGGCGTTACTGCTCAAAAAGCCATGGCGATAACATTGCAAAGACAGGGTAAATCAGAGAGCAAATATAGCTGTAAGAAAGAAGATAAAAATATAAATTAAATGATACCTAAGTAGTCCATGGATCGGTGTTCTGTGAGTTTTAGTAAGCGATGAATAAAAAACTTTCGGGACAACCCAAAATAATAGATCTCCACTTACAAGCACGTGTATAACTCCAATTCTGGACTGAAGATAAACCCCAATCAACTTATTCCTCTCAAGGCAGGCTATCTCAACAGATCCATCCGAGCATCCACATACGGTGATAGATTGTCTGAAAGTTCCTGTCTATGAATTCACAACTCTCCTACAACTGATGTAAGTGATCATTGGAGGAAATTTTGAAAAACATATTTGTGAATTTGGAACTGATTCTGATAGCATAAGAAGCACCAGTGGCCGTATTCATCAACGAACCCCGAGGTTAAACTAACCCTGGAGGGTTAGTTTAACCCTGGAAAGCGTTTAACCCGTATTCATGAAACACAGGGTAGGCTTAACCCTGAGGGTTAAATCTAACCTTGAGGGTTAATTTTACCCCGAAAGCGACTGACCCGTATTCATCAACGAACCGTGAGGGTTAAACTAACCCTGGAGGGTTAAACTTACGTGATTCATCAGGGTTAATTTAACCCTAGCTCAGAGCAAGGTTAACTCTACCCTAGCACTTCATACAAACATTTACTCGCATGTAGTTTTATAGAAAACGATTAACGAGTGTTGTAGTACTTAGTATTAGTTGTTATAGTATCTAGTTTCAACTTCGTTTCGTGTTCAAATTCGAAGTACATGAAACACTGACTTCGCGAGAAAAAAAAATCCTAGCTTGGTGACAAATGAATGCAACGAGGAAAAATGGTTGCGCATTCCACTCTGACAAGTGCCAAAACAGAAAAACCCCTCTATAATAACACGCATTGACCCCTAAAAGAGTAGCATAAGCCCGGTATAAAACAACTACGCAAAAGAACTTACACGGCACAATTGCACACATGAAAATAATCCCACGCTGTAAGAGTGGATGCTGCACAAATATGCTAGAGATGTATTATAAAAACTACTGCTAGAAGCTTATTCGTTGATTATACTACTATAACAATGAAAGAATAGAAGTATAAAGTAAATTTAGCGTACTTAGGCATTCTGTGATGTGATTTCGCACAGCGCACGCATAACTGACGCCTTAACCCTCCAGGGTTAGTTCAACCCTCAGGGTTCATTGGCCGTATTCATCAACCATAGGGTTCGTTGATGATTACGGCCACAGGTTCGTTGATCGATACGGGTAGATCGCGTTCCGTGGTAAACCCTAGCCTATGGTTGATGAATACGGCCAATGAACCCTGAGGGTCAAACTAACCCTGGAGGGTAAGCTTAACCCTCAGGGTTCGTTGATGAATACGGCCACAGGTCTACGGTCAGCGTTCAGATTTAACTATAAGAGAAAGATACCAACGAAAACATGTGTTTGCCAAGTTTTGTGATTCTCACTGAGAGAAGTGAGAAAATGAGGAAGCAACAAAAAATATTCGAAAAAGAGAGGAGATTCAATTCTGAATTGAACCTTTGAGTGTAGCAAAAATCAAGAAGACGCATATTCTCCCAACATGTTTCCTACATAATTTCAAAGTAGACCCTACGCTTTCGGTCTTTGGTAGGCATAATAAACAAAACAAAAAACCCTACGTACTTGGCAGCAATGCACCAAATCATCGGCAGCGTTGAAGTGTCCAAGGCTGGATTGCTAACATCCCGAATTCTGCGCAGCTTCAGCAATCGTTCACCTGACAAAACCTCGATCACCTCATATTCTTGCACATGTAGAAGGGAGGGGGGGGGGGGGAGGTTTTGAACGTAAATGCTCACCAGTTTCAGCATTCCAAAGACAGACTTTTCCTTCCTGGCAGCAGGATACGATCGATGAATTGTTGCAAACGGCGACACATTCAATGGGAAAGCGATGCCCGAAAGATATTATGGGTTCCTGAAGATAGGTACCATTGCTGTGAAATCATTTTTCATACTGCTGATAGATGTTTCATATTATATCAAACGCCTAGCTATGAAACTCACATTCTCCACGGGAGATTTGCGGTCCGTCGTTGGTTCCAAAACGCTAGTACGCGGTGAAAGCGATCTTGGTGATGCCAAGGAAGCTTCCTGCAATAACCTGAGGACATCTTGGTTCAGCGCTCTCCTCTAAAAGCAAAGGCGGGAAGGAGGAAGAGGGAAGGCAGGAAGTGTCAAAGAAAAACTTTTCGAAGCTGATCGATGTTTTGGAAAACCCGAGAGATTATTTTTTATCAACGAGAAAGGAAGCATTTATTTCGAGGAAAGGTTGGCAATTATGACCGTTCGTAATGAGACCCATATCACTAGTAGCGTCATAAACGCTGATAAGAAATCTGCTGTCGCTACTCGCTGGATGATTGCATGAAATAAGTTATAAGCTCTTCTGCATAATTTTTGCACACTGAAGCACAAGCACACTATAGCCCAAATCATGGTTATCTCAAATGAAGAAAAACGCAAGTGATACAGGTTATCTGAGCTCGAAATAATAGCGCTCCTCTTTAAATGTTGTCCAAGGAGCGTAACAAGAAAGAGCAAAGTGCAAATTCATGAAAAAACGTTCATAACATATTTCAGAAAGTCGTTGGATAGCAAAGGCAGTTTTAAAATCAGCGCACTTAGCTGCTATCGTCTCATGAGCCCACGGTCACTAAGTATCCTTCCCTTCTAAGAACAGATAGATTCGTCAAGCCAGAATACAACAGCCAGATGTTACACGAATTCATCTACGAGAAATAGAAGCTAAATCTTATTTTTTTCAAAGAACACTTTCCACATCCTCTCTCCCTCTCCCATGCTCACCACCTACTTCAAAATCAAAAGAAAAACGCACCTTCTTCCGAAGTCGTTCGGTTCGCCATTTTCCCCAAAAACATGCATAGAGGACAAATCCAATAACGCTCGAAAGCAGTATCAACCACATTATTGCTAAATAAAGGTGGAGTTGCCTTTCCAACCATGAAATGCGTGATCTAAAAACTTGGGTTGCCTTTTTAGCCATGAAATGTGGGATCCAAAAAAATTATTCGACTTTTCTCTTACACTTTTTAGTGAGAATAATGGATGTCATAAACTTCTGGGAGACATCTTTCAATTGACATGATTCTGACAAATTTTTTCAATTTGTTCGAAAGCTCAAATATTACTTAAGGTTTACGTGCATGTGGCATGGTCGTTGCGTAGAAATGCTAGAAAATTAGAGAAGAAAATGGCCAGCGGAAAAGCATTAGAAATTCTATCTACAGCATCTGGGCGACGACGCCGACAATTACGGCGCTAAAATGCAAATGCTATTCAAAACAAATAAGAAAAAAAATTTGTTGTTACACCTGAGCCTGACACAAGTTTTCCAATTCCACTTATTGTTGGAAGAAGGCGTTGACTGGATTCAGTCTGTGAAATTACCCACTTGAGCGCATTGTTGTCTTTTTCCAATGAAGATGAGACTTTCTGAGATGAGCCCTTGGCTGAGGATGGACGTGGGTAGAGAGCAGGATCAGACGGATCAATCTGAAATATTTCCATTAAACTCCAACTATAAGCGAACTCGACCGATACTCGGTGTTCATCGAACCAATGTACTTACCTTCGTTGTCAGAATGATAGGTGGAACAAATGTGATGGCACCGCTCGAGTGGCTCAGGCTAAACTCTGCGAAGAGTTTCAGCCATCTGAAATTTACAGTTTTCGAACAATCAAAAATGATGCTAGAGCACTGAACGATCTATGCTGGAGGTCGGTCCATGTTTGCCAATGTTGTGGTGCAGAACCTCCAGCGCTGATCTCGTCGGATCCACCTACATATTCAAGGAAAGTAGACCATACTCTTGGCTTCCCCAAAACCTACTTGAAGTGTTGAAAGGGAAATGTCCATGTTCGTGCACGACGAACGCTAGCCATATTGTCCATAACGCAAAAATCACCATGATTGTCCTCTAAAATACAAACTTAGAGGATATTTTTGAATTTCTTGTAATCAATTTTTGCACTACTAACATCGACAAAGAAAATAGAAAAGAAGCATTTGCCTCATACCTGGAATATTCTTGTCCTTGTGACGAAATACAGAACTCTCAATCGATTGCTTGAAATACGCCCCGTAGATGATACTGCGTCGTAATTCCATTCCGAATTGCATGCGGAGTTCGATCGGCATCGACCTAGAAATCAAAGCTTCATCATCACACGTTGCTTATCTGTCCAACTTTTGTCGGAACGCTTATCACCATGCTTTAATTGTGCGTTGTGCGATGACAGAAGACAAGATTACTTTTCAAGCTTCGAAAATTCAGCCGGAACGATCGGTGTTCAATAGTCAAATGGTAGGGGAACGGAACCTACCTACCCGAGATATTCTCACACCTCAGGATGTGTGTCTGCGGGGTATAATTAGGCATAGCGAGATCGCTGATTCCAGATGCTTCTCAGAATAATGCGCTAAGCTAACAATAAGCTTCGCCCACACATTGCACCTTCTTGGCATAGTATCAAGACATGCCGGAAAATTTGGCAATACCTGAGGATATCGAGGCTGGCTCAGCGCCAGAATGTGTTAAAAGGCTGCGAGGCTCAAAGTGGAACTAATGAAGGGAAAAAAGATGGTTGTCATCAGGAGGACTAGGCACACTTAATAATGACTAAATTTCACGCACAGCATTAAATGCCGAAATAAAAGAATCAATTTTATACAAAAGAATCCATAAATCTAAAAATTAACTTATTCGACCAGTGAAAAAAGACATAGATTACAAAAGTCAGGTAAATCTAAAATGCTGAAGTTCACTTTTCCAGTAAGATTCAAGGCAACAGAATATCTCTGTCTAGTCGAATCAACTCTTAACATTTTGTCTCACAAAGGTCTACTTCACTGGAAGATAAACAATCTGAAAATACACAACTCAGTAAACAAAATAATTATTTTACATGTGCCCTATGGCGTGCTTTATTAATTCATCGAGATTCTGTAAGCTGAAAGTCGATTTCACCAGTTTCATAAGATTACCTTACTACAGGCGATGGAAACCAGTCGCATGGGACAAGTCGAAAAGAAATGTTTTTTGAACTTTACTTACATGAGTTATGAAAATGTACAAGGGATCTATTTATATTCCTAAATAAGTGGAATAATTTTTGAACTTAAAAAAACTCTGCAAAAGAATTTTTCGGGGGCATGCTGCCGCTTCGCACCCTTTTCTAAGATTTCGGGGCGGTGGGCCCGCGATTTTCAGAAACGTCCCAAAAATCTTTCAGAGCGCGTGGCTAATGTCACGCATTTTCATTCGGAAAAAGTTCTTCCCCCCCCCCCCTCCCCTAAACGCGTCTATAAACCTGATTCAAAGATTGCCTTGCTTTTCTGCGAACAACTTGAAAGAAGTTATGAGCGCTTAAAAGTCTAACTTTTTTCGCCTAAAGTTGTATGAAATTAGCGAAAATTGCAAAAACGCCTAAAATCAAGTTTATCTTCATGATTACATCGAATTCAAGAAAAGAGTAAGCTAATGAAATTGTAGGAGTTTTTGTTAGTTTTTGTACACCACTTCGCTAACCCTATGCCACTTGAGGTTTGACAAGGCTGGACTTTCAAGGTCTCAAAAGTCCTCGCTCCGCAAAAAAGAAGAACACAGATCAAGAATCAGCGTTTGAGGACGTTTTTGATTACATACATCACCTTCCAATTTGACAATGCGAATTGGCCTCCTTCCTTCATAAAAAACAACTGTAAAGAAATATTATAATGCGAGGATGTATCAAAGACCAACAGACGGTGGTGGTTATTCTGTATATGAAATTAGCCTCTAGTAGAAGGACAGCTGCAAGATATGCTTGCTAAACAAGAAAGGATATGCGTGGAAAATCATCAGAACATCGATCAGAAAATCAAAAATCGCCTGTTTTTGCCTCATGTCAACCAAGTGAAGCAGTAGCATCTTGAAAGCATTTGGACCATTTCAAAAGTAAGGAAATGAGTTCAGCTAGTCATCGGCCAGAATTAAAGATAAAAATATAAGCCGTCTTGAAAAAGCAAATTATAAAGGAGAAGAGAGCAAAAAAATAAAAGCAGAATATTGGAATGGCTAGGCTGGCAAATGGCTTAAAGTTAAAAGTAAATGCTCACAGAGAAAATCCCAAACGACAAAAAACATAGAAAACAACCGCAAAGAAAATTTTGACCACATGTTTCAACTCAGTTTTTTACCCTTGTAACTATGCATATAATCCTGCCGCTTTCCTGCTTTTCCAATGAGGGGCATCATCTGTATGGCAAAAGAATGCATTCAAATCACCGCTTCTGGTGTGTATGTAAACAAAATCGTCATGGAAAAGTCTTTGAGTATTAACAGCAAGAAGTTCTTCAACAAGGAACATTCCGCTGATCAAAATCAGGCCAATAAACATCTGATTATCAACTATTTGAGATGCGTCGAAGGTGAAGTAATGTAAGAGACCACTTTCACAGGAGAAGAAAACACTTCACACATAATAAAAGTGGGAAATGATGCTTTACTAATATAAGCTCTTTCCAAACTACAGATAACATGAACGGGAACCGGTCCGCGAATTCGATGAAAAAAGAAGCACGAGGATCAGGTGAGGTTGGGCATGAGAGGACACCTGACTCATAAAAATTATTACATAACGTCTAAACGAGCTACTATCATGCAATATGATGAAATTTTGAACACAAAGTAAAATCGACAATGGAAAGATTGTCGAGCTCATGGGAACGGTTTCCCCGCAGCAATTAACGAAAAGTATCCGATCTATGGCAAAAAGCGAGCACACATGAGCGAAATGAATGTAACGTGCAACCAAAGAGGGAAAAAGCGGAAGGTTGCTCCATTTTTGGAATGCAGAGCCAGCGGAATATCTGCAGAGCTTGACAAGATGGATCAAGCATGAATTACTACTGCAAAAAAGTGTTACGTCGCTACACAGTAAATGAAAGTAATGTATTACACTATGTAAATCAAATGTATCACGAGAAATGTCAAAAACTGCAAGTGCCTGATGTCTGACGCATAAAATAGAAATGAACAAATCACTCAAATGCAGGTACTCGAGCAAGATCTAAGCGAAAGCAGCCGCGGTAATTAGTGCAGCAATTATCGAGTCAGCTGTGGCAGTTCATTCTTAATGCAAAGAAATGGGATATAGCAACCAGCGAGAGTCACGAATAGAGTTTGCTTCTAGACATTCATTTGGAAAATTTCCACTGACAGCTTTGGCAGATGAGGATGGAAGGATATTCTGACAGCTGTGAGAGAAAATGAAACATTGTTACCATAGCTTCTATGGCAACCAAAACCGGAAAACGAAAAACGTGATATATCAAAGCGAGCATTTCGTAACGATATGTATGACATCCATAAGATTTATGAGGTACATGTTTTCATACATAGAGAGAGAGAGTGGTTGAAGAGAGACAAGGAGAGTAGAATATCACGCCCTTATGAGTGAAAGGTTGCATTCAGCACACGGGTAAAATAATTTTCCGGAGCTAGAATAATGAAAATTTGTAGGTAAAAATTCCAAATAATTAAGTACCACTAGGTGTACAACCGAAACGATGGCAGAACTCAGGATCTGATAAGAATCTTGCTTTTTTGAGGAGCGCAAAAAACATGTAGAAAATAGTTCTGTATGGATAGATCGACAATAAAGACAAACGATGTTGGTCAGAACAAAACGCTTTTCTGATGCAAAAGAGGAAAAAGACTGATTCAACTAAACACATGGTTTTCCATCATCTCGGAAATGGAATGTTTAAATGCAATAGATTGATGGATTCGCCAAAAAAAGAATGATGAGCGATACCGGTTGATATAGTTGAGTTTATTGCATATCGCACCATAGAGATAACCAAGAGAGTTCATTTCTAAGCAAAAAAATGTCTAGCTCAAATGTTTTCGCAGTACCGGGAGATTCCAAAAAATCGAATGTCTATGGCAGCGGCACAGCACGCTAGACAGCGGAGTGCAGTAGTCAACAACCAGTGTTTACCGGATGAAAAACACGACGCAGGATGCACTTCTTATCGATTTCAGGAAGAAAGAGATTACTAGACTTCTGAACAAACACATACCTTTCCTCTCAAAATCTTCTTGTATTTCCCTATCGTCCAACTGTGATTCCGACAACGTGCGCTTCTTCAGTCGTTTCATCTCGAAGAACTGAGGCCAGTATTTGCGCATGGGACATCTAAAGCGAATAATTTCCTAATCAGCTATCCACTTAATGAATAAAATTTCACCTCACAGGTACGAAGTCGTGCAAATGAGGGATGTCTGAACTGAACAGCTTCAGGGCAAATTGCTGCTTGTCTTCAGATCGTAGGCGTTGCAAATCGAAAGTCAAGCAAGGCGCATAAAAGAACATCTGAAAAAACTTCCTGCTTTCCTTAGTTGCTGAGACAAATGAGGACCAGACCTGCATGTAAAAGTCGATGACTAGTCCTATAGAAGCGAACATGCAAAACTCTTGGATTTCTGCAATTCGGGTAGCATAACCAATCCCAAGAAATGTCAGCTCCATCACAAAATACTTGCACAGCGAGTAGCCTTCCTGCGCTAAACCATGGGAAATGCGAGAAGACACATCGAGAAAAGGTGGAGTGTAGACCACTGCTCTACAAGAAAGTATTACGATCCGGAAGTTTACTCAGTTTTACGATAAGTCGTGAGTGAGCTCGTAGAAAAGCATAAAAAGACCTAGATCGTATTCGAACAGCCTTACTTCCTCTTACTAATGACCGAGCTCGAGAAAAAACCACTGAGCGTTTGGATAAGCGCTGGACTTTGCAATATGTTATTTCACCTTTCAACTTTGTTGAAACACGCTATTCTCACATGAGATTTTTCGGAATCGGGAAGTTGTTATGACAGAGCAATTAGGCCCTGCGCAATACTCATAAGATTTCAGATATTTTTCAGTAATTTTAAAAAATAATGTTGTTAGGTAGTGGTCAATTGTATAATTCGGTTATCGCGAAAACTTGAATTCAAAATTGGATCCAAATCAGTTTTTCCCAATTTCTTTGAGCAATCGACTCCAGAAGTATTCCTTTCCAAAAGTAACTTGCAGCATCATGGAAATTTTGTCTTAAAGGTGCAATGTAAAAAAAAACGGACTTCGAAGCTGGAGATATATAGTAGCGCGCAACAACCTCTTCCATGTACATATTACGCTCATAGATTTTCGCATTTTGGAGAAGTTGTGAATTAGGAGACAAACAGATGAAAACTTTCGTGGTGTTCTAATCGTTCTGAAGCTCGCTTGAGAAGGCATTATAGCACCTCTGGAAAAGGAAAATGAGACCCCAGCGAACTTTACAGGAAATCGATCAAATATCAAAAGTCAACGAATTTGATTTAGCTTCACATCAGCATGAAGCTCTGTAAGCAACAATGTTGACTCTCCGTTCTCTCTAGCTTTACAGCTTTCTTGAACCGAGTCTCATTTCCGCGATGCTAGTTTATAGCAACAAAAAAGATCCTTTCAGAATTAAGAATACCTAAGCAGGAAAGAGCATTTTAGAAAATGATGGAAAAGCTCCATTAATCTTTGCCACAAACATGACATTGTACCAACAACAGATATACTATAGTGTGGACCCCGGCCGGCTTCCCATAGGTACCTGCGCGACGCACCCGCAACGCACGCCTTCAGTGCGTCTCCTGTCCTACTCTGACATTCGGTGCGTGCGGCGCGCGCTTGTTAATGGCAAGCAGTGCGGCCCGCGCACCTAGATTTACGGGCGGGGTCATGTACCGTGCGGCCCGCGCGCCTTGTATCCTTAGCGTACGGCCCGCGCGCAATATATCCTCCCCGTGCCGCCCGCGCGCCTCCAATTCTCACACGCTATAAGCGTAATGGGTACCCGCATGAGGTACGACGCTATGATTAGGCTGCTCCATCACTTGTGGGATTTAAGTATCATTTCTTGGCATTTGAGTAATCGCAGGAACATAAGGAGTTTTTTGCTTCTACGGAGGTTATCGCTCGACAGCGTCCCGAATGGGTGCTAAATTTAAATTTTTGAATTCTATGAATTTAAGTTCAAATTTTCGATTTTTTTGAATTCGGAATTTTTTTGAAGTGTGAAGTTGAGAATGCTCACGGCACGACGAAAGAAGAAAAAGAAGATCTATAAAAGACTTATTCTCTAGTAGCTTGCGGACGGAGCGCTTTCGATACCGTGCGGCCCGCGCGCATTCACCGTTCGGCCCGCGCGCACGGAGCGTTCGGCCCCCTCGCACTACAAGGCGCCGCACGGGGAGCACGAGCGCGCCGCACGGACCGAATGTCAGAGTAGCTTCTGATGGAAATCCTCCTTTCTCTCTTTTTTTTTTGTTTTTGGTGTAATATTCTCTCTATTTTAGGTATAAACAATTCGCGATGACCGGTGACGAGACTTCACGTGCTCTATTAATTCTAAGACCTTCAGTCTTGTGTAGTAGTCTTGTGTTTTCCCCTTTTTCTCTGAAAATTTGAGATTTGATTGGATATTAAGATAGTGCTCCTTCAAAAGCTTCTTATATAAGATAAGAGTCCCTTTCGGTATGATGTGTAAGATGTAGACAGGGTCTAAGTCAAAAGTGAGCCTTCCGAGAAGCCAATAGGCATTAGTTTACTGAAATGTCCACTTTTTTGAAATCTTTGACCACTCTAGTTTCTACGTCTACGAAAAGAAATGCTTTGAGAATGCTGTTGCTCTTAAATTTCTCTACGTATACATATTACAACCTATCCATCAGTGCAAGTTCGAAATGTGCATTCATTAGTTGAATTTGAGGTACTCATGGAGGTTGCCTGCGTTTCATTTTTGCATACGTCTCTTTCGAAGTGAACCTAGAGGTTTCCACTGTACATTTTTCACCTTTGTGAGCATAAACATACTCTACTGCTCATGGGTGAGGCGAGAAGCATTAAGAAGGGCGCGCGCCACGTGCGCGCCGCGGAAGTACCTATGGGAACCTGGCCGGGGTCCACACTATACCGTCTAAATTACTCACGATCCTCAGAATCTGTGGGTTTTACAATCAAAAGTATGCTTCGCAGTTCCCTAATATGCATTGTTCGCAAAGATAATGGTGGGCGCAGCGCGTGCGAAAAATCTGCCAATCGCCGCTGATAAGGTTGGGCCACCTCCACCCATCTGAACCGTGACTGCCTCAATCGCTTCGAGCCGGAGCACTCTACAACATTGGAGATCCAATGAAAAGAAAGCTTCAAGACGAAAATCTGCCATGCAGCTGGCTCACAATAAGAGGAAATAGCAAATTACACTACATAATGATCGAGATCTGTCACCACAGCCAGACACTAACAAACGGGCTTGTTGATTGCTAGTAAACAATAAATTTCCTCAAAAACAATTTGTCAGAGATCCATCCATTATTCAAATAGATGCACTAACACACTGCCTATATTAGACCAAAATTCAACGGTGTCTTTTTTTTTTCTGACAATAAGAAGACGGAAGAGGAGAGAGAGAGAGAGAGATCCGAGATGACATAGCGCGGAATAAGCAGAGAAGGAGGACTGCTCAAATAAACTCACCTTGTGATGCACAAAATGTTTTCAAGACCCAAAATAAGGGCTATGTAAGGAAAGATTTCAGCACCCCAGAGAGTGGGGCTCAGCTCCAAGTGAGCACATACGCCTGGAATACATACTTTTCAATGAGGTGAAAGGCCAGACGTAAATCGTAAAATAACGACAGCGAAGCAAATGGTTTACGCTCTTTTTATAGGAAGACAAACATGGAAATGTCTAACACGAACGAGTGAGCGAGGAAACCTATACTGTCACCAGCAGTTGTACGTCAGCCTCCACTCCTTAACTGGCTGCTCCCTTTTCAAAGTAAGCCACCAAACGAGGTTGCTGTGACAGCTTACTCAAAACCCATTCAAGCGCTCGTACAGAATAGGAAGAACAGAAGCAGATTCTGCGCTTATGCTGCGAGTGAAGCCGCCATATTTGAAAGAACGCAAATAAAGCAGGAGTTCACAGATTCACTGTTGGGAAACTACGACGATTTTTCTATAGTGAATATGGAGTTCAGAAGAACCATATAAGGGTCACAGCGCAAATTTTGGCATAACTCGAACAGATTAAGAGAACTTTTGGATTCCGAACTCAAATTTCCCATTCTGCTCTCTAAGGATAGTGGACGGTTCGCACTCCATGATAATAGCTCTAACTTTCTATCAGCCAGCCACCGAGAACGAAGCTTCAAAAATTACATTCGAAAATTTGCGATTTCGAGTTTGGTGCAGCTTCAAAAATCTGTAAATTTCATTAATAGCACTAATAAGTTACTCCGACAGGCTTCGTTCACGCATGGAAATGCAAAAATAGAGAACTTTTGGCAAAATGTCATCTTACGGGAAGAATCTTTTTTATTGCCTTTTCAGCAAAAACACTGTCGAAGACGTTTTGATCTTCGAAACGTCACAAGCTTTAGGTAGGCGCTAGATCAAATTTTTGGTCTCGAATGATTTTTGTGAAGAAACTGCAGCGAAGGGAATTTTTCCTGTATACTGACATGGAGAATTTTCCGTTTTTGCGTTTTTATGCGAAAGCCTTCACAGTGAAGTATAATCTACTACTGTGTAAAATTCCGCAGAATTTTCAAAGCTATTAGCAGCCCTCCGCAATATTCTGGCACCACGCTCAAAACGCAAAATTTTGAAAGCGCAACTGATCTTTTTATTGATAAACTCAGACAATTGGGCGTATCAATAACTATTAGTCATGCAAAGTATTACCAACCTGTAGTCATCAAAAGTGTAGATCCTACGGTGAAAGCAGCAGCCAAAGCAAGGCCACAACGAGATGCTACCATTTCAAACTTTCGAGCAGAGAAGTATAGGTAGAACTGGAGGAAGTATTGACAACAATGGATATTTCAGTGTAAAATTCAACCTACAGTGAAAACTGCATAGGAGCTGAGAAGAGGCAGATAATCAACGAGAGTTCTTCGTGGACGGAAAAGTACGTGAGCAAATTTGTTTTCTTCCTCAGTAATGAGAGGGACGTTCTTGAACTCAGGATGAGATGTAAAACGACTGATCAAAGATTGTCTGGCATCCTTGTCATATCGCACTAGGAAAAGCGTGAGGGAGATGTCGATGGCTAAAAGTCCTTGAAAAGCATTCAGAGAAAGACATACATGGATATGAGACATACTCGGTTTTTGATTGCTACGATAAATCTTTTTGATACCAGTAAACCCGAAAGGCATCCCAAGAAGTAAATCGCGAGGGCAAGCAACCGAGGAACATTCGCGTGAGAAAATTGTAGCGAGAACGTCCTTGTCCTGCAAAGTATCAATGGATGTTCGCCATGTCTGGTAGAACTCTTCGTGGTGACAAAAAAACTCACACTCATAAATTTCTCGTAAGAGTATCCCCAAAACGCAGTGGGTTCAAGCAGCAGGCAACCACGCTGTGGTGTAAAGCTTCCAAATCGTACATTGTCAGACACAACTTGTAGACATAACGCATCAACTTCCTCTTGTGCCAAAATTATATTCCGGGCAAGAAAGGCTCTCGAAAGAGGTCCGCGAACTGCCTGAATTCTCTATCTGATGAGGGTTACGAACGACTGAAATGGTTTGACTTGATCATGTGACTAGATCTGATTCAGCACAAACGGGTCGAGGAGGAAGTCAAGTCCAAAAACGATAAAAGCGGAAATCACATATAGTATGTTTCAACTCTGCTTAGGCGGATTGGACTGGCGGGAGTCCGCTTCGCAACGACTCGCGCCGCTTTGCAGTCTGCATGTCTTCATTCTGCTCTATCTCACTGAGCCTGTGGCGGTGCGGACGCGTTGCTCTACTTGGAAGTTTCGCCTAATCCGGGTTGAAAAAGACTGTACAGAAAGTCGCCAAGACTATATTGAGTTGCAGCATGCGGGCTCCATACGCTCAGTTCTCGATTATCAATGTATTATGGATGCCCGCTGTGGCGAAGGTGATAATTTTTGTGAAAGTGACGCGCGCACCAGAGCATTTAGCGCAACTGTCAGCATGCTCGCTTCGGAGAAACAGTCAAGTTACGCCTCATGCAGCAGATGTAGCTGGTAAACCTTATGGCGCATTTCTTTACATTCACAGAATATGATTTGGTGAGTCGTATGTTTTTTTTTGGAGTTGTGTTTCGTACGTGGTCTTTTTGGAGTTACAGCAGAGTTAGCAAACGGTTAGAGTTAAATGGTTAGTGCTCTACTTAAAATTACCGTGCTAAAGGTCATGGGTTCGATTCCATCCAGCCTAATTTCTGCTGCAGAAACTCTGCTCACAATTCCAGTGTCAAGTTACCCTTCCAAAGATGGGCATGCGACCAGCCGGCTGAGAAACACCCGTCGCATCGACAGTGCAGACATGTCACATAAAGAAACTCGAGTAAGGCCTAAGGCATACCTCGCGCGATTTCGTCAAATCGCTACATCTATGCGACTTGGCGGATTGCCAGATTTCTACGAACCAACCGTGCGCGGATCTCGAATGCATAGGCGCGTGCTTCCATAAGTTGTAGCAAAACCATCAAGTCTGACCCATGCAAAGCGCGCTTACGGCCAGATATGAGGAGTCGCAGCAGTGCCAAATCGCGCAGCGACTGGAATCGCGTGAGGTATGCCTTAGGCCTAAAGGCGTCCCTCGGAAGCGACGCGCATTCGAGCCCGACGAATGCGATAGTCGGCGGATTACCGTCCCAGCAAGGTGAACAGGGACGGCTGAAGCGGCTAGTTCACCGGAGGCAATGATCCAAAGCCAGACTCTCTCCGTCCAGCTACCATCAATATGGATACATTCATTTCTCGTTCAAGTTGGCAGGTCCTAAGAGACGGCGAGTCGACATAGCCTGCATACAGGCAACGAAGTGGAGCTGGCAAAGTTACGCGATATCGGACACGGATAAAGCTCCTCTACAACGGTGCCACCTGCACCAGAAACGGAATCGGTTTAACTGTATCGAAGACCCTAAGGAGCAGAGTAGTTGACGCTGAGCGCATAAGCGATCGTCTGGAGCATAAAGGTAGATACTGGGAGACAGGCCCTACAAGTGATCACCCTTATGCGCCACAAGTCGGATGTAAGGATGATGAAAAAGACGCGTTCCGGCAGGAGCAGAATACCACATCAGTTCAATTCCACTGGATTAGACACTCCTGCCAGGAGCGGATCTCAACGGACATGTGAGAGAAAGGCGAGGAAAAGCCGGAAACTGTCACGTAGGCTACGGATACGGAACATGCAATGAAGAAGGTAAGCGCATTCTAAAATTCGATTCAGCTCACGATCTAGTTTTTTAGCAAACACCTACTAAATCAAGAAGGATGACCACCTCCAACATCCACGAGCGGCGACCGACAAACACAGATATAGTCATCCTCACCCCACTAGTCGCCCTAAGTTCAATCTTACGCATGTTCTCTCTTGTTTGTTTCCGTCGTTGGTTGCTATTATCTATGTTTCAACAACGTTTGCAGATAAAATTGATTTTTTTGTTGTTGCTAAGCGATTTATCATGCTGCTCGTTTAAACTCTGATTTCGACTAAGCCTGGAAGAACAGTGCACCTGGAAACATTTGATGTGAATTCACTGCCGCCATGCTCCACCAGTCTGCGCCAGTTCAAATTCGAATTCATTTACCAAGCAACGACTGAAAGGATGGCTATAGACTTCTGGGTTATTCGACAGTGTGACCACAAAAACGTAAAGGACTGTAAAGCCATTCCCTGAGAGCTGCATACGCCAACTCAGACAAATGACCGGAACTTCCGCAGAGCGCTTGCGGAAGTTCCGCCGGGTCACCTGCGGAAGTTCCGTAAATGTGCTGAGGAAGTTCCGAAATGAGACCCTGCAGAAGTTCTGAAGAATGCCAACCACAATAGCAAAAGAGAACACCGAAGCGAAATTTGAACCTCACTCTATTGACTGTGAGACCCACCTACTATCCTCTACCGGCTGGCATGTTCGATAATGCACTCTAGTTGTTGGCGAGGCAACATCACGAGACAACACATTCTAAGTCCTGCGGAAGTTCTGGCAGGCCAAAGTGCTGCGGAACCTCTGGCATTTTTCGGAATTTCCGCGGGGTTTTGAAGAAGGTTCTGCGGAAGTTCCGGTTTTCAACCAGTTTGGCATGAAGATCCCGCGGAAGTCCCGATTTTCTGTGTTTTCATTTTTGCAATAGTGAACAAAATCCTGCGGAACTTCTGCAAATTTGGCTTGTTCTGCGGAAGTTCCGGTGATTTGTCTGAGAAATTAAACCACTGCTTCTCAACTTCAAAGAAGAGCTGCAGAGACAAGGACACGCATGAAATATTGGAGATGAAGACCAACAACGTGGCAAAAGAAGCACTGCTAACAACTACCAAGCCTGCAAGGGTACCCAAAGCAATCCTGGGCAAGCTTGAAAGATCAAATCCACCAAGTAGCATACATGATCCTGGGAAGTACAAAACCTGAAAAAAAGAGGGATTAATCGAGACACGTAGGTGGACGAAGTACAAAGAGTCATGAAGGAGAAGAGGGATACGAACAAACGATGGCATAATATCCAATCGGAAGATCATTGTCAGACATACCAACAAGCCAAACACAAATCCCATAAAGTGGTTCATAATTATACGAACACCTAAAATATTGAAAGTTTCTGGACTTTTTAGAAGAAACTCAAAAAGCCGTTGGTACCACGCGATAGAGCACAGCCGAAAACGGTTGATCCATAAGAATGGAAATGATGTCAACCTTAGGAGTGTTTTTGCGCCTAATGCGAATTTTTAGCGGTTCATAATTATACGAACACCTCAAACAAAGGTCCATTTTTCATTCAAGATTGCAGTCTTTCAAGTTCAAACTTTTTGTAGAGTTACAGTGACAAAGTCTGACATATCTGCTACACACTGAACCAGTGCAGTTCAAAAAGAGGATCTTTACTTTTTTCAGATGGCTCTAAATGGTGGAGTGGTTGCACTCCAAAAACATCCGTTCTTCTATAGTTCATGCACTCTAATTAGCTTCTACCAAGGCTATGAGATAAAATAAGCTCCTTCGATGGGTATTTTGTTTGTTTGGCGCTCGGAAAATCTTTGCGTTTTCGTGCCGTTTTTCAAAACAGTTCCAAACTTACCCTAGAGTTAACACGACAAGCCTCTAAACTCAGCATCTGAAGCCTTACAATGAAGTAAGCTTATAGCATGTAGAAGTTCACAAGACAGTGTATTTGGCTAGAAAAAATCAGCAACACTGAGCGTTTGTTTTGGCCACGCAGACGTCATTTCACCAAAACCACTGTTTTTACTTTGCAATCACACATTTATTTACTTTGTAGCTGCATAGCCTCAAGAACAGTCCTACAAAAAACCCAAAAACTTTGACATGGATACACATCATGCAAACAATGCAGCTGCTTTTTATCAAGTGTTTGCGCGGGAGAAAGCTGAGTTTTGAGGCTCGAAATCGTGCTAACTTTGAGGTAAGGTTGGAACTTGGTTGAAAAACGGCACAAAAACGCATAAATTTTCCAAGCGTCAAACAAAATACCTATCGAAAAAGCTTATTTTATCTCGTAGCCTTGTTAGAAGCTAATTAGAGTGCGTGAACTACAGAAGAACGGATGTTTTTGGAGCGCAACCACTCCAAAAGCATTTAGAGCCATCTGAAAAAATAATGATCCTCTTTTTGAACTGCACTAAGTTTAGTGTGTAGCAGATATGTCAGACTTTGTTACTGTAATTTTACAAAAAATTTGGACTCGAAAGATGCAATCTTGAATGAAAAATGGACTTTTGCTTGAGGTGTTCGTATAATTACAAACCGCTAAAAATTCGCATTTAAGCGCAAAAACACTTCAAGATTGACATCGATTTCCATTCTTATGGATCATGTACCGTTTTTGGCTGTGCTCTAAAGCGTGGTACCAACGGCTTTTTGAGTTTCTTCCAAAAAGTCCAAAAACTATCAAAATTTAAGGTGTTCGTATAATTATGAACCGCACTTTAGAAGGACCAGTACCAGCAGCCACGGAAGAAGAGGTACGGCTAGCTGTAAGTAGAAAAAAGAATGGCAAAGCGACTGGTCCAGATGACATACCAAACGAATTCTGGAAAATATGTGGACATTCCGGAACCTCACGGTCAACGAGTCTCCTCTATTAAATCATAAGGAACAAGAGTATGCCTGGCGTCTGGTATACCAAAACAACGATCCCGATGTGAAAGAACAGAGGAGACATAGCAGACGCATCCAACCGACCAATCCGACTGATGAGCAACACTCTAAGAATCTTCGAGCGAATAATCGAAACACGACTTCGAATCATGGTCAAGCGTGTTGATGCGATCCGGGACCTTCCTTTACGACCCCCCCCCCCTTGAAAGTGCCCACTCGTACGACCCCCCCCCCACTTCATTTTGCGGTAACCTGCATAAAGAATGCCAATCTCAAAAAATGTTCGCCAATGGACCCCAATCAAAATTATAGGCCAGAGAAAGATAACAATTTACAAATTGAGAGATAATGCAGAAAATGCTTCACTACCATTTACTACTTACCCACTCTAGGCAGAATTATATGTGAGGTTTCACATATAATTCTGCCTAGAGGGTAAGTAGTAGAATGACAACTAAAAAATTTAGCATTACGGAACGTTCACTTCACTCATTATAATTAATTATTTTATAATAACTCATTTTCCAGTGACAGATAATAAACGCATCTGCCAATTCATTCATTTAATGTTTGCCATAACCCATTCATAATTCAGTGGTACAAAAGGACATCGACCATGGTCCTGGAAATTAGAACGTTTCTAAACTATAAGTTTCATATTCTATTCCCGTAGGCGACACCATTTTTTTGCAGAGAGAAAAAACGATATTTCTGAAGCGTAACAAAAGTTTTCGAGTAGAAAGCTTACTTCTCACCTTTTGTACAGATTTTTCTGCAGAAAAAAAACCTTTTTAGGGTTGTTTCATGCTGCCGCACTGACTGAAGCAGACTGCAGCTGACTGCACTGACCGCAGCAGACTGCAGCAGACTGCAGCAGACTGCAGCAGACTGCAGCTGACCGCAATGAGCGCAACGGCCGCACAGTCGCTGCATCCTTTCGTAAAAGAGAAAATAGTTGCGAATACATCAAAACACCGTGATTTAGCCTAGAAAGTTCATAGGTTCTAACTTACTTTTCTCAATCAAGTTTTGGCGATTGTTTCTCTTTAATATGCTCAATTTGTTCAGATTCCTTTTGTCATTGCATATACCTATTTTACTCCCGCTCGTGTTGTCTGTTGGGGCATATATTGTTGAAGGCAGTGGCTCGGCAAATCTCAACCTAGTCAAATTTGCGCTTATCTGGGGTTATTCAATACGCTGATCCCGAAAATTCACTTTTGAAAGCTTGAAAACGGCGAAAATAAGCGTTTTTCAATGCCCTCCCCTTTGGAATTGGACGAGAGGAGCAAGGCTAAATCGCTGCAGAACCCAGTAGTTATAGCACTGCGGCGGGCAGCCTCCAGTGGTGAAAAGGAAATTGCCAACTCGTCCAGATGCGTTTAAGATTGGCCTGCGCGTGTAAGTTTGAGAGCTATTTTCTTGGCAGGGAAGGCATGCTGTGCAAATGGGATTGCACTGTTTTCATACTTGGGCGATAAGGAACCTACGGCGTTGAAATCCTGAATTGTTGGATTTTGCTGATCCACTGCCTTTAAGAGACTGTTTGAGCTGCAACTATTCATTCTCTCCACCTTCACGGAAGGATGTAGCGATCTGTGCGGCCCCGCGGTCAGCTGCAGTCAGCTGCAGTTTGCCGCAGTCTGCTGCCGTCAGCTGCGGTCAGCTGCAGTCTGCTGCAGTCTGCTGCGGTCAGTGCGGCAGTCTGAAACAACCCTTAGCGTGAGAACGACGTCAAATACGTGCATGTACACGGTACTTTGAAAATTTATAACTAAGATCAGGAAAAGATTGAGAGGCTGCAATGAACAGCCTGTGTAATGTTGTGCCCAAACTATCCACGGAAAAAGTTTAAGCCATTGAGTAGCAGTGAGCTCGAAACGATGCGACTCTCGCAAATTTAGATGCGATCCTAGAAAGCAAAAACTGGGAATTCCAAGCTTGGAATTTTGTCTCACCGGAGAAGTTATGAAACAGCCTGAAATTTTCAGGATAGAAAGTAAGAGGATGCTTCGTATTATGGCAGTCGACAAGCTTCGATAGCTCTGGAAAAATTTAGATGCGACCCAGATACGACACCCTTCTCTTTTTTTGCTACCATACATAAAATTATAAGAAAATGTACAGCTTACAAACTAAGACCAGATTTTGGATAAATGTAATAGGACTTCTCCAAGTTACAGGTAAATCGTTTGAGCCCATGAAAAGCATTACAAGGAAAAATTTGAAATTCATTGATGGTCATCGTTGCTGAAGGTATTCGCTTTTGTCGAGTGTGTGAGACTTCAGGAAGGCTTCAAAAACAGGATTTTTACACCAATCGGGTACATTTGGCATCCTTATCAAATCACACACCTACAAAAGTGTTCTGAGCTATTAAAAATGTCTTTGAGGATTTCTATTAATTTTTAACTTTCCTTTACCTTCACCTTTAACTTTACGGTATTTTAGCCCAACAACCCCCTCTCATGACCCCCTCCTCCATTTTAGGTCCTTTACGACCCTGTTGTGATGGTCACATCACATGCTTAATCCTGCTTCGAGTCCATCCACACCGCTCGCACAGTAATGAAGAGATATAGAGAGGATCAAAAGGAGTCACATGCAGCCTTCCTGGACTTGGAAATAACGGCCTTCGATAAGGTGCCCCATTAAAGGCAGCGGCTCGGCAGATTTTGCACTTCCATCTTTTTGCATGCTTTGGGCCTTCTCGACCTGTAGATCCCGAATCTGAGCTTTAAAAGGGGTGAAAAAGCCTTTTTCGGGGCGTGTTTTTCGATTTCCAAAAGGCAGCTCGGACGAGAATTTTTCAAAGGGGAGTCGGGAGGCCCTGGCACGAAGACCCTGCTGCCTGTAATTTTGGCTTTGTATAGCATGCACAGTGCGGGAAAGCGGTTGGGGGTCCTGCGCCGTCTAGCGGAGAATACTCGTCCGAACAAGGTGTTAGGGGAGCGAAAGGAGGAAGGGGAGCGACGCATGGGCCGTCCCCCTGGCTTGCAGAATTCACATTTTCGGCCCGGAGTTGCTCTTTTGGTTTACTTGGAGGGCCTCCTATCCGTCTGTGTCAAAATCTAAGGTAGGTCTATTCTGCCGAGCCGCTGCCTTTAAGTCATATGGTGAGAATTGCGAAGACGCGTGGTGCCGGAAGAGTACATTTGGTGGATGAAACTGATCTACCACAAGGCTTCAAGCCACGTACAAAGAGCAAGGACATCGAAAAAGTTCCAAACAAGGTTGGGATACACCAAGAATAGTCCTCTCTCCCTTGCTGTTCATCACTGCGATGAACGCAGTGTGGAACCACTCAGATGTGAACTTCCTTGACAATTCTCTTCGCAGACGATGTGGTTTGATAACAAATACAGTGTACAATCTAAATCAGGCCAAAATTGGCCTGGCGGGAGTCCGCGTCGCCAGGGTATTGCATCACGCTACGGTCTGCTTGTCTGAGGTGTGGTGCGAAAGGCGACGATCCCCATATTTTGTGACTTTCGAAACTCTTCAGTGCTAAAACAAGGCGCCGAGGTATGGGGGTGAGGGCAGATACATAACTCGATGCAGTAAGTAAAATGTTGTAAAAATTAGCAAGAGTGATTTTACGCTGATTGCATTTTGCGTGCACTGTCGCCTTCCGTGCCTGCTTGTCTGCCCTATCCCCAACCTCTTTGCTCTCTCCAACAGTGCGCATATGCAGCGCGAACCTCTATGCAAGCGCGCAATTCTCCCTAATGGTTCGGCCTGATCCCAATTAGGGCAGACTACCAGAAAGGAGCTGCAGACGAAGTACAAAACTAGAAGAACACGCTAGAGCTGTATGGCTTGAAGCTCAACACCAGAAAGACAGAATACATGGAAGTAGGCAAACAAACTCAAGGTACATAACTCTCGATGGTGAAGAGCTTAAAGGCACCGTCCACCCAGATTTTCGACTTCCACGTTTTTGTCGTTTCAGGGCCTTCTCATGACCCTGATTCCGAATATAAAGTCGAGAACCCCGACAATCCCCGTTCTGGAGGACCCACAGGCCGGCTTTACAGAACGGTGATTGGATGGGCGCGCAGAAATGGGCGGGCATGGATGGGGGTCCTCGTGCGTCTTCGCTACTCCGAAGCGATTTTCTCGCTTCCGAAACGGCACTTTGCGCCGCAACTTGAGCATTGGATAGATAGGGGGCCCTACTATCATATGCTGCCAAAAGCTCAACAACCTCAACTTAGGGTGGACGGTGCCTTTAAAGGCAGTGGATCCGCAAAACTCAAAAACTCAGGATTTTAACGCGGTGGGTTTCTTATCGCCCAAGTATGAAAACAGTGGAATCCCAGTTGCACAGCATGCCTTCCCTGCCGAGAAATTGCTCTCAAACTTACACGCGCATGCCAATCTTACACGCGCCCGAACGAGTTGACAGTTTGCTTCTCACCACTGGAGGCTGCCCGAAGCAGTGCTGTAATCATGGGTCCCGCAACGATCTGACGTCATCAACTTTGCTCCACTCGTCCAATTTCAAAGGGAAAGACAATGGAAAATGCTCGTTTTCGCCGTTTTCAAGTCCTCTAAAGTGGATTTTCGGCATCAGCGCAACCGTAAGCGAGAATTTGACTAGGTCAAGATTTGCCGAACCACTTCCTTTAAGAAGACAACGTCATACAAGTACCTTGGCAGTTACATCCCAGCGGAAGGAGGACTGTAGGAGGAGGTCGCAGGCGGCATGGATGAAATGGAGAAGCTTGACAGGAGTTCTGTGCGACAAAAAGCAGTGCACAAGTCTCAACTGTACAACGTTATCCACAGCACTGTATGGCAGTGAGTGTTGGCCTTGTACGCAGAACGTGGAGCGCAAGCTTAGTGTCATGGAAACAAGGATGTTGCGCTGACCTTAGGAGTCACACTGAAGGACCATAAATGAAAGTATAGTCTGCCCCAATCCCAACCAGGCCAAAATTGGCATGGCGGGAGCCCGCGCCGCTAGGTCTTCGCGGTCACGCCCACGGTCTGCTTCTCTGCTCTCTCTTCAATCCCTTTGCTTTCTCCGACAGCGCGCATATGCAGCGCAGACCACTAGCGCTGCGAGCGCGCAAACTTGCGCCGGTGGTTCGGCCTGATCTCAAGTGGAGCAGACTGTAGCTCCATTTGCCCAAAAAATGCAGGAGAAGAGATTACAGTGGTACGGGGATGTGCGTAGAGGGGAAGAGAGCCGCATCACGAGGTTAGCCTTAGCGGTGGAGACACCAGGGGAAAGAACTAAGGGTAGACCAAGATGAGGTGGATGGACAGAACCAAGACCGATATGCGAGAATTTGGAATACATGAAGACCTTGCTTCAGATAGAAGAACATGGAAACAACTGACAAGAACAGCAGACCCTGCATAAGCGGAATAAATGCGAAAATGAAAAAAAATGTTTTCTTTTTATTTGGGAGTTCTCACTTTGACTATACCTAGTTAGTTTTTTAGGCACTTGGGAGACTGCGGCCAGCATGATATGCTTTGGGATATTTCACAGTCACTTGCGACAAGTATACTGTAGGCAAGCACGAAACTACAGTCGAGTAGTATAAACGCTTAATATAGTGTGCTTGCACTGAAGGTGAAATGCGGTAAAATTTGCGCGTGAACAAGTAACCACGCCAGTAATGCCAGCCTTCTGCGCAATTGGCCGGCATCACAGCTATTTGCTCATGCGCAAATTTTACCGCATTTCACCTTCAGTGCAAACACACTATATTGAGCGGAAAATCTGCTCGACTGTAGCTTGGATTTTTCAGAAATTGGCAAGAACTTTGCAAACTCGAATGTTAAAGAAGACAGAAATTTTTTTTACAGAAAAACACTTGACCTACCTACCTGCTCAGAACTCAGATTCATCGGCACCCATGGTTCCACGCTCCCACGGATAATCACTTGCTGCAAGAACGTGCTCCTAGCGCGGGCCCACGATTTCCCACCTGCGTAATTGATGGGGCAGATGGCTGACTGACTCTTGAGAGACTGAGGCTGTTACCGGAATCCTCGTACAACTTGTCGGTCCAGTCAACACTAATGGGACTGTTTGTTGGAAGGCGGAATCTAGTAAATGTAGGGTACGATAAGACTACCATGGTGATGAGTGACATAGATAAACAGGCCGCTGGATGTGCAGAGCAAAATCTGCAAATACTAATTTTTCGATGTTCTAAAATAGGCTTTGGTCCAATAAGGCAGCAATGGAAAATGGCCTGCTCGTGAATATTTTCCATAACAGCTCTGCTGATGTTACAAAAAATGTGGAAACCTACCGTCCATAATCATGATAAGCTTGTGCAACACGCTCGCGTAGGCTCACACTCCTGTTAGCCGACATTTTCTGATAACTAAACACACAGCCTTTTGTCTTACTTATACCTTTGATAGACTCTAGAGATACCAGTGTACCATACATGTTTGTTTATGGATACGACATACAGTCCAGGTTTTCATATGAATATTTATTTCAACAGAGTTCAACAATCACGGGACAACAGCTCTCCAGAAAGTCAACAAAGAAATTCTAAAAAGTTGTGAAAAAGCACAGCACTACATCCGCAGTACAATTTTTCAGTATGGTGCAGAAGAAATAGCGAGAACAAACGGTGACAATGGTGAAGACAGTAACGAAAATGATGCCGTACACTATCAAGTCGCCATATCAGACATCCTACTAAATTTACTTGTAGCTTCGTAACGCATCATTTGAACCCAGCGATATTTTAGTCAACAATTATAGGTAGAAGGGACAGAACATTCAGATATTTGTCATCCTCTCATGAACTTGCAACTGAGTCGTAGTAAGATTTGCCAGATACGATATCATCATGTAATCCTGAAAATGACGATAGCCCAATAGCAATAAGAAAACCTCAGCATGGAACGTACCCTTAGGCTATTCTTGACAAGATTATCTAGTTTTTCAGTCTGCATGTGAGTGGCAGCGGTATTGACAATATCCATTAGGCGACGCCCCATCGTGGCATCAGAAGGCAATTCATCACGAGATATGACCTCGTTGACGTATCTGCAGCGAAATTTGATACGTGTTCAAAAAAGCCGCAAGATGTGAGTCCAATCGCACAGCAATTATACAGAGACTTCAACAAAAACAAAACCCACTCTAGCAACCTTTCCAGCCATTCGATTATCTGACCTATGCTCCTTTCAAGTTGTTCCAGACCACTTTCCATGGTAACTTCGCGTCGCCGAGAGTCAAGCGCATTCTACGAAAATGTAAGTAAAAAAGCTACATATAAGCATTATGCGTTACAAGATCATAGAAATGGTATTATTTAAAAAAAAAAACTCTAGCTAGAAACGAGACTACAAGTTTCCCTATCGTACCTCAATCAGTTGCATTGCGACACACTCTCCCGGAAATGCATCCAATTCCACGCGTAGTGGGTTGAATATTGCACAATGAGGATCACGAGCACGAGGTATTCCAGCCATAGTTCTAACGAAAAGTTAACTGATCGAGAGTAATATGGACATGACAATGGCGAACCTGAGGTAAGCTCTCATTGGCATGCGATACTTGTCATCTACACTGGAGAATGTAGTGTCTAACGTCAGCAAGATCAATGGTGGTACCTCCTTTCGTGACACCTGTAAAACATGCACCCATCTTCCCAAACTATTTTGGTTTTTAGGCTCAGAAGTTATAAACAACTGCTATACACAAGGATCTTTGACCTTTACTCAAAGGCAGCGTCCCGGCAAAGTGTTGTGTATTGGGATTTCACAGCGTTGCAAAAGCAAAAATAGTTTATCAATGAAGTGTGGAGCGAAAAAGCGCGTCCGTGAAGCCGAAACCACTTCGGAAGTCTTCCAAACTCCGGCACCTCGTTCCGGCCCCTCCTCCTTACAAGTTTTACCAGCGAATATGAACATGGAGAGAAAAAGCTCATTTTCACCACTTTCGTATGCAAAAAAGCTCAGATATGGGTTCGGTACGGCGAAAGAAAAGGTGAAAACTGGAAAGCGGACTTTTGCCCGGAAACTAACAGTAGACTGAATATATATATCACTCAAATATTCAATGTTCCCAAACGAACAAAAAACATCGCTTTAAAATAAACAGCTACTAAACAAAAAAGGATCCAACTGATTTGCTTGTGAACTTCCAAAATTACAACGTTACAGACCACTTCTTCACAAATCTCAAGCAAAAAAAAAAGCAAAAATAGAAAAAGCAGATATGTTGGAAAAATGTACAGTAGTTACAGAGTGGACAACGGACAAACCTCGTTGATAACCCTATTGTAATAATCATGATAGATAAGACAATTTGATGACAGATCCGACGAAGTGTAGAACCTGAAGCGCAGCACGTCCAGACATTCAGACATCAAAGCGGAATTAGTGAAGCTCACCATCCCACAGGCTGTTCAGTGGGTGCGGCTCTCTTCAGCATTTGGATCATTTGTTGATTGAAAGAGTCATCAAGCTCCAAATCATCGCGAAGTTCACTGAAGGGAATAGCGAAGCAATTAGTCACCTAAAAAACACGATGCGTTCCGTTTCGCGCTTTCACGCTTTTTGCGTAATAAAAGTAGCAAAAGCTACCTACTATATATATGCTGCCTTCGAAACCGAAGACTTTGATACAGATCTTATATATAAAGCTGAATGTCTGTTTGTCTGTCTGTCTGTCTGTCTGTCTGTATGTCTGTCTGTACGTATGTTCCGAATAGAAAATTCCATTTCTGAACCGATCGGGACCAAACTTGGCACACATATACTTTGAGCCCCGGCGGGTGTCATAGGCTACTTTTCGTCATCGATCGATATCGATTTTATCGATTTTTTGCAAAATTTGAGCTACGGGGCTGGGAGTTGGCACAGGGGGGTAATCGAGCATGAAGATCACCCCCGTGGGGGTGATCAGCATGCTCGATTACACCCCCTGCCAAATTTCAGCCCCCTAGCTCAAATTTTGCAAAAAATCGATAAAATCGACATCGATCGATAGCGAAAAGTGGACTGTGACACCCGCCGGGGCCCGAAGTGTATGTGTATCAAGTTTGGTCCGGATCGGTTAAGAAATGGAATTTTCTATTTGGAACATACGGCGGAGCCGGGTAAGCCAGCTAGTATCATATAAGCCCACCTGAACCGCATCCTTTTCGTAAAATCCCATCAAAGTTCCTAAAGCTTTATCATTCGCAGGTTGCCCTGCTTTTGTTGGCCTTTGTCTTCGAAGGTATGAGTCAACGATGGTCATGTATACTACCGGATGCACTTTGACAGTCAAGTTTGACGCCATCTTTGAGAAAAAGAAATTAACCTGAGCAGAAAACTCAATGAAAAAGTAGTCGTGCTGGGAAATACCAAGATATATCTCTGAAGTATGGCAAGAACTCTTTATTACCCTCTTAGTTGTAAGAAAAGAACACAGAATTGAAAGATATGTAAAAAGAATATTGCCATAAATAATCACCGTTGGGTATCACCACTATTATTCATTGATCTATCGTCAAGCAAGAAGCTATAAAACGGTTTTTTTTCAAAAAAAAAAGACCACAGCTTTATGACTTGCTACAGCAGTGCTGACTTCTTCAAAATTCCTATCGAGCTTTGAGGCTTTAGAGGGATTCTTACTTGACGTTACACCAGGTCATGTTACCGGAACATTAGGAATGACTATGACTGAGTTTTGAAGGAACAAAAAAGATTAAGTTGAAGAGAATGTTTGCTTTGAAGTAAATAACCGAATGGAGCACATAAACTGTCGTCATTCAATGTCTTCTTCTTAAGCCTTCAGTGTCAGCTGCATATGGAGGAGGTGAAGCTGTGCCGGCTCGATGCAGCTGTTCGGTCGGCATAGGCTCTCGATCTGGTCCAATTCCTGGATATGGAGGAGGTGCTTCGCACATGAACACGGAATTCGTCTGCGGACGATCGGGGAATGCCTGAGTCGGAGGCTGCAATCCATTATGCCCTGGAAAACTGACGCTTGGTCAAGATAAAAACACAGGAAACAAACAGCAAAGACGATGTACAAAAGATATAGGGTAACCATATATTTAACAACATAGGCATTATTGGCGATCCATAACACACAAAGACTGGGCGCCGTTGCGTCCAACCAAGATAGCTCGTACTTGGGAAAGAGCGCAGATGGCAATAGAAACGAAAGAGCTTTTGATCAGAGAGACGCCGATACGTCCGCAGCCTTTGCGTGCAATGAATACCTGTACAACCTATGACCCAATATACCCAGCTACTAATTAGGGAACCCAAATTGCAGTGTGTTTCATGTACGTTTGAGTGTGATTCTGGGGAGGGTAGCTTGTGTCACTGCGTATGAAATTTTTGAAAGCGATCAAGAAAAAAAGAAAAATACCAGCAGATATCAAAGGTCCCTGGTTATACAATCTACAGGTATAAATAACTTACCAGCACTAGAAGGAGCATAATAATCCGGAGGAGCTGCATAAAAATCACCGCGAGGAGGAGCATAGGGTGGAGGAGCGTTTGACGGACGATACCTTTACACCAACAACTTATTAACATATAAGAGCACAAATATACACACTACCTGCTAGCCCTGTCGACAGCCTCGAGTAAAGTTCGTCCAAAATCAATGCATCCTCCTTTGTTAAATGTTAGTCGCCAAGGAACTTCACCAAATAACTGCGATCCAGGGATGGCCACCGCTATACCACGCAGATAATTCGCGCCTAAAAAGACTAATTCACTATCAAGCACTTCAGCTGGTACAAACCGAAAATGGGCTGCTCCAAATGTACATCTTGCATAGAAGAAAAGGGCATTTCAAAAGAATGAAATGCTTGCTGCACATCAGGCATGAAGATAACCCGATGTGATGTTAAGTAGAGCACGCCGTTAAATTTTCCTTCCAAAGCCTAAATACGAACATGCGTTTAAAAGTAACTTTATTGAAGTATACATACCTGGTTCTCATTTTTCCCTATCGTCATTACAACACTTCGAGCAAAAACAAGTATGACTTCACCATTATAAATCAAAACACCTCGACCATCCGGTGTATTTGCGGTGTTAATCGACATCTGGAAGATATCCATAGTCAAAATGGCTCCACAAGGAAAAGATTTACGTAACAGCACAGAATTCTTCTTGGCACATTTTTAATGGGAAAGTGTCATACTAATCACATTTTCAGACTCACTCGAGATAATTATACTGAGCGCCGAAAGGGACCATTCGTAAAATAATATTCTCTCTATATTCAAAGTGGACCACAGCAACGCTCTTGTCCAGCTAAATTACTGACTAAGCACCTATCGCCACTCTTTTTTTAGTGCGTAAGGTAAGCGGTAAAGAAACTCTTATTTACATTTCGATCGCTTTCCTTGTCTTGATTAGCACTTTCTAATGTACTGGGGACTAAAGAGGTGCTTAACGGTATACATTAACACTTTGTAACGAGTTATAAACAAAATCTAAGCGTAATTCAAAAAATAGAGAATTAGCAAAGCGATACAGATATCTACCGTGCCTGGAGACCTTTTCACTACACCTGCAGATTTTTTCAACCTTCTCACAGTCTCACGGCCACATCAATACTTAAACTGGTTCAGAACCAGAATCCAGATCGACTCAAAGTCGGTTTTTGACAAAATTTATCGACTGACTGCATACAATGAAGCGCAAATCGACGAGCCTTGCATTACACATAAAATAGCTCTATTATTCCAAGATATCATCATTATTACAGTTGAAACATGACTGCTCGTAACACTGCAAATCGGCTATAAATGCTTACGTCAAACCTAGCATAACCGAAATCAGCAGTGCTAATCTACAGAAATCTATACAACTTAAAACCTATACAACTGAAAGGAATGGAGTGCTAGCACAGGATGATTCACTTTTCGCGCTGAAGCTGAACCATAAATTCCTCCAATTTTTCTTGTATCCGTCGGACTTGTTCTGAAAAAAAAATGGTTCTGAGAAAAAAAACATGCGAAAGATAATTAAGTGACAACGGATGAAGAGTGATGTAGACTGCTGTAAGATGACACACGCAGCATCAAACTTACTGAGCTCTTCTGCGAGGTCCACGCGTCTACCAGTCAAGTACGTCTGTTTCTTGTCAGCTTCTTGCGACCAGTCATCTAGCACATCCTAAAAAATTTTAGTGATGAACTCTTGGAAAATAATAAAAAAGACAGCATGGTTTGTGAAATGCCTCTATGATACCCCCAGATATGCATGCTCTAAAAGACGGACCTTCACTTCCTTTTCTAACCGGCGCTGTTCAGTGTTCGTAATCTGCTGCCTCAGGGCGTTGCATGTCAACTTCAGCATCCTTTGTATCCTAAATCAACGATTGAACCAATGAAAAAATAGAAAATCTCGCATTCTTCCACCTATAGAAAAAGACAACGGTTTGGCAGTCAATGTCACCTTCATTGAACCCTTGGCGATAATGCTGGTATAAGGATGGGCTATCGCGACTATTCTGCAACAGGGCTTTCAGAAATGATGACCAAAAGAATCATAGTCATATAGATTTACCTGTATTGTCTTTTCTAAGAAGTGCTTTTTGTACATCAAATTCCACTGACGCCGTATGGTCTCCGAAGGGACTTCAATCACTCCTTTAGTTTCGAGATTCCGTCGAATTACCAAAACGTCTTCGTCAGTCAACGCTTGCTTATGGTCCTTTGATGGCACATAAATGACTTGATAGAGAACAATATTTGAGCGCATTTTCAATATACCAATTCTTCAAGCAAATAAGAGAGCACCCATAAGCAGAAGTACTTATGACCAAATAAGACCTACTCTCTTACAAACATTACTATGTACTGACAGCAGCTAATAGCTATGAAAATGTGTTTTGAGGGAACAGATGCAAATTTTAACAGACGACTTCGGTGCGGTTATGAAGCATACAGAAAGCGAATAAAACGTAGACACTGAGCTTACTGAAAAGAAAGTGATAAGCGAGGAAAATGGCTGGATACTCACTGGATCATTAGAAAGCATTGCAGCTAGCTCATCCTGTACTGCACTGGCGAAGTGATTGTCGGCTGAAGGTGCTTGCCAGAAGATCCACCGTGACACCCACCCTGGTCCACGCGCTTCACTCAGTTGTTGGTTTACCGTTGCGAGTCTGGCTGAAGCAGTCTAAAGAATTTTGATGGAATGGAGAACTTAGCAGAGGACACAACGTCACATCGCTCACCTGTCCCATGAACTGACAAGCAGAATCCCAGGTCCTTCGATCCGGAACCGCACGATCTTCCATTGCATTTAGTTGGATCACGCGCTGAGAGAAAAATAAAAATTGTTAGGAAACAACCGCAGTCTGGCATTTGTGAAACACACTCTCGTATCATTAGTTGAACTCACCAGATAATCCAATGCTTTAGAGTCCCATTCATGACTTGACATCGCTTCCTGCACGACAGCTTCCTTGAGCGGGTCGAAGATTGGATCATGGTCGCTTCGGCTCACGTCTTGATTTACTTGCTGAGTAAAGACATCCCGTAGCGTTTCCCATCCAGACTGAACAATCACTGCTGACAAGCTGGATTTGATTTTTGGAACAAAAAAACTAACATTCACACTCCTCTGCGGCAACTCCTTGTCTGCCCAGTGTTTAAGACGGATATCTACCAGCGTGTTGAATGAGCTAAATCAAACAGTATATCAACAGCATTATGTATCACAAAACTAACCCGGCATTTTCGACCACCCAAGCGGGCATTAGAATCTGATCGAACACGTGACTTGAAACGGTATCCCACAGCTTCTTTTCCAACTTCCTCTCCCACTCCTCGGCGGTAACTAATGAGAGGTTAACAATCTCATCGAGAATTTCCCCTCTCGCCTATAATGTACAGCACTCAACAGCAAATACGCAGCGACCAAATTATTCGATGCAAATTTACACATAATTTATGCACGCTAAAGCACCAACTTTGTCGAAGAGCTCATCCCTGTCTAGCTGCCGTATCCGTGGATAAGTGTTCTTCCATTCTGTTTCAAGGTTGAATCTGAAAAAAGGAGTTTGTCGTAATCATGATTAAACTGAAGATGTCGACACACCTAGTTGCACGGAAAGCGTCAGCTTGACTTTCAATCGAATCTCGAACCATTCTCCAAAAACAATCCGATACGGCTAAGGACATATTTCTAGTGGTCATTTGGGAGGGTTTCAGCACACCGTCCCTATAAAGTAGTCAAATATTCCTTTTGCAGCTCCTTTCACTTATAAAATTTGAAATACTGATATCAAGAGCATTTTGCTATAAACCTACTTCAGAAGCCGACTGTTCGAGAAGAATTCTTCTTCATATCTGCGGATTTCGTCTATTGACTCAGCGCTATTGCCACGTCCAGTCACCACCCCATAGTAGCCCAGTGCTTTCATTGGGAAAAGTTTACCTTCCAATATCTTTTTTATCCTGTCCGGATTAGCCAGGTTCTTCTCCGCTAAATCCACCTGAAATAAAGAAGTAAAGTCCTCGAAACTATGCTATGGTGAGTACCTTAGTGAGGACTAATATAGTTCTCCTTCCAGTAGGATCAATGCTGCTGACCAGATCCGTGACATTACTGCGTTCCGCGTCAACAGATCTGAAGCGATTTGAAAGCCTTTGATTGTCTCCCGTATATAGCAAAAGACTGAAGAAAGAACGATTGGACACGCTTACCCATCCTGTATGCATAAGATAATGGCATTCGGATTTTCCATGTGCGTTCTACTCATTTTTATGATATCATCCTTGGTTTCTCTAGCCATATCAACTGTGACCGTAGAGATAACGCCAGGAAGATCAACAAGAACCATGCGAGCCAAATTGGGACCTAAAAAAGAAAGCCGTCGGAAGGATAACGTAAAATACCGCGAAAAGGCGTACCTTTCACAGTAAGTGCTATCACCTCATTGGATACACTATGCCCATCCTTCACCGAGTTCCTCATGCGGACCTCAATTTCAGAGCGCAACTGTCGTAGATCCTCATCTTTTGATAGATCGAACTCACGAGTTGAGTCTTTGAACTGGGCCACATGGTATGGACCTTCGGAAAGGGTCACCTAGATACACGAGCAGATAAACGGCTGGAACCGATTGAATTTAGACCCGTTTACCTTGACCGGTGCTCGAGTCATCATCTCCCCTGAACCACGTGGAAAGATACGAGCTTGTGCCACCATTTCCAATACCGATGTTTTGCCTATAACAGTTTTGTGAGGTGTACAAAAGTAGCAATACAAACGTACCTGCGCTCTGATCACCCACGACCACAACTCGGGGCAAATTATCGGCGGTGTTATAGGAAGAATCATACTCACTGAGCAGATCTAGCACTTCAGAATACATATCAATTAGGGAGCGCTGAAACGAAGACAATAAATTATTGAAGCGCAGAAATAAGGGAGGTGAAACACTGCGAAGAGCTCATTAAATCGCACATCAACGCACAAAATCCAGTTCCACCAATAGGTAGGATCAAGTGCTCATAGCTTCTCGTTATAATCATAGCTCAAGAGTTTTGGCAAAAAATTAAGAGCACTTTTACTTCACCTTCAACCTTCGCATCCGCTTGACCGCACCTTGGTCGGCTAGCAGCAACCTTTGCTTCAGGACCTTGTTTTCCTTTTCCAGCCGCTCTAACTCTCGTTGATATTGACTCTGTAAACGTGTTATTTAGCGGTGACACGGAGTAATTAGCGATAATGTCACATTAGCCTCAACTGACGAAGATGCTCGTTTATGAAAAAAAAACCTATAGAAATAAAACGATACTCAAATGCATAACGTCGATGTAGAGTTAGACCAATCTATAGATCGAAATAGAGGTTCATGTTGTTCGCAGCTTGACTTTTTTAGGTGATTGAATGTCTTGATAGGCCTAGGGAATGGGTTTTTTCACCCTGTTCTTCTACTTCTCTATTTTGTTTAACTCCTGCGATTGAGACTGGCTGGGTTCTCGTTTTCTTCATAGTTGCTTTGTCTAATTTTTTTCTCATTTAAGGCGCATCATGAGTGTAATGAAAATAAAATAAATAAACAAAATAAAAATAGAGCTACCTGTGTCCTCAGCATCTCTTCTTGCAACTTTTGTATTCGTTCCTCAGCGCTTTCTTTCGCCTCTTCCTCCTCTTCATCCTTTCTTCCAAAAGCAGCCATGAACGCGAGCATCGCGGGTGCTAATATATAAACTACATGTAAAAGGAAAAACAAGATAACACCAATAAGCTACCTTTCAATTTGCTTTCCGAACTTTCTGAACTCTCCTCATTTTCGGCTTTAGCAAGCGCAGCTAAGTTAGATGCATTTGCAAAGGAAATATGGAGAGAAAAATGTAGAGAAAATATATTGAGATATCAATCTCACCCCTTCGTTCTCTACGATCTTGTCGATACTGTTCAAATCTAGCCCTCCACTGGGCAATTTTGGACTCAGAATCTGCTCCTCCAAACCCTTCACTGATACGCGAGAGCTGTTCGGATAGCTCCTGCCACGCATCCTTGCTCCACTCTGGCAAAGTGAAGTCAGGGAGACTTGCCTTCCACTCATCATACCACTAAAAAAGCTGACGTCGTGATCACGACTATATGCACAAAGCGATATTGCTACATCAGTGAGTTAACGAGAAAATGACTCACATTTCTAGCTGCGACGCTTCCTCCAATCACACCGGTGGCAACAAAATAGCGAAGCTTCAAAAAATGCCGGATAACTCCACCAACGAATTGCCTTTCCGCATAGATGTTCAAAACGAGCGGCTTATTTAGGAGTCTGAAAAAGGCTGAATCATGATTATTTCCCTGTTGATGTCAAAAAGGTATACTCTGGAGATGCCCAGTCGAAAGAATGATAAATATGCGGAGACTTTTCTCGAAATGATGCGTGCTTGCAGCTTCTGGGTCCTACGCCTGAAAACCTAGACGCTTCGCAGGGCTTCAGAATGGGCTGACCCCATCTACAGGAGAGGTTCGCGACTACCCATTTTACGTGTCTACTTACCCCATGCAGTTCCAAGCCCAATATTAACGAAAGAAGTTCACAAAAGAAACAGCATTCGTCACTGAAAGAACTGTACGCATATTCTATATCTGACTACAAGTATAGGAGAAAGACCCCCAAAGTCAGAATCTTGTGATTACCATCAGAGAACAATCGCCCGACTGACACTGTAAGCTTGCAAAAACTGAAAAACTAACCCTTTCCGTCCTCTGCCGTTGCCCGCACGTCTAGCAAGAGTCACTATGCCACGTGTACCACCAAGTGCCCGAAGTTGCATAGCGCCAGAGAAGGGCGCTTAGCATTAGTTTTTCCCTGAGATTTTATTCAGTCAATCAATCGATGTCTAACAACAAAAACAACCCACGCGACAAAGAGAGTACACAAAGACGCAAGATACATAATGAACCAAGATCTACTCTTGCTTCGCTTTGATATGATGCACTAAAACAGGAACCAAGGATAAAACAGCAAAGAAAGTTAGGAGCAAGATGGAGTTCAAGTTCCAAGCCACATTGGTATGTACCATTTCCTCTAAAGTAGAGCCAGCTTGTATGTACAAAAAGCTAGGAGGTGCTACACCAAGAAAGGTACCTATATAAAAATGAGCAATGGGAACATCAAGGACAGGACTAGCGATATTGATAAACCAATTAGGTAAAAATGGTGTTACGCGAAGAAATATGATGTAACTGAGTAGATTGTGCTTGTGTCGAGCGATATCTTCCTGCCATTTTTTTAACCTTTCGGGAAAATAATGCATAACAGTATCACGACCAAACAAGTACGATAAGAGGTAGCATATAGAAGCTCCAGTTGCAGAGCAAAAACAAACAAGAAGTAAAGCGATGGGAAATTTGAAGAGATATCCAGATAAGATTGTGAGAAAAATTGAGCCTGGGATCGCGAATGACTGTAACGCTATGTATACGACGATTACACCAAAGAAAACAGTAAGTATGTGCTGCTCTTTGTAGTGCGAAAGGACACGACCCAGATCTTTGGCATCTTCGAGATTTCTTGGGTATTTGAAACGTTTTCGATGCTCTTCGTCGAGTTCAGGAAAACTGTTGTAGATGATGAAGAGTAGAAGGGCAAATGTGACAAAAAGGCCACATACAACGGCCACCTTTTTCCGGAAGTCAACAAGCATTTCACTGAAACAAACTGTTACTTCCATTACTTTGCGATCACACTACAAGAAAGCAATGACTGACCAAACTACCTTCTTTTAAGGAGAAATTCTCGGATGAAAAATCTAAGAACTAACCTCAACGTTTCACTCGTGCCATTTTTTCAGTCACCGCAGTTCGCCAACTGAAATCAAGAGGACCAGAAATAATGTGACCCACGGAAAACTGATGCGTGCGTAGCCGTTCCTTTAAGAGGACACACATTCTCAATAGAGCGCAGAAAGCATTTACTTTCTGATCGGGCGAGTTACGACTACTTTTTTTCCAGAAAAAAGGTAAAATTGCTTGAGAGAATAAAGTTGTGTAAAAGTAGTCTTAGGACCTAAGGCCAGTGGGAACCTACAAAGTGCGTGGAGTGTAGATTGAGTATGAGATTGTTAGAGCAGAGTGTGTCAGTTCCCGTCAGCACTTTTATTGTTTTCGCTTTCCCAGGTTCAACGGTTGCACTGGAGCGTGTTTTCACGTGCTTTGAGTTTCCTTCACGTTGTGGTAAATCTTGTTTTCTTCCCTACAATTCGCAATCCATAGGGTGAGGGGTTTTGATTTTCGCGTCTGCTAAATCGTTCGCGTCTGCTGTGGAAAGAAAGAGCTCATTGACTGTGTGAGGGGGAAGAGGAGGGGAATAGAAGAGAAATGGATCACAAAAATCGAAAACATGATCTTTGCATCTTACAGGAAGCAAAAGGCAATCGGTGGTGCCAGTGGAACGAAGCAAAGATAGTGAGTCTCACAGGCTTGTATTTGTACTCAAAGTTTTGGTCACGCTTTTTTCTCTTGTCAAATGAAAACTTTCTCAGTGAGTATTGTTCCAGACGGTCAGTTGAATCTGAGGTGCAGAGTAATTCAATTGACAGCTGCGTTTCATGCACGCTGTGAAAATTTACGATTTATAGGTCGATGAGCGATGGACTAGCGATCTCTCCAGGCGCTTTGCATGGATCTTCTTATCGGTCGTGAAAAAGGGTGAGTAGCAATGGAAATTTGATAATGATGATATTGATCACAGAAAGTGCATAGGGCGCTATTCCACTTTTGCTGCGCAACAATGCAAATTTCGACTCTTTAAAAATGCCTGGGGTGTTCAACATATTGTTCAAGAAAACTGCATTCGTTGTGGTGGTAGGGTCACGAACTTGATATCCTTCTTTTATCGCCTTATGGCTTATGGTAAATGTGTACAGTCGAGTAGATTTAGCGGTAAATATAGTGTGCTTGCACAGAAGGTGAAATGCGGTGAAATTGGCGCGTGAAGAAATAGTTTCGACTGTGACGCCGGCCATTTGCGCGCGCAAGATACCCGCGGTACTGACGTGGCTACTTGTTCACGCGCAAATTTCACCGCATTTCACCTTCTGTGCAAGCACACTATATTTACCGCTAAATCTACTCGACTGTACATGGCACGCACGGGACAATCTGATTATAGTGAGAGTCACTTCGGCAAGTTTATGTTCGTAACCAGAAGTCAAGTAACCCCTCTACAAAGTTACATTGAATTCTGGGATCTTGAGCTCATACCGTTGAACCTAGGGCTCTGGCAGAAGAAGTCCCATCGTGTAGAATGAAATCCTTTTGTGATTAGCACTTTACAGCTCCCCGTAAGCAAAAAATGCAGCCTGAGTTTCCGATTTTTTCCGGTTTTCTGCATTTTTAAACAAATCGTCTAAAGAAATTCGGGTTATTTGGCTGAGGAGATAAACAAAGCACGAGACAATGTTTTTCGCTACTTGGGTAAAAAGCAGAACTCGTTGGGTCAACATTTATTAGAACGAAGATATATCAATCTGTTACTTGGATGTTCTTGCAGATTAGTCAGACAATCCCTAATCAAGAATACACTGTACGACGAACGTTTGGAAACTTTGCGCATTCTTCGTAAGCATCACATCGAAAATGTCTCCGCTGCCGTATCTTGTATGGCGATCGACAGAGTGGAGAATTCTTTGTAGGTGTTAACTCTTCAATACTCATGTTCATTTTATTTTTTTATTTTTGTTTTATTTTATATATTTTTTATTTCTGTTTTAGTTTATTGTGTGGTGGCATCTCAGGAGCACTCTACTTATCTAACCTCCTAGTAAGCGATTTTTTTGGTGGAGAGAGGAAAGAAAAGTTAACCCTGCCAGCGTCTTTGTAAGTGCTCATACTGCGCTGATGCTACAATCAAACTCATTTATACTTACAGCAGTCATAAACATTTTGTCACTGGCTGTCAATGGTATCGAGATATCCGTCTTTTCGTTTCTACGAGCTCATCTGGAGAACTTACGGTAGGTTGCAGGTTGTTCTTCTGCGTAGGATATACTCAGTCTAATCGCTGCTCTTCGGATAAAGACTTTTAGGCGCTATTCGGCTATCCGGGCCCCAAATTTTTTTTGTCATGGATTTCGCTCAAACTTGGCCCATAGTGGTTATCTGACATGCTGATCACAAATATCATTTTCTCCGCAGGAAAACGCCTCCGTGCCGGGTTACGGTAAGGATGCGGTAGGGGGTCAAAATCGTAGATTTCGCTGAAACTTGGCCTAGGGGGGGGGGTTATTCGGCCTGCTGATGCCAAATATCACATTGGTTTTGAACCGTAGCGTCAATTTGTCGAGTTACGGTAGCTACACGATAACGGGTGTAAAACATTGTTCTGCCTGAAACGCGTGTACGGCGATTCGGACAATCGTGAAGCTTTGCACACACGACCGCCGCCGCGCGCTACACACCCTGCTGCGGCTTTTGCCTAAGCAAAGCACAGGGGAAGATACATTTGCCGTTTTGTAGTTTTGACCTCTACCGTAAACCTACCGTAACCATGCAGAGAGACGTTTTCGTGCGGAGAAAGTGTGACATTTCTAATCAGCATGTCGAATAACCCCTCTGTGCGAAGTTACAGCGGATTTTGAGATTTTGACCCCCTGCCGTATACCCACCGTAATCCAAAAAATGACGCTACGGTACAAAACCAATGTGATATTCAGCATCAGCGGGCCGAATAACCCACCTAGACCGATTTTTAGCGAAATCTACGATTTTGACCCCCTACCGTATATCTACCGTAGCCCGGCAGGGAGGCGTTTTCGTGCGGAGAAAATGCGATATTCGTGATCAGCATGTCAGATAACCCCCCCCCGGGCCAAGTTTGAGCGAAATCCATGACAAAAAAATTTTGGGGCCCGGATAGCCGAATAGCGCCGACTTTTATCCTTATTATCAAAGCCGCAAAATTGTGGAGATCACATGCTTGCGATTTTGGGAAATTATACAGTTGCTTGCACTAAGCCATCATCTGTAGCGCTATAGAGGAGAGCAGGAGAGAGCAGTCGAACTATCACATAGCACAGAATCCGAAAACTTCAAAGAACCCAATTTCCATACATGATGAAATTATCGTACCTTGATCAATTTTCTTCAGGCTTGGGATCTGACTAGTCTTAGCGCTCTAGAGACCTACAATGTGTGTGAGAGTGGAAAGTGGCGCCCTCAGCTACACTGGAATGAAGTTGATAAAACCAATCCTCTTATTGCTATCACCAATGGGTCCAACAACGTTCCTTTATACGATTTGAGGTAGCTATGAACTTACTTTCACTTTTTTTGTCCATCTTGTTTATTACAGTAGGTCATAGAAAGATACCTCATTTTAGGGTTGGCGGGTTGGCTCAAGAAGTGCGTACGAAAAGGAAGACAGTAAGAGCAGTACGATGGCTGCCGTCTAAACACCACATCTTGTTTTGCGGTGACAATAATGGTTTGCTTTCTGTGTGGGATGTGAGGTTTGTTGCGATAATATAGCTTCAGTCTGAAACTCTGCACTCGTTTTGCTTTTGCTGTAGTAACGCTAGGCTTTTGTGTATAAGAACAAAGATCATCACCTCATTACCTTTTCGTTAGAAGCAACCGATCGGCTTTGGCATCAAGACTCATTAGACCCGGCAACAGCATCAGAGGAATTCGGGTGACATCGGATGGGAATCATTTGATTTTGGTTTTTTACAATGGTGAAGTTATTCTTTGCGATGCCGTTACGATGAAGGAACTAGCAATGTATCAGGTCACTGATTGTTTTTGGTTTCTGAAATAAGTCATGTGATTTGCTCAAGGGCAACGCAATAAGCTTACAAGCCAAAACAACATCGTTATTTCAGATCCACCGACATAGGCAATGGACCGAGAAGATGTCAAATGCTCTAGATCATTTTGCCATAAGTGATGAGGGTACTTCAGTCAGAGTGGCGCTCCCCGTTGGCGATGACATTGACTGGATACGCTTTTCTAGAGTGGGCTGTTTCGAGAAATGTAACTTCGACTTTTATCAAAATCTTTATAGGGATTTCGAGAAGAACAAAGTGTAACGCTCACTTCCACGCTATCCGCACATTTGTCCCGGGTTAATGCTTGCGTTTATCGTTATGGGTCCCAACAGGTCAGTTTTTCTGTTTGATATGGGAACATTATCTTTATCTATTGTATTTCTAAGCATTCATGCTGTAAATCCAAATTAGTTTTGATGAAATTAATCAAATTCAATTTTTAGTTGTTTCAAATTTACAGCTTTACACTGCCGGAGCGGATCGAAATGTGTTATGTTGGGCTCCAGAATGTGAAAGGAAACGTTTGCAACTTGAAGCTGAGTCGGTAAAAGTCTCTGCAATCACGAACGATGATTGGAGTGATGACGACTGATGCTCAGTGGACTAAAGAGATACTTCTGTTGGTTATAAAGGATCTCAATATCTCTTTGCTACACTTTTACTGTAAATATCGTACATTGTCTGATAATATCATGTTGACTATGCACATCATCAACTTACTGGGTATAGAGGTGTTTAGCTATAGGCTGTGGCTCAGGTATTTATTCTTTTCATTTATAATATTTAGAGATGTATTTTTTGTAATAAACTCCACGATGTGAAATAACTTCTAGTTGCAGTCATTGTGGCAGTGTGATTGTCAGTAAGCTTGCGTAAACAACCCAGTTCGATATTCGCAGAAAGATTCAAAACAAGAAAAAAAATCATAGTGGGGGACCTTATTGTGACACAACCGTACATCGCAGAGCATTATTTAGGCGTTTGTAAGAACTAAAGAACAAACAATGTCCGTCCCAGCTGGCACCACTAGCAGTCCGAGAAATTTTCTTCAAAGGTGCTGTTGATAATTTTTTATCCTTGTGAACGGGCGTCGCTAATGTTACGCCCTTCGCAAAAATCGGGAGGATTTTAACTTTCCGCGTGCATACATACCTCATATATCAAAACTAGCGACCCTACGGGTCGCCAGCAAGTGGGTCGGGGCAGATACATATAAGGGCTTAGGTTTGACTAAAAATATTTCTAAATAAGTTTCCTGTTCCTTTCCTGAGAACATTTTTGCGAAAAGCATTCCACAAAAGGAGAACTGCTCGAAAAAGCGATAATCTCCACAAATCATTCAGCATTTCTCGAATTATTTCTATCTCGTTTACACGCTTTTCATGCAAATTTCCCTCATCACAGAGACATTCAGATAAACCCCCCCCCCCCCCACTTTCTTCAGTTCTTCTCAGCAAGTTCCATAAAAGATCGTTGAGTAAGTAGCAGAACATATGTTTTGGAAGTAGAAATACACCATAATAATTATGTGTATTACAAAAAACACTTTTCTCTCAGAATCAGTTCCGACAGCAACGAAATCAATCGTCTAAGAACTTTGTCAAAGAATCCTTCAATTTTTTCGCCAAAGGAATATGAAGCTTTACTACATAAGTAGATCCCTCCCCGAAAAGCACATTACTGAGCCACCTAAAGACTGTCAATCATAAGAACTGCATAAACGTACAAAAAATTTCTTTCCCTGTCCGATCAAATTGCCCTACGGGCCAATTACAAACCAATTATCTATTTGAAAGAAAGTTCATGCCCTATGTGCCGCTTGAAGACCGTTAAAAAATTACAAGAACTGCCATAACATACAAAAATCTGTTTCCCTGCCCGATCGAGTTGCCCTACGTGCCGCTTACAGACCGAGAGTAACTATTCAAAATGAAAGTTTATTCCCTACGTGCCGCTTGAAGACCGGTAAGAAATTACAAGAACTGCCATAACATACAAAAATCTGTTTCCCTGCCCGATCGAGTTGCCCTACGTGCCGCTTACAGACCGACAGTAACTATTCAAAAAGAAAGTTTATACTTTACGTGCCGCTTGAAGACCGTTCAGGAATTATAAGAACTGCCCCAAACGTACAAAAATCTGTTCCCTGCCCGATCGGGTTGCCCTACGTGCCGCTTACAGACTGAGAGTAACTATTCAAAATGAAAGTTTATTCCCTACGTGCCGCTTGAAGACCGGTAAGAAATTACAAGAACTGCCATAACATACAAAAATCTGTTCCCCTGCCCGATCGGGTTGCCCTACGTGCCGCTTACAGACCGAGAGTAACTATTCAAAATGAAAGTTTATTCCCTACGTGCCGCTTGAAGACCGGTAAGAAATTACAAGAACTGCCATAACATACAAAAATCTGTTCCCCTGCCCGATCGGGTTGCCCTACGTGCCGCTTACAGACCGAGAGTAACTATTCAAAATGAAAGTTTATTCCCTACGTGCCGCTTGAAGACCGTTCAGGAATTATAAGAACTGCCCCAAACGTACAAAAATCTGTTTCCCTGCCCGATCGGGTTGCCCTACGTGACGCTTACAGACCGAGAGTAACTATTCAAACTGAAAGTTTATTCCCTACGTGCCGCTTGAAGATCGGTAAAAAATTACAAGAACTGCCATAACATACAAAAATCCGTTCCCCTGCCCGATCGGGTTGCCCTACGTGCCGCTTACAGACCGACAGTGACTATTCAAAAAAAAGTTTATACCTTACGTGCCGCTTGAAGACCGTTCAGGAATTATAAGAACTGCCCCAAACGTACAAAAATCTGTTCCCTGCCCGATCGGGATGCCCTACATGCCGCTTACAGACTGAGAGTAACTATTCAAAATGAAAGTTTATTCCCTACGTGCCGCTTGAAGACCGGTAAGAAATTACAAGAACTGCCATAACATACAAAAATCTGTTCCCCTGCCCGATCGGGTTGCCCTACGTGCCGCTTACAGACCGAGAGTAACTATTCAAAATGAAAGTTTATTCCCTACGTGCCGCTTGAAGACCGGTAAGAAATTACAAGAACTGCCATAACATACAAAAATCTGTTCCCCTGCCCGATCGGGTTGCCCTACGTGCCGCTTACAGACCGAGAGTAACTATTCAAAATGAAAGTTTATTCCCTACGTGCCGCTTGAAGACCGTTCAGGAATTATAAGAACTGCCCCAAACGTACAAAAATCTGTTTCCCTGCCCGATCGGGTTGCCCTACGTGACGCTTACAGACCGAGAGTAACTATTCAAACTGAAAGTTTATTCCCTACGTGCCGCTTGAAGATCGGTAAAAAATTACAAGAACTGCCATAACATACAAAAATCCGTTCCCCTGCCCGATCGGGTTGCCCTACGTGCCGCTTACAGACCGACAGTGACTATTCAAAAAAAAGTTTATACCTTACGTGCCGCTTGAAGACCGTTCAGGAATTATAAGAACTGCCCCAAACGTACAAAAATCTGTTCCCTGCCCGATCGGGATGCCCTACATGCCGCTTACAGACTGAGAGTAACTATTCAAAATGAAAGTTTATTCCCTACGTGCCGCTTGAAGACCGGTAAGAAATTACAAGAACTGCCATAACATACAAAAATCTGTTCCCCTGCCCGATCGGGTTGCCCTACGTGCCGCTTACAGACCGAGAGTAACTATTCAAAATGAAAGTTTATTCCCTACGTGCCGCTTGAAGACCGTTCAGGAATTATAAGAACTGCCATAACATACAAAAATCTGTTTCCCTGCCCGATCGGGTTGCCCTACGTGCCGCTTACAGACCGAGAGTAACTATTCAAAATGAAAGTTTATTCCCTACGTGCCGCTTGAAGACCGGTAAGAAATTACAAGAACTGCCATAACATACAAAAATCTGTTTCCCTGCCCGATCGGGTTGCCCTACGTGCCGCTTACAGACCGAGAGTAACTATTCAAAATGAAAGTTTATTCCCTACGTGCCGCTTGAAGACCGGTAAGAAATTACAAGAACTGCCATAACATACAAAAATCTGTTCCCCTGCCCGATCGGGTTGCCCTACGTGCCGCTTACAGACCGAGAGTAACTATTCAAAATGAAAGTTTATTCCCTACGTGCCGCTTGAAGACCGTTCAGGAATTATAAGAACTGCCCCAAACGTACAAAAATCTGTTTCCCTGCCCGATCGGGTTGCCCTACGTGCCGCTTACAGACCGAGAGTAACTATTCAAAATGAAAGTTTATTCCCTACGTGCCGCTTGAAGACCGGTAAGAAATTACAAGAACTGCCATAACATACAAAAATCTGTTCCCCTGCCCGATCGGGTTGCCCTACGTGCCGCTTACAGACCGAGAGTAACTATTCAAAATGAAAGTTTATTCCCTACGTGCCGCTTGAAGACCGGTAAGAAATTACAAGAACTGCCATAACATACAAAAATCTGTTCCCCTGCCCGATCGGGTTGCCCTACGTGCCGCTTACAGACCGAGAGTAACTATTCAAAATGAAAGTTTATTCCCTACGTGCCGCTTGAAGACCGTTCAGGAATTATAAGAACTGCCATAACATACAAAAATCTGTTTCCCTGCCCGATCGGGTTGCCCTACGTGCCGCTTACAGACCGAGAGTAACTATTCAAAATGAAAGTTTATTCCCTACGTGCCGCTTGAAGACCGTTCAGGAATTATAAGAACTGCCCCAAACGTACAAAAATCTGTTTCCCTGCCCGATCGGGTTGCCCTACGTGCCGCTTACAGACCGAGAGTAACTATTCAAAATGATTGTTTATTCCCTACGTGCCGCTTGAAGACCGGTAAAAAATTACAAGAACTGCCATAACATAAAAATTCTGTTTCCCTGCTCGATCGGGTTGCCCTACGCGCCGCTTACAGACCGAGAGTAACTATTCAGAAAGAAAGTTTATGCCCTACGTGCCGCTTGAAGACCGTTCAGGAATTATAAGAACTGCCCCAAACGTACAAAAATCTGTTTCCCTGCCCGATCGGGTTGCCCTACGTGCCGCTTACAGACCGAGAGTAACTATTCAAAATGATTGTTTATTCCCTACGTGCCGCTTGAAGACCGGTAAAAAATTACAAGAACTGCCATAACATAAAAATTCTGTTTCCCTGCTCGATCGGGTTGCCCTACGCGCCGCTTACAGACCGAGAGTAACTATTCAGAAAGAAAGTTTATGCCCTACGTGCCGCTTGAAGACCGTTCAGGAATTATAAGAACTGCCCCAAACGTACAAAAATCTGTTTCCCTGCCCGATCGGGTTGCCCTACGTGACGCTTACAGACCGAGAGTAACTATTCAAAATGAAAGTTTATTCCCTACGTGCCGCTTGAAGATCGTATATATAAAAAGCCAATTTTACGACTCTACAGAAAGAGAACAACGAAATCAAGTATTTACAGCGTATTTTCAAACTGCCATCTTTGGACTTTGTGCAGTGTGGGATATTGTATCCCTTGAAGGTGGTTCAGTGGTTTTGAATATTTATTAGATCGAACTGATATACACAGCTGCTCTTTGTGAGCTACAGAAGAGAACACTGGCGTAGGGCTGACCCCTTGATAAGGGCCGCCTCTACGCGAAACACTATTGTGCTATTTACTCATGATAATGCTGAGAACAGCAAACATACAGCATACGACAACAACTAGGTTTGAAGGTTCTGATACCAGATCAGAACACTCCGGCCCGCACAAACAATAACAGCAATGTAACAATAAATTAATGAATGCAATAATGATTAAGTTGGGTTCGTCAAATCCTTCTTACTGATGGCTTCTGCTCCTTGCCCATTTTCGCTTGCAATAAAGTTGGTCCTTGCCCATTTCGCTTGCAATTGATTCGGTCCTTGCCCATTTCGTTTGCAGTCATCGTTGTTGATCCGGAGTAGGCGATTGAGAGGCGGAGGACGTTGGAGGGGAAGAGTTGAAGGTGACGAAGGGTAGAAGGAGATGAAGAAGTGACGATGGAGAAAAAATGAAGAGTAAGACCAGCACAAATACTACCAATTCGATAGTACTTGACACTAATCTTACGATATTGTTTTTTAACCGAATGCGATAGCATGCGGCTGCGCCGGGGCGAGCGGTGAACTTTTTTTATACGTATACTCACCGCTTTTTCGAAGCTATTCACGACTTCTGCATAAGAGTATGGATATCACTCTGGCCAGTGTGGTAACTACTGACCTTGTTATATGCAGTGCGATTTTTACTACAGCGATAGCTACTGAAATTGTCACTTTGGCAATTAGGAAAACTACTGAGGGACCGAATAAGTACGTCATCCCTACAAGAACCGCTGTTACCCCGAAAGTAGCTATGGCCAGTTTCCAATGTGCTTTCAACGTATCGATTAGTGGGCTTAGATCGGGCATGTCAATGTCATAGAATGGATTTCCTCCAGCAAGTTCTTTAGCATCTGTCTGCGATACAGTGTTTGTCATGACTCCGGGATGATAATTAAGTAAACCATCCAGAAGGACTGTCTTTTTCATTTCACCGCAAGTTACAAAGCAGTTTTCTGAGATTATAGCGTGGTCAAAATCGAGTGATAGTTGAGTAGAAGTATTTGTTGGACCACATTCGATTGAAAAGACGTGGTGCTCACATTGTACCGTAACCCACGAATCTTCTACAGCTTCACATGATAATTCGATTTTTGCGCCTTCGTTGCAGCTGTAGCAGCCTTTGATCTTACCAGCTGATATTTTGCATGGTTGATCGATTACGTATTGGGCGCCTCCTATCATCAGGTTTGACTGTATAGCAAGGGTTATTTCTGCCTCCTTGGAGAACGCGTAGACGTCGTTGCCTTCGACATTGATTTCCGTAAAGGAAGTGTGTATCGGAAAAACGTTTGCCACCTGTTTGCGCAGTGACTGCAGTGAGTTTGGTGGACATTGACAAGACTGTGGTGCCTTGAAATTTTCGCAGGAACATATCATACGATTAGTACAGTTTGCGAAATGCTCAGCTGCTGTTTCTTCTGAGTCACATTCAACCGGTAATTGATAATAGTCTGGTAGAATGATGGATTCGCGTGAACTAAGTGCGAACCTCTTGTCCATCAACGGAGAATGGGGTTTCACTATGGAAATCACTGTTAGTGAGATCTCCTCATGCTTATGCATCAGGTACGGCTCGAGATCAAATTGCTTGATCTTTCCTTTGTTGTACAACATGAAATCCATCTCTATCTGAATGACTGGTTTCCATTCAATGCAGTTCACAATTTCGTAAACCGTGTCTGATATTGGCACGTGAGCTATTCGCAAGAATGTGCATGCTGGGACTGGAAGTAAGCAACCGCACACTATGCCTCCGCATGTAGCATCACACATCGAATATCCTGGGAAGTGCGATGAGGCGTTCAGTTCCGGAACTATCTCATCGGGTCTTAACCTGCTGCATTTTGAATACGTGCAAGATCCCGCTTCAGCGCATCTCGTGGCATAGTAGACTCTGTGCATGGTTTCTCTAGTGAAGAAAAGAGAAACCTTTGAGCACTTCAGCTTCATCGGTCTCATGCGTAGTTTCATGAGTCCTATCGTCTTGTTTGCATGAATGATTTCTATGCACAGATTCGAAGTTATTCTGTTGAATAGTACTTCTTCGCTGTAAGTATAGGTGCAGTTTTTCTTTGAATCACATACTACTTCCACTGTATGTCTCATGTAGCCGTGCTGGCATCCACTGACCGCGTTAATCAAGGTCAGGATGGTAATGCAAGCAATGGTAGCGGTTCTCGTTCCGATCGGCTGAGGAAGGAATTGGTTCATTGGAGCTTGTTCTCTGCTGCCATTTTGAGAAACACAACGCTTTCGAGAGAATATTGTGGTTTTACAAAACCAAATAGTTGCTAGTATAATTACTGTTGAGATGTATAAACTAGCTGCAAGTGTCATAATGGCTCCCATCGGCCAGCAGTGGGGATTGCCGATCAACTCTATGCTCATCAAGCTTGCCGATTTCTCGCAGAAATCTGGAGGATCGCAATATGCAGTTGCGTAAACGACTCCTTCTTCGCTAGGTGATCGAAGTACGATCATACTACTACTTGATAATGATGATTTTGGGAGTTCAAACTCATGGAAGGACATGTTTGACAGCATACTGCATACCTTGTTTACGCATAGTTCGAATTTGGATGCAGTTGATGCTATTCTCACATTCCCTTTATTGCACACTATGCTACTACTATATGCTGCAGTCGGACTGACGGCTGAAAGCGCCATAAGCGTTAGTAGTAGGTATGTAGGCAGATGCGGACTTCTGGATGTTGAAGGTTCTTCGAGGCTTCTTTCAAACTGTTGAATCACCTCTAAAGCTCGAGTCTTTGACTTTCTAGGAGCTAAGGCTCTTTTCTGCTTTGTGGGCAAACTTTCATTGCTTTGTTCAAATGCCGTTTCTTCGTTTGGTCTACTCTCAAGTTCCTGAGTAGCAGCTTCCGGCACACTTTGTATTTCCAGCGGGAACAGTTTGTTAAGCGGTCTTTGTATCACTCTCTGGTTTGGCATCAGTATTTTTGCTGTTCTGATGTGGCCGTCTGCGCTTACCATTGTTTCTAGCACTTTGCCATAGGACCAATGACCCCTAGGTATAAAGTCCTGTTCAATGAGCACGATCTCTCCAACTCTTGGAATACCAGATCCGTGTCGTGGCTGTTTAAGTAAAATTCTCTGAGTGTCTCTCAATGTTGTGAGATATTCCTTACTCCATCTTTCCCAAAATGAAGTAGCTATGTTTTCGGAAAAGTGCATTGCTTCTTGAGCTTGCACGACTGTTTGCAGCAGGTCTGGATCAAATGGCATGTCGCCTGCACCGAAGTGTAGAGTGGCCTCTGGCACTGAATACTTCAGATTTCCTTGCAAAAAATCTATTGGTCGTAATGGTATCTCGTCTATGTCAGACGAGCTGACCTTGGTCAATGGCCGTGTGTTAATGATAGCCTCAATTTTTGTCATCACGGTAGACATTTGCTCAAATGACAGCTTTTTCCTCCCGATGCATTTCTGTAGGCAACGTTTCACAGATCCAACCATTCTCTCCCAAACGCCGCCCATCCATGGGGAAGCTGGAGGATTGAACACCCATTTTATACCTTCGGATGCGCAATAGTTCATGACGGTTTCGTGAGTGTCTTCATTCGCAGTGAAGAGGTTTTCGATGACTTTCTGTCCCAATTTAAAGTTGGTACCACAGTCAGATCGTATCATTTGTGGCACTCCTCGACGAGAAATGAAGCGCACAAAACTATTTAAAAAGGCTGCAGTTGATAAATTTTCAACTACTTCCAGATGCACGGCCCTTGTCGTAAGACATGTGTATAAGCAAACGTACATCTTTTCTTTTTTGTCCGTTTCGAACGGACCCATGTAATCACAACCTACATTGGCAAACGGTTTAGTGATTACAACTCTATCTGCCGGTAGTGGCGGCATCTCCGGGGCCCCAAACGGTAAGCCGTGGCACTTTCTGCATACTACGCAACTGCGTAAGTATTTCTTTATCACGCGAGAGGGTTGTGGTATCCAGAATCGTTGTCTTGCCAACGCTAATGTCTGGTCTTTACCACAGTGAGCATTGGCACGATGTAGGTCATGAATAATTAGCCGCGCAAGCTCGGAATCATTTGGAATAAAGATTGGCATCTTCGTGTCGTAAGGCAGGCTTGCATTTTGCAGCCTCGATCTGTAGCGAATTATGCCATGTTGGTCCTTGAAGACCTTTTGATTAGGAAATCTTTTTTGCAGAAGTTGTAACTGCACGGCATCGTGCATCGCTGCAATAATGTTTCGCTCTGCAATCATCATGTCTGTGGCTGTGATGTGGTCGTCGGTCTCATACGCCGAAAGTACGTCTAGTGAAATAGACGTTGACCTTGCTTGATTACAGCGCTGTGTCCACCGTTTGAGCAGCTTTCCAACTCTCGCAAATGTGCGAAGAGCAGTCTTATACCGCGAAAAGCGCTGTAGGTCAATGACCACACGAGATGGTAACGGTGCGTCAACTATGATTTCAGCAGCGACTTGTTTCTTGTCATCAATTTCCTCATAAGAGTAATCTGAGCGTAGGCTGTCAATGGACTTGAGCAGCCATGATTGCGGGTCATTTTCTAACCATTTTGGTCCTCTCACCCAGTCATGCTCACTACCCGCCATAGCGGTGATACCACGAGTTCCAACGTCGGCTGGATTATGCTGAGTTGCAATGTGGTAAAAATGCACAGGTACACATCTTGATTCCAAGTGCGCTTTCAATTTTGAAATTCGCTCTTTTTGGTTACTGACAAACGTTGGCAGTTTGCGTGAAGATTTGATCCAGAAAAGCGCAATTTCGCTATCACTGGCAATGTTTATAGCACATAGTTGAGTAGTGATTGCCTGCAGTATGTTGTTTGCCATTCGAAGGGCAATGAGAATACCCAACAACTCCAGACGTGGAATAGTTTGCTGAGTCTTTTTTGGAGTTAGTTTGCTCTTTCCACTAATCAGCTGACTGACCTTGTTACTGCTCTCGCACCTAAGATATGCGCATGTTGCGACTGCCATCTTACTAGCATCACAGAATACCCAAAGGCTGACTTTTGAGCTGTTGAAGGTCGACTGCAACAGTAGTCGAGGTACCTTGATTGATGCGTTGTTTACCTCTTGAAGTGTAAGGTTCCATTTTTCACACAGTTTTTCTGGAATCTTATCTTTCCAATCTATTCCAGTGGCATAGATTTCTCTCATTAAGGACTTCATTTTAATGAGTAACGGAGCGGCTAGTCCAATAGGATCGTAGACCGAATTCACTTGGCTGACAATATCGCGTTTGGTGAGACTCTGCTTCATTTGCGCATTTACATTCACCATGAATTCGTCAGCGCGAATGTCATATTTTACGCCAAGAAATTTCATGTTTCCTGGAGGAGCCCTGTCATGTTCTGGGATGGCCGCGTTTACTTCGGCTGAATTTGACACGTACTCTCTCAAATTCATTCCGATTTCTTGAAATATTCGCTTGGACTCCGCGTACTTAGCGATTGCTTCCTCAACAGTATCAGCAAGAAGTAAGATGTTATCCACGTATATGTTTTTTGCAATCTCCAACGACAATGGAGTATTCTTGTGGTTCAAGTAGGCAAGTATAGCCATATTCAGAATACTTGGCGCTGATGTGTTACCGAAAGGTAAGCGGTTGAAACGATACTCGACTATGTTTTCTCGAGTTGCCTGCTTTTTGACATTTTTTAGCCAGAGAAAACGGCATAGATCTTTGTGCTCGTTTACAAGCCTTATTTGCGTGAAGGCTGCTTCAATATCGCACAATACAATGATCTTGCTTGTTCTACTTGCAATCAGGATGTCGTGTATTTTGTTTACAAATGACTCTCCTGTGTGAATTACATCGTTTAGTGACAGTTGTGCAACTCTTTTCGAAGATGCATCAAACACGATTCTCAAAGGTTTGGGCTTTTCTGGTCGCCAAACCCCCGAATGTGGCATGTAGTAAGTGCCAACCGCATTGTAGTGCTGCTTACACACTTCTTCGACCACATCTTTTTGGATGTACTCGGTCATGATTTTCTCGTACCATTCACGCTGGTAGTCGCTGTTGGCTGGCTGACGCTGCAGCGAAATTAGTCGTCGATATGCAATGGCGTAATTATCTGCCAAATCGACTATGTTGTCCTTCAAAGGAAAAGGAACAGTAACAACACCGTTTTCAAATGAAATGGATTTCGAATAGTTTGTGAAATAGTCAAATGTGTTGTCATCTTTAGCACATTCATCCGCTGATATTCCTAAGCCATCAAGCTCGAATATCTTTTGCAAAAGTTCTGTTTCGGTTTGTTCTTGGACCAAAGTGAGACCGTGTACTATGTTAGATTCATCATTTGATAGGTGTGTTGAGCCTTTACCGTGTATCGTTGGTCCAAATACTGTGTGCGCGATGCGCAATCCAGATGGCAAAGTCACAGTATCTACTGAATGTACGAGCTCGTAATAATAGTCGAGACCGACTAGTATTTGCGGGTTTTGATGTTCGCCGCGCACTCGTGGATTACACACGTAAATACCCTTATCTTGAAGATATTGCTTGTCGAAGTCGACGAGCCGTACCGAAGAAAAACCGTTGGTAATGATCGGTTTTGTCTGAATCGTCAAATTCAGCTCTTTCCCGAAAGCATTGCTGATTTTCAGTGATACTATATTAGTTTGGTATTTTTCGGTGTGTCCACCTATACCGGACATAGTGCAAATCTCAGTTGTTTGCGTGGCTAGTCCAAAATCTTTGGCTGTCTGCTCGCGAATGATAGTCTTTTGCGCTCCTGTATCGAAGAAGAATAGGAGCTTTTCAAATTGTCCACTGTTATGATTCCAGACATTTCCCTCTGCTGTCATGAGGACAATTTGTTCTCTTTTCTTGTCGATATGAACATGATTTTCAGCTGTGTAATTGTTTCTCTCGGCAATAGCTTGTGAAACATTGCGCTGATCTCTCCTTGCGGTATTACCGCCGCGGGGATTGTAAGGATAACGTGGAGCAGAAGAATTGTCTGCTCTGGGTGCAATATTAGATGCCCCTTGGTTACGCAATCTACTTGGGGTGCTATATCTAGCATTGCTCCCTTCGTTAGAATTCGATGCGCAAAGACTTACGTCGTGTGGCCTGCCACATTTGGAACAGTTTGATTTGCGGCAGTCAAAGCTACTGTGCTTGTTCGAAAAACATTTCCAACATACGTTGCCGTCTTTGACAAGTTCGCGTCTCCTTTTCGCATCAGGGACTGTTCTGCAGTTTGCAGAAACATGATCGTTCCGATCGCAAAAGTAGCATGATTTCACCTGTTGTGGTGTTTCTGGAGTATTGTTGCTGGTATGCCGCGCAATGGGCTTACTTTCAAACTTTGCATGGTTTCTGAGGCGAGTGTCAACAAACCGCTTTGCGTTGATCTCTCTTTCAAGACTGTCCATGAGTTCTTCAATCTTGACCTCGTCTTTTTCTTGTAATGAAACAAGAACATTTTTGACTATAGTATAAGGAAACTTCTCCAAGATTTTCTCTGTCCATAATGCGTCTTGCATCTGGTCGATATTTTGTCCAGCGGATATCATCTGGTTCATTAGCATGCGTATCTTATCAAATATATGCATACAACCGTCCGCAGTATTCTTTGCAGCGGGCAGATCGATTAGTTTCTGCACAATTTTTGCTCTATTGATTGGTTTGTTACCGAATTTCTTTTTTAGAGCATTTAACATCCATTCGTAGTTGGATGGAATTAACTGTATGCCTTTTACGGCTAAATCTGCTCTTCCTCTCAAGCTGTCTTTTAGCAGCATCATTTTTTCGACTGTGCTAAGATACTTGCTTTGATGTACGAGCGTTGTATATATCGCCCAAAACTCCGGAAACTCTTCTTCATCCCCATAAAAACGTGGAACTTTGAGCTGTTTTGGTTTCAGAGTACGACAGATCACATCTTCGTCGTCTTCTCTGCTTCTCATTGAAGGTGTGTTTTCCTCCGTAAGCCAGCTGGCATCTTCTGGCGCTATTGTTAGTACTTCCATTTGTTCTGCAACACCCGACTCCAACGTTGCCTGTTGGGGTGAGTTTATCTCATGCAGGAGTGTTGGTTTTGCTTTTTTGGGTTCTTCTTTGTTTATTCCCAATTTTCTAGCAAGTTTACCCATTTGATTCCGAGCTTCTGTAGCTCTGGCATTGAGTATGTAGATCAGTTCATTCGCCTTTGCGATCTTTTCTGTGAAGCCTGTGTCTTTTTCAATCTCTTCGACTTCATTCACAAGTTCTTTTTTGTTGCCTTTTGCTCTGGCCTCATCGTACTCTTTTTGTAGTTTATCAATGAGTGACTGGAGGGCATTTCTGCTCATTTTGAGGTTGTCTATACCTCCAGAAATCAAATTTGCGGCGCTCAGATACTCATCGTATTGTTCCTCTTCTGTTCCAGATGCTTTAACCTCTTCTGAGTAGGAAGCGTATTTATCCAATAACGACTGGAGTGTTTTTGAGCTAAGCTCTATCGGTTTTTTGTGAAAAATTAGAGCCATTGATTCTTTTTTTTTTGTGATGTTAGCACCACGAAGTGTCGTTTATTACACGCTAAGTATCGACTTTTGCCTACGGTACTGTTGGCAGTAAATGTTGTGTGATTGCTGCCAGCCGTGTATGTACTGGGCTTACGTCTGCCAGGGATGATAGCCTGGACTAAGTTGCTAGGGCAAGTGTCCTAGACTTTTGCCAGGGATGATAGCCTGGTCTTGTTCGATTCACTAGGGAATCTCGACTAAATTATATAGCCGATGCCAGATATGGGCTGTCTGGACTTGTTCGATTCGCTAGGGAATCTCGATTGAATTGTTCAACCGATGCCAGATAAGGATGGTCTGGACTTGTTCGATTCACTAGGGAATCTCGATTGAATTGTTCAACCGATGCCAGATAAGGATGGTCTGGACTTGTTCGATTCACTAGGGAATCTCGATTGATTTGTTCAACCGATGCCAGATAAGGATGGTCTGGACTTGTTCGATTCACTAGGGAATCTCGATTGATTTGTTCAACCGATGCCAGATAAGGATGGTCTGGACTTGTTCGATTCACTAGGGAATCTCGATTGATTTGTTCAACCGATGCCAGATAAGGATGGTCTGGACTTGTTCGATTCACTAGGGAATCTCGATTGATTTGTTCAACCGATGCCAGATAAGGATGGTCTGGACTTGTTCGATTCACTAGGGAATCTCGATTGATTTGTTCAACCGATGCCAGATAAGGATGGTCTGGACTTGTTCGATTCACTAGGGAATCTCGATTGATTTGTTCAACCGATGCCAGGGATGATAGCCTGGGCTTTTTCAAACTTACTTGGAAAAAATCGACTGATTGATTTAAGCCGATGCACCAAAATGTGCAGTGTGGGATATTGTATCCCTTGAAGGTGGTTCAGTGGTTTTGAATATTTATTAGATCGAACTGATATACACAGCTGCTCTTTGTGAGCTACAGAAGAGAACACTGGCGTAGGGCTGACCCCTTGATAAGGGCCGCCTCTACGCGAAACACTATTGTGCTATTTACTCATGATAATGCTGAGAACAGCAAACATACAGCATACGACAACAACTAGGTTTGAAGGTTCTGATACCAGATCAGAACAGACTTCCAATTCTGAGAACTGCCCCAAACGTACAAAAATCTGTTCCCTGCCTGATGGAATTGCCCTACGTGCCGCTTACACACCGATACCCACGAAAAAAAGCAAGGCTGTTGTTAGATAAACGCTTCTAAAAGTACCAGCGAGATTAAGTTATTCACGCACTCTTTTGTCTACACTCGGAAGCAAGATAATTTTGAAGTGACTGTTGTTAGAGCATTTTTACGAAGATTTGAGAATATTTGAGAATATAGATGAATTTAGCTCAGGTCATGCTTTCACGCGATTTTGGCATTATTTCAAAAGCAACTAATAGGAGTAGAACATGTTTGAAAAACACATTCTGGGATAACAAGTTCGATTTCAAAAAGGTGGGACAAATAACACACCCAGACACTGGCGACACAGTCTCAAAATTATTGCGACACTCATTGACCCTTTTACGAAAATCTGCTTGGTCACTCGTTATGAAATTTGGCAGCGTTCCAAAATGCATGCCACTTGGCAGCAATCCAATTCCAAAGATCAGTGTATTTCATCATAATTTTTACGTCTGCGCCCTCCTCGTTTGCCATAATCCAACTATCAGAGGGTTAATGGGTAAACAACGAATTCGTTATATATCACGTAGTGATCGTAGAGGAAAGAGGTGTGACGGTAGTCACTCCCCCCTCTTTTTTTTTGAGAGACTAGTTATTGAGCTGATAAATTTTACTAATTATCTGCAAGTGAAAACAAGTCACTTAAGCAATGACATTGAGTCATCTACGCAACTTCAAAAATACCGTTAGGATCCAGCATAAGCGGCCTAACCTTTCTTCGTCATTCTGTGTGCAAAAAAAAGCTTCCAATGAATCAAAATCACTTCGCTGGAATCTTGCCCTGGAGGTCACTTGTCGCGCTGATTACGAAAACCATATAGGGTGTACGAAAAGTGTGTACACATGTTTGATCACCAGTATCCTTCTTCCCACACAGCCTCTTGCCACGTTTAGGTACCATTCTTTAAAATTGGCTTTGACTTAGATTTACAGTGTGTTGCGCATACTGATCTTTCTTCATAAATGTAGGATTACGGGAGAAAATTCCTGCATAGAGCGTTATTGTAAATTCAGCTGTTCCAAATAATAATTTAGAAAAAATCTTGAAAGTTGTGTTGCAAGGTTTTCTCGCCTGCTTCGCCCTTCTACACTAATGAAGAGCGAGTGTTCGCACAAGACTTCGATCTACAGGGCATCCGAAAAATCCTGACAATGGCGCGACCGCGCGCGTCACGCACGCACCTCCGGCAACCGCAATGTTTTGGTTTTCATTGATACTTGAATGGTTTTTTAGCTCACGTACGTATATCTGAACCCTGGAAGTGGTTGAGCTGAGTGTTAGGTGATGCCTTTTGTATGGTGTTTTAGCTCTTGCGAGGCGCAAAATCGCAGTCAAATCCGTCGACATGCCTTCAAAAATTACCTAGAGCTTGAAAGTTCTGCAGAAAGGTACCGAAACTTCGACACAAGACATTGCAGAAAGAGGGATATCAAATCAACAGTATAGTGTGTACTACAAACTTTTGGCTATCCTGTGTTCATCTGCTCGGTAGCGCTATTTGGTGGTGTTGCGCGATAAGTTTAGAAGTGATTTGGTCAGGTCGGAATTTGCTCGAAAGTTTGTTTGAAGCTGTGCCTTGGCAATGACTTTTATGATAACAACCAGCCGCTCTCTGCCGCTAGGCGGCAGATTCGGCTGGTACTCGTCAGCTTCTTTGCCTCGTATATCTTTCGTTGCGCTCTGTATTGTGCAAATGTGACAATTTGCTAGTGACTAGTGAACCAGCAATTGAAGGTGCTGGTAGCATGCGCGCGCTACGGGACCGCCACGTGATTTTCCGCTATGTGCACATTTTTGAATTGCATTTACGATTCTTTATATATTAGTTTTTGATAGTTGCACGAAACACTTCAATTTAATCTAGGTATGTAGATCAGGGTAAATGAGGACACAATTGTGGCCTCTCAATTAGACTTGAGATAGTATTCTAAGCAACAGGCAATGCTTGGTCAACAACATAGAAGGGCTGGATATGTCCCATGCTGTAAGGGGCGAATGACGGTGTCTGCTGGAAGTGGAAACACAAAGGAGGTACAGTACATGGATGGCGTCATGGTATGAATAGAGGATAGGGGAACGAAAAGAGGAAATCAATAATTGAGGCAATAGATTTTGTATTCGTATTAGCCATGCCTACCTGTCATTCCCTTCCCGCCAAATTTTAGTCCTAAAAGCGTAAAGTAACAAAATAGTAGTAATTCGGTTTAGCCTATATTAGTGGAGACAGCTTATTAACAAAAGACCCGTTCAGAAGTTTATGTATGCGAAGTTTGATTTAGATCTCATATTTTTTTTCTATCATTCTGGTCCAGTCATAACAAAAGTGCTAAGCAAAAAACGCCGGAATTTAATGAATCAAAAGCGACAGTAGATTATTTTTTATAAATGCTTAATGACACCCGTCCTCCCCAAAACTCTGCAAGCGTTCAGACCCCACAATTTTTTTTGTTGAAGATTTTGTGCCGGCAAAAATTTTCAAAACAAAAACTGCAAAAAATCAATAAATCGGTAGAAGCAATCGGTATATTTTGAACAGGATGACATATAAACTCACGTATCGCATCATTCAAATGCGTAAATGAAATAAGCATACTCCTCTTGCCTTGTTTTCTGGTGAAATTGAATTAAAGTTGCTGATAAGACTTTCCCCTGAAGCCGAATCTTGATAAAAACAACAAAAACGCGCAGCAAATTGCCGCATAGGTAGCCTGTGCTATCCTTCGGTGTTCAGAACACATGGTCTCTACGCTGAGTTGAAACTTCTTTATTATTTAGGGCGGAAATTTGCTGAGTATCGAAAGAATCAATAAATGTTAGAGGCAACCCATGCGTGCTGAAAAAGTCTCAACCGTCCCACCCCATACATTATGTCTGCAAAATTTGGTTCAGATTCCATGGCTCACTCTATCCTTTTTGGGCTAGCATTCAAATTTTTCTAACAAGGAAAGTCCGTTTGGTCGAAGTGGCCTTTTCACATGAAATGTATATGACTATGAAGAGCATCGAAGCTGACTCCAAATCTGTCTTCATTATCTGCCGAGCGCCCCTGGACTTCGAGTTATGAGAGTTTTATGAGTTGAAAGATTGGACGCGTAATTAGAACAAAAATCGTCAAAATTGCTTAAATCGTCCAATGTTAATTGCCAGAGCCCTCCATTTGGACAATACCTTTTGTCCATAATAGTCATACTTAACATTGCTTTATGAGCGCTAAAAGGACCGTAAAAGTTAACTTTACCTAGATTATGCGTCCATTTTTCGCTCTAAGAAAACATTCGTAACTCGGCGTGCAGAGGCGCTCGGCAGATAACGAAATTAGATTTGGAATCACCGTTTGATGCTCTTCAAAGTGGTATAGGACTTATTTCTTTAGGCGTTAAATTCGAAAGATTTGCCTTGGTGAGCTGGGCACAATGCTTCATTCGGGAAAAATGAAAGATTCGCCTTAAAGAGCTGAGTACAATGGTTTTTTCGGATTCAGAATGTATTTATTCCGAAGGAAGCGGCAAGGTAGAATTTGGAGACGCGTGATTTTTCCAGTTCACCAACGCTTCATATTAGAATGAAGTCTGGACTACTTCCTAGCGCAGTATAATCTACAGGAACAGTCGAATAGTACTTACTGTATCTTTTACGTTGGCAAGGCGTTGCATTACACCCTTGCGAAAGGGCCTCTGCTGAAGAATTTGAAAAAAAACTGGAAATGGAATATCGAGGACATGCTGTATATGGAAGCAAACTGAGAAATTGCTCTACCGTCAAAGATCTGGGATTTTTGATTGATTCCGATCTAAATTTTTCTAGTCATATTGACAATGTTGTAAACAAAGCTTGTTCGGTTTTATTTGCGATTTTTCGTGACGTGCATACCGACAACCCGATGATTCTCAAACGTCTTTACCGAGCTTATGTTTTGCCACATTTGGAATATTGCTCCGTAATATGGAACCCTTTTCTGAAAAAAAAAATACTTTGAAGCTGGAAAAGGTCCAACAAAGTTTTACTCGTATTTTATATCTAAGATGTCGTAAGAAACTCAGTTTCATCGATATGCCGAGCTACGAAAATCGCCTAAAATCTTTGGCAATGAAAAGCTTAGAACATAGACGAATATGTTTTGATTTCGTTTTTGGCTTTTAATTTCTGCGTAAAGAATTAAGACTTGCTCCAAGTAAATACTGGATTTTCAGACCTACAAACAGAAATGGTGGGTTTAACATTCATTATTTACGAATTTACAGGAAGCGTTTTCGTTGGGTTTTTAACAGTTTGTTTTACAGAATCTCCAGGTGGCTTAGACTGTTACCAGAAACTGCACTCCAGGCTTCATCTACAAACGTTTCGATTTATTCTCTCTTCTGCGACAATCTGAGAGTGAATAGAAATTCTTTTTTTTTGTTGCAAATGCTGCTTTTATGTTTGAGCTTTTGAACTTTGAATCTTTTTCAACTTGTGACTGTTGCACTAACTCATATGTTAGCTCGTCTCCGGCAGTCGTTTTTGCTTAAAAGCTACTCTGGATCGTTTACACTCTTCCAAGCTATCCCATTTCATTCAACTTTTGCTTGTCCTCATGGTAGCGATGTAAGAGGAAGCTGAAAGAGGTCTTCCGCCGAGCACGCATGGATTCACCCATTCGCTTTGGTGCTTCCTCTTTAGATTCGCTTAAGAGTGATTCGTTTGCGGCTTTCACACCATGAAATATGCTGTTGAATTAGTGGGTTGCTTGCTAACTTCAAATTGGAATCTATTCTAGCCACTGGAGACGTCTATGATAGGCTGTTTTTTTTTCTTCTGTTGCTTTTTTTTCTGCACTAACCACGTTCGCCAGGAGCATTTTTTGAATGCATAAAATAAATAAATAAATATGGAAAGATTCGCCTTGACGAGCTGAAAACAAAGCTGCTTTTGGATTGCAAACATACTTATTCCGAAGAAAGTTATGGGGTAGAGTGCGCAAAACGCATGCAGCCCAATATCGGTCATCATTTTCCAAAAATGTCAAGCCTCCACAAAAGCTGCGAAAAGGAATATGTTTTTTAAATCCATAAATAGCAGCGCAGACGGGCAGAAAATATGCGATTACGGTAGAATGCCTGAATTTAGACACGCGCTGCATTTAATTCATTTAATGCGCCTCCACTTCATCTGCTTCGCTATTGCTCAAATCAAGGAATTGACCTATGGCAAAGCAAATGTCCACAGGATCCATTTCGCTATTGGTCAGTTCACTGATTTAGTGAACAGCGAAGTGGATGAAGTAAATCAGGTGAGATCAAGTGGATTAAGTGCGGCGCGTACCCATAGAAGGCAAAGAGAAAATACGCCACATATCCCTTAGCGACTATGCTCACCCCCATTCCAATCTTTTGGTGCTTTCAAAGCTGGTGGAATTAACTCTGGGTACGGGTGATTCGACTTTGACAAGGTTTGCACAAAGAATTCGGGCTCTAAAGCAGCAGCACATCTAGAACAGAAAAAAATGAGTGTGGACGAGAATTAGTTGTTGATTACCTGTCCAACATGATCAATTCTTCTTTTCCTTTTGGAAAGAATTTTTCCAAAAATACTTTCAAGACCGGTGAATCACTTCTCACATCATTCATATGGGCTTCATTCCATAGTTTTCGGTTCACTGAAAATTTAAATAATATATTTATTTATTTATTTATTTAATATTGATATTGATATTTGATATTTGATATTTTATTTATTTATTTATTTATTTATTAAATAATATATCTGAAACAAGCAGAAGTTTTCTGAAATTTCTGAAGTGTGTAGTCCAGTATTGTTGTTGCCTTTGGATGTTCAAGAACGATATCGCAGATGTGTTCAAGAGCGATCACCTAATTATTCTCTAGAAACTTCCTAACGTGCTCAGTTCTTGCTCACCTTCCTTTCTTTTTCTTTAGCTCTATCGGCAGCTCTAACCTCATCCACGACGAAGTAGATATCAGCAATGTCTGGATCTTCGAAAACTGTCAGGAGAATTTTTAGAGCAACTTCAAAAGGAGTAAACTTACCGAAAAAATCTTTGAATCGTTCCAAGTATGGCAAGAAGTTCAAATTACTGAACATTTTAATGATGTCCATTCGGTACAATCGTAAAAAAAGTAGCATAGCGTGGATCCGATAGCAGAAGCGTCGCATTCGGGTATTGTGCCACCATCTGGTCAAAGAGTTCTGTTGGAGCTTGTAGCTGGAAAAGTGAAGATGATTAAAGTCTACCCAACACTCTTGAAAGGCCGGGCGTACTTTACGCGATCTCAGTCGCGACGCGATTTGGCAATTCGCCAGAAGTCACAGATTCAACACTAGCAAACTGCACATGCATAGTGTGTATAACTTACATGGGTTGATGAAATGCCTTCTGAATCTTCTGTTCAATTTTTGGTTATTTGAAATCCTACATCGCTCACTGTGCCATTTGACTAGACTCAACGCTGCGGTTCTTCTTTATATAGAAATGTTTGTCTTGATACTGTCGGAGTACAGTAGGTAGTTAATTTTCAAAAAATAGCAGCTTAGTCCTAACCGCGTGTAATTACCGTACGCATGCAGACATTCTGTTAGGCTGTCTCAATAGTCCCTTTTTTAGACAAATCAAAATGTTCCTGCTTTCCTAGCAAACTTAGGGTACCGTTCGATAAAAGAAAGTTCTACAAAACACTCATCAAAAATCCACGTAATTTGAAATCCAGGTAGAGTTGGAGCCAGAGTCGAGAAAAATTTCATCACCTAAAAACTGCATTTTTGCAAAGAAGGATTGTATGAGGTTCCAAGTTGGTCATATTATTGAAGATTTTTAGTGCTCTTCACAAATGCATTTGCTAAAGCTTTTTCGCGCGTAATAGGGAAAAAAGTGTAAATCTGGCATACCTCGCCCCAGAAAGCTTGTAAGTATGATCTCTAGATCATATCTTTGTACATATCTTTGTACGTGCTCTTATGCTTGAGAAATACCAAGTTTTGCCTTAACACAAAAAACTCGAAAAAACTTTTTGCATTTTCGGATTATTTTGTTTCTTGTTTTGAGCAAAGAGAAAATTCAGTAAATCTGCATATGTGTAGTGCTATGTGTCTACTGTATAGTGACCGCGTTGTCCTTAGGAACTTCCTGAAGGGAGATCCGACTTACGGAGGAATTGAAAAAAAATTAGTTTTTAGATCTGTTAATGTAGCGATACTCTGATACGTAAATATCGAGCCTAACCTCTCACTACGGTGTTGTGCGAAGATGTTTCGCACTTGACCAGGAAACGAATGTGTGCTCGTGTATTAGCTTCCCTGTCGTACACGGGGTGCTGTAGTTTGACATAGGTTCAACGCGAGTCGGTGGGCCACAATACGGCCGCAGACACAATGCGGTTTCGCTTGTTTAGTCCCTCTTGTATTGTCTCTCGCTGCTAGCACGGCTAATTGCTCTGCTCCAACCTTCTCACACCGTAGTCTGCATATTTTAACCTCACCTTCAATTGTTACTCTGTCCAAGTTCTTCTACTTTGGCGATAGTCAGGGGTACGTTGATGCGCGAAGTTTCGTACTCAGTAGCTTATGCTGTGAAAATCACTTAATTTCAAAGAAGTAAACGCTGTAGGGAGAGTCTTCTATGAAAAAATACATAGAAAGTCACAAAAATAAAAAGGAAGGTCAGTTTTATCTTAGCTCCACGTAGAATTCGAAAACGTTGAACCGCATCAATATTTTTTCCCATCACAGGACATGCCAATTTCCGAAAAATGCCAGGAATTCTTCACATTTTTCCCGTGCCAGATTTCTACAACTTAAGCTCACTTTCAACGCAAAAACTGCGAAGATTAAATGCTAGGTTGGGCCACATGTCTCGCTTCTTCGTTATAATATATGCTGTATTTACTGTGTACAGCAAAGCTTTTCTCCGAATAAAAGTTACTTTTGATGATTTGTGGAGTGATACAATCGGCACGAATCTCTACTAGAAGGACTGAGCCAAAAAGTTCAAACCAAAAGCTAAAAGACATATATGTTAACCTTCGGGTGTATGTCAAGAGGCGCGATTTTTATTGCCAGATGGACACCAATTAGCGCTTTTTTGTATTCGATGATGGTCTGGGGGCAATTTAAATTTCCAACAAGGTATATATGATCGTCCCGTGGGTTGCTCGATCTTATTAGTCTAAAATAGATCCAAAACATGAATGCTGGAGGTCAAAAATACGCGAAAATGCAACCAATAGCAATTTCTCAAGTTTCCAATTGATTTTTCACCAAACGCCTTCGATCTTCGTATTTAGTACCTTCAAATAAACTAAGCTAGAAAACTTTGTCTAATCCTTGAAAGACTCTCTTAGCTATAGATTGGGCTGTTAAACTTAACCTTTTATAGACCAGCTCAAAATTTCAAGATTTTATGTGTATGTTATTCTACGTTCTGCTCCAACAACTGAAGTGCAACTCATTACATTCGTCATTTTCGAGGCACTTTGAAGTCGATGGAGAGAGTGAGGGTAGAAAAAACGCATTTCAGCTTTTTTCCTTCTTAAAGCCATCTGTAGCATAAGATTCAATGGAACAGCATGTGCAAATAGCATGTTCCAGACCGGTGCCTTAATGGCTGTGACAGTGGGGTTGCGTAATGAATGAATGCTCTAGGTCATTATGTCTAGCCTCCTTTGCATTATGTACGACTGAATTGTTCTTACAATTCTCCAAGAGAATTGCAGTCTAACAATTACTCGAGTTGATCATGCATACTTTAGCATATGGTTTGCCTGCGAACGGCAAAACCTGCCGTTGAATGCTCTGAACTTAAGTTGTACTCATGGAGAGAGACTATAGCATAATACACGGACGGAAACTTTGCGCTCCATGCAATAGCGAACTATTTCCACCTATATTCCGTTTCTCTTCTTTTTTATTTACAATCAAATTTTTCCTTACTGAGTTCTGAAGTCAAATTTTCGGGCAAACAATTTCTTGATAAACATCTCAGCCTGAATCGTATCAAAAAAACTTGGTGCAATATATGACACCCACTAGAGAACTGCGGTTCAAATGATCCTAGTGCTTATATGAGATAGAGATACAGTAAAAGCTGGAAAGAGCACCTGCAAAATTTCTTACATTAGTCTAATAAGGGCTCAAAAGATATCCCCCTCCTCACATCTAAACTGAAGGTACCATTTACTCGCACCGCTCAAATATGTGAGCAGTTAAAAGCTATTTCCAGTCAACAATTTGATCCTGAACCAGCCGTAAAGGATAAATACTAAAAACTGTATAGTCATAGAAATCTTTTTATACAACTTCTGTGCAAAAATCTTCTTATCTCGTTTGGACTTTTTAAGGATCGAAATAACATCGTGGTTTGATAGGGCGTACTAAGAATCATAGCATCAATGATGCACAATTCGCCAACTATCTTTTTGTCTCAAATACGGTATAAGTTTTTTATCTTTCAAATGTCTGCAGTGGTAAAGTGAGTTATATCAAAAATATTCTCCTTGCTGTTTTTAAGAAGATCTAAAATAATTCTCAATTTTTGCAAGGAAAGCTGCTATCTGAAGATACTTTGGTAAAATTTAATTAGCTGATGATCAAAAATAAGTGACGCTTATCGTGCATGTGAAATTTTGAAGTAGGTTTCGAATCAAAGGTGGTACTAGATTTTGCAAGTTTTGACTCTTACTCAAGCGAATTAGCGGTTGAAATCGATATGAACGAGAGTTAAGCGTCAATCAGCTGCATTTTACACATATACGTATCAAGTAACACGGAATCGCGGTTGTCATATTCCCCAATGACCAGCCGAGAGCATCTTTAGTAACATGCTCAATGCGACTTCATCAAGATCGAATAACTTTTCATAGTAGTCAGCTCTTGCTCTCAAACTCTCAATCTTTGATATTGCGCATAAAAAATGACCATTTTTCTATTTTTTTTTGAGTATTTTCAATCATTTCTAGATCGAGAAAAGAAATAATCATTATGATTGCATTATCGAGTACATAGGTGCCCTAGATAATACTCAAGAACGTATTAAATTAAATTGAATGAAGATTAACTGTAAACCGTAAATTGTAGATTGTTAATTAAACCCATAAATTAACCGTAAATCAACTGTACACCAAATTCACTGAAAATTTTGGTCACTTGTCCTTACAACATTTTTTTCTAATAATCAAAAGCTACAACAAATTTGTTAAAGGTTCCACTGTAGGTAAAACTTTTGACTTTACATGGGCTTCAGCATGTTTCCAAGGCTATCAACTTTTTGATATCTTCAAGTTAATCAAGTTCATAGTTAATTATTTAGTTAGTTAGTTTATAGTTAATTTGGTTAGTTGGTTTATAGTTAATTTGAACTTGCAATGTCATTTGTTTAGGTACGGAATTTTTCGAAACATTACTTCAATTCGCTCGGCTTGAGTAATTTTTTGCATTTGTGCTGATTACAGTATACTTTGCCTACCTAGGTCTTGTTACGAATTTCATCATTCCATTTCCTAGTTCAGTGTAAAGTTTTTCAATTCGTTTCCCAAAGCCTGCCACCGAAAACCTCACGTTTGCAGCTAATCGTCCGTGTCTGTTCGAAGGAATCTCGAATTTCTCGAGTTACAATCTCGAAGGAAACCCGAGCTTGGCGAGTGGTTTAAAGCCAGTCACAGCCTCCGCGTATTTCTGGTCTTTGGAAAGAGCCATACGGCGGGGCCCCGACTTCGTCGTCGCTCTCGAAGCGTCACTTTCAAAGCGGCGATTCTCGTCGCTAAAATTCAATTACTCTCGTACTCTTTCATGGTTTGTGCCGTTACTACTCGGTGTCGCATTCGGGGGCCCCGAGAGAGTGACAGACAGGTGAAGTGAATCGTGACGTGAGTTGTTGCCGCTGTCTGTCCTCTTCGCTTCGAAATGTCACTCTTTCAACCGCTTTCATCAACTTTGCTGTCAGTTTTTATGCTCGAAAAATTGATGCAGCCGTTTGGCTACCTGGTTTCAGGTGGTGGAAAAGTAAACAGAGCGAAGTTTTCTGCACTTTCTACGCTGCAAAGATGACAGCGAACATCCGTGAGGAAATTTCCAGAGCTGGCTTCCTGTCATGTTCGAGTTGACTTAAGCTAAAGAAATTGCACTGATGACAAATGTTGCATCCAGGTCTTTTGTCTTCGGCGGCCGGAGCGGATAATCGGCTTTTTTCTCATCTATAGGCATTTATCACCGAATCATTTACATTCTCATGATTGAATGCTGTATACATAAGGTATTCAAAAAAGATTAATGAACACGTATGAACAGATTTTGTGCCCAAGCTTTTGTGGAGCTAGGCCATTCCTACAAAATATGAAAAATTTTATTCTGCTTAGGGTCTTTTCTCATGAATCCCTTTCCCTTGATCTGCAAAATAAGCTGTAAAGTTACGACCACATTAAGTTTCCAAGGAGTCCATCAACTCACAAAGGAACTGGAGTTTTTGGAGGCATAAGTTTAGCTTACTGACGATGATGAATACTCGTCAGTGATGATGAAAAGCTCGAAATACATTCATAATTCGTAAGGATCAAATTTTCTGTAACGTAGATTGGTCATATTCGTTTTTTGGAAAGTCTTCAGAAATTTTGAAAAATCCCGCCGTTAACACTGATTTTTAGGGGTTTCATTCTTCAGCTCCAAAGAGAAAGTCTTGCAATCTCTAAATGTGTTCGAAACATGAACAGAAAATTTAAAATGTAGATTGAGATTTTTAAGCATATCCAAGGCAAATTTTTGGTAGTTTCAGTTAAGAATTATGGATAGAGCCAATGCATACCCCAATATCCATGCAGAGACTCATCATGATCACAACTCCTATCAAAACCCCCTCTTCATTTTACTCCTGCAACCAACTCCATTTAGGTCCCTCTGAATATTCTGGAAGTATAGGTAATACTTGTTTATTATTCATGACAGCAAGAATTTTTTATTGTTTTGCTGGTATGCCAGGTTACCCACTTAGCTATCACCGAGAAAACATTTTCCGTTTTTTGGATAAAAGCTTAGCTCGCTTTTCTCGTGACCATTTCCTCCATCTTCGTTTTTTTTTTGCACGCCTTTCGATATAGAAGAGACGAATTCGAAACGCATATAGAAGAGATGAATGTGAAACGCGGATGCCCAAATAATGTGCAAGAGTAAATTTCGGGTAGAAAAAGACAAAAACTCTCTCATTACCACAGGTGATTCGAATCGGCTGATGCGCTGGAATTTTTTTCAAATCATATGTCTGATTAAGAAGCCACTGCGTCCCAAATTCTTCAGTATTTCGTTCCCGTCACCTGCGTCGTAGTTCCATGATGTGGCGGTTCGAATTCATTGCTGTCACAGCGCATTTCATCCTCGTTGAACACGCGTGCACCTTCACCTTCGATTACTTTTTACCCGTGTCCATCCTCGTCGTCGTACAGCAATGAAATTTTCTCTCAAAATGTTTTCCTGGTAGCTGCACTGCAAAACAACGCAAGTTTAATTCGTGTAATGGATGTTGATCCATTATTCTGTAGCTTTTCAACGAGTTTGACTCACAGACTAGGCTTTTATTCACCAAAATACTTCGTTTTTGTTGGGCAAAAAGAATCAGAATCTCATTTTGATCTTCCCATTTTATATAGCATGACTAGGTAAATGCATAATGTATTTCCACCTTTGCACTTCATCCTCAATCTTTCTTTCAGCCGGAGACCCATTAAGCCATGAACTTCTTGATACCATTGTTTGGAAAATTTTTGTTAACTCATTAAACATTGTGAAAGGTTCCATGCAAAGATTTATCGAAAGCTTACTCTCTAAGAGGTAAATAATTGACTCGTAACAATCTCAATATCTTGATTAGGAACCAAGCGTATAGTTTTGCGTCTTATTAGAATACGCTTTTCTGACTGTTTGAGCTAGAAGAGATCGCAGGCAAACCTTTTGGTGGAGGTGCGGAAAAACTGAAAGGCAGGCCATCTTTCGAGCAGTTCTGTATACGATCGAAAACTAAGCAGGGTTTCTTCTGTTTCTTTCTTAGAGCCGACTAATCATCTCTAATCGTCTCTGCGAAATCCTGCGCAGCCCCTGCTAATTTGGGCGTAGACGGGAATTTTTGTCAAACCATGATTTACCCATCGAAATTTCATGTGCAGGATTACTATACCAGTATTGTCTAGGAATGTGAGGCATAAAAATGTTTTTCAATCATGGATTGTGAATTCGCGATCAACTATTCAGATTATAAATCAGGGCTAAACTCGAGGTGGCTTTCCGAAAATGCAAAAAACGAGATCCCTTTTGACTTTTTCATTCACGAAGTTTTCTTTGATCCTAAACCATAAACGTAAAAACCCCAGAAAACGAAACGTCGACTAAGAAAAACGTCGTATTTTTCGGCCATAAAAACGGTATTCCCTTTGATTTTTGTTCCAAAACAATATCCAGCTTGCTTATAACCTGTACCGAATCCTATTATAAATTCAGGTTTTTAGTAGGCTCATATGCTCAAATGATGTGAACTCTGGGTAACCCCTTTTTTCTTAGTTGTGATATCCATCGTTAGTAACGTCGTGAGCCAGTGGCTGGAAATATACACGAACAATAAGCACCTCCAAATACTATCTGGAACCCATTGAGGTTTAGCTAATTTATTTAGCATTGTTTCTTCAATTACAAATAAGACAACATTTTGCAAATACCAACAAAACGATCTTTGATGGCAGATGTCTGCTGTCACATGTACCACTGAATCGCGCTAATTAGATGATTAGGCTACCATTTCCTGATCGTTTCGACTCTGGCAATACAGCAAAAAGACATTTCCCATATTTCGTTTTTTTTTTCGGTTTCACGAACAGGAAGCCTTTACTTTTTGTCTCCTTTTCCCTCTGGCTCTGGCTAAGGTATCGTATTTCAAATCCTCTGAAGATTTTTCTTTGTTGGATCGACTGTAGCGTAGTCATTGCTTTGCTCCTCTAGAGTACTTCAATGATTTTCTGATTTTGTCAACTAATCTGATTGAAATATCTAATTAGATTTTAGAGACTTTTAGCAATAAAAAGTTGCACTTTGTGAACTTTGCAAATGACAAAACAATCTGCTAATTAGATTATTGGATTATTTCGTCTCAGGCAACGTTGACTTCAAGCATTAGAACAAAGTTATACAAACAGAACGTTTGTTTAGTAGATTTTCGGGTTTTGAAATAACCCTTCAAGGTTTTTTAATCATATTCTCTTTTGGTGCCTTATCAACCAAAGGTATTAGTTACCATAAAAAGCGAATTGGTAAAGAATTCAAGGTTACGGTAAGTGCATGCTAAATGTGCACCATCAAAAAATAAATGGGAAAGAATGAATCATTAAGGAATCGAAGACATTGCGTGAGAACCATTGTGTAACGGAGAAAATCTTTGTGAAAATTTCGTAGGGAGGAAGAATTTTCGTAGGTTCAAATTGAACTATTTTGTACTTTGCGTTTTCATGTATATTGCGAACTAAAAAAAATTCAATGTGTGGCTTAAGCCACTCATTCCCGCAAAAGTATTTGGGACGCTCTAAAAAATTTTTGCGCGCTTATAACCTAGAGACTAGTGAACCAGTAATCTAAAGGTGCTACTTGGAAGAGCGTTCGCTTCGGGACCCGTTCTCGGTTTCCCGCTATTTGCAGATTTTTGAATTGCGCTTACGTTCCTTTATATATTAGATCTTGGGAAACAGAAAAATCTTACAAAGCCTCTATCTTTCTGAGAAGTTTTAAAAAAATTATTGCACTTTTTTACAAGTGAAATGAGCCACCTGCCCAATTTTATAACCCTTTAGGCTACTTTTATGGAAAAACGGTCACTCGGAACTCTGTTACAACTAATAAAATTTCGAATTTAGAGAAGCAGTAGCTGACAGTTTTTTGCAAAGTCGAGTGACATTTTACATCTCGAGTGAGTCAAGTCAGAAATGGTTTGCTAAGAAAAGAATACTTTTCGGGGTTTTCTCAGCTAAAAATGATATTTCTCAGGAACTAGAGCGTAATTGAGGCCAAAATTTTATGGTTAAGTTTCTAAGGTTTGTAGTACATAATGTCATATATAAGGGACCCCAACAGTAATGGATCGAGTTTGCCATTTTTGGTCCGCAGTTCTTTTTTGTTTTCTAAGCACGAAAAAATAGCAAAAGTACGTTGCATAAATGCATGTGTCTGTTTCGTGCATGACCAAGTGAGAAGTTCGTAGGATTACTGGGGCTAAAATTCAATTTTAAGCGTTTTGAGCTTATGTTTTGACTCGCAACTTTGACTTCTGCTAATGTTTGAAGGTCATCTTGTAGAGATTCCTTTGCGCCATCGAATGAAGATCCTCATACATTATTTGAGTTCGTCTTTATTGCTCTGCTATGAAAAATGTCATTCTTTTCTCCCCAACTTATAAGATTCAATACAGGACCATCGGTAACTGTAAGCAAATTCCTTGGAAGTAACCAGGGCAATTAACAAACGACTTGTTCATAATGGCAAGTCCATAATCTTCTACGTTTTGCGCCCCAACAAGACATGCCGTAGCATCCTGGAAGAGTTCAAGTAACCGAGTGCTTGAACCTACAAATCCCTTTGACATTTTTCCCGCGCAGCTCACACTAGCAAAGCGAAACGTCGCCGTTTAAGGTGAAGACGAGTTCGCTAATGCTTTCGTGGTCGCTGCTTTCAGCGCACTTCGCTGCGCTAATCCCCACGTGTTTCCAAGGGGCTAGCGAGAGCAGTGGCGCTGTTCGCTTCTTAAGTGAGAGCTCGTCGTCGATGTCGATGTCGATGTCGTGTGCATCGATCGGTAAACATCGCCGAATTTACGTTGTGCTTTGATAATTGCTCTTGAGCACAGGAAGAGTGCACATGCCGGGCCTACTCGACGCCGTTGTCCCTTGTCCCCTTACTCGCCCCGTTCTTCCACAATTTGCAACTTCGTAGTAGTCGTCCGCATCTACTGCACTCTTTTGGAATCAATAGGCTTCTGTGGCAGCTCTCCAGCCCCACCTTCCGCTATTGTCTCCATGCCGGTTCGCACCTAATCAAATCTATGAACATTGTGCCGCCGGCTGCATGCCGGCTGCAACGTTCGAGTGTTTCCCATGAGTACTTCTCTCCAAGCGAGTCTAATTCCTGCGCCGTTATAACTCTCTTTTCTTTTTGGTGTACCATAAAATTCGACTTTGGCTTCCTATATTCATTCTACCAAAGTGAATACACGATCAAATCGGTACTTCCTGCAGAAATTAGAGATTTCAGCCTATCAGCCCGATATTTATTCCTGAACTTCTTGCTGTAGGTACAATGTTTGCTCATTTTCGGACAGGTCCTGCGTTTGTTTTTGCAGATAATCGTGCTTTAGCAGATTTTTAACTACCTGTAAACCAGTAGCCCCGGGATTTCCGTTCTTGGGGAGGGAGAGTAGAGAGGGGGGGATTAGAAAATTTTTCGAATAGAGGTACGGGGCGTTACTCACGCACTCCAAATTTTTTGAGACGCTTACCGAATTTTCACCGGTTCATAATTCAGAAGAAGAACTCGCAAAGCTAATTTGATTTTCGAAAAATTTCGAAAAATATTCCGATTATGTACAAATGTAACAAGTCTTTTGCACATTTTTATAACTCATTTAAATAACTCTCAAAAAATTTAGCTATTTATTCTCGGGGCGGGGAGGGGGGGGCCTCCGCCCGTTTCCCCCCTCCCCCCCTCGTTCCTTCACTGCTACACAGAATTATGTCTCCGAAGCAAATCAAATATTGTAATTTGAGAAAATTATGCAATTCATAAAGCAAGTATTGATGAGCAAGAACGATTTTTTTATAATTCTTGAAGAAAGCAAAAATTTTTATTGTCGCAATATCTTATGCATAACAACCCTGCAAAATGGCTTGTAGTATCCTAAGCTGAACACTTATTTATCAGAAGGAATTTCAAAGCTACTACCTACCTTCAATGATCTTTGATAAAAGCAGCGCTCTCTCTCTCTCCTTCACTTTTTCTTCCCTCCTTTTCCTCTTTCAGGCGGAACTCGTAATGAAGCGAAACTGATGATTGCAAAATACAATTACCCCATGGATTTTGAGCACTTTTTTAAAGTTCTTTTTGATTGAGTCGTTTTGCTCCCCGGGATAGATCAAATTTCACTTGATATAAAAACCAGTGTACACCTTGAAAGAGCAAATAATTTCAGCCGCCAGACCTTAGTTTCTTGGCCAAGATTTTCTACTTCGGTCATCTAATCCCATCAAATTTACCACCATCAGGCTCAGAGGCTCAGCCCATATCGCCACGTCAAGAGCGATTATCTGACTAATGATATCCTGCGCAATACAATTTGCTTATAAATTCTCGCAAACATTATTGCATTACATGCATTTATTTTTTGCACAAAGATTTTTCAAGTCGAACCCGACTATCAAGGAATTTTTAGAAATTTCGCAGTTGTGCCCAAATGGTCCTTTTGGAGAATCCACATATATAAGCTATTTATCTTTGCAAAACTTTTTTTACCTAAGAACCTCTATACTTTTTGTACGAAGGTAAATGTTTATCAAAGAGTTAGGGTAAACAAATGTTGCGCAGCGCTGGGATCAGAAGATAGAATAAGTGAAAAAGTAGGGGCATGCAGCACGTGCTGGACTCTTTAGTTTATAGTTTTTTCACCCGTATGGTTATATAAGTTTACTTCCAAGAACCACGTTATATAAGTTTACTTCCAAGAACCACAAGTCCTCAAGGCTTTTGCCATTCCGGCTGTGCAAATATTCTAGTGCGTATGTCCTAATAATCCACCATAACGACTCGAATCACGACACATTAGATTGCCCCAGGGACGGCGGCTCAGCGGCCGCTCGGCGCTGAGCTTTCATTTTTTCACCCGGCGCGCTACGTCGTCACCGCCGAGACAAAGTGCCGAAGACCACGATGAATGGCTTTAAAGGCCACTTACTCCAGCCAACTTCAACTTCAGCCTAAGTGCATCCACAGCACGAAATCCGTTCGTGAGAGCCGTACGACGATGACGACGTCGAGCCGGTTGCTGTCTGCGTTCTCTCATCGATCTCGTGCTCGTCAACTTGCGCTCATTCAGCGCTCTCGTCACCTTCGCGTTCATTTCGAGCCCCTTTGGTCGTCATCGGATGATACTCAACGTGCGCGAGAATCATAATCACTTATTTGGTGGCTTCAGCGCCGAGCCACTTAATCATTTTTTGCAGCTGCCGCAGGTTTTTAGGGTCCCTTCGCTAATTTCCAGAGATTATGCAGATTGATTAGATCATTAGCTTTTACTAAAAGAATGCCTGTACGTGCTAATTTGCTTGCAAAACATGCTATTTTCTATTTTTTGAATACTCACACGTTATGAGAATTTCACATTGAGCATATTTTGCAAGATAAAACGTATATTTTTGTAATTTACGGTACAAATTTTTCGGATGTTTGCTGATGATGTAAAAAGCAGAAACGGAAATGTTTTATCTGCTATTTTTTCTTTCAAATTGTGCTTATAATTCCTTCGGAGTTTGTTTGCAACAGATTGAATGCTACTGTATTTATCAGACTAAAGGTTACATATAGTGAAATTTCAGATTCGGTATGAGAATAATACTACTTGGAATAGCGTGGAATTTATTATTACCTGTCCATATTTACCGCTGATATTTTGATGATTACTGTAATAGTATAGAAATTAATAAAGGTTCTAATGGATCGAAAGTGAAAGAAATTATACGATGTTTTTGGAAAAAGATCTTATGTTTTTGAATTTGACACATCTCCAGTAAAAATCCACCAAACTCAGATTTCTTTGAATAAAACGACGCAAATTGACATTTCTGCTAAATTGTAAATGCTGTAAATCAATCTTCTTTATTTAGAATTAGTTTACATATGAAGCAAGTAAATAATGGACACTAGAAAAACAACTCAAGCTAAATATTCCAAATTAGGGGTCACTTTCATTGAAAATGCCAAAATTTTTAGATAAGATGAAGTGAATCTATCTTGCCTGCTAGAAAATCTATAATCGGTGAATGTTCTCAATAAAACAAATCGTTGCTTGAATATCCTGAGGTAGAGTTAAAGCTACAATGACTAATGAAATTCTGACTTTTATAGAAAGATGCAGTGGGTTATTGCATAATTGTCAACAGTTGTCAGTGTCTATTTTGTTTCCTCCTTTCGAGAGATTTTAACAGATCTCACTCGACTATAGTGAAGCATTCATTGAACATTGGCTCCACTTTCCACCAGCCACCAATAAAGCCGGAGATCTCGTCCTTTGATTTTCACCTTCTTACCGCCTCTCATACGACTCTATTCAAAAAGTACAACCACTCGATTCCCCGCTTCCTGGAGCTTGCACTTCTCCCCACCTCAATTACGTACTCACTGCTGCAAGATAAATTTTTTTGCTGAGTAATCACATAGCGGAAATTTGGATATCGCAGATTTGCAGACCCCCTCCACTCATAAACTGTGCAAACATTCGGCTGTCCATTGTTTGAGCAATTCGAGTACGAGATGACGGAACATCGTAGACGGGAAAACGTGTGATATTCTCGTGGTCATTTCGAGCTTAAGGGGCAGGAGATTTCTACCTCTAGGGGATACGTGACTCTTGGTCCAAACCGAGCTTCGAAACTCTCGCTTGTTTTTTTTTGAGGCGATATTAAAGGACGTAATTTGAGCTATATCTCTTTGACCTTACTCCTGCACACCACAGCATTTTATGACTTTCCAAACTTTTTCTTTCTATACCAACTGCCCCTAACCTGATTTAGAAAGATTTTTTTTCGACTGATTTCTTGGTAATGAGTAAGAATAACAGACTCATATTTTTATCAATACTGCTTGGTATGTAGCATTTTTACAAATCAATCCCATTCACATGGATAGTTTCCCAACATATCTTCCCATGTCCTAATGCATTCTCACCAAGCTGTTTATTCCATCAAGTAGAACCTCCACTAAAAGTATATCCAAAGAATACTTTTATCCATCACTGCTACTAACAAACTGTGGTTTATAGAGTTAGTGCCTACCAGAGCTCTTGAGCTTGAAGTTTACACTGTAATAAAATCCGAACATCATAAAAATCTGTATTGGTGTTGCTGTTTTTCCCTGCAAAAATTTGAACTGCCTGTCTTTGCAAACGATCTACAATGGATGGATATTGCATTGTACATCGCATTCCGGTTAGAATTCCTTTGAAATTGACGTAACGGTATTGGCATACTTACCGTTTTTGTTGTAAGACCTATTTTAAGAGTATTTGTACCTACATATAGAAATTCTCTGAAATCGATGTGCAACTTCCGTAGTTTCGTTTACCGCCAGAAATCTCCATAAAAAGTGATTTTTCAAAAGAAGATCTTACTCTTGTAGTATGTGCACTTACTGACTTACCTCAGATTTCAATATCCTACACAAATTATAATTTCTTTTCTTATATTGAACATCATATACACCAAAAATTGTCTATAGTTTCTTAATTCAAAAATCGCTCAATATAAATTTGAAAATAAGAAACAGCGTACATTTAGCAAAAACCATTAACAATCTCTTCCGTGATTTCCTTATTCCTTTTCCACTCTTGACCTAGTGTACCACCCATCCAAATGGTACTTGACTGGTTCTGGCTTCTCCCAAAATTAATTTGCCCGTCCACTGATCTCATTTGACGTGCTTATCCATTACATGCGTCCAAAGGCAAGAGCTGTTTTTCCTCATCATATTAGTCCGGAGCTGGCCTAGTAGTCCACCATCTCTTCATAGTCGGGAGCCGGCTATGCATAATCAGTACCTCAGGCTAGAAATCAGTGATAGGCTAGGCCAGATTTGATATATGGGTTGCCGTCACTGTCATTGTACGGGTATCTGCAAATAACTCCGGACGCATCTGTTTTGAATCGTTTTTGATCTTTTCTCTCTTCATTATTTCATTCGGTAACCTTTGCACATTTGAATCTCCCAAATAATTAGCAATTTCCTGAACACTAGCAGAAACCGCACGATTTTCTGTCTATTTTCATATTCTATAAAGATTTGTTGATTTTGGAGGAACCTATGGTGCGAGACTTACGTCCCAACCTAAAATGTACCCACTGCTTGATTGTGAATGACACCTTGAGACTACTTGCTAATTTCTTTTATTTGATTTTTTGATAGTCCGCCCGGACTCTTGAGCGGTTTAGCATCGTATTGTTGCCTGTTTGAGCCTTAGAAATTCTTAACAACAAACCGTCCTGAAGATTTTGTCATTTTCTTAAAAAGTCTGGGATAAAAAAAGAAAAGAAATAGCATGCATTCGACACAGCTTTTTCCTTTTTTAAGATCATGCTTCTGAAAATGCTTCCACATAAATTGATGTCAATAATTCATCAAAAGTCAAGATGTCATCAGAATTCTTCACTTTCTATAGCTTGAAATTCCACCAAATTTGAAATTGTTTATCCTAGAACTGAAGGTGAATATCGAACGGGTGAAGCAAAACTTGTACTTTAGGCTTTCTTTACACTCATTCGATTTGCTGTTTTGAAATTTAGATGACTTATTTGGAGATCTCGATATTCGTAAAATCGTGGATCACTCCACTGCAGCAAGTACACGAAAACTTCGGAGTTTAATCAAAGCCCTCGTTTTTATTTGGTACTCCGCAGATTAGTCAAGTTTGGTTTGCTACGATCCCACGCTACAAGTGCCGAAAATTACCTCGATACTTGATTAGATTAAGAAGAAACAAAAGAGTTGTCGTTACAGAAAGCTATTAGCGCTTTTTCAAAATGCTAGAATAAGAAGTTTGAAAAATGAATCCTGGCATCTCTCTGGGGTGCTCGAATCCTGGGAATACCATTGCAAAAGGGCTCGACGGTGGCTTTTAACAAAAAGCAAAGGGAGTATCGTTTTTGAGGCCGAAAAGATACAAAAATTGCGAAGTTTTTTTGGTGGACGTTTCGTTTTTTGAGGTTTTTACGTTTAGGGTTTAGGGTCAAAAGGGACTTCGTAATTGGCGAAAATCAAGGGGGACCTCGTTCTTTGCATTTTTCAAAGCCACCTCGTACCGAGAGCCCTGATTGCAAAGACTATTGATGATGAGATGAAGCGTACTATCTAAAAGGCAGTGGCGTACCGAGGGGGGGGGGGCGGGGGGGGGGGGCGCCCCCCCCCCCCGAGAATGGGTCGCGAAATTTTTGAAAGTTACTTACATGAGTTATAAAAATGTGCAAAAGACTTGTTTATACTTGTAAGTAATTAAAATGATTTTTAAAAATTTTTAAAAATTCAATTTAGCCTTATAAAAAAAATTTTTTCGGGGGCGTGGCTGATGCCACGCCCCCTTTTTCTGAAATTTCGGGGTCCTGAGCCCCCGAAAATTTCAGGAAGCATACCAAAAAAATTTTCGGAGTGCGTGGCTGACGCCACGCACCTTCACCGAAAAAAATTTTTGTCGCGCCCCCCCCCCCCCCGAGCCGAAATCCTGGGTACGCCACTGCTAAAAGGTGAAGGCATCTTGGATTGAAAAGACCTTATCGCTCATGGGTCATTATTCTTTATTTTCTTACCGACTACTTTCTATCCCGCTTTTTCCTATCTCCCATTTTTTCACTTGCAAAAGGGCTCTCTGCTTGCCTATCTCTTTTTGCTGCATAGTCATTTTCCAGTTGATTATGTTCCAAATTTGTTTGTCTCGTTCAGCCATCCGCTGTCGCTTCCTCCTGCTTATGTCATATAGTCTTTTCTCTATGAATAACCACATACCAACACTTTCAGAGCATTTATACGATGTCGTTCTAAAGGCAGTTATTAAGCTGCAATGGCTCCGACGCCGGATGATGATCTTTTTATTGAGCCAGCCAGCGACGAGGATGTCGTCTACGGGGATTACAATTCCACGTAAGTGGTCCTTTTTGAACATAAATATAGGTGGCGCTTCCGCTGCAGGGGAACAATTTGCATAATCGCACTTTTTGTTAGTTCAATCCAAGGCATCATTGATGAGTTGGCATTTGTCCAATAAGTAGCGAGTCTCATCGAATATGGATGTCATTTTTCTTGAACTTCATGCCTTTCATTCTAGTCATTCGTCCTTCATCAATCATTCTGATTTTTGACTTTCTACTTATCTTATTCATTCCATATTTGACAAATATAGCTCTCTTATAAATTACCAAATATTGAGTCGGAACATGTTGTTCTGGAAAATAATCTTACATTTCTAGAAAAAAAATTTCTTGAAAATTGTCGTAGCTTCACAGTGTATTCATGTCGTATATGAAAAATTCAACTATTGAACCTAAGAGTAGTTTTTAAATTCTTTTGGCAAACTCCTGACTTGCGAGATTGAAAACTATAAACTTTCGAACTGTAAGAATTTGCTGACTTTGTTCAAGTTTTCCCTAAAAGGACGAAAAGTGTATGAATTATGTCCCAAACAATATTTTTTACAGCTTTCTATCACTAGAATGTCCCAAAAAATATTTTTTCACAGCTTTCTATCATTAGAAACTGCTCAAACTATTCTTGCACCACTTTTATATAGTCATTAGCCTGGTTTAATAAAATTACTAGAGGAAAAAGCCATACCGGTGAAGAATCTCGAGTGCATTTCTTTTCCAGCTTACAGTAAGATCACTAACTCTCTAATCTCTGTTTTTCTTGCGCTATCCTCTAATGTCCATCGCTTTGTTTATTTTTTTGCAAACCTCGTGCATAGAAGGGATGCGTGCCCTATGTAAATTGTTTACACTTGGACATTTGCTCTTTTTCTGAGAAAGGCTGCATAAGGATGATGCTCCTTTGGGAGCTTTCTTGATGTCGAATTTTGATTTGAAGGGAAATGTCTAACAGCGTTTTATGGATTTTCTGCTGGAGGAGAAAACTGATTCTGCTTGCAAAAGCATAGTGATGTGTTTTGCAGTTTTTAGCTTTGATTCGCTTTCATAATGCGGCATTCCAGTTTGTCTAGCGTTAGCTAACATTCAAATTTTCACATTATTGAAAGTTTAAAATCAAAATCTAGAAGCACTTGACGAGCTTAAATAGGAATATTTGTCCCAAAAGTCCACGACCTTCCATCTTTTTCAAACATTAGACGCATACGACCATTCATCAGGCTTGCTGTTTTTATCGTTGTCATCATAAATTCAAGAAAAAATGAATCTGAAAATGGCAAACTCTACCGCAGTGTTTTGTTACACTTTTATTTTTATGTTTACTTACACTCAGGGCGCGCCAAAAAACGTACGCAAGCAAACGAGCAAAACCCTCAAGTAGGTACTAAAGTGTATTATCTCCCATGCAGTTATTCACTGCAGATTTTCCTCATTTGATCAAGGGGAATTTCCGCCTTGCTTTCTTTTCAAGAAATACCATATCTAGCCTGAAGAGCTTAAAAAAGCAATCTTGTTTTTATGAAAATCATATGAGGAATGATTTTTTCAAGCCATAGTATAGTCAGACTAGTTTTAATTTAATTTTAATTTTTTTAACTCCTAATTTTAAGCCAGCCGATTTACTACTAGTTCATCTGTGTCTCACATGTCTCGCACTGAAACACAAAACGGTCGTGAAATATTTGAATGCGTCAGAACAAATCTCACTTTAAAACAGTCTGCTTATTTGATTTCAAGATTCTGGAAATAAAGGACAGTAAAAATTTGCGATATCCTAAGTGTGTACGAAAACCTGCTAGGGCTCGCGTCAGTTATATAGTCAGGTCTCACTAAAATACCGTCATTCTAATAATAAAGCAAAAAATCTTGCGAAAGCATACATTCCAAAGGTCTTCAGCGAAAGGTTCCTCTATCATCATTGTTGTCTGCAACGCGCCCGACGCCTTACTTTGATTTATGTGACAGAGCGCGGTGTTCCGATCGCAATAACTCAACTCCCATGTCGCTTTTTACCGCTTAATCTTGAGCAGTGAAAGCTGGGCGTTGCACTTTTGATTATGTTTTTCTAGTGTCATCAAAAATCTGGTTTGTTCTCAGAACTTCTGCGAACTCACTATGCCGCTTCTTCCCGGAAGTGAGTGGCTGCAATAGGACATCCTAAATGGACCCAAATCGACATCGGGCCCATTCGGCTGATGTTCGTCCTCATCCGGGCTAAGTAGCGACTAGTTCGACCCTGCGATTCATGTTCTGTTCCGAGCACACTCCAACCGTAGAGCGCTATTTCGTTGACCTCGCCCTCTGACCTTTGTGTCCGTCGTCACTTATGGCTGGCCAATCGGCAGACACTTTGCCACATTATTATTTTACGATCTCGTAGTTCTCGTTCGATCATCGACATCAGCAAAGTCGAGGAAAAACCTCAGCTTGACTTTTGGGAAACCTCCAGGTTCGTGGTGGTGTGTTTATTTACCCAAGCCCGTGGGATTTGTTTACCTTTGCGACCAGCTTCTATCGATTATGCATATTAGAGTTGTTGGGGCTTATGGTCATCCCCTTACTTGAATTATTGATTTATTGATTAGAGATTCAATAGGCATACTGCTTCAGCAAATAGATATCCTTCATTTTATCAAATCAAAGTAAATAAAAATTCAAATGCCTTATTTATTCCAATTGGACAAAATTCCAAAATCCATGAAATGGCTCATCGACTAAAGCTTCATTAAATTTCTGAAAAAATATCGCAAATTTTTTCATATCGATAGATTTTGTAAAGTAAATACATCTCCTTCGTTTCATCTGGATAAAGGCGAATGTTCTACATCTTTCAATTATTCTCATTTTTCTGAAACTATTTATCAAAAATTGTCTTCTGAAGCTTTTTCTCAAAAAATTATTCAAAAAATATTCTCGCGATCTTCGTCTGTATCGCTAATATCTTTTCTGGCGTGAAAATTCGTTCGAGTTCTCAGCACTCAACTTTTTTTGAGTTGAAAAGTTTCTACTGCTGTGCTATTTTCGGAAATTTTTGAAAAATCGTATTAACTCCACATATTTGTTCCTCTTGACCCGATTACGCAACTACGATTTTATGAAGAAACTCCAGTCTGCAACCTAAATGTGGCTTTTTACCCAGAGCATGCTGCTTGACCTTATTCCACTTGCAATGCAAAAGAGGTGTAGGAGTGGAGTGCGTTCCATGCAAATCTCCGTACCGCAAAACATCTGGCTGAAATGTGACATTTCGCCGCATTTCCATGCTCTTCGTCTGTTCGTGGCGCGTTTGCAAGTTTCAAATTTTTCGAAGGCATCACATTCGCGGAAATTTCACAGATCTAGCTTTTTCGAATCTTCTCTGAGTATCAGACTAGCGGAGCAGTTTTCTGAACAAAGTAGCTCCAATTTCTGGAGTGAATTTCGCTCCCCGTTCAAATCTCTCACTTTGCAAAATGAAAGATTTGCAACTGCTACGATCTCACTCATCGCAATTTTCTCTGAAAAACTTTGCAAAAACTCAATAAGAAAGCTTACCGACGTCGCTCAGCTCAGTGTGATGATTGATGGATTGTTTGCTTTGTTACATCGTTGCGTAGTGAATGAACACTGGTTGTTCAAGATCAATTGCTTACTCATACCATCTTCTTCGTCTTGAAAAAAGTAGATCCTGATACACTTCCGTTTCAAAAATATTTCGAAGATAAGTCTGTAGAAAAATCATTAGAAAAAGTTCGGTATTGTAATAGTTTGAAGCTTTCCGGAAAAATTACCTTAGAAAATTTATTGCAAAGAGTTAGCCACTTGTACTGCGGCTCTGAGACCCTGAAATTCTGATCTCTTGAATCTTTGTTTCATCGAAACTGTCTCATATAGAATAAGAGACAATTTAGTCTTGTATCGTCGTAATTACCACGGAGAAAGCTCTGGAATTTTTTTCTTTTGAGAATAAATAACTGTTATTTTTGGTTATAGGAAAAAAGAAAAAACCATCAATGATGCATATATTCGAGCTCTTTAGTGCTTTGCTCTTAAATACAAATTTCTGCACGGTTATAAAGTATCATGTCTTTTTATGCCAACCTACGTCGTTCTTGCTCGTCGTCGTTCACCGTACATTTGGACACCAGCTTTCACGACCTTTTGGCTGCAAAAATCAAATCGAGGATCATTTGTCCTTTGCTACGAATTTCGTAAAACTAAAAAAGCTGACTAATGCTCCGATTTGGCTGACGAATCCGTGCTATCGCACGGCTCATCCTTGTGCGTGTTTGTCCATCGTGGACAGACTCACCAATAACAATTATCCACTCGTGTCACACAGCTCTCCATTTCCTGCACTTTTGCTGGAGTTTTCTGCACGAAAGCCCGTAAATTCACTGAATTTACTAATCTTAATTAGATCGCTTTCCAAACGCAGCGATAGCATCTTTCACTCGTTTTTGCTCGTCGACAGCGAAATTCGCCGAAGGTTGCGCTCATTGTCTGTTTTCAGTATACATATGCTCGTGATTCCAGTATTCCAACATTCATTAGAACTTTACCATGATTTCTTTTGCAATATTTGAGCCTCGAAATAAGGAGCAATAGTTTGGATTTTGGCTGTTCGTCCCATATTGCCCATTAGATTCAGATGAAAGTTCGAAAAAGATGTTACTTGTTTGTTTTTAAACAGTAAGTAAACCTCTTACGACCTTGCGACCTTTTTCTGCCATTTTTGCTTTCCTTCAGAATCTCAGCTTTTCTAGAAAGTTTTCGAAATATCTTTGAATTGCCAAACATAAAGATGCATTAATGTTTTCCAGTCAGATTACATGTCATTCAGTTTTTTATAACACAGCTGAAGTGAACAAAGAAAAATCCCTTTAACTGATAGTGGGTGTTTATTGCAGCATCACGCAAGTTTTCTCTAACCATTGCCATTCGACTGGCAAAAAAATGCACGATTATTTTTGAACGAACTTGGTGTACGTAAAAGTCTGAGTCTGATATGACCTGGCCTGGCTTTTCGAAGGGATCGTAGTTCGAGGAAAAATTTTTTATAATTAAAGTTGTAAGGGTCAATAAAGTAGAATAAATGACGTAAAAATTTGTCAAAGTATTATAATTTGTGAAATTAGTTCAAAACGCTATTAACCTATGTGGAATTTTGGGCAAACTCGAATGAAAAAACAAGCCTGAGAAAATGAAGGAATAATTCTTCTTTCATTTTGATTGCATTATTGAAGAGATTTTTCATTGCCCAATATAACTTTGGTGTCCGAGTTATGTTTTATGGTGGTGCTAATTATTGAGTTACGGCTTACCCTTTTGATAATAATAACAACAAGATATAATATTGAATTATATAACAATCCACCCTAGAAAATTTTCAGGAGTAAGTAATCATTATCAAACTCATATTTTTTGGTCGGTTGTGCTCACAAGTTACAGCATTCCTCCTTTCCACCTGCAAGTACCTCATTACGACCATGAAACTTTTTCTGAAGGTCAGATTATGTCAACTTCGGTTCATCACCGCCAGCAACTAGTGTTCTCGGCGCTCCCACCACCCGGGGCGCACCTGCTGATAGTCAGTTGCTTCGAATCGCCATCAATCCTGGCGGCTCTTGCTACAATCTTTATTGACCGCTATTAATTTTCTTCCGTCGTCATTGCATGCTTGGAGAAATCCATAATTCGAGGGGGGGGGGGAAGAGGGCGAGGAGGCTGGCGACACCTTATTGAATTACTGACTCATATGCCATAATTCGGGTGTTTTGCTTCGGCCATCTGCCGGCTTAGCGAAGCGCCGGGTCTCGTAATCTGCGGGTCAAGAGCCTATCAAATGCGACTAAAGGGGATGATTTGGGCAATTGTTAGCGCCTGACGTGCTTTGTGCCCTTGCGAAATTCTTAGCTTCAACAACTGGAGCAGGGCTCGGCACGAGGTGGCTAGATGAAAATGGAAAAAACGAAGTCCCCTTTGACCCTGAACCAAATTTCTTCTAAAAACCTGAAAAATTCCCGAAAATCCCCCAAAAAACGAAACGTCGACTAAAAAAAAAGGTCGCCGTCGTCAATTTTCCGTATGTCTTCACTCACAAAAACGAAACCCCCTTTGCTTTTCATCCCAAAAACGATATCCAGCTTGCTTGTAAGCCACCTGTGCCGCTGGTATGAACTGGAGCCCACCTCTGCCTAGGAGGGACACACCTAAACCGCCCTGAAATGCGAATTGGCTTTTCGCCCGCGGGAGGCCCGCAGCTAAGAGGATCCATAGCGCTTTAATCAAGCGCTCGCAGATGATGTGGTAGAGCCGCATTGGAGATGGCCATCCATCCTTCGCTTGTCACATTTACTCCTGCGTGCCAATTGTTCTGACATATGCACTCCAATATATCCCGAAACACCAGCCAATTCCGATTCGCGCCCAATTTCTCACCCATTAATGTTTTTCGCACCGATCAACAGCTTCCTCTATCGCTCTTCTCGATGACAAATCATTTCCGAACAGCAGCTTTTATTTACGACCATTCGGTTTTCCGACGTGCATGAGTTGTGCGCACTAGAGAGAGTCAATGCTTTAGCGTTAGCTTTTCAGTTTGATGGAGTGCTTCAGTGCAAACACTTCAACTTTGGTCATATACACTTTTAGAGCAAGGATATTTGAGTTTACTAAAAAGATTGCTTTTACCGGTCTTTAGCAGCTGTAATCAGTTTTTTTACATCCCAATATGGAGACCAGAATCCTTTAGTATCGTGAATGAAAGTTGAACAGCTGTTCTTCAACGATAGAGAAAGGGTAAAATCTTTGGAATTCGGTTTATGTCCCCTTCATCGTTTTTCTTTTGTGCTTTCGTTCTTACCGAAGTTCTTAGAATAGCTATTAATCACGTAACACACAATCACTTACTTGTCCTAACACCGTTTTTACTTGTTTTTTTTAAATCATTTCCTTAAGGCTCCGCTAGAATTATTTTCTGGTTCAACGCAACATCTTATTTTCTCCAAGAAACTTCTTGCCTTGAAACCTCGACTAGTCAAAATGAACTAATCTTTTTTTATGTGTTCCGGCAATAGACACTAGTGGAAAATATCGTCTGCCCATTTTTGGCTAATAATCTCATTTAATTTATGGAAATTTTGGTTGTTTGCCGTTCTGATTGGCAGAATTTCTTCCGTCATCAGTTTGTTAAAAACTATGAATATTTTAGCTTATCCTTTTAGTTGTTAGTGCCACCCATGTATTAGAGCTCTTTTGAGCAACAGTGTCGATAAAAATACGTCCTTATTTGTTTATTTACTTCGTTTTCTTTCCTCCGTCTTCATGTCATTGCTCGTCCCCGTATCGTCGTATCATGCTGTTTCTCCTGACTTTTCTGACACAGCAATGTGCGTATAATAAAATATGTTTTGTAAAATAATATGAGTTTGCGATGCTTTCATCAACATTGTGTACAAAGCGAAATCGGTACTGATTTTGTGAGAGGCGATTTTTGCACCTTTTATCAAAATTGCTCACACATAATTTTTTTTCGAACATATTTATTCTCCTCAAAAAATTTCGAACAAATTTGCTTGAAGTATTTATTTGTTAGATACGATATATGCCTTTGCTTTTCTTGAATAGATTTTTGTATAGTGATAAATAAGAGAAAAAAGTAAACCTTATTTGTATGGACTGAGTTACGTAGAAGTCAGTGCTGAGTGTGATAGCAGCTTCTCACGGTCTATAACCCAAGGCTCACCAATGTTGCCAATTGGTCCATGAGGGCATTTTGGAGGCATGTGGTTGTGCGAGTCTGGGAACCTCTCCCGCGACCTCAATGTCTACCCTAATTTGCACGCTGCTCGAGTAATCCTAGGGAATTAGTTCGACCACCGTGGTTTGCGAGTGTGAGGAGAAAAACTTGTTGAATGATGGGTTGTAATGTACATAGTGGTCGCTACTACTAGGTCATCCACTAATGGCTCCTCATTGTTCCAATTCCGAGCTTTTTTCCTTTTGAAGCGTTTCATCCTCACATCATTCCCGTCTGTCGTACGAGCATCCATTTTCAGGATGGATGGGGCGTCTTCCTCTGGCCCAAGACCGTATATCCGTCTCACTTCGCAGCTGAAAAACGCAACACGGCCATCCGGAGGAGAAGTTCGATTTCGATGTGAAGCCATTGGAACGCCTCCCCTTTCATTCACGTAAGCATATTTTTATTCCCTGATGCAAAGTAACAAAAATTACACTTTACAGCTTGATGCGTGCATTTTGCTCCGCAACTATACAGATGATAGATTGCCCCATTTTTTATCGAGTTCAAATTTTTTAGATTACATTCTTACTCTCGATCCGTTTAGAGTTGTGATGCTTTTAATGACTTCTTTTCGCTTTTAGAGTCACATTTTTCTCACTCAGCACTAACTTTGCGCTCAAAAATAAAACAGTGAATTAAAGATGCTTCTAGAACAAGTTGTTATGTAGCAACAGTGCCTCTCAAAACATGAACTACACTTAGATAGCTATAGTTTATAGTTATAGGTTTTAAAATGCCCATAGCTTTTACAGTTCACCTTCTATCGAAAGTACTCGTGAATTTTTATGAAATACGTAGCTAAATAGCTTTGAAAGATTCAGATTTTGAACAGATTTCTATCAAGTGCATCTCATACATTTCCTGAAGTGAAGCTTCTTTTAACAGCGCTTTCCTTCGTTATAGAGGTCCTTTGCGATTGCCCGAATAATTCCATTTTATCGAATGAAAGAAGACATGCGGTTGTTATGAAAGAGATTAGAAACATGAAAATATTTTCGTTTAACTGATAGTTTCCCTGCTGTATATCAGATGACCAAAAACAAAGAAATACAAAGTATCAAATTTTTTAGATGGCTGAAAAATCACGCGCCAATCGAAAAATCTCGCCGAGTGAAGGTACGGAATCGTGAGAACTCATCTCGTTTGGTCATCACCGAGTTGGATGTGCTTGATTCTGGTTACTACCAATGTATTGCGTCAAATTCAGCTGCCTCTGTCAACACTACCAGTATTCTTCGGGTTAGTTGCTTTTTCTTTCGTTTTAATTTTTTGGAGAAAGTTCAATGAGCGCAACTTTCTATTCTCTCAGATCTTCAGTCGTAACTATGCTTCTGCCATTGCGCTTTCGCAATTTGCCTTCCTCCATCAAGAGAATGACTCATCTGCTACCTCATTATCCGTTTCCTTTCGGAGCCTCCGAATGCTTTTCATTCACTTTGCCCTCCCCACGCATTCGATTTGTGCGGCGACTGGTCAGTATTGACCCCCCGTACGAAACGCGTATACTAGCCTAAACTACCGTAGTCCTCTCAAAAAACTGCAAAATTTCATCCACCCCGAGTGGGTAAGCGTTGCGGTTAACCACGGTAAGATGAGACAACGTTTCAGCCACGGAAAATGACCGGCAGGCAAAGCGACAAAGGTGATTTATCATAGTTGGCGCGCACGCCGTGCGTCGGTCGGTCCGACCCCCGCCCTCGGTCCCACAGATCAACAGATAGGCCACTCTCGCTCTCAGCAATACATGTGTGCTATGCATTTCTTATGAACGTTATCTACGGCCTTTTCCCAAGTTCCGAGACCTTTAGTCGACTCTTTTGCGCAGAATGAGCCATTCTGTGGTTGTTTAACGGTCTTTTAGCGCGGTTGGTGGCTCTTCTCTTGCTTTGAGCAACTTCTATCCTGCGCTGTTTTTTTCGTTCCAGGATAAATAAGCAATTTATTTTTATCGATGGAATTTTGCACCAGGCTGTTATCTGCAATAATATCTCAAGAAACATGCTCAGCACTTCTTTTCTATTTATATCTCAGAATCTTTCTTTGCACACCATCAGCATTGTTTTTGCCCTGGAATTTTTGATCAGCACGTCCTTAAAAATGAATACTGATTATGTCTTGAAAGCGTACGCTTACAAATAATAATGGAAGCTCCACTTTGTCAAATGAATTCTTTCGTCCTTTAATGTAATGAAGATGATTAGATTACGTGTTTATGTTACTTCGTACTTCTTTTTAGACGGATTCCTAATCTCTTAGCCCTCTCCGAGACTGCTCAATAAGGAAACAGGCAGTAGAGTTATCTACCGATAATATGGAAAAACGTGAACACTGTTTTTGCTTAGATTTTGTACATCCAAATGTTCATCTGACCTGATTACTGTTATAGGTTGAGTAAAAATCATCTCAGGCGCTCAAGCCAAATTTAGCTTGACAAGTTCTAGCATCTGTACGACTATTTGCTGCAATCCCATGGAAAAGCGAAAAAATCAGCTTTTGCATTTTTCTCACCATTTTGTCGTCGCGCCTTCTCATAAATTCTTCCCTTTTTGCGCCTAGTTGTCCAGCTTTACTTTTCGAGCATTGCATTACTTTCAACCCTTCCGAACCCTATCAGCTTTGCCTCAGTGACTTCTGTAGCAATTGCTATCATTTATTGGCGTGTTTATTGAATTTTATGATGGGGTGCTAGGTCATAGGAGCCCATCTGGGACGATGCTACACTCCTCCCTTGGTTCTGTCGTCGTTTGACTGATCGCTTCTCGATGCGAAGCGCGTTTCGCACCTCGCAAGTCTCTTTCTCTCAAACTTGGCGGGTGTTTTGCCAATTAGCTTTGAACAAGTCCTGTTTTCCTTGAAAAAAAAAAGGTTGCATCTTCTAACCGCTTCCTTTAATCTCGAAAATCCCACTTTCCCTCACATCGTCTTTATAATCGCCTCTGCCTCCTTTCCATCTCTCTCCGCGGCTCCACCACCTCCGTACCCCCAACAAAAAACTCTTTTCCCACCCAGTCACCCTGCGCAAAGTTTTTTTTTGCCACCCTCGATAGTTGGACCACCAACGGAGCTGTAAAGAAGAATCTGCGACACTTGCCGATCAATGAATGCACGGTCCGCGCTAAGATTGTACCCCCGAGTCGTCTTGCGCTTCTCACTGTCTGGTCTTCGGCTCTCTTTGAAAACGGTAGTCGGCTGTTTATCAGGCAATTTTCTTTTGAGCTAAGCGCTATCGCTTTCTTTGTTTGCTTTGCCGCAAGGAGTAAACAGAATTTGGCCGGAAATTTTCCAGATTTTAATTTGAAGTAAATATTTTTGCAGATAGATGTGCCTGCAGCTTCATTACGTAAATTTCCATCCATTTCGCTCAGGTTTTCTAGATATAAGATCATTGCACCTTAGCTTGTTGTGTACATTGTATAATCATGCTAGTAAACCTAAATCCTCAGAAATAGATTTGTTACTTCTGAGAATTTAGGCTACCACCTGCTTTTTTCTATTAGAATGCCATCAAATGCCAACCGTCTGTAGGATCGTAGATGTGCTTCAAAAAAACCCTTTCTCCCTCAAAGTTGCTGTAAATAACTTTTTATTTTCAAAGAGGATGACAATAATCATCTCAGCACTGTTCTCGGTACACTTTCATAGCTTCAAAAAGATAGAAAAGTATCCTGAAAATTTCCATCGTTTAGTGTAGTATTATGACGAATTTGCGATTTGATGAATTATTTTCTGGCCTTTTTTTTGCTCTAGCAGTACAAAGTATTTACGTATGAATTCATCTCTAATGCAGTCACTTCACTTTTCGTTTAAGACTTTCGTTTTCAACTGCGTTTAGTTTAGTGATCGCCTTCACATTATTCTTCATTCTGCTGCAGCATATGTGTAAAGATCTTCTCATTGCTTGCTTAGTTTATAGAGATCGTAGAGATCTTGCATTTCTTTCGCAAAATTGCAAGTCATCTTCACAAGTCAGAAGCTGCCACAAATCTAGATAAAGCCGCACTAGAATTATGAGTAATATTTTTCAGTATCACTAAACCGGTATATTCATATAACAGTCCTGCTGCATTCTCTCCTTTATAGTTATTTTGCTTTTCATTTTTTTTTGTATGTTGAACTGTTGCGTATTTCACCATTTGGAGGCTCTCTTGGCAACCCAGTGTGATGTTTGAGTCACCTTTTCGCTTCTAGGAAAAGTTTCCGAGCAGGGATCTAATATATAACGAATCGTAAGCGCGATTCAAAAATGTGCAAATAGCGGGAAACCGCGTGGCGGTCCGGAAGCGCGCGCATGCTGCTAACACCTTTAATTACTGGTTCACTAGTTTCTAGCAAGATTGGATAAAGTGCACGAAAGAAGCGGTAGTTGTATAGTGAGAGTAACACCAGTTCTGGCTGATTCGTATCCTCTAGAAAATTCCACAAAATTTACTTCGTCGGATCTTTCTGAGCTCCACGAACATACGGTCCAGAGGTGGTCGAGGGGGTCATCAGCAGATGGTTGCCTGCTGTTCGCCTCGTCGCTCATCCATCCGTTTCTGCTCCATCGTCTCGATCTCATCCATCTTTCAGTCTACTCTCATTGCCCCTCTCAGACACGGACAGACAATCCTCATTTGTATGCTATCATGTGCATGGATTTATGAATCGCTCTGTCTTTCAAATTCAAATTTATCGCCGACGTCTGCCACTTTTGTCGCGCAGCTTTTGCACGGTTTTGTTTTTTAAGAGCTTGCACTTCGCTCCTTTGAGTGCTGAAATCCTAAGAATTTTACTGCTGAGAAGCAAACAATTTCCTGCAGATTGCTTCCACAATATCGTAGTGATGACTCAGTGCTTGTCTTTGTTCGCTTCTCCCAAGATGGCTCGTATGTAAATCAATCTTCCTGCCACCGCTCGGAAGCTCACACTTTGCTTCCCAACCACTAGCTCGATTTTTCAAGTCGTTTTCGCATATACTTGTTGCACTTTTGAGAGCTTATCTTGACGGCTGCGCAATATGAAAATGTTAAAATTTTTCCTCCATCTGATCATCTTGGTTAAAAAGTTCGGTGCATCACTAATTTGGTGTATTTTTTTATTTTCACGTCGATGATCTTAAATCAACTGAACAAAACTTGCCGGTGTTTTTTGACATCTTATCGGCTGATTTGTTTCTATATATATCTTTTTGTCAAAATCATTTGCAATCTGCGCTGAGTCTTCATCAGTTAGGACAACTTTATCTGCTACTTTTGTTCTCGTTTTGCTATGATCGATATGTTCTAAGTGCCAAAGTTATTCCCAATGGGTCCAAGATTGATTCTGAGTCGAATCGAAGTCTTCTCAAATTTCTATTCATCGTATCTTCATGTAGGAAATAGTCTGTAGCAGTCTCAGAAGGTTTTTCTATTGTGTCATGAATGTTTGTTGTTATCATCTTCGTAAACGGCAGTCTTTTGTGGATTAGATCAGCTACTCTGAACGGTTCAGTTTTGCTGCTTTTATTTTGTAAGCTCAAGACCCAGATAAGTCGTAAATTTGTCGAGAGACGTACCAAAAGAAAGAGATGAATTATTTGTCTTCTTCTTTTATGTCTCCGTTCTTCCTCGTTCATCTGCTGTATTTGCTGCAGCTTCTCCTTCATTCTGGAAGAAAGCACTAAGTCATGATTTTACTTCAATTAGCTGCATGTATGGCAAAGCTGGAGCTTTCAAAGTAAAGGGAACTCCTTACTTTCTTCTACAACAGCTTGTCGTGAGACTGGTGACTTTTTGTAAAAATGAAAATCTTTTAACATCTGTAGTCAATTTCATGTACTAAATCTTGCAGAAATGTCAAATAGACAAAAAAAAATAAGTGTCGCACACCTGTATTCAATTCTCCTATGGTTTTTTTTGTCAGCTTTTCACAACATTGAATTTCAAACCTTTCTCCATCGAAATCACCTCATACGTGAAATTTTGTCCTACACACGAAACTCTTTTTATCTCTGTCAGCCATCTTGGTGACCCATTGATATTTGCTCACCTTTCTTCTCCAAACCTCGATAATTCTGAGGAAGTCCTTTCTAGCAGGAGCATTCTTTATTTTACAGCATTGGAAACTGCAAAATTTGGAATAGTAGGGGCTAAGTTTCTTATATGATGGAAGCTGGCTTTGGCCACGATTTTCTGGATTTTGGCAGTTCCAGGAATCTCAAACAAAACTTGTATCTCTCTATCGGCTCAAATATTTTCTTGACAGAAGGAAGAGCAAACTCATTATATTCATAACTCAGTGGAACATTTTTGAGAATTTTCGCGACTTCTTCGAAAGAAGGGGGAGGGTAAACCTGTCCCATGCGTCTCCACTTCTGAATAGTATATGAGTGAATTCTCCACTATCGTCTTAATGTGTAGTTTTCTGCACTATCACCTGAAGTATCTTTTATATTATTTCAGGTTAACAATGTGCCTGATTCAGCCGTGAAATCACGGAAAGGAGGCAAGCCACATTCTTTGGACGAATACGAAGATTACGAAGTGAGTTGCACTCAGAAATTCCACGATTCCACGGACCTAATGCTCTCACACAGCTTCTCATAATTACATCATTTGCAGCTGATGGATAGGGGTCGGTTGCCGGACGAGGAAGAAGCGGACCTCTTCCGCGTGCCGGACAATGCTGCTGGACCTGGATTCGTTGCATCCGGGTCGACGGATAGATGGCTGGACGGGATGAAGGTTTGAGAATATATCTTAAAAAAACCTCTATGCATAGTGGTTGATAAGGGTGAATTACAGTATCGCGTTGGCGATTGCATACCGTATCGAGGTGAAGCATGCCGTCAATTTTTGAGCGGTAGAAGTGTCATGATGACTTCGGAAAGCCGAGAAGACATGTATGACATAGGTAGGCGCTCCAAAATTCTAAGAAAATGAATGTCAGAATTTTTATCATTTTTCCTATACAGACCGAAATCTCCGAGCTGCTATGATGTTCATCAACAGCGCACCGACGATCTCGCAACAGTGCCGACAGATCTCTACCAATGTTGCCTGTTTTCATATGTACAAAGTTTGTGATCCACGATCGGATGGCAAACGAACGCTTAGCATTTGCAAAAAGGATTGTGATCAAATAGAGGTAAATTGGATACGAGAAATAATGAGAAAATCAATTGAATGGAATTTAGAGCAATCGCGTTATCGTGATTTGAACGCATCAAAGATTACTCATTTTTCAAATGTGAAAATAGCTCGCTAATATTCAGAATTCAATTATTCCGTTCTTGGTCTTGCTTATCTTGCGAGGGAGAAATTTTAAATTACAGGATAATAATGCAGCAAAAGTTCACTAGTCTATACTATTGAAATTCATCAAAGAGCTTGTTATCTTTGAAAAATGATAAGTAGTTCTGCAAAGAATTCAAAAAATTTCTCCCCTTTAGTACTCTCCTAGATTTCAAACAGAAATATTTGGGCAGGGTAATAGTGTTGTAAGATTCTGTTAATTTTTGAAGTTTTCTGCACCTTCAAAATTCCGGTTTTTTCTGCAATCGCTTACAAGCAGATATTGACCTTGACATTGGTTTTTGAACTGAATTTCTGTCCAGTTCGAAAAGTTTACGAACTACATCCCAAAGCTGATAGAGCCATGATTATAACGAGAAGCTATGAGCACTAGTTATCATACTTAAGTATGACATGCTTTGTGCACTGATGTGCGATTAAATGAGCTCTATCAATGGAGGGTTGGGTTTACAGATCTTTTTAGTTTGTTTCGAAAGAACAGAGCTATTTTACATTAGATTTTATGCGATCAATAGGCATTAGACTTTTTCCATGTTCAAAAAAAAGTTTTCCGTTTGTGATAAGCATTGTATCTGTTTTAGTACTAAAACACCATCTTGTCCTTCTTGTGAGCCTGGAAAATTCACCCAAAAATCTTTGTTTACAGAGTTCTTTTTTGAGGTTTTTTCTTCCAAATTTCCGCTACTTATTCTCAGTTAAGTACACCATAAATGTTCTATGATCCACATCTGGTTCAAAATTTGTGCATTTTTTGACAATCCTTCCATACTCAGCCTCTGAAATCTCCATTCTGCGTATCATAGTATAATGGCTTTTATATCCCATTTATAGAGCCGGCTCTGCCCATCCGAACTTGCCTTGGCCGCTCAGCACGAACTTGTCGGTGACGGTCCGAAAGCTCTCTTCCCAAAGTGTTCTGCGCTGTCGATCTCTTCCGAAAACTGCATTGCTGTTTTGGATTCTCCTGCCATGGTTTGTTAATTTTTAGCAAATATTTCTAGAACTTTTCCGAATGAAGAATTCCGATTCAAGATGAATGCCGTGCCAGAAACGGAGATCCCTCGTAACCATCTTACCCATTTCTGCTATGTAGACAGCGGGAAACACTACGAAGGTACCGCTTCTACAACTATGAGCGGAAAAACTTGCATGAGCTGGAATGAGGCCCCATCAAGGTATATTTGCCTGCTTTGATTTGGAAATATGAGCTTTGATGATAATATTTTAGGGAGTACAATGTGAACCGGTACCCTGAGCTTCGGTATGGTCGAAATTACTGTCGAAATCCCGGTGGTAAAAAGACAAAACCATGGTGTTATTCTCAGCCGATGGGGCAAGAAGAGTATTGCGATGTAAGATTTTAATTTTGCTAGCAAAATCCCACTTTTAGTCCAAAGGCACTGGCTGAACTGACCTAGTAAAATTACAAAAATACTGCCGTGTAAAAATAACGAACTACCAATGGCTTGAATGGTCATTAACTTTTGCAGTTTTCTCAAGTTTCGAATCTTACTGAATCTTGAATTATTCTGCATTACTGAAATCTGATTTGACTTGGTTAATAGTGTGTGATTTGGAATTCTTTCTTCACCACTTAACGGTATTTTTCAGATCCCGCAATGTTCGAAGGACATGTTTCCACATTTGAGGGAAGGCAGTGGCAGTGGAAACAATAATGTAAGTAACTTCGATAACTTTGATTTTCTTCCCAAAAATTGCGAATTTATAGGTTGGACTGGGAGAGTCAATGACTTCGATGTGGGAGAATCTAGCTCCCCACTGGCAGCTGGCTGTTGTTGGAGGCGGTGTCCTAACGATACTCCTGCTCCTACTTCTCTTCTGTTGCATTTGTTGCTGTCGAACAAGGAAGAAAGCTTCGAAAGATCGAGCTGGAGCTTCGGCGGCTCATTCACTTCTGCCTACCACAAATCCACCTTCTGTTGTTAATAGGTAGCTACATCAAATTATGAAAAATCAATGAAAATATATTGGACAGTTTTTAGCGCCACAAATTCTGCCTACTACCAAAGGAAGCTCAATGGAACCTCTACACCCATAGTGAACAGGTCTGGAATTGGGACTAGCCCAATGGAAATGGCTTCATTACTGCCCACCCATGCTGTGCCTCCACCCTATAGCGACGGGTTTGTTCTACCAGCTGAGGAACCTTACCATATCCTTGAGATCCCTGCCAATCAGGTAAACGTCTTGATGTTCTTCTAAGACTTGTAGAAATGAGTAGTTTATTTTTCTCAGATTAAACTCGGTGATCTTCTTGGCGAAGGACAGTTTGGTGTTGTATACAAAGGCTTCTGGACTGGAGGACTAATCAGTGGGGATCCTTTGCAGGTACCTAATAGATGGCTTTCTGCAATTTTCTGAGATAAACAGACTACTCTTCTTCAGGTCGCTATAAAGTCTGTTAGACCTGATGCCACAAATGCTGATCGTGCTAGTCTTGAGGAAGAAGTTCGAACTGTAGCATCCTTTGATCACCCACATGTAGTCAGACTACTCGGTGAGTTTTTATAGGGCGAAAGGTCTTGGTGCTTGAGTGGTCGGAAATTTCTTCCACAAAAAAGTATTAGAGATTATCTCAAAACTTGATTCTATAAAAAAGCTAGAATTTTCCGAAAAAAATAAGAAAAATGTCATTTTGTGACCTTTTATGTCCTCCAATTTATGAATGCGTGCTTTTCATATGTAAGTCCTTTCTTTCCCTCATATCGAGATTTCAGGTGTCTCTTATCTCAACGGTCGATTATCAGCAGTTTTCGAATACATGGTCAATGGAGACTTGCATGAGTTTCTACGAATTCGTGCCCCATCACATCCTGATCATAATCCCGCTGACGATACCGCAGATTTTATGAGTATTGCAACGCAGGTGAATTCTAGTTTTTAATTTGCATTTATAGGCTTTTTAGAAAAATTTGGCGTTTATATTTTCGAGAATATGTGTTTATTTGTATGTCAATGTTTATTTGATTGAATTCAAGGCTATACCTTTCACTTCAAAAAGTAGGTAGGAGTGGGTCCGAAGTGTGACAGCGATTTTATAATTTCTGAAGATATTTTACTCTTTAAATAAATGCACACCATATGCCATTTAATGGCTCTTTATTGATGCTCAGCAGCTATAGTTTTTCTATATGATTACTTCATTTTTTGCAGATAGCTTATGGAATGGAATACCTTGCTTCAATGTCCTTTGTCCACCGAGATCTCGCTTCGAGAAATTGTCTTGTTGGAGATCAGCGGATAATCAAGATTGCCGATTTTGGTCTCATGAGGTCCTGCTACGATGGAGACTATTATAAGGTCAGCTCTAACGCTCGTCCTATCTAACCTCTCAATTTGTTTCCACTTACATAGTAAAAAAACATTAAGACAAATGTATTCAGATGGTGCATCGTTCGTGGATGCCCGTACGGTGGATGGCAAAGGAAGCGCTAGAGCAAGGTCGATTCAGTGAAGCATCAGACGTTTGGTCATTTGGCGTGACACTGTGGGAGATCTGGAGTTATGGTCGACAACCCTACGGTTCAGCATCGAATCAGACGGTGATCGAGTTGATCGCGAACAGACATCTGCTTGAGTGTCCACCGAATTGTCCCACCAACATCTATGGGTAAGCCCTAATTTCTCCCATAATTAAAAAAAAAAGAAAGATTTTTGCTTCTGTTTTTAGGTTGATGATCGAGTGTTGGAATGCAAATCCGGAACGGCGACCGTCATTCTCGGAGATACACAGCCGACTACAATCGTGGTCCGTTGTCAGTCCAGCTCAGTCGATTCTTCACAATCAGCGGACAAGCGCTAGCTCACAGAGTGGTAAAAATTCATTAAAATATGAAAGTCTTGTGTTTCGTGGTAGTACTTATTGTGTTGTGCGCAAATTTCGGAACAGAGCACACCTCTGTTGAAAGTAGCGTCATGTTACACCGTAAATTTGCTAAATATAATTTTTCTAATATAGTGAATCTAGTAGGCTTTGTATTGCAAACTTCTAAACACTGTGAAAAATTTGCTCTCAGTGAAATTTTTTGGACTAGCAAGGCGATTCTATTTTATTTTTGGTACACAGTGAATCGACAAATTAGCACAAAAACTTGATGGAGGGGTACAGCAATTTTCACAGCTTTTTTCAGATTAATTTGCAATTTGTTTTTTTTTTGGCTTTGCATCATCAGAAGCGGCTGATTTTTTGACTGATACTGCTGTGTTGTGCGAAACAGAGCAGATCTCTGTTGAAAGTAGCGATCATGGTAATCACATCCTGATTTTGCACAATCAAGAAAAAAATCATAATTTTTTCCAACTATGGTGGCTTCGAAAGACTTTGATCTATTGCAGAAGTTCTAAACAAGGAGGCTTCTTCACAATACAAGCAAGGCACTTATTTTTAGCAGTAAATCGCCATATTAGGACAAAAATTTGACTTAGTGAGGACGGCGACATTTTCACAACTTTTTCTATTGCCCTGTAATTTGCGTCCTCAGAAGCGGCTAATTTTTTGACTATACTTATCTAACAAGAAAGTCAAAGCATGTAGTATTTGCTTACTGAAAAAGTAACTGATCTGCAGGGGAGTGCCTTATGCCACCGGTGATTATCGCCGTCATCAAGGACTAACTGGTATTTATGAAACAGCAGCGAGAACCATCATTTTTGAAAAAGTGGGATGAGGTTTTCTGGTTCCAAAAAACTTAGTTTTGAGCACCAACCTGCAATGTCCGCATTTTTGTATTCAGTATGCTCGGAGATAGAATTCAAAATCTCAGCCCTCATTTCTAAGTTTTTTCAGGTTCCTCAGGCGCCGGTTGCAGAGGTCAGCCGAATCGGGTCTCATCACTGACTCGCACCGCTCCCTATCAGCAACAGGCAGTACGTCAACGAAGAGCGGACGATGCGAGTCCTCTGATGAGGAGGGATGCGAACTACGCGTACTCCGATGACGCTGATTCCGATTAGTTCACAGAAATGTTTGTTCTCGTTGTTATGTAGGAAAAGAGGCAGTAGCTCATTGCCACTTACAAAAATAAAGTTTCACCCTTCTCAAAGTTGTTACTTAAATAAAATTGTCAGCCATTGCCCCTTTCTTCCTCTTCCCTTTTCCTACCCATAGCGGGCATCTCAACTATAGAATTCGATACTACAGGGTTTCCCATTGCATTGACCTCTCCTAGCACTTGTACATTGTTTGTTCTGTCAACTTCACTGTATTCCTTCTCGTTAAGTCCTTGAAAGAGCTTCTCCTTATATTTTCCATTGTCATAGACGGTTGTAACCTAATAATACGCACAGTTCTCTCGTACTCTTTGAAGAAGGGGTTCCGATCATAATATGTCTTATAATATAATTATTGTCTAACTTAAGATTGACGTTAATGTTCTACATCGTGTTTCTTTCATTAATGAGCTCATTTTTCATTCTGATACTGCTATATCCACGATGCAGGGTTGAGTTGATGAGCTATGTTCATACTATGTTTGCAATTTCTGTATTTTACTGTGATCTGTCGCTTTTTGAGTGAAAATCTATATTGTAATCAATTAAATCTTCATTATCAATTTTGCTTTTAACGGCATCAATAGAGGTATAGATTTTTTTCTGCAGTAACCGCGCAGAAAATTCTCGGGCCAGAGTAGAGGTAGAAATGATTTAATGAAGGGCTGCTGTGGCGATGGCTTTATCTATAATTTTAATGCTCCTCGAAGTTTATGCATGCTTATAATTGTTATCCCGTAGAAGGAAGATTAATCAACCCAATATGATTTTCATGAGTTTTAGGAAAAGCAAGTCACCACAACTTCGTAATTTATGGGCTTTTACATCTGAAAATTTGAATTTCTTCATTTTATGTTCCCTTTCTGGTAAGCGCTGGTTTGAAATTTTTTGATTTGACAATCTGCTCAAAGCGGCGTAGTCAGTCCCGAGATTTTAGGTTATAACATCTATGTGAGCAGAGCTCTTGATGTGATGGCTAGCTAACCTTGAAGTTAAAGGTTGATCCAGCATTTCTTAGCATTCCAAGTGTGTTGATGAGCGTAAGTCGCTAATTGTTCTTGCCATCTAGGTTCTCTTTGGAACAATGTAGGGAAGGTCTTGTCTCAAATAGCATTCACAGTACGTGAATTAAGATCCACAAACGCAGGCTGCAATGTTCGCCAGACGGATTTTTATCGTCCCTTGCTATCGAAAGTCTTTCTAACAAGGGAACGATACTCAGTGTCCGTGGCCTTTTGAGATGAAGTGTACACCAGTACACTCGCCTTCGAATGCTGATTCCAAATCTTGTTTCCGTTTCTGCCGAAAGTTTCTCTGAAAGAAGTTATGAAGGATTTTCGCGCCAAATTTGGCCGCGCGAGGCACATACGATAGGAACACCAACATGGCGACATGTTAACATGCATTCATTTTCCGTTCATTTTCATTTTTATAGGCGCCTCTTGGAATAAATATAGGAAACACTCGTATAAAAATGAATCCTCGTTAAATTTTTAACGAGTAAGTACATGCTTTTACCTCGGAGATCTAATTCGCAAAAAGAAGCTTGATAGCTTTCAAAAAGAAGCTTAAAGGCAGTGTCGCGGTAGATTCGCGCCCTCGGTGATATCGCTGCGGTGGGCCATCTCGCCTAACCTCTAAGCCTAATCCGGCTAGTTGATGTTCCCCCCGGGCCGAGAAAATAGCCCCCGAACCAGCGCGCGCTCGACGACTTCGCTCACCTGTTCGGCGCGGGACCCCATTACCGCTCTCCGCATTATGCATGCTATATCAAAGCAAAAATTACAGACGGCAGGGTCTTCGCGCCGGGACCTCCCAAACATTTCCGTTGAAACCCTCGTTCGAGCCGCTTTTTGGAAACTGGAGAAACTCCCCAAAAACGGCCTTTTCACGCGGTTCTAAGCTCAGATTCGGGTTCTACGAGTCGAAGAGGCCTATAACATGCAATAAAGTGAAAACGCAGAATCTGCCGGGACACTGCCTTTAACTGAGAGAATGCAAAACTGAAAAATTTAAAAAAATCTGAGCCTACACCTGCATGAGCTTGTGAGGCTAACGCACTAGCCACTACACACAACTACCGGCGGTGTTCCTATCATATCTCGGGAGGCCAAATTTGGCGCGAAAATCCTTCGTAACTTCTTTCAGAGAAAAGTTCAGCAGAAGCGGAAACCAGATGTGGAATCAGCGTTCGAAGGCGAGTGTAATGGTAATGGTATACATTTCATCTCAAAAGGCCACGGACTAAGTATCGTTTCCTTGTAAGCCACTTACTCAGACAATCGCCGGGGGCAGGCGGGCACCAGAAAAATAGATTGCTGATCTCTCGCACCCCGCTCGCGGATTTTTTGGAAAGCAATCAGGACTTTTCGGAAGACCGCTTGCTGAGTTCTCGATTCCTCAGAGATTCAGCAATATATGTGCAAAAGATAAGAGCGAAAAAAAATTCAAGAGGCGGTCTCTCAAAAATCCGTTGACTCAGCAAGCGGTCATCCGAAAAGTCCTGATTGCTTCCCAAAAAATCCGCAAGCGGGGTGCGAGAAATCAGCAATCTATTTTTCCAGTGCCCGCCTGCCCCCAGCGATTGTCTGAGTAAGTGCAGTTACTATCATAGAAAGCAGGTCCACTTTTGTGAGGATTTTTGGTTATTGTTGTTGAGGTCTGTGAGGTACATCCTCATTCTGCCATACACAATGCAATCTCTAAGCGAAGCCTCCTTTCCAGACAAAGTGTCTTTTTCAGATGACAACTGTACATAGAAAATTTTACAGTGATTCCAAATCTGTATTTCACTACTATGTACTTGGTACGAATTTGATCACTCACTATCAGCTATTTTTTTACAACTTTTCGAGAGGTGTGCGCTTATGGTGTGACAAATTTGGGTTTTTGTTTTTTCAAATGTTGAACGCTCATAACCAGGGTCAAGCGTGGATGTGGCGCGCCACACCTGGGGGAGGGGGTCGTATCGAGGAGACAAAAGAAGGGGGTGGTAATCGGTGATACTGATTAGTGGTAACAAGATACTAGTAAGCAGTTTGTCAGATAACCCCTATGCGAAATACAAGCACAGAGATAGTGACTTGTGATCTATTAGGTTGGCACATGATTTTCATTTAGCTTTTGTCTTTTTGAACGTAGCGCATTCATTTTCTGGCAATGTAAGAATTATGATGTAAACTGCAAATGGGACATTTTTGCCGATTTTGCCATCTTATGTAAGGTTACAGTAAGTTTACGGTATAATGGGAAAAAATTTAGATTGCTCAGATTTTGCTGAAACTTGGCCTGTATGGGTTACACGACATGCTCATCACAAAAATGAGACCCGTTTCGCATGGAAAGTCCTCTTTCGTAAGGTCAAGAAATGAAATTTAGCGACAAATAAACATGATCTTTGTGTCGTATTGAATAATCATATAGTGCAAAATTTTAGCGAATTCTGAGATTTCGCAGCTTAATTATTGATAGATTGCCCTCCAAACTTGGCGCATTTGGCTTGTTCTACTTCTCGACGGCGCCTTATCTTAATTTGTCTTTAAATTGCATTCCTTTTTTATCGATACTAATGCGTCAACTTCTAGCTACATACTGCCTATGACTCCTTTATGGTTTGTTTAATTCATGTTTGTACGGCTTCATGTTTGCCAAAAAACCGTGAAACCTCGATTTTCAAGGGTTTTCGAAAAATGCTCAAATTTCTCCTTCTACATTATCATAAATCAAGCGGTATGCGCAGACTTGCAGCTTACATCACACTCTATATGATGCCAGAGAATGAGAATGCTACATTGAGTAAGAAAAAAGTTATCGGAGAAGTTGCAAAACTTATATGCCAACCTAAATACACCTTCATCTACCTGCCGCAGCATAAGGAGGCACTCACAAACATACCAGTAATACATACATAATCAGCATGTCAGTCAACCCTTGTAGGCGAGTTTGAGCGAATCCTAAAGTCTCAAAATACTAAGCCACTTACTCGAATTGTCATTTTCGAACATGATTAACTTTGTTTCAAAGGTGAATTAGCTACCAAATTTGCACTCAAGAAAAAGCACTACTCCTCCGCTGTTAGCATCAGAAATCCCGCTTCAAAAGGACTTCCAAACTGTGGAATTAAAGTCCAACTAAAACCTTGTTTTCCCTATTTTTTTCGCCTTCAATGGCTGTAATTTCAGGCACAACCCCGCAAAAAAAGTGTGGCAGCCGCACGGCTATCACGGAAAGAGAGTGTACTTTCGTGGTCAGAGTGGCTAGTAATCTATGAAGCAAATTCCAACCAAAATCGTGACTTGACGTTTTAGAGTAAACCCACCGTAACACTAAAGAGGATTTGAACCGAACAATGGTACTCGTGATCAAGCAGGTCGAACAATCTTCTTAAACCAAGTTTGAGCAATTCACGGCTTCAAACTTGGGACCAGGGTAATGGAGTTACGTCCGGAATGAAAATGCATTCAAGCGTTGGGTTGCTTAAGAGCGCGTTTTGCGACCGGAGCAGAATTGCTCCACCAGTGAAATACTTCAAAGGCTGTAAAAAAGTGTAAAGGAGGGGATGTACCACTTTGTGCCACTATGAAAACTTCCGATATGTGGACAAAATTTATGAAAGAAGAAAAAAGTTATGAGCGAAGGATTGAAGCACACAATGGTAGCTTTCTGGAACGGTTCCAGCTAATTCAGGAAAAATCACGGTTGTCACCCACGCATGGGTTTTCATAAGATGCAGACATAGTTCGAGGTTCCTCACGCGATATGTGCGAGAGATTTATTGCTATGTCAATGCGTGCTTGTTGTAAGCAACGCATTTGTTTATTGAGGGCATGAATTTTGATTCACGCCTGTGCGAGATCGTGTTGGGCATGCAAGTAATAGTACTATCTTAAGTTAATCGAATGGATGAGGATGTTTCGATAGAGAATTATTAACCTAGGTTTTATTCGCGTTTTTCTCCGTGAATCTGGAACACAACTCCGCCAGATCCCCGTTGCTTTCTGCCCTCATAACGATATCCAGCTTGACTCGGTTCCGACTGTACCAGGTAGTTAGAAGAATTGGCTTTTGATTGAAAAAGCGGAGTAAAAAAGCTTCTATGTGCTACATGAAATAATGTAGAGTTGTCAACTGTTAACTAGGAAGTGATCTTTTGGTGTAGGATACTAACTAAGATCTTTTCGAAGACCTCCAAGTCTAAAAACTTTACAATATCAACCCTTGGTACATGACATAAAAAGTACCTCTTTTGCTGTCTATCGTCTACTGCGGAATCTTAAAGGCAGCGTCCAGGCAGATCTGGACCTATGGAGCTTTTACGTGGAAAGTACTTTTGGGGCCCTAACTAAGACATTGCCCAAGCGGCAGCTCAGGTAGTGCTGTAATGGCTGAGATATTCCGCTCGAAACTGGACCCCGCGACCGTGTTCCGCATGGATTCATGGCGCAAAGCGTGGATCCTGGCGCGAAACTGCCATGAATCCATGCGAATACGTTCGCGGGGGCCAGTTTCGAGGGGAATATCTCAGCCATTAGAGCACTACCTGAGCTGCCGCTTGGGCAATGCCTTAGTTAGGGCCCCAAAAGTACTTTCCACGTAAAAGCCCCATAGGTCCAGATCTGCCTGGACGCTGCCTTTAAGATGAACACTATTAGCACTTCTATCTCCCGAAAGAATGCATGTTTTACTTTTAACTGCAGTTGCCATCGATATAGTCTCTGTATTTTATGTAATCTTAGTCACATTTGCCATGGGAATTATTTCTGCGATATGCACAGCTAACATGTGCTTAGAATTTCCGAGATGAATGTAAAAGTGGTGTTTGAGTTTTATGTATTAGGGTGATCACTAAAAAATGGGACAACTTGATTTTTGTCAAATTTTGAGATTTTTTGTTTCGATCAACAACGAGCAGGCTACAACGTAAACGTCGCTTATATAAGCGACCTTCGCCTATTATTCTGGCAAAACGTCAACGCTCGTCTCCCACAACCCTACGCGTGGCGCCCTGAAACAGGGTTTTTTGAACCTCGCTCATTCTTGCGCTGCCATACCGCAAAGTTATAGAGCAATTGATACACCATTCGAAAGAGCTCTTCATGCTCTTTCAAAAAATATATTGAACCTATAGGATTTTTTCTATTTCTGGGTAAATAAAGCGAAATACCTGATAAATCGCGATTTTTTGGCGCAACAAAAACTAATAAATCAAGTTTCAATCTGTATTTTCCGAAGATAGATAAAATGTAAGGTAAGTTGCATATGGATGGATAGAGCGTAAAAAGCTCTTTCATATGGTACCTATAAAACATGCGTTCACCTGCAAAGCATTGAATAGCACGTATCTTTGTTCTCAAAGCTGCTAATGGCCATATCTCCTAAATTTGAAAGTTCACACCAGCAACCCATCTGGTCTGGTGGGTCTGGTGACTGTACCTTCACGCATTGCAGCAGTAGTACTTTGGATGGTTTCGCATGTTTCACTGCGCAGATACTGCTCGAAGTTTATAATTTGTCAAAGTGACTAACTTTGCATTTCAGCCACTATGAAAATCTTTAGTTATGTAAATGACCTTACATAGGTATTTTCTGAAAGCGAATAATCTATTCTAACATCTATCAAAATTGGGAAGTTTAGTCATTTTTCTTTTTTGAGAAATCTACATTTATTTTCTAGGTGTCCCATTTTTTAGTGATCATCCCAATAGAAAACTCTAGCATAGCTACTTAGAACTTGGCCTCAGGCAGAAGTATACCCTTGCGATAGATTGTTCAGGAGAACAGTAGCGAAGACAAATGTAATCCTTTGAATCGTAACTTTTAGGATCAATAAAAAGGATAAAAAGAAAGAGGCTTATTTCTGAACACATCTAACTTCGTCTACTTAACCAAAAAACTATCTCCTATCTAATTTTCAATGTATTGTACATTACATTAAGTTGCCCCGAAAGTTTTGTCCGTTTTTTCAAGTTATTATAAGACCACGCACAATAAAGACCTGAAAGAGTTTTAACATGCATACGATGCCAATTTTCCTTCTTTTTCTTATGGATCCGTTTTCGAACCAAAATCTTGTATGATCTTTTTGATAACTGCCAAAATTCTCCACCCGTCAATTTCATCTCCTCTAAGTTGAGCTAATTTTAAAAAAATTCACTCTAAAGTAAAGAGTTAAGTATGTATCAAATAGAGCAACTCTCGGACTACAAGGCAATATTTTTAGAAAATCCTAAACTGCTGTTTTCAGTTTCAAAAAATTACTTCTTCAGAGGTCTCCATTTTTGGCAAGTCATGAAACACGCAACTGCAGCAAATACACGAGAACTTTTGAAGTTTCTGCGAATTGAAACATGATTCTTGTCAAGCATTATTTATGCAACATAATCAAGTTTGATTTGCTTTGAAAAAGCAACTTTTTGGAATTTTCGGTACTTTTACACGGTAAACGTATAAAAAAGCCGCGGTTTTTATTAAATAAATAATTATAACGGACTTGGTGAACATGGATCTAAAATGACCACAATGTAGCCGAAGGTTTGCTTTACATAACAGTTACCAGCGCTCTTTGAAAACTTCAGTATGAAAATTTTAAAATTCAAGAAAGATTTGGCGTTACTGTTGAGCTGCTCAAAAAGCCATGGCGATAACATTGCAAAGACAGAATAGATCACGAAGCAAATAAAGCTGTAAGAAAGAGTATAAAAATCTGAATCAAGTGGTATCCAGGATTGGTGAGGATCGTCCATGGATTGGTGTTCTGTGAGCTTTAGTGAGGATGATAATAACGGACAAAATTTTCGGGACAACCTAATATATTCTAGACCGATTCGAATAAATATTCGAGTATTCGAATAAAATATTCGAATAAAACTTATTCGAAATGCGATTATTCGAAAATTTTAAAATCCTGAATATATTCGATATATATTGGATATATATTCGATATATTCGATATTCGGGCGGGCATATGGCGCGAATCTGCCAGTTCGCGCTCCGGAGCCCTGCCGTTTCACGCATTTTTGTGCTCGGGGGCTCTCTCAAAGGTGCCGCACCTCCGAAGCAGAGACTTGCGCGTCGCGGAGAAGGGTCCCATTCATTCACCGTGACGTCACGGTGACGTCACAAACAGGACGAATGGGACCCCTCTCCGGGACGCGCAAATCTCTGCTCCGGAGGTGCGCCAGTTTTGGGAGAGCCCCGGAGCAGCAAAATGCGTGAAATGGCAGGGCTCCGGAGCGCGAAGTGGCAATCCTCCGCTGGGGAAAGCCCGCGACCCTGCCACTTCTGCTCCGGAGGTGGCATCCCATCGACTGTCTGAGACATTTTCGTACTCGAATAACTGCATAATAGCGTCACATTTTTGGTTGCTACATTAGCAAATATCGTTGGCTGTTCAAGTTTCCTACTACACGGAGTCCTTCCGTTCCAAACTCAAGTGAAATTCGTTTGAATGTTCGACACAGTCAATGCAAAGTATTCATTTAATCGAATTTTCTTCTAGAATATATTCGATCATTCGGAGTTTTTTCACTTCGAAAATATTTGATATACGTTTCAACAATTTCCTTATCTCGAAATTATTCGATAATCGATTAATCAACGTTTTTGTTTTGAAAATATTCGATATTCGAGTATTCGACATTTTTTGTTTTTGGGGATATTCGAAATTCGATTACTCGGTGTGTTTGATTTTCGAATATATTCGACTATTCGGTTATTCGAAAAAATTTCGAATTTTCCAAAGTTTGTACATGCATAGCGCGGCGTTCTCTTGTCTTTGCTTGTACTCGTTTACATGAGGGCCTAAAGTACTCAACGGCCACATTCGTGCCCTTTCTTGATTTCTTGACTCTTCTTTCTCCTATACAACTCTCAGATTGTTTCAAAGACGAGACCCATCAGGGCTTTGCTGATTTCCTGAAACGCCTCAACTAACGGAAGTGTGCGAAAACTAGTGCGTATGCACGACGATGTCAGGTCTTCTTCCATCAGATTAGACAGGGTGAATTTATACACCCGAAAGAAATAGTCATGATGCATTTTTTAACTTAAGTAAATTACTTCAGGAAAAACAGGCAACTTTCTGTTCAATGTCATTTTTTTCCCACAGAATCAGGTCAAATTGGTGGGTTCCCATAGGAAAACAATGACCGAGGAAGAGGAAGCCTATAGCGAAGTGCCAAAACTTAGATGACTGAATTGGCAACCTAAAATCGTTTGTAAGCCACGTTACGCCTGCCATTACTATGCGCTAAACATCGACGTTCATCTGAGAAGGCCACATACCTCTACATCACAAACGCCATGTTAAAATCATTTCTATTCATTGCAGTAGGCGATACTTACAAAGAAGCGTAAAAAATTCAGAGAGATGAAGAAAAAACTGTGAGCTAGTAATCACGGAAGTCATCCGAAGCCTTTGATGGAAAAAGGCGAAGGCACTCAGGTGTCTATGGCTGGAAACAATGATAACAAGCTGATTGCAAAGGAATACGGTGTAAGTTTTTAAGTGATATTTTTTGTAGATTTCTTTTAACCTGAGGTAAGGTCGAGTATTTCTATCTGTTATTGCTTGTCGATGGTTGTCCAAACTGAAGCTATGCTATGAACTTGTTTTCCGTTGCCTGTGAAGTGTTTGATAGCAGTAAATGACAATTTCTCTGCGGTCTGATTAGCAGCATAAGTAGCGTTCAAGATGGTTTGTAACTATGACCCAAGTCTTTCTATTTCAGCTTAAGCTCTTTGCTAAATTAAAGTATATCCTTGGAAAGCGCGAAAACTATGGGATGTTTCAGACTGCGCGGCGTACGTACGTAATATCCTACAACCCTCAACCTTGCCCTCACAATGCTTTTAAGCCATTCAAAAAGGACAAATACAGATAATTGTCGCTGCAGAGCTGAAATATTCCTACTATGGACGTGACCAACCCGTTAAGATTCATGTCTCATCTTTTTTGTTTTAGCTGAAGAAACGCTGCAGTTCAGCTCTGAGAAGATGACACAAAGCACGAAAAGAGATTGGCGCGCTAGAACGTTACAAATTGTGGGTATAAGGCAGGAATCTTATTCTTGGTGCGCCTGGTTTTGGGAGCCCATACTTGGTTCCATCGAAAAAAAAAACGTGCTCAACCATCTGATCGAAAGCTGATAAGACGAATTGTAGCAAATAGTTGATCTTTCTAACAGAGCTTCACTTGCAGAATATGTTTCATTTAAGCGGTCGAAAGCTGACAAGACGAATTGTAGCAAATAGTTGATCTTTCTAACAGAGCTTCATTTGCAGAATATATTTCATTTAAACTCTCTTAACTTGGCTCTCGTCTTTGACTCTCGTCTCAAAATCCTGATCATTCCATCCCTATCTCAAAGTTTTCCTCTGAATGACAATCTCGTTTCTAATTTGGTGCTGTTGACTCTTTTCTCCACATAATTATGGCTGTTATGGGTAGCGTTTGTTGAACGAAAGATTAGTTCTGCGATGAAACTGAATTTACGGTTGTCGGGGCAGCTGATGTCCATCTTGGCAATTCCTTAGAAACATAAAGCTGTTTTTACGGCGGAACTGGTGAAAATGAAATTAAATCAGTTCTCATTGAATGGCTACAACGTGGCTAGACTGTTAAAACAAGTTACAACCTACTTTTCTTGCTGCCGTCTGTGTACTCTGCTTTGATACACCACTACTAATTTGTCATCAATTCTATAGCTATGATTTATAGCAATGACTCAACATATTAGTATTTTGAGAACATAATTCTACCAGTTTAGGAGGTATATGTGCTTTTGACACTGACAGAGGTTAATTGCCTCGAATAAAGCGGGGAATGCAAGAGTTTTGTGGAAGTCAATTTTTGCAGGAGCTTTCAATTCTCTGCCAGTGGATATTTACCTGTCATAAACTAACAAACAAAGAGAGCGATACTCGTGAGATTTTGCCTCCTCTCACCACAAGCAATTACGAATGATGATTGAAAACAACAACAAAGCTCATACAACAAAGCTCTCAGAATAGAATCCGTTTTTAATTATACAGAACTTGTTGGCCGTGAATACGGTACTTACAGTAGTGCTGCAGTCATTCATGCACCACATCTATGACAAGCGTAGCATAACACAATCACAAAACTGTAACGAAATGTCTTCACTCTCGTCTCGACTTCTTGAAATAACGCAGATATACTGTATCAAAACCCACTTTCAACAATTGGAGTTGTTTTCGAAATCTTGACTTACATATACTCATCTACTTCATTCAGGTTTATTACCAACTAGATGGCTTACCCGGCTCCTCCCGGCCCTGTCATTATTTTATTCGTACCCTAATTTCACGCGTACAAGGCGCGGGGTGGTCCCAGCTTTCATCGACCAGCCCGAACACGGCAAAGGACTTCGTAACCCAAGGAACCCCATACCATGCTGCGTTTTGCCTGACGAATCGTGCGGCACAAGGATCGCTTCTTAAAACACGTTGGGGCGGCTGAGCAGCTCGATGAAAGCTAGGACCACCCAGCGCTTTGTACGCGTGAAATTAGGGTAATCAGCATGCTCGATTACCCCCCCCCCTGTACCAACTCCCAGCCCCGTAGCTCAAATTTTGCAAAAAATCGATAAAACGATATCGATCGATGACGAAAAGTAGCCTATGACAACCGCCGGGGCCCGAAGTGTATGTGTGCCAAGTTTGGTCCGGATCGGTTCAGAAATGGATTTTTCTTTTCGGAACATACGTACAGACATACAGACATACAGACAGACATACAGACAGACAGACAGACAAACAGACATTCAACTTTATATATAAGAAGATTAGCAGCACTCACCATCTTACGCGTATTTTCTCAAATTAGGAGAAAATGCTCTGGCTCTTTTTTTTTGAGTTGGCAAATACGGGTATTTTTGCCATTCCGTACCTTTACGTGGTGTTTTTATGAATAATCACCTGTATAACCCGGGAACACCTATGATTCTTTCTTGCGTCGACTAGTACATTTGATTGTGGTCATTTCATTATCTCACATCACAGACTGTCATGGAGGGTTAAAACACTAGAGATCAAACAACATTTACGGATGTATTTATTGAAGAAAATATCTCCTACCATGCTTTCACATTCGTTATACCTGCCAGATAAGTAATTGCCAATCGCTCATGAGCTCAGCTTCCTCCTGACATGTGCGTTTTACCATACTTCTCCAACTCTGACTAGTTTCTGAGCATTAGGCTACTTTAGAGAATGCTTATATTTTATCATAACGTGTACAGAAAATGTTTCTTGTCAAGTGATTTCCGATAAAGGTCGGGACCTAAAAACAAGTTTTTGGTTAATGCAAGCCTTAAATCATAAACTCAAATAAGGACTGCAGTTGGGTTGATGCTTCTCGTTAGATATGCAGTGCAACAAATAAACTCATGTAACGTAGATTTGCAGTGAATTCGACTATCTTAGCAACGCTGAATGCAAATGTTCACAACACTTTCTTAACCATTTTGTTTCCAAGAAGGCTGGCGACTTTTATCTTCGCTGAGTTATAGGACGTAGAACGTTTTCAAAATGAAGCTTCTCTCTAATTTGCAAATAACTTCACCGCAAACAATATTCAAACTTTCTACATCCCCTCCCATGCTTTTTGCGTGGAAAATGTTATTTTGAATTACCAATCAAACACATTACGCCGTCTAGGGAAATTTATTTGAGTCAATCATCAATTAGATCCGAAGTTATTAATATGCATGCTAATAATTGTAGTTCCTGGTTGTCTCAGACTCCTCAGAATCTCTAAGTTTCGGCAAACAAGCTCTGTCCATCGACGTAATGTTGAGTGCGAATTTTGTACACTAATTTGCTTATTGTAGTATTTGGACTATCAGCTGAGCTATTTATAAGTGCTCTACCTATAAGCCTTACGCTAAGCTTGAAGAAGCTAATCATAGTTCAATAGCATTTCAGCCTGAGGGTTTGCGTACTATTCTCGTAAGGAAGTGTACGCTATGTAAGTGCTGATCTGTTAAGATGACTGATTAGATGTTTATGATGCCTTCGCTGTCTAATCACTCGTGACACAAATACTGTCCAAGATGAAAATTTTACAGAACTTTGCTTTGCTTGATACTTGTCCTTATCCACCTACGCCTTTGTCTTAGGATTTGTGTACCAAACAACTCTTCTAGGGACCTAGCACAATTCATTCGTTGACGTTAAAGTGTGTGAAAGTACAATTACTTTCCTCAAATGCTTAGTAAGGAACGGCTCAATTATACAACAGTAAGGCATTGGTCCCCAAAGAAGCTAAACCTGGCATTTGACGGCATTATATGATGTTGGTTGTCTTCTTTGCGAGATCTCAGGAAGATGTTGTATCAATACTCGGGTGCGTCCAGGTAATCTCAAAAATTATTGTAGCAATTTTAAGTGAGTGGAAGTTAAGATAATAAGCACCTTTATTAGTTTTGGTGTCTCTAAACTCTTTAGCTTCGATTAAATCTCTTTTGCTGCTACTCAATCATTAGATGCCTCTAATGTTGATTATAACGTGGCAGCCAGATGGAAAACTCGTCGTAAAGGCGGACAGCATATTCTTGATGTACCTAAATTATTCGTTCTAGTGCTCTGCTAACATAAGTACTATGATGATTAACCTTCAAATATGTATTTTCAACTATTTCCTTGTCACCTTTTAATGTGTGCGGCATGAGCATTACCTTATTATACACGAAATCTTCTAAAATCATATTATAAATTCATCAGGCGACTCATTTCTGAAATACATTTTTATCGCAAATGTACTGAGTAAATGCGATTGGTCGCAAACCATATTAACCTTTTCCCTCGTTCGGAAAATCTGACAAGCCAAATGTACTTCAGTATTCGTACAGTAACCTGATGTTTTCTGACCAGTTACTGTACTCAAGCAGCGTATCCATAATTAAAGTAATCATTCTTTGCAGAAAAAGCAAATACGACAAAGTCGAGTGGAAGCATCTCTCACAAAAACAACTTCTCGTACGAAATAGAAAGACAGAACGATTTCCACACTTTACGGCAAATACTCAGATGTGTATACATGTGTGGGGACTATCAACAGCGGCTGATAAGCCATTCCTCAGTAAATCTATTTTAGCCTTTCACAGTCTCATCTGCGCTCTAACGCTTTTTCGAAAAGTCTGTTGCATAATACTTAGAGGAAAGCAGAAAAGCATATGTTGACCTAGTTAGCTCTCTCTCGAAGCTTCAATCCAGGTTTAACTATTACCGGTTTACTTCTCTATCTACACCCTAACATCCCGTTCACCTGTTGCTCAAAACAAAACTTTTTGAACGGCTCAAAAATACCCGGTTCACACAAAAAAAAATATTGAAACTTCCCCCTCACTGTGGTTGTTTAGTGGGACTTCTGAAATTTGTTTGTTAAATATGCATAACGAACATGAGGCTTGGTAAAAGACCAATCGTACGTATCGCTTTTCAGTTTATTGCTTTATTGAATATAACCTTATATAAATCGGCTATTATAGTCGCAACTTCGATCGCTACTGTGAGAACTTCTGATGCAGTTCTGCAAAAAGAGTATCGCAGTGAATCTCTGTCATGTCATCAGGTTTTTTGGAAGCAAAATCATCAATCCCACATTTTTATAGTCACACAGTCGTGATCGCAAAAGGAATCTGCATTAATTTCCGGACAGCCTAATACATATAGAAGGTGTGGTCGATAAAACATTAGTAGCTAAGCGTCCGCGAGTGCATCTAGCTAGAACAAGAGTAGCGTTAGTTCCTTCTATGGAAGTTTTGGTTCATCGATCTCGATTTTTTGGCTATGGCTACTGCTTATAAGTTTCCGATCTACTCAAAATTAAAGCAGTAGCTGTAAATAAGTTGCAATTTCCACTTTTCTCACCAATCTTTATTGACAAATTCTAAGAGTCACCTGTGTTTCGTTCAGTGAACAATTGTTCAAGGCAAACCGTATATTGTTTTATTTGTCCCTAGGTTGTGATCGTAAATCAATGTGTTATTCCACTGTATTGCTTATGATATCCAATAGATGTTTTTTAATGGATTGTGCGTCAGTGAATTTGAGGCTCTATATTTTACAACGTCATTGAGAAATCAAAATTTACACATCAGACATGGGCAATTTGTCGTTCCTCATCACGGATCTCCTGATTTTATCGTTGCAAATTACATGCGGAATTTGTAATGGATTTGTCTTTTTTATGTACTGCAGGTAAGTCACAACTTGCTCAAAAATTGGTCAAATTGTGAACACTCTATTAGACTAGAGGAGCAACGATATGGCCAGCATAGATTCACAACAAACAATGTCGCAAATCAAGACTTCGGCGCTCTTGCTTAGAACACTATCGAATTAACAGAATTTGAATATCTCGTTTTCCTGTACAGATAAAAAGATATACTACATGCAATATTTTTCACATGTTTAGGTTGTTACCATAATGCCAAAATGGCTACACATGCAGTATTCTGTAGAATAAAGCTGCATCCGCCCGTGGTCCCATTACTTATAAGTTTTTTAGAGTGAAAAAACTTCGTAAGAACCTTGCCCTGCGAATGGTGCTGTATCTCTCCATCAGCGACGCCTTGCTTGCTGTTACTGGTGAGTGACAGCAAACCAAGAAAATGATGCCGATCGTTAGAAGGCGTTATCAAATCATAAAAATGATGACGATTAGAAGGCGAAGGCGTTATAAGTACCGACCATGAGATAATTCTAAGATGTGACTACATAAAAAAAACTGGATTTTATTCAAATTTTTCGAAGACCATTTGCACGTACTTGTAGTAAACGAATATAAACATACGACAATCTTGCACTATCCTTTGTGGCTCGGAAGAGTTGTCAAAACTGATTAATGACAAAGTTGTTACAATCTTTCGTAAATTTTTTGTGCCTTTCTCACACGCAGTAATTGCTGCAAACCTCAAAAATGCAATCACAGCACGGAATTACTTCATTCAAGAATCTCAGCCTTGCTCGAAATTTGTAAGGAAAAGTTTTCAGCACTTCCGTATATAATATACCTTATTGCTTTGTGGAATGAGTACAATATCAATCTCAACCCTTATATGGTAATGATATCCAGTACACCCCTGGTTATACAGCTCAAAAACAATTTGACACTTACGATAGCAATTGCACTGGACAGAACTATAGTAAGAGCGAATCTTTCCGTGTCCAAATACACTGATGGGTAAATTTCAGGCTTTGTACTTTACGGTTATTTATCGTAGATTGTCTTCAGAATTATATGCAAATTTGGCATTACTGATCGGGTTAGCTTTGGCTTGTTGTGATGTAACTGCTGAATTCATACTTTCTCCAATCTTACCACGACCCAACTGTGCTGCCATAGGGTGTTTTGTCAGTGACCGATTTCGCAATTATTGGGGAACAAGTAATATGGTAAGCGTAATGAAGGAACTTATCTAAACCGTGCAGCAAACCAATTTCAGGTCCTTGGCCTCTTTGTGATAATTCTTACAGTAGCTATGCTAATCAAACTACATTATATTAAGAAAAATTCTGCCTCCGAAAAAGCTCTTGTAGCTACAAGTAATAGTAATACGAGCAGATTCAGACAAGTAAGGCTCAAAATATATGTCAACAGCTTGCAAAAATTGGTAATTTAGGCCAATCGTAGCTCGGTCGGTATCTTACTAACCTCGCTACTCTTTGTGACATTACCTAGCGTCGGCGTTGGATTTGTTGAAATGATTGGTTTCTCCATTTTTAAAACTGTTGGCCCATTTTACATACTAGGGCTTCTCTCAGCAGGTCTCTAGAAAATCTTTGCTTTCAAACATTTTAAGCATGCACATAATTTCAGGTACTTGTAACTGCATAGTTTACTTCGCACTGAACCGAGACATGCGAGTGTTGGCCAGAAACTGCATTTTGGGAAAAACACACCCTCAAGCTGAAGCCACCACAAAAGTATCAATGAGTCCAAGTGCGATGCCACTTTGACAACCACCGAGAAATTGTGATAGTTCTCTATGGAATATCCAGCATTTATGAGTGTCATACGGTTTTCGGAAAAAATTATAGTATGCATTTTCCATAAGCATGCATAGCATGCGTCTAAATCGTCGTTTCAGTTCAATAAAAAATTGTGAAGAGCACAAGTTGCTAGTTTACTTTGAATCAGCGTCATTGTGCCATTCCAATTCATACCCGTAATAGGAGCTGATAAACAGTGTTTGTGTTATCTCTTCTTTCTTAGCTGAAATTCGCACACTTTGATATCTTTATACTAGACAAGAACTCCCAAATAGCCCGTCGATGTAGATGCGTAGGTCCAAGCTCTTCTCGGTCATTCAAATTCGAAGATCATGAAAGATAGGCCTGGAAAGATTTAGGCTGGTACAGATGGAGTGATCTAAAATAAAATTCAGCATTACATATTTATGTCTTTCCGAAAGTTCTTTCCGTCGTCTCAATCTGTCATAAATGTGCAACGAAGATAGAAAAGCGTACTCAAGCTTTCTGCAGCCGTATGTTTTTGTAATTTTTCTCTTGCGCTCACTTAGAGTGACTATCAGAATTTCGAACGTACGTCAGTACGACATTTTCGAGTACCTTTGAGAGACTATTCTGTATTTTTCACAATAACTTTTTCTGAATTTTACGCTTGGTCGTGTCATGAAGCATGAACCCAACGAAATAAAGCTTTGTAATACAGAATTTCGAATCTCCGATTTGCAACTTAGAGCGCGCTCAGAATGAGGTTCATAATATGATAATTTTATCCGGACGTTTTCACGAACTGGGGGATAAAGTGACTAATAAAGAGAGGAGCAAAGCTGCATTGTCGACACCCTTGTTACTTACCGATTGATTGTTCTATGAGGTTTAGCTTGACGAACAGGAACTGCAATTTTTGGTTCCATTTTTATTAGCATCAAAAATGGACTAAAAACCAGCTAGAAATGCCAAAGTTGCATTGTATTTCACTTTGTTACCTCTATCTGACTGTCAGCAAGGCCCCTTCAAGAGCTATGAAGCTTTTGAAGGAAATTGGATATGCAAAACAGGCTCCATATTTTGACGAATACTTCAGAGACCACAAGAGTAACCACTTCAGAAGTATAACTGTTGGAAAGAAAAACTACGTCAAATAGTTTCTAGATGCTTGCTATTATGTGATAGGTAGTTAGAAGGACTGAACTTTCGACGCGACTCAATTAGGGCTTTTCTAAAAAGCTTAAAGCACATTTGTCACTCTTCTACGCAATTCGCCAGCTTTGAAAAAAAGGGAAGAAACCTTTACAAAAAGAGCAGTATGGTATGCGTGTGCGTTGTTAACATCTAAATAAGACACCACTATAACCACGAGTACATCACTGATGTGGTTGAATATCGCATATCAAGATTTCCACTATTCTTATGTTTCGTTAAAGCTGCATTTAGATTTTTGAACTTGATTTACGTCATTCCAACTACCTTCAGAGGGCATATATACATAATGTATTCAAGCAACTTTCTGAAAGCATGAGAGGTAACGTATTTCTTTTGAGCGAAAGTCAGGTAAAAATGGATAAGCAACGCTACCATCGGCACAACTTCAAGCTATATATCATTGATTCGCTGACCGCACGGACTGGAACATCCTTGCGGTGCACCCGCCGCGAGATAAATCGCTTGCTCCGTACGGATGGCCATTGTATATCATGCTCTCGAGATATTTTAGTCATGCCGCGCGTGTTCCGCAACTTTTGAGCAGTTCGTGCAATCAGCGAATTAACAATATGCCTCTATCACCTGAATCATGCCTTGATTTCGTGAAGAAGCATACGGAGAGTGGTAATTATCATTTTGCGGCAGTAATAGCTTCCGAAAATGCCGCTGTTCAATCATTCCCGTGCGTAAATATCCAATTCACTGCAGACTTGGCTAAAGTTCCCTCCACTTTACAAATTTCTTCCCATTTGTTGAAATCTATAAGCTCGGAAAGTGCGCGCTATCAGCAATAGCTGTGGGGGAAGTACGATAATGTTGTGAACCTTACGGTCATTCAATAATGTAAATTTAACTAAAGTTCAAGCCAACGCAAAAGAGAATTGCCTTTTACATTCAAAGATAGGCGTGCGTTTCTCCTTGCGTTCCTGCTCCATTAAGCTGTCAATTTTTTTATAGTGTTATTTGTAACGGCAATAATATAGGTATTCCTAGAGCTCGTCCTGTCAGACAGTCAACATGGTCCCTTGGAAAGGGGGAGGAAAAAATAGCTACCAGGTGTCTCTAATTGTTTGCAATGTGTGAATTTGGAAGCGTTATCTGTATTGGTAATTCTCGTTGATCTCGTAGCCATTCGGCATAGTATTCTAGTCTTACATATCTTGAACATATCGTGACTGCTGTAAAATATGGTGGGATTTTCATGGATAAATGTGTTTTCTGCGGCCGGTGCTGCAGTAAGCAGGGTGCTTCGCAAATGCATAGAATTTTTTGTACTCAGACGCATTGTGTCATTGTGGTCAATATAATCTGTACGGCTATGCTAATGAAGAATTCAATCTGAATAACTCTGATGATCCTCAGTGAACTGCTTGCTGTGTTCCAACAATCTCAATCGCCTTACAAACGAGTATCTTGTAGAATAAGGTTCTGAAAACAATAAAAACCTCGAGGAAGACTGTTAATGCCGAAAAATTGCCACTTCCATTTGTGTCTCCATTTTAGCTTCGTAACAGATATAGCATGCATTCAGTGCAGAAAGCGTTGTTTTGGTAGTTGCATATACTGTTTTATATGAATTGTCTTGCTTTTTATCAACTCAACGATCGTACTCTTGTAAATCAGGAAAACGTAGACATATTAACTCATGTCCTCATCACGTGGTTTTTCTTCCTTGAATGTTCGCCAATGACTATGAGCTTCTGTCTATGTCTATAAGAATTATTCAGATATCGAAGTTTGATACCAAACATGGGCAACTTGTCGTTCCTCATCACGGACCTCATAATTTTCACTTTGCAGTTTACATGCATTATATCCAATGGATTTGTCCTTTTCTTGTATCTCAGGTAAGTTGCACACTGCAAAAGAGTTGGTTAGAAATGTGACGCTATGGCAGACATGAAGAGTCCAAGGCAGATTTGAAGCAAACATACATTAGGAACAACATATCTATATTAGTACGAATCAATTTTGACTCTCTCATTTACTTATCAAAAGTATCAGTGGTTTCAAAAATATTTGGTTGTATCTTAGCTCGATCTCCCACATTTAGCTACAATAAGGAACTTGTGTATTTGCGAAAAAGTGCAGTCAATATTTAGAAATAAAGGATATTCCTAGTCCGCTTTGTACTTTGTTCTTTAATTGTTGAGATAGTGTTTTTTGTTGAGATAAAATTTTTTGCTAGCTAAAGAGTTTAGTAAAAAGGGCTTCCACGCTTTCTGGCCACTCTTCAAATAAGCTGTACTTCGATCTCGACCCTTGTAATATTATTTAGAGTGAAACGGCTCCGGAAAAATCTTGCCTTGCGAATGATAGTGTTTCTCTCTATCACCGACACGATGCTTGCAGTTACTGGTAAGTATCAGTCGTGGATTGTTGCCTTCTTCAAACTCTGTAGCAATAAGGACGCTTACAAGAGCATTATGCCACACAGAAAGTGCGAAACAATCGCTCTGAAAAAAAACTAGATACTTTACTTGAATTCGTTACCATTTCAATTACGTTTGACTACTACAAAGAGACAGTTTTTTCTGAATTTATAAAAAAAAATCTCACATCCTTTTGCACGAACATCAAGTACATAGAAAGAAATTCTGACTGTGCTCTTCACTACGATATCTAAAACAATATCCTTCTTCAATGCTCTATCGCTGTGTCTCCCATAGATTATGGTGAAGAGTAACTGTGCTTTGTTATTTACAGTATATGTTGCGGTACCTGCCAACCTTAAATTACAGTATAGAGCCATTTTTTGATCGCACTTCATTGCTGCAGGATTACGGTAGAAACTCAACAAATCAGAGTCGCTTCGTCGACTCTAAATGTGAAACCGCAATTTACCGCAGTGTTTTGTCAAAAAAGTTATGCTAGGTTCACCGTAACCACCTGTTTTCTTACTTTTCGAACATGATAACAATATCTGATGATCCTCACAAATTTTTTGAGACGTGAGATTAAAACCCCGCTGCGCGATATCAAAATTCTTTGCGAACCCCGCCGCGCGAATTCTCGATTTTTTTTCGAAATTTCATCGAGGCGGCGGCCTAGTTCACAGAAGTTGCTGGAAATTGCTATCGTGTCCCAATAATGAAGAATGATCGCTCATTTGTCTCACGCAGCAGAGCCTGGGTTGAAGAAAGCTCTACAGATTGTCGCCAAAAGATAGAGATACTGAAGCAAAAGCGATAGAAACAATCAAACAATGCATCAAAAAAATTGTATTACCTGTTTGTAAGAGCCATCGAAATCGCAATACAAACTCGACCCAAGTAGATGTTTCCAGCACTTCCATATATAATATATCTCATTGTTACGTGGAATGACACCTTTATACTGCTTAATCCCTATATGATTATGATATCCAGCACACCTTTGACTATACAGCTCAAAATCAATCTAACACTAACGATAGCAATCGCTTTGGATAGAACCATTGTAAGACTAAACTTTTTTCTGAGTTTCGAATGTTAACGGGTAAATTCAGGCTCTATACTTCACAGTAATTTATCGCAGGATGTCTTCAGCAGTATATGCAAATACTGCTTTACTGATTGGAATATTTCTGGCTATATGCGACGTAACCGCTGAATTTGTCCTTTCCCCGATCTTACCAAGACCTAACTGTGCTGCTATAGGTTGTTTTGTCAGCGATCGATTTCGCTATTACTGGGGAACAAGCAATATGGTAAGTGTGAAGTTAAACCTAAGAAAAGGTGAAGTTTAAAATTTCAGGTCCTTGGCTTTTTCGTGATCATTCTCACAATGGCTATGTTGGCAAAGCTACGCTATATCCAAAAACATTCCGAATCTGAAAAAGCTCTTGTATCCACAAGTAATAGTAGCACAAGTAGATTCAGACAAGTAAGGCTAGACTAGTTATCGACATATATAGAAATTGACACTTTAGGCTAATCGCAGCTCGCTTGGTATCCTGTTAACCTCACTACTCTTTGTGACTCTACCTAGCGTTGGCGTTGGTTTTGTTGAAATGATCGGCTTTTCTATTTTCAAAACTGTAGGCCCATTTTACATACTAGGGCTGTTGGCAGCAGGTGGATAGGATACTCTATAAAGTCAAACATGTCATAAATTCGCAAATTTCCAGGTACTTGCAACTCCATAGTATACGTCGCATTGAACCGAGATATGCGAGAGCTGGCCAAGAACTGCATTTTGAAAAGATCATTTTCTACAGCTACTGTTAGTGTCGAACCTACCACAAAAATATCAACAAAGGTGGTTTCAACTGTGATGAAGAACTGACTCTAAGAACCTGCAAAAATTTGGTTGTTAGCTTTACTTTATCGCACATAGCGACGCCTATAGTATACTATTTTGGAATAAATGAAGTGTGGTCTGAACGACGAGCATATAAAGACGCCCCTTACTCAAGTAATCAATCCTTTCTATATTAAATGGCCGTACCACAGTCCGACATTTTTTATCTGAATCTAAGTGCCAAGACACTTAAGATACACAATAGCAGATTGCTCATGTGATAAAAACACTTCACCTCGAAAAGCGAACAAGAGATTTTGAGCTTTTGCGTCTCGAAAATACAGAAAAAACTGCTCAAACTCATCAGTTCTTTGAAAGAAAATTTCAAGATATTTTGAGACGCAGAAGAGATACGGTGTAATTCAAGCCATGCCCGTGTTAATAGCGCATTCCATCTGCAGCGGTGGATTCGCTCCCATTGCGAAGTGGTATGCCCTATCAAATGTCGTGTCATTCTCGTTTAAACATCTCTTTAGGAATCCTCCTTGAAGGCATTCAGACGAAGTGGGGGTTTCTGGGACTTCGTTGCAAAAGGTTCCCCATCAAGCCATTTGAACGTCACAGACGAAAAGCGGCCTACAACCGGCCTTTTTAGAGTTTGTGGAAGTGTTTCGAACCCTGCCTCCCTATTCCAAACCCTGTCCATTAGCGATGCTGGCATTTCGAGACGAGCATACAGCAGATAGTTGGTATCAAAGTTTCAACGATTCTGCGTCTCCAGAAATGGTGGAATTCTCTCGTCCATTCGAAGTGATGGTTCGATACAAGCCCTTTGTGGCATCTTGCGCTTTACTCCACTCCACTGTGAATTTGAAGTTGTGAAGGAAAAACTTCAGTTTGGCATTTTGTCTGTCTTCAATCTTCTCGTAAAGGAAGATTTGCTTTACTTCCGACCTTTGACATTGAACTTGTTCTTTAGTTGTTTGGCACCAAGTTTCACAAGCCGATGAACTTGACACAGCACTCTACGTCAGAGGTGATTCGTTTGTAGCCTTTATGCAAAGCGCACGGTTACAACACGCATGTATTAGGTTGTAACAGAATTAATGCAGGTTTTCCAAATTTTGAGCTTGGACAACTATATCTATTCACGGAAATAGTCAATCCGTCTCCAATAAAGACTATCGCAATCAGCAAACCTTTGGAAATTTAGTACGTACTACTATGTCGTTGTAGCTTCACTGAGGAAAATTTTATAGCCTAAAGATTGCCAAAATTTCTCTTGAAAAACCTTCAGTTTGAGAGGCCATAACTTGCTGCACAATTTAGTAGAATGATACAAATTACACTCAATGTGTAGACAATAGTTGGTTGTGTAGCAGCGTTAAAGGCAGTGTCTCACCAAAATTTAGTTGCCGAGATTTTTGCATTTTGCAAGCCTGTCGGACCCTGTCTAGCACTGTATGGGCTTAAAATAGCATGAAGTTCCCAAAAACCCCGTTTTCTGGAGGCCCCGCGGAAGCTACGTGGACGAGTTGTACCTTCCAACTTCTGGCTCAGCCACAGTGGCAGCAACAGAGGGGAGGTGGATGCCAAGTGGAGGGACATGTTCAAACGCGTAAGGGGGGAGACCGAAGGAGTCGTACGCGCGTACCAGCTCGCTCTCCGCGTACCACTTTGAGCGAATTTTTCTCAGCGTGGAGGGGGTCAAATTGAGTGGGACTTGTTGCAGTGGCCTATATAGAGGTCCCTATGATAGAATATGTGAAGATCCGCGCAACCTAAACTTTGGTGAGACACTGCCTTCAAGCTTGAAATTTGCGAACAAATTTTGTTTAGAAAATATCGCACAAAATTTGTAATCACTCATTTTTATCAATTGCTCTGGAAAGGTGAAAAGTCCTTTTTTGCTGCATTTTAAATTTTCTCGCCGCCAAAGAGAATAACAACTCCCGTTTTTTGCCATCAAATATACTGTGCCTATTCTTTATGCTCACGACGAAAGCTCTGCATTTGCTGCGCACTTATGATTTTCATACGCCGCAGAATGATATCAGCTTTTGTTTGGGTTTAAAACAGATTTCTCATTCTGGAAACTTCTGAAAAATCTGCTTTAATCTGTATTTTGTAGCTAACCTCACATGCTAACATTATGTCAGTTTGCGAAAAATTCCGATTATTAGTGGTGAATTTAGAGCAAAGAGTTTGAAAAGAAAATAGTTCAGAATTTAGCTTTTCAAATTCGAAGGCGCGTAATCTCGGGATGAATCCACTACTCTCGAAACGAAAGCATGTCTACGAAACTAGAAGAAGAGTGCTTTCAGATGCTACGCATAGTTTTTTTGAGATAGTGGGAATTTGTTTTGAATCAGCACATTGAAAAAGAGGTGCGAAAAACCTGCATTAATTCTGTTACAACCTAATAATAATAAAGCAAATACAAGCTGCAAATTGCAATCGTGCTAGCAGAAGTACTTTTCAATATACAAGGAAAGAAGAAAAAGGGAAATTTGGGGAAACTCTGGCTTATTTTGGCTGATGCTGGCAAATATCGAGCCATGCGGTATCGCGTAGGGTTTCACACAAGAGGGAAAGATTCCAGATGGGCAAATTTCAAATTCAGAGCATTTCTATGGAGCAATGTGCGTTTATGTCTTTGTGTTTCTGTATCTTCATATCAGTGGCGGTTCGAAAATCTTGGAAAAAGAAATTTTTATAGAGGAAGGTTCGTATCAGCCATGTCCTCCGAAAATTTTTAAATAAAGCTAATTAAAATTTTAACAAGATTAAATCTAAGATTAATCTCAATTGTCGGCAACTTACAACAAGTTATTTGCAAAGTTTCACAAGAATGTATAGGTCACTTTCGGTTGTCAGTCGAAATCGGTTTTCAGTTTCTTGTAAATTTGAGCAGGCAGTGGCGCTGAAGGTTTGCAGGGATAAGTAGCATGCTTTGATTACAAATGCAATAGTTACAATAAAAATGACTGACCGTTACATCGTTTTTAAATCATAGTTCTCGGTAATCGACAGGAACAGCAGTTGATTAGGGAGGGGGAGGGGTTAGATGTTCATGATGGATATGCAAACAGTGAAGAATTGGCACTGGAAGTGAAAGTCAGGGAGATGTTTCATAAATGTGGGGAATGGGTCGGCCATGAATTTGGGTACCAAGCAGAGCCACATATGTCCTAGTTAATTAATAAAGATATGATGACAATTTCCATATTCCAATACATGTTGTGATTCATAATGCTTGAAAATGTTGTGCATACGAGTAACTATCTTAAATAGCAGCAGCTTTCAAAAAAAATGACCAGTGCTACAACTATCCCACGATTGCTTTGTCATAGACATAAACGCAATTCGGTATCTTGATGGATAAACACTTTGTAACAATGATAACCATTTGTGCCTCTTCAGTCGTGCCCGAAAGCAGCGCATTTCGACTCCATTCAATTTCCATTCTAATTTCAGCGACGGGTTTTGTAATGGTACCATAATAAAATATGGATGTCACAGTGCAGCGCAACAGGAAGCATTGTGTACCACAACTCGAACTACTTTGAATTCGATTCTGATTAAATTGCCGCTAAGGTCACTATCGTTAGTTCAATCCTATTCTGATAGTGAATGAGAGTTTATATTTAATCTGGCAGCTTTTGCGCTGATATAATCCCTAGTTCAAACTCAGACATAACTTTAAAGGTATTCTGAAATTGCTCTTGCTTCACAACAGTTTTTAGAACGCAAAATATAATTCCGTGTTTCACGAGGCATTTACTGTCATTTCAATTCTTATAAAAAACACGCATACACTATAGTGATGTAGCAGAACTAAGTACGTATAACAAGGAAGTGTATTTAATCGAAGTGGTCTCGTCAAACAAGATGTATCATACATCATTTGAGAGATTTTCAAACGCTGACACAAATTATTCTTTCAAATCGGAGTTAGGGGCACTTCTCTGCCATCAGATTGCATGGCTCAGTCTCCAGAGAAGTGATATTGCAGCTGCAAATCCAAAGTCACTTTACAGTTGTTTGAAAAATGCTGTCCGATAAGGTGAAAATCTGGTAGGGATGAAAAGCTACCGCCACATTGATTTTACGCTACCAAGCTTAGGGTCATCTTAGCATAAACAAATCTGTAACTCTGTAACTTCATCCATTCGATCATTCATAGGACAGGAGAAGTAAATCTGTGAAGCCATTCAGGTCCTTTTGTTGAAAGCAGGGTGTCTCAAATGTATGTATACACTGTTTTATCGTTAATTTTTTTTCAAGAAGCCTTTTGTCTACTTTCTGCTACCATTTTGTAGGTCTGGCTCCAAATCGGATTCGCCATATGGAGCGACTTACCATCGCTCTTTATTACTATAGGATGGACGGTAGGAACTTCAAGAAAGGTTCTGAGCCATTAAAAACCTTACTTCACCTCAAAAACAAATCGAACTGATGAGGAATGATGCGCTAGATGATGATATGATATGTCACCTGTTGATATACACTCAGCTATATACTGGCTGTTGCATAAGTTCTGTCCGATTTGAATTTTTGAGTTTAAAATGTCATAACTTCTTTCAGAGTCAACTTTTTTCCAAGGTCTTAGTTTCTATGTGTTGAGCAGTCCCTTGGCTAAAAAATGCATATTGAGATCTGCGCAAATCTTTGTTAAGGAAGAACCAAGAATGCAAAAACTTCGCAGCGTTTTTCTTCGAATCTGTCTTTTTTGACATGGTAACGCTCCCTTATGAAAATTGATAGGCATCTTTTCTAATAATGGATGGATAGAGAAATTTTCGTAGATTATTATGCAACATAAAAGAGCCCATAGGGTTTGCGCTGCCGAGAGATTTTCTTGACCGAACAAAAAATTAGCCACTTTTTGACCTCGCTTCAGCACATGTGTGCATGCCTATTTATGAACTACGAACGTTTTACAACTGACGTGAGCGCCGAAAAGGAATTGGTGGATGGGCCCTGTTAGCTCTTGCTTTGCCCTAGCACCTTCAACTTTGAGCTTGTCGATTACTTCTATTCGCAGAAAGTTATTGCTTGTAAAACATCTATACCAAAGATTTATGTTCGAGGATAAATTTCACTAGCAAGACGTATTCTTCATGGGACCGAACTTCTGCATATACTAGCATTCCATACCCTTATTCCGAAGCCAAAGAAAGAACCTGACTTGAAGGGCGCATTGTGGAGATATCCTCGCAAGGACATATTTCTAGGGATAGAACGTACCTCGGCCACTTAGAGATTTTAGGCCTGTGATCTCCGTACACTAAGAATTTTATTGAATTCTGGTATGCTTTAGAAAGCGCAAGGAAAGCACTTTTCAATGATACCAACCGTATCGAATTAGAGATGAAATTCTCTTAGAACAGCTGCTTCAAACATGAGGCAAAAAAATCGGACAGAACTTATGCAACAGCCTAGTATATTAGGTTGGCACGAAAGTTCTTGCGTAATTCAAACAAAATTCAATAACTTTTCAAAGACTAAACCCAAATTCACAATCTTGTTCTCTAAGAATATTAGAAGGCCTGCGCTCCATGGTGGATGTTTAAGCGCAAGATTTCATGAGCTAGCCATCGAGAACGAAGCTCTCAAATGTGGGGCTTCAAATTTTTGCGATTTTGAGTTTGGTGGCAGAAAATCGCAGAGGGCCGCTAGCTAGCCGAAGAACAATCTGTAAAATTTACTTACACAGCAAAAGTTCATACGTTATCTTATCAGGCTTTGATTTCGCATGGAAATGCGAAAACAAAAAATTTGTGAAATTTCTTATTTCACAGGACAAATCCCCTTGTCGCTCTAATTTTTCCACAGTAACACAGTCTGCAACCAGAAATTAGACATAGTGCCTATTTAGAGCCTTGCGACGTTTTCTCGATTGTAAGAAAGTGTTTTCGCTGGAAAACTGCGGACATGAGGGGATTTTTTCCGCAAAATGACATAATTCACGAATTTTTTCTTTTGATTTACCGTGCGAGATCAAAGCCTTTCAAAGTAACATATGGACTTTTGTTGTGCAAGTAAATTTTACAGATTTTTTTTCAGCTAGCTAGCGGCACTCTGCGATTTTCTGGCACCAAACTCAAAATCGAAAAATTTGAAGCCCCATGTTCGGGAGCTTCGTTCTTGATGTCCAGCTCACGGAATCTTATGCTTAAACATCCATCATGAAGCGTAAGGCTTCTAATATTTTTAGCATACAAGATTGTGAATTTAGGTTTAGTCTTTGAAAAGTTATTGAATTTTGTTCGAATTACGCAAGAACTTTCGTGCCAACCTAATAGAATGTGACAGAAATGTTTCTAACTGACTCTCAGTCTTGCGGCTCGCTATCTCGGATAAAGTCTTCTCTGCATTCGCTCTGGTACATAACACAAGCAATCAGCAAATGCTTAGGTTAGCTAGAGCCGCCAAAACTGAATTTGGACTTCGCACATCACCGCAATGTTTCCTTCGCGAGTTATGCCAGGTAAATTAATAGATGTCTTTACAATGCCCCTAAGATTGTGATTCCATTTAAAAAACTGCAAATTCGTAAAACGTTAAGTGATGTAGTCAGCATGCGTAAAACCCTGGTGCAACATGAAGTACGACTAATCCATAATGATGCTGTAAGCTAAAAGTTCCTGCTGTCATCCTACACTAGTGAAGAGCATTCGGCAATGCGCTCCATGCTGCGAATCTAACAAGGAAAGCGTGTTTACTCGAAGTGGCATTTCCAGATGAGACCCACACTGCTTCGAAGAGCATTAAGCGTGATTCTAAGCCTACCTTCCGAAGCCAAGCGCCTCTGGACGCAGAGTTATGGGCGTTTTTCAGGTCAAAAAATTGAACGCAAAACTGGAACAAAATCGCCCAAATTTGCTCTAATGATCTAGTGTCAAGTATCAGAGCCGTTTATGCAATAGATACGTTTTATCTAATATGCTAATACTTAACATTGCTTTATCTAAGCGCTGGAAAGATTGTAACAATCGATCTCACCTAAATTCTGCATTCATTTTTCGTTCCAAAAAACGCTCATAACTCGACATCCAGAGGCGCTAATCACCGTGCAATACTCTTCAAGGCACTATGGGTCCCTTCTGAAAAGGCCACTTCGACTAAGCACGCTTCCTTGTAAGTTAAAGCCAGCTTCACACAATGGTACCCAGGTAGACAAAAGACCTATTGGAATAGATATGAACGATAAACAGAATGCTTATTTTGGGGCACCCTGTATGTATTTCTTGTTGTGGAAGGCCACCTCTAAGAACAAGCCTCCCTATATCATTACTTGAAACGAACATCACTCATACGGCGATACGACAGCTAGGTACTCAGACAATGTAATAAAAGTCGTGATTGCTTGATGTTTGTTATGCAATGGCATGCTGTGAAAAGTTGACATATAAAAGTTTCTCGATGCCGTTCCAGTAATGTTCAAAGAAGTTGCTCACTGCCACTCGTTAACATTGACCACAGCGACTTCTTACGGTACTGTTTTCTATTTTAACTGCAAGATTCTCTCAGGTGTATACTTTAACTTTAAAGCCGAATCAAACTGAACTGAAGTAACCAGAATCTAATATCCGGTTACTTGCTTAGCAGAAATTCGCTTCAATCTACTTGAATGGCACATGAATCTTCCTAACAGCTTCACAAACTGTAATGTAGGTCTCCGCTCATAATGACACTGAAACCTTTCTGATTTCAAAAAGGCGAGGCCGAAAAGTCGAGAGAAGACAGTCCGAAAATGTTTCAATTTTGACATGTTTTAAAGCCGAGAAAACTTTCGAATGATGCGCCTATAGGCATGAATAAGAATGCTGCTTCATTCATGGTAGTTCTTGACATCAATCTCCTTCGAAGTCTTTCAGCAAACTCCGCTTGTCACAGGACTTTCTGAATGACTTCTCGAACTGGCGCTACAAAAACCTAAAGTTTCCGACGAACTTTTGAAAGTGAGCATTGATATACCTGCTGCTGCCAATAGGTACAAGTTGAACAAGCTGTCCATCATATCAAGTTGTTACGATGTTTTCCACATCATAGAAGTTATGATGCTCAAAGTGTTCGCAGACAACTTGGTTCAGATCGGAACTCTTCGGATGTGATTGAAAGAATTACGATGTCTTCTCTCCTCCAGTCAAAGCCTTGGGTACCCCATCAAAAACAAAGCCTGTTATGCAACAATGGAAACTAAGTTTTACAGTTTCTTCCGTAACTTGTTCTTTGCATGGTGCGCCCATTTTTCGGCTTTATACAGATTGTGTGTTACAGTTATTTGCCAAATTCAGTAATCGCATGTTAGTATTGAGGTAGGGATACAGAGGGCAATTTATGAGAAGTCAAAAATACATTCACTGATTTGGATGTAACAAACATGGTCTAAGAATCTACTCGCATGTTAATCCCAAATTGATACCCATTTTGCATGATAGGTCTTTCTTGTGAAGTTTGTGAAAACTTATGATATTCCTTGACACAAATGAACATAATATTCTTATTTGACAAATCGACTTCACTGTGCAAATTTTCGGCAAAATGACTCTTTCAACTCCTTGGCATTGAACGATGTTCAAAGCACCCCTTTGGTGCATTCGGCTCGTTCATTCTCGAGATCGCCAGGTCCCGATTCGACTTCAACTCACAATTCTTTTTTGACCAAACTTGGTAATGAACCTCTAGCTACACTGTTTACAGCTTTGTTTTGTGTTGATTGGGGTTGTGCACGGCTTCATTTTCGCCAATAACGCTGAAACTTCGAATTTACTTGCGTAAAACACTTGAATTTTTCCACTTTGGTGTCAAAAACCGGACAATATGCCCACATTTGTGGATCATTTCGTGGTCTACTCAATATCAGAAATCAAGTGTGTCTTAAAACTCTTAAAACTGCCTCGTGACTCAAATAATCTGGTGACTTTGTGTGCACTTTATTCATCATTAAACATCCTTTCACCTTCTGCATTGTAAAGCGAGGTTCTGAAGTACTAGAAGCAGATTTTCAACCTAATGAAGCAAATATTAAAGGCACTGTCCACTCTAAGCTGAGGGTTTTGAGCTTTTGGCAGACATGATAGTAGTGCCCCCTATCAAGCCGATGCCCAAGTCGCGGCGCAAAATGTCGCTTCGAAAGCGAGAAAATCGCTTTGGAATAACGAAGATGCAAGAGAACCTCCAGACGGCACCGTCCTCCACATCCATGACTGCCCATCCGTGCGCGCCCATCCAATTACCGTTCTGAAAAGCAGGCCTGTGGGTTCTCCGGAAAGGGGATTGTCGGGGTTTCCGCGGATTCTCTCATAATCGGAAACAGGAGCATGAAAAGGCCTCGAAACGACGAAACTAACAGTCGAGAATCTAAGTAGACGGTGCCTTTAAGAGATTTATAATGCGTTTAGCCATTGGCCTACTAGCTATTGACCTATTATTATATAGGAAAGCCGTGTTATTCTTCCTTCTGATTGGCAAATATTATTCTTCTACAAAATTAGCGGATGCTTGAAGACATATTTTGTCGACTTGATTTTACAAACAACTTTTGCGAGCAACAAAAGCCATCATCACCAAGAGCAGTGAACTAAGGCACACTCATCTGCACCGATACAACGAGCAGATAGTTTAGGCTTGAAGAGCAACAATTTCTGGGGAATCATTTTTTTGACAGCCACGGATTATGTCTTACTTTTGCAAGGAGCATGGAAATTTATATAGCGACGTGTAATACTACAAAGAGAAAATTGAAATAAAGATTTGTCCTTTACTTTGCGCCTTTATGATGGATTATACAGTGCTGGCCAAAACTATAGATCCACCCTGAAAACTGCCGTAGCTCATCTGCTTCTCAACGAAGTGATCTGAAATTTGGTACAGCTGTGTGCTTAACAGGCTACTATCAACAACCAGGACCGATTCCCGCTTTCGTTTGATGGTTCAAGAAAAAATCAAGATTTTTGAAAGAAAGCAAGCTTGAAAGCTGGCCTATAGATCCACCCCAAGTTTCTATCCACCAAAGTAAGTCTCGGCTTCCACAATCTTTGGTGCATATACATGATCAAAAGTCAAGACAGCCGATTTAGTTCAGCTTTGCCATATCTTTATTAGAAACTCTTATTTGCTTTTTTTTTCACTCAAAAATACTTTCACGCGTATTTTGTCACCGATAATGTGTTTCTAGGGGTGTTTCCACAGCTTCTCCAACTGGTTTGGAAGCGATAGGACTGCATCTGTCTTCCAGATGCTTAGCGAAGTGAGCATTAAAAAAAATTTGATTTTTCGTATCTAAAGCGTGCCCAAAATAGACCTCACAGCAAGCCTGCGCTCAAATTTTTGCCTTCAAATTGAGATTACGCTATTTTTGTAAGCTCTAAATAATGTATATGCATTATTTACATAGAAAGAAGATTGTACACTAAACTCACGATTGTTCGCGAAGTCGCACTTTGCTTCATAAACAAGGCTTAATTTTCGCGGTTCAATGATAATGTAAGGCAATCCCAAAATACTTATCAAGTGGTGCCGTGCCCTTCCTAATTTTTTGCCACTATTAAGCTGCTAAATAATGAAAACACTCTGTATTGTATGTTGCCTTCTGACTTACATGAGCATTATGGTCAGAACCAAAAATAACTTCAAGGCTTGTTGCTAATCAGTTTTTGCAGGACGAATTCCTTAATTAGCCTGCATGCTAAGACATGCAAAAATCTGCAACCACTGCAAGCGGGCCCTCATATGTACAAACAATGTCATTACTTCATTTTACGCTCCTGAGAACAATGTAGGAAAAGTTTGAAGGCATAAATTTGAGTGCAGACCTGCGTTTAGGTCTATGTCGGGTGCGCTTTGAATACGAAAACTTAAATTTCTGGTGCTCACTTCGCTAAGCATCCATAAGATAGGTAAAGCCTTATCGCCCTCGAACCATTTAGAAAACTGCGGATTCACCCATAAAAACACATACTCGGTAACAGAATACGCGTGAAAGCATTTTTGAGTGAAAAAAGAAGAAAAGCGTCCCTTATAAAGATATGACACAGCTGAACTAAATCGGCTGTCTTGACTTTTGATCATGTATATGCACCAAAGATTGTGGAAGCCGAGAATTACTTTGGTGGACAGAAACTTTAGGTGGATCTATAGTTGCCAACTTTCAGGCCTTCTTTTTGTGAATTTCTAATTTTCTTTCCTGAAAAACTGAACGAAAGCGGGATCCGTTCTGGTTACTGATGGTATGAGCTACGGCAGTTTTCAGGGTGGATCTATAGTTTTGGCCAGCACTATAGTAGCCAAAACATGACATTCTCGATGTTTTATGCTGCAAAAGAACTGCAAAAACCGTCAAGCAGGTACCACGTTCCAAATCTTGCAGAAGCGGACTTTGATTCTGATGATTTCCTGTTGTAACTAATATAGAATCAAATTTTATCGCAATATGTACAACTTCTCGCAAACTTTTTCAAGGTTTTTTAAGAGATAAAGTGCGGTTCATAATTATACGCATCTCTTATTTTGAAAACCTCAGAACTTTTTGGAACATTACAAGAAAACTCCTCTGTGCTATGTGAAAGAGCAGGCTAAAAACGGTATGGCAGCACCACCATAATGATTATATTGTTGATTCTAAAATGAATTTTGCGCCGTATATGAGTTTTGAGCGGCTCATGATTTTACAAACACCTCAAGCAAACAAGAGGAGCGTTATTTCCAAAAATAGTCCAAAATGCTTTTGAGTGTTCAGGGCTCCACCTGTTTATCTGCGATTCAAAGGCCGGCTCGGCATAATGACAATTTTGAAAAATTCATCGTCCTCGGTTCCCCTCTATGAACTAAGTCCGAGACTGTGCTTTGCAGCTTCAAAAGATATCAATAACCATATAATTTTCCAAACTTGAAAAGTGCTGTTTGGGCGGGTCGCAAAAGTGGCTGCTGGAGCCAGTACAATTGCCGCCAAAACGGGTAGATATGATGTTCTTCACTCACAAGCCAATCGCGCTCTAGGGGGCAGGCTTACGCCATCCGCCCTAATAGCACTTCTTACGTCTGGAAAAGCGGGTTGTTGATATTTAAGGTCGTATCTTAGAGGTCGTAGCAAAGCTTCAAAGTACAGTAGAGTTCAATAGGTAGTTGGTTGCCTGCAAAAATTATGAACTAGTTGCGTCTCTTGATTGAATCTGAAGCTCACCCAAAAATCAGCACATATAGGAAAGTGCATTTTTATACTTCCTGCAAAGTCTCAACTTTATCAAGCACATACTATATACACAATGATATTAATATGTACACTTGCCGTATTTTTTGTAGTTAGAAACAGAGAATTAAAAATGGGCCAAAAAATAGAATCTACTCTTTTTCAGTCTTGTACAAGTTTTGATTTCTCGACGACTAATGCTCGAAGAAGGCTAAATATCGTTGTACTTCCAAAGGCTTGTAGTTTATCGTCTGGACAAGATAACAGTGACTTGCTAGAGCATGTTGAATTTTATTTTCTCAACTTCTAGTCATGGAAAGAATACAGCAAGTGTATATATGCAAAGCTGATGTGACAAGTAAATTTTGCGAACAGGTTAGAGATCTGTAGGACTTTTCTGAGCAGATATTCGGAAATGCGCGCCTGGAAATTTTTGAGATGTATCTTTCCTAACTTTGCGTGTATCAAACTTTCTAAGATGTATGAAACAATTTTAGGTCTTGCTTTGATCTATTGCATGATATGTCTCGAGGATTTTTATACCTTTCTGCCACTCGAGGATCGAACCCGCAATTCGGAAGCATTCGGAGCTATCTGTGGAGATACCGCTCCCCTTTTTGACCGCGATGGATGTAGCGTGAAGCAGTTACTTGGTACTTTGTGACTGGAGCTTTACGAAAAATTTTAAGTGCAAAAGATTGCAATTTTGAGTAATGAGCATCGACACCTATTTTCGATTTTTTGCTGCTTTAACGTTTTCGCCCATTCTTTTTCACACAACACCGACGGTTTCTTGTGACTCCCGAAAAATGCAGAAATCGAAATAAGTGTTCGTATAATAAATTACCGCACTTTAGTTCACTCTAGCACTATTAGTCGAAGCGAATCTTTGCTTTGTTGAATGACTTGCGGCCCAAATTTTTATTTCATTTTGAAAGCTCAGAAGAATGCAGCTTACATTTATTTCGAATTTTCATTTCATTGGACGAATTTATTGGTACACTAGATGGCTTACCCGGCTCCGCCCGGCCCTGTCATTATTTTATTCGTAATCAGCATGCTCGATTACCCCCTGTACCAACTCCCGGCCCCGTAGCTCAAATTTTGCAAAAAATCGATAAAATCGATATCGGTCGATGACGAAAAGTAGCCTATGAACCCGCCGGGGCCCGAAGTGTATGTGCCAAGTTTGGTCCAGATCGGTTCAGAAATGAAATTTTCTATTTGGAACATACGTACACACAGACAGACATACATACAGACAGACAGACAAACAGACATTCAGCTTTATATATAAGATGGAACAACACATCCACCAACCGATGATCGAGAAAAATATTCTGAAGTCCTTTCTATTACCAATCCTAAGAGAAGGTGATCACTACGCTTACCGGACAGTGCTTTCTATGATAGTTTCCCGATAGAGTGTTTTTTAAAAAAGTAGCAATGAGAGGAAAAGCTGTAAATATGGTCTTTGTTCCTTATGGTAAAGGTGAGGTATACGACTGCTGAATAAATTTTGCAGATTAAGTCTCTTATAATGTGATTGAAATCGTCATTAAAGTTGATGAAGTCTTTTCTTAGCGGATAGAGCTTCAACTAACACCTGTTCATCTTCTTGGGTTTGGATGTTCGCAAAAACTGCTTGCTCAGATAATGTATTTCATGAGTGGTTGCCGTACTCCCCCCCCCCTCCATGAACTTTGATCAAATTGGTTTTTTCAAATATCTCAATGTTTCTTTTTGCGATCTACGAATATGCCTTGTTTATATCAAAGACTACTCATGACTTCATGTTGTTGCGATTGATTATGATTAGCTTGTAGCCTTAAGATATATAGCAAAAGAATTCCCATCCCACGCTTGTTTTCATTCGCATTGCTACTGGAACATTCCATGTAATCACTCCAACTACAACCCTTGACCAGAGATGGGCAACTTATACTTTCTCATCACCGACGTAGCTATTTTATTACTGCAACTTGCATGTATACTCTGCAATGGATTTAGTCTTTTTATATTTTTCAGGTGAGGTTCACACATATACAGGTAGAGTATGAACGATTGTTTCCAAGATTGAATGTTGGTGAAGCAAGAGTGAGGAAACAACTCTAACTTAATCTTCTGCAATCCTGCGATCATGTATTAGGTTGGAAACTAAGTTTTGCAACTCATTTAATAACTTTCCTCTCACTCAACATGGCGCCCTTATTAAATTTTCCCACTATGTTGGTTATGACGTGAGCTACAAGCACAGCTGCTGTTCTACCAAATTCTGACGTCGCACTTAGGGTTACGGTAGGTATATGGTATAAAGGGAAAAATTATAAAAATCGACAGATTTGGCTGCAACTTGGCAAAGGGAGGTTATCCGACATCCTGATTTATTCTCAAAATTCAGTAGTTTCCAAAAAATGCCTGGACTTTTTCTAATTCTTTTGCAAAATTCGAACAGTTATGGGTTATTTCAGCTCACACTACGCTCTATATACTGCCAAAGTTTGAGTGCGCCATATCCAGGGAGAGTTGAGTTGTGAAAGTAGTTGCAAAACTTGATTTCCAGCCTAATAGTTCTAACAAGAGATGAATAGTTGGTCGAAGTGGCGTTTCTACAAAATGTATAATGTCTTATAGAGCATTGAGCATTTTTTGGAATTACGGCTTTTTGATACAAAAGTTTGAAAGCGTCGCTACAATAAAATCATTCAGAACCCCGGTGTGGGCTCAAAGGGGACCATGATTACTACTAGGAGGTTTCATGGAATAAAGAACTCATGTTAGTCATTACTCCTCTCAAGCGTCGGAAAGACCCCAACACCTATCTCTATCTTAGCCAGATTTTTGAACTCTTAATTCAAAGAGTTCCCAAACTCCCCTTCCGGAAGCGCTTTGCGATACCTAAAGCACATTTTGAATCAACGTTCCATGCTCTATAAGATAGGGTACATCTCATACAGAAACATTACTTCGACCAAGTATCCTTTCCTAGTAAGATGATCCATTAATTAGCTCAAAAGCTCAGAATTCCATTTTGCAAATGCATTTCATCAAATACAAGCAGATCGAAGCAATACGAGCAAATCAATTGAAACATGTGGTTCAACTCAATATGATGTTTTACATTTGGAATGTGAAAACTCACTTAACTATTATTTCATGATCTTTTGCAACATTATACTATGAGGCCTCTTGGTCGTGAGACCTCTTGGTCAATCGTAACAGTTAGTCGAAAGGCTGACACCAGCATCAGGTCCAAGAGATTCAAGCTGTTGGATTCCTGTACTTGCTGATTTATTTCAGGGTAAAACAATTACAAAAAAATTCTGCTATACGAGCTGTGCTATATCTAGCTGCCACTGATTTCACGCTTGCCATTACAAGTGAGAGCCTTTTGTTGTAAGCGAATATATTGAATACATATGGGTGCTTATAGCACTTCCGTATGTTATATACCTCGCTGCTTACTGGAATAACTACCACATAGTTCTCAACCCATATATGATGATGATATCCAGTACACCACTGGTTATACAGCTTAAGATCAATCTTACTCTCACAATAGCAATTGCTCTGGAAAGAACAATTGTAAGTGTTTTTTAATAGTGATGCCAGTTCCATAAATGTTAACTTTGTCAGGCTTCGTATAAGCTAAGATCCTATCGATTCAAAAAGTGAAAATTGCATTGTTAAACTTTTCACGATCTCGCCATGGCGCACAGATAGAAAATCACTTTTGTATGGAAGCAGTTGCGTACCGAGCCCCCCTCCCCCCAAAATGGGTCGCGAAATTTCTGAAAGTTACTTACATGTTACAAAAATGTGCAAGTGACTTGCTTGTAATTGTGAATACTTAAAATAATTTTTGAAATACGGATATCCTTGGTACGCCACTGTTTAGCAGGTAGTTGATAAGATCTTTGTTTTTTGTGTGCATCCACGTACGCCTTTTGCCGGAAAAATAACTACCTCAAGCAAATCTCAATTTGACTCATCGTGCCTTATCGTGCTTAGGTTTTAGGCACTATATCTGCCAGTCCTTTATCGTAAAATGTCTTTTGTTATATTTGCCAATATGTCACTGCTGGCTGGAATGATCTTGGCTTGTTGCGATTTAGTCACCGAATTTTCTCTCTCTCCCTTCTTCTACTTGGAAGAAGCTACGCTACGGTCGCCACTGAAACTATATTTTCAAAACCTTCGAGTGTAAATCGATATTGATACCTCAAGATTTGTCTTCCTTTATGGAAACATGAGAGGAAACGCTTTCTACAGGAGATGAAATTAGGGGGTTATTTGAACTGGTAAAGCATGATCAAAAATGATATATTTGCATTGGGCTTCCGCAGGTCGCCTTTAACAACATTACTACAAGTCCCTCCACGTACTTCTATTAGTGTCTAACTCATAGCTACATTGAGTGTAATCTCATGATCTGGAGCAATTTTAGTGTTGATTTTTGAGTCAAACGCGACCAGAGATTGTACATTCTGTTTTGATCCTCATCATATTGTTGTAAAACTATGTGTGCAGGAATATAATGCCTTATGACGTCTGCTGTTCCAAAATCGACGGGGATAAGAAAACATCCTTTTCCTTTGCAAGAGCTCTGATTTCTTCCATATCTCTTACTTTTCGAAGAGTAAGCATTGCCTCAATGCCATAAACGTAACCTGTTCCATTTCGAAACGTTCTAACCTCATATCACACTTAAGAATGTGCAGAAATGTAGGAACGCCTTCAAACAAACTTCGTGTCATTGTGTGGTCTGTTTCACATGCATTTGCATTTGATTACCTATAATTGCTTGTTACATCTATCTTATATATAAAGCTGAATGTCTGTTTGTCTGTCTGTCTGTCTGTATGTATGTATGTACGTATGTTCCGAATAGAAAATTCCATTTCTGAACCGATCCGGACCAAACTTAGCACACATACACTTCGGGCCCCGGCGGGTGTCATAGGCTACTTTTCGTCATCGATCGATATCGATTTTATCGATTTTTATCGATTTTTTTGCTGAGTTCACCTACGAGGCTGGGAGTTGGCACAGGGGGGTAATCGAGCATGGGGATTCCGAATCCAATATTGGTTTTCAGGATTATCGATTACTTTTATCGATTTTATCGATTTTTTTGCAAAGTTTGAGCTAGGGGGCTGAGAGTTGGCACAGGGGGGTAATCGAGCATGCTGATCATCCCCAAGGGGGGTGATCAGCATGCTGGATTACACCCCTGTGCCAAATTCCAGCCCCCTAGCTCAAATTTTCAAAAAATCGATAAAATCGATAAAAGTAATGGACGATCTCGAAAACTAATATTGTATTCGTAATCTGCATGCTCGATTACCCCCTGTGCAAACTCCCAGCCCCGCAGGTCAAACTTTACAAAAAAATCGATAAAATGGATAAAAGTAATGGACGATCCTGAAAACTAATATTGTGTTCGTAATCAGCATGCTCGATTACCCCCCTGTGCAAAATCCCAGCCTCGCATGCCAAAATTTACAAAAAAATCGATAAAATCAATAAAAGTAATCGATAATTCTGAAAACTAATATTGTATTCGGAATCCCCATGCTCACTTTCCCCCCCCCCCCTGTGCCAACTCCTAGCCCTGTAGGTGAACTCTGCAAAAAAATCGATAAAAATCGGTAAAATCGACATCGATCGATAACGAAAAGTGGACTGTGACACCCGCCGGGGCCCGAAGTGTATGTGTGCCAAGTTTGGTTCGGATACGGCGGAGCCGGGTAAGCCAGCTAGTCATATATAAATGTGAAGTGAATGTCAGTAGATTGTATGTCAATGTATTCATTATAGAAAGTTTTGTTGCACACATGTTTTCGACACCGGTCCAGCCCGTAGGCTACTTTTTGCGACGAAATTCCTTCTAAATATGTAGCAATTCTGAAAAAAATGAATTTTTATCGGCTACTAGCAAACCACTTCCAACTTTTGAAACGATAGTGGTAGGCCACAGCCCATTTTCCGATGAGAGAGATGCGGTAATAAAGTGATAATGTGATAATGTCAGGATAATGTGGTCTTGAGGTATCTATCCTGCGTTCCACGAGAAACAGAAGAAAGCCGAAACGCATAGGCTGAGTCTTTGAAGTTCTTATTTTGCTCTTTGTTAATCTAGTTAGACCCATTGTGCGGGCGAACCCGGGCTTGCCAGCTAATTGATATATAGAAGCTATCCGAAAATTAATCAATTTTTTACTGGAACTTTGAAAGCAGGTTTGGAATCAGCTCAAAGATGCTTCTAATCATATAAATCACGTTCAGTCGCCAGCTTAAGTTGGCATCCTTGCCTTGTATAGTCGCAGGTCAGTTATGCAGCCACGCGCTAGGCACAGAGCGCTGGGATATCTAACCATACAAATAGATAGATAGAGCATAGATAGGAGCTTTTTTACTTCCTTTTCCATCTTGACACCAAAGAGTCAGAACGATGCACGGAGACAGGACGAACTAGCTGGGTTAGAGCACAATGGTATTTATAAAAACTGTTGGAGTTAGTAAAAAGTTCTATATCAAAATTTTATCGGAGGGTGCACACTTCATCTCAAGAAACTCAGTGGAGGGCGAACATGAAGTGGTATAGAATCGAGGATGATTTTTGAGAAAGCTGCCGAACGGGTAGGGTGTTAATTTTCGAGCATCAAATGGCATGGATTAATTCACGGATGGTCAATATATATCCTACGTGCCGTTGGCGGTGAACAATGTGCTATGTATATCTGCAAGTTCCTCGTGCGCAGTGGCTGTAAAGGCGACTCATACAGTCAATGTCAACTACGTACTCCCTTTCGCATGGGAACTTTACATGCGCAACGCAAGGGCCCTGCGTGCGGACCTTCAATCGATAAACGCGAGCGAACGTGACGCGAAGCTCATTGCGTTTACGGAGAAGGGAGCACGTGACTGATACGGACTGTACGTTTTGCCTTTCTTGAAAATTGCTCACGTGTAATCGTTGTCAATAAAACTTAGCACCGCAAGGACACATATGGTCCGTCAGGTCTACTAGTCTGTACAATACCGCTCGTAATTTGTGAAAAAAAATTGGAGGCGGCCGCTTAACTCAGGCGGCGGCCACCGAAGTTAAGCGGCAAGCACCGCGTCACGCGACAAAGTTAGGCTGCGGGCGCCTAACTTCGGCGGCGGCCGCCTAACTTTTTTAGAAATCTCGAAAGACCTTATCTTGACCCAAGTTTATGAATTCTATATTTAAGAGTACCATTCAGCTCAGCTGGCGAGGCGCATCTTCCAGCATATGGAGGTGCCTAGTAGTGGGATAAGGGTTTTCTTCTTGGAGTTTTAGTGTAAATATTCAGTGTGCTGATTCCAGAGGCCACATTCTGTTGCGCACTGCAGAAATAGGGTAGGTATAGTTTAAGAGCTCATTCTGCACGGATTTGTGTAAAATTGGGCTCTCGGCGAAGTATGACCGGTCCCAAAATGCAGGAAGACAAAAGGAAAAGGCTGGAAGTCGCATACGAAGCAGATATCGTGAAATACCGCGCTGCTGTGCAATGTACAACACCACCCATAAAACGGGAATTTCGCGAAATTCCCGGAATTACGCAGCGCCATAACTTCCTTCGGAATGAATATATTCTAAATCCGAAAGCAGCATTGTGTTCAGCTCGTCAAGACAAATCTTGTGAGTGCATCATGTCCTCCATATCTCGTTTCCAGTTTTCACAAATTCTTTTGCGGAGGTCCTTTCGGAAGGATGTAACGCAGCGCCTATCCAACATAAAGATACCAGTAAGTACCACTCGATAGTGCTGCTCTTGTAGATTATAGTGCGCTAGCAAGTAGCCGCAGACTTCTTTCCAAAAGAGACAGAAGCGTTGGTGAATTCTGGAAAAATCACGCGTTTCCAAATTTTTCTCACCCTTTCTTTGGAGTGACTATTTTCTGAATCTGAAAGAAGTATGCTCAGCTCATCAAGGCGAATCTTTCGGTATAAAGAATGGCTTGATATTTCGATTCAAGAATTCTTGAAACTTTGTGCGGACGTCTCTTCGCAAAGGTGTAAAGCAGCGCTTATGCCCCCAGTAGATTCCAGAAAGAATCTTGAGCTGAGCATAATTCTTCTTTCAGATTCAGAAAATAGTCACTCCAAAGAAAGTTAGGGTGAGAAAAATTTGGAAACGCGTGATTTTTCCAGAATTCACCAACGCTTCTGTCTCTTTTGGAAAGAAGTCTGCGGCTACTTGCTAGCGCACTATAATCTACAAGAGCAGCACTATCGAGTGGTACTTACTGGTATCTTTTATGTTGGATAGGCGCTGCGTTACATCCTTGCGAAAGGACCTCCGCAAAAGAATTTGTGAAAACTGGAAACGAGATATGGAGGACATGATGCACTCACAAGATTTGTCTTGACGAACTGAACACAATGCTGCTTTCGGATTTAGAATATATTCATTCCGAAGGAAATTATGGCGCTGCGTAATTCCGGGAATTTCACGAAATTCCCGTTTTATGGGTGGTGTTTACATTGCACAGCAGCGCGGTATTACACGATATCTGCTTCGTATGCGACTTCCAGCCATTTCCTTTTGTCTTCCTGCATTTTGGGACCGGTCATACTTCGCCGAGAGCCCAATTTTACACAAATCCGTGCAGAATGAGCTCTTAAACTATACCTACCCTATTTCTGCAGTGCGCAACAGAATGTGGCCTCTGGAATCAGCACACTGAATATTTACACTAAAACTCCAAGAAAAAAACCCTTATCCCACTACTAGGCACCTCCATATGCTGGAAGATGCGCCTCGCCGGGCTGAGCTGAATGGTACTAAATATAGAATTCATAAACTTTGAGTCAAGATAAGGTCTTTCGAGATTTCTAAAAAGTTAGGCGGCGGGCGCCGAAGTTAGTTGCCCGCCGCTTAACTTCGGTGGCCGCCGCCTGAGTTAAGCGGCCGCCGCCAATTTTCTTCACAAATCACGAGCAGTATTGTACTTTGCTCACAGAAAAACTGCTATTTACTTTACCTACATTGACTGCAGCAAATTTAGTTCGAATGCCCGTTTGATATCAAAATTTGCGCATAGAAGAAGTATGCGAAGAAAATAGAAATGAAACGCACAAGAAATCGAGGCTTCTTCGTTCATTCTTGTTTATTTCGAAGTAAAGGACTCAAGTGAGCCAGGTAGTCGATTTGGAGGTAATTTTTTCAAGGAAATTACCCTAATTTCACGCATATAAGACGCACCTTTTTGGTTTTTCAAGCGTGCCGCCTCGTTGTGTCTAAGAAAAGGAGGCTTACGCCGCACGATACTTTCAGGCAATATGCAGCGCTGTGAATAGTTTTTTTGGTCGCTAAGTCCTTCGGCAGGTCTGTGCTGTTCGTTTTAGAAAAAAATCCCCCCGCGTCCTATACGCGTGAAATTAGGGTAGTAAAGAAAAACAGATGAATGAGTATGAAATCTCATCAAGTGAATATCTTAGGCAGTATAAAGATGCTCATTGCAATATAACGGGATTTTTGCACATGAATGTCAAACTACTGGAATAGAAGATGTTGATATACAGGATGGATGTCCCAAAAATTAGTCACACTTTTCAATCTTTGATAGCTCCTCTCCCCCACAGTCTTTTGCTTGAACTCGAATATGTAGAGCAGCCTCTACTCAAATTCACGTGCGGAGCGAATCACCGCCCTTTTGGAGGGTAATGGTGGAACTACCATCATACTGCGCCGCTGTGAAATATTTGAAAAATTTTTTCCGAAATTCTGGAAAGTTGTGCAGCATCGTTTTTCAACATGCTGATTTCAAACAACTTTTTACGATTTTTTAATCGTTGTAAATGGCTTAGCCACACTGTTGAGAACCACTGAGAAATCATTGTTGCTGTTTACTTGAAATGTATGAAAAAGAAGGTGTAGCGCAAGTTCTATATTCATAATCAGCGATTCAGTTTAGCATAACAAAGTCTTCGGCTCATTGAGTATTTATTTCAGGGCGATATGTTGCATCATAATCCTTTACAGAGTTCCTACCATAAGTACTACTGTATGGGCATATATGGGCTACCGTATGGGCTTCGGACCATATACAAATTGTAGACCTTAATTCATTTTACTCACTGTAAAAAGCAGAACGCCGATATTTTCACTTGATGAAGATTACGGTAAAAACCTCTTGGATTTCTCGTAATTATATTTACATTACTGATTCTGATCAAACTGCGGTATGTGCAAAAAAATCCCGCAGTGGGACCTTTCTATATCCTAGGACTCCTGTCGTCAGGTTAAGAAAGAAGCATATGTTATCAATTAAAAAATCACATTTACTTCAGGCACTTGCAATAGCATAGTTTACGTCGCATTGAACCGAGACATGCGAAAGCTAGCTAAAAGTTGCCTACTTGGAAGAAGCTACGCTACGGTCGCCACTGAAACTATATTTTCAAAACCTTCGAGTGTAAATCGATATTGATACCTCAAGATTTGTCTTCCTTTATGGAAACATGAGAGGAAACGCTTTCTACAGGAGATGAAATTAGGGGGTTATTTGAACTGGTAAAGCATGATCAAAAATGATATATTTGCATTGGGCTTCCGCAGGTCGCCTTTAACAACATTACTACAAGTCCCTCCACGTACTTCTATTAGTGTCTAACTCATAGCTACATTGAGTGTAATCTCATGATCTGGAGCAATTTTAGTGTTGATTTTTGAGTCAAACGCGACCAGAGATTGTACATTCTGTTTTGATCCTCATCATATTGTTGTAAAACTATGTGTGCAGGAATATAATGCCTTATGACGTCTGCTGTTCCAAAATCGACGGGGATAAGAAAACATCCTTTTCCTTTGCAAGAGCTCTGATTTCTTCCATATCTCTTACTTTTCGAAGAGTAAGCATTGCCTCAATGCCATAAACGTAACCTGTTCCATTTCGAAACGTTCTAACCTCATATCACACTTAAGAATGTGCAGAAATGTAGGAACGCCTTCAAACAAACTTCGTGTCATTGTGTGGTCTGTTTCACATGCATTTGCATTTGATTACCTATAATTGCTTGTTACATCTATCTTATATATAAAGCTGAATGTCTGTTTGTCTGTCTGTCTGTCTGTATGTATGTATGTACGTATGTTCCGAATAGAAAATTCCATTTCTGAACCGATCCGGACCAAACTTAGCACACATACACTTCGGGCCCCGGCGGGTGTCATAGGCTACTTTTCGTCATCGATCTATCGATAATATCGATTTTTATCGATTTTTTTGCAGAGTTCACCTACGGGGCTGGGAGTTGGCACAGGGGGGTAATCGAGCATGGGGATTCCGAATCCAATATTGGTTTTCAGGACTATCGATTACTTTTATCGATTTTATCGATTTTTTTGCAAAGTTTGAGCTAGGGGGCTGAGAGTTGGCACAGGGGGTAATCGAGCATGCTGATCATCCCCAAGGGGGGTGATCAGCATGCTGGATTACACCCCTGTGCCAAATTCCAGCCCCCTAGCTCAAATTTTCAAAAAATCGATAAAATCGATAAAAGTAATGGACGATCTCGAAAACTAATATTGTATTCGTAATCTGCATGCTCGATTACCCCCTGTGCAAACTCCCAGCCCCGCAGGTCAAACTTTACAAAAAAATCGATAAAATGGATAAAAGTAATGGACGATCCTGAAAACTAATATTGTGTTCGTAATCAGCATGCTCGATTACCCCCCTGTGCAAAATCCCAGCCTCGCATGCCAAAATTTACAAAAAAATCGATAAAATCAATAAAAGTAATCGATAATTCTGAAAACTAATATTGTATTCGGAATCCCCATGCTCACTTCCCCCCCCCCCCCCTGTGCCAACTCCTAGCCCTGTAGGTGAACTCTGCAAAAAAATCGATAAAAATCGGTAAAATCGACATCGATCGATAACGAAAAGTGGACTGTGACACCCGCCGGGGCCCGAAGTGTATGTGTGCCAAGTTTGGTTCGGATACGGCGGAGCCGGGTAAGCCAGCTAGTCATATATAAATGTGAAGTGAATGTCAGTAGATTGTATGTCAATGTATTCATTATAGAAAGTTTTGTTGCACACATGTTTTCGACACCGGTCCAGCCCGTAGGCTACTTTTTGCGACGAAATTCCTTCTAAATATGTAGCAATTCTGAAAAAAATGAATTTTTATCGGCTACTAGCAAACCACTTCCAACTTTTGAAACGATAGTGGTAGGCCACAGCCCATTTTCCGATGAGAGAGATGCGGTAATAAAGTGATAATGTGATAATGTCAGGATAATGTGGTCTTGAGGTATCTATCCTGCGTTCCACGAGAAACAGAAGAAAGCCGAAACGCATAGGCTGAGTCTTTGAAGTTCTTATTTTGCTCTTTGTTAATCTAGTTAGACCCATTGTGCGGGCGAACCCGGGCTTGCCAGCTAATTGATATATAGAAGCTATCCGAAAATTAATCAATTTTTTACTGGAACTTTGAAAGCAGGTTTGGAATCAGCTCAAAGATGCTTCTAATCATATAAATCACGTTCAGTCGCCAGCTTAAGTTGGCATCCTTGCCTTGTATAGTCGCAGGTCAGTTATGCAGCCACGCGCTAGGCACAGAGCGCTGGGATATCTAACCATACAAATAGATAGATAGAGCATAGATAGGAGCTTTTTTACTTCCTTTTCCATCTTGACACCAAAGAGTCAGAACGATGCACGGAGACAGGACGAACTAGCTGGGTTAGAGCACAATGGTATTTATAAAAACTGTTGGAGTTAGTAAAAAGTTCTATATCAAAATTTTATCGGAGGGTGCACACTTCATCTCAAGAAACTCAGTGGAGGGCGAACATGAAGTGGTATAGAATCGAGGATGATTTTTGAGAAAGCTGCCGAACGGGTAGGGTGTTAATTTTCGAGCATCAAATGGCATGGATTAATTCACGGATGGTCAATATATATCCTACGTGCCGTTGGCGGTGAACAATGTGCTATGTATATCTGCAAGTTCCTCGTGCGCAGTGGCTGTAAAGGCGACTCATACAGTCAATGTCAACTACGTACTCCCTTTCGCATGGGAACTTTACATGCGCAACGCAAGGGCCCTGCGTGCGGACCTTCAATCGATAAACGCGAGCGAACGTGACGCGAAGCTCATTGCGTTTACGGAGAAGGGAGCACGTGACTGATACGGACTGTACGTTTTGCCTTTCTTGAAAATTGCTCACGTGTAATCGTTGTCAATAAAACTTAGCACCGCAAGGACACATATGGTCCGTCAGGTCTACTAGTCTGTACAATACCGCTCGTAATTTGTGAAAAAAAATTGGAGGCGGCCGCTTAACTCAGGCGGCGGCCACCGAAGTTAAGCGGCAAGCACCGCGTCACGCGACAAAGTTAGGCTGCGGGCGCCTAACTTCGGCGGCGGCCGCCTAACTTTTTTAGAAATCTCGAAAGACCTTATCTTGACCCAAGTTTATGAATTCTATATTTAAGAGTACCATTCAGCTCAGCTGGCGAGGCGCATCTTCCAGCATATGGAGGTGCCTAGTAGTGGGATAAGGGTTTTCTTCTTGGAGTTTTAGTGTAAATATTCAGTGTGCTGATTCCAGAGGCCACATTCTGTTGCGCACTGCAGAAATAGGGTAGGTATAGTTTAAGAGCTCATTCTGCACGGATTTGTGTAAAATTGGGCTCTCGGCGAAGTATGACCGGTCCCAAAATGCAGGAAGACAAAAGGAAAAGGCTGGAAGTCGCATACGAAGCAGATATCGTGAAATACCGCGCTGCTGTGCAATGTACAACACCACCCATAAAACGGGAATTTCGCGAAATTCCCGGAATTACGCAGCGCCATAACTTCCTTCGGAATGAATATATTCTAAATCCGAAAGCAGCATTGTGTTCAGCTCGTCAAGACAAATCTTGTGAGTGCATCATGTCCTCCATATCTCGTTTCCAGTTTTCACAAATTCTTTTGCGGAGGTCCTTTCGGAAGGATGTAACGCAGCGCCTATCCAACATAAAGATACCAGTAAGTACCACTCGATAGTGCTGCTCTTGTAGATTATAGTGCGCTAGCAAGTAGCCGCAGACTTCTTTCCAAAAGAGACAGAAGCGTTGGTGAATTCTGGAAAAATCACGCGTTTCCAAATTTTTCTCACCCTTTCTTTGGAGTGACTATTTTCTGAATCTGAAAGAAGTATGCTCAGCTCATCAAGGCGAATCTTTCGGTATAAAGAATGGCTTGATATTTCGATTCAAGAATTCTTGAAACTTTGTGCGGACGTCTCTTCGCAAAGGTGTAAAGCAGCGCTTATGCCCCCAGTAGATTCCAGAAAGAATCTTGAGCTGAGCATAATTCTTCTTTCAGATTCAGAAAATAGTCACTCCAAAGAAAGTTAGGGTGAGAAAAATTTGGAAACGCGTGATTTTTCCAGAATTCACCAACGCTTTTGTCTCTTTTGGAAAGAAGTCTGCGGCTACTTGCTAGCGCACTATAATCTACAAGAGCAGCACTATCGAGTGGTACTTACTGGTATCTTTTATGTTGGATAGGCGCTGCGTTACATCCTTGCGAAAGGACCTCCGCAAAAGAATTTGTGAAAACTGGAAACGAGATATGGAGGACATGATGCACTCACAAGATTTGTCTTGACGAACTGAACACAATGCTGCTTTCGGATTTAGAATATATTCATTCCGAAGGAAATTATGGCGCTGCGTAATTCCGGGAATTTCACGAAATTCCCGTTTTATGGGTGGTGTTACATTGCACAGCAGCGCGGTATTACACGATATCTGCTTCGTATGCGACTTCCAGCCATTTCCTTTTGTCTTCCTGCATTTTGGGACCGGTCATACTTCGCCGAGAGCCCAATTTTACACAAATCCGTGCAGAATGAGCTCTTAAACTATACCTACCCTATTTCTGCAGTGCGCAACAGAATGTGGCCTCTGGAATCAGCACACTGAATATTTACACTAAAACTCCAAGAAAAAAACCCTTATCCCACTACTAGGCACCTCCATATGCTGGAAGATGCGCCTCGCCGGGCTGAGCTGAATGGTACTAAATATAGAATTCATAAACTTTGAGTCAAGATAAGGTCTTTCGAGATTTCTAAAAAGTTAGGCGGCGGGCGCCGAAGTTAGGCGCCCGCCGCTTAACTTCGGTGGCCGCCGCCTGAGTTAAGCGGCCGCCGCCAATTTTCTTCACAAATCACGAGCAGTATTGTACTTTGCTCACAGAAAAACTGCTATTTACTTTACCTACATTGACTGCAGCAAATTTAGTTCGAATGCCCGTTTGATATCAAAATTTGCGCATAGAAGAAGTATGCGAAGAAAATAGAAATGAAACGCACAAGAAATCGAGGCTTCTTCGTTCATTCTTGTTTATTTCGAAGTAAAGGACTCAAGTGAGCCAGGTAGTCGATTTGGAGGTAATTTGTTCAAGGAAATTACCCTAATTTCACGCATATAAGACGCACCTTTTTGGTTTTTCAAGCGTGCCGCCTCGTTGTGTCTAAGAAAAGGAGGCTTACGCCGCACGATACTTTCAGGCAATATGCAGCGCTGTGAATAGTTTTTTTGGTCGCTAAGTCCTTCGGCAGGTCTGTGCTGTTCGTTTTAGAAAAAAATCCCCCCGCGTCCTATACGCGTGAAATTAGGGTAGTAAAGAAAAACAGATGAATGAGTATGAAATCTCATCAAGTGAATATCTTAGGCAGTATAAAGATGCTCATTGCAATATAACGGGATTTTTGCACATGAATGTCAAACTACTGGAATAGAAGATGTTGATATACAGGATGGATGTCCCAAAAATTAGTCACACTTTTCAATCTTTGATAGCTCCTCTCCCCCACAGTCTTTTGCTTGAACTCGAATATGTAGAGCAGCCTCTACTCAAATTCACGTGCGGAGCGAATCACCGCCCTTTTGGAGGGTAATGGTGGAACTACCATCATACTGCGCCGCTGTGAAATATTTGAAAAATTTTTTCCGAAATTCTGGAAAGTTGTGCAGCATCGTTTTTCAACATGCTGATTTCAAACAACTTTTTACGATTTTTTAATCGTTGTAAATGGCTTAGCCACACTGTTGAGAACCACTGAGAAATCATTGTTGCTGTTTACTTGAAATGTATGAAAAAGAAGGTGTAGCGCAAGTTCTATATTCATAATCAGCGATTCAGTTTAGCATAACAAAGTCTTCGGCTCATTGAGTATTTATTTCAGGGCGATATGTTGCATCATAATCCTTTACAGAGTTCCTACCATAAGTACTACTGTATGGGCATATATGGGCTACCGTATGGGCTTCGGACCATATACAAATTGTAGACCTTAATTCATTTTACTCACTGTAAAAAGCAGAACGCCGATATTTTCACTTGATGAAGATTACGGTAAAAACTTTTAGCATGATGGCGTTCATGCAAATAAGCTGCCATATCAAAAGAATTTCAAGAGCAATGCAACCTTGGCGGTCGGTAAACCTGCTGATTCCAATAAAGACCTTTTTACAGATTACAGACTGATGTTAACTTATGTAAAAAACACTATGGTAAGGTGTAGTACTTAGTTCGAAATTCGAACCTGGTTTGATTAGTAACTTTGTTTTCGTTTTTTCCGAACGATTTTTTGCAGCTATGTTCGCCTTCCTATGCAAGGCGATTTTTATAGTCCTTACTGTAATGTGCAGTAAAAAAGATTGATCGTTCTCCCACTACAGTATTCAAAGACGCAAGAAACTCAGATTAAGATATTATTTACAATCAAGCGTTCGTTACCTCTTTAAACCTGTACAATGAAGTCGGAACGGAGTAATTTAGTTGCTGCACAGTCTTTGCAAAATTATGAAATCCAGCATTCTAGAGTAAGCTGCAAAATTATACAGTTTGCTTTTTTACACGATTCCATTTCTATTTTTTTCTACTCGACATATTAGGTTGCAAAAGTTATAGTTATCACGAATTTGATGAGAGCACCGAAAAATTTCCATTATCGCTATAATCAGCCGATACGACATTTGTACCCGTATACGTAGTTGTATACTAAAGTCTTTTAGCATGGCTTCTAGCACAACCAAGCTCTAATCAACACGGTACAAAACCCATAACATTTGCAGTACTACAAGTAATCAGTAAACTATCAGAAGATTAGTTTTATGCTTTCATCAAGTTTTCTTTATCGAGAACTTTATGCACGGAACAATCAGCCAAGAGCTCTCAACATATGGTAAAACAACCAAATAAATTGGCCTCGACCCTCTTTTCACTCTTCTACAGGGAGACTGGTGAAAATGGTTGTTAAACTTAAACTTTTACTGTGGAACCTATGTCGCGATAATGTACGGTGCTCCCTCTTACAAAAAAGCCCACTTTCCTTATCACGGAGGCTAATTGCATATACTCATCAAGGTATCTGGCTGCATGCTAGCGACGCAACTGTTGATAAGGTACATTGTAGCTGTTTTCAGACCGCGATTGTACGTGCTACAAAATTTCCTTTGTCTAGACCGACTTTGAACAGAATGTAAAAGTAATAACAGTTCATAATAACAGTGAAATTTGTAGAATTCCATTTTACGATAAAGGCAGGCAGACCTATTTGTGATTGGCTGCGCCATCTTATCTCCTCCTTACTCCATCACCAATGACCCTCAAAATTTAGCTTAATCGCGCTTCCTTGAAACTCCGCATTGCTTTGTAAAACGTTACAGCTTTTGACACCGACACTTCCCATTAGCGATGATCAACCTGTCGTTTGTCATCACTGACATTGTGATAATGGTACTACAATTCATTTGTATTGCCTTCAATGGGCTGATTCTTTATATAATTTGTAGGTGAGCAACGTTTGTTTGGTAAAGATTTACTTTGATTTTTGAATAGCATGTAATTATTGATGAAATAGTGCATACTATTGGGACACCCCATATCGTCTGAGTAGAATTGTGTAGCAAGAAGCTGTGAGGAAATTAGTGTTTTGTGAATCACTCAGTTTTTAGAGTAGTGTGTGCTCTGAAGAACACGTTGCGGTTAGTGCTGTACCTGTTCATCACTGACTTATTGTTTGCTATAACTAGTAAGTATCTATTTATTTCCGAAAACAGTCACTAATAAGCCTTAGGTTTACCGTATGTCATCTACTTAATCACATATTTACACAGTATAAATCTCGACCCGCATTACGTTATTCTACTCAGTATTCCACTGTTACTCCAGCTGAAACTCAATTTGACGCTCAACGCAGCCTTAGCGCTGGAGAGAGCAATCGTAAGTATGACAGAATTCCAATCTGAAAACTAATAGGCATTAATTGACTTTAGGCTTTATTCATGCCAGTATATTATAGGCGAAGGTCCTCATCTAAATATGCAACTTTGATGCTTTTCTTGGGTCTGCTCTTAGCATTCTTTGACTTGATCCTAGAGTATCTCCTCAGCCCAATCGTGAGAAAACCAAACTGTGCCGCAATTGGATGCTTTCTTAGCGACCATTTCCGATATTACTGGGGAATCAGCAATATGGTAAAAAAAATTTTGAGCCCTACTCGTTGAATGTCCAATGCATGTCTTAGATTCTCGGCGTCATCATAATTGTGCTCACAATCATCATTCTGCTCAAGCTGTACTCACTGCAAAGCTCAAATTCTGGGAGCTCTTTTGTTGAAAAGGAGGAAACCAAATTCAAACAGGTATTTAGTAGTCAAAGCGAGTGTCAGTTAATGAGGCATATCTGTCTTCCGTATCTGCTGATAGATGATGCAAATTTTGCGGCGTTCAACTGAACGTGCTCACAGAAACATCGCAAGCAGTGCCGTTGGATCTCTAGGTCTATTGAAAATTGCATGGGCACATGTACCCCTCATCGCAACTTTTGATTTTTCGAAAAATTCTCCAACACGGCTAATGACACCTTCCGCTTGCGGGAGTTTTTGTAGCGTTGTCTGATGTTGCGTGTTCTTGAGCCTTCTATCGAGTAAATGAGGTCAGTATAGCAACGCTCGCAAGTAGTATCTTTTCTTCGTGTGTCACATGATCTTGATCACACGTAATCTTGGTAACCTGTGAATCGTTTTTCCTGTTTTTTGGATAGCTAAACAGGATCGTGGCAGTTTTTGGTAGCAAAGTCTGCAACAACCAAGCAGTACACCAGTGGGAAATCTTTCAAAGTTCCCACACTACAGCACTTGCATTGGCGAGCATTGGTAACGAATACGAATCGAAGTGATATGTTGATGGACTGAACTACTAGTAAGTTTAAAATTGGGCAACAAAAAAGTAATGGTCAAATAGCTTCTCAAAAGACCTGCTGAAATCCTTACCACTGTTTCGGGAAGATACGAAATCTGCTGAACCTCGGTCAGACTGAGAAGGCACTCAGTCGTTAAACTAAAATTGAGAGTCCGCTTAGGAAAGTGATGATGTAGAAAAACCGGGGAAAGCATAGTCTGAACAATTACGCAACACCCTCTAGCGGTCTCGATTATGTTTGGAGACCCGTCTATCAGCAAGAAATTGTTGCTACAATATCGAGTTCGGCAACGATTACACAGTGTCAAAAAAACGTCACAAAACACGCAAGTTGCTTGGAAGTGAAAATCTAGTTTGTAACATACCTTTCTGACATAAGTCATTTCCTGAGATGTGGCTGATGAGAATTTCTGGAATGATTTGTATCTTTGGAAAGACGAAATCAGCACTGTGTACTTATCCGCATACAGCAGCGATGTTGATGTACGCAAAAGTGATGTATAGCCTCTCACCCCCAGACAAAACTCCCATCATCTCACCCTCGAGACTCATGATTAGGGTAGGGATTGATAAATAAAGGAAAAATCAAAGTGGTAAGAAAATAGGGGCATACCATTTCAGAGCGGAGAAGCGCAGCAGTGGCCTCGATGTGTGTGACGCGAGGGATGCCTGAAACACTTATAGCGTGTTATGGACTTATTAGAATAATGCGGAAGCCTACCCAAAAAAACTTGCCTGCAGCTTCGGCGCGGAGGAAGAGCACCAGTCATTTTCACGGTTTTTAGAAGAGTTAATTTAAAATACATCTTTTTAAAAGACTTTAAACCTCCATTATGTCTTCCAATCGCGCGCTTATACTTGAGTGATCTTAGAAAATCCTAAAGTAGAGTTTCAAACAGAAAAAGAAATTCAAAAGCAGGACTGAGAATAGCTGAGAAAGAAACAGGAAGGGTAACAAAAACAAGGCCCTTCATGCTGCGCGCAGCATGGTCCCTGCACGCCGCGGCATACGGTAGCGTTCGCGCGAAGGTGTGTGACTGCACTACGCGGCACTGGCCCCTTTAGACGCATCGTACAACTTATCGCTCCAGTTCAATACAGTATGTCTCAATCCCAACCAAGCCAAAATTGGCATGACGGGAGTCCGCGTCGGTAGGGTTTCGCGGTCACACAACGGCCTGCTTCTGTGTTCTCTCTTCAGTCCCCGCCTCAACTAGGTCACGAAGCCCCGCCCTCTAGAAGCCAAGCAGTTGAATCAAATGGTAAGTGAGATGTCTGAAAGTGAGATGAATGCATGTTTGAAATGTTGTACGATTGCTTTCGCTATTTGCCCCTAAAATGTCTCATTGACTTCTGCACATCTGCGGGCACACCTCGAGTTTATCAAGAACTGATTCGGCATACGCTCATTAGGAGTGTTTGGTTGGTTTTGAGAGCAAATCGATGGTTGTGGAGATGGTGATGAATATTTGCGGTCTACCAAGCAAATGCTCTATTGGCGGAGCACTATACACATGGAAATAGCTTCATGACTAGGGAAGCATTTGGCTAACATAAAGGAAAATCTAGTATTTCCTCTAAGCAAGCATAAAATTTGAGCAGCCATGAATCTGGCGTTGAAGGGAGTTCAACCAGAGGTATACGAGTCATTTACGAAGTTCACCAGAGGACGCCAATGTCCAAGTCCCGCCTGATGCCTTTCTTACACTGGAAAAAAGGGGGTAGAGGAACGAACGCCTCAATTAGGCATCGCCTCCGCGGGCTGCTGGTCCTTTCGTCCTACTGTTGCGCACCGTGTTGGGACCAGTGGTCCGCGGAGGCGGGGCCTAATTGAGACGTTCGTTCCTCCACCCGAAAAAAGGGCTCGAATTGGCTCGCGCTGGACGACTTGTCGATTTTCTTACCGTGTTTCAACACGTCTTTCCAGGACGCCTTCTCGGGGTGTTCAAACCCTGCGGCCAAAGCTAGAGTAAAGCGGGAGAGCTCATCTGCGTTCCTTTTATGAGGGCTTCGGAAGACGGAGTTGCTGGGGTTGCGCAATTTGCGGCCGTGTAGGGTTATACAAGGTCTGATGGCTCGCAATGCGCAAAAATCCCAAAACCCAAATCATGGTGAGACACCCCCTGAGCGCTCTTACAACTAGCATTCGACAGATTTGGCATGAAAACGCTGAGGGAGGCAAACTATTTCTAATTCAAATATGTCTGCAAAAAGTTTCTTGGCATGACAGTGATCTTTTTTCATTAGCATGTAAGAGTAATAGCTTGGTCCAATAACAGCTCAAAGCACTAGCTCGGTAAATTCTTCAAAACCATGTCATGATTCTACCGTGATAGAGGATTGAATTCATAAGTGCGATAGGTGGAGATATTTCTCTGACCCCCTTTTAGGGCCGGCATCTGGCTGACCCCTTTCCGCTGAGGTTGAGACTAGAATCAAGGCATAACGGCAGAATCAAATAGCTGCTACAACGGCACTTTTTGTTTGGAAAAGAAACGCCAGCTGCTCTTCTCTTTAGACATCAAGACTACAAGAGAGTATCAAAGTAACAGCGTTTTGTTGAAAAAACGCATGCTTGAGACCTTCTGCGCACTCAAAGAGGCGTTGAAACATAATCAAAAATTAAAAGATGTCTGGTCCTTTGGATAAATAACATTACATCAATTAATACACACTGTTGCAAGAAAGAGTTGAGCAAGAGTAGAAAATCTGGACTAGCTAGCGATGGATGCATGTTTACTGACAAGAATCGTGCCATGTCTCCTTTCACTAGAGAGAATAATAACAAATGAAAGAGCAGTTAAATTACTCGTTTCTCAAGCTTTCGCATCAAATATGAAAGTTCGAAGAAGACCTTCTTGGTTTGAAAAGATAATAACCCAGAAATGGTTGATATTGTAGCTAGATAAAACTGCTCGTATCTCGCTTCGTAGAAGACATAGGAAAAAAGAGGCGGTCTATGTCGATTCCTCATGTTCTTAGCTATCGACTGGTATACAAAGTGTTGGTGCACAAAGTTTTCCCAGTCTAAAAAAGTCTTGCTTCGGCTATTCATAGAAAGCAAGAGCGAGGTGGAGCAAGTTAATACTAAATATCTCCACTTTATTTTTGAAAAGCCACGAGCTTTTTTCACCCAACAACCTATATACCTTCAAAAAGCTCACAAAACAGAGATTCGAAGTAGAATGTCTCTTTTTCTCTAGCTGCCCTCTACTCAGAGATACATAGCATTTTAGCTAAAAACAGTGTGTTTTGTAAAGAAATTTTTATGCAAAGAGTGATTAAAAATGTCCATTTGTGTAATCCTATTGCAGAGCAAGACTTCACCAGTGAACGTATACCTCCTTTTTCTAGCTCTCCTCTTTCTTCCAAAAGTGGAGCTCAAAATGATTGCATAAAATCAGCTGATGCTGAAACTATATATGATTCTCTATATCTGAATTCACAGCAGAGCTGAAAAAAAAAGACGGTTTACATCGATTCTGTATGCTCCAAGCTTTCGAATAGTATGTCGACTGATGAAACATAAAGCTTTCCTGAGTCAAAAAAGTGTCTGTTGGATGATCTTCCAAAGTCTAAGCATTGAGAGAATCTTCATATTACACCTCTGTACCACTTATTTTCCTCCTTTTCACTCGCGCTTCCGTTAGACATGTAAGCTTGCCTCAGCATTCATCTCAGACCGAGTTAGCCCTTCACTTTTCTAGGTCAGAAATAGCCAAAACCCCCTTCACCTGGAGGGGATCCTGCTCCCCCTATCGCACCTATGATTGGATTACTCTCGTTCATTGCAGCTAAATAAGCTGTTTTCTGCACCACAAAGAGCGCAGATGATATATGTTTGGCAGCTCAATGAAAACTATGAATAGCAGTCACGTTCACACCTCCGACAATAACATCTCCAAAAAGTGAGATTAGAAGTTTTGTTCCTAATGTGTTCGACTTGAATAAACCTTGAACTTACACCTGCATAAGCCCACTTTCATGAACGAAAGAACCTACAGAAAAACTCTCACTACTCATTCATATCATGCAACTTCATGAAATTTTGGTTGTATGTTAGGCACAAAAACGTTCAACTTCTCTCATGCAGGAAACAATCTAAGTGCTGGCTTCCAAGACGCTGGCGCATTGCAAAACGCAAGACAAGGCAAGTTATGGCACAAAAATCTTCAACTTCTCTCATTCAGGAATAAATCTAATTGTTGGCGCATTGCAAGACAATTTACTTTTGGTACTCATCTTCTCATTTGTAGTCTAAATCCGCTTCCATTTACAGCGTCTTTGTCGTAAATAACCTAAAATAATTAATTTTGTATGTTAGAGCATCTCACATCTAAGCCTGATGTATGCAATGTTTAGGAGAACCCCAGGGCCCACTTGGAGTCACAAGATGGGTTTTCGATGAATAAACAAAAGAAGTTACTACCGCACGACTGACTCCGCCTACTAGCATCTTTCTGGAGAAAACATGGGGCATGACTCTTTCTTCATATGTAAACTTTGCTGAATTTGATTGACGTTGCATCATTTCTTGAAAATCTTTCTGTTTGTATCAAATCGAGTTTTGTGCAACACCTTTTGAGATTCGATTACGGAACGAAGATGGCAATATACACATTTTTGGTGGAGAATCGAGCTTCTGATGTGCTTTTCAAACGCTGCTTCTTCCTGCAACTCCAAGAAAAAATTTGCGTAGAAAAGAAATGAATTTGAAGGTTACTGGTGCATGGAATCGCTCAAGCCTACCTCTTTTTACCAAGGAAACAGATAAACATCTCAAGGTAAATAGGGGATATTTGTCAATTAGTCCCATACTCGTTAAACTGCAACTGCACAGCCTAAGACTAACTAGCACATCCTTTTAGTGTGTTATAAGTGCTCAAACATCGTACTGTAGCGGCTAAAATCTTCTTGCTTATGCAGCAGTATCGTCTCTTCTCATTCCTTCGAAGTATAATAATTAGACTAGGTTCTTTTGCAGTGAGCTACTGAAGAATGTCATCAGTATCAGTACCCTATTTTTAAGGTTTTATTGTTTCGTACATGCTCCTCTTATATCGCCTGAGCAATGCTGCCCAAAGCGGCAATAGTAAGCTCTACACTTTCATAAGAAAGACAATAGCAATGGTGCTTAGAAAAAAACAAAGGAAGAAATTGAATCTCACTTGTTTTCGCATAACGGTCTAAAATTTACTATGTTTATTTATTGCATTGTTTAGACCGGGCAGATTCTTGCATAATCTAAATGTGGAGCACGCGTAAAATCTTCGGACGCTCTCGAACCACAGTAACAGGAGTGTTTTTCGGCAGGGGGGGGGGGGGAAGGAGTGCCTCTCGAAAATGTGTCGCAAAATCTTTGAAGGTGGCCCACTTAATTTAGAGAAATGTGGAAACGACTTATATAGACCTGTGCACAATGGGGATAATTTTTGGTAATTTCTTTCAGATTAGCTATTCAATAAGCCGCCACGCCCTTTTCTGAAATTTTCGTGGTGGCCCGAAGAAATCGGAAAGCGTTCCAAAATTTTTTTTGAAAACGTGCTTAACGCCAGGCCCCCTCATTTGGAAAAGAAAAATTTCTTGTTCTTTCCTCCAAAGCAAAATTTCTGGGACTTCTGGGATCTCCACTATGTCCTACCTATCACTAAACAAAGATTAAGTTATGTCTATGATATTCTCGTAAGCGCTTGATCTAGAACATCATCTGTAAACGAGAATATTCTCTACTTATCACTCATTAGATTTGCGCTCTCATAAAACTTACAGTGATGATTGCAGTTCTGAAAAGTAACGCATAGAGTAGGCTTCCTTGTCAATGTGGTTGCACATCTTCTGGAATGGGAACAGCCTTAGGGCTCAACCGTTGTTTTTTACGACCTCGTTCTTTCTTTTTTGCTGAGCGCTTTGTTTGGAGAGTGATTTTCCTGGAGAGACCTACTTTTCGCCCACATCCTTGATATATGTAATTGCACACATCAACAAATGAACCTACTTGGCTGTATTTTCGCAAGCAGAACTGAAGATGGAAAGACTATAATCCGCTGATTATTGGAACTGGTCCCTAATGGAAAGAACTTTTCACGCCGTACGCTACCTATTAATAGCCTAATCTTGAAAGATCTATAGGCTAATAGGGGAGCGTCGCTGAACCCATGCGTCCACAAATCTTCCGTCATTTGCAATTAGCGTCGTTAACCTTCTTCGTTTTAGCTCTATAAACAACTTCGTACTGATTAGATTACCACATCTCGTTTGTCAGCAATCTCAGCGTCTCTAATTCAGAATGCTAAATAGATAAGTGCTCAAGTTGATCCTGTTGATCTTTTGATTGTTGAACCCCCTTGCTATCCTTCCACTTTTACACATTTGCCTATGACCTATGTATTACTATTATGTTATTTAACAATAAGAAGTAATCTAGGTCGTTTTTAACGGTTTGTAGACATGTTGGAGATAGATACATGTCTAATTTATAGTATCATTGGCGAGAATAAGTCAAAAAGAGGTACGACCAACTTCATCTGAGGAAATTTTTTCGTTGAGAACTGGACAAAAAGTTAAATGAAATCATTGAAAAATCATATCTAATCAACAGATTGAAAATGGGATTGAAATGAATATTTCTTCCCACACGTTAGATATTCACATTCCCCAATATTCGGATGGCTAGATGGTCGTCATATTTGAGCAACCTGGTTTGCTTGAAAATTGATCCCCATCCGCTAATGCTTGAAAACTCCTATATTTTTGGGCTGCAGACATTCACGAATTGCAAATCGCATTCTTGTTTCTCACCATATAGCAAGGATAGTATGTATGCAGTCTTTATTACTCGTCTGTGCAGCTCGAAAGCGAAATTTAAGAAATCAAAATAGCGTTTTTGCTAGAAGGGCAGGCTATAAGGACGTAATCGACTTTTGTTAATGTCTGAAAATTTCAAATAATAGGTGCTTGTGTTAGCAAAGGTGTAAAGGTACTTACTCACAGAACTCCAAGTACTCTGCGTTGATACCACAGCTT